>CM049319.1:9714600-11147100 GCA_026874595.1 Sipunculus nudus
ACTGATAGGGGTTCTAAAGTATATGCTTGCTTCTTAGATTCTAGTTCTGCTTTTGATGTTGTTTGGCATACTGGCTTATTTTTTAAATTATACAAACTTGGTATTAGAGGCAAATTATGGAGATTAATTAAACAGGCTTACGCTAACGTTACAAGCTGTGCCCTATATGATGGTGTAAGAAGTTCATGGTTTCCTGTGCAGCGCTCAGTCAGGCAAGGGGGGGGGGGGTTCTTTCGCCGTGGTTATACATGTTGTATATAAATGATTTACTGTATATGCACTAAGAGCGAGTGGCTTTGGTATTAATGTTGGTGGCATGTATATGGGTTCGCCAACTCAAGCTGATGATATCGTAGTGTTATCTTTAACAATATCCGGGTTGCAAAATATGATTGACACTTGCTATTCATATAGTCAGAAGTGGAAATTTCAGTTTAATCCGAACAAAACTAAAATTATGACATTCGGCGAAAGTATAAAAAAATATAATAAGTTGAATGTGCTAAGATCCTGGAAACTTGGGAATTCTGTTATATCTCAAACTAGGCTTTATAAACATCTTGGATTGACTGTAACCAGTGACTTCAAGTGTAAAGATAAAATAGATATTGCGTGCAGAAAAGGGAGGGGTTCTTTTTTGTCTCTGGCGGGGTTAGGAGTTCGACCAAAAGGTCTTAACCCGCTCACAGCAGCTATTCTGTACAAGTCTATTGTTATGCCAGGGGTATTATTATATGGGGCCGAGTTATGGAATTCAATTTCAGGGTCTGACTTAATTTGTATGGAAAGAATGCATCGATTCTGTATAAAAATTAGCCAGATGTTTAAACGTTCTGTTAGAACTGATATTGCTTTGAGTCTTTTGGGTATGCCTAATATTGAGCTGTTTATTGACCGGGCTAAATTATTATTCTTTGGTAGACTGTGCAATTTGCCAAATGGTAATGTCTCTAGAAGTTTACTCAGTTTTAAGCTTTGGCATTTCCTTAGTAATTGCAATATGTCTAGTGGATTTGTTGGTGACATTGTTAGATTGTTCAGATCATACAATCTAAATAACTTTCTAATTTCATATATGGAGACTATGACGTTTTGTAATCAGAATACGTGGAAAGACCTTGTTCAGGATCAGATTATAAAGCAAGGTGTCCTCCACTTTGATATAAGAACAAGAGGTAAACTTGAGTTCAGAATGCTAAGAGCTGTACAAAGTGAGCCGTTTATTCCTTGTAAAATATGGTACGCCGCCAGGGACATTCCTGGATCATTTAGTATATTCTGTTACTCGGCGCAGTTATTATCTGCATCAGACACGTATCATGCGGCTCAACTTTGCCATTTTAGCGGCAAGATGTATAATTCTCCGCTACTTCATGTATCTTTATCATGTTAAAATACTAGTGAAAGCAGAGCCTCTATCTGGAACTTTATATTAGATAAACTTCCCTTCACAGTTAGCGCTGCACTAAGTATTCTTGGTGATTTCGACTTTGTTGCTACCTTGCTTGGTAAAGATTTGACAGATTGTCTAGACTGGACATATGAACTTTCTATTCTGTATATTTATCGGGCAGCTTTGTTCTTTAAAGAAGTAAGACCAGTATTAAAAGCCTTGTAATTTTCAAGTGAGATGTTGCCTGATCTTTCTCATTTTATATATAAAAAAAACAATAATTAATTTTCCTCTCTTGCAAATATAACACATTAATTGTAACATTATTACATCCTTTTGTAATCTTGTATTTTTCACGTTGCAGAACCTTCACTGATTTAATTATTATTTATCATTAGTTTCCTTGTCATGTTTACATATGTATTGCATTTGATTGTACTCTTCGATCTTTCGGAGGAAATATAGATTATCAATCTATATAAGGTCGCTGATTTTCCTCACCATTCTCTACATCGGCGTGAAATACGATACGAAGTCTTACGTTCTCGGCTTCGTATCGTTTCGTATTCTTTCGAGCATGTTCAAAATTTTTGTATCGTAATTGGCTTCCTTTCGTATAAGTGGCTTATTCCTTTTCCTTGTAATATACCCTTCCTTTATATCCTAATCGTGGCGCGTAAAGCCGATTTTCTGCGATGTATAGAACTAATTGTTTCAAGGGCAGCCATGTTACTGATCAGTGTGTCTCGGGGAGTTACGCCATCCCCACTTGCACGAAATTCGTACAATGTACGGGATAAGACTGGTATTTATGGTGGGATATATGGGAGTTCCGATAGGAATTTACAAATAAAAAAATTCGTTACGTGTACGCTGGTGCTGGTATCCAAATCATTCCAAATTATTAAGGCCGTTTAACACCTGACCCCTGAGGTATGGACGAAAATATGAAATCCTTTATTTTTTTTTATTAGTGCATACTTATCTAATCCAAACGATCATATTGCAAAGAGATAAAAAGTTCAATTTTTAGCTCAGCTGACGGTAGGTCAACTGAGCTATAGTGATTGGTCAGCGTCGCTGCGTCCATCGTCCGTCCGTCCGAGCGTACATTAGACTTGCACGTTTTGACAATGTTGAACCTAGAAATCTGCAAATGGCAATCTAGGGAGTTAAAAAAAATCTCCTTGGAAACCTGAAATTAGGTCACTGTGACCTATATCCTCCGAGCTATGGGGCTTGTAAGTACACCCTAGAATAATTAAAAATGATACTAAAACTCCAGTATCTTGATAATTAATTCATGGATTGCCCTGAATCATGTCTTGAATATTGACCATGACTAGGGTTGTCAGATCCTCAAAACTGGTGGCGCCCCCTGCATTTTTTTTTTAATTTTTATGATTTTATTTCTGTTTTTGAGACCGTCAGATGACAGCAATTATGTCAGTTTCTCCACTGTGGTTTCATCTTGTGACCCGAAACCTTGTGTGTTTATTGATAGTGACTGGTTTCTTCTGAAGACTGGTGGCGCCACCTGTATTTTTTAATGATTTTTTCCCTTTATTTTAAGACTGTCTAATTATATTGAAACTATCAGCTTTGCAACTGTGGTTTCATCTAGTGTCCTGAAAACTGTGTTATTAGGGCCCCACTGGAATAAGTGGATGCCGTATAGCAATCACCCTGTCTGTCCGTCTGGCTGTATGTTCGTCTTTCTATATGTACGTCAAATTTGTTTCCTGATAAAAACTCCAGTTTGAAATGACATATCGATTTCAAAATTGAATTATATATGGCCCACCTCTAAAGCAAGAACCGTTTTTTTTGGGGATGGGGTGGGGGGGTGGGCGGTGATGATGTCGGAGGGCAAGGTCACAGGACATACTCATTTAGAAAGGTTGTGAATGAATTTTAAGCCAAACTTTCCATCCAAAACCTTCCATCATCCACATTTTGCTCACCTGCCAATAATGGAAGAAACTTATGAGCTCAAAAGTCAAGGTCTCTAGGGCCATGTGTCCACATATTTGTTTCCCAATGATAATTTATTAACTCCAGTTTGGATTGATAAATGGATATCAAACTTGACTAATATAATACAGGCAACTCCAGATATGTGTCTTGTGTACTTTTCTCGTATAATGATAAACAAAGAACATTAACTGTTGCCACAGTTCTATATTTTAGGTTTTTCGAATAATATCCTCATGATCAATTTCAGCTGAACGCCGTGACCCTCAGGTCCCCTGTTGTCGTTCACATGCGTCAAGAATAGTTTCTTTCTACATTCAACACAGACGAGCTGAACTTATAAAGCCACTGATTAATTAGAAGGCTACTTACATGGTATATAACATTGTATAATATTAACTATGAAAGTACAAGTACTTCCTTGTCCGCTCTCTGGGGAAATATATGATAAAAAATAAAACAAATAAATGTGATTTTTTTTTTAGTCAGATTTATTTGATATAAATTTTTCGTGTAAATTTATGTAACTTATTCCGATGTTGTTCCTATTTAAATAAGCTTTACAATAGATCCAGGTTTCGCTTTTTTCTAATATGTAGATATGCTAAAAATAAATAGTTCTGTTTCAACTTATACAGGTTTGCGATTGCCGCCCGATCAGTATTTTAACTGACAATTTGGAACAAAATATGTGTTTTTTCCGCAAAAAGAACACAACAAATGCGCATTATTCCCTGCATGCGATTGTGAATATGTACAACACAGAGTTTTGTTAATTTTCCATGAAGCCTTTTTAGCTTTATTAGCTAGCGCTATCCCCCCTTAATATAATGAACAGAAATATATCCGTGATGTAAAAGGAACAATTCATAATGAAGCCTTAATTAGTATGATATTTTTCGTTCTTTATGCATCTCAGATGTTTTGCCCAGCCTATTTTTTAATCATATTAGCAGATTTAAAATCTTAATAAAACCAAAATAAACTAGTAACTGAATATATTTTTCACCCTGATCAATAGGGGCTACAATGTCACCTGCTTCGTTGAAACAACAGCCGTTGTGCAATTATTGATAAAAGCATATTAAAATCTGTACCTGGCTAAAATCTGCTACCCGACATATAAACCTAAACCTATTACATATTTATATAGCCTGGTAACTTAACTTTGTGACATAATGAGTTACATTATTTTTTTATTCTGGGAAATTACATGCAGAAAAATCTTTAAGCTGATATTAATGCTATCTTTTATTCAATGATTTAAATCATATTATTTAAATCAACCAGCCCTGCCCGGGTCTAGGATCATTACTATATCAGCATGGCATGATCGATTCATTACTATATAAGCATGGCATGATCGATTTGAATTATTTTCACAAGATTTCTGTGCGGATTTGAATAGACATGGAAAAGTCAGTACACTCAGAGACGTGTTTAAAATTAATGAGAAAATCATCTTACAAGTACAGAAAATACAAGCAAGTAGGCCTATTTGACAGTTTTCGTGTAGTGTTCATAAAAACCTGTATATTGTAGTTCGTCCGATATATTGCTCATATGTTTGTCCAATACGAATTTCGGAAAATTTGAGCAGACCTCTAGAAGGAAAATAAAAAAAAAAACTGCTGTTTGAATTTTACAGTTGCTTGAATCGATTAATAAAAATAATATAATAGTATTTATATAGCGCCAATTCTCCGATGGTCGGACCCACAGCGCAATTCACACACACACGCACACACCCACATACAATTTCATGGCACTGTCTGAACACACAGGCCTGTGACATTGTATATGATTAGTTGTTCTTTGACCACTCATCATATGAACTGACATGCGTCTAACTCTCGTTTTCAAACATGCCTGTGCAAATATCTTAAGGATACTTACATTAAAAAACACGCATTTAGGAATATTAAATGGTACTCATATATATTGATGATTCCTGCTCTTTGGAACTTGCTCTCCGGATTTTGTGAACTGAACAGATAAACTTGAATCGTTTGACAATTTGGTTGATACATGAGTATCGTGTGAGTGAGATCACATTGGGGAAAAAACAGATGACAATGGATAAAGAAGAAGATACATCGAGGGTAAATCTGAAAAGAAGAATAAAACTCTACCAAGCCGTTGCTATGGTAGCAGGAGCTGTAATAGGCACCGGAATATATGTTACCCCGGGAAAAGTACTGATGGGAGCTGGGTCGCCCATTGCTGCCGTAGTTATGTGGCTTGCCGCTGGAGGGCTCTCAATGCTAGGGGCTCTGACGTATGCAGAACTGGCCACCACGTATCCAGGCTCTGGTGAAAACATGCATTACCTTAACAAGTTCTTCGGGCCGTTTCTTTCTTTTAACTACTCCTGGATGTATTTAACTCTTCGCAGACCTGGTTCGAATGCCATCAAAGCCATAACGACCGGAAAATACATTCTCAAACTAGCGTTCCCAGATTGCTCCATACCGGTGACGGCAGTGAAATTAATTGGTATACTACTTGGCAGTAAGTTTATTATTCTTTTAATAATTTGTGGGTTTCTTACCTAGACTTTTGTTAACGTAATAGATATATACGTAATATATATGTTATATGAATTATAATCTAAAACATCTTTTGAATGGTACAAAATACATATAATGTAAATTTATATTCTAATTATTCTTATATTTCTTATTCAAATTATTATTATGATTTGTCATGTGCTTGGATGCGATTGTAACAACAGAAACACAGATCAGTCCTGGACGAGACCACATGAAATTACAGATACCGTCATTGTACACAAAAGTACGTCACACATGACACGTGATCAAGGGTTTAGTCACACAGTCTCTACAGGTAGCGTCATAGTATCTTCCATATTTGACAGTTTTTAATATTGAATTATATTGATACTATTGCAATTTGTATTTAACTTTACAGCGGTCATTACAGCGATAAACATCTACAATATAGAAATTGCTAACAAGATCCATTCGTGTGTGACTGCCGTGAGCGTCCTGGCGTTGACTTGTTTCTCGGTTGTTGGAATGGTATACTTGGGTGAAGGTAGGTCGTGGTGACAGACCAATCTGTTGAAACGTAATTCACTCACAGAAATACATAATAGCTAAATGTACGCATTACATCGATCTACTTCGTTTTAACCGCAGCATTGTTTACCAAGTTTTTCGGGGTCTCAATTAACAACAGAATTGGCACTATTCCAAGAATCAGATCAACGAGAGCGGGGTGTAGCGGATTTCAAACTTGGATGCACAATGCGACAACACGCTTTCATTGGTCTGATCACAGTCGAAATGTGAAAGTCCTGGCGGTGCAACCCGGGGTATCTTGCTATACAAACAGCGGTTTAAAAAAAAGGAGAGCTGGAACGACTAGGGTGTATAAGCGCTTCATTATGAGTATAATTTAACCCTGACAATTAATGTTTACGTAATCTATACGTGTTTTTGTCATACGTGTCAAATCGGTTCAACGCATTTGGATGCTGACGTTTAAAATCAATTTCACTACCCCTGGTATACATGCCCTTAGTCCTGTTGTAATACTAATTGCAAAAACGTACATTTTTGATTCAACAACAGATTACATATGACATACCCCCTCACTTTTTAAGGGATAGAACATTTTGTACCCCTCACTTTGAAGGGAAACAAAACAATTTTCAAATTTCGAGATTTTTCCTTCGATAATTTTATAGTTTTGTCCTTTTTTACTCAAGAATCTTCCAACTGTGCATATCATATTGAGTAATATAGGATGTTGCACGCACCAATCTCCTTATTGAATTATAAATGTTAGCCAATTCTTTAAATGTTTAAATCAAATATAAATTACGAATAATATTGAACTAAAATTTGAGCAAAATTATTTTCGTATAATGAAAATACCTGTTTCATATTATGTATGTGGTGTACGTGAAAACTGATGATTTGTCGTAAGGGTGGCTGGTTTGATCGAATGTCCTTATTGCGGATTGGTCGGGGGGGTTCTATCAGTAATCCTTTGGATCGCCCCCTCAAATTTTCTCAACAATTCCTATGTCAGATTAGGAAAGCATGACAGTCCTCAACCAGCATCAGATCACCCTCTTTTAATCATAGGTAGTCTTGACAGTTGGAAGACTGGCCCGATGGAGACCACGAACGACGTCGGGGACATAGCTTTGACTTTATATATGGCGCTGTATGCGTTTGGGGGATGGTGAGTGTATAGAACTTTCGAAAATATCATTCTAAATATGTCTAATTTTATTAAACAGTTTATTCTAAATTAAAAAAATGAAAAACAGCCATGGCACATCCGTTTCGGGCTAAATTCGAAGTACATGCGTAAATGGCTAAACCGTTGTTAAGTCAGCAGTGTCACCATCTGAAGACTCCATTAGTGAACATCAATGAGAAAGCGTGCCCTTCGGTTGCTATGCCATGGCTGTCGGACCTAACGACGGGGCTTGTCTGCATATCTCAAATGTTAAGTAGATAATAAATAGGTGGACCATATAGTGTGAAAAACGCTAGGAAAATGTCAGATAAGTAACAGTTTTAAGGAAATGACCCAGAAAAAATTATTAATTTAAACGAAATCTACACTAATAGCAATTCAAGCGCCTGTGATCATGCGAATGTTTGATTGTTTTCATCATTATCATTTAAAGAAGTGAAAGGATTTGTCTTAGATGTAGTAGTAGTACAGGGACAACTGGAAATTTCGACCATCAATGGAACTTCGATAAAGTGGTGGCATCCTCGTAGTGGTTGTCTAATCGAGGTCTGATTTAGACAGCAAAAAAATTTGGACCTTAAAATTGGTCGTTACTTTTAGGTGGTTCCAGAACTTAGATGTTGGAAAGGCGAGGTTTTGCTGTAGTAGCATTACTGTTGCTGTAGTAATTAATTTAGTTGTTAATTCTTAATTATTTATGATTTATTATATCTCGACAGGAATTCCTTGAATTTTATCGTGGAAGAGGTGAAAAATCCAAATAAGTAAGTTCAACCACAGCACATTTTTAGAACCGCCCTTTACAAAAATCAAAATTATGAATTTTGTCATATATGTTACACTGTGTAGCTTAAATCTTCATAGGGCTATGTCCGAAAGAGTAAAAACATGTCATACGTTATACCATGTAAGTCGTATATAAGCTATGCTCGTACGTAGGTTTACTTACTTACAGAGGGACGTTTCAACATTTTAAATGAAATGCTGTAACATTAGGCGATCTCACTGGAGTTAATTGATAGCTACACTCTAATTATGTCGAAAATAAAGTCAAGTAGCAATCAGCACTTCTCCTACAATATCAACAGATGCAAAAAATTTTTGTGTTCATATATTTTAAAAAGACATGATTTATGCGACGTTATAAAATTATATATTAAAATATTTTCTCATAATGCAATTCCTTTCCTGTGTCATGAAAACATAATATGTTTATAATACGTAAAGGAACGTTCCCCGGGCCATCATCACCGCCATGTGCGCCGTCATCTTCCTGTACGTTTTCGTTAACGTTGCTTATGTCACGGTTCTTGGGAGAGCTGACATGATCCAGTCAGAGGCCGTGGCTGTTGTATGTATTTTATTCCGTTCAACCACCCCTGCCCACTTGTTTTTCGCGATTATTATTTCTCACAAGTCAAAGGACGCCAAAATTTCCCCCCCCCCCCCCCTACAAACAGAAAGAAGAAAATGCGAAATTAACTATTAGGGAAATAATAGCCTTTACCTTATCATTTCCCTGTAAACAATTTAAACCCATTTTATAGCACACATCAACCGATGAAATGGACATGGCAAGGAACAGTGTTGACGTCATAATAGGCGTTACACACGAAAGATATCCCCACATTCACGAGACTAATAATCAAGAGCTGTCGACCTCTGTTTACAATGAGATTTATGTATTCTCCTTGTGCACGCGCTTCACGTCATACATGACGTCATAACAATACAGACGTATAACTTTAGGATTTCTCACCGGTGTGAAGAGAATGCTAAAATGGCCTGTGATTGCAGGAAATTTTACTTTTAGTTTGACTAAAAAATATCTTCCTGCCAATATGCTAAAAGCCAACATTTAAATGTAGGAAAAATGCACTTGTATGATATCTCGCATGTTTTAGGGTTGGACTTTAAAGTATTATATAGCTGTTAAACAATCCCCTCTTAAAATCCGAGATCCGCCATTATATTTGATAAACCTTTTATTTAAGAGACAAAACTTAACATGTTTAAAACCTGTAAATATGAGTTGACTGATTTTTTCATTTTTGAAGACTTTCGGTCAGCGGGCCTTTCCTGCAGTGGCCTGGCTAGTTCCTATAGTGGTGTGTTTTGCCCAAATATCAAGCTACAATGTGTCAAACATAGGAGCCTCAAGGTGAGGAATACACAACTGCATCTGAACTTTGAAAAGCGTATGCATATACCCATGTATGTCTCCTATAAAAAGGGTATCGCAATCGGTCCTGTGTGTATTTACGATGTGCGGACCTGTTACTTAAGGTCTTCTTCCCCTTGAAGCATATCTGCACAAGGTTTGTCTCAAAAATACCTCTAGCTGTCAACATTCAAGATGACTCGTACCCGAATTCAACATATTCTTTGGGGATTGCACCAAAGGGGTCGATACTCCACGATCTCTCGCTGTTGAGGTTAATCATGAGTTCATGTAAAATGAAAAAAAAAATATTCACTGAAAGTGCTTTATGATTAAAAGTATGTATCGTACCCATTCCCAACGTGAGATATGTGCCTCAGAGAAAGAAAAGCCCGAATTTCAGATGTACGAAAGGCATCTCGAAGGTAAGAAAACAAGTATTTATTATAACTGTTAGAGATTCTTATGATGAAGAAATGCACTACACTACATATTCTAAAACTGAGCAAAAAAAACGTTCTTTCAAATTATATGACTTGAAGGTTGATGTTTGCGTCATCTCGGAAGAACTTTTTCCCGTCATCCTTCAACATGGTAACCACGTGGTCGCTGTCTCCGGTCACGTCTTTATTGTTCCAGGTATGATATTTAACAGAAATAACAATATTTCTCTATAAAGTAAAAGTAAACTTTTAGTCGTTGAATCTATGTTTGGCCTCCAGCAATTAGTGTTTGACCCAACATGAGTAACACCTATTATTGACCTTATATTGTCTAGTATTCCTAGGTACCACAGTTTCACCTGCGTTATCCCCATAACGTTAAGTGATCATTATATGACATTTAAATTATTAAACAAACAGTCTTTATCAAGTACCAGCAAAAAAAATTAAGAATTAAGAGATTTAAAAAAAAAATTATCCTGTTCAGTTTTGTATTGACTTTATTATGTCGCCAATCCACTCATGTATATATCACAAACGGATACGGATGTTGCATAGATAATGTGAAAGTCTGAGTTTCTCAGGCTCTGTAATGTTCAGGCACCACTGAAAAAAGTCGTTTACAAGTGACCCATGGGCCATGAGGCTCAGCTAATTTCAAGAAGCTTTGAACAATGGGTAAAATGACTCCCAGAGTGCTCAAAATCATGCTTTTTGTCAACAGACCTTAGATATAGGTTACAATGACCTTATTCTACATCCAGCTGCTAATATTTGCGCCAGTCTGACTTATAGTGTTAAAATCATGTTCTTTCACACAGCTTGCAGAAAATAGGTCACAGTGACATTTCAGGTTTTTTTAGGAGATTTTATATGGACCTCCCTGAAAGTCATGTTAGAAGATTCTAGGCCAAATGAATACAATTTTTGCCAATCTTACTCACATGGTGCTTAAAAATAATTTTTTGGACCTTAATTCGCAAAAAAAGTCACCAAATAATTAAATACTACAAGTATCATATTGACCGCAAGCAGTCTAATCCAAAGACATTATGAAAAACTCTTAAAAATGTGTTGCCCTCTAAAATATCTAAATCTGACATAAATATAAGAAAGGAAGAAACGTTTAATTATATCTTCAGCACATGCATGCAGTCGGAGAAAAAAGGGCAAATTTTATGAAGACTTCGTGTACCGAAGATTTGCCCCATCTGCAGTGTGAATGAAACGTTAGCTTTAACTTAATTTTAATTGAAAGCTTGTTTGTTTATTGACAGTTAATGTCCCTTTTGGACAGTCAAAACTCAGATATCCTTTGATTGTGGCTTTATTTTTTAAAAACTGCAGCTCCCTTTATTTAATTTTTATTGGCACATATTTAATCTTTCTCTGAATACTAGTTAATATCATAAAGACTGGCGGACAGCTACAGTATAACCCCCATAAATATTGAAGCGAAGAGCAATTCCGCTCCTTATAAACACAGGCAAACATCAGTCATTGGTCATTTACAAAAATTAATCGAAGTACATATGAAGAAACTTGTCTTATTTCAGTGTGAATCATCTCTTTTCGGATAAACAGTTAGCCTATATACCTAACAGATCTAACTCAACTGCATTTCACGTTATGATGATGACTGGATGGCAGCCATGAACAGAAAACAAGTTACAGCTGCCTGCTTCCTATATATCGAAAAAGGTTTTGATTACCCTAATCATAAAATAATTCTTGAAAATATTTAGTAATGATATACGTGAAAAAGAACTGTCTTGGTTTTATTCCTACCTAAACGAGAGAGGACTCATTCAAGTTGTGAGAAGCAGTAAGGGGATATCCAAGGCGAAAATTATAAAAATTTGTGCTCTGCAGGGAACTGTCCTGGGTTTGATTATATTTGTTATATCCGTTAACGATTTTCTTGAATCCATCGACTGCAAATGCATGATGTATACGGATGATACCACACTATATTTTAGTTCAAGCTCCGTGAATTAAGCTATTCAAGGCCTTCAGCTGAGCTTCGGCAAAGCCAAAATATTGTTCACTAGAAACAGATTAATGATAAACCCGGATAAATCCGTTGCATTTCTCCTAAGCAAACAACAAGTTGAAAATGAAATTAGTCGTCTTAAGATATTTAACCAGCATATAGTTTTTTTTTTTAAGTTAAGCTGCTTGGTGTGAATTTAGAAAGCGATGTAAAGTGGAGAGCTGTCATGTTTACAAAAAAACTGAAACCTAGAATGAACTTTTATAAGCAGATTTTTAACGCAGTCGGCCATTTGCACTCGGTATAATGCTCTAATACAATGTCACATTGACCACTGCCTTTCGGTATGGGGTAACTGTGACAAGGGGAGTATTTCACACCTAAAAAATTATTCAAAACCCAGCAGCTCGTATAGTTGACGGGAACCAATGGATACCAAACAAGGGGGGACTTCTAAAAATATTTTTCCTTACCCAAACCCAGGTCTGACAATTCCATATACGCATTTGCCTATTCATGACCTTTCCAGTGGAACAAACTGCCAGTTCATATCCGAATTCTTACGTCACTTCTCGTATTCAAGAGAGAGTTAAAGCTACTTCACATTAACCCACCGAAAAACAGCATTAAGCTAAATGGGTTTTCCTGATAAAATATATTTTAAATAAATAAATAAATCAAGACACATAATTTCGAATTCGCTGTGATGGTATTCTTTATGTATTAATTTAAAAGGTAACATAGACTTTAAAGAGTAAAGTGCAGATTTAAAGTCTGATATCACTCTGTTGGCCATTCTTCAGTTGCCAAACGACCTTAAAGGAGTAATAACACTGCTCGTCTGGTTACGCGTAGCGCACAGCTCTGGTACTGACCTTGGCTGACGGTGTCTTTACGCGGAAGCAGCGTACCAACAGTGCGCGACCATTCAAACTTTCCGATCACTAGTGCAGTGGCTTAACCATTAGACACGTCTACAATTAGACACCACGCCTACATGGTGAACTCTGATATGTCAGAAGTAGTTTTTGTGTGAATTGGAAATACTTTATAACTTTGGTATTTCACGGATTATTTCTTTCTTTGAAGGTGTTTCTAGTGACAGTTTACGTACTGATCTACGATGTGAACAGCATGATAAATAACCTCATCTTCCTCACCACCCTGTATAACCAGTTAGTCCTTTTTGGATTCCTGTATGAACGCTTTAAATACCCTGACCTCCCGCGCCCGCTTAAGGTTGGTATTCAGTACTCGTAAGTATGGTTACACGTGTGTGTCTTAGTTTATGTGTCCGCGAATGAATGTTATATGTAAAAAGATCTTATGCCCCAGTTAAAAGAAAAAAAATGATAAATTTGGCTGATCAGCGAGACCCCTATTCAATACCATTTTATGCACCAGTCAATCTGTTGTCGTGCTACTAATATCAGGTTCTTTAGGACCTTTTAAGTTCATCCCAGGACTATATACAACAGGCAAATTCAAGGAATTTATGTCCTCCGCTTCCGCCTCTTGTTATTTTAACTTCCTGTGGTCTTCATGCTTACCTTCTGAATATGTTTAGTTTTTATTTCCCCTGAAGATGTCTCCACATGTCATAGTGCCTGTGTTTTAGTTTTCACCCCTGAAGAAGTTTTCACGTCATAATTTTTTGGAGCAAAAGGGTAATTGTTTTGTTTTGGAGCTGATGAAAATAAATTTAAGACAGACACTCCAAAACCAATCCCAACCAATTAAGGTATTCTTGAGAGCAATCACTGAATCAAGTTTGAATGAAATCAAATAATATTTAGGAAAGTTATATTACGGAAACGAAAACCTGATGGACGGACAGACAGAGGGACAGACGGGCAGACAGACAAACCCAAATCAATGTCCCGCGGAAGCGGGGGACAATAATATCACTGTGTTATATGAAAGTGATGATAAATGTGTAGAGGGAGCAGATGATCATTAGCTTGATTGACAGCAGAACCTTTTAAGGTGAACCTAATCAAGTGCGGGTAAAATATTTCTCAGCAGTGAGTTTCAGGTTCAGGCCTGATGCTGGTTTTTATTTGGCGTTTCTTTTTTTGTGATTAGACCCCATTTGTTAAATCTATCATTAAATAACGGTCAGTAATTCTTGTAGGCCACTTAGAATAAAATCACCTGGTCTATCTAACATAAGGAATTTATTAGAACGCCCGAAAAGAATACACACCTACGATACTCTAAACTCTTTAGTGTTTATAACTAAATTTACAAACAGTTTGTACATGCGCTTTAGAAATTCGTTTCCTAGGATTATTATGCATTAAAAAGTAAATTACAAAGTAGAAGCTGGTATCCAGCGATATTAAGCCCCTGTTCCATTCAACAAGCCAGTCCTAATTTTCTAACACAAGACATTTTGAATACAGGTACAACGAAGAAAATTATCACTCCGCGGTATGTAGACTGGTACCCAGGGACACATTCCCGCTTCTCCCATCGAATCACACAGACTGGTTGACATCAGCCATTTTAAATACAACCATTTCAAACAATGTAGAAAACGCACGCTCAATGGAATGTACATTGGTACGATAAGCAACATAATATTTCCACTTCTCTCATCCAAACATATCTACACGAACGACTTAAGGTCGTGCCATGAAGCTCACCAACTTGAATGAGATTCTGTATCGGTGTAGGTTCTCTTATAAATACTTTGTTGAACACGATTTCCGTAATATGGCAGCAGTTTTCACCCACCATGATATTGATATTTACAGAGTTTTTCTCATTTTTACAGATGCCTATTGTTATCCCTTGTCTCTACACATTCCTAAACTTCATTCTGTTGATTGTTCCCTTGGTAACGAAACCAATGGAGGCGGTGACCGGGGCCTTAGTCACTGCAGGCACAGGTGTCCCAGTTTATATTATATTTATAGCCGCTAGGTGGCGTTATCGTCAAGTTGACGCTGCACACGGTAAGTGATGCTTTCTTTAAGCCCATATGCAGCATCTGTATTTATTAAATTTGCGCTAGTAAAGTAATTATTAATAATTCAGACATCTCACAACTGTTATCTCGATATATCTTATTTATATTTGGTGAAGCTAATATGATACACAATTCAGTGAAGATGCAGGACACATAAAACCTTACAACTTATATAAAACAGAGACAGAAAAATATATCAAGTAACAGTGTAGTATTATTTTAAGTAAATGAAACTTGCTTTTTCATTATTTTGTTATGTATCAATCAAATGTTATTTATATTATAATATTGGCATTATTTTTCAGGGTTTTTATAACGTCTTCTTCAGAAAATTTTCTTGTGTTTACCGGAAGACAGTCAGGTACAATAAAATTCATCAGAGGCAATTTTGAAAGGAAACCTCGATAAAGCTTCTGTTTTATACTGTACCCTGATATATATATATATATATATATATATATATATATATATATATATATATATATATATATATATGTATATATATATATATATGTATATATATATTTATATTTATACGTATATATATATATTTATATATATATATTGATAAATTGGATACTTATAAGCATCCATCATCTTTTCCTTTAGAGGTTAGGTTTAATATCATACTGGGTGTATATCCATATGGTGCATGTCACTTGGTCCTCGCCGTCTTTATTTATTCAATTTTAAGGTGGTCGATGTTGCACGAGTATTTTTTACAAACGTGTTTCAAGTGTCACCCTAGCTGTACCTTTAAAGAAACTGGGCAATGACACTATTAAACCTAAAGTTTGAGGGGGCGCGAATATGTGTAATACAAGATTTTATTGATTTTAAAATGTTTAAAGGTATTAGAAAAGGTATGAATAGGCCATAAATCGATTTGTTGTGTAACTTTTATTCTCAATTTTTTTATATACACATGAACTATAGAATTTAAATGTACTGGGTACATTTTTATATAATGCATATTAAAGGTGGTAACTAGTCCATCTGTCATACTTTTTGTTGTTTTGTTAGTTTTCCAAATGCACCTTAATGTGGAAATAATTATACTGGTTCACGTGTTTCTCAACAACAAATATGCGCTTTTGTGTTAATTATCAAAATCGAGTTTAATTATTTGTATGAATGACGTATACTTTACACATTAAGCAAACAATACGGCTTTTACTGAATGACAATTATCATCTAAGAGATACAAATAATTAGTAGTAAAACGTCGTTGCCTGCAAGCTGGTTTAATCCTTTTATTTGCATCATTATTAAGTTCAAAATGTTCTGCAATTTAAACCAGTTTATGATTTATCAATCCGAGGTACGTTCTTCTCCATGCATTTGCAAGTTAACCACTGACTTAGTATAATATACGACTGAAGAGAGTTCGCGCCGTCCTGAAAATCATGGTAAACCAGGATAGGAATTTCCAGTGGGGGATAAGTAAAGGAACTTAATTACACCAAAAACGAATATGCCAAGTCTGTTTGTGTCTCGTGATCAAAAAGTATATCCAAGGAATGTATGGCTATTGTTGCTCTCTCTCTCTCTCTCTCTTTCTCTCTCTGACAGTACACACTATAGTGTACATAGATATAATAGATATATATGTTCTTTGGAATCAATTTCCACTGCATCACCTTTGAAATTGTGTCAAGCTGGAAATAGATAGATAAAACTGTCCTGTAATTTTGAAAATGTAATTAGAAAAAATTAGAGAATTCTGTATTCATGAGGTATTGCATGGTTACATTGAACCATGGCAGAGGACTATCTCGGGTGACAGAAAAAAACTGTGAAGTCGGATCGTATAGGACGTACATAGGACTTTAATTGCGCGTTTCACGAATATATATATATATATATATATATATATATATATATATATATATATATATATATATAATAGCGCCATATGTTTAGATGAAATTATAAAGATTTATCCCTATTTTTATTGGATCATAAATTTGGCTTTCGGACTAAAGGCCTTAAATCTGAACCTACATGCCTACCAAGATGTGAGATACCAGGCTCAGTCGTAAAACAGTAGATTTTGTAATGGTTTTTAAATATAAGGACATAAATGAAAGGGTGCTTTTAAATATTAATCATGTCCTTAAAATCGTGTCCTCGAAAAACAAATTTCCTGTGAAAAGTCATATCGTCGGATTTCTCATTTAGGTTCACACATACGTTTTTGCAATATGTCATAGGTATTGATGTCTTCCATAATTTTTCCTTCGGCAACAACTCTAACTCGGCACGCCAACTCAAAAGCATGATGTAAAATTTGGCCTTTTTAGTAATGAATCCCAAACGAACAGAAAGAAAACTAACGGACACGGATATGGAAAAAGTTGTCGTTAAAATATAAATGGTACAATGTATATTTAGCGATTCTCCAACATTTTAAATTATGGTCTTTGGTTTAAGTGCCCAATGAGCTGTACGTAAATGTAATATTATCCCTAATGAAAATATACGCTATATAAGCTAATTTAAATATTTTCTTACCCATAAATATACTGCTACTTAAACTGAATGGTTATAATGCTGCATGTGGATGCAGATGACGGCCTTAATAAACTTAATAATTATATGATTCTTTATTAACAAAATATTTTTTCATATCGTTTGAAACTTATGTGTATTAACCAGTGTTATGAATTAAAATTCGAAATTGTTTTTATTGTGAAATAATATTTTTTATACCCCTTCTTGAAATATAAGAAACAATATTTTCACAATTTCATCACAGTGACATATATTCCGGGTTCGTTCACTTCGTTTCAAACGTAGTAAAAATTCTAGAAGTAATGTAATAAAGTTTATTTCTCGAATTACGTGCACAGGTTATAATACATCAAAGACACAAACAATCAACCACCCTGTCTCTTTGGAAAATTTTTACAAGATCTATTGATCCCCTTTGATTCTATCACGAACTATAAAACTTCAAACGACAGTATTCATCTTTGCCCTGTCAAAACACGTTCATTCCACACTGACTAAAATAATTTGACTCTCCTTTCACCTAACACTTCCTCTGGCTTAGTGCACGATCGACTCCGACAATCACACATGACCCTAAGCTTCTTTTTTTATTACAATATGACGCAATACTACTATTCTACATTCTGCCTGCAGGCCTAACTCTCAATGAACCCTCTGGACTTTACCTCGACTTTTGTCAACATGTAAACAACAATCCAACACACGAAGCTTTTATATGCTTGGAAAAAAACCCATTGGTGAAAGATTTAGTCTTTACACAAACATCAAGCACTTATATAATTAATAACGTATACAATTGACATGACAATTTACTTAAAATACAAACTTTCTCTGAAGCGAAATAAATTGGTACATAAAAAGCACTAAAACTGTGATCGAATACGGTAACCTATCCATACAACAAATCATAATTACATGAAATATATATATATATATATATATATATATATATATATATATATATATACGGGATGCCATACCCAAACTCATTGGTTAAATAAATACGAAATTGATGCCGAACATTTCATTCCAATTTGTCACAAACGTAGGACCTATGTTGAATGTTTTTACCATATAGTCTTCGAAGCAAATAAGAGGGTATATACAAACACTAATGCAAGTCCAAGTGCAACTGAACATGACAGCTACCCATCTTCTTTGTTAATCCTTTATTTGTTTATGTTAATTTTTGTCGAGTTCAGCTCTCATTTATTACTGTTATAACCCAGGCAATAGCGATATCTTCAGCCTGTGAAAACATAATTCTGGGTAAAGCAAAGAGCTACTGAACTTTTACGGTCAGACGAGTCATTTTTTTGGAGAGAATACGTTTGACTCTTTCCGCCACGATCGAAGACATCTTGTTGAGCTCCAAATTGAGAGTTCCCAGGCGTGACAATTTATCTGATTTGTTTATTATTTTCTCTATATCGTTATCCAGCTCATTCATTGATACATCCAAATTGACTAATTTGTGGCAATCTGGTAGTTTATCTAGTATTAGCCAGAACGTTTCTGATGTGAGACGGCATCTTCTGATCTTTAGGGTGATGATATGTGATTCAGGCAGACATTCAGTAAGTGTGGGGATAGTGTTTAGGGTCATGGGGATCCATTTAAACTCTAATGTTTCAAGTGTCTGCAATTGCCGAATCGCTCTTATCATTGCCAGCAGGTCAGGAGAAGGATCGTTATCATTTGCTTTATATACTGATTCAACAGAACCAAATATATCCAGCTGCTTCAAAGGAAATTTTGATAGTGTGGATTCTAACCCATGCATCAAATATTGGTCTTCGACTGAACAAGGCAAGCCGGCGGTCCCGCTGCCCAAGAACAGATAGCTTAGGGATGGTGCATTTAAATAGTGTAATAAACGAAGGTGCTGCTCATCTACTGACCACAGAGTCATTTTCTTGACGGCTGCCCCGTTCATCCCTAAATATTTAATATACAAGTAGCCAGGATACTTGTCAGTGATATCAATGGATACAACCTCCGGGAGATCCAGTGTAGCGTCCCTGTGTTCTGACAGGAAACTCAGTTGATAGCCGGTATGCATGGAGGCTCTGTCTTGTTCATTACCTGATAGGATCACTTCTATTTGTTTCTTTGTGTGTTCATCCCCCAAGCCTGAGACAAATTTCACGATCATAGAGGATTCACGGAATACCTTAGCCGAGTTGCAGAAGTGCATCATCAGCTCATTTTGTTGGTTAATGTCAGAATGGACAATACGGAAGGATAAAAAGAATTCCTGAACCGTTTTATGGATAAATGAAACAGTCCTTCCTCCTGTGGCTTCATTTTCGACGAGGAAGCCGAGCTGCCAAGTTTTCTCATCAAGAACCTCTCTAACCTGGTTGCGTGAAAAGGATAACTGAAGTCTTTCCCCTGCCATGCCCATTGCCGCTACCTGGCCTATTTGCATTAAACATTCTTTGTATCCCTCGATTGTTTTGTCTGGGTCAGTCCATTCATTTTCCGGTACGTTTTTCTGTTCATACCGGCAGCATGAAAATTTAATGAAATCAAGATAGAATCCCGTGACCGTGGTTGCAAGCCTTTCAGTTTCTTTCCACAAGCAGCACATTAACAACAGGATAGCTGGATACCGACTAAGATATTTAAGGTCGTCTGACTCGTCAATTTTATGAAGCAGTTCTTCTCTCTCTGTGTTAGATTCCTGAAAAAATTTGCCGATGTATTCAACGACGCCCTCCTTCGAGAATCCTCCAAGCGATACCTCAACATCAGGTTTGTCCTTTTCTTTGAACTGTGACGCCGATGGGTGCCTTGATGTTATTAACAAATTGGCATACGGAAAACGCTTTCTATGTGCAAGGTCCCTTATTTCTGGTGAGGTTTCTTCCAGAAATTCATCATAACCGTCCAGTATGAAAAGGGTAGAAGTCTGTTCTTCAAAGATCAAGTGACATAACTCTTCAGCATCTCTCATCTCGAGGTTCAGTTGTTCTTTTATCACACTTATCAGTGCCTGGTCTTTCATCACATCGCGTAGATATATGGGAATAACATGCTTAAATGACCGCAAAACATTCTTTTGTTCAGTGGTTTTGTTCACTGACTTTCCCATCAGAATATCACTCCAGTCAAGGCAGATTCTGCGGGAGATGGTGGACTTTCCAATTCCTGGCTCTCCCGATAGATATACGCGCTGTCCTCTGCAATCACCAGAAATCTTGAATAAAGAAAAAAAAATCAATTTAATGAATAGGCCCACAAATATTCATCAACATTGATAAACTTCTAATATCTTGATATATAAAGGTCTCCATAGTTTGTGATTATGACGCCCAGACAATGCGAATAAATGCTTGGAATTTATAATAATAAATGTTTAAAGTCATTGTACCATTGTTCGAATAATATCACAGATGCGGTTTAAACCTTCTAGTTCTAATACAGTTCTTTGAAAAACCCTGTTGTACAACTTTTTTTGTGTTGTGTAGTGATTATTATTAGGAAAAAAAGGCACGAGAAGACAGACCACAAAATACAAAATTGCAGCACTGGAAGAAACCATTAACAGGTCAAGACACTCACCTGAGCAAATACTTTGGTATAGTCGGCAAGTGGGTGATGCGTTCGTCCTTTTGCGCCATGTTTAGTCTGTACCAACACCACATCAACATATATGTCGTCCATGGGGACATGATCGGGTGTGCCATGCCAGCTCCACAAGTTTATATTCTTGCACTTGTTGTGAAGTGTCTCAGCCAGCAGACGCTGCAGCATGTTCATTTTAACCGAAGATGTCCCTTCAAATTAAACATCATATGTGTATAATATGATGAACACTGTATACGCATATCTTGCATATTAAAAATAACATGCATTTATATGTCGAGTTTCATCGTCTTGTTTCCAGTTGCGAATAAACTGCTGTATTTTCATATTCATGAGGTTTTTCGCATGTAACCTTTAGAGACTTTTTCCACCGAGCTTTCCCACACCATGCAACTAGTTTACATCCTGAAATACAAATGTTTGGCGAAAAGCAAGATTCAAACTATAATGTTCAATGCAAGAGCAGCTACGCCTTATAAAGGAACATAATCATGAGCAATCTCAGTGCCTCCACTTCATCTGTGTTAACTTGCGTGTGAGTTAACACGGTCCACATGTCTGTTTACCACAACAATGTCGACCTGTCTGTTTACCACAACAATGTCGACCTGTCTGTTTACCACAACAATGTCGACCTGTCTGATTACCCTCAACAATGTCCACATGTCTGATTACCGCAACAATGTCAAAATATCTAATTACCACAACAATGTCCACATGTCTGATTACCACAACAATGTCCACATGTCTGTTTACCACAACAATGTCCACATGTCTGATTACCACAACAATGTCCACATGTCTGTTTACCACAACAATGTCCACATGTCTGTTTACCACAACAATGTCTACATGTCTGGTTACCACAACAATGTCCACATGTCTTGTTACCACAACAATGTCCACATGTCTGATTACCACAACAATGTCCACATGTCTGATTACCACAACAATGTCCACATGTCTGTTTCCCACAACAATGTCCACATGTCTGTTTACCACAACAATGTCCACATGTCTGGTTACCACAACAATGTCCACATGTCTGATTACCACAACAATGTCGACATGTCTGTTTACCACAACAATGTCGACCTGTCTGTTTACCGCAACAATGTCGACCTGTCTGTTTACCGCAACAATGTCGACCTGTCTGTTTACCGCAACAATGTCGACCTGTCTGTTTACCGCAACAATGTCGACCTGTCTGTTTACCACAACAATGTCGACCTGTCTGTTTACCACAACAATGTCGACCTGTCTGTTTACCACAACAATGTCGACCTGTCTGTTTACCACAACAATGTCGACCTGTCTGTTTACCACAACAATTTCGACCTGTCTGTTTACCACAACAATGTCGGCCTGTCTGTTTACCACAACAATATCGGCCTGTCTGTTTACCACAACAATGTCGGCCTGTCTGTTTCCCACAACAATGTCGACCTGTCTGTTTACCACAACAATGTCGACCTGTCTGTTTACCACAACAATGTCGACGTGTCTGTTCACCACAACAATGTCAACCTGTCTGTTTACCACAACAATGTCGACCTGTCTGTTTACCACAACAATGTCGACCTGTCTGTTTACCACAACAATGTCGACCTGTCTGTTTACCGAAACAATGTCGACCTGTCTGTTTACCACAACAATGTCGACCTGTCGGTTTACCACAACAATGTCGACCTGTCTGTTTACCACAACAATGTCGACCTGTCTGTTTACCTCAACAATGTCGACCTGTCTGTTTACCACAACAATGTCGACATGTCTGATTACCACAACAATGTCCACATGTCTGATTACCACAACAATGTCGACCTGTCTGTTTACCACAACAATGTCGACCTGTCTGTTTACCACAACAATGTCGACCTGTCTGATTACCGCAACAATGTCCACCTGTCTGATTACCGCAACAATGTCCACATGTCTGATTACCACAACAATGTCCACATGTCTGATTACCACAACAATGTCCACATGTCTGATTACCACAACAATGTCCACATGTCTGTTTACCACAACAATGTCCACATGTCTGATTACCACAACAATGTCCACATGTCTGTTTACCACAACAATGTCCACATGTCTGAATACCACAACAATGTCGACCTGTCTGTTTACCACAACAATGTCGACCTGTCTGTTTACCACAACAATGTCGACATGTCTGATTACCACAACAATGTCGACCTGTCTGTTTACCACAACAATGTCGACCTGTCTGTTAACCGCAAAAATGTCGACCTGTCTGATTACCACAACAATGACCACATGTCTGATTACCGCAACAATGTCCAAATGTCTGTTTACCACAACAATGTCCACATGTCTGATTACCACAACATTGTCCACATGTCTGATTACCACAACAATGTCCACATGTCTGATTACCACAACAATGTCCACATGTCTGTTAACCACAACAATCTCCACATGTCTGTTTACCACAACAATGTCCACATGTCTGATTACCACAACAATGTCCACATGTCTGATTACCACAACAATATCGACCTGTCTGTTTACCACAACAATGTCGGCCTGCCTGTTTACCACAACAATGTCGACCTGTCTGTTTACCGCAACAATGTCGACCTGTCTGTTTACCGCAACAATGTCGACCTGTCTGTTTACCGCAACAATGTCGACCTGTCTGTTTACCACAACAATGTCGGCCTGTCTGTTTACCACAACAATGTCGGCCTGTCTGTTTCCCACAACAATGTCGACCTGTCTGTTTACCACAACAATGTCGACCTGTCTGTTTACCACAACAATGTCGACCTGTCTGTTTACCACAACAATGTCGACCTGTCTGTTTACAACAACAATGTCAACCCGTCTGTTTACCACAACAATGTCGACCTGTCTGTTTACCACAACAATGTCGACCTGTCTGTTTACCACAACAATGTCGACCTGTCTGTTTACCACAACAATGTCGACCTGTCTGTTTACCACAACAATGTCGACCTGTCTGTTTACCACAACAATGTCGACCTGTCGGTTTACCACAACAATGTCGACCTGTCTGTTTACCACAACAATGTCGACCTGTCTGTTTACCTCAACAATGTCGACCTGTCTGTTTACCACAACAATGTCGACATGTCTGATTACCACAACAATGTCCACATGTCTGATTACCACAACAATGTCGACCTGTCTGTTTACCACAACAATGTCGACCTGTCTGTTTACCACAACAATGTCGACCTGTCTGATTACCACAACAATGTCCACCTGTCTGATTACCGCAACAATGTCCACATGTCTGTTTACCGCAACAATGTCCACATGTCTGATTACCACAACAATATCCACATGTCTGATTACCACAACAATGTCCACATGTCTGATTACCACAACAATGTCCACATGTCTGATTACCACAACAATGTCCACATGTCTGTTTACCACAACAATGTCCACATGTCTGAATACCACAACAATGTCCACATGTCTGTTTACCACAACAATGTCCACATGTCTGAATACCACAACAATGTCGACCTGTCTGTTTACCACAACAATGTCGACCTGTCTGTTTACCACAACAATGTCGACATGTCTGATTACCACAACAATGTCCACATGTCTGATTACCACAACAATGTCGACCTGTCTGTTTACCACAACAATGTCGACCTGTCTGTTTACCGGAAAAATGTCGACCTGTCTGATTACCACAACAATGTCCACATGTCTGATTACCGCAACAATGTCCAAATGTCTGTTTACCACAACAATGTCGACATGTCTGATTACCACAACAATGTCGACCTGTCTGTTTACCACAACAATGTCGACCTGTCTGTTTACCGCAAAAATGTCGACCTGTCTGATTACCACAACAATGACCACATGTCTGATTACCGCAACAATGTCCAAATGTCTGTTTACCACAACAATGTCCACATGTCTGATTACCACAACATTGTCCACATGTCTGATTACCACAACAATGTCCACATGTCTGATTACCACAACAATGTCGACATGTCTGATTACCACAACAATGTCGACCTGTCTGTTTACCACAACAATGTCGACCTGTCTGTTTACCGCAAAAATGTCGACCTGTCTGATTACCACAACAATGACCACATGTCTGATTACCGCAACAATGTCCAAATGTCTGTTTACCACAACAATGTCCACATGTCTGATTACCACAACATTGTCCACATGTCTGATTACCACAACAATGTCCACATGTCTGATTACCACAACAATGTCCACATGTCTGTTAACCACAACAATCTCCACATGTCTGTTTACCACAACAATGTCCACATGTCTGATTACCACAACAATGTCCACATGTCTGATTACCACAACAATATCGACCTGTCTGTTTACCACAACAATGTCGGCCTGCCTGTTTACCACAACAATGTCGACCTGTCTGTTTACCGCAACAATGTCGACCTGTCTGTTTACCGCAACAATGTCGACCTGTCTGTTTACCGCAACAATGTCGACCTGTCTGTTTACCACAACAATGTCGGCCTGTCTGTTTACCACAACAATGTCGGCCTGTCTGTTTCCCACAACAATGTCGACCTGTCTGTTTACCACAACAATGTCGACCTGTCTGTTTACCACAACAATGTCGACCTGTCTGTTTACCACAACAATGTCGACGTGTCTGTTTACAACAACAATGTCAACCCGTCTGTTTACCACAACAATGTCGACCTGTCTGTTTACCACAACAATGTCGACCTGTCTGTTTACCACAACAATGTCGACCTGTCTGTTTACCACAACAATGTCGACCTGTCTGTTTACCACAACAATGTCGACCTGTCTGTTTACCACAACAATGTCGACCTGTCGGTTTACCACAACAATGTCGACCTGTCTGTTTACCACAACAATGTCGACCTGTCTGTTTACCTCAACAATGTCGACCTGTCTGTTTACCACAACAATGTCGACATGTCTGATTACCACAACAATGTCCACATGTCTGATTACCACAACAATGTCGACCTGTCTGTTTACCACAACAATGTCGACCTGTCTGTTTACCACAACAATGTCGACCTGTCTGATTACCACAACAATGTCCACCTGTCTGATTACCGCAACAATGTCCACATGTCTGTTTACCGCAACAATGTCCACATGTCTGATAACCACAACAATATCCACATGTCTGATTACCACAACAATGTCCACATGTCTGATTACCACAACAATGTCCACATGTCTGATTACCACAACAATGTCCACATGTCTGTTTACCACAACAATGTCCACATGTCTGAATACCACAACAATGTCCACATGTCTGTTTACCACAACAATGTCCACATGTCTGAATACCACAACAATGTCGACCTGTCTGTTTACCACAACAATGTCGACCTGTCTGTTTACCACAACAATGTCGACATGTCTGATTACCACAACAATGTCCACATGTCTGATTACCACAACAATGTCGACCTGTCTGTTTACCACAACAATGTCGACCTGTCTGTTTACCGGAAAAATGTCGACCTGTCTGATTACCACAACAATGTCCACATGTCTGATTACCGCAACAATGTCCAAATGTCTGTTTACCACAACAATGTCGACATGTCTGATTACCACAACAATGTCGACCTGTCTGTTTACCACAACAATGTCGACCTGTCTGTTTACCGCAAAAATGTCGACCTGTCTGATTACCACAACAATGACCACATGTCTGATTACCGCAACAATGTCCAAATGTCTGTTTACCACAACAATGTCCACATGTCTGATTACCACAACATTGTCCACATGTCTGATTACCACAACAATGTCCACATGTCTGATTACCACAACAATGTCGACATGTCTGATTACCACAACAATGTCGACCTGTCTGTTTACCACAACAATGTCGACCTGTCTGTTTACCGCAAAAATGTCGACCTGTCTGATTACCACAACAATGACCACATGTCTGATTACCGCAACAATGTCCAAATGTCTGTTTACCACAACAATGTCCACATGTCTGATTACCACAACATTGTCCACATGTCTGATTACCACAACAATGTCCACATGTCTGATTACCACAACAATGTCCACATGTCTGTTAACCACAACAATCTCCACATGTCTGTTTACCACAACAATGTCCACATGTCTGATTACCACAACAATGTCCACATGTCTGATTACCGCAACAATGTCCAAATGTCTGTTTACCACAACAATGTCGACATGTCTGATTACCACAACAATGTCGACCTGTCTGTTTACCACAACAATGTCGACCTGTCTGTTAACCGCAAAAATGTCGACATGTCTGATTACCACAACAATGTCCACATGTCTGATTACCACAACAATGTCGACCTGTCTGTTTACCACAACAATGTCGACCTGTCTGTTTACCACAACAATGTCGACCTGTCTGATTACCACAACAATGTCCACCTGTCTGATTACCGCAACAATGTCCACATGTCTGTTTACCGCAACAATGTCCACATGTCTGATAACCACAACAATATCCACATGTCTGATTACCACAACAATGTCCACATGTCTGATTACCACAACAATGTCCACATGTCTGATTACCACAACAATGTCCACATGTCTGTTTACCACAACAATGTCCACATGTCTGAATACCACAACAATGTCCACATGTCTGTTTACCACAACAATGTCCACATGTCTGAATACCACAACAATGTCGACCTGTCTGTTTACCACAACAATGTCGACCTGTCTGTTTACCACAACAATGTCGACATGTCTGATTACCACAACAATGTCCACATGTCTGATTACCACAACAATGTCGACCTGTCTGTTTACCACAACAATGTCGACCTGTCTGTTTACCGGAAAAATGTCGACCTGTCTGATTACCACAACAATGTCCACATGTCTGATTACCGCAACAATGTCCAAATGTCTGTTTACCACAACAATGTCGACATGTCTGATTACCACAACAATGTCGACCTGTCTGTTTACCACAACAATGTCGACCTGTCTGTTTACCGCAAAAATGTCGACCTGTCTGATTACCACAACAATGACCACATGTCTGATTACCGCAACAATGTCCAAATGTCTGTTTACCACAACAATGTCCACATGTCTGATTACCACAACATTGTCCACATGTCTGATTACCACAACAATGTCCACATGTCTGATTACCACAACAATGTCGACATGTCTGATTACCACAACAATGTCGACCTGTCTGTTTACCACAACAATGTCGACCTGTCTGTTTACCGCAAAAATGTCGACCTGTCTGATTACCACAACAATGACCACATGTCTGATTACCGCAACAATGTCCAAATGTCTGTTTACCACAACAATGTCCACATGTCTGATTACCACAACATTGTCCACATGTCTGATTACCACAACAATGTCCACATGTCTGATTACCACAACAATGTCCACATGTCTGTTAACCACAACAATCTCCACATGTCTGTTTACCACAACAATGTCCACATGTCTGATTACCACAACAATGTCCACATGTCTGATTACCACAACAATATCGACCTGTCTGTTTACCACAACAATGTCGGCCTGCCTGTTTACCACAACAATGTCGACCTGTCTGTTTACCGCAACAATGTCGACCTGTCTGTTTACCGCAACAATGTCGACCTGTCTGTTTACCGCAACAATGTCGACCTGTCTGTTTACCACAACAATGTCGGCCTGTCTGTTTACCACAACAATGTCGGCCTGTCTGTTTCCCACAACAATGTCGACCTGTCTGTTTACCACAACAATGTCGACCTGTCTGTTTACCACAACAATGTCGACCTGTCTGTTTACCACAACAATGTCGACGTGTCTGTTTACAACAACAATGTCAACCCGTCTGTTTACCACAACAATGTCGACCTGTCTGTTTACCACAACAATGTCGACCTGTCTGTTTACCACAACAATGTCGACCTGTCTGTTTACCACAACAATGTCGACCTGTCTGTTTACCACAACAATGTCGACCTGTCTGTTTACCACAACAATGTCGACCTGTCGGTTTACCACAACAATGTCGACCTGTCTGTTTACCACAACAATGTCGACCTGTCTGTTTACCTCAACAATGTCGACCTGTCTGTTTACCACAACAATGTCGACATGTCTGATTACCACAACAATGTCCACATGTCTGATTACCACAACAATGTCGACCTGTCTGTTTACCACAACAATGTCGACCTGTCTGTTTACCACAACAATGTCGACCTGTCTGATTACCACAACAATGTCCACCTGTCTGATTACCGCAACAATGTCCACATGTCTGTTTACCGCAACAATGTCCACATGTCTGATTACCACAACAATATCCACATGTCTGATTACCACAACAATGTCCACATGTCTGATTACCACAACAATGTCCACATGTCTGATTACCACAACAATGTCCACATGTCTGTTTACCACAACAATGTCCACATGTCTGAATACCACAACAATGTCCACATGTCTGTTTACCACAACAATGTCCACATGTCTGAATACCACAACAATGTCGACCTGTCTGTTTACCACAACAATGTCGACCTGTCTGTTTACCACAACAATGTCGACATGTCTGATTACCACAACAATGTCGACCTGTCTGTTCACCACAACAATGTCGACCTGTCTGTTTACCACAACAATGTCGACCTGTCTGTTTACCACAACAATGTCGACCTGTCTGATTACCACAACAATGTCCACCTGTCTGATTACCGCAACAATGTCCACATGTCTGTTTACCGCAACAATGTCCACATGTCTGATTACCACAACAATATCCACATGTCTGATTACCACAACAATGTCCACATGTCTGATTACCACAACAATGTCCACATGTCTGATTACCACAACAATGTCCACATGTCTGTTTACCACAACAATGTCCACATGTCTGAATACCACAACAATGTCCACATGTCTGTTTACCACAACAATGTCCACATGTCTGAATACCACAACAATGTCGACCTGTCTGTTTACCACAACAATGTCGACCTGTCTGTTTACCACAACAATGTCGACATGTCTGATTACCACAACAATGTCGACCTGTCTGTTCACCACAACAATGTCGACCTGTCTGTTTACCACAACAATGTCGACCTGTCTGTTTACCACAACAATGTCAACCTGTCTGTTTACCACAACAATGTCGACCTGTCTGTTTACCACAACAATGTCGACCTGTCTGTTTACCACAACAATGTCGACCTGTCTGTTTACCGCAACAATGTCGACCTGTCTGTTTACCGCAACAATGTCGACCTGTCTGTTTACCGCAACAATGTCGACCTGTCTGTTTACCGCAACAATGTCGACCTGTCTGTTTACCGCAACAATGTCGACCTGTCTGTTTACCACAACAATGTCGACCTGTCTATTTACCACAACAATGTCGACCTGTCTGTTTACCACAACAATGTCGACCTGTCTGTTCACCACAACAATGTCGACCTGTCTGTTTACCACAACAATTTCGACCTGTCTGTTTACCACAACAATGTCGGCCTGTCTGTTAACCACAACAATGTCGGCCTGTCTGTTCACCACAACAATGTCGACCTGTCTGTTTACCACAACAATGTCGACCTGTCTGTTTACCACAACAATGTCCACATGACTGATTACCACAACAATGTCGCCCTGTCTGTTAACCACAACAATGTCGACCTGTCTGTTTACCACAACAATGTCGACCTGTCTGTTTACCACAACAATGTCGGCCTGTCTGTTCACCACAACAATGTCGGCCTGTCTGTTTCCCACAACAATGTCGACCTGTCTGTTCACCACAACAATGTCGGCCTGTCTGTTTACCACAACAATGTCGACCTGTCTGTTTACCACAACAATGTCGACCTGTCTGTTTACCACAACAATGTCGACCTGTCTGGTTACCGAAACAATGTCGACCTGTCTGTTTACCACAACAATGTCGACATGTCGGTTTACCACAACAATGTCGACCTGTCCGTTTACCGCAACATTGTCGACCTGTCTGTTTACCGCAACAATGTCGACCTGTCTGTTTACCGCAACAATGTCGACCTGTCTGTTAACCGCAACAATGTCGACCTGTCTGTTTACCGCAACAATGTCGACCTGTCTGTTTACCGCAACAATGTCGACCTGTCTGTTTACCGCAACAATGTCGACCTGTCTGTTTACCACAACAATGTCGACCTGTCTGTTTACCACAACAATGTCGACCTGTCTGTTTACCACAACAATGTCGACCTGTCTGTTTACCACAACAATTTCGACCTGTCTGTTTACCACAACAATGTCGGCCTGTCTGTTTACCACAACAATGTCGGCCTGTCTGTTTACCACAACAATGTCGACCTGTCTGTTTACCACAACAATGTCAACCTGTCTGTTTACCACAACAATGTCGACCTGACTGTTTACCACAACAATGTCGACCTGTCTGTTTACCGCAACAATGTCGACCTGTCTGTTTACCACAACAATGTCGACCTGTCTGTTTACCACAACAATGTCGACCTGTCCGTTTACCACAACAATGTCGACCTGTCTGTTTACCACAACAATGTCGACCTGTCTGTTTACCACAACAATGTCGGCCTGTCTGATTACCACAACAATGTCCACATGTCTGTTTCCCACAACAATGTCGACCTGTCTGTTTACCACAACAATGTCGACCTGTCTGTTTACCACAACAATGTCGACCTGTCTGTTTACCACAACAATGTCGACCTGTCTGTTTACCACAACAATGTCCACATGACTGATTACCAAAACAATGTCGACCTGTCTGTTAACCACAACAATGTCGACCTGTCTGTTTACCACAACAATGTCGACCTGTCTGATTACCACAACAATATCCAAATGTCTGTTTACCGCAACAATGTCCACATGTCTGATTACCGCGACAATGTCCACATGTCTGATTACCACAACAATGTCCAAATGTCTGATTACCACAACAATGTCCACATGTCTGATTACCAGAACAATGTCCACATGTCTGATTACCACAACAATGTCCACATTTCTGAATACCACAACAATGTCGACCTGTCTGATTACCACAACAATGTCGACATGTCTGTTTACCACAACAATGTCGACCTGTCTGTTTACCACAACAATGTCCACATGTCTGATTACCACAACAATGTCCACATGTCTGATTACCACAACAATGTCCACATGTCTGATTACCACAACAATGTCCACATGTCTGATTACCACAACAATGTCCACATGTCTGATTACCACAACAATGTCCACATGTCTGTTTACCACAACGTGACCGGGGGTCCGATTTGCACATGTGCGAAGGATCCGTGAAAAGGACAAGTCCAAACATGAACGTACAGGGTTCGGATACACCTAATGTTTTGGGTTATTAATTATTTTACAAAATCTTGGATATCCACGTGAAAATTTAGAACTGTCTTATAAAAGGTCTAATAGTTATGCCCCTATGGCACAGAATTATACCTACATGTGCCATTCTTAAAAGTACAAGTAAAGTAAAAGCACATCAACATGAGGATATTGTGGACGCCTCCAGGAGTCTATCGCAGCAGTTCATCAAGATTATTAAGTTAATCAAACTTCCTGACAATACATGCAGTCGTTCTTAAGAAATCTGGTTTTCCGTATGTATTTTACAAGAGTCGACACTTCTCAAGTGATCCAACCTACGTCTATGCCCTGTTATTTGGAGAATATAGGTCACAGGGATTACACTTCAGGTGAAATAAAAGGTATAAACGTACAAATGAATATCGTTAATGAGTAATGTAAATCATGTCAAAGTATAAAATGCAAACCAATGATCAATGAAAGATCCAAGTAATACGCAAAAAGGAGTTTAAAAGAGAGAGAAGTGAAAGAGACAGCAAAGTAGAGCACAACAGGGAATACAACTAAAATGGGGGGGGGGTCGTATTAAGGTTTACACCCACACGCCTAGCATCATATCGAACCTCTGGCATTTGCACCAGATTACTGGCGCCAGATCGTCTTTACATCTAAGTCTGAAGAAAGCATTATAAGACCTTATGAAGATGCAAATATTTTCGTCATGTCTGACAACGCTTAATGGCCTACGAGTACGATGTCAATCAACATAAACCAGAACAATCGTTAGCCTTTATTTTGTACTTTCTAATAATATCAAATATGAACAAGAAAGGTTCCGTTTTAACCTAAGCAAATTTGTAAACCCCTTGGCATATTTGTTGAATGTATGACTGCATGAAAACAAGCATGGCTCGCACGGGTTACAGGATTCAGGCAGCTTGCTGGCGATACAGGAAATGACCCGTGTTCATGGAGACGGTGTATCAGTTTGGGTTGTGAGCTAACATGTATACTATTGTGTTAATTCATAATTTTTAGCATAATATTGAGATTATGGGCCGTTTACCACAATATGAATGCAACATGATGCAAGACCACTGCGACAGATTCCTCGATATTACTTGTATCACGACTCGAGTCCAATTATCCGATTGCCTACTGAGTCGGGTTGTCACGGCTACTCCACGCCCTCTTAAAAAAACACTTTTTAATCAACAATATATGACAAAAATCACTTGAAAGTGTCTTGAAAAAATTAAAATTCTTTTGAATTCCTGGATCTTTTAATTCTCCATTACAAAAGTTTACCTGGTGACAAGAAAGATGTCTCTTCTTCACGTGTGTTGGTGGCAGCATGGTTTGGTGGTCTTCTGTCTGCATTCCTCATGGTCTTGAATAAATGGAAAGAATATTTGCTCAACGTTCCGCACATACATAACTCTGCTTGCAAACATTTGCGCGAGGTTTAAGTATCGCGAATTTCACATATTGAGTGTTGGTCAAGGTGTCAACTTCCAATATCTGGCCACACATAGATAGAGTGTATTAGTATAAGAATTGTTGTTGTTTTTTTTTTTTTTTTACATAGGCTCTTAAAAATCTGACGAGGACCTAATGGGCCATCAAACGTATGTAAATTTCCTTTTATTCTCTCTTCATTTTTGGCAGATAATTTTAATATCGATCTTTTATTTAAAGGAACATATTAAATAGATATTGTATCGGTCTTTTGCCTCTGGGCTTGGATAAAGCCTTGTGACCACAACGTTATTAAGCACGAGCAATGTATATGGTATACCAATCAGGCTCTGTGTATAAGAAAACAGTTCAGATGTGATAAAGGGCTGTCTTATTTACGGCTTTTTCGATTATATCAAGAGTCTGAAATCCTAACAAATATAAAGTCAACCTGAAACCAAAGCAGCCATTCAGGTACAACATAACATGCTTCTATGGTCTTGAGGTAGAGTCCAGGACTCAAAGCAGGGAGATCTTGAGTTCGAATATCAACTGAGGCGGTGAGATTTTTCACGGTCGGTTATGTGGTTAAGTTTAATGGGGAAACCGTGCCCCATGGTCGTGTTTAACTCTCAAACGAGTGGCCTTTTGGTGGTATGACCCAGAGAATTGGAAGATTATACACCAATGACCAGCAGGTGCAGTTTTCACCGAGCCTGGAGTATAAACGTACTACTTCCCTGTCATGTGGTCAAAGACCGCAATGGAATTCTGCAGATGAACATACTTAGTTAAGCTTGCATTTAAAGACGGAGGCAAATAAAAAATATCTAAATAAATGTTTGATTAATATAGTGTGAGGTTGCCCTGGACTGGCACTCCAGAGCTGTGTCTTTGTACATAAAATGTATTACACTTTATCATATACTGTTATGAGACTATAGGGTTGACCGGGGCAAGACGCCCACCTAGAGGGAAAATCTTGGTTGCCCTTTCGTATAAAGTTTTAAATCTTATTTCTTATTCCATAAATAATAGTTTCCATGGCAAAAATATATATTATAACTGTAATTTTGGCGAAATCAAAGAAAACATTTAAATAAATCGGAAAAGAACAATTCCCTAAACATGGGCTGATACCCCATTCCTGGGGCAAGACGCCAATGGGTTGGCTTTTTACCCCGACCTCAGCCTTTCTCATTTATAATCCTTCTTTTTCTCAAAAGGACACTTTTTTAAACCCTGGCCCTATAAAACAGTTTAGCCAAAGCAAGAAAATTAATATATATATATATATATATATATATATATATTATGTTACGGAACCTAATATCAACATATCACGTATGTGTGATGAACATAAATTTTGTAATGGAAAAAAAATCCGATTCTTTAACACTAGGCAGCGTAAAATGTCTAGGGGAATGAATAAAGAAGTCAGTGTTTTTTTTGTTAACAAATAACTATGATTTATTCTTAAAACAACCCTAACATTACAATACACTAAATCAATACAATGACACAGTATAACAGCAGTATAACAGCAAACCAGTACAATCACACAGTAAAAAAAAACAAAGTGCACAGTACCTGGATACTACCACTGTCACAGCGTCCTTTAAAATGTATACGCCGGACGAACAGTTCACAAAAATTCTCTCGGAGAATTACAGTCCAATGTATAGGTCTTGTAACAATCCCGAAAGTAAACTGAAGACCGAATAAGATTCGTCACAAATCCAGAAGGAAATCTGAAGAAAATCTATAATTGCCGCACTTATCGGAATAGGTCCCACAAACTGACATACACGCTTCTGTGTCCGCTGGAATATTCTCTCACCTCTCTCTCCTTTAAAACATAGCCCCCTATTTAAAACTTCTCGCCCCGAGCCGATAATTTTCCATTTCTCGAACAATCTATAGAATCTAACACAGTACACACGTTCAAAGAACATACTAGAACAAAGAACGCTGTGTATCTAGGGTTCAACCAATGCGGATTAAACCGAGCCTACAACACCCGGCTAGGCGAGACCGCTACAACACGAGCTACGCGTGGCACACAAACAAAATGCCAACAACACATGGAACATCCGTGTGCACAATAAAACAATCATCTGTAAGACGGCTGCACACAATAAAAGGGGTACCTGTAACACTCCCCCTCATGTAAGAAAAAAAAAGTTTTCTCAAACTTTCTTTTTTTTGTGATCACAATCACTAAATTATTACAACATTTCAAAACCATCTTATTTACAGCATTATATAAACATCTGGTTTACAACATTTTATAAACATCTCGATAAGCAATCAGCAAGTACATTTAATGTGTCTGATTTCAAGGTTGTAATCCTGTAAGAACAAACTCACTCTCAACAATCTTTGATTTTTACACTTCAACTTGTTCATGAACGTAAGGGGATTGTGATCACTGGAGACAATGATAGGCTTGACTGATGAAGTAGCATAAACTTCAAAATGTTGCAATGCCAAAATCAAAGCCAAACATTCTTTTTCAATGGTGGAGTAGTTTTTCTGGTTTGCATTAAACTTTCTTGAGAAAATAAACATTGGATGATCTATGCTATCATTGCCTTCTTGTAACAACACAGCACAAGCAGCAGTATCACTAGCATCTACAGCTAACTTAAAAGGTACAGAAAAGTCTGGAGCTGCTGAATCTGGTGAACTTTGCAGAATGGCTTTTAAATTCTTAAAGGCATTTTCACACTGAACATTCCATACAAACTTTTGTTTCTTCTTTAACAAATTAGTCAAAGGTTCAGCTACAGCAGAAAAATTTGGACAAAACTTCCTGTAGTATCCAACCATACCAAGAAAACGCATTATTTGCTTTTTCTTTTCTGGTATAGGTAATGCAGAAATAGCACTTATTTTAGCATCAACAGGTTTTACTTGACCTTGCCCTACAATATGACCCAAAAATGTTACCTGTGCATGACAAAACTCAGATTTTACTAAGTTGACGGTCAGACTTGCTTCACTGAGTCTTTCGAAGAGGTCGCGAAGAATTTGCAGATGTTTCTTCCAGGTGGCGCTGTACACGATGAGGTCATCAATATATACGTCGCAGCCCTGAATGTCCTTGACAACCATATGGATGAGGCGCTGGAACGTGGCTGGCGAGTTCTTCATGCCAAACGGCATAATTTTATACTTGTAAAGTCCTTGCGGCGTCACAAATATGGACACTTCTTTCGCTCGGTCTGTCAGCGGAACTTGCCAGAATCATTTTAGCAAGTCAAAATTGGAGACATATCTGGAGCTACCGCCTCTTTCAATACAATCATCGATCCTCGGAATCGGGAACGTGTCAGTCTTGGTGACAGAGTTCAGTTTTCGATAATCTGTGCACATACGGTAACTTCCACCAAGTTTTGACACAAGAATACATGTTGAACTCCACTTACTGTTACTAGGATCAATAAAATCTTGTCCAGCAAATATTGAATCTCATCCTGTAGATACTTTTGCTTTTCTGGATTCAGTCTATAAGGATGCTGCTTGACTGCGCTTGCTTCGCCAACATCGACGTCATGGCATTATATGTTTGTTCGCGTTGGAATGTCACTAAACAAATGTTCATAATTTCGCAGCAGGTTCTTGAGGTCTTGTTGTTGTTGTGCGGTAAGGTGTGCCAGTTTGGCATCCAGGTTGTTAAGCACGTCTAAGTTTTTTAATGGTACTGTACAACACTGAATGTCAACATCACACTAACAATCAGTATCTACTTTAACTGGGTCCGGGTCATTGTTTACACAATTTACAGCAGTAATATTATGTACAACAGTAATATTATGTACAACATCTGATGTGCTATTTCTGTCATTATATGGTTTCAACATGTTAACATGGTACAGTTGTTTCTTCTTTCGCCTATCTGGTGTCAACAGTATGTAATTTAAATCACTGACTTTCTTGTCAACAATGTAAGGACCAAAATACCTAGCTTGCAGAGGTCTGCCAGGGATGGAAAGTAAGGCAAGGAAATTTTCACCAGGCTCAAACGTCCTACTTACAGTGTGCTTTTCATACTTTATTTTCATTTTTTGTGTGCAGATTTTAGATTTGACTTTGCAGTCTCACAAGCATTGGGTAGTTTAGTGCGAAAGTCTGAGACATACTGCAGTAAACTAAGAGAATCAGGATTTTCACACAAGAGTTTTTCTTTAAGCAGTTTCAATGGAAGTTCAGTTCGAGGTCCAAGTCCGAAAACTAGTTCAAAGGAACTGAAACCCAAGGACTCTTGAAAGGATTCTCTGACAGCAAACAGCAATAGGTGGATTCCTTCATCCCAGTTTTTCTGTGTGCCATAGCAATAGGTCTTAATCATGTTTTTTAAAGTCTGGTAAAAACGCTCGAGGGCGCCCTGACTTTCAGGATGGTATGGCGAAGAGCTGTACTGTTTTATAACTAGCTCAAGCATAACTTGCTGGAATAAGCCAGATATAAAATTAGACCCTTGGTCAGACTGGACGGATTTTGGTAATCCAAACGTTGTAAAAAACTTGGTCAGAGCTTTGACAACACTTTTGGCATTAATTTTGCGCAATGGTAATTATTGTCTCAGGGAACCTGGTAGATGTGCACATAATTGTCAGCAAGTACTCGTGTCCAGATTTTGTTTTGGGCAGTGGTCCAACACATTCAACAATAATCCTACTGAATGGATCCTCGAAAGCAGGAATAGGCCTAAGTGGGGCCTTACGAGGATTCTGATTGGGCTTGCCTACCATCTGGCATGTATGGCACGATTTACAATATATTACAACATCTTTCTTGAGGTTAAGCCAATAGAAGTGTGTACTAACTTTCTGATAAGTTTTATTAATACCTAAATAGCCAGACAAAGGAGCCTCATGTGCCATGCTTAGAATTTCATTGCGATAGCTTTTGGGCATCACTATTTGATATTTGATGGCCCACTCATCATCAGCGCATACATCAGGTGGTCGCCATTTACGCAAAAGCACTCCATTTTTAACATAGAAACAAACTGGGTTCTGTGACAGTTCATCTTTAGAAACTGCCCTGGGAAACAAACATGAAATATCAGGGTCCTTATGCTGTTCCGCGATATGTTCTGACCTTGAGAATGCTGCATCCTGTACGGGCGAGTCGTTAGACGAGTCACTAGTGACTCCCAGGGTGTTGTTATCTGGACCATTATCCTGATGTGTGTTTTTCTTGGCCATATATCTAGTTACAGCACAAGAAGGATACAAACCAGGAATTTCCTAACTTTCAGAATCAGTGTCCTGATCAAGTGACGGCTTTTCTGTCACTATTGGTACAGGCTGTACTTTGTCACCTGCAACATCATTGCCTAGCAGCAACTGAATTCCCTTAAAGGGTAAAGTAGGTCTTATGCCCACAGTAATATTCCCAGAAATCAAATCTGACTTTAAATGTATACTGTGAAGCGGAACTGAAGTGTGCTTGTCTGAAAACACACCATTGAGAAGTGCATGTGCACCAGTAAAGGACCTGTTAGCAAATGGCAAAGTGTTTGCTAAAATGAGAGTCTGGCCTGAACTAGTGTCCCTCAAAATTCTAATAGGGGTAGAATCTGAAAAATCACTTGAAAGTGATACAAAACCATCATGTATGAATGGCTCAAATAACTCCATTTCAGAGTCAGGAGAGGACTCTACTACCTCAGTTTCATCAAACAAAGAACTGACACTGACAGTGTCAGTCATAAACTCTTTTTCAGAGTCCTTAAAGGAATCTACATCCTTTTTACAATCAAACTCTTCATGGGAGTCAACAGAGGAATTTTCCTCAGCAGAAACAAACTTCTGTTTGTCATAAGAGGACCTGGCCTCATTTGAAATACTCTCGCAAGAGTCATAAAAGGACTTAGCCTTATTTAAAGGATACTCCTCGCAGGAGTCTTGAAAGGACCTAGCCTTATCAAATTCCTCGCAGGAATCAACTGAGGTTTTTACCCCGCAAGCTACGGATTCTTCTTTGAATTCAGACGGCACGTTGGCCTCCGTAGCATCAAACTCTTTATTAGAGTCAATAAAGGAGTTGTACCCCTTATTTACATGAAAAGAGCCTGGCTCTTGTACTATGCAATGCATAGATTTTGAGACAAACCAGAAGGTTTGCTATTTGGTTTATTCGCAAGTTTCCAGCAGTCAGATATTAGATGACCTTCCTTCTTGCAGTAATTACAGATTTTCTTCGAAAATGACTGGTCTCTGTTGGACTTGGACACAGTGGACGTGGACTGAGGTGTAGCAATAGACTTTGCTGAACTATCAGGACAACTAGTACTGGGTGACTGCGCTTTTAACTTCTTTTGACCATACTGATTTACATTCTTGTTTGTGAATGACTGGTTTGATTCGTTAGTAAAGGACATTTTGTGTGTTAATGAATTTATCATCAGCTAATTGAGCAGCAATGTCAAGTGTTTCAGGACTTTTCTCATCAAGAAAAGTTTTAACATCTGCGTTAATGCAGTGCTTAAATTCTTCAAGCAAAATCAACTGGCGCAAATTGTCATAATCTTTCATTACATTTTTAGAACTACACCAGCGATCAAACAACTGCTCTTTTGTCCTAGCAAACTCTACGTAGGTCTGTTCTTTGCGCTTTTCCCAATTTCTGAATTTCTGGCGGTAAGTCTCCGGAACTAATTAATAACCTTTTAGGATTAACCGTTTAACCTGGTCATAGTCAGCAGCAGCTTCTACTGAAAGTTCTGTATAAATTTCTCTGGCCTTGCCAGCCAATACACTTTGTTATAGCATTGCCCAATTTTCCTTAGGCCATTTTAAATTTTCAGCTACCTTCTCAAAGAGATAGAAATATTTATTAACCTCTTTTTCTTGAAAAGGTGGGAAAAGTCTAATGCGTTTAGTAACATCAAAACTGTGAGTTGGGGCAGCACGTAGACAATGTTCTAGTTGAAGTCTTTCTAATTCCAGTCGTTTTAACTCTTTTTCTTTTTCTAGTCTTTCTCTTTCTAACCTTTCATGTTCTTTCCTCTCTTCTCTGATAATGTATGATAAAACAATGTGTCTAGGTCAAAGCCTAATAAATTTTCAAACTATTAAGCATCACGGACGACCCCAATTTTATGTTAAGGAACCTAATATCAACAGATCACATATGTGTGATGAACATAAATTTTGTAATGGAAAAAAATCAGATTCTGTAATACTAGGCAGCGTGAAATGTCTAGGGGAATGAATAAAGAAGTCAGTGATTTTTTTTTTTTTTTTTTTTTTTTTGTTAACAAATATATATAATTTATTCTTAACACAACCCTAACATTACAATACACTAAATCAATACAATGACACAGTATAACAGCAGTATAACAGCAAATCAATACAATCACACAGTAAAAAAACAAAGTGCACAGTCCCTGGATACTACCACTGTCACAGCGTCCTTTAAAATGTATAAGCCGGACGAACAGTTCACAAAAATTCTCTCGGAGAATGACAGTCCAATGTAAAGGTCTTGTAACAATCCCGAAAGTAAACTGAAGACCGAATAAGATTCGTCACAAATCCAGAAGGAAATCTGAAGAAAATCTATAATTGCCGCACTTATCGGAATAGGTCCCAAAAACTGACATACACGCCTTTGTGTCCGCTGGAATATTCTCTCACCTCTCTCTCCTTTAAAACATAGCCCCCTATTTAAAACTTCTCGCCCCGAGCCGAGAATTTTCCATTTCTCGAACAGTCTATAGAATCTAACACAGTACACACGTTCAAAGAACATACTAGAACAAAGAACGCTGTGTATCTAGGGTTCAACCATTGATGATTAAACCGAGCCTGCAACATCCGGCCAGGCGAGGCCGCTTAACACGAGCTACGCGTGGCACTCAAACAAAATGCCAACAACACCTGGAACATCAGTGTGCACAATTAAATAATCATCTGTAAGACGGCTGCACACAATAAAAGGGGCACCTGTCACAATATATATAACTAATATATAACTATATACATAGGCCACTGTTATATTAATCATCAATATGTCAGATATATTGGAAAAGAGGGTTTGGTGATAAAATGAAGGATACGAAGGGAATTACATGTCAATTTACGTCATTAGTAGGCTGTAAGAAGCTGTAAAATATGACATGGCAGGAATTTATCAACATTTAATTACACCGTGCAAAGAGATATCTGGCTTCCAATAATTTTGAATAAAGATTGACCAATATGTTAAAATAGGCTTTTAAAAAGTGAAAGAATAGTGAGATAACTGTATGCATGGGTTGATAAAATGATATATGCTTTTAACAACATATTGGGCGATTTGTGTTTTAATAGGAGTAGGCCTATTAAGCTGTACAATATTTATAAAAAAATTGAATAACTGTTGGCTATGCATGTTCAATGCATGTGCACATGCTCAATTTATGTGCAGAAGCAGATCCAAGGGAGGGGTCCATGGGATCGCGACGGTACGCCCCCCCCCCCCCCCCCCCTTTTCTTTGGCTACCACGATCTTTCATGGCTTCAGAGTAGATTTTTCCCTTTTCCTTTTCCTGGACATGAAGACGGGCATCCCTCAAGGCAATAGATGCCATTTTCAAAGCGGCGTTACCATACGACCCCCTTTTTTTGGGGGGGGGGGGGGGGTTCTATTTATATGTATACGACCATCTACATTTATGTGCATTTGGACCGCGTCAACTCGAAATTTCATGCTAACATCTTTAAAATAAAGGGACACGCAAGGTAATTAAATAGGGGTGATCCAGTTTGAAGCAAAAGTTAATTAGAATTTTAATTAATATGAAAATCCAGTGGCACACTGGTCATAGTTAGTATTCGATTTCAAATATTATCTAAGCGATAACTGAATCACGATCTAAACAAAGGTACTTAAACATTCAAACTATTTTATTATATTATAAGGTAATAAAGGATCGAGGCTTATATGTGGGCTTGCAGATCATATCCGTAAATCACTGGGAACGTAGGATTTCAAATATTATCTCAGCGACGACTGAATCGCGATCTAAACAAAGGTACTTAAACATTCAAACTATATTGTAAGGTAATTAATTTAAGGATCTAGGCCTATATGTCGGCTTGCAGATCCTATGTGTGACTTGGAACGTAGGCTTGGTAACATTGACAACATTAAACAAGAATATTCTATTCACTATTGTTACCTTTATAACAATAGCTCAATCTTGACCTAAATTGAGTGTTTTTTTTTTTTTTTTTTTTTTTTTGCAAGGGGCCTAAAGAAACTATTGTGACAGAAAAACCGAATAACATAGGGTAACATAATTCCAATCCAGACCTCCAAGCTAATATGCAACACATCTCACTCTATACCCCCATACCACTCAATCCATGCCTCACTTCACCCGTCCCACTCTGATTTCGACGGATACACGTAGTCGCTTGTCGAATACCCATATTCTCGTTTTAATTTACAATATTTCAGATGTATTTCGGTTATATTTATATATATATAAAATCATCTTTTAATTTGTTCTTTATCTGCACTTTTATTGATCAATGTAGCCAAAAAGATTATTTAGCGAGTAGTAAATGATCGTCGTAGAATATAATTAAAATAAGAATGATAAAATCGTTCCATTTCTGAGTTTACTATAAATTATTTTACATCGGGGTCTGATTTGTAAAAAAAAAACAATGAAAAGAAATTACCCAATCATATCTGCTAGTCATCCCCCCCCCCCCAAACCTTGAAGACAAATCGACGCCAATGGTAAGAGTGCTTTAATTTGCTCCAGTGTCAGATCATGTGGCTGGTTAAGTGTAGTCTGGCTGTAGCGCTGTATTTTAAATTATTCGACAAGAATAAACAGACAATTGTTTATAAAATCTGATTTTAAAGAAACCGGCTGACAGGAATATGGCAAATGTAAAGACTGCAGATGATATTCATGGCAAGATACCAAAGCTTATTATTTGATTGTATACAAGGGGAAATTGTTTAAATGCTGCAATATCTTTCTTAATATTCTAAACTAAATACACCTTAATAGATCTGGAAACAAAATCTATGATGCGATGAGGCGAGGGAAAAGGCTAACAGTTGCAGGTTTCAATTCTTTACAATTGTTATGTACCTGATACAATAATTTTTTTTGTAAATGTGCCTGTTCTGTATACTAATGACATTTTACATGTTCTGTACCCACAGTATATAACTATCATGGCATCAAGGAGGTACACTGTTAAGTACGGAAGCATGGAAAGACTGCTATGGTTTATCCATACTGATAAGTTGGAGAAAAATACATTTATTCAGGGTCTAACATGGGTATTCGAGGCGAGTTAATTTTAAATTACAGAACCTGAAAAACAGGTTGTTTTTTGGCTAGTTAGCTCAGCTGACTGATAGTCGTCTGAGCTATAGCGATCACCCTTTGTCCGTCTGTCTGTCTGTCCGTCTGTCAGTCCCTTAACCAGGCACAAATCATAACCGCTGGATTTGGAATCTTGTAACTTGACATCCAGAGAGGTTAATGAAAAATCTCTTTGGAAACATGAAATTAGGTCTCTGTTGCCCATATCCACCGAGCTATGGGGCTCAAAAGTACCCCCCCCCCCCCAGAATAATGGGAAATTTGATTTAAAAGCTCCAAAATCTGAACAACTAATGCATTGATCACCATGATTCTTTGCATGCATATTCATCATGGAATGTTTTATCAGTTCCTTCGGACAGGTTGCGCCACCTGTATTTAAATCATTTTTTTTTTCTTTTTTTAAGACCTTTAAAGAAGATGCGATCGTTTGTTAAGAGGGCACAATCGTAACCACTGGACCTATAATCTTCTAATTTGACATGCAATGGGGTCCATGAATTATCTCCTGATAAACTCTAAATTAGGTCTCTGTTACTTATATCCTCCGAGCTATGGGGCTCTGAAGTACCCCCAAGAATAATGGAAAATTTGATTAAAAAGCTCAAGTTTTGCTACAAATAATGCATTGATCACCATGATTTTTTGCATGCATTTTGATCACGGAGTTTTTCATCAGTTTCTGCAGACTGGTGGCGCCACCTGTATTTTTCGGGTTTTTTTAACGCATTTTTTTCTCTAGTTTTGAGTTCTTGAAAGATGCGGACTTCTGTTGAGAGGGCACAAAGCTTAACAATTGGATATAGGATCTACTTACTTGACATGCTGGGAGGTCAAAAAGTCTCCTAAGGCACCTGAAACTAGGTCTCTGTTACCCATATCCTTTGAGCTATGTGACTCAGAATTAGTCCCCAGAATTATGGAAAATTTGATGCAAAAACGCAAGTATCTGAACAACTTATGCATTAATCACAATGATTCTATGCATGCATATTGTTCATGGAGGGTTTCATCAGCTCCTGCAGACTGGTGGTGCCGCCTGGATTTTTTTATATTTTTTTACATTTTTTTCTTTATTTTTGAGACTTTTAAAGATGCGATCGTCTGTACTGCTGGATCTGGAATCTTCTTACTTGATACCAAGGAAGGTTCATGAAAAATCGCCTTGGAAACCTGGAATTAGGTTTCTGTTACCCTTATCCTCCGAGCTATGGGGCTTGTAAGTACCCCCCCCCCCCCAACGGAATAATAAAAAATTTGATACAAAAGCTCCAGTATCTGAACAAATAATGCATTGATCACCATGTTTCTGTGCATGCATATTGAACATGGAGTGTTCCATCAGTTCCTGTAGATTGGCGGTGTCACGCATCCCCCCCCCTATTTTTGAGACCAAAAAAGTGGTCATCCGTTAAAAGAGCACAAATCATAACCCTTGGACCTAGAAGCTTCTACCTTGGCATCCTGATAGGTCCATCAAAAATCCATCTAGTGTCACACTATTGCCAAGAGCAAATGGTCAATCAGCTGTGCGTCATGACCCATGGTTCTCTTGTTTTACTATTACTTTAACTTGTATAATGTTTCTGTGGCTTGCCGTTCTGTTTTGCGTCGGTTATGAAAGAAACAGAAAAGAAATATTAAATGTTCTTAATGACTTAATCGCCGAAAAAAGGAAAAATGAACCTGACACGCAATAATCTTTCATAATTATATGATACTGCAGATTTAACGGCAAATGGAGAACGCCATATGCTTTGCCGCATTGGATGTAGCCATTTAAATGGATCCATACTTGAGGCTGTGTTACACGTCTCCTATTAAATACACAGTGAACTTTTCCTCTGGAGGCCAATAGCAAGGTTTTTCCAAATGGAGTTCGGAGTTTGAATTTTCTATGTGTTTGATATTCGATAGGGCACATGCTACCATGGAGACCAATCACCATGTAAAGTTTCAGTATAGTTCCATGTATAGTTCGGATGGTCCGTCAGACTTAACCGGAAGTTTCATAGGAGAACTATGTAAGTTAGAAGTTTTTCAATTCTAATAACGGACGACCAGTCATGAAGACAACGGCCTGCTATGGCTCAGATGAATTTCATTCAGCTGAATTACAGTTATACTAAGTTATCTGTGGTTAAAACGAAAACCTAGAGTTAACAGTTGCATCCTCAGTATTAAAGAATTACTGTCCTGTGTACCTGAGGTACCTCCACGAAAACGGGAATTACACAGAGATATTACAAAGTTAGTTTGTTCAAGCTGAGGAACAAAATCATTATGAATGTCTAGGCATGATTCTTGAGTGTTGTGATAGGATGTAGCAAATATATGAAGAGAGTACCTTAAAGCGATAGAAGATGAAAAATCCGCAGAGTATTAGAACCAGGCACACCGCACCAACCGCAATCCCAGCAATACCTCCTCCCGACAAACCACCTATAGTGAGTAATAAAAACATTAATAATAAAGTCACAATTATAAACGTTGTTCTGTTATTAAATCCTACATCAAGGAGGTCATCCCTACGTGTCTACTTTTTTATTAGTGTATGTTAGTTTGTCTGTTATCAGAATTTTACAGAAACTAGGCCTGCTTCGTTATTTACGAAACTTTTTGGACTTATGATACATGCGCTAGGGAAGCACTTAGTGAAGTTTGTTGCGGATCTTGATTGTTTTGACTTTGCGGAGGTATGTGCTCTAATGACTCCTTTCATTTTGTTATGTAGCATCAGGGAAAAGGAGCAAGAAACAACAGATGATCCTGGAGTCTATAATAAGAAGACATAATGCCACACTGCCAGATTTATACAGGCCGCGGCAGTACACGATTTCACCGACCCCACATCGACATAGCTGGCTTATACCCTCTAATGTCTTAAAACAGATTATTACTTAAGGAGCACTGGAAGCCCCGTGCATATAGACAAATCACCATGCCATGTGCCTATCCTTGACAAAAATAATTAAGACAAGAATCCATTACATACCTTGGGTAGTAGTTGCATTTGTCATGGGGCCCAAGATTGTCTCCGTTGTCATTTTCTTTTCTGAAGCAGAAATTGTTATATAAAATATAATAATTATCGATTCGAATCCCAGCTCCAGAAAGGAAGAATGATATCCAAGAAAATAAAAATACACTTCATTCCGGTTTAATGTATAACTTGATATAATGCAAAGTCTGAGGGCTAACGTATTTAGAACAAAAACTGAACTATTTCAGAGTTTTTTAATACTGTATCTGTATCTACGAATCATAAGATCTGATACATTTTCGTGTACAATAAGGTCAAAAGTACCTACTCATTGGTGTTACAAAATTGGAATTAAAATTAATAGTAGATCAGTAAAAAAAAGTGGGTTTGCTGTCCTTGCATATCATTCCTTTACACCCACTGTGTCGTTTAAATTAATTAACTTTACAGATTACTGAATTGCACTGATTATCAATACCTTTCTTCTCCACACAAACAAATGTTGTTTCTGTTGTACAAGGTCTGACATTAAGCTTGCCATCCACAGTACAGACCAAACACTCGCTGCCGCTAGAGGGCTCTCCATCCGCCCATAGCTGAGCCGGCACAGAGTCTGTAAATATGTTGACATCCATGAATGCATATTATGATTTTAACATTTCATTTTAAATACATTTGCTGATTAGGCAGGCATCACTCAAATCCAATATCTTTGTCAGTAGGACATTAAATTTCAATTTTCTAATTCTTTCAACGTTCTCTGTCACTACCTTCATTTCACAAGTTACTTATATTTTGTCTAATTTCTCAATTTCGATTTTAACTTCGATGGTTTTGTTAAAATATTAGCTTAGTAAGTAAAAACACACACCATTTATCTATTTTTTATTATTTTATTTTTAAGAATATAATTTTTTTTTAATTTATAACGTATAAGAGTCAATATTACATCTTTGTCATTTGCATTATGAAACAGTTCCATTTTCTTTAAACAAGTACATATCATGTACGTGAGGTACACTGTTAAAGAAAAAATATTATATTTGTGGTAATCATGACATGAGTAGCCATGACATATTACATTGTCTCACACCGCCATACGCTGAACAGGTAAATCTTGGTACTGTTCGGCATGTAGAAGATTGTACATTATTATTTCGAAACAAAAACATATAATGTCAAATAACAATGTCAGTTTTAACTTGTACATGGCGAGAATGGACCACACTGAATGTGCACAAGGCAACAGGGGCGCCAATATAGCGGGGATACCCCTCTGCCCCCCCCCCCCCCCCTTTTTTTGGCAAGGGGATATGGTAAATGTAATCATCCCCCCCCCCCCCCACCAATCAGAGAATTTTGCTTATATAATGCAAATGAAATATATTCATAATAATTCATGACTGACTTTTTTTTCAATTTATGAGTTTACTATGAAATATTATATTTAAACCTGGTTTAGAATGAACTTATACTGGAAACATAATTCCTTATTTTCTAAAACCTTATACTTATGTATGTATGTATGTATGTATGTATGTATGTATGTATGTATGTATGTATGTATGTATGTATGTTTGGACTCGTGGAAAAGGCCCACCGGATTTAAACCTATATACATAATCTAACTAACATAATTTAAGACAAATGAGATTTCCTGGGTTTTTTTCATGCATTTTCTTGTACCTTTGGAAACTCCAGGGACTGAGCCCCTTTAGTTTTTAGCACTCATGATTAAATCTAACAAGCTATAAAAAAGACAAATCAACTTCCGCATTTTCAAGGATTTAACTGTGCGCCGGAAACACGAAAGTCGACCCGGGCCCTGTAAGTTAACATAAAAGCCAAAAGTGACGTCCTCATTTTTAAGTTATTTCTTGTGCCCTAAAGAAAACCCTTAGCCAGCCCATGCGGGCCCCCTTACACTATTTTGGGTAACTCCCGATTAAAAACTCTATGTTAGCTGACACTAATATCAAATGAGCCTACCTTAATTTTCTTGTTGAACTGGTGGCCACTACATATGAAACACCATTACGTCCCCCGGGCTCCGATAAAAACAAAAACACGAAAAAGAACGAAAATTTGTCATTTTCATTTTTTTCACAGGACACAGTCATGACCGGCCTGGGCCCTCTAAGGCTCTCTTGATAAAATACATGTAATATAAAAACAAAAAGTGAGACTTCTACATTGAAAAACATTTCTGTGCCCTAGACGAAATTCTTGACCCGGCCGGGTCCCATTTGGGCCCTTCGGGCCCCGGTAGGTTGTACCATCTCATAGTGCCCGAATAGACCCAAAGCTGAAAAATGGAAGTCCTCGACCTGAAGAAATGTTGGCTACTTGGCGTTTCAGAAGTATTCATTTATGGGTGTACCTTAAGTGATTGGTCTCTACCGTACGATCGACTGACTCTAAAATCTGTCACTTGCATGAAGTGGTCCATGGGCCATGACGCTCAGCTAAATTTGACTGGGTGCTAATTTGTTTTATTAATGTTATATATTGTCTGTGAGAATAGTCTATGGCTAATGTGACTATGCTGAAAAATGGAAAAAAAATAAAAATTTCAGGATTCATAGGAGACCTGCCCAGGACTCCCCTGGATTTCACAATAGAGGCTTCCAAGGAAAATGGATACAATCTGCACTCTGTCTGTCTGGGTGCTAAAATCATGTTTCTGGTCCATAGTTCACAGAATATAGGTCACCATGACCCAATTTCAGGTTTCCAAGGAGAATTGCCAAGGACTTCCCTGAATGTCATGTTAGAAGAGTCTAGAGATAATGGATACAATTTGTGCCCTGTCTGACTGCTTAAAATCGTGCTTCTGGCCAACAGTTTGCAGAAAATAGGTCAACATGACCTAATTTTAAATTTCAAAGGAGATTTGCCAAATACCTAGGTCTAATTCATACTATTTGTACCCATCTGACATTACAGGTACTCAAATCATGTTTTTGGCCTGTCACGTGCAGGTTTCCAGTGGGATTTGCCTGGATCTCCCTGGATGTTGTGTTGGAAGATTTTCGGGCTTAAGGATAAAATTTGTGCCATATCTGACTGTATTTGCCATGTATTATATGAAATAAGTTTCCTAATTTCTGGATTCAAAGAAGACTTGCCAAAGACCTTCCTAGACTTTTCAATATAAGGTTCAAAGTACAATATATAGATTCAATTTGTACCTTGTAAATGTCACGTTAGAGGATTCTAGGCCTAATGGATACAATTTGTGCCCCGTCTTACTGTCTGGGTGCTCAAAATCAATTTTTCGGCCCGTAGCTCACAAAATATAGGTCACCATGACCTAAGTTCAGGTTTCCAAGGAGATTTGCCTAGGACCTTCCTGAATGTACAGTCCCTAGAATTTTCTAGGTCTTATGGTTAAAATGTGTGCCCTGTTAACAGAAGGACGGCCGGACGGCCGGACAACTGGACGGACGCCGGACAAAGGGTGATCGCTATAGCTCAGATGACTTACAGTCAGCTGAGCTAAAATACTGTTTTACTCACATGTTGTGTTTGGTAACACCCATGTTTGACCTGTCAACCCCAGCCAGAAAGTGGAACATGCCCAGTCTCCTCCTCCTATAGGTTCTTTGGCGAGTATCTCTTTAACCCCAGTATCCATAGCAACAGCCAGGTCCATTTTTGCTTGCTTATGGTGGAGACAATGCGCACGGGCCTGGTACCAGTTTTTCTTATGGCAAAATTTGAAGAAACACTTGTCTTCAAGTTGTCGACAACCCACCCAAGAGATGGCAGAGTGTTTTCTACATGTCTGGCAACCTACCAACAGAGGAATCAAACATACTTAACTCTTTAAAGTTATACACATTGATGCAAATGTGCAAACGGTTTCTGTGGCTCAGTTATACAGCACAGGACTCAAACCAGGGAAGAGATGGTATGTTCGAATCTCAGGGAGATTTTTCCTACCCAGGGGGAGCGCTCTGTAGGATTATTGGGAAGGCCGTGCCCAACGGAACGGTCGTGTAACACTCACAACGAGTGCGCCTAACAGGGATTTCTCGGTGGTAAGATCCAGCAATAGGGACGATTACACACCCAGGGCCCACAGATACAGTAGTCACCCGGCCTGGTTGAAACCAGAATATAATATGAGAGAAGTGTATGATATATTGCCCTGTCACGTAGTTTGAAACCGGAATGGAATACTGCAGATGAACATATGCATACTTAGAGAAAATTTAGCATAAAATGGACCCAGTTACCACCAAAAAAAATTGAAAAGGCGTATGTCACACTTCAAACCCAGTGGTGGCTGTTAATGTTACTGATCACATGCCAAAACTGACATATTTCAACAGGTGCTGGTTGGAAGGTTTAAACGGAAGATCGCGCTCAACATTAAAGGGGCCCAATTACCTATAAACCATGTTGAATAACACGAAAAATAGTTTCTTCCCTTTAAAATAAATTTGTTCCTGGCAATATATTCCCCTGAAACCGTTTGCCTTGTTATGGTAAATAGACACACGTGGACCCGTGTTTACAAACACACAGAATAATAACAAGGTCTTAAACAGCCGTATGAGACTGTGTGCTTGGATGGCTTTGCTGGTAAACTTTTGAATAAAGCACAACTTAACTGATAGTGTGAAAGAATAGGCTTAATAATTCTTCTGATTATATCCATCTAACACATTCAAACTGCCAGATCACAGAATAGAGTATAGGAATAACAAATATAAATTAAATATAAACTATAACTCATTAAGTTAATGATAGTAAGTTTCTCTCATTGGTGTTTTTATCAAGTTTTAAAAAATTATAAGCTTTTCAGAAAAAAAGAACAACAGATCGAAAAAAACCACTCCAGAGCATAATAAGTTTCTTCAAGCCAGTCACATATTAAAGAATATGTATTTTTTTTTATCCGAAAACAATTTTTCTCTCAATTTTCAACAAAATATTGTTCATAATATCATTTCATGTCAACGTTTGTACGACAGGTTAAATATTTTATATATATATATATATATATATATATATATATATAAATATATATATATATATATATAAATATATATATATATATATATATATATGACCATGGGTCAGCTTTCGCATGCCATGTCCTAAATTTCTTCAATTTGAGATGTGTAATTGAACATTTAAGAATTAATGAGGAATATATAACGCAAATGTAAAATGATCGACGTGCTTTATCTAGAAATGTAAAACTTATGTTTTATCCCTGTAAAAGAGTAGTACAAACGGTATTTTGCGGGTCTTGTAGCCAAGTGAAACGGGGTGACGCGGAGTCTCCGATAACTTACAGAGACCCTAAATGATAGATACAATTTTTTAATATTTACTAAAACCAGCAACCAATCAGCATTCCAGATGTATACATTTGTGTATGTGACCAAATTTTCATCAGATATTGGCAGTTTTAATATAGTACGATTATAGTGCGATATGCGATTCTTTTATTCACTATACTAGTTAATGCAGTAAATGCCTCGTACTCTCATTAAAGCTTACTATTTGAAGAACTGATCTGCTATTTTATAAAAATATTGCAAAATTCCAATGATCATCACTGTGTCTAAAAGACTACAAAATAGAATAAGGGTAGTTGACAAGCGACTACGTGTAACCGCCAAAACCAGAGTACGACGGGTGAAGTGATGCATGGATTGAGTGGCAAGGGGAAATAGAGTTAGATGTGTTACAAATTAACATGATTGTAGGTCGCTCCACCTGTAATTTGAAAGAGAAAATATCCAAGATGTATACACATGCAAAATTTCAGATTGAAAAGTCAAACTGCAGAGATATTAGTGATTTTCTCCCAAAGCAGACAAACAGATAAACGCTGTGCAAAAATTGTTGCAGGTGGCGCCACCAGTTTCTTTTATGATAAAGAGCTATGAGATCCAAACACATGCAAAACTTCAGAAAGATACATCAAACCAGTCCGGAGATATTAGCATGGGTATCTGCAGCATAAACATGAATGTAGGTGGCGCCACCTGTCATAAAATCAAGAAAGCTATCCAGGATGTATACGCATGCCAAATTTCAGGTGTATAAGTCAAACCACTGCCGAGATATTAGTGATTTTAACCCAAATCAAACTAACAGATGAACGCTGTGCAAAATTATTGCAGATGGCGCCACGTACCAGTTTCTTGTATGATAAAGAGCTATGTGAGATCTAAACACGTGCAAATTTTCAGGATGATATGTCAAACCAGTCAGGAGATATAAGCATGGATGTCTGCAGCGTGAACGTTAATGTAGGTGACGCCACCTGACATAAAATCAAGAAAGCGATCCAGGATGTTCACGCATGCCGGATTTCAGGTGAATTAGTCAAACCACTGCAGAGATATGAGTGATTTTAACCCAAGGCAGTCGAACAGATGGACACTGTGCCAACATGGTTGCAGGTGGCGCCACCATTTTTTGTGTATGTTATAAAGCTATCCAAGGGCTACATTTGTACAAATTTTTTTCCTGATTGGTCAAACGGTTCCCGAGATATGTGGGTTAATGTGTCAAAACAGACGCACAGATGGACGCACTGGAGAGAGGAAAGGTCAGAGGTCAACGCCAATTGGTAATGCACCAGTTCAAAACTTTGTTTTGGCGGATACAATTATAGCAGATCACAGAGTGAAGCATTAGCCTATAGATACCTTTGAGTTCGCATACATGTCCTCCTGTTCTCAAACACCTGTCAGGAAGAATATCCGCCCGATCTAGATCATATCCTGCACACTGGAGCTTTGGCGAAAACCCCCTCCAAAACCCTGGCTCTGTAAAGTAAACAGGTGACATTTGACTTCGGATGCTCTTTCGATATATTAAACGGTGAAATATAAGCTCATCTATATAATTAATATGCAGTTTTTTCTAGACAATGGTTTACCATCTTACGCTCTGATTTGACCACCAAATTCTGCACACCTATCGGGGTGCGCTCTTCTAGGACAAGTTTGTTTACCCATGTCTTTCTCTGACATAGTGTCCCCCATCCGGAGGTACAACGGAAAAGGTGTGTTATACATACCACAGAACTTCATCTGACTTAAGCAGGATGAGAACACTCACACTCTCTGTCTGTCTGTCTGTCTGTCTCTCTGTCTCTCTGTCTCTCTCTCTCTCTCATCTCTCTCTCTCTCTCTTTTACATAAACATATGACAGTCCCTGTGTCTTCGCCTGTTCATAGTTGAGACTGAACTAAGTCACAAACGTATGACAAATGATCGTCCATTTTTTAGGACCGGTGTGGTCTATAGATTAAATCGCTATATAATAATAGACTGGGACCAGACAGAGTGATCGTGGTAACGAAGTGGTCGTGTGAACAGACGGTCGGATAAATGGGTTTTACTTTAATTTTTCAATAAAAGAAGCCCAACTGTTGTTATAAACCTATTCTTTTTTTTTTTTTTGCAAAGGATATGTTAACTTATTCTTATATATTCAAATACAGGATAATCTTTTTTCAGTAATGCCAAAATATAAAGGTCCAAAGGCCACTCACCTCGCTGTCTTCCATCCACCCATGTCCATCGCTCCAGTGTGGACAGCCGGGCCGCCATCCATACTGAACTCATATTATGCTTTTTCATGTGTTGTTGGACTTCGCTGACGTCTAAATACATCGGGAGGGCCTGATCCCGTGAGGCGCAACAGTCTGACGCAGTCCTCCATGTGCTGGGTTCAGAGCACTGGTCCCCCGCTAAAGTATATACATAGTGTGGTTGATTTAATATTCAAGAGATTAAATTTTTGCTATTTTCACCGTTTCAGTGTTTTGCGGAAGTTTATTTTCGCAATTTCACGATAAAGGAACCTACACACTGCATATCTATAACTATACATACATAGTTATTTCAAAAGGAACTGAAAGAAACTGAAGGAACGTGGAAATAGCACAAATACTACAAATGGTAGATAAAGTAAAAAGGTATGTATTTCTTTAATTATTTTACTGTTGATTTACAGGTAATTTTAAGTGCTGCAATCATTCATTGTATCAGTCTTTAGCCTTGCGACTTCCAACAGGCATGGAATATAATCATTAGAATGTCCATTGCTGAGCAGCATTGCATGTGAAGGTGTGTTATTCACGAAGTTTAATATTCGCGATAATTTTCCTTTGCGAATATCGTGAATTAGATAAACGTAAATTGCGAACAAAAAAAACAGTATGCTTGTATTATTGTAAACATGTAGTTTATGGAGGCGGGACATCAGTACATTACACGGGCCTTGTTTCAGGAGGACGGGGCACGAGCGTAAATACAGGGGAGATGGGTAGGTATATATATATATATATATATATATATATATATATATATATATATATATATATACATACACACATACATACATACATACATGTGTGTGACGCAACTGGAACGGGGGATGCCCCTCAACACTTTGGCAGTGTGTGTGTGGAGGGGGGGGGGGGTACATTTTGTTCAATTAACTTTTTAGGGGTATGAAACGCATCCTTTGTAACGTAGTCATTTGCAGATAATTCATACATTCATATAATTTATTCTTTGATAATCTTTCAATTATCCATCTCGTGTCGCCAATATTTAATACATCATATCACCTTATATACATTTATAGAGTTTTCATATCACATTATTTAGGACACCATTGTCACGGTGTAATATCCTGTTGATTGATTGTAAATGGGGTCATTAAAAACAAATTTAAATACAGAAAAATAGTGTTAAAATGTAACAAAAATATTTCTAATATATATATAACCAAAATATATATTCCATAATGCATGTTTTATTTGTTAAAACTAGTTATTATCCATGTATCCGGCACATTGCGATAAAAACGGAATTAAACTAAAAAAAAGATAACAGTCTATTTTTACAACATTTCAGTCCAACAAGTCATTAATCACATGCAAATTGGTATGCATTTAAAACTGCTAAGTAGTTGTACACACTCTTAAACAAATGTACACTTGTAAAGTGGAGTCGGCAATCCACGAAAGACACGATGTCACTTTGAGACAAAATAAAAAAATAAAAAAATCCAGAAGTTTGCAAAATATGTAAGTTGATTCTTGTCATGAGGTGTTAACCTCATTATAGGCTTTTTAGATCCTGGATCTTATTAATGTCAAGTTTCAGGAGATATTTTTAAAATATCATTTAACTGGCCACCTTAGTGGTAGATTTGAAGAAAATAGTATAACAGTTGTTTTAACTGTCAGGATAAATAAGAACGGCATAGCACTTACCACATAACGGCCAAATCCAGACCGTGAAGAGGATCCGAACGAAAACCATGGTATAAGTAGCCGCCGTCACTGGACTGTGTAAACTGTTTTTGGACGGATGTCTGTTGAGCTTGACGATTGCGACTCAAAACAAAACAACATACAAATTCTCCATTCTTTTTCACATTCCAAGTCCTTTATAGGCCGCCAAGTATTCCCAAGTATATATAGTTATTTGTTGATCGAGTAAGCAACTGCCCTGAGACTGCAATATTTCGTCAAACGTGCATGATCTATACTATGGCCTGCCCCCTACAAGATAGGACTGAGCCATTTTTTTTCTTTGGACAGAACAAAGTTAATCGACAGTTTAGTAGAATTTACTGTAAGGCATCAACGTGCAGCTGTAGTTTGGCCAGAGCCCCTCTTTTTCACGTGGTCCTATCCCATAATAAAATGCTTACCGTGTAGGATACGGGGAGAAATGTATACGGTCAGCACATAGGAATTACCCAAATGCTAACTAGGTCATAGTGAAGCACAGCACACAAATTTTCACTTAGTCCGCCTACAGCCAGGTCTTGAAGGTGTTTTTAACCTGGTTCAAATATTTATGACAATTAAAGCTTGAGAACTACTTGTATTGGCCTCAGAGGAGAAGATTGTTTCACAAACCTTGTAAATGACTGTGAATGATTACACTTCCGTATCACAGCCATGCATGATGTGCACCGTGTATATGACATATATATACACATATATATATATATATATTAGAATAAACAAAGTTGCCGCGATAGTCCTATATCTCACTCTGTTATATTTCTGACCCTCATATAGCAGACGATTAACGTTTGCACGTTCAGTCTTTGTTTTGTCATGGAACTACAACCCTGATTTCACAATTATTCACTATAAATTTACTGCGACGTGAAGGTCGTGAATACACCTTGGCTTCAATCGATAATGACGACAGGCTACACGTAAACGCCGGCAGTATTCCCAGTCGGGAATTTGACATCACGGTGATCTCACAATGGCATCACATATTATATCACATGACCTCATCGTGTGACCTCACTGTGACATGAAATCTGTAACCTAACACTGGTATCACAGTGATGTCACACGCTTAGGTCACATGGTGATCATACTCTGACTTCATCCTGATATCTCTCTCTTGATGTCACAGAGATGTCACATGCTGATGTCACCACGACATCACAGATTAGCTCACACAGACCTCATACTGTGACCTCACTGTGAGATGAATTTTGTAACCTCACACTGGTAACACAGTGATGTCACATGCTTAGGTCATATGGTGATCATACTGTGACTTCACCATGATCTGTCTATCTCGATGTCACAGTGATGTCACATGCTGATGTCACCACAACATAACAGATTAGCTCACACAGACCTCATGCTGTGACCTCACTGTGACATGAATTTTGTAACCTCACACTGGTGACCCAGTGATGTCACACGCTTAGGTCACATGGTGATCATACTGTGACTTCACCATGATCTGTCTATCTCGATGTCACAGTGATGCCACATGCTGATGTCACCACAACATAACAGATTAGCTCACACAGACCTCATGCTGTGACCTACCTGTGACATGAATTTTGTAACCTCACACTGGTAACACAGTGATGTCACATGCTTAGGTCATATGGTGATCATACTGTGACTTCACCATGATCTGTCTATCTCGATGTCACAGTGATGTCACATGCTGATGTCACCACAACATAACAGATTAGCTCACACAGACCTCATGCTGTGATCTCACTGTGACATGAATTTTGTAACTTCACACTGGTGACACAGTGATGTCACATGCTTAGGTCACATGGTGATCATACTGTGACTTCACAATGATCTGTCTATCTCGATGTCACAGAGATGTCACATGCTGATGTCACCACGAAATCACAGATTAGCTCACACAGACCTCATGCTGTGACCTCACTGTGACATGAATTTTGTAACCTCACACTGGTGACTCAGTGATGTCACATGCTTAGGTCACATGGTGATACTGTCATTTCACCTTGATCGCACTCTCTTCATGTCACAGAGATGTCACATGCTGAGGTCACATGGTGATCATTTTGTGATATCACCATGACACCTCTTTCTCTCTGTCTGTCTGTCTCTCTCTCCTTCACACACACACACCCAATATGCAAAACATCCAAATCGGAAAAGACACATAAAATTATAAAGTTTATTTCTAATGTTTCACAGTATGTCAGGTTGCACTGAATGTTACACACGACATATATGATATCGGAATACTTCTCCTTTCACTTATTTGCTGCCCGCCTCAGTCCCGTATTAGCATTGGCCAAAAAGACCTCTTTTTGTCTGGACACTTCTGATAGGACAGATGTTAGAAACATCCTCTCTGGCTCATCTGGGCGTTATTTGATCTTCTTTGTTAAAAGTCTTCAGACAAGCTAAAACAAAACAGCCTTAATTTGGTTTTGTGAAAATTATTTACACATGATAAAAGAATAAATTCAGTAGTATGGCTTTGTTTAAGATATAAATGTCTCCAATCCCAATCGGCCTCCCCTAAAAGTTAAAGAAAATATCTCCAAAGTTAGGGGGTTACATGCAATCATCCTAGATTTCTGTAGATTAGATCTTGAAGATCAAGGTCACAAGTCACCAGTTTTCAAACACTTCTAACACTTGAAGGAAACATCTTGTGTGTCAAATCTGAGGAAAAATCTTCAGTACCTCATTTGTGACAGGAGTAACTTAACATAGATTTCCTCAGAATTAACCTTGTTCAGGAAATGGATAAATTATACTTGTTTCACATTTGAGGGGGGAAATGCAATACTTGTTTTTGATAAATTTATCTTGTTAACAAGAAATTCTACTGATGACTGATGGCGGGACTATAAAACAAGGGACCTATGTGTTACGGTGCTCATCTGAAGTTCACCAGGAAGATAAAATCTATAATAATAACAAAAAGCGATGTCTTGGAGGAAAAGGAAACATAGGCCATGGTTGGTTGACATGCTAGGTTTATATTGATGAGTAAGGAATTAGAGTGATCAAACAAAGAGTGATCGCTATAGCTCAGATGACTTATAGTCAGCTGAGCTGATAAAGGGTTCTAAGTGGAACCCATTTTGGTTCTTTGGCTTGTCACATATTTGGAACCCATCTTGGTTCCCTGAGGAACCCTGAATGAAGGTTCCTTCTGAAACCCTTGAGGAACCTTGTATGGTGCTAATCCGCTGGGTCTTTGCAAAACTATTATTAAGGTCCTTTTTTAAATTAACCAGGAATGGTTCTACAGACATTAACTGGGTTCCTTGACTTATTTGTTCCGACAGGAACTTTGACAGTTTATAAATTCTGCTAGAACCTATTACACCAAACCAGACAGGACCAATTGAAATTCACTGCAGGGCGAGATAAAGGAACAGATCTAGCACGATTCCTTTTCCTTGGCGGAGGTATGCCCTCAACTGGCATGTCATTCCACTTGGATATTATGACACTTTAATGGGGGACTTTTTTTTATCAAATGGATAGTAACTGTAAAAAAAACAAGAATAAAATACAGGGGTAAACATACTTTATTTTACTTTAAACGAAGCAATTCATATACTACATATGTGCAGTTCAGAACAAGCAAATGATTGGATGTAACATTCAGGATCTCTCTCTTAGAATGGTGACACAGAGTACTACAGAAATCCTAAAATTGGTATTACCTCTATATGTGTGCTTCAAAGTTTATGCTGCAGTAACTTTATAGAATAGGTTTTCTGTCTCCCTTTACACATTTAACTGTAAAAATCCTGATTAGTTGGTCCTTCTTGGGCCAGTTGAGGCTTATAATGCAATATACCCAGCCATCAATTTCATATACATTTAAAAGTGGCTCTGCATCCACTTTCTCCATGAATACTATCAGCAAAGATGAAAGCATGACATGATTCTTCTGCTATCGATTCTATAACACCAGCATCATTGTCGATTTGGCAGCATATGGCAGGACATCGTAGGTTAATATCAACCAACTGCATAAAATCCTGTCAAAGAGACAATTTGAATTTTCAATTGTAAGCAAAGCAATTAGATGAATTTGACTTGACATTTTTACTGTAATATTATTCTCTTTTGAATTATTGAATGGGACATTCTCAAATTTAAAGCCAAGCAGTTTTTCAAAGTTCTTTTGAATAAAGTGTAATTGATGTAAAAATAATAAAATTGTTTCAAATGAGAAAACTCAAAGTAGGTGAAGTGTTCTTATTAACATTATTAAACACATTTCTAAATAAAGAAATAAATATATTAACAAATTCTATAATGAGTTTAGCCATACGCAATGTGTGTGACTACCTTCATTCACTATCAAATAAAAAAACAGCAAATGTGGCTGGCTTCACACTCGATGTGAATGTGCCTACCATCACTCCCTATTAGATATCAGGTGAAATGTGGTTATCTTCACTCAGTATGTGCCTTCCTTCACTCGCAGCTGAATATCAAAAGCAAATGTGGCTGGCTTCACACTAGATCTGAATGTGCCTACCTTCACTCCCTCTTAGATATCAAGAGGAAATTTGGTTGCTTTCACTCAGTATGTGCCTGCCTTCACTTCCTGTTAGACATTAACAGTTAATGCGCTGGCCTCATACACACAAAATGCATGTGCCAAACTTCATTTTATAACAAAGCTCAGATGACTTCAAGAAGATAATAAAGCTGGTCATATCGGTCTAGGACAAATTAAACGTGTTATAGACAATCATAAAATATATAATAAATGTATAGTTTATGACAATCTGCTCAGAGCTGGTTTTCTTGTTGCTGGGACTTTTGTTGTTATTTTAAATGCTGCATGCGTTTTTGCACTTGGCAAGATCATTTGCTTTGATACTACCACCATGACAAATTTCAACATTTCGTCTTCAGCTCTTCATACTTCATAATTGGTCTTTTGTTTAGCGAAGAGTCTTCACTCACCCTGAAAATATAGAACAATATTTATTTAGATCGAGCGGATGTGAATTGTGACATGATTTTTTTTTTAAATCAATGGAGTTACCTACGAATCAGTGTGTTCATTTACATGTATATCATGCCTTAATGACATAGAAAATTGTGACCTATTGTCATAACGCTCCACATTATATATATTAGAGTCTATCATTTACACAATTGTTTGTAACATTTTTGGAGAAATGTATTGCACAAAGGAATTTATAAATATATGTCTGCATAAACCTTTATTCAAATTCATACTTATACCCAAAAAAAATGAAAAAAAAAAGTTGTTGGCTATTTTAATTTAAACTCTGCATGATGAAAGAAAAAGAAAGCACGACTTCATTTTCAAAGGCAAAATGCTGAATGATGAGCTAAGGAAGCCTGTAAGTATTAAAAAAAATTAAAGTTTAAGATGGTACCATTTTAATCAAACAATGGATAAATATGAGATCAAAATGAATTGCAAACCCGAGCATGATTTTGTTGGGAAATTAATGGTTTATTTTTGTACAAATTTGAAGCAACTTTGTTAAATGTTACAACTATTACACCATTTTCTTTGAGATCTCCGGCCAAGCCATTTAGCAAGTTAAAAAGAATAAATGTGTGAAAATGGCAAAAAAATAAATAAATAAATTGTATATACATTCATATAATATATTTTGTAATCATTAATATTTATTTATTATTTATTTGTTCATAACATGGGACTCAAGGGGGAGGGGGTCCTAATAATATCCATAATATTAGTGGTACTGTATTAATTTCCCATAATATTTGAGACAGCATTTTTGGTAGAAATAAATAGTACTACTTTGAATAAAGGCCCATTTTCTACTGTGTTTATATCTTAAAATTGGTCACTTATTGTAACCACATTTTCTTCGATAAATATTTCTATTGCATTTCAAACAAATAATGTTCTGCTCATAATGAAATTTGGTCACATCATGTTCTTCTGTAAGAAAGGCAGCTGGTCAATCATGGTGGAAAAGTCAAAAGTGAATGTTGTCTGCATGGGAGGGTATTCTAAAGGTATTCGCTGTACAGCAGGCCAAGCTGGGTCTTCATTGAAACAAAATGTATACACAGCAATGTCATAGTCATACATGCATACAGTACATAAACATGTCCGACCTCCTGAATCTTCACACTACTAGTGGGCCGTATATTTATCCCTCCAGCAGGAAACCTGCCATCTTGTCATTACGGGTCTATTAAGGTCACCGATGGCCAGGACTGACCAGTACAACAGATAGACAATTAAAGCCAGCCCATCAGATAAACCTGCTGATAATAAATATTACAGTCGGGTCTGCTTCCAACAATTTTATAAATCAAGATCAAATAGTTTCTATTAGTTAAAAAGTCTTATACTTATCTGATTTTCAAATATTCTTCAGTGCTGTGCCCTTTCCACATTCAGCTTCTTTTAGCAAAGAAAACACGGGTATCGTGTATCGTGCGCAAAAGGTCATATGACTCCGTCTGAGGAACCCTTCACGTGGCTGTGGAACCTGCTTTATTGAAAAGAATGCTGTCGCTTGCACAGAACCATTTTAACGCATACAGAACCACCTGAAACTACAGAGTTCCCCAGGGATGCCCATGGAAACCTTATTTCTAAGAGTGTGTTACATAACCTGTCATGACTGGTGCTGGCATGGCCTTGGTATACATAACATAGGTTTCAATGGTCACATTATATTATGTAAACCTTTGTTTTTATTGTAAAGGTTGATATGAATTCATACATTTGATGTTTTTATTTCAGTTAATAAATATTTAACATGCCCATCTCAAATTCATTCTTTATTGTATAATTTACTGGGTGTTTTTTAATGATCTAATACATGTATTAAACAAGGGACCCATGGGTCACTGTGCTCAGCTGAAGTTGACCTTGAAGGTAAAAATCTAAAATAATATCAAATGGAGATAAAGTGTAAGAGGAAGAGGTAATATGGGCTATGGTTGGTTTATATGATTTGTTTGTATTGATGAGCAAGAAATTGTTGCAAATAATATTATGTGACCTAACCATGTGTTTCCTAATGTTGAAACTGAAGCATGTGAGCAGTTTGTGAACAAATGGTCTGTACTATTACCGTGATCATTAGTTGGCTTTTTGATTAACTGTTGACGTTTAATTGAATCTATTTTTTTGCATAATATATATTATTTAATATATATGTTTTTTTTTTTATTTTATGAAATATATACAGTTGAAATATATCAAATTAACAACATAAATACAGGGTAAATAAAGGCTGATCTCCAATTCTGCTGAGGCAGGAAAATAATGAACAAATGTTTGTATTAGATCCTCATTTTTTATCACATCAAATTTTTTTTATTATAAGTTTACATTTCTATACATTTCCAATATAACATATATAACTGAATAATTCATAATTTTCAATTGCATTTTCATAAATCTCAATCTTGTCAGATAACACCACATCATGCATACAAATGTTTATTTATTTTTTACCACAAAAATAAATCTTTAAATCTGCAAAACAACTAGATATTTCTTGGCACCGCAGGTGCCATAGGATCCCCAGACAATCAATCCCCCCCCCCCCCTCCTTAAGATAGGCCCCCCATCTTCAGCAACAATTAATATCAGCCCACACTCATAGAAAAGGTCACTCTCATAGAAAAGGTCATGACCCCAATTTCAATATACATCAACCCCAACCCATGTCTATGTATATGCATAATATGAAAGAAATTTGTCCATTAGTTTTTGACTTGTAATGCTCACAGTACTGTTAAGTGGCAACGATGGGGTATTAAACGGCACGAAAACAAGTAAAAGAATAACAGGTGGCGCCACCTGTTTCCGGTACATGACAATGCTATCCAAGATCTTCGATCAAGTTGATTTTTCGACCAATCCATGCATCCCTTATTGAGATATTAATGGATCTTGTGTAATTTTCACCATATATGGCAAATATTCTAGGTCAAGGCCACTCTAATAGGAAAGGTCATGACCTCAATTTTAATATACATCATCCCAAACCCATGTCTATGTATTTGCATGATATGAAAGAAATTTGTCCATTAGTTTTTGACTTGTAATGCTCACAGTACTGTTAAGTGGCAATGGTGGGGTATTAAACGGCACGAAAACAAGTTAAAGAATAACAGGTGGCGCCACCTGTTTCCGGTACATGACAATACTATTCAAGATCTTCGATCAAGTTGATTTTTGGACCAATCCATGCATCCCTTATTGAGATATTAATGGATTTTGTGTAATTTTCACCATATATGGCAAATATTCTAGGTCAAGGCCACTCTAATAGGAAAGGTCATGACCCCAATTTAGATAAACATCATCCCATAACCCATATTTATGTATATGCATAATATAATATAATATTAGTTTTTGACTAATAATGCTAACAGTACTGTCAAGTAGCAATTTTGGGGGTATTAAACGGCACGAAAACAAGTAAAGAATAATAGGTGGCGCCACCAGTTTCTGGAACATGACAACCCTATCCATGATCTTCGATCAACTTGATTTTGGGATCAATCCATGCAAGATTTCTTGAGATATTTAAGAATTTGTGTGATTTTCCCCAAAATTAGACATATTCAAGGTCAAGGACACTCTCCTAGTCAAGGTCATGACCTCATTTTAAATAGGTGTCGTCCTGTCACCCATATCTATACATATATCAAGTTTGGTAAAGATCCGTGAAATATTTTTTGAGTTATCACGCCAACAAGATTTATATGCGGCGGCGGCGGCGGCGGCGGCGGTGGCTGCGGCGGCGTCGGCGGCGGGACCGGTATGAAAACATAGTATCCCCCGACTTTGTCTGGGGATAAAATAAATATATAAAAAAAATACTTGATTTATATATCACAATTTTAAATTGTGTCTTTATTTATCCATAATGTGCTTAATATTTTATAAATTTAAGCATACTGATGGGTTAAATTATATTTGTTATAATCATTTAAAAGAAAATTGATTTCTTTAAAAATGCTACATAAACACAACATGGCATCTTCTGGATTACATCTTTTTAAGGAAAGTTTTTGTATATTGGAGTGGAAACAGCATTACAATTTAGGAGATACAGTGAAAATAATAACAATTACTGCATAACACTTTGTGGGTTGGGTTTGCGGGGGGGGGGATTGGGGTGGTGATATGAAAATAACAGTACACCTGTCACAGCAGGGGTATGGATCTCCCCTAGTGACTGTAAAAAATCAGAAACCCTTGCATAGCTGAATTCCAGTGACCTGGAGTGGGACCCTGCATCTTTAATCTGTTATCAAAGCAAATGACTACAATAGAGCCTCAAGCACAAAATAAGTAACAAGACTAATTTTCAAGCTTTTTTTCAAATTTCAGATTTAAACAAATTAAATATTTATGTTTACATGCTGTGAAAATTAAATCAATGGTACTAACAGGAAAAAAAGTGCCATGGTCAAAGTTGGGCAAAATTTAAGTCACTCATTTTATTTTTATGCTGATAACTTTAAAAAATACAAAATTCAGATCTAATTTTTGGTAAACAATTAAATCTTAATTAAACATGGTAATATACTTGGGAAAATAGACTCTAGTTTCAAAATTTTTCATGTTAAGTGAGTAAATATTTTTCCTGATTTTTTTATAAAGTCTATTATGTTTGGGCCCATAACTTAAAAAATTATACTTAATAGACTTAATTTCTTGCATGCACACAGGAACTATATAGAGGAATATTCATGTTAAATATGAGGGAAAACAGATGATTGGTTTTGATATTTGGCATTTTTTCCTTAGTTTCTCAAAGGAACGAAGTCGCAAAGACCCAGTTTTCGGCTTGGTAGGAGATCCTGGGGACATCTAACATTATGCCGAATTTTGGATTCCTAGGTCTAAACGTGCCAGATCTACGGAGGGACGGACGAACGACGGACAATGGACCACGACTATAGTTCAGGCAGATGAGTTACAAGAATGTAAAACAAAGAACCTGTGGGTCACGGCACGGATTCTATGACCTTGGCTTTTGGCCTCATGACCCCTAAATCAAAAGGGTTCTTACTTTAGTGATGGGCCATATAATAGTCAAGTTTGAAACCAATATTTCAGTCCTTTGATCTCATGACCCCAAAATCAATCAGATGGATTTTCTATTTGCACGTCACCTATATTTGCTAGATGGAAGGTTTGGGGTGAAATGTTTTGCTTAAAATGCACCCAAAATCTTTAAAAATAGGTGGGTCCTCTGTTTTTCTTGCTATAGAGGTGGGCCATATATTACTAAGTTTGAAATTGACATGTCAAAACTTGAGTTATCATCACAAAACAAATTTAAGCGGACATACAGAAAAACGAACAAATGGACAGACGGACGGTTGGACAAGGTGATTACTATAGGGCATCCACTTGTTCTATTGGGTCCCAAATAACACATGGTTTCATGACACTAGATAAAATCACATTTGCAAATCTGATAGTTTCAATATAATGTGGTAGTCTCAAAATAAAAATCATAAAAAAAAGAAAAAATACAGGTGGCGCCACCGGTCTTCAGGAACTCAAGAAACCAGTCATAATCAATAAACACACCAGGTTTTGGGACACTAGATGAAACCACAGTTGAGAAAAAGTCATAATTCCTGTCATTTAACGGTCTCAAAAACAGTAAAAAAAATCGTAAAAATGAGAAAAAAAGTGGTGCCACCAGTTTTCGGGAACTGACAAACCTTGTCATGGTCATCTTTAAGGCAAGATTCAGGGCAAATTCATGTATATTAGTTATCAAGGTTTTGAATCAAATTTTCGATTATTCGGGCGTGGGGGGGGGGGGGTATTTACCAGCCCCATAGCTCGGAGTGACCTAATTTCAGGTTCCAATGCGACTTTTTAGTGACTTCCCTGGATCTAGCTGACCACTTAAATGAGAGCTGAGTAGCAATGAATCACATCCTTAAGTATTTTCTGTTATTTTTGTAAAATGCACAGTGAAAATTATGATTTGTTAAATAATAATTTTTTTATCATTTATATTTTATTAATTAATTCATACCCCTTTAAATCACTAACTGTAATTTACATAAAATTATTGAAACAGTTTTTAAACACATTTCCCCAAATATTTCTTTTTACATTGGTCCGATTTTTTTTTCACTTAAAACTGCTTACTCTTATTTTTACAAATGGTATCTTAAGATTGTTTTACAAATATATTCATAAAAAGTATCTATATATACAATACAACTCCCGCGTACAGCCACACTTAAATGCAACAACATCCTATATCAAGGCTAGATTTCCCGGCCCCATTTGATTCCTAACCCTGCATGCTCACTGCTGTATTATAAGGCCTCTCCCTTTTTCCCTTTTTGTATTACATTTTTTAGTCCCAGTGACTGCCTGTATAAAGGAGTGTATATATATATATATATATATATATATATGTGTGTGTGTGTATATGTGTGTTTGTGTATATATATATATATATAATAATAATAATAATAATAATAATAATAATAATAATAATAATTCAACCTGAAATATAAATTAAGGAAAGGATTGATACATGTTAAATTTGATTTTTAAATAAGGACCCTATCGTTTAAAATTTGTCGTTCACAAGTGAATGCACCTTAATGTAATACATGCAGTACGTTCAGTACATCAAAATTATTTTTACCTAATACTTTATTTATTCATTTTATTTTAATATTCAATTTTGCCATTTTGTTTTTTTTTTTACTCAACTTCAATGTTATTTAGAAATAGGCCTATATGAATGTGATTAAAATGCTATGTTTGTGTTCGTCATTAATGTCATTATAAAGTAGATAATGAAGACGAAATAAGAGGGGAGGGCAACATGCTATTTGTCAGGATATAGTAAGGCTTCAGTGAATAAGGGCATTAGATGACAGCCTAAGCACTGTAATGGCTCAAGTTCATAAATGAAGTGAGGAAGAAAGAGAGAGGGAGGAGGTGGGATAATATGGTCTGTGTATAGGGCATGTTAATCTAAGGAATGCAGCAGGTTCAGTCTAGGTCAGACAATTATGGCTTTGGCTTCCTTGCTTGTGGAGTTCGCGTAATGCCCCCTGACTCGCAGCTCCTCAGGATCAAGTCACACTGATATGTCACACTATTATGATCAACTACTTGTATAGAAAACTTAGTAAATAATCTCACACACAGACACACACACATTTGAATACATATATACACAAGTACCGGTTATTACAAAACACTTACACACACTATATATATATATATATATATATATATATATATATATATATATATATTCAAATATAAACATACATGGATTTATTAAATTAACCTTATAAACACATTTCAGATCATCTTTTTTGTATATACAGTAGGTCAAGATACTATTGAATCTGATTATCTAGCTGGCCAGGAAACCTCCCCGTTTACTTTTACCAAGGAAACGGCTGATTTTTATGCAACCCGCACAATTAGTCTTGTTAAAATTATGTACCAATTTTTTTTACCATATAGCTTTGTAGGTATAAAAGCAGGAAGGAATGAAGAACAAAGATATACTCACAATGCTTGAACAGGTGTCTCGGTGGTTTCGGCTGCAATGCTTAGTTTCCCGCCAGAATGTTGGCATCACAAGGACTCAGAAAAAAAGACGACCCCAGTGCCAGGGGGCAGGGGGGTTACTGGTACATGAGTGCGCCTAAGCGGATCATTTGACAAGTGACATATATGACAGTTGATGTGAGAGGGCCGCAGTGCTCACAGAATGAGCTTGCTATCATGTACAGTCCACCAATTAATGGTTCCTGGTTAAATTGCAAGTTTGGAAATGATAGCAGTCTATACCAGATTCTTGATTGATAGCAGCTTATATATACATCAGATAAGAATGTATGTGCATTTGTTGATGCATGTATATAACATTATATAACATATCTTATTCCCCTTTCAGCTTAATATATTATACAGGATTTTATATATATATATATATATATATATATATATATATATATATATTTCAATTAAATATTGACTCTCCTTGTATGTATCAGATTTTGAAATGTTAATAAATATTAACAATATATTTATGGCAGGTTTAATATTCATCAGACAAATAAGCACAATGTACGGTCATACTAATAATAATAATAATAATAATTATTATATATATATATATATATATATATATATATATATATATATATATATATATATATATATATATATATATATATATATATATATATATATATAAAGGGCAACGGGTTGTTAGGTCATTGCTGATCAGTTAAACATGCAGCTAAACTAATCCCCCCCCCCCCTTTTACGTATATCATTCTGTCTTGAATACACTATTTTTTTTAACACTCAGCAATTTCTTTGTTGTTTGAGAACACGTCCATTGCAGGACCGGTGGTCTCATTTAAACAAGCAATTAACGGTCTGGGTATAGTCATTTTTAGCGCAATTGTACTTTCACTGAAAGGGAATTATGATTTATTGACAATTGTATTACCATAAACAAATATTAACAGCTGCTTCTATGACTGTAAAATTCATGTAGAGCAATAAAATTACAAGCATATCCAAAGGTGATGTGCAGGGTTAAGAACATCCACATTGACAATCGTAATATAAATTAAATATAAAATGTTGAATAGTACTGTTTACTATGTTTGCTATGAAATAAATTTTTAACTATATGTGTGAATAGGTTGGGGGGGGGGGGGGGCTTAATGATATAGAGAAAGGTATAATATGGATGAATTAATTTCATATATAAGAAGGAACATTTCATCATAATAACCTTAAAACATTTTAAAAGCATCATATAGAAATATTCTATTTGATTAAATTTTAATTTCTACCTTTAAAGACAATATATATTCATTACCATATATAAGAAAATTTATATTCAATTTTGCTGGTTGTATATAGAATGTAACTTTTATGATTCAAACATTTTCCCATTAAAGCCATTTTATATTAAAAACTGTTTAGGGCATAATTCTGAAAGGGTTACATCATTTGTTTCCTGTAAAACATTCTTATTTTTTTAATATATTACGAAAGTCTTTTGTTGAAATGTTTTAAAAGTATTTGATGTGCTACATAGTCAACACCTACAAAAAGACAAAATCAACAACGCCATACTTTAGCATAACGTTGGTGTAATAGGGTAAGAGGTAACAAATTCATATCCCACCGATACCAAATATTTTACCGAGTTTTGATGTTTATAGCGGTAACTGCATGCTGCCTCTAGCTGCAATTTATTTCAAGGCCCGTTGTTATAATTTTACAAATATATCTACTTTCATATTGCAGAAATTTATTATTTTATTACTTTCTTACAACCATGCAGATAATTTGCATGATTATATGCATGGACATTATCACTGTGATGATCACACATATTAAAACAAACATTGCATGCATTTTTTTTTTAAATCTGCATTAGTTTTTTTACTATTATTTTTATAATATTTTAAGCATATATTTTTTATGTTTTTATGTGACTAACTACGGACATGATTATAATGTAATGTATGATTGTCTAAAATAAAATAATAATAAAAATGATGATATTTTAAAATAATAATATCTGTTTACACTTTTTATTTTTTTGTGTTTTAAGGTTTTATTAAAACTCAAATTACGAATTTCAAGAGACTACTTAAAAATGCATTTATTATAACCTGTATGCAAACATGACCTCGGTCTGTCTCCATGTCTGTGCTTTTTAGAAATTATATCCTGTTTTTTTACGTTTCCATCATGCATTTCCGATGTTAGCTACCCAAAGTTTGTTCTCAGCCTCATTTGTTCATCCCATATCTTATGCCCATGCAGTTTTTATACAGTCATGCGTAAACCAACCCGCCAAAACTCCTAATGGTTTATACCCAATTATTTCTTATTAAAATTGGAACTAAGCCGGCTCGGTTGGTTTCCCCCTTCTCATATGGGTCTAAATTAATAAAAGTACAATAAAATGCACTATTACCATTTTTTTTTTGTTCCCTGAATTTACATAAACTTCTGCCAGGAAAACAAAGCTTCTAAATTTTTTAATGTATTTTATTGCTGCATGGGTATAATAGTGCAGTCACCTCATGAAAATGTTGATATAGTACGTCTTTAATTTAAGCAATTTAATAACAGCAATACACAAGTATTTGACCTTCACAATGATATCTGACATTATATGTATTGCATATCATTTGAAACACACTTCATGCCCTTGTATCATTAAAAATATTAAAGGCCAAATAAAAATGATTCCCCTAAAAAGCATGCATGCAATCTTATACCTAAAAAATATTGATGCCATTTTGGCGTCAATTTGACATCTAAAACTTGACATCCATTCAATGTCATATGAACATTAATTAGATTGACGAATATTAATATATATGTATATATATATATATATATATATATATATATATATATATATATATATATATATATATGCTACGCCCCAGATGTGATATTGCACATTAAATGGGCCGTGCATGAAACGGGCAGTTATTTTGCCCGTTACGTGAAATGGGCAAAATCACTAAATTCTGCTTGGCCATTTCATGAAATGAGCAACTTAACAATCGGCAATTTATTTCTCAGTTCTGTAAGTATTAAGGAATACTATAATTGAATATATAATGTGCATGGAACACCTTTCCCTATTTTGATTGAGTTAATCGTAATTGATAAAGTGAAAAAAGACATATTTGCAGCTAACATTTTATAGGTATATAGTTATATGTATATATATATTGATATAAATCTAGTTTTCAATTATTAATATATTAATGTACATAATTATTACTAAGCTATATTTTACATTATTTATTTATTACCAATTACATTAAATTATTTTAGAAACATGAAATATGAGTAACTGATATTGGTAAGTTTCATCAATCTCATAGCTCTATGGCCTGATAATCACTTAACTAATGAAACCTTCAAAGTACTTGTATGTACTCATTAACTGACCACACTGAGTTGGTACTGAGTTCATGCTTTGTAGGTTGTTTGTTTCAACTGCTAAATTAAAAATGGTCTTTGTGAATCATAGGATTGTTACTAACTGTTGGTCTATATAGTGACATCTGAGTCAGAAGTATACTTTGCTTGCCCAGTTATTTTCAAATGATTAGTGACATCTGAGTCAGAAGTATACTTTGCTTGCCCAGTTTTTTTCAAATGATTAGCCAATTGGTATTTTGGTGACATTCAAAGCATATATTAATATATTATTAAAATTCCAGAAAAGTGAGTAGATGCACATTTGTGAATTTCAGACCTAAAAGCTGTTTGAACATATATTACATGATGAGCTTAGATAAATATTACATATTGAGAGAATATATATTTCTTCAACTTGTAGATATATCAAATTAAAAATGTAACTGAGCTATATTTGATTTTGATTTTCATAGCCCTCATAATCTGAAAATATTTAAGACACTACTGAAAACAGCATCTCATTTACATGATTATGAATACCTGTACTAGAAATCAGACTTAATGTTTTCCATAAAGCAACAGATCAAACTCAATTAAAGTGCATGAACTAATTATTTTATATAGCAATCATTTAAACATTATTAAGATGAAATAATTATTGAAACCTGCCGTTAAATAAGTGTTTCAATATGTTTTCTCTGAGATGTGAGAAAATAAACAATATTATAGTATAAACTGGTAAAGTATAATATTTAAGTATATATAGATCTTAAAAGTTTCAAATTAAAAACCTTAAACATTCCTGCTGAAACCCATTCAAGTATTTTAATACATCAAATATTGAAAACCCTGAAAGGAAACCATATTTTCACTTGTGCTACGTTAACAATTTACTTTGACCATCAAACAGCCATTGAAGAACCTGAAATATTTAAATGTTTCATATGATGATATAACATTAGATTGTGAACCCCACGAATACTACTAAAAATATCAAAACATATATACTGAAATATAGTGAAATGTATCATTGTCATTGGAGCTAAATATTATTATATTTACTTATACGGTCAAGCTGATTTGTATGATATAATACGTGTTTATAATAAAAATAAAGTGTAGAGAATTATTCCAATGTTTTGTTTCATCTGACACAAAACAGGGATTTTTTACATATATGCCTTATCTAATATTAGCTAGAATGGGTAATCAGAATCCATTGGAGATTTAAAGGTTTAAAAGGTGCGCATTTCATTAAATGGGCAACAGTTTTCTTGCTCATTTCATGAACTGGGCAAGCAGCATTTAGTGAATTTGCCCATTTCATTCGGCAAAGTGGGTGCCCATTTCAGGAAATGGGTAAAATAACTGCCCATTTCATGATGTGGGCAATTTCACGTTTGGAGTGTAACATGTTCATCATATTTCCTTTTAAAATCGATTTCCTAATTTTCTTATTCTACTTCTAGAGAAAATACCATCAAATAAAATCTGAAATGACATTAAATTGCACAAACTCATTCCATGCTATCACTGTGAGCTCACAGTGTGAATTCACTGCGGTGCCATTTCATCCAGTGATATAACCGTGAACTCACTGTTCTGTAACATGCTTGAGCTCAGTGCTATATACAGTACTATCACTATTAGTCTACGGCCGTGAATTAACCGCATTGTCACATTTTGACGTCATCCTGAGATATCACTCTGAACTAACTGTTGTGTAACAGACATGACCTCATGCCATGCTATCACTGTGAGCTCACAGTTGTGAATTCGATGTGGTGTCAGATTTTGACGTCATCCATTGATATCATTGTGAACTCACTGTTGCTGTAAATTCACCGTGCTGTCACATTTTAACATCTCCTGAGATATCACTCTGAACCAACTGTTGTGAAATACACATGACCTCATGTCATGCTTTCACTGTGAGCTCACAATTGTGAATTCATTGTGGTATCACATTTTTTATGTCATCCTGTGATATCATTGTGAACTCACTGTTGTGTTACAGACATGAACTCATGTCATGATATTGCTGTGAGCTCACGGTTGTGATTTTACCGCGATGTCACATTTTTGACGTCATCCTGTGATAACACTGTGAACTCACTTTTGTGTAACAGAAAGGAACTCATGCGTTGATATCACACAGAACTCTCGGTTGTGAATTCTCTGAGGTGTTACAATATGACGTCATTCTCTGCTATTACTGTGAACACACTCTTTTGTAACGAACATCAACTCAAGCAATGCCATCACTGTGAACTCACGGTTGTGTTTTCATCACGGTGTCACATTTTTAACGTCATCCTGAGATATCACTGTAATCTCACTGTTGTGTAACATACATGAACTCATGCCACGACATCACTGTGACCTCATCGTTGTGTAACATACATGAGCTCACTGCTATACCGTCACTGTGCGCTCATGGTTGTGAATTCTCCGCGGTGTCATATTTGTATATCATCCTGAGATATCATTATGGACTCACTATTGTGTAACATACATGAACTCCATGCCATATCATCACTGTGAGCTCACGGTTGTGAATTCAAGATGATGGCACATTTTTGACGTCATCCTGTAATATCAGTGTGAGCTCGCTGATGTGCAACAGACATGAGCTCATGCCAAGATATCACTGTAAGCTCCCGGTTGTGAATTAACCATGGCGTCACATTTTGACGTCATCTGTGATATCATTGTGAATTCACTCTGGTATAACATACATGAGCTGACTGTTATGCTATCACTGTGAGCTCACGGTTATGAATCCCCCGTGTTTTCACATTTTGACGTCATCCTGTGATATCAGGGTGGGCTCGCTGATGAGTAACAAACATGAACTCATGCCCTGATATCACTGTGAGCTCATTTTTTATGTCATCCCGTGATATCACTGTGAACTTGCTGTTGTGTAACAGACATGAACTCATGCCATGATATTACTGTGAGCTCACGTTGTGAATTCACCGCGGTGTCACATTTTAACTTCATCCTGGGATATCACTCTGAACTAACTGTTGTGTAACAGACATGACCTCATGTCATGCTATCACTGTGACCTAACAGTTGTGAATTCATTGTGGTGTCACATTTTTTACGTTTCCCTGTGATATCATTGTGAACTGATTGTTGTATATCATACATGAGCTCATTTCTATGCTATCACTGTGAGCTCATGGTTGTGAATTCACCGCGGTGTCAAAATTTGACGTCATCCTGTGATATCACTGTGAACTCACTGTTGTGTAAGAGACATGAACTCATGCCATGATTTCACTGTGAACTCGGTTGTGAATTCACCGTGGTGTCACATTTTTGACGTCATCCTGTGATATCACTGTGCGCTGTTGTGTAACAAACATGAACTCATGCCATGATATCACTGAGAGTTCACAGCCGTAAATTCACCGTGCTGTCACATTTTGAAGTCATCCTGAGATATCACTGTGCGCTGATGAGTAACAAACATGAACTCATGCCCTGATATCACTGTGAGCTCATTTTTTATGTCATCCTGTGATATCACTGTGAACTTGCTGTTGTGTAACAGACATGAACTCATGCCATGATATTACTGTGAGCTCACGTTGTGAATTCACCGCGGTGTCACATTTTAACTTCATCCTGGGATATCACTCTGAACTAACTGTTGTGTAACAGACATGACCTCATGTCATGCTATCACTGTGACCTAACAGTTGTGAATTCATTGTGGTGTCACATTTTTTACGTTTCCCTGTGATATCATTGTGAACTGATTGTTGTATATCATACATGAGCTCATTTCTATGCTATCACTGTGAGCTCATGGTTGTGAATTCACCGCGGTGTCAAAATTTGACGTCATCCTGTGATATCACTGTGAACTCACTGTTGTGTAAGAGACATGAACTCATGCCATGATTTCACTGTGAACTCGGTTGTGAATTCACCGTGGTGTCACATTTTTGACGTCATCCTGTGATATCACTGTGCGCTGTTGTGTAACAAACATGAACTCATGCCATGATATCACTGAGAGTTCACAGCCGTAAATTCACCGTGCTGTCACATTTTGAAGTCATCCTGAGATATCACTCTGAACCAACTGTTGTGAAATACACATGACCTCATGTCATGCTCACAGTTGTGAATTCATTGTGGTATCACATTTTTTATATCATCCTGTTATTTCATTGTGAACTCACTGTTGGATAACATACATGAGCTCACTGCAATGCTATCACTGTGAGCTCATGGTTGTGAATTCACCGCGGCGTCTCATTTTGACGTCATCCTATGATATTACTGTGAACTCACTGTTTTGTTACAGACATGAACTCATGCCATGATATTACTGTGAGCTCACGGTTATGAATTCACCGTGGTGTCACATTTTTTATGTCATCCTGTGATATCACTGTGAACTTACTGTTGTGTAACAGACATTAGCTCACTGCTATGCTATCACTGTGAGCTCACGGTTGTGAATTCACCGCGGAGTCTGATTTTGAGACGTGAGCTCACATGCTATTATATCATTTTGAGCTCACTGTTGTGAATTCACAGTGGTGTCACATTTTTTACCTCATCCTGGGATATCACTGTGAACCCAATGTTGTGTAACAGAAATGAACTCAAGCAATGCCATCATTGTGAACTCATGGTTATGAATTCACTGTGGTGTTACATTTATAATGTCATCCTGAGATATCATTGTGAACTCACTGTTGGGTAACAGACATGAACTCATCCCATGATATCACTGTGAGCAAACGGTTGTGAATTCACCATGGTTTCACATTTTTGACGTCATCCTGTGATTTCACTGTGAACTCACTGTTGTGTAAGAGACATGAGCACACTGCGTTGCTATCACTGTGAGCTCACGGTTGTGAATTCACCGCGGCGTCTCATTTTGAGACGCGAGCTCACATGCTATTATATCATTTTGAGTTCACTGTTGTGAATTCACCGTGGTGTCACATTTTTTGCCTCATCCTGGGATATCACTGTGAACTCAATGTTGTGTAACAGAAATTAACTCAAGCAATGCCATCATTGTGAACTCATGGTTATGAATTCACTGTGGTGTTACATTTTTAACGTCATCCTGAGATATCATTGTGAACTCACTGTTGGGTAACAGACATGAACTCATCCCATATCACTGTGAGCAAACAATTGTGAATTCACCGTGGTGTCACATTTTTTGTGTCATCCTGTGATATAACTGTGACCTCGCTGTTGGGTAACAGACATGAACTCATGCCATGATATCACTGTGAGCTCACGGTTGTGAATTCACCGTGGTTTCACATTTTTGACGTCATCCTGTGATTTCACTGTGAATTCACTGTTGTGTAACAGACATGAGCACACTGCTATGCTATCACTGTGAGCTCACGGTTGTGAATTCACCGCGGCGTCTCATTTTGAGACGCGAGCTCACATGCTTTTATATCATTTTGAGTTCACTGTTGTGAATTCACCGTGGTGTCACATTTTTGACGTCATCATGTGATATCACTGTGAACTCACTGTTGTGTAACAAACATGAACTCATGCCATGATATCACTGTGAGCTCACGGTTGTGAATTCACCGTGGTGTCACATTTTTGACGTCACTCTGTGATATCACTGTGAACTCAATGTTGTGTAACAGAAATGAACTCTAGCAATGCCATCATTGTGAAGTCACGGTTATGAATTCACTGTGGTGTTACATTTATAACGTCATCCTGAGATATCACTGTGAACTCACTGTTGTGTAACAGACATGAACTCATCCCATGATATCACTGTGAGCTCGCGGTTATGAATTCACCGTGGTGTCACATTTTGACGTCATCCTGTGATATCACTGTGGGCTCGCTGATGAGTAACATACATGAACTCATGCTATGATATCATTTTGAGCTCACTGTTGTAAATTCACCGTGGTGTCACATTTTTTACCTCATCCTGTGATATCACTGTGAACCCAATGTTGTGTAACAGAAATGAACTCAAGCAATGCCATCATTGTGAACTCATGGTTATGAATTCACTGTGGTGTTACATTTATAACGTCATCCTGAGATATCATTGTGAACTCACTGTTGTGTAACAGACATGAACTCATCCCATGATATCACTGTGAGCAATTGGTTGTGAATTCACCGCGGTGTCACATTTTTTATGTCATCCTGTGATATCACTGTGAACTCACTGTTGTGTAACAAACATGAACTCATGCCATGATATCACTGTGAGCTCACGGTTGTGAATTCACCGTGATGTCACATTTTTGACGTCATCATGTGATATCACTGTGAACTCACTGTTGTGTAACAAACATGAACTCATGCCATGATATCACTGTGAGCTCACGGTTGTGAATTCACCGTGGTGTCACATTTTTGACGTCACTCTGTGATATCACTGTGAACTCAATGTTGTGTAACAGACATGAACTCACTGCAGTGACCTAACCATGAGTTCACAGTTGGTTCATAGTTATGAACTCACACCCGTGACTCTCTAATGATATCACAGTGATCTCGAGGTTAGCTCACGTCTTGACTGGGTTAGCAGGCACACACACCTTCGTAACGTGTGTGTGTTAGATTAGACTGCTTGGAGCTTTAGACTTGTTCTTTGGACCCGATGAATCATCTTTTGGTTCATGTGTCTTCTGCGATAAGCTATTGAGCACAGGTAAAAACACAGCCTCATGAACTCAGCAACCCATAGCTATAAACATAAAACCAAAAAAATGAAATAACGTTTCATTGGCTGGAGCCCAGGTGTAATGTGAACTCTGGTCTTGTACTTGGCTGCTGCACTGAGTGGACTTTTGACCTGTAGCCATATCGGATACAGTTGGCTGTCTCCCAAAACTATATATTGAAAGAGCCTAAAACTTGACATATCGCCAAATCTGAAAAGTTGGCAGTCTGCCAAGCTTTTATTAACAGTCAAAATTTTGGCATGTTGCCGAATCTGTTAATACATGTATACTGAAAGACTTCGGCTACCATTCTTTTTCAATCTGACATATAAATAAACTTTTTTTATCAATTTTTTTTATATATGAGGTTCCCATTGAGAGCAAAATCAGAATACATATGTATGTTTTATTCATGGATTTAAGTTACACATAAGCTGGATATGGACACCAGTTATTTTTGTTTCCTGTACAGCTCTAATTTTATAACCACAGAGCTCAGTTTTGCAGAAGAAGACTATCGCGGCCCGCATTTTGATATAGGCTTATATACTTGGTCACAAGACCAACTTCACCTTCCTATGACTCAATCAATAGTCTGTGAAACCGATCAATTCTTTTAGTTATACAATTGACAGAAACCTACCCTAGGATAAATATTTTGAAATATTAAACAATTCGGCTTGACAGTTTCATCAGCAAACATTTTTAATGTAGAAGCTGAAAGAGGGCTAAATTAAGAGTATTTTGCCCGTAAAACACAGGTAGATGCAAGTGGTGCCACAAAAACCTCAATTTAAAAAATGATTCATGTGACCAACATTTGCATAAAACTTGGTGAAGCTAGAGATTGTTTCTAAGATTATTATGTTAGTGTGCTTACTTGGCCAAATAACTAAGTTCAAATTCCTGTAACTTTGTCCAAACCATTTGAACAAACTTGTGAGAGCTCGTCTCTGGGATCCTCACTGTGAAATCTTGAATAATTTTGGTTGAATGACTTCGGTGAAGATTTCCGAAGGTTTTATAGCCTTTTCCCCTTAAAATGTAAGTCGATGCGAATGGCGCCATAAAAAGCTCAAACCACTATGTTTGACATGAGACTTATAATTGTATAAAATTTGGTGATGCAAGCTCCTGCTGTTCCTGAGAAAGTATGGATTAATGTACTGATGACTGATGACCCCTCCACGAAAAAGGTCGATGCAGGTGGCGCCACCAATACCTCAATTTCAAATTTGACTCTTGTGGCCAACATCGGCATAAAATTTGGTGATGAAAGCTCCTGCAGTTTCTGGTATTGTAATTTTTTATGCTTATTTGGCCAAATGACTAAGTTCAGCTTCATGTAACTCGTCCAAAATTCACCGAATTGTAACTATTCGAACAGACCTGAGAAAGATTGTTTCTGTGATTATTTCTGTGAAATATTGAACAATTTGGTTTAAATTTAAAGTTTCTTAAAACTTTTCCCTATACAATCTGTGTCAATGCAGACAGCATTGTATGCTAAAAAAATGCTCAATCCAATAGAATTTTTTAGATTATTTTTTTTTTTAATTCAGTGATACTAGCTCCCTGCCGTTTTTTAGATAGTATGGGTTAACGTACAGACGACTGACGACGCCACACCATCGCATAAGCCCACAGGCTCGCTAAAAAGTTATATATCCGCTATTAATATTATTTACCTTAAACACACCATATTTCATGATGTCCAGAATAGTTAATTTAATTAAAACATATTTATTTTAACAGGATTACATAGTAGTCATTATGGCTAATGTTCTCCTGTCTGCAAAAAAGATGCATTTAAATACATAAATTATAATAAATACAAAACATATATACAATACCGAATAATCAAAACAATAATAACAGTGAAACAAGCATATTTAAATAACAAACTGGTCATTAACATATTACAGAAAATATCAGTTAAAAATGCGATATGTTTCACAAAACACAAACACTGAAGACAAAAGGAGGGAAATATAAACAATTTGTATTGATCATAATCTTTAATTAATTGATTGATCACTAAGCATTTCGTCTAAAATCTCTTCGTTTTCATTATATACTTCTGGATTAATATTGATACTTTATCTCTAACTGCATTAGTTGGGAAATTATCACCATACAATAATGCGTTTAATAACAGTTTTCGTTCAGTTTTGTTTTGTGGTCCATGGTTATTGAATAAGTCAGCCTGTAAATTTTCTTCAGATAGTATTTTTTTTATTTTTCGTTATTTAAGCTTGATCTGCAATTATTACACGCAATCTAGCATGTAGTGTTCTACGATTCTTCACGTACAGCGTGGATTATCTGATTTTCTTATATCATAAAGATATTTATTTAATTGACAAACTCCAAATCTAAGCCTGTTGATTATTATTTCTTTTTTTTTTCTTTGTTTAATGACATATATATTCTTTCTAGTGCGTTCTTCGCGGAAAATATGTTTTTTTTTCAGTCCTTTTAAAGGAGTCTATATTCTTAATTATCCGAATATTAAAAGGCAGTATGTTCTATAAAAGGCAAGCAGTTCGTAGAAAATAACGTCTGCTTTGGTTTTTTTTAAGGAGGGTGGAGGAAGGTCCTTACCGCAAAGGTTGAAGGGTACGATTGTAGAGGTGGTATGTGGTACAAGGTTACTTAAATAAGATGGAGCCAAAACATGGAACGTTCGTTGAAACATTAGTGTTATTTAGGCCATTTAAGTTCTTCAATTAATTTTCGTAGAACAATTATTAAATAATTGTGATCCGTACTCTAGGACTGGTCTGACCATTGCTTTATATAACCTTTCTGATGTTTTTATGGATATATTTTATTTATATTTTAATTCCCAATCGCATAGATGCTTTAATGCATATACGATTAATATGATGCGCCCTAGACAGGTTGTATGTCAGTGTACACTGTTGCTCTAATTTGATGTAATATTATTAAAACACAGAGGTGGATTGTTGACTTTAGTGATTTTATTAGAAAAACACAATACGCTAGTTTTATTTGAATTAAACATTAGTTTCCACGTTTGTGTCCACTGGAATATTCTTTCTAGGTCCCTGTTTTAGGATAAGGCAGTAACGTCTGGATTAGTACCTGTTGCATACAAACATGTTTCATCGGCATACATTCTCAAGTTATTTTCTAGTCCGTTATATATGTCATTAACGTATACTAAAACAAAAGAGGCCCCAGGACTGAACCTTGGTATCCCATTTAGTATCACGCAATTTTTCCGTCCGCTCAGGTAGCTGTTTAAGAAGTTAAGTAAGGCGCCCTCTATACCAATTAATTTAACTGTGCGTATAAGACCTTTATGCAACACCCTATCAAAAGCCCGCATCGATGCAGACAAGTCTAGTGTGGCAGCCTTTCTCGAAACCACTGTACATGTCGTGGCACAAGGGAATTAATAAGTACTAGTATACTGCAGAATCATCTTTTTTATATCCTGGATTATATGGCGAGAGGAACGCAATTTAAACAAGATAATCATATAATCTATTATATACAATCCGTTCTAGAACCTTTGATACGTTATTTAAACGCGACATTGGTCGATAGTTCTCAACGTTTTTTCGTTCTAATTTTTTGAAGACTGGTAATACGTTTGCCTTTTTCAAATCCTCAAGAAACATCCCGTTTTATACAATAATTTAAAAGTTTACAAAATGGAATACTAAGATTGTCTGCTGTATGTATAATCACAAAGTTACTTATTCCCCCAGGTCCAGTCGCCTTATTTAGTTTTACTTTTGACATTTCATGGAAAACTTCAGTTTGCAGTGATAAAAATAGATGTAATTTTAGAGCATCCATTACTTTCGATGTTAGGAAGGTCCGTGCCATCTGAAACCACGTGACATTGCGAGGCAAATTAAGTACTACGATAGAATGATAAATTAAAACATGCGCTCACAAGATCGAACAATACTTTTCATTTTTTTTCAGATAATAAGTTTTTTTCTATCGTATGGATACCTACGTTAAAAGTACTTTGTTGGGAGATGTGGTGTAATTGTTAAGATGACGGACTTGTGACCTTGCCCCGTTCACACCTTCCACACATTTGTGGATGTATATTCCAAAGGGGCCCGAGTAAAGCTACAAGAATGAAGAAACTGACATTGTGGGGGGTATGTAAAATCCCTCTACCTTTTTATTCTTCCATCCAATAACTTGTGCTCGCAAGTCAAAAGATCCGATGTACATGAACCAAAGTTCACGTTAAACTCATGTCCTTGTAACTGTCCAGAATTTGTCATGTAGAACGGTTCTGATGAAAATGACAAATATATAACGATCTCGGTTTTTTTCTTGTCAGCAACTTGTAGAAATAAAATTGTCAAATTCTTAAGTTCTTGTACTTAGCACAGGCCCCTATTCCTCACGCAAGCCAGTCATGTGCATATTTCAAACTTGGTGCAAAGTCCATTTTTAAATCTTAACTTTATACTGTTGTGATATTAAATCTATTTTCTTTTGTTCACAAGAAATATCTAAAAGGTCTGATCTAAAATAATTAAATAAATTTTTGGGGATAGGAAAGGGACCAAATTGGAGGCGGTATGGATTCGAATATCAAATGGCAAATGCATGCGCCGAATGCTTTAACTTTATTCTGCAAGCTTTATCATTCAATTTCGACGATTCAACGGACATTTTCATTCTTTCGTGTTTGATACCGCCAGGAGGGTAAGCTTTCATCCCAGTTCGTGCGCGTTTGTGAGCAACCTAACTCACAAAATCCTGAAAGGGACCTCATAAAATTGGCCAATGAAGAATCGATTAGATTATGCACGAATCAAACCAGTAGTCAAGGTGCCAAAATGGGTTTTCGGACCTGACCTTGTTTTATGGTCAGCCCAATGTTTTTTTATGGTTATACCCTATTTTGAGGGTGCTGAATTCAAATTTGGATGATGCCACTCTGGCATCCTTGAGGGTTTTGAGATATTCAAGATGGCCGCCAAGATGGCTGCGAAATATGAAATCATCATATATTTGCAATTATATGGTGTATATATGTACTGCAGAGGGTTAATTTGCAATTAACTTGGTAAGGAGATCAATTATGTGCAATACTGTGAACAACTAAAAATAAAATCTTTGATTTTAAGCCAAAATGGCGTCCAAAATGGCCGCCCTAACAAAAAAGAATGTATATTTTGAAGGACATGGAAATGTGGTGTGCATGACTCGCACTCGAGTGATTTTTTGGCACATAAATTAATAGTTTACGCTATTGTAAACAACAGAGGTTGTCCTTTAACGATAAAAATACAGTCAAACGACCACCAAGTTAAATAAAAGCATATTTTGGCAAAAAAATTACAGACAGGTGACATTGGTTTAATATATAAGGGTTTATGAACAGACAGAATTTTTTTTTTGTGGAGGGAACTGCCTCTTTTTTTATGCTGTCTTATATAATTCTTAATCTAAGTATATACGTCTTCTCGGTGTCTACTGGGCCTGCGGGTCCTGTTTGTGTAGTCAGCCCATTGATGGTTCATAAGACCGAGAAACACCAAAGACGAACTCATTTGTGAGTGATACACAGGTTTTGGTCTCCTCAGCGTTTCCTTTTAAGTCTGCCGAGCGTTCAGCCTGGATAGGGACCAACCGTAAAACTCTTACCTCTGCTCAGGGTGAGATTTGAAATCACAACCTTTGTGCTATGCTCTACCCTAAGGCTAAAGAGTACTGAGATTTACCCTAGACCACTTGAGCTAGTAAAGTAAGTAAAAGTTGATATAGCCCAGTACTGATTTTGGTAAGATTTAGAAAATAATAATTCAGCATCCAAGATGGCCACTGATGCTCGAAATATTTAGCATACCAAACATGGTATAAAACTTATAGAATATATGACATCAGGCATAGGGCAAGTATATTTATTCTATATGAAGTCCGAACTGCCAGTAACTCTCAGGTTTTAACCCTCTGTGACCTCGAGGAGCTCTTCCTCTTCATCACTCTTTTCTTAGTTACAACTGATGTTTTCCTGTCTTGTCCACCCATTGTTACAGGTTCCAGCACTATTGCATGCACAGAAAACTGTACACGGTATCTGTACTGTCATACAACTGCATTTGGCAGTCTTGCATGGTGCATCGCTGGCACAACCGCATTTGATCATTTCTAAGACTTCTGCCGGAGCTGGCTTAGGGCCTTTAGGAATAGGAACTGGAAGAAGTGACATGGAAGACTCATCCTTTTGCCAGCCGAGTAGAGTAGGGTTGAGGTACGGAGGGTCAGAATCTGTGGCCTGTCTCCAGATACACACTTGAAGGTGAACGCGCTTAACATTTTCTGCAAATGCTTCTGAAGTTGGTGGAAGTGATTTCAGTGCAGGCATCCTAGTGATCTTCCTTTTACCTGTTTTGGTAAGCCAGACTTGATAACCTGCTTTCGACAACTAAAAAGTGACTGGCCTCATCAATGATATCATCGATATTACTCAGCAGGTCTCCCACTTTTCGCAAAGTGTGTCCTTTTTTCAGTGTTTTGTGCATGGTAGATTTCCTACGCCCCACATATATGCAGTTGTATCACAGCCAGTAAGAGCATGAGCAGCCAACAGGTCTGATATTATATACTGGTGTTTCTTGCTGTACCTTGTTTTTGGTGACAGTCTACGCTCCCGAGGCAGCGGAAATCTTACGCTTCTAAAGAAGAAACTGGTTTTTACCCTGCCAGCTTTGACCGTTTATGATATATTTAGACACCAGATGGCGTTTCGTTGTCAGCTGAACAAAATGTGCTTATGATGTGACAAGCAGCCAACCAGATGCCAATAAACAAACACGCGACAGGCATCCTGGCTCCGCCCATAGCTACGCTTCAAGAGCCGTTTGAAGACAAGTTTACGTTCGAATTTTAATTGTTCCTCCTGCATTCTCGCAATATCGACCTATTCGATTCTGACAGTATGACTGTGTTAGCGTAGCCATGTGTCTGGTGTCTGCAGAACTGAAACCAGCCAGCGAGGTGTGCACGCAGCCTTTGTTGTTATGTTTCGTTTGAATTATAGCTTACCAACCAGGCATCCTATGTGCCCAAGGCCCTAAGTAAACAACGTCTGCGGTAATTCTCTCTGAGCCTGTGGCCTGTTCATACGGTTACCGGGGCGATGAGCTGTCACTCAAAACGAAATGGGCATGATTGGCTCAGTGAATTCCTAGCTTGGCCGTGTCTTCCAGCACAAGGTCTCATCTGATTGGACAAAAATACAGTGCTCCCCTCTGTTGTAGCAATTCAGGATACGAGGTCATAACAAACAGCGCTTACATTTGGCAAGTATGCCTATAGTTAAAGCGCTGTGTAAAGAGCGTAGTGACAGTCAAGACTATGTTCTGTTTAGGAAGAGGTGCATCTAGCTGCAGTTTATATTGCTTGGTTCCAACTATTGCCCTGGAACATCTGGTTTGACCTTTAATACTGAAGTCGAAATATCTATCGAACACAAGGTACACATCCTTGTCAGCGAGCTTCGCAACAATTGCTTCAGCGAACCCATCTACATAGTCCTGTAAAGTTCCATGTGATGGCCAGTGAATCACCCAGAGCATCGCACAACCATCAATCACACCAACCTCTGATACAGGAGCAAGTTCATTGGCTACACTACGTGTAGACTGTTCTACTTGAAGTTTCCTCTTAATGACTGCTTTTGTTGTTGTGATGCGCATATCACCATCATCTTGGAACATGGACGTGGGTAATGGGGCAAGCTCATGTTGAAAGACCTGCTTCAGATCTAATTTCCTTGCTGCTGCCATCGCTGTCACTCTGGAATATATAAGTGCAGTGTCGAATGTTGAATTGGGAACAATGGTTAAATTCCTCTTTGTTGAGGACAAGGTTTCACTCGACTGCCAATCGAACCATGGAAACCTCCCGGCAAGAAAGACTGATATTCTACCATCTGTTCCTTCCCGATAGCAACTGCTTCGTCAACACTGACCCCTGTGACGATGTTCAGAATACCATCCTGATGTTCTTGATGGAAATTACTAGTGTCAAACAAACAATCTGCAATATTGGGGACACAGTCAAGAAACATCAGAATATAAAACCAGACCTGTTGGCTGCTCATGCTCTTACTGGATGTGATACGACTGCATATATGTGGGGCGTAGGAAAGTCTACCATGCACAAAACACTGAAAAAAAGGACACACTTTGCGAAAAGTGGGAGACCTGCTGAGTAATATCAATGATGTCATTTATGAGGCCAGCAACTTTGTAGCTGCATGTTATGGTTGCTAAGGAAAAACTTGTCGGAAGCAGGTTATCAAGTCTGGCTTACCAAAACAGGTAAAAGGAAGATCACTAGGATGCCCGCACTGAAATCACTTCCACCAACTTCAGACGCATTTGCAGAAATTGTTAAGCGCGTTCACCTTCAAGTGTGTATCTGGAGACAGGCCACAGATCCTGACCCTCCGTACCTCAACCCTACTCTAATCGGCTGGCAAAAGGATGAGTCTTCCATGTCACAACTTCCAGTTCCTATTCCTAAAGGCACTAAGCCAGCTCTGGCAGAATTCTTAGAAATGATCAAATGCGGTTGTGTCAGCGATACACATTGCAAGACTGCCAAATGCAGTTGTATGACAGCACAGATATTTCTGTACACTTTTCTGTGCATGCAATAGTGCTGGAAACTGTAACAACGGGTGGACAAGACAGGAAAACATCAGTTGTGACTATGAAGATAGTGATGAAGAGGAAGAGCTCCTCGAGGTCACAGAGGGTTAATACTTGAGAGTTACTGGCAGTTGGGACTTTATAAAGAATAAATATACTTGCCCTATACCTGATGTCAAATATTCTATAAGTTTTATACCATGTTTGGTATGCTAAATATTTCGAGCATCAGTGGCTACTTTGATGCTGAATTATTTTCTAAATCTTACCAAAATCAGTACTGGGCTATATTAACGTTTACTTACTTTACTAGCTCAAGTGGTCTAGAGTAAATCTCAGTACTCTTTAGCCTTAGGGTAGAGCATAGCACAAAGGTTGTGAGTTCAAATCTCACCCTCAGCAGAGGTAAGAATTTTACGGTTGGTCCCCATCCAGGCTGAACGCCCGGCAGGCTTAAAAAGAAACGTTGAGGAGACCAAAACATGTGTATCACTCACAAATGAGTTCGTCTTTGGGTGTTTCTCGGTCTTATGAACCACTAATGGGCTGATTACACACACATGACCCGCAGGCACGATAGACACCGAGAAGATGTATATACTTAGATTAAGAATTATATAAGACAGCATAAAAAAAAGAGGCAGTTCCCTCCACAAAAAAAAAATTCTGTCTGTTCATAAACCCCTTATATGAAATCAATGTCACCAAATGTCTGTACCTTTTTGCCAAAATATGCTTTTATTCAACTTGGTGGTCGTTTGACTGTCATTTTATCTTTAAAGGACAACCTCTGGTTGTTTACAATAGCGTAAACTATTAATTTATGTGCCAAAGACCACTCGAGTGCGAGTTATGCACACCACATTTTCATCTCCTTCAAAATATACATTCTTTATATGTTAGGGCGGCCATTTTGGACCCCATTTTGCCTTAAAAAATCAAAGATTTTTATTTTAGTTTTATTTTTGCTCATAATTGATCCCCTTACCAAATTAATTGCAAATTAACCCTTTGCAGTACATATATACACCATATAATTGCAAATATATGATGATTTCATATTTCGCAGCCATCTTGAATATCTCAAAACCCTCAAGGATGCCAGAGTGGCATCATCCAGATTTGAATTCAGCACCCTCAAAATAGGGTATAACAATCAAAAAACATTGGGCAGACCATAAAACAAGGTTCCACCCCTGGCACCTGGACTGGTGAATGTGGGCCGAATAAGTGAATGCAAACACGGGCTAGGGACGCCAACATGGGGGAGGCTTGCATATCATAGTGTTATGTAAATGCAATTGCATCGTAAAACGTGCCATAAAACTATAACAAAAATCTCGGGGTGCCACACTTGTACAAGAACAAGAAACATTGTGTATAAAGAATGCGTTTTATTTATTTACATTGGGAGAAGCCATGTTGACTCCGCCCACATCACAAAAAGAGTTGTACATACCTGCGCTGCCAGGCATGTCAATCAAACGTACTAAAATGAACACAAGGGAGGGCGTCTACAACTAAAACGTACATGAAGCTCCCTGCCCAGAGGGAAATTCATGCATGTTAAACAGGGGTACAAACAAGATAGAGACAGCCTGGCAGAAAGGGTATTGTTCTAATATGTACTGACAACTTTTAAAACTATTATATTGTAAAACAGTTAATCATAAACGTACAGTCGATGACATAATTCATAATTATTTATTTTACAATATAACACGATTAGCATATAATATACCTGCAGTTCAAATGCTAATTTTCCCTTTATACAAAATAAATTATAAATCGATATATATATATATATATATATATATATATATATATATATATATATATATATATATTTGCACTACTAAGACAACACTCCTTACAATGAGGCGTGCGTTGGGTCCCTTAGTAGTACATATATTAAACGTAATCGTTAATCTCAATTTCTTCAGGATCTTTTTTAACTCTTTTTGTGAAAAGTTAAAACGCGGCAGACGGGCAAATGCTGCGTGCTCAAGTCTTTACAACAGGTCACCTAGGCATGGAAACACACATTAAAATCCTTTGGGTTGGGGATGCGGGTAACAATAAGAAAAACACAAACCGACGATCAGACCAGACGGGTTTGTTTACCATTGTCGGTGTAACACTGAAGTTTAACTCATTAAATAACACACTAAGCAACGACTGTCTTCATGTAATCTCAAAATGAGCACTGGTCAGGAAATTCACAAAATTCTAAAATATTCTGACCAATCAAAGATAATCATTAGGCCAAACCAAAGATATAAATTGTTCTACAGACTCTGGGACCAAAAATGGGCAGATGGGCGATATTTTTCCTTCTTACTGAGGAGACATAAAATGGAAAATTTAGCAAACCTGCAGAAAGAATACAAAAATTACAAAGTTCCTATTCTTGAATTGGTTCTCATGAAAAACGTAAGCTTTAATCCTGTTCCACACTGCTTTAAGAATTCTTTGCAGAAATCAAGCACCAATGATCAAACATTACAACGGACTTGTGGATCTTCACTAAAAATAGACCAGGGACGAATGAGAGCTAATCCACAGAACAATTTGTTTGATTTGGCCTCATGTTCTACTAGAGAACCCTGCTACTGGGTCACTGATGGAGCAAAATATGACTTTATTTATAAAATTTATCTTTAAATTTAATAATTTGCAAATGGAGATTTTGCCAATTTTCATTTAATCCAATCCATCTTCTGTTGATAACTAAACACCTTTGCTTTCTGGTCAGTCAATTACACTCGACTATACTGGACTTATTTAAAATGACTAGAAAACACAAGCAATATTGTTAAGACCTTGTACTGGTAACATAAAACAGAAAATTGTTGCTGTACCATTTGATTACAAAAATTATCATTATGAAGCCTTTGTCACAAACGTGTCTCATTTCCAAAGGGCAAAAAATTAGAAGCAAAATGACACATATTATTCAAGCATAAGTAATGTAATAGTTATGGCAAAAATAACATTCAATGGCCACAATGTTAACAAGTGATTAAACCGAAAATGTCTACATTAGTGTGTGCCCTCCAGTATTTCATTAAGTCATTCATATATATATATATATATCTATATATATATATATATATATATATATAAAACACAATAAAAAACTTCCAACCAAGGTTCCAAGTCCAAAGTGTCAGACATAGCCTTACCATTCAGTCACTTATACGTATATAAATCTTTTTACCAGTTGCAGTTATGAATGCATTTAATTTATGAGTTGATCCATCTGACGATTTTCACTGACTGAGACAATACTATAGTTGTGACCAAGCTGTTAGACTTGCCTTACCTGTAATACATGCATCAAATCTGAACAATTAATTTCATTACAATTACACATAGTAAATTGATAAAATATCACTCGACTCCAGCAATTACCCCATGTGTTGTTTTATTTCAATTATGTATGAAGTGTATAAAATTCCTGGCGGGGTACCTTGAACATACAACTGCACTAAATGAAACCTTCAGCTATCTACATGCATGACATGAACCGCATTACTGTTATTTTATCATCACCGGTTATTCCCTCTCAACCAAGGCACAATCTAGACCAATCAGATCCATCCAATATATATTCTGACAACGTGTCTGTCCACAGAAGAACAGCGATCATACCAACTTTCTGCTGTGTGACATATTTAAGGTGATATATTCACTGCTGTATTAAATGTCTCAAAGACAGTGCAAAGAATATCCGAGGTAATAAAAACCCGCAATATTCCATAACATAAAGAAGAACGTCTTATCAGCCATGGGATAGGATTCAATAACCAGTAATTTACATAACATTTATACAAGTGCTGCTTAAGTAAACCATGGTAAAGCTCTGTGAGGACCGACATGTTAATTTAACACAGAAATAGCTGGATGCAAAAGTATAATTACAAACAGTACAATGTACATAAAATATTCATATAACTTGACCTTTGACATGAACTGCTAATATTTATAAAATACACCCTGTGCAGAAAGAGGGGGCTGAAAATATAATTTATTTTCTAGATAATATGTATAATGTCTTTGTGAAAAGTACTGACTGTGATATACAAGTGTTGGTGAAGTGTAAGCCATCTGTTGTTCCTGCAATGAAGCTATTATGAGAATTAATGTACAATTTACGTTATCCCTGCACTGAAAGTCAATCTATGAGGATGAACAATTTTTACAACCCAATACTGTCTAAATTAACATTATTACACCAATATTGCAAGCAGAAAAAAAGCCCAATGAATTATTTATCTACGTGTGTGCATCATTGTGCACCTCCGAATTTGAAGTTTGATGGCACAGTTTGTTGGGTGAAGACGTAGCCACCGCCCTGCTCAATCTTCTTCGATTCCATGGCAGCTTTACGCTGGGCCGCCAGCACAAACACCTCATTAATCTCTTTCTTCTGGTCTTCTGAGAGCTGCCCCGTTAACAGCTGGTACCACGCAGGGTCACTTCGCTCTATCACTGTAAGAGAAATGCTTTGTAATAATGTGTTTGAAGAGTAATACCAGATTTCATACCAGATTTCATTAACTGTAAAATTTTGATTACTGTCACTCTACTACAAGTTTCTTAATTAACTCTTAAAGGTAGGGGAGTATTGTCACTTTACTACCTAGTTTTCTTTCAGTCTAAAACATTGAGTATTGTCATTTTACAGTTTTCCATTAAAACTGCTGAAAAGGGTCAACGAAAACACACCCCAGACAAAATCCTCTTATCACCATCAAATTATCGTCCCTATCCAGTGATCAATTATCAATATTAGGGCAGAATATCTCGTCAGCATCAGATCATTGATAAAATATTAACATCATCACATCACATTAAACATTCAGAAACTGCCATAACCAGAGGAGGAAACCATAAATTGAGAAATTCAAATATATAACAGTTGAGTTTAACAAGAGGCTTTCGAACTGTCCTAAAATTCAATTAACATAATAAAATCCAAATTAAAACAGATGAATATTAATTTTCAGTTTACTTACATCCTATCGTGTTCTGGAAAACCTGGTATTCGTCGATGGGACACGTTTCCTGATCTAATGGTGTCATGTAACTCTCTAATGCTGTCTCTTCAAGGCCATCATCAAGGTCATCATCATCTTCGTCGTCTTCTTCACCATTTGCCTGTCCAAAAAATAATAATATTAGATTCTGTTTAAAATAGGCATGTTTATTATTATACTTCCATTGCTCAAAAAAATATTTTTTATTTATTTATATCTTGAAAGCACAATCCATAAAGCTCTTAAAAGCACTAAAATCACCATTGTTAAAAAAGAATGTTAAGGGCTTATTCAATCTAATCAAAACACTTGAAAATAACTATATATTACATATATATTATTTTAGCAAAAAAAAATTCAAAAGAATTATCCAAATTCCCAGAGAGCAGAATAACTATTTTAGGGTTTAAAAATTGCAACCCTGTTTATTTGTTATTTTCATTAATACCAACATATTTGATATACTTACAGCTTTTTCTAACTTTTCTAAGTATTCCTGAGCATCATCGTCAATTTCATCTTCATCGCTGCCCAGCTCTTCTGTAACAGCCAAGTATCATAAATGTTAATTCATGAAATTATATACAATAAGATTGTTCCAAATATTCTCCCAGCTACGATGTAAGATTTAATGTTATCGTTAATAGAATAAACAATTCTCATCAGTTTGAACTTAGTAATATTTGTCAATATTTAATATTGATACTATAAATGATGGGGATGGCACTCATATAAATTTTCTGTGGCCACACTTCAGAAGTGCATCTTGGGTCTTGGATTATCCGGAAGGATAACAAGTGTGTCCTAAGAGGGGTCATTTTCCATGTTTACATAATTCCAGAGAAATCTGACATTATTTAATGAAGGGTCCATCTCAGCGCAATCAAACAGAAACTACAGCAGTTACATCAATTTAGCCCATGTCCACTTTGCCCATGGGAAACCCATCTAACACAAACCTGACCAAAGTACAGTAGAAATGTTCCAATGCAAAAATAGGGATAATGACAATTTGATTAATTTACTGAAGAAGATACCTCCTGGCTAAAAGAATGTACAAGAGGCCCTTGGCCAACAAACCTCAGCTTGAACACTAACTTGTCTGCTACATAACTTCTATATATAAGTCCATAAATGGAATAAAGAGCCCTTAATTACTTTGACCATTCATGGACACTCTTCTTCATGAAGAAGGCAGCATTAAAAAGACAAAGAAGTGTCCTTTGGTCAATTAAGCCCAGCTTGATACCTGCTTGACAAGCTTTCAGAAAGGAGTCCATACATATAATCAAGAGCCTCATACTAAGAATACATTTATTGTATTTTAATTTACTGAAAACTTGGCAGCAACAAATCAACATGTGACCTTTGGCCCTCAATGCTCAGTTGAATACTATTTACCTACATGATGAGCTTCAGTAATAGAATCCATCATTAACACAGCAATTCACACAAGGCAGAAAAAAGTAGGTGTTTTCAACTGAAGGTAAAAATAGAAAAAAATAAGTAAAAAAAGTAGGATCCACTGACAGCCTAACCTCCTCATTTAAGTTGGTTATTTAAGACTACATTTTCAAATAAGTGAAGGCTTCTTAATACAGCAAAAATGCACAAGTGGCTCTTGGCCCACAAAGCTCAGTTTTATACTGACCAGCTTCATAAGCTTCTTCTTCCTCCTCTCCATCTTCATCTTCCTCATCTTCAGCTGCTCGACCTGAGAGCAACAAAAAATCAAGATAACCATATGTCAGATGAGGTACCCGCACAGTGAACATCTAAGGTTTAAAAGGAACTGCTCTAAACATCAACATGTTTCTTGAACAGAGAAAGACAATAGGTTTCAGGAGTACAAACTTAAAGATTGATGAAATATAAAATATGATCATGGATAAATGAACTACAATGTAACAATTGACAAAAGGACAAAACATTAATATGATCATAATGCTTGTTCAGAACAAAGGTAATTTTTATTTAAAGAACACTATTTAAAAGTGCTTAAGACAATTGTGACCAAAAGTCCAGATTTAATTAACATATTGATTGAAACAGTTGGACCAAACCTAAGAAAATAATTTTAAACAGAATCAACACTCCCATTTTTCACATATAAAATTTTATTTTTTAGTCGCCGGTGGGTGAGCACAAATGACTTTATATTAAACTGCAGCTCTTGTCTCAAACCCTTCATTACATATATTAATAAATATACACAATGCTATTCACATGCACAATTTCAGGTAAAAGTCACATTTTTTTAACCTTCCTGCAAACTTCCCCAACTGCACCACATTTTAGTTCAAAATCCTGTTGAATAATGAATTTCTTTGTTGTGGCTTTAATGCAATTATCACCATGGTTTAATTTATGTGGTGAAAAACATTCAGCTTACTGGAATACGCTCTCTTTAATCCCTGGAACAACATTATAAGAGCAGGAAGGTACTGGTTAGCCATCTCATGGACCGCCTGAGGTCTTGACCCCGGGGTGTTCATCAACGTGCATAGCCCCAAAACACAAATCTTACGGTCATGCAACCTGAAAAAAAATAAAATGTTATGGTAAGTATAAAACTCACATACAATATATCTCAATTTACTGGTTATGGTCTAACTCAAAAACTCAAGTTTTAGTAACTAACATTTTTCAGTAGAGGAATGTCAAAATATCTGAAATATTACAACCTATTTCTCATATTATATACAATATCATTTACCCATGCTAATGCTTTCAGATTCAACATTTTTTTTTTTTAATTTTTAATATTGTTGAATATAATTAAAAATATATAATGTGCATGATATACTAGATGTATGCAATCTCTGAGCGATCTCGAGAGAACAAAAAGCATACCGGCACTAAATCCTTGCATTGGCACCAGAAAGCACACTTGAAGGGTCAAAGCTAAAAGCCCAAAATTGTTACACATTTTGTAACTTGGAACATTTGATAGGCCTGGATGTCAAAACTGTCCAACTATCAAGCACATTTTCGGCTGGTAAGAGGGTGCAAACATCAGAGAGATGAACAGGATCTTACATTTATTAGTGCAAATAGATATAATACTCATGTGACTAATGGGCATTTACACAATTGTAAATGGTGATTTTGAGGGTTTGTATTGCATTCCAGACCTACCCAACGAAGCAGTCGACATCGTGAAGCCACTGGCGTAGGAACTGTGCTGTGATGGTTTCTGTTGTGTTTGGTAGGTGCATCTTCTCCAGTGTGTTCAGTAATAAGGGAGGGTTATAATACAGCGCTGCTATGACCACCTGCAGGCACATGGTTCGAAGCTCTGACGTCCTGACCTCACGCGTCAGACGTTCTAAGGCTAGCTCTACAAATGACTGAATCACCTGAAATATAACATTACTCTAAACATTAGGTTCCTCATATTATATTCCAATCAAAAAGTGGTCTGGGTTGAAGCTGATCAAATTAAATCCAGCACAGGTTATAATTACTAAGACTAAAGTACTATCCACTAATACTATAGTTTTTTTTTTTCCTTAAAAAGCACAACTCCCTTTGTGCTGTAAAAAGAATTTGATGCAAAGAAAATGGAGCAGCCAATCATGTTATTTCCTATGCTGCATCTATGCTGCATATATTTGCATAAATATGTATACATCTGTATACAGAATATAATAAACTTGTAAAGCATGTGATGTCACATTTAAAGGATCAGTTGACTCTGGAAACATTACATGAAGAACTGGTTAATTTACCTGATCGACTTCTCCCTGATACTGAAGCAATATAACCTCAAGCAGCTTTCCAGCGTGACATTCAGCATCTTCTCCCGCATCACCTGTCATCACCTGGAAGAATATATACATATATATATATATATATATGTGGTAATCAGATGGACAAATAGTATGGTACTGCAACTTATAAAAGATATTCAACAAAGCATACATCTATATTATAACACACTGTGCCAAATAAATCACTGTCCATTTCTGCATCATATCTAAGCCATCTGGACAGCATACAGCCAGAGCAGCCATAATTAGTACTGACAGGTTATCCAATCAACATTTACCTGCCACCCATGACCACCACCCATCCACTCCTGGGTGAAAGATAATACACCCTTGTGGCAAGGAGTTTTGCAATAGTCCTAGCACAGAAGTCAAGTCAGAGCAGGACGTGAACCCATAACCTTGTGTCACAGGTCCTTAACTATTCAACCACCACACTCCACAAAAATATGATTGACAGGGTTACGACGGAGCCTCTGGTTTAGCAAGGCAGGTTCAGCTGAACTGAACATGGAAAACAATCATTCTGTTATGTAAATAGCATGATTTTGACCCTCTAACAAAATGTTTGTGTACTTTCTAACAACACCTACCACATGCCAGAAAAATTCTGTGTGAACTCAGCATATAGGTAAATCCCTATGCATTTCTGTAGAATTTCTTAATGCATGAACACAAATGTGTTCTGTGGGGGTTATTCAACAACATCCAACTTTTAGGCGACACAGCAATTGACCTGTTACCATAGAAATAGATTTTACACTTAGGTTTGTGAGCTCACATGTATTCTTTTGTGTTATCCATCACTCCCAGCCTAAGGTTAAGAGTGCCAATAGTTACTCATAGTACCATACTATAATTCATGGGAATCTGTTTGTCTGTCCGGATTCATTCACACGCTAGGGATCGCACGGTCGTCAAACTTCGTGGGAGGGTGCATCTTGGTCCGGGGAAGAACGAGTTTATATTTTTTAGGCGTTTGGTAAAGAAATGGCCACAAAATCGATAAAAATATTACGGGTTTAATACCTGCGGTGTGCCAAGGCCATTCTCACATAGTGCGCCCACGTCGTCCTGAATCTCCTCTCGCTAACCTATCAAATCAAACCTGACATAGTCTGCCAAACATTCACTACGCGTCGGCCTTTTGTAAGCAGTCCGGTAAAGTCAACACAAATGCATGTTGTGGGTTGACCGCTGGGACGAATTTAGACCGGGAACATCTCACCACTGCCCATATCGGCAATATGTCCCCCAATTTTGGCACAAGTGAATCATGTTGTGGGTTAATCGTTGGGATGATTTTCGACACGGAACATCTCACCAGTTCGCTTTTTTCCCGAACGGATCAAACAAAGCTCTCATTTTACAATATCAAATACTGCTATCGTAAGTACTTATACCTACAAATTCCTTTGTGGTAACTAATGTGTAGCCCGTAATTATAGAATTTTTGGGTTTTACAAGAACACCTACATTGTACAGAAATATAATACATGTATATGGCAATGGTGTGGATTATAGTAAAAAGACTAAGAAAATTAGTCCTGTGGTTTGGGGATCATTTTCAATACTAAACAGTGTTGTCTTTCATTGCAAGCGCAAGATAATTGCCCACACACTGAAACCATCTCAAATAGTTATTTGCCTAAATTTGCTAACCACATAACACGGGTAATCCCCTAATTAATGCAATGGGTTGAATGGCCACTGCAGTGCATTCCCATATAAGACTTGTGTCACAACTCGAGTACAGGTTTGACAGCCTGCTGAGCATATTTATGGCTATTATGCAAACTGTATTTATGGTTGTTGAAAGGTGTTTTCCTCAACCTTTTTCTAAGTATTCTATGTTGAGGATATCACAAAAGGACCACCTGTTGAGCGATATGCTGCTGTCCAACTTACCTTTTTACACATGTCGTACACCATCTCCAAATGTTTGGGGTCTGAAATGAATTTTGGAGGGTCGACTGTGATGTAGTTGTGTATTGCAGGCATCATGTCTGAAATAAAAAGATACAGATACAGATCAACATGGCCAGATTTCTGGCATGCACTTATCTTACAGAATAATATGTACAGTAGGATAGAGATTCAGCATATATATATATATATTATTTTTAAAAATTGTATAAGTGTTTTCAATGGTATTTGTAGTATTGATTAAGCTTTCTTTAATATTTTGATAATATTTCACTATCCTCAAAACATCAAACTTTAACAAAAAGCAGTACTTAAGTATCAGTAAGAGCCAGCTACTATTTAATGCAGTAATACTGAACTACATGACATTATGTCAGAACAAAACTTTAATATTTTTCTACCCTCTTTCTTTCCTGCTAAATATAACATTTTAAATTTTGTTTCTATAAAAAAATTAATTTTCTGTTTTAAATTAGAGAAACAAGATGGTGATAGAGTAGCTTCCCACCTGTGAAATAATCGAAGCCATCATTCTGGAACATCTGGTATATCATTTGAAAGACCTGCCACATGCGCTCAGATATCTGTTGACATGTTAAGCTGTAGATTAGGGATAGGATCTCCTCATAAAACTCTGTAAACAACATGTTACAAGAGTCAATATAAATAACATGTTACAGGATTCATCAATGTGGCTCAGTATGCCAGAATCTTTATGTGCTAACACCTGTAGGTTTTATTCAAAAGCCTGTGATGTTTAGAATTATTCTTATCTCATACATGGCTGAACAAGCACTTGCATTTTTTTCAAGGTCTTAAAAAATGTTAACTCTTTCCCCATAACAAAGAATGATTGATACAAGATCATGGGAAATCATGAGGTGTGCAATATTTCTAGTTATAACAAAGACAATGTTGTAGATTTCTGATTTCTTTCATTGCTCATCTTCTTTGAACTTCCTCCTTTTGGATATCAACTCCATGTTGAAGAAATAACTGACACAGGCCCCTGAAATCATCAATTAAACTTGTTCAGAATGCCATCCATAAATAAAGGTGTGAAACAGACCTCAAGACCACCCTCACAGCTTTCAATGAAACATGTCCAATTGTCAAAACTACAGTGGTTTCGATAAGTACAGAATTAATTCACACTATTACCATTTACCACAAATGTTACGCAGCTGAATGTGAGGAATGGAACCTTGAAATTCTATGGCTCCAGCCATGACAGGTTGCGTGGTAAGACAAACACCACGAGCCATGCTCGAAATGGTGCTTCAGAGATACCAGATTCAAAAGCATGGTATCTGGAGTAATATTAGCTGACAATTTAGTGCGCTTTGATATTTCGGTATCTACTTAAGGCCTGAAGGGACAGCCTCGCCTGTTCCAAATTGCATATTTTTCGATGAAAGCCACCAAGGTCCTCTAAAGCTCAGTTTACACCCTTAGTTTATTTATAGTTAGCATGAGAGGGTTTTAAGCAAGTGTTACGGATGATAACAAGATCTGTGTCACTGATCAAGCTCAGGCTTAAAATATACATAAGTAAATGCACTGTGTATTATCTGACAATAAAGGGCCACCATGACACTTCGTCCTGACTTACCTATCACATTGTGCTGCAGAATTAATCCTATCACATTGAGAACTACACCCTCCAAATGAGCCAAAACCTGTAAAAAACAAATAACTTCATAAACAAAAGTTCCAGCGAATGATACAATGAGATGACCAACACACAAAAGAATTAAAAATATTTTAAAATATTGTGATTTTTATTTAAATTGTTTCATGTAACACTTTACTCATGTAACCAAATCCTTACATAATTAGATGTGTCAACAGAGATATTTGAGATATCAGTTGAGCTGTATATGTAAGATGGAACCTCTGGCATGAAAGGTTTTACTTAAAATGCATCCAAAAAATTTTTTAAATGCGAGTTCTGACAACTTGACCTTTGACCTTAATGGGGTTCTTGCTCTAGTGGTGGGCCATTCATATATTGTGTTTGGAATCCATATTTGAATAAAAACTGGAGTTACAATCTGGAAAATAATTTGTGGCTGGACAAACAGACAGACAGACAGTCAGACGGACAGGCTGATTACTATAGGGCACCCGCTTCTTTTGAAGCAGGGCCCAAATAATAAACAAGGGACCTATGGGTCACTGTGCTCAGCTGAAGTTGACCTTGAAGGTAAAAATCTTAAAAAATATCAAATGGAGATCAAGTGTTGGTTCATATGATTGGTTTGTATTGATGAGCAAGAAATTGTTGCAAATAATATTTTGTGACCTGACCATGTGTTTCCTAATGCTGAAACTGAAGCATGTGAGCAGTTTGTGAACAAATGATCTGTACTATTACCATGATCATCAGTTGGCTTTTTGATTAACTGTTGACATTTCAGTAGTTCAATTGAATCTTTTTTTTTGTATAATATATATTATTAAATATATATGTATTTTTTTATGAAATGTTTACAGATGAAATATAACTAATTAACAACATAAAACAGGACAAACAAAGCCTGATCTCAAATTCTGCTGTGGCATGAAAATAATGAACAAATGTTTTTATTAAATCCTAATTTTTTTATCACATCAATTTTTTTTAAATTTAAGTTTATATTTCTATACATTTCCAATAAAACAGATACATCTGAATATAAAAGTTGATTCATAATTCTCAATTGCATCATCATAAATCTCAATCTTGTCATATAACACCACACCATGCATACAAATGTTTATTTATTTTTTACCACAAAAATGTATCTTTTAAATCAGCAAAACAATAAATATCTAAAAATAATACCTGATTTAGATTTCACAATTTTTAATTGTGTCTTTATTTATCCATAATGTGCTTCATATTTTATAAATTTAAGCATACTGATGGGTTCAATTATATCTGTTAAAATCATTTAAAAGAAAATTAATTTCTTTAAAAATGCTACATTAACACAACACGGCATCTTCTGGATTACACTTGAATTACTTTTTTAAGGAAAGTTTTTGTATATTTGTATATTTCATGTTAAGTGAGTAAATATTTTTCCTGATTTTTTACAAAGTCTATTATGTTCGGGCCCATAACTTAAAGAATTTATACTTAACAGACTTAATTTCTGGCATGTACATAGGAACTATATAGAAGAATATTTATGGTAAATATGAGGAAAAACATAGGAGTGGTTTTGATATTAGGCAGTCCTGAAGAGTGAAAATAGGTTTTTAATAAAAATTTTAGGTTTTTCCTTAATTTCTCTAAGGAATGAAGTCGCAAGTACCCAGTTTTCTGCTTGCTAGGAGATCTTGGGGACATCTAACATTATGGTGAATTTTGGATTCCTAAGTCTTACGGTTTCAAAACGTGCCACATCTACGGACGGACAGACGGACAGACGACGGACAATGGACCACGACTATAGCTCAGATGACTTATAGTCAGCTGAGCTAATAAAGGTACGTAAAACATATAAATACCACAAATTTCTTTATTACACTGGATGATGAGACTATTCCTATAGAAAACCAGTTTAGTTCCCGCCAAGATGTACAATTAAATTGTTATGATAATGTGAACATGCTGTAATTACCTCCTTTTGTTCCTCCATGACTGTACAAATTGTTTCCAACGTATTCAAGATGCCCATCGCTGTGATGGCCTTCTCATCGGAGCCATCTGTGTCAGATTCCAACACTTTGGCAAATGTCTCCGCCTGGAAGACAAATCACAACCGTTACTTCAGATTTTATTTTATATGCTCGTCCATATACAGGTATACAAATAATTTGTGTACATCTTAAATTAAAGAGGTTTTAGATTTCTTTTTTTTTGCCTAATATTATTATTTAAAATATGTTCTCCAAATTTTGTTTATAACTGAGGTTCTAATATATACAACGGAGAAGGAAGCACTGAAACATCGAAATCTATGACAGGTAAACTTTAGATATAAATATAAGCAGTAAACTCTTAGGATAGCATATTTATACAGTTAAAATTATTTGTACAGAGCTTGTTAATGCACATTTTCAGGCCATAGGCAAAAATAGGTAGTATGAAAGTCCACTTCTAACAAAAGTGTATGGTCTAGCATAATCTCCTACACATATTTAAAGACAACTATAAGTGACAGCACGACTATCCGGGGCAAATGTGACAATGACATTATTAAACAGACTTACTAGGTGCGTGGTGATCTCTACTGCAAGTGGTGTAATCTCCTCCACGTACGTACATACAAACTTCTGCATCACGCTCGTTAGGTCATCATTCTCTGTCTCACGGATGATATTTAGTAACTCTGTAATAACATGATAATAATACAAAGGTAAATCGAACAAATACCTGTACACACTCTGACAAGTTTTATGATGATACATCACAACTGTCAATGGTCATTTCCCTTTATAACAGAAGCTAATTAATGCTAGGTATACATGTAGTTGGTAAGTCAGTCACAAAGCTATATAAAGATATCTGATTTTACAAGAAAAGAGAGTACCATGATCAGTATTACTATTTACAAATTAAAGAGTTTTTTTTAATTTTAAGGGAAATACTAGTCTTTACAATAGTTTTCTCAAATTTTCTTTAAATCTTGAGACAAGTTGGCCACAATAAGATTAGGCTCACCTACAATGATGGTTCTTATATGTGGCTGCAGCATTTCTTTGGCTGTAAAAGATAAAGACAACACTATTGTACATCTCATTAACATGCACACAGGTGACTTCACAACCAAAACTTAGCACTCGTACAGTTTTAATGCAATTTATTAGTAAAACTAGTTACAAATCTTATATATACAAATCCTGTAATTTGGTTTTTAGTCATGCACTCTGCTTAACCAGTTGCAGCCCCAATTCGGTTAATGAAGTAAACAGGGGCAAATAGCTTTTAGAAATTATCTGAATCAATTCTTTATCAATTTGCAAATAAATTTCGATGGAAATTCAACAAAGAAAATGGACAAGAATAGTTTTGGTGCTTCCTCAGATTGCTATGCTAACATCATGCCTGGTCAAATCTTGACCATCAGACAGCAGTTGAAGAGCATCATGGGAAGACCACAAAACAGGAAATGCAGGTTTTAAACAACCTGAGTAACCGAAAGTATAAAATATAAAGCTGTGAGAAATCAGATACCTGATTAAGATGCATATAAGGTATGATCACGTTAGGTGATAATTTTGCCCGACAACTCGCATACTGGCCTTGAACCGGGCATGGTTTAAGTGGTTAGATATCACAATATACATAATGCTCATAAGGCTCATGCACCATTAACCATAATACAAAATAAATATGATAAAATATAGTTCAGATTATAAGCCAATATTCTTAATTCTTCATTAAAGATTGACCAAACTTAATAACATAAAATTGATTTCCAAGCCAAACTAGCTGACAGACATTAAAATAGTATATTTACTTTCCACAGAGTGATCAAACATTATCACATCACTACAAGTACATATATGAATACCACTAAGATACCTGACTGTGATGTATCAGTAAACCAGTGTGTCATTACTTTACTTTACCTAAAGGTCAATAAGCTGGGTCATAATAATTTTACTAAATAATTGGCCACATATGTTATGAAAATTATGAACCATGTACATTCACTATCACAATTTAGTTCTCTAAATGAAATGCTCCAACAGCATACTACAGCAAGAACCACCATAAATTCAGGGTCTTAGTATGTTGTCTGGGCTGGTACATCATTGAGCAAAATTAGTATGTATAAATCACATGTAAATATAAGACATTCTAGATGGCTGGTACAGCACATGTAAGGGCCAGTTTTTACGTAAGAACCTGTAAATGATGCTTGGACATGATGTGTTCAATCACATCAGCCAGGGGCCCTGTACCCATTGATAACATTTGTGGCCAGTTAGTAAGGTCTTGTACTTGAGTCAGTTGGGATGTTGTTTCTTACCTTTTTCCTGTTCTGTCAGCAGCATCTGTAAGCCGATGGCCGCCTCAACGCGTACTGGTATTTCCTTGTCGGCACACATGGCATTGCGGGTCAGGTCCAAGGCACTCTGTAACGTGTTGTTATTTCGGATTTTTGCCTCAGAGAACTGATGCATCATCCAACATGCCTGCAAAAGAAGGTTCCAAGATTTCTACAAAGTCATGTTTTACTTATAACAAGATTAGATTCTGATCCTGGGCACTATGCGCAACCTGCATGTTATTAGGTATTTAATATTAAATCAGTAATATTCAATTTAATCAGTAATTTATACTCAACAAATGTATTTCCATTTCATGAGCTTATAAATCATGATGATTCATGAACTAGGGGCAATTACCATGGTACAGCAAAATTAAGGGCTAAAACACCTAAACAGATATGGAGCTGAAACTTCCTTCACACAATTCCCTTTCAGGTAATATTAGTGAAAACATTTTCAATTTGCAACATTTCCCATGTACTTGTGATTAAATGCATTTTCATGAGTTTTGATATTTAATCAAATGATGAGAGAAATATGCAGAAAAAAGATTCACTACTGAAGGAAATGGAATGCCTCCCCAATCTGATGTAGTACAGTTTTCTATCTGAAGCTGATAATTTAATCACTAGCAGAAGTACCTACCCGCGCTCTTAGGTAGCCATGAGTACTCTGGAACTCTGGGAACACATGTTCTGTCAACATCAGCTCAACCTGATCTTTGTATATCTTTTTCTGTAATATATAAATGCTGATTAATAATCAACACATACAGCCATCATTAATATCAATATACCAGTTCTTTCCAATTTTTTTAAATTTAAAAAATCACACAAGTTCATTACAATATATTCTTAATTTATCCATATTTGTTACTACATATATTTCACTACTTTTTAGTTCCCTGGTAATAATGATAAATGTATGATGTCAAGTCCTCTTTCAAGTATCATGTCTTCCAGGCAAAATCAATTTAAGTGTGGAAAAGTCATAGGAAGCAAAAAACAAATTTTTCACTGGTGAAAAAAAGAAACACTTTACTTTCTTGAAAGTAACCCTATAGAGTCCCAGTTCCAAAATCATGCTATGTAACCATAACCATATCTGCTTTCAACATGCACTTTTTCCTGTTTTTCCTTATATTCCATCTTACCTGCATAAGTATATCAGCTACTGCACCAATCATGTGTAAAGCCCCCGCCTTCTGTCTTGGATCTAGCCCCTGTGTTGATAAAAGCTGCATGACAAAACCCATGGCTTTCTGTAGGACCTCCTTTCTCTTTTGACAGGCAGAGTGGAACAATGTCTGGGCTGCAGTTACTGGTGAGAAGAATTCCTCAAACACATCTAGAAGAAATCAAGAAATTGTTGATGAATATCTTAAGGCTTCAAGGAAAAAAAATGCTGAACAAACTAACTTTATGCTCTTTGTTTCAAAATAAATCTTATCAATAACAAAAACTTATAACCTATTTTTATCATATTTAAACTGAATAAATAATGCATGGAACAAGAATTCTTAAATAGATATATAAAAAAAAAGATGTAAACTCTCATTCAACTTCCCATTTATTTGTCCTTAATTATGAGACAGAGATCAACATAGCACCTCAAACATGCATAATACACGAGTCTGATGTCTTGTGACCTCTGACCTCATTAAACTCAGGGAAGACATTGTTTTGGTTAAAATTTATAATGAATTTCATAAATATCCATCAGATTTTTAGTCATCACGGCACCACCAAAGTCTGGTGACCTCTGACCTCATTACATATGCTTTGATTTTGCCTGTAATCAAACTCAGGCGAGATTATCTATTGGTATCCAGTTATGGCAAGTTTGGTAAAAATCTATGAGTGCTAGTAAGTTATAATGACTTACTGACTAAAAGTGAATTTTGCGCTATAGCCAGTCACAGGTCCCTAGAAAATCTGGCCCTCACTGGCTCCCTCAGCCACAACAAAGTTTGACAGATTTAGTTGGTATACAGTTAGATATTTAAGGTGAAAATATAAGATACTGATAGAGTTGAAGATCACAGGGAAAGAGGTGGAGGAAGCCAGGGAACCTGGAGAGAACCACTAACTTTGGATGGTCCACTACAACCCACTCTCCTGGCAGCATCTGCAATTGAACCCGGGTCGCCAGCGGAGAAGGCCAAGCATTTTACCACTTAGCTATCCAGGCCCCAGTAAGTTATTGTAGCAACACTAAAAGGGTGTATTATGGTTTACTCTTGGTCCGTCTGCCTAACTTTTAGTAAGTTATCGTGGTGACACTAAAAGTCAACTGACAGTCAGACAGACAGACCAAGGGTATACCATAATACGTCCCATAATAGGCTGACATATAAAAAGGACGATAAATGATTGTAAATGCAATAACTGATATTAACTGTTTATTTAATTTTCTCAGTGCTCACTGACTGGTGATTAGGTTTTATTCACTGCTTCAATGATCTGATGTGTTGTTAAAGCCTTAATATGACAACCAATAAGGATTGATCACACTATATTCTGATATGATGCACGACTCACCATATTTGGCTCTGACGTACTCCAGGGGATCTGATTCCCAGAGTTCCTGGTCTTCGTCAGAGTGACACATGAGAGGAAATATGATCTCCTGAATGATGCCCTGCATGTGTGGTTTCATGAACTTCCATGAGAAGGCATGGCTCACACTGAAAACATGACATGCATCACATGTATCAAACCTCACTCAGGTGAATTAGAGTCACAGCACCATCTAATTCACTATTACATCAAAGTAACTTAATTGGTAATTTTTCTAAAGATCTACAGTTCTTAATATTTGGAATACCTAATAATGCATGATCAATCAATCATGTCACCAATGCAACTCAAATGGATATAAACAAGCTTTCAGTTCAATTAATCAACTAAAGAAACGATGAAAACAAGAGGACCACAAACGTGCATTATAGACCTCATTAGATATGCCTGAAATATGCTGAGAATAAGATTGAGGTGAGAAACTATTGGTTAATATGTATAATGAGTTTCAAGAAAATCAAATAGGATTTTTGTTAGTCATCATGGTGCCTCCAAAAAGCGGTGACCTCTGACCTTATTTTATATGTGTGGATTTGGCTGGAAACTGAACTTAGGCAAGATATTTTAAAACATTTCTGATGAGTTTTATCAAAATCCTTCATATTCTTAGTAAGTTACTGCTGCGACACAACAAAGTAGCGAATGACCTGTGACCTTATTAAATATGCATGGATGTTGCCCATTATCAAACTCCGGCAAATAATCTGTTGGTTAGTAGTTATGGAGAGTTTGGTGAAAATCCATCAAAGCTCCTGTAAGTTATCGTGGTGACACTAAAAGCTAACGGACAGAAGGACAGTGGGGATATCACAATACTCCCGTCATATGATGGGCATATAAAAAAATTTTCTGATAGATTTATAAAATTTAATGGAACAATTTAAGCTTTTAACATCCTGCATGTTAATGTGAGACAAATATAAACCTGAAAACCTGTAAGATGTAACAAATTAGTGGAGATGAAGAAATTAGCTGATGAATAAAGGAGTCATGTAAAGGGCCTCACCCTTCATTGAGATAGTTGATTGTTTGCTGCAGGACACGTGGTGTAACGTAAATTTTCTGCCGATACTGCTCAAGCAGTTTCATTAACACCTGCATAATGCCACCTGAAATATTAAATGACAAAACATAAAGTCAAGAAGATGAAACATACCATAGTTCTGCTTAAAGGGGTCTATTCTCATATCTGAAGTCCATTTACTCAAGATAATCCCTTGGACCTTTTATAAAAATCTACATAAAGAGGCAGGTGAAGAGCTGGCCTTAGCCATGCTGACCAATGATATGAAATTAACCAAATAAAACAGCAACCTGTTATAAACAGGGCTATGAAACACAGACCTGTTTATGTTTTTGGATTACACATAACTCCATAGTCAATCATGCAGCGAATCACTGAGGTAAGCTTATGAAATAAATTTTAACTAGTCAAACTGCAAAATGTTTATATTTCTATTTCAATTTAACAAATTTCATAACTTGAGAATGTGCACCTTCTCTCTAATACAGGCACCTCTGTGTTATCAAAATAATCCAAGAGCTCCAAATGTCCATTATTTGAAGGTTTCATAAAATTCACAAGTCCTACCTGTGAAGCTTTTGAGGTACCATTCCGAAAACTTCTTGTACTCTTTGGTTACATTCCCTGGGCTGCCATATCTGTGAGAACAACATAAAGCATGATATGTTCACAACCCAGCTGGAGAGGATTAAAATAATAATATAGTGGACCATCATCTATCCTAACATTTGAAACAGATAACTCAACACTAAAATTATAACCATTTATTGGAAATTCTCAAGAGTGGAGTTATTAATGTGAACTGAATGGATAATGTTTGGAAGGAAAATACCACAGTATTACTTCAAGTCCTTACTTCTGAGAGAAGGGCATCAGTAAATTGTTTACAGAGCTGCAGGTTCCAATACACATCCATTGCCAGCACTGTATATCCATGGGCAACCACACTTCATTACAATTTTTTAGCACAATTTTATCTAGTCAATCAGCTAGAGGTTATGTTCAATTCATTGACAAATAATCTCTATAATTGGGGCTAAGGTTATTTCATATTTTCCAGTGCATTAATGTGATAATAGAGCCTTTCATACTTTTCAATAACAAAGCCTTTGATACCTTTCAAATGTTCTGAAGAGGATGTGCATGCCCCATTTTTTACATTTCCACCAGATCATGGCTGGCCGTTCATCCTCATCAACCTGGTTGACCTGGTCTGGAATCGGTCGGTCCACGATCTGACGGACCAGCTCCATCCACTGGGCAAAGACCTCCTTGGTGATCAGATCCAGAGGTAGGAAGTACTGAAACAATAACAAAAATGTCAGTTAATTTAGATTTTTTAGTGGTTATCTATTCTTAAAATGAGAAGGTTAAGCTACACTCCTTACTTAGTTTCATGTTGCCATATTCATTCTCACTCATTCTACCAACCAACATTGTTACACCAGCACATTTGCCATATATGGTCAGGCCAAAAATATTTGGACCAATGAGAGCAGGGTATCACAGGAAGAATAGGAAGAAACTTAAAGTGATACCCCATAATACCCCATCTAACATGTCCAAATAATCTTGGCCCTGTGCCAGAGGCCTGGTGGCCATATAAGGCAAAGCATTGGAAAGCAGTGAGTAAATGTATGTTTTAGAATTTATGTAACATGACCACTGGATACAGACTGTATGTTTGAGGGGTTACAGTCACAACGTTATACACCTGAATATTCCTTAAATAAGTTTTTAAACTGTAATATTTTTTTTTTCTTGAGACATGATGTTGTATTCCAGCTTTTAAAATTAATGAACCATATGTAGGTAACAACCAATGAAATTATCAGTTCTCCTAAGTATTTAAACATACATAATATAAAGTTAAGCATTTATGCATGATAATAAATGCTTTAAATAACAATTTGTGGACTCAAAAGCACTAAAATCAACTTTAGACTTTGATAATAAAATCACTAGAAATACAAAACTTTAAACAGCATCTGCTTTCAGTTTCTTAAATAAAATTTTAATTCTGTTAATATTGACTTAACAATCTGCAAAATTATTGGTGCTGTGGGAATTAACTGATTATATTAATGAATGGCCTTTTCTTTCACAACTGACTGAACTGGTCAAATATTTTTGCATAATCATTCAGAAATGATTATGTGTGCAAGGATAAAAGAAGTCATATTATGCATAAAAAAAATTACATCATGTAAGAAATATATGAGAGACGGGTCACAAGTAGTGATCAGCATCAAAACTGCAGTTTGTGCACCAAACAAGTGTCAACGACCCAGCCATTAGCTTGAACTGCCAGAATGTTTTACTTGTCAGACTGATCTTACTCAGTCAACAGTTCAGGTATAATTCAACACAGCAGAATTCACCTTTACATGGAAGGTGCATAAAATAATCAACTGATAATGATCACCTGTCATTTCTTTTCTTTTAATCATCAAACATGGTTTTATAAACAAATTCCTACCACATAAATATTACAAGTGCCAACAACAGCATATGATACAATATAAATTCACAGGCTTAGGGTTACGATCTTATATCAACATTAACAAAATTCATTAAGTTGTTAATTGCTAATTTAACAATTTTATCCCTCAGTTTCAGACATCAACAAATCCCAATGCAGGGTTTTCTGACAGCAGTTGAAAGCATCACAGGGATAGACTTCAGTTTAGATGATCTAAGCATTAATTTTATATGGCAGTAAAAGTTAACTGTATCAAATATGAAGCAGATCTTATCCACTTACTCATATATAGAGTATCAAATTTATAGATTACTCTGGTATCACCTAAATAAAGAACATTTTGAGTTATTGTGCCACAATGGTTTTTCAATGCTAAGGTTTCACTCTAAACGTGTATCATTGGAGTATTTGTAGTATCGCTTTCAGTAAGAACTGAGGGTTCAGTCTCACCAGTACCCCACTCGAGAAGATTTGCACAAAAACTGTTACTAAGCAGTGAAAGCTAAGTATATCACAAGAAATGTAGTGAAAGTGCAGAAAATTTTGAGTGCTGTAAATACAGATGCTATTAAGCACTGAGGCCTCACTTGTATGTGTTCAAATACTGGGTGCACAGATGCACCAAAAAACAGTTTTGTGCACCCAATGTATCACTGCAAGTAGAAAAGTTTGTACCTGAGGCTGGTAACTAGGACATATATGCAGGACTGTGAGGCACGTGCACATCTAACAGTCAAGATGATCAAACAAGGACATATGAACTCCAAAACATGACATCACACCAGACACTCCAGTGATCAGAGCTGTTCTCTAGAAAGATGTTATTCAAGATTTCATTCTAACCAGGTTTAAACCCTAAGCTTCTTTTTTTTTACTGCACTGAAATATGTGTATAAATTATTATATAGCTGTAATACAAATAACTGTAATGACATTGATGTATTTGTGCACAAATTAAATATTAAAAAATTACTTTGTGCACCCAGTTGTATAAGCTGTGGTGCACAGGTACACCTTACCATAAAAAAAGTATTTCTTACACTGCTTGTATGAGTGTGTGTTTCAGAGTATATGAGAACAAAACTACAATTGTTGTCGAGTACTGACCACCGAGGGCTGACCTGTATATTTGTGTACAGAGGATTTACCTGTATGAGCCTATAAACATACCTATACAGTACAAATGTTGTTGAGTATGGAGGGTTTACATGTGCTAGTATACAGAATATTTCTCTGTACAAGTGTGAAGAACACTGGAAATATTTATAGTCATCTAAAATTCAGCATTATTCAGTATGTTCTATAAAATGCAGAAGATTTGGAGTATTTATAGTGTTGAAATAAAGAGCCTTTGCCCCTTGAGCAGGAAGTGTGTAAAACATTTAAAGTATATACTATACAACTGTTTCTGAGCAATGAGGATTCACATGTGCTTGTGTATATTGAAGATTTACCTGTACAAGTGTATAAAACATTTGAAGTTTTTATAGCCATCTGTTTTTCAGTATTAAGGACTTGCCAGAAGAAGTATGTACTGACAATTACAGCAATTTGTGTATAAAATTCTGTTTCATTATAGCAGAGCTGTTTCTGAGGGCTTACCTGTATAAGTGTGTAGAAGATTTTGAGTATTTGTTTCTGCAGGGTGACTGAAGGTTCCGACTGGTCTGGAAGTAGTTGCGTACAGCGCTGGTAAATCATCGGCAACAAATGCTGCATGTCATTGTTCAGAGGACTTCGCTCTTCTGGTTTCTTGTATCTGTGAACAAAGTGACATTTTAACTTACACCTCTCAACAAAGTAGACATGCTGAGTACCGTAAGTAAACGTGTACCTTTTAACATCATCATTCAGGTCAACTTGTGAGCACAGTAGCTCAGATGATAAATTTCTTCTATCTATAAAGGTAACTTTTCCATGTCAACAAAAGAACTTCAAGTCAATTTAACCTGTCAACAAATTATCTCAGGTATATAACTGATAACAAACTTGATGTACCCATTCAAATGGGAGCATATATGTCCAAGATATTTAAAGAACAACAATGTTTAATTTTGTATGGACACCTACTACAATGCATTTTGTAACACAAGTTAAACTTTTTATAATGTTCTCACAAAGTCTTGAGAAAGTAGCAAGACAAGCCTATGGCAAAACCTTTGACTATGGCGAGGGATGTATAACAACATGTGACCCTACATTTTCATAAGGTGTCACTTGATGGTACATGACAAAACGTGAAGTAACAATCTGTAAACTTACACAGCACAGTTTTCCTGTTATATTCAATAGAATAACTTTTCATTTTAGAATGTCTGTACCGAGCACTTTTCAAAAGGACAGATGAAGAGTTTGCAATACCAGTTCTTCCTCAGTTCAGTAGGTTAACACCATTCTTGGTCTTATAAAGACTGTCTGACAGCAGTTGAACAGCATCATTGGAAGAACTTGTAAAGGTTACACCAGACTACATAATGATATACAGTATATTAATGAGTACAGCCTGATTATGGCACTGTCCAAGAAATGAATGTTCATACATCTATGGGATATGTAAATTATGGCTCCTGGCAATGAATGAAGCTACAAGGTACACAATGGAAGTCAGACAGGCATCAGGCTAAAGTTGCAAGTAACAGCAAAGAGATCATGTGAAATGACATGAACAATTTGCCTCATGCAACATTTAAATCAACTAATTTCAGGCATACCAGATGCCACAGAATCTCCAGATTTTAGCAATACCCCCTTGCAAATAGGCTGCATCCTGTGAACCATATCTGTTCACTAAAACAAATGTACTACCATGTTTTCACAAATAATTCCGAATGAAAAAAAATAATTAAGATCCTGGAATTACAAAATAAAACAATAAAAAATGAGTAAATTTAGTTCTGCTGACGCATGGACCATCGATGTCGTTTCATAGATGGGCCATAATGCCAGAAGTTTAAATAACTACCTTATATAAGACCAAGGTGCCAAAATTTGTCACATTTGTTTGATTAAACCCATTTCTGTAGTGTTTTCCCCCTCAGATAATATTTAAATATGAGATTCTCTGTGAAAACTTTTGATTTCGTTGTTTTATAATGGTACATTATACCGATGGGTCTCACGTTTAGGCCGCCATACTTGACAGTCAACTTCCCATCAGCTGTTAAGGCCACATGGAGTAAATGTTATTACGGATTTTGCTTAAACTTTATAAATATTTTTATGCCTATCATTTACTGAATTCGGTATGCAAGGGCTAAATAGAACTTTATTTCCATGCTGAATAAATTAAAAGACAAACCAGGTAAAATTCCTGAACTGCTCAAGATAGTGCAGCGAGGGCTCCTTCCCCGGGAGTCGCTGTCTGAGCGGTGAAGCGTTTATTGCTTGTGTAAGGAAGACTGCTGATGTGCGACACAACATCCCTTTGATAATTAATTACATAGGAAAACCGCCAGGCGCAAGGCTCCCATCACAATCCTTCGATTATTAATTAGTACGCCAGATCAAAATACACCTTAACCAAACGAGTGACCTTTACAAACTCTGCATGAATGGTTAGACAATGTTAATTGTGACAAAAAGAACAAAATCAGTTTACAATAACACAATTTAATGAAATGAAGAACAACAAATTGTATAAAAGTTTTATTTCACATGTCAGAAATATGAGAAATAAGTGTATGTGTGGCCCCGTTTGACCTCAGGTAATGCATGCTGAGGTCACGTGACTTGGGAATTCCCAATAGAATGTGCATACATTAATCTTGTTTGCAGCATATTATATCACTTGCAATCGGAATAAAACTGGCACTTTGAGAGAGATGACATTGTATGGATAGGTGTACTGAATTATAAAAGTTAAGTTTTCTGCCCATGTTTTGAGAATGTCAATAATTATATGTTTATAAATCATAGTAAAGGGCAATATGGGAGGGCAAAACAATTGTTAACAGGTGCTACAAAAATTTTACGCAAGGCGATAATTTGCGGTAACGCGTTGTCCACGGCCCAGTTAGGGCTAAGGCCAAGGATAGTTTATTTAAGTTGCAATTTTTTTAATGTTGGGATGCTACTCAGACATATGACAACCATTTTTTGAGCATTATATATTTTTAATAGTCACCCTAGTACTACATTTTTATCAGTAATGGCGATTCCTTTGATTACACTAAAGAAGGTGCAAAGTTCTTGTTGTTCCATTCAACTGGGTCATGTCATAACAAGGCAAGATGGCTACAGGCATGAAACCGCTAGCCTGACAGCTGAGCTCGCAGGTTTGTTCTTTCGAAATTATATAGTAAAAAAATAATTAAGATTTTCAGAAAACTATGTTTATGAAATAAAACAGATTCCAAATTATTTGAGAAAATACGGTAAATATGTTGCCACATAAAGGCTTATCTTCTGAAGCATTTCTAAAACCATATGTGGTGAAACTGTACACACAGTACAACAGAAAAACACTTTATCTAAACTTCATTAAACCAATAGAGCAAACCACACATATTCATAGTATAATGTAAACAGAAAGGTAGGATGTTACATATGTACTTACTCAAAGTTCTTTACCAGTTGGTGTAGACACAGCAGTGCTCCGAGCCATGTGGCGTGGTTGTCTGACTGAATGTACATGGCTAGTTTCTCAGCGATGTTAGACCAACGACCTGGGTAATCGTGTTTGATGATATTGCCAACACACACAAGTAGCTGTACCCTGCAAAACAGGTCATTATATATATATGACATATACCAAATGTGAGTTACCTGTACTAAAAAAGTTTAGACATTATACAATATCAACCTAAACTTACATGTCTGTCACAAGACACAAGACAAAGCATGGATGGATTCTACAGATTATTTTATATGGTACCAAAAACACTGGTAAAATACAGTTTTAACTGAGTTCTAAAACACTTTTCAAGATGTCAGTTTATTTCAGGTAAGTAAATGAGGTAATTACCAATGAGGTTTTTATCTTATTTGTACCTGTCTGTTACCAAGTATCTATGCATTGCTGCCTCCTGAAAGTTGTACTCTAGATGTCGTTCAAATTATTCAACCTTTTGTCAACCAGCAGCTGCACCCTCCTGTAACCAAAAATTAGTGCTCAACTGCCACCCTGTATGAGGACCTTGTCAGTGTCACCCAATATTTGTCAACTGATGTCTCTCAGTATTTGTACCCAAGTGTCATCTTGTATCTATGCCCTGATGTCCCCAACATTACCTAGTATTTGTCCATTAATAATATAAACCGGTAGCTTCTCTCGTCCAATATTTGTGCAAAACAGTCACCCATAATTGGTCCTCTAATGTCACCCATTATTTGTTCCCTAATTTAACATACTATTTGTTCCCTAATTTCACTAATATAACCCAGTATGTGCAAATTAATGTGACCAAGCATTAGTTCCTATCACCAGTTTCTGTACCCTCAGTTATCCATTTGTTTTCAGATATGTCTCTGAATATTTGTACCTAATCTATATATATACCCAATATTTAACCCTCCAGACACCAAGAACTTGTCCCCTCGTATCACCATGTGGACTCACCTCACGGGGTCTGGAGACTGTAGAACGGCCTCCACGATGTTAGTGCGGATTGCGCTGCGATCCTGCTCATGAATATTAAAAGGCACCGGGTCCGAGGGCTGTGCTGGTTCCCGCTCCTCCCAGTGAGAGGTCACCATGTTCTTTAGGTAAATCACACCTGGCAATCAACACCATTTATTAATGATTTCTCTTTCATATTATGTCTTTATGAATTCATTCCATCACTGCAGTTCTTATAATTAACCAAAAAATGTTTTTCCTGCTTTCCAGGTATGACCTATTGACAAATAACTTGTGTACATGCAAGGGTAAAGGTTTGGTTTATAGTCTGATATCACTGCTGTAAGATTACATTTTGCCTTCCATTTTGTTTATGCCTCGTCACTCCCAATAATAGTACCAGAGATTATTCTTTCTACATTTGCCTGCTGCCCATGATCAGTAGATTCAGTACCATAGTCATACTACCTGGGCTGAGAGGGTGCACTGCTTCTCATACACAGCAATGTATTCAATTTAAAGGTATATAATTTCATTAAGATATCTACAGGTATTCGGAAAGTGACTGTCACAACTTGAATGTTGTTAATTGTGTGCTATTTCTTTCAAAGGACGTGTTTTGAACTTTTAATGGCCTGTGCATGGGAACAATATGGATACACAAAATATAACACAAAGACACAAACGCAAGAGTGCCTTCTTTAAGATATGGTCATATATTTCTAGATTCACCATTTAAAAAATTACACTAACAAGTATGTTGCAGCATCTTTATGTTTTATTTCATTTAAAAACTTAAGTGAAATACCAGCATTGTCAAAATAGTTGCAACCTAGTGTCCTTGGCACCCAGCCAGGTGTTCATGTCTAGCCCTGCTTAGGTAATTTCCAATGTCAAGTTACCTACCTGCCTGTCTGACTGGCATGTCAAGTTCTGTTGACATGACAACCTGGAGCAGGATGGGACAGAATCCAATGATCTTGTGGACCTGGAATAAAGAAATCAGAACTACACAAAATATCACAGACATCAACGTAGTTACAACACCAGTATAAATCAAGAGTGTCACCTGTTTCAGCACCAGGAAGTAAACAGGTCATAGTGCATACATGATCATTTTACAAAATAAGCTGAATATAATCCTAGTTTTGTATATAAAATACCAGTACACCTGAGGAAGAAAAGCTATTTACTGCAGAGTTTACCAAACATTAATACCATACTCAAAGTCTCAAAAAGAGAAGGGCTTGGCCAAATACATGGTTGGACTGTATGCATAAAAACGGAATGCCCTGTGAACTATTATAAGTGGTTGACCTTCCATATTCCCCCAACCCCTCCCCAAATGTAAACACTTTCAGAATCCGTGAGAAAATGAAACTGGGACATTTAAATGGTTATCAAACTTTTACACAATGGCCTACTTCATTCTCATGTGGTGCCCTTTTACATAAATATTGTGACCAACATACTGGGGGGTCTGGAAATTATGTTTGGTGTTCAATGCAGGTATTTAGGAGAATTATTTTTTAAATAGCAAATGACTGAATAAAAGATAAAATTTGCTCTTATCATGAGATGCACATAAAACTTAAATGTAACCCCCATCAGGAATTTCTCTACCCAGCAATCTATAATGATAATTATGGATACGTCTCTCCTGAAAAAAGGTATATTTACAGTAAGAACAATATGTCAAAAAATTTTTCAAAATTCAGTTAATAGAACATAATTTAACAAGATCGTAACTATACATTATACATATATACAAATTAAGTCAATTATTCAATCATATCACCTTTTATTATATTTTAAATTAATGCATTAAATTAACCAAAATATGTACAAAGTTCTACTAATTGCAAGAGTGAAATGTTGTGAACTAAATTTTGGTTCTTATCCATAAAATAAATATTTTACAATCTTATTAATATTACCGGGGTTATCAAATTTTCAAGAAATTTTCGAAGAAAGATACATTTGAGGCAATATCAGTGTCAAAAGTTGAAAAAACAGAATATTCAGATAAAGATAACAGTGTAAAAATATCATGACATGCTGGCTTTTTGACAGTGATACCAGAAATTCTTTTACGAGTGAATCATGGCCTGGACGAGTCTGGCGCTGTCAGCCGGCAAAGTTACGAATAATGCTTGGAAACAGGGAATAACGCCTCAGTTAAAGTGCGATTTATATCCCAGCGAAACGGGGGTTCCTATCTCTGATTGTTATCTATATCATTAGCATATGACGTAATCATTAGTAACGGGGACAGCTGAAACATGCTGCACGTGCGTGATATGCGGCCACTTTCGCTCCCCGCGGCCATGTTGCTGTACCATGTGCAACAGTGGGGTACGAGCAACTCACTTCATTTAACTGTTGTTCAGCTTCTTCTCGCTGGGCCGGGTTGAGGGTGGCCCTCAACACTTCCACAAGTTTCCCTACATCCATTCCCGGAGGTTATTCGCCAAGGAATCTTCAGATTGTGCCAATATTATAACTTCAATTGCACGTGTACAGTCATTTAGATCACCACGCGCCAATGTTTCCGGCCGGCTTCACGGCGCAGGTCCGCGACCTAATGGGGACATGGGTTGTCGCGAAAGAATCTACCTGAGTAATTCCGAAATAAAACATTCCCAACACAATTCCATTGATAGATAGGCGATAATTAATAGTGATATATTTTTGCTTCGATTGATTTATGTCGATTAATTGTTTGAAAGAATGAAAGAATTAATTTTGTTTGAATTTGATCAAATTGAAGGATAATAGTACCCTTTCTAACCTAAAGATGTCGCCACTTGACGGTAAACATTTTATCGCAGACTTGAACTTGCCAATTTCTTTTTTAAAACAGCTGCTGTAAGTCAATTGTTATTTAGCAGCCATTCAGTATCAAGGGCATATTTTGCATTAGCTTTTCCCGATAACTAAATGTTTTATAACCTATGACATATGATATCTGAGTGTGAAATATACTGAGATTTCATCTATATTTCAGTTAATCACCTTTAATTGCTTATAGCCATGCATTAAATGATTTCACACCGGCCTTTGGCTTATAGGCTCTGTTGGCCGAGGTTTTCACAAAAGTTGAAACTACATCACAAATTAACCTTTATTGGAATAAATGTAAAAAAAAGCACCTGACAAACAAATAAGACCGTAGGGGAAATAGGCCTATACACTTGATGTAGATTAAAGATAGAGATTTCTCAATTATATAGGTATATATGTATTTATATATAAGGTACTGCCCAGGAATGAGGTTTATTTTCATTCTCACAATCGTGGAGTTTTATGAAGTACGCATTTATTTGGCAAAATTTGGTTTTCACCTCTTAAAAAAATTTCATAAATTTCTCCAACTTGGAACCTGGCATGAATTAATTTAATTATCCTGATAGGCTTTCAATTAGCTGTTTATGTAAATTTCCTTTAAATATTTTTTATGAATATAATCTATGGGGTATAAAACAGAAATAAGTCTATAGTGTAAAATGTGGAGCCCTTTGATTCCAATAATTTAATGTATATGACTGAGTTTTTGAGATTCGCTTGGTTTTATTAAACTTTTATAGTGGCGAACCATATATGTTGAGGTAGGTTTACCAATAGTTTTACGTATAACTTGAAGTGTACCTATTAATTGCTCAGTCAGTCTGGCCTAAAACAATTAATTGTGAGATATACAGTATTATCCGTGCCTACCTTAAAATCTTGTTACTTCATTTAAAACAATATATGGAGGAAAACATATTTTTAATGTTTCTCAAAATTAGCTTTAAAGGCCAAATTATCTAGTATTTATACGAAATATATCTATAAAATGGAACGTTGAGGATCAACAAAATGGGGACTTGTTCAACCAAGTGACAGTTTGGGAGTCAATGTATTCAGTTAGAGAACTACAAGCTAGATAATTCATTAAGGTATTGGGATATTTGCCCATACAAAGTTTTTACAGTTGTCCTAGTTACATTTTGTACATTAATTAATTGCACAGAAACGGATCCAGAGAGGGGATCTAGGAGGTCCGGACCCCCCACCCTTTTCAACCTTTTTTAAGGATTAAGACCAATTTTTATGGCCTTGAACCCCCTTTTTTGGAACTGGGGACATTTTCTTTAGGTTTTATCATTACTCCTCCTATAGGTTGGACCCATCCTTTTTTTACTTCTGGACCCGCCCCTGTTGCTTTTTCACTGATAATTTAAATTTAGATCATTACGGTACATTTAATATTTAACTTAAAACAAGTCAGGATACTGATCTCATACTTGATCTTGGAGTTAAAGAAAACATAATTGTATCCGCAAAATCAGAGTTTTGCGGATGCTATGTATTCAGTCGGACGCCGCCGCCGCAGCATAGGTTTCCGGAGAACTCCTCCGTAACCACTGGGCGGATTTTTTTTTTAAATTCGGGATTATGATCGGGTGACATGTGAACTGCTGCGTCCACATTTTTGATTGACCTCTGACCTCTCCTCTCTGCCCATGCAGCGTCTATTTGTGCGTCTTGTCCACACATAAACCCACATATCTCGGGAACCATTTGACCAATCAGGCTAAAAATTTTGTATAAATGTAGCCCTTGGATAGCTTTATAACACACACTAAAAATGTGGCGCCACCTGCAACCATATTAGCACAGCGTCCGTCTGTTCATCTGCCTTGGGATAAAATCACCTATATATCTGCATTGGTTGGACTTTTCCACCTGAAATTTTGCATGTGTATACATCCTGGATAGCTTTCTTGATTTTATGACAGGTGGCGCCACCTACATTTACGTTCAGGCTGTAGACATACAGGCTTATATCTCAAGACTGGTTTGACAAATCCTTTTGAAATTATGCATGTGTATAGATCTCACATAGCTCTTAAACATAAACAAAATTGGTGTCGCCATCTGCCACCATTTTGCACAGCGTCTGTCTGTATGTCTGCCGTGGGATAAAATCACTTATATCTACCGGTAGGCAGTGGTTTGACTTATCTGCTTGAAATTTTGCAGGTTTATACATCTTGGATAGCTTTGTGGATTTTGTTGCAGGTGGCGCCACCTACATTTATGTTTACGCTACAGACATTCAGGCTTATATCTCAGAACTGGTTTGACATATCGCCCTGAAATTTTGCGTGTGTATAGATCTCACATAGCTCTTAATTAAACAGAAAATTGGTGGCGCCATCTGCCATCATTTTTGCACAGCGCCCTCACATCCATGCAGACATCCATGCTAATATGCAACACACCTCACTCAATTTCCCCTTGCCACTCAATCCATGCCTCACTTCATCTGTCCCAATATTGATTTCGGCGGATACACTACGTAGTCGCTTGTCGACTACCCGTATTCTAGTTCATATTTGTTTTGGTATACCTGAGTCTGTAGTAAATTTATAACTCAATAACGCGGCAACAAAATATATGTCATGTATACTATCACATTTGATGAGATTCGACTTGGTGATCGCCTTCACACTGAGTTTATAGCTCTTCTGACGAAATGTGTTGCCTTTAGTAGTTCCACCACACGTTCACCGTGACCTGGGATGGTGTTGGTCAGACTTCTTCAATTTGTTTCTGGTGGTTGCAAGCTGCAGTCCTTCAGCACATGCTCGTCAGTCTGTTCTTACTCACCGCAGGGTCAAAAGAGAGATGGTGGAAGTGTCTGTTTACATGTTGGTTCATTCTGGTGTGATGTGTCCTAAGGTGAAGAAAGTCACTTGCTGTTGCCTAGACAGTTGTTGGTAGCAGTCCTGCACTTTTGGTGGTCTGTGCAATGATTTGATATTGGCCAAATCTCTTTCTTTTGTGGCTGGTGGCTCCTAGGCTACAGTCCGTAAGTACATGTTGTTTGTTCTGTATCACCGCAAGGACAGAAAGGGAAATGATACAAGGCGTAAAAGCGTCTGTGCATGTGTTGTTCTGTCCTGTTCTGAGATTAATATATCCTGTAGCCTCGACATTTGAAGGTAGCTGTTCTGTACATGTAGTGGCTTGTGTAATGTGATGATGGCCTTCAAGTCATCATAGGTAAAGTGTTCACCTCTTGGTAACCTACATGGGAAACACAGTATAGATGACCACAGGTCGGGTGTTAGTCTGGCCACTCGATGCAATGGTTAAAACACAATTCCTCCGACTATCAGAGCCATCAAACTTTGCTGTGTCGCAAAGCTTACAACAGGTGCTACCACCTCGAGGCAAATTATATAACCCCAAGTTATCGGTATAAGTAATCACTTTAATTTTAAGCATTTTACCAGCAAACGTAAATACTAAAGCCCAGGCAGGGCTAGTCGGAGGTTGAATGGTCTGGAACTTCCTCTGTAGCATTCTTGCTTCTCCATCAAAGCTGAATCCTTTAAGCCTACTTGGGTTTAGTTCGGCTTCACTGGGCGATCCTTTGATGACTGCACTTTCATCAGGTGAACCAGTTACCAGTGCTTTGCATTCAGTTGGGGCAAGGATTCACGATGTTTCTTGCAACCTCTCATTTACTACTTATCTCATTCCATAATGATAATGCGTAAGACTTGGTTCAGAACTCTGGCCAGGGTTGGGTTATGTGTCTGGGCAGCTGTCATCCAGGCGTTGGATCCATACTCCAGACAGGGACGCACTGTGCTTTGGTAAACACTTTTCTGGATCTTCTTATTTGCTCCCCACTGACTACAGACAAGCTTTCTGATGATGTTCAGTGTTATTTTGGCCTTTGACTATGTTTTCTGGAAAAGTAACCCCAAAGTATGTCTGTTCGTCTTCGCACTTCAGACCTGCACATCTCAGCATCAGCTTTCTTCTCTTGATCGAGATAGCAAAGAGTGTGGCACTTGATTTTCTTCAGTGATGGTGATGCACCAAATGAATGCCAAATCTGTGAGGATATATATATATAAGGGAGATGGAAAGCGGGTGTCCTATAGTAATCGACCTGTCCGTCTGTCAGTCCGTCCGTCCGTCCGTACGTCTGTCCGTCCGTCCGTCCGTCCACAAATTCTTTCCGGATGATAACTCCAGTTAGGATTGACAGATTGAGTTCAAACCTGAAATATGTATTAACCATCAGTTATAGAAGATCCCTATCGATTTTGGGGTCCGGAGGTAAAAAAAGTTATTCACAGTTTTGGTGTTAAATTTTAGGTCCTCTTTCAGCAGGGCAGAAATCATAATTGTAACCATAATTGTTTGTTCCACCTTAACAGTAGGACAGGTCCTCATGTCAACAACAACGAGGCATGATATATGGTCATAGTCAGCCATTTTTCTGTAAGTTATGCGGTAAAAACCATTATTGAACACCTAGTAAAGTTGCGCTCTATTAGCAAATATGCATGCAAAAGGACACACATTAACACAATAACTCGTTAAAAGTATTTCATATAAGGTCCCCAGGCTCACGGCAGTGATGGACCTTTTGATTGGCTACATCATATTTGAAGATGGGTGACCTTGGTGGATTTTCAAGGCTACAGAGGTGATAATGCTAAAATGATGTTAACCAAATAGCTCACAAACAATTTGACTAACACTCACTGAACTTGCACAAGTAATGTTTGTTGTGAAGGGCTAGGTCAAGTTCGAAGATGGACGACCTTGACAGAGGCGATAATTCTCAAATGATGTTAATGCAATAACTCGCAAAGAATATGATGAACAATCAAATTCGTTTCTGCATAATAACTCCCCTAACATATGATGGATAGGATTCAAATATAATATGTATCACCCATGGCCTAAGGGAGAAGCTTATTGATAGTTGGGTCAGAAGGGAAAAAAAAGTAATACTCAGTTTGGTGTTCAGTTGCTGGAGTCTCCTTCAGCAGGCCAGAAATGGATGAATCTTTTTCACTACTAACCAGCAGCTGATTCTCTCTAATACTACAAGGTTCATGTATAGACTCAAGCTTCACATATAATAAGGCCAATTCAACATACAAATACTGGGAAAAAATTTGACACAGACCAGCCAAGACTTCAACCAAGAATAATTGGCACAGGTAATACGCAAATACAGATACTAAAAATGCATGCAGTTCTTTTATATCATTATTCTTATAGCTTTGAACATTTTCACTTTACCAGATCTTTTCTTCCAGTTTATACATGTCAGCTGTTCTTTACAGGTTCTTTAATTTTCAAATATCACTCTATCAGCCCATGCTACCAAAGTACACCAAATTCACAATACTTCAAGTTATTATGACTGCATCTTTTTCGGGGCCCTTCCTGACCTGTCAGTTTTTTAGTTTTATTTATATTTATATATGTACGGCTAGCTACGTATGGTTTTGGTGATATAAACCAAACTCCTGTCTCATATATTGTACTGAGTTGAAAATCATCATCGGTATCGATGCCCGGTTATTCTGTTGTATTTGTTGTCTAATATATCTATTTAAACTATGAGGGAAACTTTCACTGCTGTCAACAATGTTTTATATATTCATGTCGCTTTGTTGCAGATGTTACATACATATTTACATTAATAATTATTTTATTTGAAACATTATTATTTATATCTCATTTTAGTTAATCCCATTTTACACGCACACAAGCTGTGAGGCAAAGCCTCTCAAAAGTGATGTCATTTTTCAGTCAGGAATTCCCACGCGGTAGGAATGCGTCACTTGTCAAAATCTCTTCAAGGTGACGCTTTTGGGTTTTAAACGTCACTGTTTAAAAAAAAAGAAACTACAAGTGAACGTGTAACTATGGAGAGTCGACAAGTGACTACGTACCACGTGATATCCTGCGAAACTGGTCGGTAGGCCTACATCAAACCATTCCTAACATAAGTTCATGGATGCATTCTAATAACAATGGTTGTAGGTTGAGCAACCTGTCTTGTGCACGAGAAAGCTATGCAAGATATGGGGCTGCAAAATTTCAGAGTGATACATCAATCTACTACTGAGATATTTACATGGATATATGCTACGCAAACGGGATCATAATTGGCACTAACAGTCTGGTGTGCTATAGAAAACAAAGGAAGGACGCTACGTGAAAATGGTTAAAAACGGCTCCACCACACTTTTATACGAGATAAAAAATATCCCAGATTTTTAGGCATGTAAAAGTCAGACCGACACGTAAAACTACTCGTGAGACATTTGCATGGATATATGCAACGCAAACGCTATTATAGGTGGCGATACTAGTCCGGTGTACGAGAAAGATGTATAGACGTGCATATTTTAAGGCTGGTTTGTCAAACTAGGCCTGAGATACCAGTAATTGTTATCCGAGGCAGACAAATGGACGGACACCACATCAAAACTCTACAGTCTTGCATATGATGTCAATCCCGTGGGCCTTTACAGCAGAGCGATAAAACGCCCAGCCCTCTCCGCTGACGACCCGGGTTCGATCCCAAGTGTTGCCATGAGAGTGGTTCTCTCCTGGTTTTCCGGCTTCCTCCACCTCTCCCACTACACTGGCGTAACTTGTATCCACTGTCAACTCGCTTCAAGCATGGACCTTCCTTTGCAAAAACTCGAACTGTCAACTCTTGTTGAGGGAGCGGTGCAGACACAGCTTCGGCTATACGCTGTGACCAGCTCGAGTGCCAAATTCACTTGAATAATAATGATAATAATAATAACAAAAATAATAAAAAAAGCATTTCAACCCCGTATGTCCATCCATTCCTGCATGAGATATGTTTGTATTCCTGATATATATGGCGCCTGGACATCTCTCCGCTGGCGACCCGGGTTCGATCACCGGTGTGGCTACGATAGTGGGTTGTAGTTGCCCGGCTAAAGCCGATGGTATTCCCTACGTTCTCCGGTTTCCTTCACCCGTACAGACTAAAGAATGCCCCCATCTGAGGCATTGAGAGTGTCGCAATTAGTTAAAATAAATATTGTACAATATTGTACTTGTTGTATAAGGTCTAGAAAAACATGTTTATTTATATGTATATCATATGCATGCGATGTAGATTTGTTTATATATTGTTATATAATGCGCATACAAGTAATTTATGGTGAATACGTAGTTTTAGTTTTTAATAATAATAATAATAATAATAAGTAAATAAGATTGGATAATATAAACTGTAAGTATACATATAAAAATAAAAAAAACACGTGCTTCTTTGCATCAGTTGTTTACATGGAGTAACAAATAAGATTTAGAGAAAACATTTTTGTTTAATATTTCATTTTTTATATCCCGAATTCAAATATTCTCTTCTAAATATAAACATGACTCATGCTAAGAAGCGTCAGATCACAATGATATTCCAGCCATTGTGCATGTGGTAACAATGCTGTTCTCAGAAACTTTATATAAAAATGCAAGGGTTATTGCATGTTTTAGCGGATCCAGGGACGTCCAGTCCTTTATAAGGAAGGAATCGAATGTTGGCTAATTTAAATGTGAACCGCCTGCTGTACAATCTAGTCTTGAATGCTGGATGCCTTTGGTCCAGTCTACTCTATATATAGTCAATATGTGATTACGTGTATACCGTAAAACTATATACGCGGGTATCCCTTAGACGCCTAATAAGAATGCCACAATTGCCTCGTTGGCAAGAAAGGAACAAAAATTGCGATGAAGCGAGAGAATTATCATGCAACGACAAAGAAGAAGATGAAATTCAGTCGCATCGAAAAAATTACGTGAGACCGTGTTAACGTCTTATATGTTTTCAAATCCGGGATTCAATCTAGCGAAATCTTGCACGCATTAGAACATAAGAACTCTAGGACACGTTGCGACAAAAACTCATCGAAGAATAATGAAGTTCCAAGCACAGCAACAAATACTTATACGCTACATTTTTTTTTTTATTTTCGACAACATAAACGAAGAAAACGAACTGATAATAATCATAATGTATAACAATGCAATATGCCTTTCCGATCTAAACATCAGATACAAAAATATATAAAAATTAATGAGATTTAGTAATGTTTAATGCAGCTAAATTAAATAAATTCTCGCCATGCACATATTTATTGAAATTACTCCTCAGGCCATATACGCCATAAAATTTAGATACATTTTTCTGTTTCATATATTTTTATCCTTTCTATATTTCACTGAAAGGCTGGATTGACCTTCATTACAATTTCTTCTTCATAAATTTATATTTAAATGTATAAATATTATTATATATATAAAAATATTTAAAAATATATATATTTAAGGCCAAAAAATAAAAAGTATTTTTCTCAGGCACCGCCCGCATCGATTTCAATTCCCCGCATAAAAAAATTTTTATTTTGATTTTCAATAGAAACTTACCAATTTTTAGCTGCAGCCGCTCGGACATTTATTTCAAGAAGATAAAATCATACAATATCCTTTGTTATGTAGTGCTTTTACTTGTTTAGCGATATAAATCTGTTATTATCATGTTTTTCCCTTATCATTTGACATTTTAATCGAAACATACCAAAAAATTAAAATAAAAAAAAATCGCCCACTCGCATTGATTTCTGAAAAAAAAGTGCCTGAGAACCATGCCTAAATATATAAATATATATTAATAGTCCAGAAATATGGAAGTAATGTTCCAAAATAAATGATGATCAACTATAATAAGGATTGATTGTTATGCTTACCTTGCGACTGTAACTGATTCAAATAAAAGGAAACACTGATCAGATACAGAAAATATCCAAACCATATACAGTGAACCCTTTATATTGTGGGCATCTTTGGGACTGGGCCAAACTGCCCTCTTTATAGATGTGCCCACTATATGGAGGTTATGACCACATGGTTAACAGTTAGGAGGGGTTAAACAAGTGACCCGTTGGTCATGACGCTCAGCCGACTGACATGTTGACAATATGTCCATGCACAGACAACTAAATAAGGTAATGTAGGTGGCATCATTGTTCATGCATATTAGCTTAAGTTCATCAAGACCCATAAGCACAAAAAATCTGATGACAAACCAACCTGCCTTTCATGAGGAATCTGGCAATTTGTGTGTATTTTGCATTATTTCTAGGGTGCTAAAACATACCCCAAAACTCTGAGAATATATTTCACTGTGACCCAATTTTAGGTTTCTGGGGAGAACTTTTGAGGAACTCTCATGATGTCAAGTTAGAAGATTCTGTGCCCAAAGGTTATGATTTGTGCCCTACTTCGGTATCAAATTTTCAATTATTCTGAGGGGTGCTTATATTTATAAACCCCACAGCTCAGAAAATATGGGTAACAGAGACCTAAATACACGTTTCCAAGGAGATTTTCATAGACCTCCCTGGATTTAAGGTTAGAAGATTCCAGGTCCAATGTTTATGATTTGTGCCCTGCTTTGGTATCAAATTTTTGATTATGATGGGGGTGCTTATAAGCCCAATAGCTTAGAGAATATGGGTAACAGAGACCTAATTTCAGGTTTCCATGGAGACTTTTCATGTACCTCTCTGGATGTAAAGTGAGAAGATTCTATGTCTAGTTGTTACGATTTGGGCCCTGTTAACAGATGACCACATCTTTTAAGGTCTCAAAAATAGATAAAAAAATAGTAAAAAAATCGAAAAAAATACAGGTGGCACCACCAGTCTGCAGAAACTGATGAAACACTCCAAAATCAATATCCATGCAAAGAATCATGGTGATCTCTGCATTAGTTGTTTAGATACTTCAGCTTTTGTATCAAATTTTCCATTATTCTGAGGGATACTTCGGAGTCCTATAGCTTGAAGGATATGGGTAACAGAGACTTAATCTCAGGTTTCCACAGACACTTTTCATGGGCCTCCTTGCATGACAAGAATGAAGATTCTAGGTCCAGTTGTTACAATTTGTGCCGCGTTAACAGATGACAGCATCCTTAAAGGTCTCAAAAATAGAGAAAAAAAAAATAAAAAAATTGAATAAAATATAGGTGGCACCACCAGTCTGCAGAAACTGATGAAACACTCCATAATCAATATCCATGCAAAGAATCATGGTGATTTCTGCATTAGTTGTTCAGATATTTCAGCTTTTGTATCAAATTTTCCATTATTCTGAGGGATACTTCGAAGTTCTATAGCTTGAAGGATATGGGAAACAGAGACCTTATTTCAGGTTTCCACAGACACTTTTCATGGGCCTCCTTGCATGACAAGAATGAAGATTCTAGGCCCAGTTGTTACAATTTGTACCCTCTTGACAGATAACCACATCTTTAAAGGTCTCAAAAAATAGAGAAAAAAAATCGTAAAAATTTGAAAAAAATACAGGTGGCGCCACCAGTCTGCAGAAACTTATGAAACATCTCATGATCAATATGTATGCAAAAAATCATGATCATCAGTGATGTAGTTAATGAGATATTGAAGTTTTTGTATGAAATTTTTGACTATTCTGGGGGGTACTTTGGGGCCCCATAGCTCAAAGGATATGGGTAAAGGGGTGAACCCACCAAAGCCGACACGCGCCCCGACACGTCTCACGACACGCTTTACGACACAGATGACGTCCAGTGTGTCGCGACGTCCGCCTGTGTCGTGGCAGTGAACCAGCTCACACGACACATCGTGGAGAAGCACACGACACAAGAAGCGTGTCGGCTTTGCATCGCGGGCCTTGCGACACGATCGAACATGTTCGATTTGTCGTGCGATGAAAACGCGTGTCGGGTTGCGTCGATTTCTTCTCGACACAACTCGACACGGATCGTGCAGTGGAACTGAACGTGCGACGCACTTTTCACGGCACATACCGACACGCAGCACTACGTGGAGTGTGTGGGTCAATGTCAAGGTCACTTCCAGCCAATCAGGAGACAGTTTGCTGTTGTCTTGCATCGGTCCTGCCTAGGACTGGGTATCGGTCTGCCTATTTGGGTACAATACGTATTGGGATACACTCAATTCGATATCCGATATGTATTGACGATACGCTCCATTTTTCTTTGTATATCATTTCTGCATAAAAGTTCTGAATATATAATGTTTCTTATTTTTTTAAATTAACAGCATATTCACCATATTCTGCATTTATACTTGATATTGAATTAATAAAAAACACCAAATCAGTTGATAAAAAAAATTGATAAAAAAGCTTTATTTTATGTATCCTTTAAAGCAGGTCCTTTAAAACAAAACACAAACCTGAGCAAAACCACAGGGGCTGCTCCTCCTCTTTAGGGTGGATATAATCTTATACCACGGGATGATCCAAGTTTGTCGTTTGACAGAAGGCTTGAAATACGTAATATGTGGAGTACAAACTTTTCCAGACCCCGTTGCCTTAACCTCATTTACTGAAAATTAAAACAACGATCTTGTTTAAGCCCTTTGCACTCCCCCTTTCCCACCATTAATTTATATTCGGTCTGGAAAATCATACGCTTTTTCCATGTCATGATAGTATACAGTTGTTGAACATTTACCCCTCCCTCAAGGCATTGATCATTCAAAGAATATTAGTCAAACGGAGCTTTGGCCAGTATATAAGCACCTGGGGAAATTGTTGCGCTAACACTTGATTCAAGTAAATGTATAAAATGGTAAAATTATAAACCCATATACATGCCCTACTGTGATCACAAAATTAAAAAATAAATAAATATTTAATTGAATGGTAGCAACATTTAATATAAAGTATCGATGTTATCGACGTCAGTAATCATGGGCCTCGTGGGGGGGGGGGGGGGGGGGGCAGCAGCGTGTCCCCCTCCCTTTTTTTAGGGAAATGGACAAAGTATAACGGGGACAAAGTTTCATGTGTCCCCTTCTCTTTTTAAGGGAATAAAACACGTACTTTTGCACTTAACGATTATAACGAGCTCATATTTTCAGTTTCTTGTTTCTTAATATTTATATCAATTCTCTTTCAATTGCGCATCTCATTACAAGAAAGTTAAGATATCGTGAATGTTCAAACAAATAATGAAAATTAGGCAAAAATAACTTTTATTCTCAAATTATACATACCGTATTATGTGTTGGAAAATGATATTGAGAAAGTTTTTATATTCTGGCCGGTGGCTATACTGTTCTCATTATCATGAACTGGGCTTTTGCCCGAACTCGGTGGATTGCCCCCCTCATATTTCCTGAAAAACAGGGCTCATGTGAGTATCGCTCAAACGCGCCCGATTGTCATCGGAGCCTTTGTCTTGTTTAAGTATTAAAATTCAAAATATAAAATATAAACTGGCTATAGCTTTATGCTAAACACTAGCAACAGTTAATCTAAAAAGGTCAACTTCCGGCCAACACGCGATAATCTCCGTGTCATGAACCCCATGTGTGTCGCGGGTGTGTCGGTCAATTGATTTGTTATTTTTGCTGCACAACACACTTCACGACACGCTAAGCGACGCAAAACGACACAATAAAGTGTCGGTGTGTGTCGCCTGATTTCTGTGTCGGCCTGCGTCGCGCTGTGTCGAGATGCGTGTCGGCCTTGGTGGGTTCACCCCTTAACAGAGACTTAATTTCTGGTTACCATGAAGACTTTTCATAGGTCTCTGTGTGTGTCAATAATGAAGATTCTAGGTCCAGTCTTTACGATTTGAGCCCTGTTAACAGATGTTCACATTTTTAAAGGTCTCAAAAATAGAGAAAAAATTAGTAAAAATTTTTTTTTAAATACAGGTGGCGCCACCAGTCTGCAGGAACCGATGGAACATATCTTCATCAATATGTATGCCAAAAAGCATGACCATCAGTGTTTAGTTATTGAGATGTTGCAGTTTCTTTTATCAAATTTTTGACTATTCTGGGGGGTACTTTGGGCCCCATAGCCCAAAGGATATGGGTAACAGAGACAAAATTTCTGGTTTCCAAGGAGATTTTTCAAGGACCTCTCAGAATATTAAGTTACAAGATTCTAGGTCCAGCGGTTACGATTTGTGCCTGGTTAACGGACGGACAGACGGACAGACGAAGGTCAAAGAGTGATCGCTATAGCTCAGATGACTTACAGTCAGCTGAGCTAAAAACCACTACATCTTAATCAGTTGAAACATTGTTTGAAATTCATATTAGACCCAACAAAGTGTTCATTATTTTAAACCTGGTACAGTGTTCTTTCTTATGGTATCCATATATTAAACTTTTATATCCTATTGATATGCTATTTTAATATTTTTGAAAATTTAAAATTTTTATAAGATTACACTGTTGTTAACAACCAATAACAACAAACCACTTTCTTGTCATTCTTCAAGTAATCATTTGCAAAAGTCAAATTTTCTTTATCTTTTTATTTATTGAATATTTTACATGCTCTGGCGCGGCGCCCACTGTCCACCGTTTGTTCGCAAATATCTCAACAGCCGCTGCAGCTTTCATCCTGAAACTGTGCAGACTTTTTTTATCATGTGTTGAATATGCAAAAGTAATCGTTCGGGGCGCCACCTATGTTGACCTGCTTTCTGTAGGCTACCTCTCTTTCCAATGTAAGTCATAAAGTATTAACATTTGGCTTTCATATCATAGTCAATAGTTCCTAAGAGGAAGAGGAATAATTTGAGTATGATTCAGTCAAGTTATTTTCAAGATGGCGTCTCTACGGAACTTCAAATTTTGCCGATTGCAAAATTTGACTATTTGATGTGTTTTCATACATGATGTTATGTGTGTTACCATATGTCAAAGGAACTGCTGCAAACTACTGAATTTGATTTTGACCTGCAGGTGTCGCACCTGTGTTGACCAACTTTCTGCAGACTGCAATGGTCTTTTCTGCTTTTTCTAAGATATTTCATAAAGTATTAAAATGTTGGCTCTCATACCAAAGTAAACAATTATTTAAAGGAAGGGAATCAAATAAGTATTAATAAAGTCTAATTATTTTCAAGATGGCGTCTTTATGGAAGTTCATATATTAATTGTCGATCGCAAAATATGACAATTGGTTGAGTTTTGCTTACATGATGTAATGTCTGTTACCAAATATCTTAGGAACTGCTGCAGCCTTCAGCACCAAATTTCACAGAAATATTGATCAGGTGACTGCTACTTGATTTTGACCTGCAGGTCGCGCTATCTGTGTTGACCTACTTTCTGTAGGCTGTAATGGTCTTTTCTGCTTTTCCAAGAAATGACAGTATAAATTTAGTCAAATTATCTCAGAACTTCAAATTTTGTCTTCTGATTAATCTATGTCCCGTTCATCCTTCTCTCTCAAATGTTTTGTCTGATTACTCTGGGAACTTATGCAATAGCACCGTGTCCGCTGGAAAATACTGGAAAATTTTTACGATAATTTTTTTTATTATTTTTTTTTTTATTTCTTAATCACCCATCATCACGCAGAGTAATTCACAGAGTGATCATTTGACCCCTGGGTGTCTTGTTTCATTGTCTTCTCGAGTACTACTGGTTACACTGTAGGGTCCTCAAGGGCGCCAAAGATATTCTCCTGATAAACGGTCCTCATCTGTAAGTGAAGACGGGCCCACTGAAGTTATTCTGTAATTATATTTAAAGTGTTGCACATTAGTTCGTTAAACTAGGGATAGAGAACTATACTATATCACCCTGAACCAAGCCGTCGGGTTATTTTCTTTCGTAAGGATATGTTCTCAATACAATTTAATTTAAACTAGGCGAGTCAAGATAATTTTGACATTTTTTTTCATTTTTGCCGTACCGAAACATTGAAAAAATTGACTTAGCAACCGTATATCGCTTCACCCATGATTGAATATGGAAAAAGTTTGTAAGTGAGACCATACTCGTTGGTCTCGGAGGAACTGTACTTGTAATACTGTAAATGTAATACCGCTACCTGGAAATATACTGGAGGCATGACATTACGGGCGTCACATTAGGGGAAGGGGGTTTAAATCCCCCCCCCACACACACACACACACACTTTTTAGCAAAGGGGGGGGGTTCAATGTAATTACCCCCCCCCCCCCCCCCCCATATTCAGAGAACAATATACATACATGTATATTGGAAATGAAATATATTAATAATTAGAATTAAAGACTTTGGTTCCATTTCTGAGTTTACTATGAAATAATATATACCTAAACCTGGTTTAGAATTCACAAAACTTGGAACATAATATCTTACCTTTAAAATTCTTATACTTTAAAGTAATGTTATTGAAATGTGCCACGAAGACAATTAAGGGTGTGTATATACACACTTTTATTGAATGTTTCCAATATAAAATATATATATATATATATATATATATATATATATATTTATGGTTGAAAATTGAACTACTGAATTTGAAAACTGCTCATATCGGAACTATTCCATTCCACACAATTTATCATTTATTCTTACGGTGATACCAGAGACAGCAAGGTAGGTTGGTCGGTCCGTTACGCCATCTGCCGACTGCTCCAGTTACTAAATAACTCCAAACTGAGTGGATCAAAATATTTTCTCCAGGGAAGCAGAAAGAACGTTATTTATTAAAAGTATGTGTCATTTTGAACATCACATCTGAACTGTTGTCATTATTATTATCCATAGATGTGCTCATGGAGTAAGGAAAATGTTGGCTCAGTCGGTGAAACTAACAAGACTTGCTCTCACTATGAAGCAACATGAAGAATAGGCACCGTCATCTACTCGCAAATTATATAACCTTTTTAAATGTTTATTTCATATGATTAGTGGCAAGTATAATTAATAACGCAATGGCAGATTTAAGTAAATGTTAATCTAGATTCAGATACGACTGCGATTCACAGTGAACAGTCATTGCTCCTGAAATATGGTTGTTAATCCATATTGGTAAAGACGGCAGGAAAATACATAAAACGTCACTAGTCAGGTATAATATATGTTAACGTGTTTTATAATAATTTGTGTATTTTTTTAAATTAGACGGATGAGCTGACATCGGAACCCCCCCCCCCCCCCTTCGACAAAAAAATCTTTAAAAAAAAGTTTATCATAATACAAAAAAAACATAGTAACTTTCGCATCAGTACACTTTTAAAACAACTTCCGCCATTTCAGCCTTAATTTAAAAAAAAAGAATTTCGATACTAATATAATCTCCGCTCTTCGCCTCCTCCTTTTCCTGTATCCGCCCCTATCCACCCCCACCCCCGCAAGAGGAGATCGAGATCGAGGAAAGACTTACAGGGGGTGAATGACTTTATTTCTCTATCTTTATATATATTGGTTCAGATATTTTAAGTAGTGGAGCTTTCTAAGAGCTCCAGGAGAGCAAACCCTTTGACGAGGACATTTTGTTTTCTTTTTTTTCTGATTTGCCAAAGAAATATCAGAGAATATAATCTGAGTTATGGTTACAGTCGTCTGAAATGATTTACCTTTATCCAGGTCGCACGCATAGAATATTCCCTATTATAATTCTTGTACCCGTGCGATCTAGCTGATCGTTTATAATTTTGACATCCTGTATCCTTGATATCGTTATTAAAAATCATCATCTAAAATTAGGGGAGAGTTGATCAATAAAATCTCGTCCCTATGGTCAGTACTACCGGTATATCATAGTAGAACATGATATTTTCGTGAAACTAAAGTTTCGCTTAATGAAATGGGCGACTTTTCGCGAGTAAGTTATTTTCGCGAATCGCTCCATGATATTTTAAAATAAAAATCCAAATATCAAGATATTCGCGTAAATTTCATACTCGCATACTTTCCTGTTTTAAAATATAAAGTTTATGATTTGGAGAAAAGAGGGGCAGTCAGGGTTTTAACCTGCCAACCCTTCCCCAACCTGGAAGAAATAACCCATTCCGAGTTTTAAAAGCTATATCCTCCTTCCTGCACTGAAGTTGTGGATCCTTTTTGGCCGGGAAAATAAATCCTAAATAAAAACCCCCCAACCACATCCCTTCCCCACTGTCCCAAAATGCTGAATCCGCCCTTGGTGAGACTGAGTTTGAATTCACTATAAACGTTTCTGAAGCTCTGGTGTTTATTTTTAATCAGGGGGTAGCCAAGGGGGGCCGCAGGGGGCCATGCCCCCCCCCACCCCGGTGGCAACCAGTACTGGCCGTCCTTTCGGAATTTCACTTAATCTAATGCCTATATATATATATATATATATATATATATATATATATATATATATATATATATATATATATGCATTAAATTGCATTTGCTATCAGTTACGGATCCAGAGGGGGCTCCTTCCACGCGCGGCCCCCCGTTGAGCTACAGTGTATCTAATTTCCTTATTTTTGTGATTAATTTTTGTTTTTCATATTTCTTTTAATTAATTAGCAATTAGAATTTATTTAAGTTATCTGCAGTTTATTACTTTCAAATTAATTAGTTGAGTATAAGGGTACTAGTATTTATTGATAGCGGCAGAACAACTGCAGAACACTAGGCCTTGGTTGGGTCGACCGTGAACAAACTCACGACTCGAACTCGAACTCGCGATCTGTGGTCTTATGAGTCCTGTGTGCTGTCGAAACCATTATAAACTATTTATTTGCAGGCGTAGCAAGACATAGATATCCTGTCTTTATGAACATTCCTACAATATTTTTTCAAGATATTTTAATGAATAAAATATTTGTATCTTCCGCCAGTGACAGGGGAGGAAAGGCTGGTAGGCGTCATACAGGTGAACGGCTATATACATGTATAATATTTATTTATACATGTATGTATATGTCTATGTCTATTTATAATACACCTATGCTTTTGACTAAGCGGAAAATCGAAGCTGTCTGATGCAATTGTTAGGCCACACAGATTAAATGAATTGTCTCATTGACTCTTTGACCAAAAAAAATTGTGTGATATTTCTGAATATTTTGCGATAGAGACAAAACACGTAAAAAAATCAGCTTGTACGAGGTACACAGAAATATGCTTCAATTATTTAACCGGTATGAACAATAAAAGATGGTTTATTCCATTTTCAATGATAGGGCTTAAATCTTTTCATTGAGGAAAATCATTTATACAAGAATACCTAATAAACGAAATGATTTCCAATAAATAAATAAAACAAAAAGTAATTACACATCCAGTCGGGGCTCGATAAGACATCGAGCCCAAACTTTGGGCCCATTCGAAAACTCGACCCTGGTTTCGGTTCCAGGTCACCGTTCAATTACAATTGCGAAACATAACTGGTTTTGGCGAAACTTGGAGAAACTGCGAGAGATCCCCGGAGATGGTTTCGGTTTCGTCAAAACTGTCTACTCAATGATAACACTAGCATGATGGCGGAATCGAGCCAAAGTTGTGTAATTTTTTTAATGATTTTATTAATTTATACGTGTTTGAGTTAAATGTTGATGCCTGTTAGAGTAAAAGGAGCAATGATTAAGGTATATACAGTCTTATGGAAGTATCTGTATGTCCATGTCGTTTGACACGTGGATATGTTACGGGACACATGTGGAGAAACAGTCTATTTTCATCATAATTGCAGTATTAATTGGCCGATCACAAATAATAATGTTCTCACTGAACATAAAGTGCCCAAACATGGGTTTCTAAATTTTGACCACATTTTCGTCATTATCAATTTAATTTTATTCACTAATTTACGATATCATTAAAATTTGTCTTGTAAAACCGAATTAAGAAATTAGAATTGATCCCTTAAAATAGGTGCGGTGCTTCCGGCTAGGACTTTGTCTTGGTGCGGCCTTAAATAAGACTATTGATAAAAAAATATACACGGTATAACCCACAGAGAGCTCGGCAGGTTGAGTAAGGGTATTATCCTTAAATATTCACTGCAGTTATAAATATGGAATGGAAAAAAGCTGATTATGAGTATGAATTCCTGCACTTTGTCTTTGAAGTAAAGATCTTTTCTATTTCAGTTTCCTCTTCTGTGGCCGCATCTTAATTCCAGACGAATGAATTTACGCCGGAACCACAAAGAAACGTGTAGAGAGAACCCGGAAACGGATACGGACTCTCGGACAGCCACAAAAATCAGCCGATATAATTTTGGATCAGCCCTCTTAGATGTTGAACTGGTTGCTAAGTCGACCGGTCTTTGTATTCCAATCAGCCAGAAATGGACGCCTTTATGTTTTTATTTCTCTCCTTTGTGAATACTGATGACGAGAACTCCGTTAACGGCCTGATCCCGTTATCACGGTGCTTCACGTAAAGCAGACGACACTACGAGCGTTCTCCGTGTTTAAGGAGACTTAACGATGTACTACGAGAGTCTGTTAAGAGCACCAAGGCGCCGCCAAGTTTCCTCATAAAAAGACCAGTCTTTTTTTAACTCCTCTAGTGAAGCTGGGCGGATTTTTTACATGTTTGTTTAGCAGTGTCTATCTTTCTGTCTATCTGACCGTTCGTTTTTTGGCTCAGCTGACCATAGGACATCTGAGCTATAGTGATCACCCTTTGTCCGTCGTCCGGCCGGCCGTCTGTCCGGTTCGTCCGTTTGTTAACAAAGCATACATCATAACCGTATGATCTAGAAACTTTGTACTTTAAATCAAGGTAGATACTTCCATACAAATAATCAGGTCACTGTGTCTGTAAACAGACTTGTATTAGTGTTCTTGGATGTAAAACAAACATTTTGCACTCATCCCTCAACTTAATACAAGGTGCATCAACTGCATATAAAACATTGTTACCATGCAAAAAAAAAAATAAGAAATTTGGTGAAGCTAGTTCTTCAGAACTATTGAGGACACAATTGCAAATTTTTTTAAATTTTCAGCTGTTGATGGATGAAACCAGAATTTACAGGTGAAAATAATAGCTTTAGTTTCAAAGAAAATTGAACAAATGTGACATAAATCGTATATTACAGATCAATCCCTGTTTGGTTACTATGACAACCTTGATATCCGGTCCTTAGGCCTTTTGTTCTGTTAATTGGGTATCGAGAGGTTGTAAGTCGTTTACATGCACCACTTGACATCTGGTGATCAGCTTAAATCCCACAGGTATAACGAATGCAGCATATTTCCTACCAGTACCATCGAGTGCCATGATCAAATGTGTTCATCACACGCTGTGATTTCCTGCAGATATTTTATCGGCCGGAAAAATCGGTAGGATCGGTAGATGTGTGGATGCTGCCGGTCTAATTTTTTTTAAACCCGGCCGGGAAATTCGGTAGATGTGATGACGAAATATCGGCTGATTTACTGCCTATCTTCCCTTAATTGCTTGCCGGAAATCTTCGATTACGGCAAGCATGTTGGTAAGTTCCGTATGTATGTTTGTAACGATGTCTGTCTGCCTGTCTCCAGTCTAAAATGCACAGTTTTGCAGCAAACGCTTTCAAACATACACAGTTGATAGAAAACCAAAGGTCCCCGAAGCTTATTGATTTTTGTTAATATCGGTAAAAAGGTCAAGGTCATCGAAAAACGTCGAAGGTTTTCTACAGGCCACAGTTTTATAGTAATCCTTTTGAAACTGGTACATCATATGTCTTACAGTAATATCTCGAAAGTAATTTTTAATTTTCGGAAAATAGCCAGTAGAGGGCGCTGCAGTCAAAACACTACAACATATCATTTATTTTTTGGCTAAAAACCACAAACCTAACGTATATAAACTATAGCTTATATTGTTTCTCTTTACCTTCTCCATAAGCATATCTAGTCATCTGTTATCTCAGATGTATCACTTTGTCAGTGTCTGTTTGTTTGTCAGTAGTCCTTAAATTCGCCTGCTTGCTGGTTCTTGCGTCTTACAATTAGCATTCTACAGGCCAGTTTTGCGGGAATTCTTTTGAAACTGGTATATCTTTTGTCTTACAGTAATATCTCGAAAGTGAATTTTTATTTTCGGTGTATAGCCGCTAGGGGCGCTCCACTTGAAGCACTAAAACTAATTATTTGGCCATATCTCCAAAACTAAACCCTACCTTCAACTATAGCTCATTTTGTTTCTCTGCACCTTCTCCATCAGTTTAGAAAGTCATCTGTTATCTCAGACGTGTAACTTTGTCAGTATGTCTGTCTGTTTGTCAGTAGTCTCCAATTTCGCCTGCTTGCTTGTTCTTGCATCGTTCGATTAGCATTCTACAGGCCACATTTTTGCATGAATCCTTTTCAAACTTGTACATCGTTTGTCCTATGCAAAAGTCTCGAAAGGGATTTTTCCTTTTTCAGAAAAAAGTCACTTCGGGGCGCTGTAGTTGACTCAATACAACATATCCTTTCTTGGCCATATCTCCAAAATTATTAACCTTAGGCCAAAATAAAAAAAAGGTATGGTTCTCAGGCACTTTTTTTCAGGAATCAATGCGGGCGGGCGCTTTTTTTATTTTAAATTTTTTGGTATGTTTCGATAAAAATGTCAAATGATAAGAGAAAAGCATGAAAATAACAGTTTTATTTTGCTAAATAAGTAAAAGCTCTACAAAACAAAGGAAATTTTATGGTTTTATCTTCTTGAAAGAAATGTCGGAGCGGCAGCAGCTCAAAATTGGAAAGTTTTTATTGAAAATCAAAATAAAAAGTTTTGATGCGGGGGTTTAAAATTGATGCGGGCGGTGCCTGAGAACCATACCTTTAATTTTTTTTGGCCTTACCTACATAAATTATTTTGTTCTTCTTCAATATCTCCATAAGCTTATCTAATCATCTGTAATCTCAAATGTGTCACTATTCAAGTATGTCCGTCTGTTTATCATTTGTCCTCAATTGATTTCGCCTTCTTGCTTGTGTTTATCCTATATTTACCATTCTTCAGGCAAAAACTTTGCAGGAATTACTTTATAACCTACATATACTGTATATCGGGACGATTTCTTGAAGCTGTATGTGTATTTTTGATAGGTCGAAATTCAAGTCATCGAAATACTTCAAAATCTTATTTTGATCATAATTGTGTCAATATTGGTCCTATATTTTCTTTTTCATCCTCTTCGTCATGTTCATTCATTTTGCTGTTTCCACGTCAATTCTGGCAAGCGCTCGACCTCTGGTCGTCTAGTTTTATCATTTCTGACGCCAATAACAATGCTGGAAACGAAATCAGAAGTGACCAAAATGACGGACAAACCTGGGATCTGCATGGAAAATCGGGAGGTGTGAGGACACTCGTTGACCGGCAAAGCTTGTAGATTTTTCCGACCTTAAAATAATCGGCCGGCAAAAATAAAATCGGAAGATGTTAGGACGGCTAAAAAGGACCTACCACTATAGCGTTGTGCGTGCGATTAACCTCAATAGAGGTCTTTGGTTTTTTGTTTTTTTTTAAATGAACGGACGCTTTAAAATCTGCGCGGAAACGTCCTTGTGACGATTTCACAACACGTGCAAAACACGACCCAAACGTTTAGCTACTGTCCCACTAAAGTAGGCAGTACTACGGACAGGCAAGGATTACCACGGATCACCCCGAATACGGTATGGGGCGGTCGGTGGTGTTTTTGGCAGAAATTATCCCGGTAGAGCCCCGGATTATCTCGGCAGAGCTACGTTTCACCACGGTCCGCCACGGATGCGCTACGGATTCCTGTTTTTGTTTGCCGCGCTTGTCCGGTGTGATTCGCAGCTCCGACGGGGCACTGCCATGGAAGTCCTGGGCTCTGCCGTATTGGTCCGTCGCTCTGCCGAGGTAGTTTTCATTATCCAGGACCTCCAAGGACTGTCACGGCAGTGCCCCGGACTTCCACGGCAGTGGCACGGACACCCACGGCAAAGCCCCGTCAGAGCTACGGATGAGCCCCGGATCACCCCGGATTACATTCCGCCCCGGATCACCACGAATCGCCACGGCAGTTTTTGATATCCAATAACTGCAGGCTCGCCCTCCCGGACCATTCCGGACCATCCCGGACGCGGCAGGGCTTACACCCCGGATCACCCCGGACCTATCCGTGACACTGCCGTAGCTCTGCCGGGTCCTCTATGGGACTTATACTTTAGGAAAACGCCAACGTGTGAGGGTCGCTTATGACCCCATGTGCAACCACGCGCGTACTTCGACACCGTATATCTGGGGCTGAAAGGGTACCACATTTTGGACTCAAGTATTCGAAATAATCTACTGCCCAACTGACTTTCGTGTACTCGTTCCAATAATGACAAATTACAAGAGAACATTCAAAGTTAAACCCACTCATGAAACCCATTTGCTACTAGTATGGAATTCATTATATAGATTTTACAAATAAGGTACATGCATGGTATAAGGCATGTGAAGGGGTACCGGCGTTGCGTTTTCCAGTTACCCTCGCTCCAGATTACCTACAAGTTGTAGCATGAATTGATTTCGGATGACCACTTCGACTCCAGATTACCCCTCCAAAACAGATGTTTCTTTATGTTTATAGAGTTTTGAGATATATATATGCTGCGTTCGCCTTTTTGATTTTATAATTAAAGGGGCTCAGTCATCTATCTGACCTTTATAAACTCAAGGTAATCCCTTTGAGCCTTTATGAAAATAGGCCAGAAAACGTGGATATCACCACACACAGGCTGCTTGTTTTGTGTATATCAATGTGGTTATAATATGTGGGACCTACCAAAATAACAAAAACAAATTCTACAAAGGCATCTGGCAAAAAGTCAGATAAGCCAGTGCTTTGCAAATGCCGTTTTGCAACAAGTGACCGTTTCCCGTTTGTCATCATTGCTGTGTTTATATTGATAAACAAATTCATACATCCTTCTTGAAAGCCTTATAAGACCTTTTTACAACCAAAATTATCCTTAGATTGTTTAAATATACAGAGAGGAAGCCGAAAATCACAAATTCTTTTCCAAAAGGTAGGTGAATTGGCACCTTTAAATGTTTGGCAGTATAAAGCGCATATATTTTATACGATAGCAAGATCCCAAACGACCTAATTTAGTTATATAGCTTTTTTAGATTTATGATGTGAGCATCATCTATTATGATCTAATCCTGTTCCGTTGATAGTTATTCTTTTATTTATTAACAATATGTCTGTGAATCTGATTTGTTTCTGCCCAATATAAACCAATATAAATAACGTGTGTTTGCACATGAAAATGCCCCCGCATCGGTGTAAAGACCGGACTTCATCACCCTCATCACTATACATTTATACCTACGCCGCTGGTGTATATTTAGTAGGCCCGGTGCATTGTGGGTGGCATATTTTGTCGCCCACAAACCCTAACCAGAGTCGCACTTTTATGAGTCCGATTCTGCGCAGTGTGATGTAAAAGCAGATGTAGAGTTATTTATGTACACCCGTCAAAGACAGCCGTATGCCATATTTTTAAGCTTTATAAGACACCTGCCTTCTTTCATTTTTGAAGACTTTTAAGACTCTTTTGAAGACTTTTTAGAGGGCTTAGACAATGTTTCTAGGGAGTTTTTTTTTCAACCAATCACGTACACTTAAGATCCTAAGCCCTTACCATTATCTGCTTATATGATTCACATTAGCTGAAATCCTTAGGCCTAGCCCTCAGTACTATCTCTTTGCCGGCATACGACAGATCATAGCCCCTGGCCACGATTGTGTTGTCACGTGTTCTGCCTTTCAAAGTTTCAAGGAAACGTGTTTTCTTAGTCTTCCAAATCAGCCTGCTTTTGAAAACCAAAGTGGTATTTACTAGAAAAAAATATCCAGTCGAATGTGGTGTTCCCGCCCTTTGGCAGAGATTTCATTCACGTCGGCTCAACGTTTTGCTAAACCAGGTATCGCAGCAAACTGGAGATCATATCATTACTCAATGGTAAACCCTAATGCTGATTAGAAAGTTCCCTTTTGATCCAGTGTAATTTATGCGGCCTTCAAACATTGGCCAAGCTTAAGCCAGAGCCCGAGCTTTTTCGGCATTTGCTTTCTAAAAATGAAATTCCTTTGAACTAAATTGTAATGAATTCGTTGTCATTCGTATTAATAAGGTGTCGTTCGTTGTTGTGGCTCCGTGCAAGTAAAATGTTAGTTCCGTGCGACGAAAAATGTTGTGCGAGCACAAAATCTGTCGACGAATGCCAACGAACAACCAGTACGCGGAGTGTAAGCTCGGTATCTAAACCGGAATGCTAACGTTTTGCTATTCCGCAGTAAGGTAGCGGTTAGTCACATCATTCAAATGACATTGTCAGTGGCGTATCCAGAGAGGCCCCCCCCCCCACCCACCCCGTCCCTCCGTTGAGCAGTAACATCTCTCATTTTATTTATTTATTATCCCAGGTATATTTTTCATTCCCTAGCAATAAGTTTGTTAAGTTTTTTTTCTAATTCATAAATTAGGATATTAATGAACAGCTATGGGATTTGCTCCATCAATTATGATAGCATTCCAATTTTACTAAACTGAGAGAGGCTTTTCGTCTTTACAGCAGCTTATTTTTCAAAGGCTGAAAATATATTTCGTAATAATAATAATAATAAAATATATATATATATATATATATATATATATATATATATATATATGCACAATTTAATTTATTTTCCCCACTATTCACGAATTTCTAGATCCGCCACTGATCGCCCCCGAATTCTCAAGACCAAAAACGAGCATTTCCGTAGTGAACTTCTTGCGTATAAATAACATATTAACAACGTTCTCAAAAATTATGAGTTGCGTTTCTACTACATACTGTTTACTTATTTCATATAATATACCAGTATAGCGTTATGATTACGATCTGTCAGCCTATCATTGTCACTGCTGGTACGATTCTTCAGCGACTGTGCTCCTTGCGTTGCATGCTCATACAGTGTAACTCCGGTACCGTGAGCGTTCATATTTTGGTTTTCTTTGGTGCTCCGACATACCTGTTAGGGGTAAATATAAAGAATTATCATCTGTGCCAAGGCTTCGAATTATCAGAGAGTGCTTTATACCTGCGTCAACAGGATTAATACTAAAAAAATTTTAGAATTACACAAATTTGTTATTATGCGTTTCCTGGTCAGTATAAAATGAGAGATATATGAAGCTTAACTATAAAACACCTAATACCTTTAGAACAGGACCATGGGGTAGAAGAGACTTTTAAGGTTGAACCATTAACAGTCGAGACTGTGTTTGTGACATCATCATTTAATCCTGAAAACAATATATGATGATCAGAACTGATTTAAACGTTTTATTATGTTAGCTTTTTATGAACATGAGGTTCTATTTCTAAAAAAAAAAAAACTCTAAGTCAATGCAACGTCATATTTTCATTGATAATAATAATACGTATTACCAATGAATTATTAATGAAATATGACATATTATATATGTGTGCATGTGTGTGTGTGTCTGTGTGTGTGTGTGGAGGGAAGAATGAGAATCTATGAAGATCCAGAAACGTCCTGGGAAAATTGAAAATTCCAGTCTGTCCCGGGAAAATTGAGAATTCCAGTCTGTCCCGGGAAAATTGAGAATTCCAGTCTGTCCCGGGAAAATTGAGAATTCCAGTCTGTCCAGGGAAATTGAAAATTCTCATTTATCCCGGGAAAACAGGAATCATATATGGCAAATTTTTACTCTAAAATTACTTTTTTTATGTTTTCTTTCTTCTTTTTCATATAGAAACTTTGATTTTATTTCTTTCAACTAATTCTGAACTGTTCAAGTAGTTAAAAGAATGGATATACAGTCACATAAAATGAATTATGTGTATATAATATAAAGCTAACAATTTCAAGTTAAGATTAGTGATATATATGTATAACATTTTTTGGGGTATTATAAATATAATAATAGCTAGGACATATTCATGATATTAAGTTGTCAAAAAATAAGAAGCTGGGAAAATGAGAATTCCCTTTCATCCGGGGAAAAACCAGAATTCTCAATTGTCCCGGGAAAATGAGAATGAAATGATAGTATGAACTGAGTTACATTCTTCCCGGGAAATTTGAGAATTCCAATTCTTCCCGGGAAGATTCTGGATCTTCCCAGATTCTCATTCTTCTCTCCACACTCACACACACACAAACACACACACACACACACACACACATATATATATATATATATATATATATATATATATATATATATATATAAGGCCTGTGAATTGCTAAGGGGTCTCCGTTTCAATTCGATTAACGATTATTGCCTTTCAATTCGATTCTCGATTCGATAATTGTATACAGTCACAATATTCTGTCAGAGACGCATATCTACTGAAAGTTTGCATCCAATATGATGCTATAAGATTAAGATTGTTATATACCTGAAAGTTTATGCAGACCGAATAATATATAAATCATCGCATCTATTATTGTGCTAATATCTAATGAAGGATATGTGGTGACTTTCTTTGTTAAATAACATTGCTTCTTCATCATGTAAGCTGTTTATCTGTTCGTAGGTAAGATTATTCGAGGTATTTTTACAGAATCAGTTAGTTAGAAAAGTTTAAAGATGATTTATTTGTCGACGTTTTCCGTACCTGTCCCTATTCAAGAACGGGTAATATATATTTGGGGTATATTAACACGAAGAAATTCAAATACCCGTACCAAAAGTGTTTGTAATAGATTTTGCTTCTCCGACACAACTGACACTGCAGAAAAGCTACTAGTAAAGGGGGAGGGGGCTGGCTCAAACGTATGTTGAATGAATGGCTGGCTTGATTAGCTAAATCTGGCTGACTGAATGACTGACAGACTTAATGGATGGATGTACGGCTGTCTTGAACGCACAGATTCCGTTCACTTTTGTTTATGAGGCGCCTGTCCGAATCCAGAGAGGCAGGTCTTAATGAATTTTATACAGGAGTCTATAAAACACTCACGGACGGAATACCTCCGCAATCGAACTAGATCACCAAATCAAAGAAAGAATATCACCAACTAAAATGCAAATCTAGTTATTAAAAGCAATTTACACTGGAACTTTTAGATTATCATGTGTCCATGTTTTTATGTTCGTTTACACATGCTTTTTAACTTTAATGTGTAATTACATTTACGTCGCGATGCATAACGATTTAAAGCCTGGTCTTATTTTTTAAATATTCTGTTCGAAGTTCACACATATATAGTATATATGACTTAATAATGTAAGACCTATTTTTTCATTCTACTGGACATGAGATGGACTCGTCCTCATTTATCGAGTCCTTACTTCAGAGTCCATGTACAAGTCCGAGTCCAGAATCCTAGAGTCAGATTAAGTCAGGGCCCGGACTAGAGTCTTAACCCGGACTCAAGTCTTGCGTAACTGTTGTAGAGGTGAAGCAAATTAATTACCCAGTCCTGAGGTTGTGTTTCTTTGGTTATACTTTGCCGTTGTTTCTCTCTTTTTACCTCTAGCTTTCTTGCTTCCCTTCTGATCATTCTTAAACAAACAAATAACCAAACCTATGAAGATGGCTGTCGTCCAGATATGGCAGTTTCCTGTCATGATTCTGTCGGTTAATTAATTTCCTTCTCAAGATTATAAACATATATATATATATATATTTCACATGGATTAAACAAAGAGTTATTATGTCTAATACAGACACCCTATAGCTCAGGTCAGGGGCGGGGGAAATGGGAGGTGTGTATCCCGTTTTGGACGGGGGGAGGGGTGGGGGGGTGGGGGTTGGTCTAAACCTGGTTAAGAAATAACTTATACTTGCAACATAGTACCTTTTTTTCTAAAACCCTATACTTAATTGTAATACATTTGAAATGTGTCATACAGGCGCTAATATATTTGAAATGTGTCATATATATAGACCCTAAATATATATATATATATATATATAGAAGGTAGTGTTACCCTCCGATGTAAAGTGCTCTATGGCCTACAAGCTAGGCCAGAGCGGTATAACTCTGAAGAAAAACAACACTGTTAATTCACAACAGACTGTTTCACGGGATGCGACCCGATCATCAGGTGAATGTGGTTAGAATGAAGCTAACGTCGTGGTTTGAAAAGCCGAGACTTTACGAGATTACGAGTTTATGCTTTGTGCGATTCGGGTGGGGGGGGGGGGGGGCATGTGAAAGACTGACACTGATCCTATTGTTCTCGGGTGCACAATAGGATTGGTCGGGGTACACGTGCGATACTGGAACATAACAGGGCAGGGCAAAGAGGTTATATAATGTAGTAAATAAAGATAACCATTGAAACTAACCTGACCTGCACAGATTTCTTAGACGTAACATTTGACCTCCAAAATGACGTCTTCTACCCTTACAGAAAACCGAACAATGACCCTCTCTATATCCACGCACAATCCAATCACCCCCCAGCTATCATTAGGCAGATACCTATGATGATCAGTAAACGTGTTTCTGACAACTCCTGCAATAAAGAGCTATTTATGAAAGCCAAACCCATGTATGATGAAGCTTTAGCGAAAAGCGGGTTCTCAGAAAGCTTAAAATATGTTGAACCAACAGTGAAAAGCAAGAGAAACAGGAAAAGGAAAATAATATGGTTTAATCCACCCTACAGCCGTCATGTAAAAACCAACATTGGCAGAAAATTCATGAAACTAGTTGAAAAACACTTCCCTCAACATCACAGGTACCACAGGTTATTCAACAGGAACAATTTGAAAATTAGCTACAGCTGCTACCCAACATGTCTAACCTGATCAGCAAACATAATATGAAGGTTCTAAATTCTGACAATGCTGTGAATGCACCCCAAAAACAATGTAACTGCCGTAAAAAAGACGAATGTCCTATGAATGGTCAATGTCAGCTGAAATGCATTGTCTATAAAGCAACAGTTAGAACAGACAGTGACGTGAAACACTACATAGGGTGTACTGAAGGTGATTTCAAGACAAGATATAATAACCACAAGCAATCCTTTCGGAACAGATCCCACGCTAAAAACACTGATCTGTCTAAACACATTTGGTCACTAAAAGACAACAATATCAATTACAAGCTCTCCTGGGAAATATCTGCCAAGGCAGCACCTTACTTCTGTGGGACTAGGAAGTGTGATCTCTGCTTGTCTGAAAAGCTACTTATAGCTACGGCCCCCCCTGGATCATTGTTGAACTCAAGAGCTGAAATTCTCTCCAAGTGCCGCCATCAAAACAAATTCACCCTGAAATATTTTAAAACCTAGCATTCGTACTAATTTCAGCGTGCCCCCTTAACCCCCCCCCCCCCCCCCCCCCCCCCCAACGAGGATCCGCTGGGCAGACTCATTTGTTCAGGTAGTTGTTCTCTCACTACTGGCTCGTGGAGTCCATTGGATGACAGGAAAGTTCTACTTTATCCTGGTCTAATGGGCTTTACGACCTTCGGCTAGGAGACTTGCACCACTTGGTATGGGTATAGTATATTTGCCTTTTATATTGTATATTTGCCTTGTATATTGTGTATTTTCACAGTATATGTGTATTTTTTTTATCATATCATATGTATACTACTGATATTTTCACTGCTTCCAAGGCCCTATTAGAAATCATTTCAATATGCTGATTGAGCATCCTGGTTATATCTTTGTATTATATTTACTATTTACTACATTATATAACCTCTTTGCCCTGCCCTGTTATGTTCCAGTATCGCACGTGTACCCCGACCAATCCTATTGTGCACCCGAGAACAATATGATCAGTGTCAGTCTTTCACATGCCCCCCCCCCCCACCCGAATCGCACAAAGCATAATCTCGTAATCTCGTAAAGTCTCGGCTTTTCAAACCACGACGTTAGCTTCATTCTAACCACATTCACCTGATGATCGGGTCGCATCCCGTGAAACAGTCTGTTGTGAATTAACAGTGTTGTTTTTCTTCAGAGTTATATATATATATATATATATATATATATATATATATATATATATATATATATATATTCATTATGTGTGGGTGTGTTTCAGTGAGTCATACCCCCTCCCTGGAAGATAAAAATTGACGCCACTGGCTCGGGTTATGACGTTCGCTAGTGTCTTGAGGTGGAGGAAACCAGAGAATTCGGAGAAACACATCGACCTTGGCCAATATACAACCAACTCTCATAGCCACGTCGGGATCAAACCCCAGTCGCCAGCGGAGAGAGCAGAGCGTCTTAAACCTCACACCTGTCAAGGCCCCTATGGTGCTAGGTTGATGTCAGTATTCTTATGTCACGTGTTCATACATAAGTGAAACAAAGATTTGGTCTTCGTTTTGTACCGAAGCTATCGACAGAGGTTGTATTTTAGGGATACCCAGGGATGTGCAACATCGCTTAGCCACTATTTTTCCACTTTTATTCGGTGGGATTTAGCTTCTGAAAATTTCATTGAAAATCTAGAAAACCAGTCGTTTTCACAACTGGTCGATTTAATGAAAACCTTGACTTGACCGAAGAGGATGCGTTTTTTTTCTGTTTGATTCTTGTCAATGTAACAGCTTTAGCCACAAATTCACTTTTAACCCATTATAGCAGCTAATTGGTATTTACATACGGCTTATTAGAGTAGGCGGTTCATTTCGTCGCTTCTTGTCACAAGGACAGTAGCTTCTGTTGGCATAAACAAGGTAAGTCAGAAGCATACAGGAAAGTGGAACAAATCAAGGTGAAACCAATATGTCCAAATTTGATTTGTCATCATGACAGGTCAGGAAACTTCACATCCCCAACATACTTTTTCAGTGCATATTTTGTTTGATATTTTGTTTCCGCTGTGTAACAATAATTCTTATTTTCGAGAAGGCATTCAGCTAAAAATGAGAAACAAATATTCCACCTCTCTCATTTCTCTCAAGTGTCCCTCGTCTGTAGCTTCTTTGTTCTCGAGTTGCTTACTTTGCAGGTCAAAAATGCAGTGTTTAGCTAAAGGCAATCAGATAGATACAACAAGTAACATATTGAGCAGCAGGGTAGATGTTTAATCTTTATGCCAGTAAAATGTCTTGGATTAAAAAGACTTTAGTGTTTACAGCGCCCTCCCCCTCAAACTGAATTGAAGAAATTAGGACTGAACGTACTAAAAAAACTTAAACTGAAATTGGTTTGGAAAAATATTGAATTAATCTTAGTCTAGACAACCGTTTTATACATGTATACTGTAATGCCGAGGCCGACAGACTTTGAAAGCTTTCAACATTTGTTATAGGTTAAGTATGACATCCATCATATTTGGATATAAAGCACTTGAAGTATATGTATGAAATACAAAACAAGCCTATACAATAAACTTATAATAAAAATAACTTTCAAGGATGAATTCGCTGAACACGTGCGTGCTGCGAATCGTCACTGGATCTTTCGTTAATTGCACATGTCTAAACTTAGAATGCTTTTTAACCATTTGAACCACAGGGCTACTAACATTCCGACATCGGCTTTATATTTGCTGCCAACATTCACAAGAACTTCCCACGTCACCAGTACTTTTTTTTCTGTAAAGCATGTCTCTTCTTTCACCGATTTATGATTTCCCATATACCTGCTGACGTCATGTTTATTTTTGAGTACAGGAAATCGTACTATATTTAGAGAGGATGCTATTTCAGAAGCCCAGTCAACAGCTGCAGTCTCTGCACAAACGACAGCCATGATGACGTAGGTCTTTTGTGCGGAACTATCATTCCCTTCACTTGTGTGGACCTCATTACCAGAAACCAAACCAAGTCACTTCCAGTGGAAATGAGACGTCTCTTGCGCCAGCTCTGGCCACGCTGCTTCTGAGCTCGCTCCAGCACAGAGGAAGTACCAATGTAACTTCTTTCTAAAACGGGTTCGGCTTGCGTGCGGCGATGGCGTTTGTGGTCTGGGAGATCAGTTAGTAAATTCATTGGGCACTTGCTCGGAATACCGACCCAGTACAAATATTCGAACAAACATAACTGCGTGCGGTTTCTTTTAAGGCGTGCTCTGAAATCAATTGTAAGCTTCCGTGCGCTTTTTTCTTCCGAACTGGCTGCGTCAGCGATTTGTTTGTTCACCAGACGAAGTCTCTTTTATATTGCGCAGTGGCTTGCCGGGACAGCTGTACAAATCCCCGACTAAACCTTATGATTTCTGTCGGCAACACTAACAAGACCAATTCCCAAGTTGTATCATTGGACCCAGTCTCCCATCTATTTCTATGTGGTTTGTATCGCCAAAAATAATAGTTTTGTGAGTCCCTGGGAATTCTTATTAACGGAAGCGTACGGGAAGTTCTTGTGGTCACGTGCTAGCTTTCTTATTTTCCAAACAGCCATAGAGAGGGACTTTGTCAATCTGAAGTACATTGCTAGTGAACTCTCAAGAGTAATCATAATACATAGTATAGGTGATATTTTGCTTGAAACATAATTTCCAATTCCCATTCAATATTAACATTGTGAATATGTTGCAGATATTTTGGATAAAATTTATTCCATGGAGCGAAAATAATATTGTGAAATTTTAAATAAATAATAAAACACGTCATGTGCTCTGCGTCATAGAATGCAACTTTTTCTGTACCTTTCAGGTGCAATTTACTAATTCTCAGACTCTCTTAACTAGAGCTTTCGTGTTTCTTTTAATAAACATAGTAAGTATTAAAGGTGCCTATTCACCATCCTTTTGAAAAAGAATTTATGTTATTTCTGGCTTCCTCTATGTATATATTAATAATCTAGGGATAATTTTAGTTATGGCAAGTTCTTACAACGCCTTCGTGAAGGATGTATGAACCTTTTTATCAACAACTTGTTTGTAAATACAGCTTTGTTGACAAACAGAACTTTTAACCTAAGGTAGTAGATTTCATATATGCGGAGGTAGAAAGGTCACGTGTTGCAAAACGCCATTTGCAAAGCTCTGGCTTATCTGACTTGCTGCCAGATGACCTTGTTAAATTTATTTTGATTATTTTGGCGGGCCCAACATATTATAAACCCATTGATATAAACAAAACATGCAGACTGGGTGCATTGATTTCCATGTTTTTTTTTTGTTTTTGCCTATTATTATCAAACCTCCAAGGGATTACCTTTAGTTTATAAAGGTCAGATAGGTGATTGGGCCCCTTTAATCTTATCGTTGTGTCATTGCTATTATATATTAATGCAATTTCCGGCTCATATTCTGTAAACATATAGTAATGAACGGATGGCAGTTCTAACTGAGAGAGATTTACTATAACGTCTCTGTGAAAAAATGAACTTGTTTACCTCCGAGCTGTTATTAAACAAGGCACATCCGTTCATGATGACAAAGAGAAAAAAAAGAACATATTATCCTGGGTGGATGGTTGCATGTGTGCTTAAGTTGAAATGTCATTAGTGGCAAAACCACATTTGCAAAATTTTAGTTCCTCTGACTTGCTGCCAGATGTCTTTGTTGAATGTATTTGGAAGATTTTTGCGGGCTCCCTACACGTTATAAACAACACGAAAAATCTGTGTACCGTTGGAACGCCGTTTTCTGGTCTTTTTTTTATGAAAGGTTTAAGGGATTATCTTTTGTTAATTGACGTGAAATATTGGTAAAGACCTATTTAAAGTTAACAGCTGCACTAATACTTTTCGATTTAGTTTTATTTTTAGTCAGTTTAATTGCTTCAGTACCCAGTTTTTTTTTATTTTGTGACAAGGCCAAATTTGAGTCATGTGATGCGATTGCTCCAAATTAGGCAGCTCGTCAAAGGGATCCCCGCACTAGAGTAACCTCCTCTATATAGCCTTGTCAAGAATAACAGCTTTCTTTTCCCTTTAATCCAGTTACGGATAAAGGGGCGCATCCGGTTTGAGTGTTTCTGTGAAAGTGAAGATTTTCTAGTTTTTGTACCAAAAGAGTGTTATTAAGACAATCCTGTTCAATTAATGAATTAAACAGAGAATTAGTGTACATTTTTTAAGTCAGTTTTCTCTCAATTTCACTTTCACTCGCACACACTGGACCGAACTGCTCCTGTCTGGGTGGCAGTGTCTATGGGCATGTGGTAATATTAACAAATGTTATATTTACCTCAAGTAGAACGCTTGCCTTTATAATCCTAATGGATTGTTTATCATCTGCAGGGACAGGGTGAAAGACCTGATGAAGTAATGATTTCGTAACATTAATTCTTGGTTGCAGTAAAGGTTTTGTTTGCTGTTAAAAATAAATAAACTTATTCCTTTTCCTCACAGCAGTTAAGGTGGCTGCGTTGCTGCATTTATCTGTGGACTTCCCGCGTGTTTCTGACTTGTCTGTACATCACAGACTGTCTGGGAGACTGTCACGGACACTTTGCGTGTATGTATAACAAGCAGCCTCTGTCTGGCTGCCGGGGACTGGGCCAGCCTCTGCCCGTTGTTTGAGACCATGCAACTAACACCCACCTGTATCCCTGCATGTTGCCAACCCCTAGATGACCCTCGCTGACCGTGCCTGTCCGCCACTGTCTGGAAAGGCATGCACTGATTCGTGAAAAGTGATCTTACATCAAGGCTAACGATTTAATATTCCAATATAAGGTCAAAAAAAAAGGTATGGTTGTCAGGCATTTTTTTTAATCAGTGCGGTTAGGCGGTTTTTTGTTTAACCCTTTTTTGTATGTTTCGATAAAAATGGCATATGATCAGGGGAAAGCATGATAATAACAGATTTTTTTTTTGCTGAAGATGCAGGTAAAAGCACTACATAACAAAGGAAATCTTATCAAAATTTTATTATTTTATCTTCTTGGAAGTTGGATATAAAAATAAAAATTGTAGATGCGGGTGTTTAAATTGACGCCGGCGGTGGCTGAGAACCATACCTTTTTTTTTTTGGCCTAATGTTTTAGAGCGGACAATCTCCTCTATGTCTGGAATTTAGTTAACAGAGATACAGCTACATTACTTCAGCAACAGGCATCTGAAATTCTGTCTTTCTATTCTGACTCGAGAAGTCTATTGTAAATTTTATTATTCCGGGATTTGTTCTTGCCAACTGCATATAAAACTTGAAATTCATGTTTATTGATAAACACGTAACATGTTCATATCATGTTCTTACCGTCATCATCATTCAATGCATGGGCGGTGCCAACGACAGGTGATTGACCTATAACCTTTCCTTTTCAAAATTGTAAATTATCCATCAAAATCTCCAAAAACAAACGGATAGAATTTTGTTCATATGTCAAATCTTTATTTTTTTCAGAATAAATACCCCCTTATAAATCATTCGACAACAAACTTTATGTACGCCTATATTTATGATTATACAGTGAGGCAATTGATACATACCAAATCATAAATTTTCTTAGTATCAGATGCAAAATTGAAAAAAAAATTAGAAGAAACTTAGAACTGAACGATGAAAATATCTCGAAATTTCTCGAATTTTCCTGCTGACTGTTTCCTCCCCCTAAAAATCTGGCTTCAACAAAAGTTCAGGAGATTTTCGTACTTTTTTTTCTTTTTTTACCACGCAAATTTCGCACACAGTTCATAAATAAGTCTTCCAGTTAATAAAACTTTTAAAAATAATATGTTAATTTTGTTCTATCCAAAAACTTTCAGCAATGTCTTTTGGCATTCCGCGCCTCTTTTACAGAAAGAATATGGGGCTGCACGTGTGTCAGATGTCACGGAATATAAATGCTCCATCAAGACTTTTCCGGGAAAAGGCTACATTTAGCACTAAAGATTGCCGTCGGTAATTAGTTGAAAGCCACGAGTCTGAAATAGATGTATTGAAGATGTCCTATTTCCTGTACAAGAAAACTCCAGCTTTGCTGCATGCTCTAAGCATATTGTCTAGTTAATGAGGATTTTGAACTACCGGGCATGCAGAACTAAAGCTGCAAAGGAGAATTTATAGCCTACATAATGGCCCCAACTAAGAGGTCTTTTTATATATCACTCTCCCTCTCTCAGCAAAATTTTTGGAAGGTTTCAAGTTTAATCCTAGCAAAAATAAAAATTTAATTATTCATAAACTGACCAAACTTTTTATGTTAATATGAGAGACCCCTTGAAGTTAATATCATTTTAAACCTGATATAGTTTTCTTTCAAATTATAAATGTATTGATGTATAATGTATATTTTTTATTAATTATATATTTAAAATAATCTATAATAATAATAAAAATAATCTATATAATTAACACGCTGTTGTTTTTTTTTTTCTAGACACTGGTTTACCTGCTTTCGCTCTGATTTGACTCTCCAATTTCTCCATGACTATCTTTAGTGTTCTTTTCTAGGACAAGTTTGTTTTCTTTTGCCGGATTATTTAATATTGCTGCATACTTAATTTTTTCAATATTAGCCCTATAGATGCTCCTGTTTCTCTTGTGCTTGGAGGTCCTATACGCATTTCACGCTTTTTCGGGATGCGCCAAGGGGATTTTTAATGCATTTCGAGCTTACTTCCCGTTAAGGCCATGGCGAGCGCCATTGACTCCCATATCCATTAAAACACCTCTAAAAAAACTTTACTCTCTCTAAAGAGAACGACCACGGTATGACTTTTTTATGGGTATGTTGTTATTTTTTACATTAACAAGAATAAAACTTTTCATGATGACCGTGGTCTTAAAAGTTCGGCAGATTTATACGTTGTTTGAAAAAAAAAGAAGTCCTACAACTGAAACACAGGGGGGGGGGGAGGAGTTGCACACATATTTTTTTAGGATCTCGAGGGACTTTAAAAAATAAAAATAGATAACCATTGAATCGTGATAGGGGTTCTATTATCAAACTAAATTCTGCAGTTTAAGCTTTAATCCCTCCACCAGAATCTACTTATCAGTCATATGTTCAATTGTGCACTTTTCATGTATAAACACATTCACGATTCAGTTACCCGGTTTCACCAGGTTTGCATACGAACGGGCGGCTTCTTCATGGGGACACTTCTTTTGTCATAATGGTATATTAGAAAAAAAACTGAATTATGTTGATTCTGATTACCTTCAAAATTTAATGGATATTTCATACGGTTATATGCAAACCCTCTGCACATTTTCATAAAAATCCGGATTCGTTAAATTTACTTAAGACAGCAACGAACCAAAGCGGAAGTTATTTCTTTGCCACGGACTTGCAAAGATGTAAACCTGCCATTAATCATGGAGTATCATCAGTTTCCGATCAACCTGATGACACTCAACAAAACTCAAGACAAGCATTTAACACTATAGGAGTCCATTTGTCTGAACCTGTCTTTCCACATTGACAGCTTACAGTTGCATTTTTCACGTGCAAGAGCCTTCAACGATGAATATGTGTTTGTTATCATACCCCAAACTTCCAACAATTGACAACTAAAAAATCGGTTTTGAGCTTAATACAAATGATCTTTCATTAACTTTTACTTTTCTATATACAGTCATATAAATTCTTTAAAATCTTTTCACAGTATAAGATGGCTTATATATTCAATCGCCATCACTCCGGCAATGATGATGTCGTGCTCATGTTCTTTATCGGAAGAAAAAAACAATCTCACGCAAAATTCGTTAACCCTATATAGGCAGAACGTCTACTTCTTTGTTTGATTCCATGAACAGCACAATTTGCCAATTTTTTCTGACTTTTTAGGGAAGGGGTTTCCAGGGGGAATCCTATCACGAGTGATCTTTATATCATGAACAGCAGTCCATGCGAAAAGCACAGGATGAAAATATGCGACATTCAGTCCCTACCTATCTAATAGAACCGTGATTTTCCACGGATGCATCTCGTAACATTATTATAAACGTAGTACAGAGCGGATGACCCAATACCGACTGATCGTGACTTTGAATTTTGGCAAGGGCGTGTTTCTGGGGTCCTAGATGGTATAACCCAGCAATATGGACGATAACACACACATTGCTGGCTGGTGCAGTAGCGTGTACCACTGCCCTGTTACGAAGTCCGAAACTGGAATAGAATTCTCCATATGAACATATTTAATACCCCTTTCACACGGCAAATGCAAACCGCTTTCATACGTTTTATCTACTTTGTGTCGAGTGAACGCTCTCAAACGGTTCGGACCCAGTTTTTCAAGCAGCAACTCGGTCACAGCGCAAGCGCGAATGCTTGTGTCAGGATCTGTTCCACATGTGAAACGTACACCTTATGCATTAGTGCCAGGGCCTGTGTGACCAAGGATTGAAAACGATTTGGCCAAACAGATTTGAAAACGTTTTGTGTGTGAAAGGCGTAAAGTTATAAGCTAACATTAAATCAATGCAGGTGGCTACCTTCAACAAGAAATAAAAACAAATCCACAAACCGTTTTTGTTCCCTGGTTTTCCATTGTTCTATGTGGAAGGAAGACATGTTTAAAATATGACTCTAAGACCAAAAAAAAGTTTGATTCTCAGGCAATGTTTTCAAGAAATCGGTGCGCGAGGGCGATTTTTTTAAATCTTTTTTTTGTATGTTTCGATAAAAATGTCATATAATTGGGGTAAAGAATGATAATAACAGAATTGTTTTGCCAAACAGAAAAGTACTACAAAAAAAGGAAACATGGTGAAGTAAAATCAGTTGCCTTATCAGCTTTTGTCCAGCTGGATACTCTGGCATGATTTCTGATAGACGGCGAAGTGATAACCGCGAAATTTACCTTAAAATGTCAAAGTCATCTAGTTTTTTGGGGAAATATGGCAACTTATCCCCTTGGTACACACCTGGCAGCGTCCCCATAACCTCAAAAACAAAACGAACGGGCTTTTCCGAGCCGTTGCATTACAACGGTTTAGTTCCTTCGTCAGTTATAATACACATATGTACCATGTCTGTCTGTGTATATCCCTGTCAACATTTAAAACTAGAATACGGGTAGTCGACAAGCGACTACGTGTATCCGCCTAAATCAGAGTGGAACGGGTGAAGTGAGGCATGGATTAAGTGGCAAGGGGAAATAGAGTGAAGTGTTGCATATTAGCATGGATGTCAGCAGCCAAATTGTGTATGAAGTTGCCACCCCCCCCCCCCCCCCCCCCACCTCAAAATCCAGAGGGCCGTCCCAGTTGTATACATATGCAAAATTTAAGGCAGATAATTCAAACCACTACATGTACATGAGTGATTTTAGCCCGTGGCAGACAATTAGATGGACGCTGAGCTAAAATGGTTGCAGGTGACGGCACCAGTTTTGCATATGATAAAGAGCTATGTGAGAACTATACGCATGCAAAACTTTGGCCCAATCGGTCAAACGGTTCCCAAGATATGAGCTTGGAAGTCTGCTGCATAAACTAGAATGCAGGTGGCTCCACCTGTCATAAAATCAAGAGAGCTGTCGGGGATGTATAAACCTGCAAAATTTTAGCCAGATATGTCAAACCACTGCCGAGATATGAGTGATTTTATCCCATGGCAAACAAACAGACAGGAGCTGTGCAAAAATGGCTGCAGGTGGCACCACCAGTTTTGCGTATGTTATAAAGCTCTCCAAGGGCTACATTTGTGCGAAAAAATTTTCCTGATCGGTCAAATGGTTCCCGAGATATGAGCTTGGATGTCTGCAGCGTAAACGTGAATGTAGGTGGCGCCACCTGTCATAAAATCAGAAAAGCTATCCAGGATGTATACGCATGCCGAATTTCAGGTGAATTAGTCAAGTCACTGCAGAGATATGAGTGATTTTAACCCAAGGCAGACAAACAGATGGACACTGTGCAAACATGGTTGCAGGTGGCGCCACCATTTTTTTGTGTATGTTATAAAGCTCTCCAAGGGCTACATTTGTGCGAAAAAATTTTCCTGATCGGTCAAACGGTTCCCGAGATATGAGCTTGGATGTCTGCAGCGTAAACGTGAATGTAGGTGGCGCCACCTGTCATAAAATCAGAAAAGCTATCCAGGATGTATACGCATGCCGAATTTCAGGTGAATTAGTCAAGTCACTGCAGAGATATGAGTGATTTTAACTCAAGGCAGACAAACAGATGGACACTGTACAAACATGGTTGCAGGTGGCGCCACCATTTTTTGTGTATGTTATAAAGCTCTCCAAGGGCTACATTTGTGCGAAAAAATTTTCCTGATCGGTCAAACGGTTCCCGAGATATGAGCTTGGATGTCTGCAGCGTAAACGTGAATGTAGGTGGCGCCACCTGTCACAAAATCAGAAAAGCCATCCAGGATGTATACGCATGCCAAATTTCAGATGAATTTGTCAAGTCACTGCAGAGATATGAGTGATTTTAACCTAAGGCAGACGAACAGATGGACACTGTGCAAACATGGTTGCAGGTGGCGCCACCATTTTTTGTGTATGTTATAAAGCTCTCCAAGGGCTACATTTGTGCAAAAAAATTTCCTGATCCGTCAAACGGTTCCCGAGATATGTGGGTTTATGTGTGGAAACAGACGCACAAACGGACGCAGAGCGCAGAGGAAAGGTCAGAGGTCAAAACAAAATCGGGGCGCAGCAGTTCACATGTGACCCGAACATAATCCCGGGTTTCGTAAAATTCCGCCCAGCGGTTACGGAGGAGTTCTCCGGAAACCTACGCGGCGGCGGCGGCGGCGGCGGCGGCGTGCAGCTGAAAACATAGTATCCGCAAAACTCTGTTTTGGCGGATACAATTAGAAGTAAGTTTATCTGTTGAAGTTATTCAACATCCCAAATTTTCCTTCTCTTTCCTACTTATTTTGTCTTAATACTTATTTATTCGTACTTTATCTACAAAACATAAACATTCTTTTTTTTTTTGATTTGCCACATACAATTTTGAAAATAATGTTTTTCTTGTGCTTTGCCAGACACAATTTTGAAAATAATATTTCCTTTCAGGCAAAAAAAAGGTAAGGTTCACAGGCACTTTTTTTCAGGAATCGGTGCGGGCGGGCGATATTTTATTTAATTACCTTTTTAAAAAAAAAAAACAAATGATTAGGAAAAAGCATGAAAATAACAGTATTATTATCCTTAACAGATAAAAGCACTACATATAAATAAAGGAAATCTTATCAAAATTGTATAAGTTTATCTTCTTGAAAGACGAAAATAAAAATAAAAAATCTTTGAACCGGGGGGGAGGGGGGTTGTTAAAAATGACTCGGGCGGTGCTTGAGAAACCATACCTTTTATTGTTTTTTATTTATTTATTTTTTTATTGGCCTAAGGCAAAAAAGAGTATGGTTCTCAGGCACTTTTTTAAATCATTGCGATGGGGCGGTTATCCTGTTTTGCCTTTTCTTATGCTTTACCTTATGTTTTGATAAAAATTGCACATGATAAGGGAAAAGCATGATAATATCAATTTTTTTTTTTGCTAAACAGGTAAAAGCACTACATAACACATTTGTTATATAATATAATTTGTTACATAATAAATTGTATTATTTTATCTTCTTGAAAGATGAAAATCAAAATTTTTTATGCGGGGTGGGGGATGTTTAAAATGACTCGGGCGGTGCTTGAGAAACCATAACTTTTTTTTATTTATTTATTTTATTTTTTTTTTGTCTAAGGCAAAACTCCGTGCGCATGAATTACTAGTTGTGAAAAATATATTTCCACGGTGGAAAGAATATTAATTCGTGTGCACGAATTACTAATACGTGCGCATGATTAAGTGGCCAATGAGAACAGCTTGCTTATGTTGCTGGCTCAATGCTCATTGGCTACTAATTCGTGCGAACAAATTACTATAGCCAATGATAAGCAAGCACACATCGACTCAGTCAGGCACAGGGTTGCAGATTCTGCGGGCCAACCCGGTAATTGTCAAAACAGAGCGCATGCAACGACTTCCGACAGTTCCGTGACTTTATACCTTGGAAAATTCGGATCTCGGTAGTGCCTGCATAAATAGAAAGGGCTATAAGCTATACTTAAAGAATATATATATAATCTCACAGACCCTGTACTCAGTGTCGCGCACACTCTAAGAAAAAGGGTTCCAGGTAGAACCCAAACGGGTTCTTCAGAGTGGACTGAGTGGGGAACCTTTTACGGTTCCAGATGGAACCTTGAAGGCGCGGTTCTTTTTAGAACCTCCCGAAGGTTTCTTTTACTTTTTCTGGAACCTTGTAGGTTCCATCAAGAACCTCTTCAGAGGTTCTGAGAGGAAGCCTCCAAGGTTCTTCACGATGGACTGAGTGGGGAACCTGAAAAGGTTCTGAGTGGGACCCCATGTGAAGGATTCTTTATAGAACCTTCATTGCAGGTTTATTTTAATAAACAGTCTAGGATGTTATATCATACGTTAAGGATAAATTAATCAAACGTCAAATGTCATTATTTAAAGGAAATATTTTTGATAGATGATATGAAAATGTTTCTCATAGAAAGTGGGTAACTGCAAGGATCATAGCTGAGAAGTTATATTTACTCGTGTGTCCTGAAAATATGATAAATCCTTCCAGTTGAAATAAAAACACGTTTTTTTTATAAACACGTCTTTTATTTAGTTGTAAAAATCCATTTGTAAAAAAAGTGCGACGGCCAAAAAGCATTAGCATATGTGTGCACCTCAATAAATATATATTTATAATTTGGCATTTGCGACACAACACAGTTCCGAGTCATTTTCTCATTATTAATACTTATATATACATTCAGATCCCCTTGGAATCATTCAACGTAAAGTCTTTGAAACTACAGGCAAATGTTATGTTTTTGACTGAATAAATTTCAGTTTCCTTGATATATACTGACACGGAAATTGCATACTTCGCACTCTCTGTCCTACCCGACACACACCCAAATGGCGACAAGAATGAACGTCCATAGCTTTGATAGCTGGTGTCATCAAGAATATTTCTGATTATTTAAGTGTTCTTACGTATATGTTAACCTCTTGTGGCTCAGGGTACTCTTGTGTAGCAAATCTGTATTATAAATTTAATACTTCTCTATTTTACAAAACAAAATATATAAAGTCGAGGCAGCATATGGTCGACAAACAACTAGTGATGCTGAGTGTCTTATATAATGTTCGTGTGGCTAGTACAGCTGATACGCTTTAGTGTGTGTTTCAAGCGTACACGGGTCCCTTTGGCAAATGTGTCTATGTATACAAATCTTCCAACCAAAACGATTTTTAATTGGTAAATTTGAAACATTATAAATTCCATTTCTCTATGAACGTTTTAGCTGGTAGGTATAAACTGTTATATGGCTAGTACTGGAGTATGGTAATTTAATATTTAACAATTGTTCTGTCAGATAGTCATATCAACTGGAGAGTATACAACGGAAAGCAGCAACATGTACTGAGGTGCTCTCGACAACCAGCACTGGGGCTATATTAAGAGTTATGATGGTCAAGTCTAAAATATAAGAAGAGAGCTGGCTATGCTATCCACATTTAATGAAATGGTGAATGCACTTGCTCCAGATTATCAGTTTAATATATTACCTCAAACCCTGCCTCATTCTCAGCGATACATTCTGCGCAAATCGCATTTGCTAAAGATACCGAGGTTCACACGGAAAGACTGTCGCTTTTCTTTCCTTCCAATAGCATGCAAAGTTTGAAACAGTCTCCCATTTTTAATATGAAATACAAAGTTATTATTGTGACTATCAATGTCAACATGAAATTATCTTTACTCAGGTAAGATTAGGTGCCAGTTGCTCAAATCAATACCTATTTTTCATTGGATCTTAAGACTGATGGTTTTGTTCTAATTAATAAGCTCGATATTGCATGACTTAGATGTTTATTGTTTTATTATATTACGCCTATATATATATATATATATATATATATATAATATATATATATATATATATATATATATATATATATATATATAGGTATGTGTATGTGGAATGTCAATCTGTATTAACGTATATTATGTATCTGTATATATCTCACCTTGTGTGAATATATGTGCACTTTTCCATTCTGATCATTTGTATATTACGGAGCCCGGGAGACGACATAGTGAAATATATTTATTAATTCGTGTGCACGAATAACTAGGTGTAAAAAATATATAACCAAGGTGAAAAAATATTTATTAATTCGTGCGCACTATTTACTAATCCGTGCGTGTGTAGTGCTAGCATTTTCCGATGCCAAGGGAGACGCGAGAGCCGGGCCGGCCCACGAGTTGGGTCTGACGTGTAGAAACAGAGCGCTCATGCTGATCTGGAACTTTCTAGGCTGGTCACGCTCTATGAGCGCGTGTCTTGTTATGTTCTTTGGGCGTGTGTATTATGTATTGTTGGGTTCTTTGGGATTGTTCGTGAAATAGAAGTTTCTAGAATTTTCGGATGAAAAGTTATTAATAGGAGCTGTGTTTTAGAGAAGAGAGATAAATATTCCGGTGGACACGGAAGAGTGTGAGTCAGTTTTGGACCTATCCGATAATTTCAGTTGTGTCAGGGATTCTACGATCTCTATGCAGATTTTGCGCGGCCTGTTTAAAGTTTGCTTTCGGGATTATTACAAGAACTTCACTTTTGGATTACAACAGATTGATTTTGTGATTGAATTGGACTATTATTCTCTGAGGAGATTTATGTGAACTGTTCATCTTGATTATACGTTTTAAAATATTTGTTGTCGCTGTGACAGTGGTAGTATCCAGGCACTGTATACTGTGTAATTGTATTGATTAGCTGTTATACTGTTGCTATACTGTGTAATTGTATTGATTTAGTGTATTGTTATAGTTTGGTGCTGTGTGTGAATACATGGGTACAACTATATTGTGGTTCCTGATGGTATGGCAGAACTGGCAGGATACACATGGTGTATGGTGTCCACTAATAAGTTCTTAAACCAAACCAGTAGTGAGCATTTATTGTAGTCTGCAGAGTAAACTTTGTGAAGTTTAAGTATAACTTGTGTAAAACAAAACCTGATGTTATTGTGATTGTTGAGCCAATAATCAAAGGGGAACCCATTGAGTATTTTTCTATTAATCTCCTAGAAACTTTTTTTTGGTGCATTTTTTTGTGCATTTTTTTTGTCAATTCTAACAAAAATGCATAACATTTCTCCTTCTCTAGAGCTGTATTTCATTGTTTCTCTTCATTCTAGTAAAAGAACGCATTTCATTGTTTTGTAGGCATGAGCTTGGTACATGTGCCCCATAGAGAGCTGCCACTAGAGCGCAAGTCCTCCCCAACTTGGTGACAGATTTGAGGAATGTCTCTTCTGATGTCCGGTTTTACTTTACCTTTTGGACAATTATGAACATTCTAGCTTCACTTGGACTATATGCCACTCAGCATTTATATATACCCTTCTTGTATATAGTTAATAAATTTATTGTTATATTCTAAGAGACGTTTGGTATCAATGTATGTGTATGTGTCTAATCATGTGTCCATGCTGAAAGAATTCTGGACAAGGTCCGACCCATGCACTCTGACAGACAGGATAGACATTTTATGATGTTGACCATATGCATGCTTGGAAATATCTATAAATATATCTTGCAAAGATGTCTATCCAAAATAATTGTTCTGAGGTACAGGGTTTTAGCCGTTTCCTTCAGTTTAGGAATCAGGGAGAACGCAGAACGCATGTTGTGATGCGTTAATTCTTTCTACGGAAATTGGTCAACCAACTCATAATGATTAATGCAGCCACAGCTGGAGTATAGCTGAATTCTGCTATGGCAGTAGGCTATATTTTTGTTGAAGGTCAATTTCTAGTCCAGCGGATGTTGTCAGTTTCTTTTGACTATGATTTAGTGTAGGTCAATGCTACGGCATCTTTCTTTTGTGCTACGGCAACTGAGGTATATGCTACGGCATTTGTTGGATACTATGGTATCTTTTTCCTTCGTAGAGTTTGGCGTATTTGTTTGTATGATAGGTGTTTAGTAAGCTTAGGGGTTTGATAAGCTGTAAAGCTAAACACATTCTCTGTTTTGGAGTTATGTCGATGTCTACTTGGTAGTTGCTTTTCTTACGTTCGGCCAGCGTATTGGAAACTTATCAAGATGGAAGATCTTGAAAAACTGCTCCATGTTGGAGAGAAGATAGGCTATCCTGGAAAAGATCTCCAGTCCTTTGTTGATCGAGAACTTTCGCGTTTCAATGAGAAACGTTAAAGTGACATTGCTCGTTAAGATAGAGCTGTAGAAAGGGCTGCACTAGCTAAAGAATGTGATCAGATCCATGAACTTGAAGTTTTAATACTAAAAGCACAGTTAGCAGAAAATGCCCCTCTGGAAACACGTAAACAGATTCATAGTTCCGGTATACCGTCTCTGAAAATGCCAGCGTTCGAGGAGCATCGTGATAGTCTAGATGCTTACCTTGAACGCTTTAAACGTTATGCAGCAGGTTAGAAATGGGTGAAATCAGACTGGGCCCTCCGCCTTAGTGCACTTCTCAAAGGTAAGTCACTTAAGGTATTTTCACAATTGCCACCACAAGATGCATTGAATTATGATCAACTTAAATTGGCCCTTCTCAAAAGATATCAGGTGACACAAGAGGGGTACAGAATCAAATTCCGTTTGAAGTTTGAATCACCATGTCACTTTGTTGCAAGGATCAGTGGCTTTTAACACAATTGGATTAGGTTGTCAAAAATTGAACACACTTTTGAAAGCCTCGTTGATTTATTGCTTAGGAAACAGTTCTTAAATGCATGTAGCAAAGAACTCTATCGTTTTCTTCGTAAACGAGAGTGTTATAGCATTGATTCTATAACAGATATAGCGGAACGGTATGTTGAGGCTCATGGGCAGTACAGTTTTGCATCATTCAGCGAATCTGCTTCTTTCCTTAAACTAGGAGCTAAACATGTTGACAAAACTGCAAGTACTAGACCATCTGAGACAAGTAGGTCCAAACAAGACAACACTCCACGTGAGTATCCTGGTAGTCGTCCAAACACTTCAGGGCAGATTAAATGTTACAATTGTGGAGGCTTGGGCCATAAGTCATTCAGATGTAAGGAACCACAGAAACTTAGAGGGTTAGCTCAGGGGATGAATTATATTGTGAGCCTTGTGAACAGTGCTGTTAAAGAAGCTTTAAAAAGTTCCAGCAGGCAGGATCCCAATCACCATGAAGCTAGTGTATGTCTGCCAGCTGATCAGACAGTCCATGCCGAGCATGGCAGCGAGTCTGTTGGGCAAGAAAAGGGTGATTTAACAACACTGAATGTTTCATGCCAAGCCTAGGTAGGTAGACCAGATTGCCATCCCTCAGGTATGCCCACCAATAAAGGGGTAGTTTCCAACCGGCTTGTTTCTCTCTTGAGAGACACTGGTGTCGAAAGAACAAATGACAGGTAAGTTTGAGACTTGTGTATTGATAGATGGTACTTTCAGGACTTTCCCTGTGGCTGATGTCGACAGTGATACACCATTTTTCACAGGTAAAGCTCAAGCATTACGCATGGACAATCCGGTATACGATGTTATAGTGGGAAATATCAAAGATGCTAGGGAGCCACAACATCCCGATAAAAAGTGGGTTCCATCAGTTATAAAGCTTGGCCAAGCTGTCCAGACTAGATCTATGACACTCCAGCAAAACAAGCCACCTAAGCCGCTAAAAGTGCCTAGTGCTATATCAGAGGCGAGTAGAGCAGAATTTGTTAAAGCTCAAGCTGAGGACAAAACACTTGCTCCTCTCTTCGAGAGAGTCCATGACAATGATGGTAAGCACAAGTTTGCACTAAAAAGGGGTACCTTAGTTAGATTGTATCAATACAAACATTTCAAAGACCAAACCCAATTTGTTGTTCCAAAACAGTTCAGACCTGATATAATCAAAGTGGCCCATGAAAACATAATGTCTGGACATCAGGGCATTTCCAGAACATTGGACAGAGTTGCATCACAATTCGTTTGGCCAGGTATGTTTCGAGATGTTTCTGATTTCTGTAAGTCTTGTGACCTCTGTCAGAAGACAATCCAAAAATATTTCCAGCAACAGATAGAGGCCATAGATTTATTCTTACGGTCATGGACTATGCAACTCGTTATCCTGGGGCCATTGCGCTAAAGAATATCGAGACAGAAACAGTTGCCGAAGCGCTGTTAGACATATATAGTCGTTTGGGCATTCCATCAGAGGTACTCACTGACATGGGTTCCCAATTTACTTCTGCCATCATGCGTGAAGTAAACAGACTCTTGAGCATCAAACAGTTGACAACCACCCCATACAATCCAAAATGTAATGTTTATTGATATCAGAAGTCACAAGACTTTAGTAGCGCCGTGATGACTTACAAAAATCTGATGTATAATCTCAAAATAAATTCATTCTAAATATTAACCAATATAGTGTCTCACCTGCACTAAATGATCGGAAAATTCACGCATATTTAATGAGGTCATAGGTCACAAGACATACGACGGTCGTATTATGCCCATTTGCGGTGTTCTTGTTTACTCTAAAGTTTCTTTGGATGTTTTCACCAGATGTTTATCTATATATGTAAATTGCCCCGTCTCATGATCATTCTTGTGCCATGCAGTTACATTTTCGGACCAATTAATTGGCAACTTCATCAATTTTTAGCATTTTCAAAATGACTGTCATGTGATCATTTCCTGTACACGTAGGCATATCTTTCCATAAAGACAAAAAAAAAGAAAATACCAAAATTATTGCTGTCACCACGTCACTCTTCAAGAACAAAATATGCCTTCCCTTCTTCACTTTGCAGGAAATCGAACGGAATGCACCAAATCATGGTTCATAAAAAAAATACCGGGGTTATCCCTTGCCCACCCCTCCACATAGTTCATTAGAAGTTGAATCAGAACCTTTTTGTGTATTGTGTAATCCTGTTGAAAGTAAAAAATATATAAAATAAAAAACAATTATACTATAACTGTATTAAGACGGTACCCATTAGAGAGCATACCTCTACCAGGGCAAAATTGAATCCGGATCCGTACAACAATTTTAATGGGGGATTCCTGGCCCATTTCACAGAACTCAACAACGATTCATTGAAATCAGTCAAGCAGTTTATGATAAACAGACAAACCCGAAAACTAAACCTCAGTGGAGGTAGCAAAGAAACACGAGTGAAAACATAACCCCCGCCGAGGGACAGCAAAGAGGCACGAGTTAAAACATAATACCTGCCGAGAGATAACAAAAAGACACGAGTGATAACATAACCCTATCAAGAGACAGCAAAGAGAGACAAGTAAAAACATAACCAACGCCGAGGGACAACAAACAGACACGAGTGAAAAATAACCTTACCGAGGGATAACAAACAGAAATGAGTGAAAAAAAAACCCGCCGAGAGACAAAAAAGACAGACGAGAAATAACATAACACCCGCCGAGAGACAGCAAAGAGACACGAGTGAAAACATAACCTCCGCCGAGGGACAGCAAAAAGACACGAGTGAAAATATGACCCCGCTGAGAGACAACAGTGAGACACGAGTGAAAACATAACCCCCACCGAGGGACAACAAACAGACACGAGTGAAAAATAACCTTACCGAGGGATAACAAACAGACACGAGTGAAAACATAACCCAACCGAGGGACAGCAAAACTGATGTTAAAACATAACCCCAGCCGAGGGACAGCAAAGAGACACGAGAGAAAGCATAACCCCGCCGAGAGACAGCAAAGAGACAGATGCAAAAAGACACGAGTGAAAACATAACATCCGCCGAGGGACAGCAAAGAGACATGAGTGAAAACTTAACATCCACCGAGGGACAGCAAAGAGACATGAGTGAAAATATAACCCCAGCCAAGGGACAGAAAGAGACACACACGTGTGAAAACATAAACCTACCGAGGGACAGCAAAACAGATGTTAAAACATAACCACGCGGAGGAAGAGGCAAGAGACACAAGTGAAAACATAACACCCGCCGAGGGACAGCAAAGAGACACGAGTGAAAACATAACATCCGCCGAGGGACAGCAAAGACACACACACGAGTGAAAACATAACCCTACTGAGAGACAGCAAAACAGATGTTAAAATATAACCCCGCGGAGGAAGAGGAAAGAGGCACGAGTGAAAACATAACACCCTTGGAGGGACAGCAAAGAGTCACGAGTGAAAACATAACACCCGCTGAGAGACAGCAAAGAGACACGATAGAAAACATAACACCCGCCGAGGGCCATCAAAGAGACAGATGTTAAAACATAACACCCGCCGAGAGACATCAAAGAGACATGAGTGAAAACATAACACCCGCCGAGGGACAGCAAAGAGACACGAGTGAAACATAACCCTACCGAGGGACAGCAAAACAGATGTTACAACATAACCCCGCCGAGGGAGAGGAAAGAGACACGATAGAAAACATAACACCCGCCGAGGGACAGCAAAGAGACACGAGTGAAAACAAAACACCCGCCGAGAGACAGCAAAGAGACACGATAGAAAACATAACACCCGCGGAGAAAAAAACAGCAAAACAGTGAAAACATAACCATACCGAGGGACAGCATAACAGATGTTAAAACATTACCCTGCCGAGGGAGAGGAAAGAGACACAAATGAAAACATAACACCCGCCGAGGGACAGCAAAGAGACACGAGTGAAAACATAACACCCGCCGATTGACACCAAAAAGACACGATAGAAAACATAATACCCGCCGAAGGACAGCAAAGAGACAGATGTTAAAACATAACACCCGCCGAGGGACATCAAAGAGACATGAGTGAAAACATAACACCCGCCGGAGGACAGCAAAGAGACAGAAGTGAACATATAACCCCAGCCGAGGGACAGCAAAGAGACACGAGTGAAAACATAAACCTACCGAGGGACAGCAAAACAGATGTTAAAACATAACCCCGCGGAAGAAGAGAAAAGAGACACAAGTGAAAACATAACATCCGCCGATGGACAGCAAAGAGACACGAGTGGTAACATAACCCCCGCCAAGGGACAGCAAGGAGACACGAGTGATAACATAACCCCCGCTGATGGATAGCAAAGAGACACGAGTGAAAACATAACACCCGCCGAGGGACAGCAAAGACACACACACGAGTGAAAACATAACCCTACTGAGAGACAGCAAAACAGATGTTAAAATATAACCCCGCGGAGGAAGAGGAAAGAGGCACGAGTGAAAACATAACACCCTTGGAGGGACAGCAAAGAGTCACGAGTGAAAACATAACACCCGCTGAGAGACAGCAAAGAGACACGATAGAAAACATAACACCCGCCGAGGGCCATCAAAGAGACAGATGTTAAAACATAACACCCGCCGAGAGACATCAAAGAGACATGAGTGAAAACATAACACCCGCCGAGGGACAGCAAAGAGACACGAGTGAAACATAACCCTACCGAGGGACAGCAAAACAGATGTTACAACATAACCCCGCCGAGGGAGGGGAAAGAGACACGATAGAAAACATAACACCCGCCGAGGGACAGCAAAGAGACACGAGTGAAAACAAAACACCCGCCGAGAGACAGCAAAGAGACACGATAGAAAACATAACACCCGCGGAGAAAAAAACAGCAAAACAGTGAAAACATAACCATACCGAGGGACAGCATAACAGATGTTAAAACATTACCCTGCCGAGGGAGAGGAAAGAGACACAAATGAAAACATAACACCCGCCGAGGGACAGCAAAGAGACACGAGTGAAAACATAACACCCGCCGATTGACACCAAAAAGACACGATAGAAAACATAATACCCGCCGAAGGACAGCAAAGAGACAGATGTTAAAACATAACACCCGCCGAGGGACATCAAAGAGACATGAGTGAAAACATAACACCCGCCGGAGGACAGCAAAGAGACAGAAGTGAACATATAACCCCAGCCGAGGGACAGCAAAGAGACACGAGTGAAAACATAAACCTACCGAGGGACAGCAAAACAGATGTTAAAACATAACCCCGCGGAAGAAGAGAAAAGAGACACAAGTGAAAACATAACATCCGCCGATGGACAGCAAAGAGACACGAGTGGTAACATAACCCCCGCCAAGGGACAGCAAGGAGACACGAGTGATAACATAACCCCCGCTGATGGATAGCAAAGAGACACGAGTGAAAACATTACACCCGCCGAGGGATAGCAAGGAGACACGAGTGAAAACATAACACTCGCCGATGGACAGCAAAGAGACACGAGCGAAAGCATAACCCCGCAGAGAGACGGCAAAGAGGCAGATGTTAAAACATAACACCCGTCGAGGGATATCAAAGAGACACGAGTGAAAACATAACATCCACCGAGGGACAGCAAAGAGACATGAGTGAAAACATAACACCCGCCGAGGGACAGCAAAGAGACACGATAGAAAACATAACACCCGCCGAGGGACAGCAAAGAGACACGATAGAAAACATAACACCCGCCGAGGGCCATCAAAGAGACAGATCTTAAAACATAACACCCGCCGAGAGACATCAAAGAGACATGAGTGAAAACATAACACCCGCCGAGGGACAGCAAAGAGACACGAGTGAAACATAACCCTACCGAGGGACAGCAAAACAGATGTTAAAACATAACCCCGCCGAGGGAGAGGAAAGAGACACGATAGAAAACATAACACCCACCGAGGGACAGCAAAGAGACACGAGTGAAAACAAAACACCCGCCGAGAGACAGCAAAGAGACACGATAGAAAACATAACACCCGCGGAGAAAAAAACAGCATTCCAGTGAAAACATAACCCTACCGAGGGACAGCAAAATAGATGTTAAAACATTACCCCGCCGAGGGAGAGGAAAGAGACACAAATGAAAACATAACACCCGCCGAGGGACAGCAAAGAGACACGAGTGAAAACATAACACCTGCCGATGGGCACCAAAAAGACACGATAGAAAACATAATACCCGCCGAAGGACAGCAAAGAGACAGATGTTAAATCATAACAACCGCCGAGGGACATCAAATAGACATGAGTGAAAACATAACACCCGCCGAAGGACAGCAAAGAGACAGGAGTGAACATATAACCCCAGCCAAGGGACAGCAAAGAGACACGAGTGAAAACATAACCCTACCGAGGGACAGCAAAACAGATGTTAAAACATAACCCCGCGGAAGAAGAGGAAAGAGACACAAGTGAAAACATAACACTCGCCGAGGGACAGCAAAGAGACACGAGGAAAAACATAACCGCCGCCGAGGGACAGCAAGGAGACACAAGTGAAAACATAACACCCGCCGAGGGACAGCAAAGAGACACGATAGAAAACATAACAAAGGCCGAAGGACAGCAAAGAGACTCGAGCGAAAGCATAACCCAGCCGAGAGACAGCAAAGAGACAGATGTTAAAACATAACACCCGTCGAGGGATATCAAAGAGACACGAATGAAAACATAACACCCGCCTAGGGACAGCAAAGAGACACGAGTGAAAACATAACCCCCACCGAGGGACAACAAACAGACACGAGTGAAAAATAACCTTACCGAGGGATAACAAAGAGACACGAATGAAAATTCGTTAGTGAAAACATAACAACCACTGAGGGACAGCAAAGAGACAACAGTGAAATCATAACCAGTACGAAGGATAAAAAAGAGGCTCGAGTGAAAACATAACACCCGCCGTGGGACACGAACAGACACGAGTGATACAAATAACCCCCGCCGAGAAACAGCAAAGAGACACGAGTGAAAACATAACAACCGCAGAGGGATAACAAACAGACACGAGTGAAAACATAACCCAACAGAGGGACAGCAAGACTGATGTTAAAACATAACCCCAGCCGAGGGACAGCAAAGAGACACGAGTGAAAATATAACACCCGCCGAAGGACAGCAAAGAGACACGAGAGAAAGCATAACCCCGCCGATAGACAGCAAAGAGACAGATGCAAAAAGACACGAGTGAAAACATAACATCCGCCGAGGGACAGCAAAGAGACATGAGTGAAAATATAACCCAACCTACGGGACAGAAAAAGGGACACGAGTGAAAACATAACCCTACCGAGGGACAGCAAAACAGATGTTAAAACATAACCCCGCGTAGGAAGAGGATAGAGACACAAGTGAAAACATTACACCCGCCGAGAGACAGCAAAGAGACACGAGTGATAACATAACCCCCGCCGAGGGACAGCAAAGAGACACGAGTGAAAACATAACACCCCCGGAGGGACAGCAAAGAGACACGATAGAAAACATAGCACCCGCCGAGGGACAGCAAAAAGACACGAGCGAAATCATAACCCCGCCGAGAGACAGCAAAGAGACACTAGTGAAAACATAATAACCGCCGACTGACAGTAAAGAGACAGATGTTAAAACATAACACCCGCTGAGGGACAGCAAGGAGACACGAGTGAAAACATAACACCCGCCGATGGACAGCAAAGAGACACGATAGAAAACATAACACCCGCCAAAGGACAGCAAGAGACACAAGCGAAAGCATAACCCCGCCGAGAGACAGCAAAGAGACAGATGATAAAACATAACCCCGCCGAGGGAGAGGAAAGAGACACAAGTGAAAACATAACACCCGCCGAGCGACAGCAAAGAGACACGATTGAAAATATAACCCCAGCCCAGGGACAGCAAAGAGACACACACGAGTGAAAACATAACCCTACCGAGGGACAGCAAAACAAATGTTGAAACATAACCCCGCCGAGGAAGATGAAAGAGACACGAGTGAAAACATAACACCCGCCGAAGGACAGCAAAGAGACACGAGCGAAAGCATAACCCCGCCGAGAGACAGCAAAGAGACACGAGTGAAAACATAACACCCGCCGAGGGACAGCAAAGAGACACGAGTGAAAATATAACCCCAGCCGAGGGACAACAAAGAGACACGAGTGAAAACATAACCTCATCGATAAAGGTAAAAAACAGACACGACTTTAAACATGACCTACTCGGCGGAGAAAACAAATGTAAAAGAGTTCAAACATAACATCCTCAGCGGAGGTGACAAATAGACACGAGGGAATATATAACCTCCTCGGAGAAGATAACAAACAGACGAGAGTGAAAACATAACCTCCTCGGAGGAGATAACAAAACATATATGAGTGAAAACAACCGTCTCGGCTGCGGTATTTGGAAATTACCTAGCTACCGCTAAATAAATACTCCCTTATAATTATTTTATACAATCATTCCCTGTATTGGTCGATTTCTTTCCTAGTAGACATGAATATCGCTCTTTTTATCCAAGATTCGCACAGTATAACCCTGGACCCGTTCAAGTGTCCAGTCTAGAGTCTCTAGAGCTGTCTCCTTTAAACCAGGGCAAAAACTTCCCGCGCAGATTCAAAGTGATGAAATTAGAGCGGACATGATTGGTAGAAAAAGCGGTCGTAGTCAAGTAGCTAGATCGGTTGCCAATAACAGCTTGATAATAGCAAATAAAATCAGACGACGAAAAAGATCCTAAAAACAGGTAAACCAGCTATAACCCATGCAACTGCCATCTCACAGGGAAAAGTACAAAGGCAGCTTTGAAATATACGAAGGAAAATTTGAAGGAAATGACATTGGATAGAAAACATAATTGAGAAGGATCTGTCAGATTTAAGCGCCCGCATAAAACCTGTTCTATATACAATTCTTATGAGTTTATAAATAAATGGAAAAGATGCCGCGATTCTTTTTCATTTGTACGTAACTTAATCGGTCTACAAATAAGCTTTGACTGCGCATGCGTTAAGATGATCGTTGTATAAAGACGCTTTGTGTTATTCTTGCTGTTGTAATTATTATTTTTACTTTTATTATTAGTAGTAGTTTTTACGTTAAGAAATATTTACACTCATACAAAAATTGCTCATCAACGCATAAAGAGTTTATACTTCAAACGATTCTTGTTTACAGTAAAATGTGTCCTCTTGCTTTAAAATGAACTTTATCTTACATCTATTATTTAATAAATATGTCTTATTATTCGGACAAAGTAATTGTCCGTTTTAATTGTACGTCTGGTAAAATGTATTAAAATATGTATACTATAATTGACGATGGCACTAAAGAGTTGTCACGCACCTCCTCTTTGACCACACGTTGAAAGGTCTGGATTTCTTTTCTCTAGGAGTGGGGAACAATGTCATGTGGGTTTCAAAGGTCATTTTCCTAGTTTGCATTATTTTCCTTTAATCTTTCATGAAGAGTCTTTCGCAGCGCCGTCCATCGGAAACTACGCCAGATTATCCAGCAGGTGAACTCAGCCCCTGGAGAACCAGTCTCGGACGACCCCTGCATAATACGTGCGGACATGTTGTAAAGGATTAACCGGTAATATCATAAAGTTAAAGATAAGTATACGGCTTTTATGAGGGAGAAAGATTTTATGCCCATAAAAGAATCACGTGATCTGAAATGTTGGAAATCAAGATCATGAAAATGCTTTTTATGAAAAATGAAGAAAAAAAGGATAACTTTACAACAAACAGACTATAATCACGAAGCTGATAAGATTTTCATATGGATTTTTCATCCCCATAACATCTGAAACCTTATTTCTGATATTATTTGTATGCTATGTGCAGTGTATGATAAAAACAACATGCCCTCCAGACCATATATAGAAAGAAGCCTATGTAAATATTTGTCGATAAAAAAAATTGATGTGCCAGTGCCGACTTTTTAACATTAGGGCTATATGTAAGTTTTATTATAATTCTGTGTTCCAAAGACTAAACTTTGTATGTAAAGTAATTTTTTACTTAAACTTGTGGTGAACCAATTTTAAACATCAGTTCTAAAATCGAAATAAAATGTGAAAAGTTATATTCCTTTGAGTTAAATAAGGGTAAAATTAAAGTTATCTTATTATTGTGACTGTGATTCCAATTAAAATTGAGATTTGATTTCTTGTGCCCTTTTCCTATAAAAATCTGTGAATTTCGTTATATTTCCTACCCAACATGACATTTTTTTCCTGTCCAAGCCCGTCTCATTATATTGCGCATAAAAACGTTTGACTTTTTTTCATTTACTTTTATTATTACTTAAAATTGTGATTTAATTTCCTATGACTTAATTTTCCGTGATTTTTTCCTGTCACCGTCGGATAAAGGCAACAGAAGACTCTGGGCTGTAAAGGAACATGTCAGGCCAAAATTTCACAATAAAAAAAATCTAGGTCTATTATGATTCAACGATGCGCCGATATATCGCTTTACGAAGTCACCTATATAATAACCTTGTGATATACAATACATCCACGCATTTACCTCAAGTGTGGTTTAATGTATCCGCCTGAAAAGTTGCCTGTCCATAGACCTAGCTTGTCCATAGACCTAGGGTGGCATAATCTTGTACACACGACTGGGGGTGCCACCTACATTTTTTTTAGTTTAGTCCACAAATGCGTCTTGGAATACTTCATCAAGTATCTCAGCTACCACAGATCTGGAGGGTTGTCACGTCAGGAGACATTCCATCCCTTACTTTATCCGTTTCTCTATGATTCGGATGATACCTGTAGTCGTTTGTCGACTGCTCAAAGTCCCGTTCGTCATTAATTATTATAATCCCGTTCGTCATTCATTATTTATCATATTCCTGTTAGTCATTCATGATTAATCATATTCCTGTTCGTCATTCATTATTTATCATATTCCTGTTCGTCATTTATTTTTTCCCCCATCATAATTCTGTTCGTCATTCATTATTCATCATACTCCTGTTCGTCATTCATTATTCATCATATTTGGGTTCGTCATTCATTATTCATCATATTCTTGTTCGTCATTCATTATTTATCATATTCATGTTCGTCATTCATTATCACTGAAGCGTGGCGGCAATAGCATAAAACACTTCAACAAAGAAGAGCTATGACTTTGAATCTTATCTCTGATATACCACTTAAATGTTCACATCCTGTATCGCACCCTGAGTGAATACTTAGGGCCTACGTCGTATCGTTACAGCCCAAATCAAAACCTTGTTTTTTTATCAATAAGAACATTGCTTAAATGTAAGCATTGTTTATAAATTTAAATCTTTTGATAAATTTATAAAAGTTGTTTATAAATGGATCCCTTCGATCACTGCAAATTTTGTAGATTAATGTTTCTTATCAACTTTGAAGTGAAATAATGCAATTTTGAATTACTATCGATGTTCTTCTGCTGACTTTTTGATTTGTCCTCGCACAAATTTATCCTTACAAAACAATAAGAATGAATTTTATTTTAGTATTGTTTATTTTATTGTTTAAAGGTAACCTTAGCCCTTTGATTATGTGGCCATGGACTCAAGCAAACCCATATTTAAATTTTGTACTGTAGATAAGTTGTTTATTTAAAGTTAGCAGTTAAGTTAGAGATAATTTAATTGTCCAACATTTCTGTGGAACCAACATAATTGCAGGAGCTATCGGTGTCTTCTTTGTCCAGGTTGGGATATTAATGATAAGGATATGCAACGTGTCTAATTAATTTTATTTTTTCATATCTGTTAAATTCAGATCTTTTTCCAGCCAGAACGTTTGAGCCTAAATTCATAAAAGCTATAACAAATAAAACGAATAGAAATAAATGTAGTTGGTTTATATTTCATGACCCCATAGAGCTACTGTAATCCTCAAAAACGTGTGTGTACAGTCGTGTGTACACGGCTACCCATTGTACGGCTAATCAACTAAGCCAAGTAAACTGTGTGAAATTGCCCCCTGGCCTTTCAGCACATGTCCAAACACCAGCAACAGCTGGCGTTAGGTGGCGCCACATGACACCAGCTGCGTTTCTCCGTCGAACGCTGCAGGCGAATTTGGAAGGACCGCGCGCTCCCATGGCAACTGTCCATTCCTGAACGTTCATCAAACAGCCGTATGAGGTAAGTAGTATCTTTTCTTTTTGATTTTGTTTGGTGAAAGCCTTACATTTTAACAAAATATAAATGATATGTAAAATTATGTGATGGGCAGATTAGTTCATAATCGGTAAACTGAGGAGCCTCGTTCTCCCGCCAGTATAATGGCAGTAGGCCTATTTTTAGAGTTTACAAGAAACTTTCAAGTATCAGTAACTTATCTTGGTCACGAGTAGCCGCCGACGGCGACGCAACAAGGTTTCACATTGCGTCAGTCACTGAAAAAAAAGCAATTGAGGAGTTCATTCTTATGGGCTAGGTCACGAGTTGATATGTTGATATTCGATTCAGTTCAAGTAGCTTGCTGAAGCAAAATGTGAAATTTCGACTAGCTGGGTAGATAATTAGTGCCAACTCGCGAAAAGCAAATATACCAGTACTTGTCTGGAAAGCATGGGCGGGATTCCTCTTGATCGGTGCGGCACATACGTTTGCATGATCGGGGCAGAAGCCGGCTCCCCCCCCCCCCAGTTATGGCTTTGAAGTCGATCTATACAGAGCCACAACTTGGCCTACCCTCCCCCCCCCCCCTCTTTTACAGCCAATGCAACCTCATATAAGGGTTTCAGACCAATTTGTTGTGGCCAGTACTCCCCCCCCCCCCCTTTTCCTAAATCCTGGATCCACCCCTGTGGGGGGGGGGGGGGGGATGGGGGTTGATGGTTTATCTATCAAGACTGTTAAGACTGTAAACATTTTGAGACAAGTACAAACTGTGTGGCTCAAAATGGATCCAGAATATTAGGTTGAAGACAACATGACCTCCCCCCCCCCCCCCCCCCCCCCCCCGGCTTCACTTGACACTGTTATGGCATCACCAAGACTGTTACTACAGTTTCAATGGCCTCAGGCAAGATTTTCAAACATTTTGGTTAAAAAACTTCAGTCTCAGTTTTCCTTGATTTAAGAAAAAATCAAAATTTAACCATATGTTTCAGTCATCTGAATATATATGTATTTTTATCCTTTGTGCAGTGAATTTTAACAAGGAAAGTATATACTTTTTCATGTAGATACCACAGGCAGATTAAGAAGGGGGCACATTTGTTGTGTGCCCCCCGCCCTCAATTTTGACCTAAATATTTTAGAAATAGATACATGCTTAATACAAACTTGCAGCACTTCATTTTTCATCCTGCACTATTATCTTCCATAAATACTAGTTATGTTTAAAGTGTTCAAGCACTACCAGCACATGGTTTCACCAATGTCAGGGTGTTGAAGCCTCTTTTCTAAGGTCCTGTATCTGGGTCTGGATGTATTTCTTATATTGGTGACAGGATATTGAGAGGAGTCCACAATAAAAGATCTGCCTAAAGTTGATGTCTGGCTCATAGTCATACTTCTTACTAAGTGGCAGTCATTAAGAACCATATGGTTCAAATGAAACATAAGGGCTAGATTTTCTTAAGTGTCCACTTTTCGGTAGGAAAATATTGAAGAAAATAAGTTCCTAATATCAGGATATTAACCATAGGCCTTGACAGTACATGTCTTGCCAAATATGTATACCAAAGTACAGCATCCGGACTAGACCCCTTAATACTTTGCCACGTGAGCAAAAAAAGACCTCTATTTAGAGTGTGATCTCCTTTACCTTTTTGTTCTGTTTCAGATGCATGCTATACAAATAAAACCATTCAAAGATACTGGAATACCTGTGACGCTATACGATGGATAATGCATCACAGAATAAAACATATGCAAATTTTGTTTGTATATCTGTAACCCTGTTTCGGGAGAGAGCATGGAAATAGAGGGCTTTTACCAGAATAAAACGTATTTTAATGGCATTTATATAACATATAGTTTCCTTTTGTATGGACAACTGTCAATTGATACCCTAGTTTATCCTTGCCTATCTTCAGTAAAAGAACATCACCATTTACCTAAATCAATTAACAACATACAGGCCAAAAGGCAGGTAAATATTTCATGTGCAGCATTAAACATTGGGTAGAAATGTAAAGGAGAACACGAGGAGAGGAGATACATTTAAGTATTTGAAATATTAATAAATGCTACAAACAACAACTGGAAAATGTTTTATTATAAAAAGACAATCTGCAGGCATCTTAATTAATGTGCAGTTCACGAAATATTTGCAAATAAGTGTTAATCTGTAAGTCAACTCGTCCTTTAGAAAAATATCCATGATAATTCTGAGCAAAGGTTATTCATCCAGAGCTTTATATTGGCCTGAATGACTACAAACAGATTAAGAAAAACAATATATGATGTAACTTTCTATGTGACTGCTAATCATTATATGATCAATGAAAATGAGTGTGTCAGTGAGTCAAGTAATCTGATATATGATATGTAAAGGAGAACACCAAAATAAAAGCGAGTATAATATTACATGTAATCAGATGATTAAGTATTAACGCGAAATAAATCCATTACAGAAATGATTACCAGTGATAGAAATGCCTGATGCATTTTGCTTGGTTGACAAAATCAACTGCCAGAAGGTGTTAAGAACTATCAATCGTCCTTCATGATTTCAAGATCTGAAATATACTTATATACCTATAAATGATGAAATTGTTCATCTAAAATGAGCACTTGTTACAATTTTTGAAACAATAAAATGACATCAACAGTTCCAAAAGACTAGATCTTTATACAGGCATGTCGAACTGAGTCTGAATGCCAAGAAAATGATACACATATTGTATGTAAAGGAGATCACATGCAAAGAAAGTGGGTTTCACAGAAATCTGAACCATCTTAGACAATACCTTCTGTCATTATTTATGTGTATCGGAACATGTGCCAAACATCATTCTACCCATCTTATATAGACAATTATAACATGAATCCTTTCTTAAGTGCAATATGCAGTATATTCAACTGGAATTCTTAGAATTGGGTCCTGCTGTACTTATGCAAAATTATGTAAGAGTGTCAATCTTGTCAAACTCTACTTGTTCTAAGAACATGTGAATTACAATTAGGAAACTTATATATAAAAGTGAACATTTAAATCGGGTACAGCCACTCGCAGTCTAGGTATTACCCCAGTTTTAATCCAGTAGGGAGATCAGCACTGAACACTCTCTTAGAATAAGGAACAGGTGCATTAATAGTGCACACAATGTCATCTTTTGGAACTGGAATTTCATCTTTCCGATTCGGCCACTTGAACCTATGCAGTTTAACACTTGTGCACTGCATAAAGTTAATTGTCAGGCTGTCTGGGTCTGGTACAGATGTTATCTCCCCAATGTAATGCGATTCATCATATGTGGCAACAACAAAAGTTCCAATAGGAACAGGATTTGGATCTTCAGACTTTGCAGCAGGACAATCAAGAGATGAAGCTTCACTGCCTGCAGACTTACCAGGAAGAGCCGGGGATGTTTTTGTGAGCTGTTGGTCACCGATGTTTTGCCCGTCTGCTGTGGGCTGGTCATATATTCTGAAGTTACATTCTGGAAACTTATGCACTACCCAACCCGGACATGAAGGCTGTTGTGCGAGTCCAGAAGGCTTATAGCATCCAGAACAAAAGCAGGACACATGGCGTAATGCAACTGAACTTGTTCCTTGTATTGGTATACAGGCATGGAACTGCATTGTGCCACAAACAGTTTCTCTTGACAGTTCATCTAACTCCTTGCGAGACTTCAAAATCTCCTTTGCTGTGTACAACCTGTATTTCGGAGCCATTTTCTCACCATTTCCCCACTTGACAAAGTCCTCGGCACTTTGTATTCGTATGCCCCTCTTGACTGCTATAGAAGCCATTCTCTTGCTGCTTCCACCTACCCCATCACATGCTCCCTTCCCGTGCCCGGCTTCCATGTATGTCCATGTAGCTTGTTTACTCCATAGTTTCTCATGGTGACTCATGATCTGAAACATTGTTTTGTTTCGATATTGGCTGGTTGGGGAATCACTGGTGTAATGCACTGTATTGACAAATGGCAAGTCTGCATTTAAGTCATCAATAAGTTTTTTCATGATTGTAAAGATTGCAGCGACCTTATGATCTGTGCTATCAGAACAGAATATGTAAGACTTGACCTTCAGTGATCCGTTAGTGTCATCCTTGTAGTAAATGACAACTGGGTGAAGACTAATAGTTGGTTTGTTATAATAGCTACTTTGCACCTCTTCCAGGTAGTCGCAAACAAAGTTTTCTGCAAAGTCCATCACGGCAACGGCATGCCCAAGATACAGGTTTTCTTTTAGGCGTCTTACTTCTGAGTACTGAGTCTTAGCTCTACTTGTGTGCTCTCTAAAAGCTGACATCTCTTTATAAAAGTCGCTGACGAAATCATTTCTTGTTTTTGAGACACGGACCAATGCAGTTCTTTTGTACTTCTGGTTCTCTTCTGACTGATAAGTCACCTGCTGCCATTCCTCAAAAGTAATGTTTGGTGGCAGCTTTTTCACATCAATGTCTTTCAGCTGCTTTTCACAAACAAACTGCTCAGCACTTGAGTTAATTGAAGGTATATGATGTTTCAGTGCACGGAGTTTAAGCTCAAAATTTTGATGTTGCTGACACAAGCAAATTTCTCTCTTTTTAAATGATACATGTCTGAGGTGCGTTGTGAGTCGAACAACTGTCTGAAAAAATGAGAGACTAACATATGGATTGCCTTCATCCAAGTACTTGTCCCGCAGGTTGTAAACAAAATCATTCAGAACTCTCAGCTGATGGCTTCCTGTCCCATCTTTCCTTCCTGGTAGCACACTTGAAATATCATCTCTTTCCAAGAATTTCACGACGGATTTCCTTTTCTGCTGATTTGCTTCTTCCTGTCTCTTCTTCTTCACTTTCTGTAACCTCTTCGTTTTACTACAGCGTAATTTCTTTACATTCATCTTAAGGATTTGGCTTATTCTGCATACTGACCTTGTCTTCTTCGCATAATTGCCAGAAACTGCATTGGATATAGACACATCTGTATCAGTTTGTTCCGTCACCTGTAGCTCTTTTGCAATAGTATGCAAAGCTACTAGTTCCTTGTGTAGAGAGGGTACATTTTCTGGTTGAATTCCAGCATCCTGAAGAATACTTGCTGCTCTCTTTTTTGGTGTGCAGAATGATTGTGGGGTGTCTGGCTGAAGACCATGAGTGATGATTTTACCTTTCAACCTCTGATTCTGTTTTTGTGTTGTTTTTAATTTCTTTTTCAAGTGTGTCATTTCTGATTCTAGTTTTTTTATTTGCTCTTCTTAGTTTTGATGTAGCATGACTGATTCGTCTTCTGGATTTAGATTTATGTGACACTGGACCACTGCAAACGGTATTCACAGTAAATGGCAGCTTTACCACCAGATGCGATGATGATCTGTTCCAGGGTCCATCATGGACACTCGTTGATCTTGTGGCCCGCTTTGGTGTAGTAGGACATCCTATTTCTGAGTTGTTGTGATTTTTTTTATCTCAAGCCCTTTATCGAGATTTCTGCATAGCCAATTTTACCTTAACCCTCCTTTTCTCAGCATCTCCTTTCTCAAGCGCTTCTGTTGGAATGTATGCAACTCTCTTTCTCTTTGCTTCTTTTTCAAGAAAAACTCTCCCTTCTCTTTCTTTCTTCCTGTGATAGTATCTCAGCTGTCTGCTTTGTTTGTCCATCTTACAGACTATCCTAAAACATATAATGACAATGGATACCATTACTATTATATCATACTATAGTTTGTATAATAATATTAGTAAAATTATGATGTACAAATTAATTAATCAAGAATCATCAATATATATCTAAACACACACACTGTGCCCCCCCCCCCCCCCTCCGTAAGGCGTGAGTAGTGAGTACCTTTGGTCAGGTTTTATTCATCAGAAATAAACTGACAGTATTGTTGTTAATAAACATGGCCAGTTTCAATAGTCAGACCTAGAATATTAGAAATTAATAAAATGTGTACACTTGTGTCTATGTATGTGTGTGTGTGTGTGTGGGGGGGGGGGGGGGGGGGGGGGTGTTAACTTCCTAATATAATCTTAAACAAGGAAGCACATTTTTTTTGCTGTCATATGTAGTTATAGAAAATATTCTTTCAAGTTTATTATTCATAGTATATAAAAAGTGTAAAAAGTGTGTATGAGGGGGGGGGGGGGCAATTGTAATTATGAGCCAAAAAAAAACTATATATACCAAAAATCTCTTGTTTGATCTCTGTATTGTTTATATACCAGTATCATGAGTCAAATTGATATAATAAGGTCAACGAGTGTGTGTTTGGGGGGGGGGGGTGTTGTTCCTGATGAAATATAATGTAATTGAAAGGGGTGAGGGGGTGAACAGGGGGCATGCATTAAGCATGTGTCATGGCTGAGGCATGCACCCAGGCATAATCTCCTATCATTTTTTTATGCTTACACACTTAGGACAGTAAGTAAGGCAAGAGATGACAATAAATTTGGTATTCTACCCAAACAATGGAAATATTTAACAAGATCACACCATAATTTAGTTTAGAAGGTAAGGAGGATTACTTACAAATCTTATCTGAAACATGCTTACACGTCTCAGTAAAAAAAAAAACAGCCTAAACTGTGGGAGCTAAAGCAGTTATCTCCTTTACACATTATGTGAACTCCTTTACACCTTTTTCAATCACATTTCTGGAACGACCTTAAGCGTATTTTCTCTTATTTTCGCTCGAATAAATGTATCAATGATGTAAACAAGATACTTAATCAAGTAAAAGCGCCAATTCCTTGCTCTGCGCTACTAATTTCTGGCTTTGAAACATTGAAATTAATTATCTCACTGATAATATTACCTGTTTATCGTTGAAAACATACCTATAAGGGCCGCTGGACTCACGTTCTTGCCGCCATCTTCGTAACACAGGGTCGGGCTGACGTCACAAATTCAACTCACTGGTCTATATGCTGGCGCCACCTGTCTACCTTTTCAGACATGAAAGGCTTGGTAAAGGAGAACACATAAAGGAGTTCACTCTCTTCACCTAGTTCCACTTGATACGAACCGCGGTGCGTCGCATTTACCAATTCATTTAATACATAGGGAGCGTGAGTAGGCCGGCAATATAGTAGCATGTGTTAAATGTCCGCAACTGCTAAGGTACCGTGTCAACAGGGCGTAAAGGAGGTCACTTCCTTAATGCATCTCTCTCTCTGTCAGGCATTGATCTGTCACATGCGTAAAAGTAGCAGAAGTACTTAAAATTTATTATCATGAACGCAGACCGTATGACGCGCGAATTATTTAAATATGTTACTGAATACATTAAGTGATATTTTGTCATATTTTATGGGTATTATTATGTTTTGTAAAGGAGAACACATGGCTCTGGCGACATTAAGTTTTGGAAGTTTTCTCCTGATTAAAACATACGCGGCCTGTATCTTGACATTACTTTTTAAGTCAAAACTCGCGTGTCTCCTAACCGAGGATTCTAAATTTTTCACCTTTTCCTTTTATTGTTTTGGTAATGTTTTGAAAATTAAGGAGTGCTTTGGCGACATGGAATTTCTTTAAAAAATGGCCGACCTCTTAACTATTACAGTTAACCACACGGGAAGTAAAAGATATTACCTGGTCATGTCATATATGTATAGCAAGCTTAGAAAACGATCTATCAATTGGTACAGGAACTTAAGTGAAAACAAATACTAGTTTGGAAAAACATGCTGGCGACAAAAATACACCGAAAAGTGGACAGTTAAGAAAATCTGGCCCATAAGCCCTTGTGATATTTTGAACAGGTTATAAAACCTTAATTGAAATGTTAAGGTGGCATTCATAAATGCTTATGCAGTCAAATGTGTATATGGTACATATGCAGCCAGATGTCTTTGCATGGTTCCATTTATATGTATACATAAATATATTACATATGTGGTACGTATGCAGCTATAGTAAAGACTTGGAGGAGTAGAGAAGTCTGCAAGAGGAATACCATATAACTGACATCAAGTGTGGAATTCAGGAATTGTTTGCTAACTCCTGTTCACATGTTGAAAAAACTTGCGCCAAGCCCTATCATTAGTGCAAACCATAACATAGCAAACACCATATGCGTGCCAGTCAAAGTCACCTTAAATGTCAAGATTTTTCAAGTTTTGTTGATTTATTAAGCTTCTGTGTTTTTTTATGCCCCTGCCACAAAGTGGCCGGGGCATATAGTTTTACCCATGTCCATCCTTCCGTCATTCCGAAATCAAACAGTTGTAAGGACTTTTTTTCGCAATGCCTGCAGATATTGGCCTGATTTTTGGGGTGTGGGCAGATAATGACCAGTTACAGATCGAGTTTGAGTTTTGTCCTGGTTGACCTACTTTTGACCGTTTTATGGCTCCTAAACTTACAAAAATTTCATGAAAAATAGAAATTTTCATGACAAATACACATGTAAGGACTTTTTTTTGCAATTCCTGCAGAAATTGGCCTGATTTTTGGTCTGTGGGCAGATAATGACCAGTTACAGATCGAGTTCGCGCTTTGTCTTGGTTGACCTATTTTTGACCGTTTTACGGCTCCTAAACTTAGAAAATTTCATGAAAATAGAAATTTTCATGACAAATACACATGTACAGACTTTTTTTCGCAATGCCTGCAGATATTGGCCTGATTTTTGGGGTGTGGGCAGATAATGACCAGTTACAGATCGAGTTTGAGTTTTGTCCTGGTTGACCTACTTTTGACCGTTTTATGGCTCCTAAACTTACAAAAATTTCATGAAAAATAGAAATTTTCATGACAAATACACATGTAAGGACTTTTTTTTGCAATGCCTGCAGAAATTGGCCTGATTTTTGGTCTGTAGGCAGATAATGACCAGTTACAGATCGAGTTCGCGCTTTGTCTTGGTTGACCTATTTTTGACCGTTTTACGGCTCCTAAACTTAGAAAATTTCATGAAAATAGAAATTTTCATGACAAATACACATGTACAGACTTTTTTTCGCAATGCCTGCAGATATTGGCCTGATTTTTGGTATGTGGGCAGATATTGACCAGTTACAGATCGAGTTCGCGTTTTGTCCCAGTTGACCTACTTTTGACGGTTTTACGGCTCCTGAACCTAGAAAATTTCATGAAAAATATAAATTCTCATGACAAATACACAGCTGACTTTTTTTCACAATGCCTGCAGATATTGGCCTGATTTAGGTGTTTGGGCAGATAATGACCAGTTACAGATCGAGTTCGCGTTTCATCCTGGTGGACCTACTTTTGACTGTTTAAGGGCTCCTAAACTTAGAAAAAATTCCATGAAAAATAGAAATTTTCATGACAAATACACATGTACGGAATTTTTGTTCGCAATGCCTGCAGATATTGGCCTGATTTTTGGTATGTGGGCAGATATTGACCAGTTACAGATAGAGTTCGCGTTTTGTCCCAGTTGACCTACTTTTGACGGTTTTACGGCTCCTGAACCTAGAAAATTTCATGAAAAATAGAAATTCTCATGACAAATACACATGTACGGACTTTTTTTCGCAATGCCTGCAGATATTGGCCTGATTTTTGGTGTGTGAGCAGATATAGACCAGTTACAGATCGAGTTCGCGTTTCGTCCTGGTTGACCTACTTTTGACCGTTTTACGGCTCCTAAACTTAGAAATTTTCATGAAAAATAGAAATATTCATGAATGATACACATGTACGGAATTTTTGTTCGCAATGCCTGCAGATATTGGCCTGATTTTTGGTATGTGGACAGATATTGACCAGTTACAGATAGAGTTCGCGTTTTGTCCCAGTTGACCTACTTTTGACGGTTTTACGGCTCCTGAACCTAGAAAATTTCATGAAAAATAGAAATTCTCATGACATACACAGCTGACTTTTTTTCGCAATGCCTGGAGATATATTGGCCTGATTTAGGTGTTTGGGCAGATAATGACCAGTTACAGATCGAGTTCACGTTTTGTCCCAGTTGACCTACTTTTGACCATTTGACAGATCCTGAACATAGAAAATTTCATGAAAGACAGAAATTTTTATGAAAAATACACATGTATGGACTTTTTTTCACAATGCCTGCAGATTCTGGCCTGATTTTAGGTGTGTTGCTTGATAATGACCCATTAAAGATCGTGTTTGCATTTTGCCCATGTTGACCTACTTTTGACCATATAACACCTCCTGAACTTAAAAAATTTTGCAAAATTTAACAAATGTTTCTAATTTGCCCCAGGCAGGGGCATTCGTGTCTTTCCGACACATCTAGTTTTGTTTCTGAAAAACCAGGAGGGCAAAGTGTTAAAGTCAGCTGAGACTGACATCATCAGTAATATGAGACTATAAACCCCACCTTTTACCTTTACTGATCTTGGGTAATCTACTGGGAAAAGGGGGGTGGGGAGGGGTTTCACTTGTGGTTGCTCAGTGATTGCAGATATTTTTTTACATAAAAACCAATGGAAATGAAAAACAGTCCAATTTTGCCTCATGATGCATTTTAAACCACTCCGGATTGTGCTGTTGTGTAGTCTTAATTTAAAAAAAAAACTGTCTACATTATTTGAGAGGGAAACAACAACCCTTCCCCTGTCCCTCTGCACCCCCTCATCAAATCCTCTATCCACCCCTGTATCTGTGTTACTTAAATGCTTTAAAAAGTGAAGGTGGACAATACTGCTCTAATAACTAATGATTTGTACCTTTTGACTCATTCGCATCATAGCTTCCATGATATTATTATCTCCTGTCCCTGGTGTTTCATGAATATAGATAGTTCTTTGATGTTGAGGATAGGATTAAATTTTGTGACATTATATTGAATAAAGAGAATACTTGGTTTTTATTAAAATGAAGAGGAGTCAATTTCACAGATATGAATATTTAACAGATTAATTACATAGTTTCTTTGAGCTCAGATGGGTTCATTATTATATTTTTCATAGCTAATAAAGAATTGATTGGATATCTGTTAAGACTAATTGACTTGATGGCTTAAAATGTGCCTTACTTTATGCATGAACTAGTAATATGATGGAATTAATTCCTGTTCTAGATTCCAGCAGACCTTTCTTCTTTATCACACATAAGGGATAAATCTTCATTTTATGCTAATTTATTAAGGTACTGATGTTTAAATCACAGCAGATATATTAACCAATGAAAAAACATAATACTTTGCCATCTGGTAGAGGTATAATAATGTTGGCGAGGTTTTAATGAAGTTTATCACCGGGAGGGGGGGGGGGGGGGCGGAGGGGTGTGTTGATTGATCAGTTGGTTATGTCTGTAAGCTACTTCACTGAAAAAAGTTATCGATTATGACAATATTTTGTGGACATGCAATCAGGGTAACACTCAGGATTTTAGAGCAAACTGGATCAATGTTATTATGTTTTTAATTTAAAACTTTAGGTACCATGGTTAGATGAGACAGTTTCTTTATCCATTCCAAGGGCCAGGGCCCATTCACTGGTGTTGAAGGCCATCTTGTTCTAGAGCTGACGTGATCCAACCATGGTTTGAAATTTGGGCATAGATTTTCTGTTAAGTTTGATTAAGATACTGGTGGAGGTAAACCTCTAGTCGCAGGCAATTTTCTAGTTACCAAATGAGTTATTATGGGCCATAGTCAATCAGAGCTAGTCAAACCATTGACTGCCCACATTTTCCTTGGGGCTAGGTGACTTTATCATGAAAACTAAGTAGGACCATCTGAAAAGCTGTTACAAAAATAATTTAAATCAAATGAAATTAATAATTAAAATAATTTATTTGATTATAGGTGAATGATTGACTTCAATGTAATCATTGACTTATTACAGCCCTTGAAATTTCAGAAGTCTGTCCCAGTGTCTTTTCTTTTTGATGCGAAATATTGCCAGGAACTTTTCCAAAAAGTAACTGCAGTTTAAATCCAATCTTGATATGCATGCTTTAAGATTAAAGTACTTGGCGACATGAAAATTTTGTGATGATATAAGTGAGGCAAATATAATGAGATACATGTATCACTTTAGTGATCCATTCAAAATTGACAGTTTTGTGATTATCTATAAACAAATGTTAAATTCACAGTATTTTAATATCAGCCTGAGAAAAACATGCAGGGATTCTGTAAACTCAAAATTTTGAACATTTAAGAGGTCATTAAGAAACCCCCCCCCCCCCCCCAAATAGGAAGCTGAGGGACTACCTGAGCATGTAATAAACAATCCCCGCCCCCCAACCCATGCAAAATTTGAACATGAACAACAAATATTGAATAAACCAGTGTATTGTATCACTATTTAGTTCAGGGCAATAAATTAGGGAGAAGAGGGGAATGGATCAAAATGTTGGCAACATCATTTGTATGAGATAATTAATTTGTCGCTTATGATTATGAGATATATGAAGTGTTAATGTTGTACAAACAGTACTGTACACATTGTAGCATTGTTAATTATAAATTGTGCAACAGAAAGATGAACAAGACTTCTTTGATATTTTTATCTTTGAAAAATTAGCTGACCAGCTTGTTTTTGACAAATGATAATTGTCTGATATATCCCTGAAAGACCTTTTGCCTTGTTGACACATGTTAAGCCATGTTATTTGATCAAAACCTTGATCATTATTTCACATACAGGGTTCACCTACCAATAAAGTGAAGAACAGTGATGATTTTGAGGTCACATGGTCAAAGGGCAAGGTCACAGTACCCACTTCATGAAAAGGTTGTTGATGCATTCTAAGTAAAAATTTTCTTCTTGAGCCTTCCATAGTTCATATATAGGGGAAGAACGGATATGATGTTTAGGTTACAATGTTGAAGGTCATTTTTCTGTTGAAAAAGATTATGGACTTATTGTAGGCAAGCCTATCATTCCAAACAGTCCATCCTTCAAATATAGGCCATTCACCAGTCGGGATAGAACCCTATTAATTTTGTGTTCACAAGTTTAAAGGTCAAGGTCACATTACCAACTCCTTGAAAAAGTTTGTGGGTATATTTTAGCCAAACTTGTCTTCCCAAGGCTTTCAGTTTATCACATATTGCTCACCTACTATTAGGGAAAGAACCTTTCAATTTAGAGTGTAAAAGGTCAAAGGTGACAGGACAATTTTAGGACCATCTATACTAGTGACTGTCAGTTGGCAATGACTGCCACTAAGTGTTCAGGTCAGTAATATTGACAAAAAGATCACATTTGTTTTATTAAAAATTATATTTCAATTGAAAGTAAAAAACAAGGAGCTTAGCTTTAAAGGTTAGCTTCTTGAGGGAGTTCCCCAAATGTATCTGGTTTCATTTAACAAAACATGCACATACTGGTTCATAGAACCTGAACACAGACGACAAACCTTGCATGCAGCTAAATCATTTTTATGGAAAAGACGTTTAAGAACTATCAGTTTAAGAAAGCTGAATCTAGAAGGAATAGATCCAAAAAATTGACTGTTAAAAAAAATAACTAGTGTAAAAACAGACGATTACTATTGTTACTGCAGAATAGATTTTTAAAAAATTAACAAATTGAGAAAACCATATTGCTTGTGTAAAAATCAAGACATGCTATTACATGGAGTTAACATGCAGCAAAGATTTCTTCAGCAGAGGGTTGTGTACATTATGCTTGAGAATATAAGAAGAAATGGTTGAATTTTCCATGGACATCGTTGCTGAAAGATAGAAAGATTTCTTTTATTAAGTATCTTTACTGCTTTGATGGCAGGAAAAAAATGGCAATTTTGTATTGGAGCTGCAGCCTGTAATACAAGACGCTCCAGTTGCCGGGAAAAGCCATTGTGCATTGTGTCACATGATAACTGAAGTACCCTGGAACTCCGGGAAAGAGAAATCTTTTTGGTAGCATTGGTTGAAATTCCAGGGACATGCATGCACAGCAGCTGCAATGATTAGATGAATCCCTGTGTCTGAAGTTTGGTTATTTGCACCCGAAAAAAGGTGGACTTGTCAGTTTGCTGGGATTATGTTTATCATTGACATTCAGGTTTTGTTCTGTTACTAGACTTTTAAATTGCTTGTTTCTTGTGGATTTTGCAGACGGACCAACATCTCAATCAATATCATGCAATATCTGTTAATTAGTGCTTGACTGACCAAAGTCAGATTTTATCTATTGTTCTTTCATCCATCTGTCTGTTTGTGATTAGAAAGAGGTCACAAGCTCAATTTGACCTCATTCCCAAATAATTTTGGTTTAAAAACACCCACTCTTCAATCAAATGAGAAAAACTGATCAGCTCATGAGAGGTTAAACTCTGCTTTTCATACTCCCATCTCTCTGGTGGGCAGGTGTGCGTCATTTTAATTTATCATTAACAAGGTATAAGGTTTGCTGGGCTTCATCAAGACAATGATGTGCATCTTTTATTTAAATATTGCAGAACTTTTGGAACATTATAATGTTTAATACAAGCTCACTCATAAGAGACTGTATGGAAAATATCTCAGTTCTCTGCTATAATGTGGTCAATAAATCATCACTAAACCTGATGGGATAATTTACATTAGCACTTCTCCAGATAGGCACCCCTATGGTATCAGTAGTACTAAATCAGGCAGACAGAAAGCTTATTTCTACTATGCTTCATTGTTTTAGGTGTTCAGGCAAAAGATTCAGTCAATTGATCAGTAGTCACCTGTGGAAATGTACCAAAAGAAAAAATAACTGCTTATAGCTTAGGATGGGTTTTGTGAAACTGGTGGCTCCATTCTAATCAGGAATTACTTTGGAACACTATATATGTACTAATATAAGGAGAATTGACTGGGGGATATTGTTTTCTGTGACTATAAGTCATCTGAGCTATAGTCGTGGTCCACTGTCCATTGTCCGTCCGTCCATCCGTCCGTCGATGTGGCACGTCTTGAAACTGTAAGACCTAGGAATCCAAAATTTGGCATAATGTTAGATGTCCCCAAGATCTTCTACCAAGCCGAAAACTGGGTCTTTGCGACTTCGTTCCTTTCAGAAATTAAGGAAAAACCTCAATTTTTTATTAAAAGCCTATTTTCACACTTCAGGACTGCCTAATGTCAAAACCACTCATCTGTTTTTTCTCATATTTACCAAAAACAATCCTCTATAAAGTTCCTATGTACATGCCAGAAATTAGGTCTGTATTATTTAATTTAAAAAAGTTATGGGCCCAAACATAATGCATTTTGTTAACAATCAGGAAAGAAATTTGATCACTAAACACAAAACTTGTTAAAGCTAAGCACTTTTTTTCCAGTAATATTACTTTTATTAATTAAAATGAAATTGTATATCAAAAATTAGATCAGAGTCTTTTAAATTTTTTAAAATATTAGCAAAAATAAAAAATTGGTACCTTAAATTTTGCCCAAATTTGACCATGGCACGTTTTTTTTCCTGTAACTGCTGTGGATTTAATTTTTAAAGCATGTTTTTATTAGCATTTCAACTGTTAACACCAAAAATTTGAAACCAGTTGATCAAAAACTGTAGATTTTATTCACGTTTTCAAGCACCATGTCACATATTGTTTACATCAAGCTAGTATTATGCAGTTTGCTAGAGCTCAGCTCCTGAGCTTCAGCTCTAAGTTCCTTAAACTTGGCATACAGTTAGTTATCATGCCAAGAATTTGGTCACTAGGACTTAATTCCTTTGAGATATTAATGAAAAACTTCATTTTTTCCATTAAAAACCCATTGTTACACTTAAAGACTGCCTAATTTCAAAACCACTGATCTGCTTTGATCATATATAATATACATATTTTTCTATACATTCGCTATGCACATGCCAGAAATGATGTTAGTATTGCATATTTTTTTAAAGTTATGGGCCCAAACATAATGCACTTTTTAAAAAATCAAGAAATATATTTACTCACCTAAGATGAGAATTGCTGAAGCTGGAGACTTTTTTTCAGGTAAATAACTTTATTTAATCAAGATTCAATTGTTTACCCAAAATTAGATCTGAATTTTGCAAATTTTTCAAGTTATTAGCATAAATAAAAAATCAATACCTAAAATTTTGTCCAACTTTGGCAATGGCATGTTTTTTCCCTGTAAGCACTGTTGATTTAATTTTCACAGCATATATACATGAGGATTTAATCTTTTAAAATCTGAAATTTCAAAGGAATTGATTGAAAAGAGTAGCTTTTATTCAAGTTTTCATACACCATGTCAAGTGTTGTTTACATCTAGCCCACCTAGTAGTACAGCCTTCACTTGCATTATGTAACCCACCCCAGGCAGCTTGCCTTGGCTCAGCTTTGCCACTACCAGCAGGCTTCCCCTCTGCCCTGCACATCCCCCCCTAGACGGTGCATTAACTAGATGAATGTTATAATTTTCTGTATTTCATTTTATTCTTGGCTATGCAGTGCTACATTTTAGATTTTGTATTTACCACCAGGGTTACAATGATTAAAGTGCACATTTAATTGTGTCCACAAAGTGGTATATTGCTATGAAAGTGTGGATGGTCATCAGATAAGTAATTCATTACTTGAGAAGAGTAAAAACTTCACCATTGACTATTAATTCCAGTAATAAATTATAGCTTAGATTGTAATTAGCATAATGATATAGTTTGTCCCTCATTCAACCAACAGTGTGTATACTTTATTTGAAAGGATGTTTTTATTTTACCAAATTTACTGAATCTTTTATTTTATTTTGGTGAATAAGATTAAGCATGTACTGAAAACTCCAATGTGCAAAACTTTTTAATAGTGATTCAAGGAATAATCTTGTAGATGCCATGTTGTGGCATTATTTTCTTTTAAATTCAGTTTAAACATTTGTGATTTAAAAATAATAAAAATACATGTGTATGCATAACATTACTCAATATTAGCTACACTCTGGATATATAATGATTGCAACTTAGAAATCTAATATTTAACTTATATTTTCAGTGTTTTTTAATACAAATTTATAAAACTTGTAAATAAAAAAAAATTAATCAGATAAAAACTATTTTAATGGAAAAAGTGGATATGCTTAAATATAGGCTTATATATAAACTTAAATGCATTATTCCCTTGAAAGTGAAATAAAGGTATTAGTCCATTCTGTCCACTGGCCTGTCCATCTGTAAATTTTTCATATGCATCACAGTATCTCAAAACTTTTACTGTTTTTCTTCATGACAGTCTTGTCAAAGTATTAGTTTGCAATCATATATTTAGAACTTTACTATAACCAAGTAGGAGGGCTTCTTTCCTCTAAGCTTCTCATATGATTATATAAATGGAAAATTGAAATAGAATATTTTGCATTTGCAAAAATTTCAAACTTAAGCTGAGTGTCGTGACCCATGGGTCCCTTGTTTATATATCTCTTTAATTGTATCCGCCAAAACAGTTTTGCGATTACTATGTTTTCAGCCCCCCGCCACAGCCACGTAGGTGTCCGGAGAACTCCACTGTAACCGCTGGGCAGAATTTTATGGTTGGGTCACATGTGAACTGCTGCGCCCCGATTTTGTTTTGACCTCTGACCTTTCTTCTCTGCCCAGTGTCCCTTTGTGCGTCTGTTTCCACACATAAACCCACATATCTCAGGAAACGTTTGACCGATCAGGTAAAATATTTTGTACAAATGTAGCCCTTGGATAGCTTTATATCATATACAAAAAATGGTGATGCCACCTGCAACCATGTTTGCACAGTGTCCATCTGTTCGTCTGCTTTGGGTTAAAACCACTCATATCTCCACAGTGGTTTGACTAATTCACCTAAAATTTGGCATGTGTATACATCCTGGATAGCTTTCTTGATTTTATAACAGGTGGCGCCACCTACATTCATGTTCATGCTACAGACATCGATTCTTATATCTCCAGACTGGTTTGACATATCTTCCTGTGCATGTGCATGTGTATAGATCTCACTTAGCTCTTTACCATACGCAAAACTGGTGGCACACCTGCAACCATTTTTGCACTGCTTCCGTCTGTTTGTATGCTGTTGGAGAAAATCACTCATATCTCAGTAGTGGTTTGACTTATCTGCCTAAAATTTTGCGTGTTTATAAATCTTGGTTAGCTTTCTTGATTTTTTTGGCAGCCGGCGCCACCTACATACACATTTCGGCTGCAGACATCCATGCTGATATGCAACACACCTCACTCTATTTCTCCTTGCCACTCAATCCATGCCTCACTTCATCTGTTCCACTCTGATTTTGGCGGATACACGTAGTCGCTTGTCGAGTACCTGTATTCTAGTTATTATAAGCATTATTAATATGAGCCTTTGTCCCTTTCTGTTTCTTTAGTCATGTACTGTTAATACAGTGTTTGTTTAATGATGCATGATTGCAAAGTCCTAGACAGGTTTGGATAATGATTTTCAGGAATTGTATAGTGAAGCTGTAATGATCATGATTAAACATGGAAGTAATATAATTCCCGTATACTGTCTCTGTCACCCTTTTTATCTTTTTCACTTTTTCTTTCTCTCTCACCTCTCTCTCTCTCTCTCTCTCTCTCTCTCTCTCATAAACACTTTTTCATTATTTCTTGTTCTTTCTTTTCTAGCTCTGTTTTTTTTCCCTTTTCTTTCTTTCTTGTCCACTTTGTGTTTCTTTCTTTCTCTTTCTTTTTTAGCACAGCTGATTGAAAGTCATCTGAGTTAAAATGATAACTCTTCGTCCTTTGTCTTTCCTGTCATCCAGGAACAAGGGGCAAATCTATTTAACTGTACCGGCCTAGAAACTTCTAACCAAGGAGTTTATAACAAATGGAGTTTCATCTTTAAGAAGGACTGCCAGGTCTAAAATGTCAGTCATGCGCTTATTGCAATTAAGACCTGCTAAGGCCATTAACCCTATTGTGCGCCTATTGTATCGCGGTGTCTTGCGCAGCGGCGGCACAGCCTTTTAATTTATATAGCGAGGCTGTTGGATGTGACTGATGCTGGGTGGTGAAGCTTGTCAGGCCAAGAGCGATATATCCAGTTTCTCAGCAGTAAATCACTTGAATAACATTGCCCAGAAATATGAATGCGCAGTTCGTTTGTTTTGTTAAGATATATGCCCAATAGGTATCTATATAGAGATGTCTCAGAGGAATCACAGATTCCTCAGATTTTGAGCTCTCTGGGAGTCAATTTACCCATTGTTCAAGGTTTCTTGAATTCAGCTGAGCATCATCGCCCATGGGCCACTTGTTCTCTCTCCCTATTTTTTTCATTTTTTTTCATCCTTATTTCTTCCTCTCTTCCTCTCATATTGCTAGTTTACTGCTGTAACAGTAAAACAAAGGATAGTTAACAGAAGTCAGTGTCAGAGCTGAATAATGAGACCAACATAGAGGTACAGGATCCTGCAGGGAGAATCATTCATCATTCAGTGATTGACCCAGGCATTGCAGGGGCAGATCCAGGATTGAGGAAAGGTGGGGGGGGGGGGGGTCCAACCCACAAGGACAACCATAAATACCTAAAAAAAAAGGTCCCCTGGTCTGGAAAAAAGTGGGGGTCCAAGCCTTAAAGTTTTATCTTAAAACCTTACAAAAAGAATGTGGCTACAGAAAAAAAGAGGGGTCTGGACCCCCCTGGATCTGCTTCTGCATTAGTAATTATATATACATGTAGTACAAGGAAGTGGAAGGAAACCAGATCATTGTAAGATTCAAGGCCACAGGCTGACTATAGTTGCCAGGGATAGATCCAATCAGGAGTTAGAATGATATTGTATATAATGGCCTTAGCTTTAACAGAAAATGTTTGTATTTTATATATTGGTACCTGGGTGTTTATTATGGAAAATTGTCTTTTTCGCCCTGGATATATGAGTAATGGAAAATTGTATTGGATTTTTTTTATAGGCCAAGGACAAGTATAAAAATGCTATAATTCTGGGTGTAGGAAAGTTTACTGAAAAACTGGTGAAAATATTTAAATGATCCTATTATTTATATGTTGCCTAAAAAAAATAGTAATTTTAATGGTAAAATCTTAACTGGCAGAGGCAATGACTGCCAAAGGGTACTTTGAGTACATCTAGGCTAAGGGCCAATTCTGAAATTATATGACTTACATGAATTGGAATCGAATTGAAAGAACAGATATACATTTGGAATTGAATAGGAACCAAAGCCCACAAGTTCAGATGAATTGACTTAATGGATGTAAAAACTTCCCATTTCTCACAGTTTGATAAGAGGAAGGTAATGGGATTGATATTTTTATATCTATTGATATTTTTCATCTAACACATTGGAGTGAATTGAAATGTATATTTCATAAAAAATGGAATCGGATAGAAAATTTCATATCAGGTCTGCCACTTTATGCACCGTTTAATGAGTTACATATCACTTTAGTTCACTTTATTTATAAATACACCATAGTGTGAGAAAATGTGGCACTTAATTGGCTGTTTAATTTTTTTTTGGAGGGGGGGGGGGATTTATTTATATGACCTCAGTGGCATTCCTAGAAATTCCTGTATAGCTGACATTTCATTCACCTGCACTCCTTCCAGGAAGTGAAGGTAGGATATTGTATTGCCAAGGTTACCGCCTCCTACAGCCCCAGCTTCTCTTCATCTTCATCCTGGCTTGAGGCTGGTTGTATGTCAGCCACCTGCTGTACTGCAGATGCTGTGGCTCTGCGAGGTCAGACTGCCACTATCACAGACTGAAGAACAACTGTGAGACATTTGTATTAACAGACATAATGTCTTACCTATAAACATACATATATACCTGTCAGGGTTAAAAGGATGTTTTATAGTGTTTATGGTCAAATAGGACTTGTGATTAAATATGTCTACAGGCCCACTGGGATAATTACTGTTAAATTGTTTCATGATATATTTGGTACCCTGGAAGTAGGACTAAGTTAAGGTGTTTGAGTGCTGAGTGCAAGGCCCAGGTTCGAATCTCTCCATTGCCTCAAAGGCAAATTAGTAAATCTGTTAGAACCTCAGAAGTTTGCTTTTATGTCTTGATGATGATTCATGGCTTTAGGCCCAGAGCACATAAACCTGAAATCTAGAAGGACTAATAAAGACATATCATGAATTCTTATCATATGGTAATCCATCTCATTTGTAATTAACTAGGCAACCATCTGGCTGTGGGCATATCTATAGAATACTTTGAGGGAAGAATGAGAATCTGGAAAACCAGAATCTTCCTAGGAAGAATGAGAATTCCAGTGCTTTTCCAAGAAGAATGAGAATCCTTGAGCATTCTACCAGGGAATAATGGGGAGTAAGTACATAATATCTCAAGAGTGATTCTCATTTTTTCCCTGGCAGAAATGAATAAGAATTCTGTTTCTTTATGCGAACAACAGGAACTGTTGATTATTAGCTCAGCTGACTATAAGTCATCTGAGCTATAGTCGTGGTCCTTTGTCTGTCCGTCCGGCTGTCCGTCCGTCCGTTAACAGGGCACGTTTTCAAACCGTTGGACCTACAAATCCAAAATTTCGCATTCCGTTAGATGTCCCCGAAATCTCCTACCTTAAAGAAAATTGGGTCATTAGGACTTTGTTCCTTCGAGATATTAAGGAAAAACCTCTGTTTTCCATAGAAAAACCATTGTTACACTTCAAGGCTGCCTAATATCAAAACCACTGATCTGTTTTTGATCATATTTAGTATTCTTATTCTTCCATACATTTTCTATGAACATATCAAAAATTAGGTCAGTATTGGGTATTATTTTGAAGTTATGGGGCCAAATATAATGCAATGTTTAAAAAATCAGGAAATATATTTTATCACCTAACATGAGAATTGCTGAAGCTGGAGACTTTTTTTCAGGAATATAACTTTATTTAATCAAGATTCAATTGTTTACCCAAAATTAGATCTGAATTTTGCAAATTTTTCAAGTTATTAGCATAAATAAAAAATCAATACCTTAAATTTTGTCCAACTTTGGCAATGGCATGTTTTTTCCCTGTAAGCACTGTTGATTTAATTTTCACAGCATATATACATAAGGATTTAATCTTTAAAAATCTGAAATTTCAAAGAAATTGATTGAAAAGAGTATCTTTTATTCAAGTTTTCATACACCATGTCAAGTGTTGTTTACATCTAGCCCACCTAGTAACACAGCCTTCACTTGCATTATGTAACCCACCCCAGGCAGCTTGCCTTGGCTCAGCTTGGCCACTACTAGCAGGCTTCCCCTCTGCCCTGCACTCCCCCCCCCCCCCCCCAGATGATGCATTAACTAGATGAATGTTATAATTTTCTGTATTTTATTTTATTCTTGGCTATGCTACATTTTAGATTTTGTATTGTACCACCAGGGTTACAATGATTAAAGTGCACATTTAATTGTGTCCACAAAGTGGTGTATTGCTATGAAGGTGTGGATGTTTATCAGATAAGTAATTCCTTACTTCAGAAGAGTAAAAACTACACCAGGTGTGAAATTGACTTTTAATTCCAGTAATAAATTATAGCTGAGATAGAAATTAGCACAATGATATTGTTTGTCCCTCATTCAACCAACAGTGTGTATATTTTATTTGAAAAGATGTTTTTATTTTATTCAAATTTACTGAATCTTTTATTTTATTTCAGTGAATAAAATTAAGCATGTACTGAAAACTCCAATGTGCAAAACTTTTAAATAGTGATTCAAGGAATAATCTTGTAGATGCCATGTTTAAATTCAGTTTAAACATTTGTGATTTAAAAATAATAAAATATGTGTATGCATAATATAACCAAATATGAGCTACACTCTGGATATATAATGATTGCAACTTAGAATTCTAATATTTTAACTTATATTTTAAGTTTTTTTATTACAAATTTATAAAACTTGTAAATAAAAAAAATGAATCCGATAAAAACTATTTATGGAATAAGTGGATATGTTAAAAAAATAGGCTTATTTATAAACTTTAATGCATTATTCCCTTGATAGTGAAATAAAGGTATTAGTCCATTCTGTCCACTTGCCTGTCCGTCTGTAAATTTTTCATATGCATCACAGTATCTCCAAACTTTTACTATTTTTCTACATGACAGTCTTGTCAGAGTATTAGTTTGCAACCATATATTTAGAACCTTAATATAACCAAGTAGTAGGGCCCCTTTCCTCTTAGGTTCTCATATGCTTATATAAATGAAAAACATTACAATAGAATATTTTGCATATTTTGCATTTGCAAAAATTTCAAACTTCAGCTGAGTGCCGTGACCCATGGATCCATTGTTTTTAGTTCTAAATTAATTGCTGGTAACCCGGGTTGGATCCCTGATGTGGCCATGAGAGTGGGTTGTAGTTGCCTGTCTGAGGCCGGTGGTTTTCTCCGGGTTCTCCGGTTTCCTCCACCCCTACAGACTATTGAACGCCATCATCTGAGCCATGGAGAGTGCCTTGATTAGTTTAATAACTATTTGTAAAATCCATGTAAAAATGAATAAGTTTATATTTAATTGTAAAATTATATCCTATAGGTAGGGAAGGTTTGTAAAATAAAAATAAATACCTACACACAACATTTTAAGACTTTTTGTAGCATCAGTTGTAACCATTCCTGACCCATTTACAGGTCACATGATTGAATGACACATAATGGAATGTAATTTTATTTTCCATTGCATAAACTTGTATTTACCATTATTTAAATGATTGATGGCACAAAAAATTTATTTGTTAATTTGATATTTATCCCAGCTTGCGATATATATTACATGGATCTTGTTTTACAAATAGAATTTGATATTTTTATGCCCCCACCACAAAGTGGCCGGGGCATATAGTTTTACCCATGTCCGTCATTCCGTCCTTCCGTCCTTCCGTCATTCCGAAATCAAACAGTGGTACGGACTTTTTTACACAATGCCTGCAGATATTGGCCTGATTTTTGGTGTGTGGGCAGATATAGACCAGTTACAGATCGAGTTCGCGTTTCGTCCCGGTTGACCTACTTTTGACCGTTTTACGGCTCCTAAACTTAGAAAATTTCATGAAAATTAGAAATATTCATGACAGATACACATGTACAGACTTTTTTTTCGCAGTGCCTGCAGATATTGGCCTGATTTTTAGTGTGTGAGCAGATATAGACCAGTTACAGATGGAGTTCGCGTTTCGTCCCGGTTGACCTACTTTTGACCGTTTTACGGCTCCTAAACTTAGAAAATTTCATGAAAAATAGAAATTTTTTATGACAAATACACATGTACGGACTTTTTTTAGCAATGCCTGCAGATATTGGCCTGATTTTTGGTGTGTGGGCAGATAATGACCAGTTACAGATCGAGTTCGTGTTTCGTCCCGGTTGACCTACTTTTGACCGTTTTACGGCTCCTAAACTTAGAAAAATTAATGAAAAATAGAAATTTTCATGACAAATACACATGTACAGCCGTTTTTAGCCCTCAGCTCATAGGCTGATGGGCTATTTTCGTCACCCAAGCTGTCCATCTGTCTGTCCGGTGTCTGTCCGTCCATCCGTCCGTTCCGCGTCTGTTAACTTTTACCTTGTGAGCGGGATATCTCTAAAAGGATTCACCGTTGGAATTTTATTTCAGCAGTGAAGATGTATATCGATAAAATCTCAGTCAAGTTCGAAGATGGGTGATCTTGACCCATTTTTCTACATTTTAGAGCTGATTATAGAAAAAAACTCATAAGTTTATATCTCAGGAACCATTGTGTGGATTTTCACAAAACTTACTATGATCATTGGGACTGAAGGTCTGTATGTGCTGCACAATTTTGGTGGTGCCACCTGCAATTTCTGATTTTTTAATGAAATTTTATTGGATTTTTTCAATTTTGGCCTTTTGTGCAGGATATCTCCAAAGGTATTCAACACAGGAACTTCATTTCTTCAGTCCTATTGCATTATATTTACAAAATCTTGGTCAAGTTCAAAGATGGGTGATCTTGACCTACTTTTCAAGGTCACAGAGCTTAGTATAGAAAAAAACTTAGGAGCTTATTTCTCAGGAAGCATTTGGTGGATTGTTATGAAACATGGTATATACCTCTCCAATTTAAATTTATAAATGATTATCAACTTTTGCTAATATTCTAGTTTCGCAATGCAGTGCTTACAGATACTGGCCTAATGTTTGGTCTGTGGGCGCATAATGACCACTTACAGATCGAGTTCGCGTTTCGTCCCAGTTAACCTATTTTTCACCATATGACAGATCCTGAACATAGAAAATTTCATGAAAGACAGAAATTTTCATGAAAAATGCACATATATGGACTTTTTTTCACAATGCTTGCAGATACTGGCCTGATTTTTGGTGTGTTGCTTGATAATGACCCTTTACAGATTGAGTTTGCATTTTGCCCTTGTTGACCTACTTTTGACCATACAACACTTCCTGAACTTAAAAAAATTTACAAAATTTAACAAATGTTTCTAATTTGCCCCAGGCGGGGGCATTGGTGTCATTCCAATACATCTAGTTAAGCTTTATTTTCTTAGTATCTTTATGTTCAAAATTAAGAAAAAATGTGTGAAAGAACTATTTATATATAAAAAAAATGTTAAAAGCTGGCATGAAATGACTCGCATTCCTTCCATTTTAAGTTAGAATTCTCATTTTTCCTTGGAAGAACTGGAGTCATTTCATACCATCTCTTGATTCTCATTTTCCCTGGAAAAATGGGAATCCTCATTCTTCCCAGGAAGCTTCTTGATCCTCCAAGGTAGCCATTCTTCCCCCAACGTATGTGCATGTACCTCACTCACTTTGCATTGTGATCCATTATCAATAGTTTGCCAAGTAAGAGCTGTGAAACAGATCAATGCCAACTATTCTTCTGAAGAAAATGCTTCCAGCAGTGATTAGCAAAATAAAAGACCTTATTAATATTTCACTGGTTGAAGGGAGATTTCCAAGAAGTTGGAAGGAGGCTATAGTACGTCCCCTTCTGAAAAAAAAACTGTTCTTGAATTAATATCTTTAAATTACAGACATGTGAGTAATTTACCATTTTTTTCAAAAGTACTCGAGAAAGCAGCCTTGTCTGAATTTAATCGACATACTAAGAGCCAAGAATTAATGCCAGATTATCAGTCAGCATACAGAGCTGATTACTCATGCGAAACTTCACTAATCAAACTGACTAACGACATATTATGGGCGAGGGAACGTCAGGAAATAACAACAATGATGGCAATAGATTTGTCAGCTGCTTTTGAGAAGGTTGATCATTCAATTTAATTAGAAGTGTTATACAATAAATAAGGTATAAATGGAAAAGTTCTGGAATGGTTTGACAGTTACCTAAGACCCAGATCATGTAAAGTGAAAATAGGTGATAAGTTTTCAAGGAATATGGACCTAACTTTTTCGGTTCCTCAAGGAAGCTGTGCAGGGCCAATCCTTTAACTGGCGTATGCCAGTACAATACAGGAAGTTATTCCAGGAGACATCCAACTTCATGGATATGCAGATGACCATGCAATTAAGTGTTCATTCAGTGCTAACAATCGTCAAGCAGAGAACACCACCATCTGAAAACTGGAAACTTGTGCGAAAGACATTAAAACGTGGATGGACTCAAAAAGACTAAAAATGAATAATTCGAAGACAGAATTCATTTTGTTTGGTAACAATGGACAGTTATCAAAATGCACATCATCTCAGTTAAATGTAAACGGAGAACACGTTGAACTTTCAGATAATATTAAATACTTGGGAGCTTGGCTGGACAAGCAGCTAAATTTCAAACATCATATTTCATTGAAATGTAGAACTGCAATGCATAATATTCATAGAATTAAGCAGATCAGATCCATACTCACGATGGAAGCAACTCACTCATTAGTTCGTGGACTAGTCATGTCTCACCTTGTCTATTGCAGTGGAATTTTATTTGGTCTACCAGAAAGATAAATTAAAAAGCTACAACGTGTGCAAAACATTGCAGCAAAATTAGTATTAAACAAGGAAAAATACGAAAGTGCAACAGAAGCTCACAAGGGATTACACTGGTTACCTATTCGAACTGCACCAGATTACCTTAAGAAATTGATAGAGGTACAGAAACCAGGCAGATTAGGGCTTAGATCTGACAGGGGTGTAAGAACGCTCTTAGTACCCCCTACAAAAAGGAAAACATTTGCTTCGCAATCTTTCAGTGTTTGTGGTCCAGAGCTATGGAACAGCATTCAAGAAAAACTGAAAGCAATATCATGTTTTGAACAATTTAAGAAGGACGTTAAAACTTACCTATTTAGAAAATACTATACCTAAATATTTTATATTTTTACCGATATAACTATTTTAATTTTTCAGTGTCACTGATAATTTAGTAAATTTAGTGGTTCTATTATTAAATATTTTTTTTAATTGTAAAGCGCTTTTGAAACATGCGTGTAAAAATAGCGCTATACGAAATAAATATATAGTAATAGTTATGTAACATTTATAGTTGAGTATTGTAACTGGATCATTAATCACAGACACGCATTTTTCAAGGATCTCTTATTGATTCATATTGCTGTTAGGGCTCATTTGTTTATAATTTTTAGCTCAGCTGACTATAAGTCATCTAAGGTATAGTTGTAGTCCATTGTCCGTCGTCCGTCTGTCCTGCCATTTGTCCGTAAGACAGGCACGTTTTGACCCCGTTGGACCTACAAATCCAAAATTCAGCATACTGTTAGATGTCTCCAAAATCTCCTAACAAACTAAAAACTTGGTCACTGTGACTTTGTTCCTTAAAAAATTAAGGAAAACCGCAAATTTCCATTAAAAACCTATTATCACACTTCAGGACTGCCTAATATCAAAACCACTTATCTGTTTTTTATAATATTTATCAGGTGTATTCTCCTATATATTTCCTGTGTACATGCCAGAAATTAAGCCTTTCAAGTGAAATTTCTTTAAGTTATGGTCCCAAACATAATGGACTTTGTAAAAAATCAGAAAAAATATTTACTCAGTTAACATGAAAATTTTTGATGCTAGAGAATTTTTTTTATTTCAAGTACATAACTTTTTTAATTAAAATTCAATTGTATACCCAAAATTAGATAAGAATTTTGTAATTTTTTTAAGTTATTAGCATAAAAATTAAATCAGTACCTCAATTTTTGCCCAGCTTTGACCATGGCACTTTTTTTTCCTGTGTGTACTGTTAATTTAATTTTCACAGCATGTAAACAAAAGTATTTAATTTGTTTAAATCTGAAATTTTAGAATAAAAGGTTGAAAATTGGGCTAGTTATTGAATTTTCTCTTGAGGCTCTATTGTAGTCACTCTCTTTGTCCACGTGAAGGTTGGCCACTCCTGGTCACTGGAAGTCAGCTAAGCAAGGGTATCTGATTTGTTACAGTCACTTGATGAGATCCCCTGCTGTGACAGGTGTACAGTTCTCATATAACCCCCCCCCCCCCCTCAGTGAATATATAAATATTCATTTGAATGCATGATGTGGTGTTATATGACAAGATTGAGATTTATGATGATGCAATTTAGAATTATGAATCCATTTTATATTTAGATATATATGTTATATTAGATACATGTATAGAAATATAAACTTAAAATAAAAAAAAATGAGGATCCAATACAAACATGTGTTCATTATTTTCCAGCCTCAGCAGAATTGGAGATCAGGCTTTGTTTGCCCTGATGGTATATACAGGAGTGTTGTTAATCCCGTAATCCCCCCCTCTCTGCTGCCATTGATTCCTGTGCACTGGTCATTAGTTTTTATTGCAAATGTGTAGTTTATTTAATTTAAAAAATAAATGGTTTAAAAAAATTAAGATCTAATTGAAACATTTTCTTGCCTCAGGAGATTGGAACATTAAGTGATCAGCTCTGTCTCTCCATCATCTCTCCATTATCATTAAATATATATATATGTGTATATATATATATTACTTATGAAATTTGTCCTATAAGCATTGTTGAAATAACTTTCATTTGCTGTATGTGTATTGAGTTGAGCTATTAAAGTCAGAAATTTGAAAGCATCTTATATATTCAGTTGTGTAATATTGCAGATGTAAAACTTTTAAAAAATTTGATACAATAAAAGAAATTAAGAAATAATCGAAACTTCATATATTATCATCTTTATTTGTCTACCAGTCTGTCTCTCCTTTTTTAAATATTAAGTAATTGTGAATGGACTATTTAATCCTGTAAGCATTGTTGAATGAAGTGAAAATCCTATGTATATACATTATAATAATACAGAGATGTTGTAACTCCCATCATTCAACATTCCATGCCCCCTCCCCCCCCCCCCCCCCCTCCCCACCACCAACTTGAACACCTAGTCCTTGCATCTGCAGGCTTGGAACATTAGTTATATTTCAACTGTATTCATTTTATAATATAAAAAATACATATATATATATATATTTGATAATATATATTATAAAAAAGATCCAATTGAGCAAAAGTGTAAACTACTGAACTCGACAATTTATCAAAAAGCCAACCAATGATCATGGTAATAATATACATCTTATGTTCACAAACTGCTCACATGCTTCAATTTTAACATTAGAGAATGCATGGTTTGGTGAATTAGTCACAAAATATTATTAAAACAATTTCTTACACATCAATAAAAACCAATCATGTCAACCAGCCATGGCCTATATTACCTTTTCCTCTTAGACTTTATCTCCATTTGATATTATTTTAGATTTTTACCTTCAAGGTCAACTTCAGCTGAGCACAGTGACCCATGGGTCCCTTGTTTAATAAACAATATAAGGTCCCTTATTTGTTAATTCAGTAGACTTATTCCCTTTATTTCACCTTTTATAAAACAAAACATCCTACTAGTTGACTGCTAAATGTATATATACAATCCTAAAATACACCAGCTTGTGACCACCAGGCCCATTTAATTTCACTCCCTGGTTGTGTTGCAGGTGGCTGAGTATAAATGTATGCGTACCTTGGCCTAAACATTTTGCCAGTTGGCTGCAAGTCAGGTCTTGATTTACTGAGACATCAAGATTTAAAATAGTTGTTTGTGGCTCTAGGTAATTATTACCACACTAGACAAGGAAATTAAATGAGATCCTGGAGGCTTTATAATGATACATCATTATATAATAATGGGTCCTAAATCCTCAGCCAGTTGTAGTGGTAAATATTAAACTAGAAATCTGCATTCTACCCAATACAAGGATCCACCATGTGTTTTCAGTAAGTTGCTTGGCCCATATTCCCAGGATCATTGGGGCAGAAGTGAATACATTTGTGGATATTCCTTGATGAGGCTCCTGAATCCCAACCACGTTCCGGATCCACACCAAAATTTAACTAGTTCCTTTCATGATTATGTGAGTTATGTTGTCAGAAAAACATGCACACATATATGAAATATCATTATAAAGACTATATGTTTTTGGCTTATGTAATATATAATGTTAATATCTCCACTTCATCTGTTTCTTGAATGAGAGATGTAGGAATAGCTACGCTAGCTGGTTCAGCGTATATAGATATAGACATGAATATACAGAAAAAGTTGGATCTTTTGTATGGGAATCTAACCTTATTTCTATATCTATTTTATATTTTGTTTTGGTTCTGTGTGTCAGAAAACACAGCCCATATGTTTCTGTTTACTATAACAAGTGTTTGTGATCATGCAGAGGTCTGATCTTGCATATGCACAACAACTCCAAAACAAAGAGAAGACACATGAAAGAAGAAACAGAAACTCTGTTTGGCAAAAAAAAAACTTTAATTTATTAATTTTCACTGTATGGTCATCAGATGGCGTGCATGATCTGTTTATCTTTTTTAACCATTGAAGGCACTGATGGTGCCTGAATCCCAACCACGTTCCGTGAACTTACTTCCCATCATGTACAGGACTAAGCAAACAGTTTTTTGAAGAATTATTGACAGATACCATAATATTTAAGGAGGAGGCACTATGTGCATGTATATATAACATGCCTTTTTTTGCGGATAGGTCCTAAAGTTTTTTTGCTTCTGTTTATAAGGTTAAACTCTCAGAATTTATCCCTGAATTTTTATTATATTCTAAAGGGTCAAATTTTTGCAATCTTATCATTCATTCTAGCAAGATTGTTTTAAATTACATGCATTTGTTTGCAGAAGAAAAAAAATGAATAAGGAAAACAATATGTTAGAAGCTTTAGTCTGAAGAAACTGGTAACCTGTATTTTAGCAATAAAATTGTTTTGATAAACCCCAATTGAACACCTAAGACCTGAGTGTGCTGGAAAGCCAGTATAGACAGGGGCAATGATTTAAATATTTTACATAGACGGGATGGATTTTCTGACAGAAGTGGCAGGAACAGATTGTGGTTTTGCAATATCAAGGCACGGCACGATGCCATCTACCTAATTGTTTGTCCGAACCAGAGAGACCAGCCTCACCTAATAGGTCAGCACTTTACCAGGGACTGCTCCCGGTCTCCAGGGGCTTGGCGCTGCAGGCCTGAATACATAGCGGTTTCAGAATGTGAGACTTGATTTTCTGTCTCATACTTGCTGTTTTGCATGGTGGGTTTTTCAATTCACAAAACTTTTCTGTTTAAATTAATAATTATAATAATAATGATACTATACTACTAATAAATAATAATAACAACAACAATATTTTTTTCATTTATATCAGACAATAATCACATGTCACAATGTATTATATTTAAAATTTACAAAATTTTAATGAGTGACTGATGTAAGATGTAAAAAGATACAAGGTGAAAAAAACCATGCTACTAAACGGTCAGTACCATATATTACAAACTTGTTTAAATGTAATATATAAGATCCTGTGCTGCCTTTGTATTAAAGGTGCCCAATCACCTACCTTTTAAAAAAGAATTTATGTGATTTCTGGCTCCTTATTTGTATATATTAATGATCTAAGGGTTATTTTGATTGTGAAACGTTCTAATAACACCTTCGTGAAAAAATGTATGAACTTGTTCATCAACATCATGTTTGTAAACAGCTATGTTGACAAACAGGAAAAACATAAAGTAAGAAGGTTGATGCATATATGCGGAGGTAGAAATGGCGTTTGTTGCAAAACGCCATTTGCAAAGCTCTGGTTTATCTGACTTGCTGCCAGATGCCCTTGTTAGATTTGTTTTGATTATTTTGGCGGGCCCTACATATTATTTGAAACACGCTCATATAAACAAAAAAGTAGCCTGTGTGCGGTGATATCCATGTTTTCTGGCCTATTTTTATAAAAGCTCCAAGTGATTACCTTTAGTTTACAAAGGTCAGATAGGTGATTGGGCCCCTTTAAGAGAGAATGATTCAAAAAGTCACTATGTATTAAAATTTCATAAGAGAGCTATTGGACATCTGTATGACTTAGTATACAATGGCATGTTTTTTATCCTTGTCTCATATTAAAGTACATTTGATGATCCTTACACTAGCACTACTGCTGTAGGAGCAGGTTATGCAGGATCCATTAGGCATTGTACATATTTATTGTATCCGCCAAAACAGAGTTTTGCAGATACTATGTTTCAGCCCACCGCGGCCGTGGCCGCGTAGGTGTCCGGAGAACAACTCCGTAACCGCTGGGCGGAATTGTACGAAACCCGGGATTATGTTTGGGCCACGTGAACTGCTGCACCCCGATTTTGTTTTGACCTCTGACCTTTCCTCTGCGCTCTGCTTACATCTGTGCATCTGTTTTGACACATTAACCCACATATAACTGTTTGACCGATCAGGAAAAAATTTTTGCACAAATGTAGCCCTGGGATAGCTTTATAAGATACATAAAAAATGGTGGCGTCACCTGCAACCATTTTTGCACAGTGTCCATCTGTTCATCTGCCGTGGGATAAAATCACTCATATCTCTGCATTTATAAGTTGGAGTTATCCACCTGAAATTTTGCATGTGTATACATCCTGGATAGCTTTCTTGATTTTATGACAGGTGGCACCACCTACATTCATGTTTACGCTGCAGACCGGACCTCATAACTCGGGAACAGCGTCCATCTGTTTGTCTGCTGTGGGATAAAATCACTCATATCTCGGCACTGGTTTGACTTATCTGCATAAAATTTTGCAGGTTTATACATCTTGGATAGCTTTCTGGATTTTGTGGCAGGTGGTGCCACCTACATTTATGTTTACGCTGCAGACATCCAGGCTTATATCTCGGGAACCGTTTGACCGATTGGGCCAAAGTTTTGCATGTGTATAGATCATACATAGCTCTTTATCATACGCAAAACTTGTGGCGCCACCTGCAGCCATTTTTACACAGCGTCTGTCTGTTTGTCTGCCGTATGATAGAATCACTCATATACCGGCAGTGGTTTGACTTATTTGCCTAAAATTTTGCAGGTTTATACATCTTGGATAGCTTTCTTGATTTTATAACAGGTGGCACCACCTACATTCACATTTACGCTGCAGACATCGAAGCTTATATCTCAGGAACCATTTGGCCGATTGGGCCAAAATTTTGCATGTGTATAGATCTCACATAGCTCTGTATTATATGCAAAACTGGTGGTGCCACCTGCAACTATTTTTGCACAGCGTCCATCTGTTTGTCTGCCATGGGATAAAATCACTCATATCTCGGCAGTGGTTTGACTTTTTGCATTTGCATACAACTTTGATAGCTTTCTGGAATTTGTGGTAGGTGGCTCAACCTACATACACATTTCGGCTGCAGACATCCATGCAAATATGCAACACACCTCACTCTATTTCCCCTTGTAACTCAATCCATGCCTCACTTCACCCGTCCCACTCTGATTTCGGCGGATACACGTAGTCGCTTGTGGACTACCCATATTCTAGTTAAAAATGCTTTTAAAATTTACTTAGTCTTTCAGTGTATGAATGGCAATATGCCAATAAGTACAACAGTTTAGTAACAGTCAATTTATATTAATATATGTTTATATTAAAAAAAAAATTGCCAGAATTTGAACCATGCTTTATGCACTTTCAGTGGATTTCAGTTGGCTTATATAAATTTAACAAAATGATACAAGTAATGTATTAAACTCATACATTGTTTTACATAGTGGTTCCATAAGAAAACAGCTGTTCATGAAAATAAATGAACATTAATCTCTATAAATATGTCAACCACAGCTTGTGAATTCTTGTCAGCTTTAACTTTACTGAACACTGCCCCTCTTGGCTCCAGAGGAGAGTATAGTTCAAGTTAATCTATCTCAAGTGTGGACTTCAGGGGCTTGAATTTTCAAAATTTGATGGGTGTCAAGAATGTAATTAAACCTTTTGCCTGGTTTGAACAGGTACGTAACCTACCCTGTAAATTTATAGACATTCCAATCAGCATTACAATTATTAAAATTTAGTAAATTTCTTATTTAAATTTGTTGCCTTTACCCCTGTTTAATAAATTAAGAGAGTATATTGTACCTCAGGGATGTTCAACATTTACATCCAGGGACTACTACCAAAAAAATGTTCTGCAGCAAATGGCTTCTGTGGTCCAGAGGTAGAGCATAGGACTCAAAAGTCGGGAGATCGTGAGTTCAAATCTCAGCCGAGGAGATGAGATTTTTCACACTTGGTCCCCACTCAGGGTGAGCGCTCTGTAGGCTTGATAAGGTTGTGCCCCATGGCGGTGTTTCACACTCGAACAAGTGTGCCTCTCAGGAGTTCCTTGTCATCCTTGATGGTATGAACCAGCAACGGGGATTATTATACACCCATGGCCCGCAGGTGTAGTAATCTTCCAGTCTGGTTTACATAAAATGAAGGGAAGTATGTGCGAGCTTGTGCCCTGGGTGTCATGTTTCTGAATAAAACTTGAATGGGAACCTGGAGATGTACACACTTAGTTAAGTTAGCATTAAAAATGGAGGCAGTTACCTCCTACAAAAAACGTATGAAAACAGAGGTCTACAGCTCCTAAAGGAGCTCTCACCCTCTCGATCTGCCTCTTTATCCTGTTCCTCTTTATCCTTTTTTTTCACACATCAGTCCAGAAGCAGACAGGGTGTGCCATATTACCCTGTGGCATATCTTAGAACAAGGATGATGAGATTTAACTGTTGTTTTTTGCTGGATTAGGTCAGAATGACCAAAAGGGTCTGTTTATAGGTGCCACGAAAGCTTGTTTAGTGTATAGTCATAAGTGGTTCGCAGCACTAAATGCCAGATGAGGAATATCAGAGGTGAATTTATAGAACCCAACACCAGACAACAGGTGGGTGGGTGAAGTGGTGAATGACTCCTGATGGCTGGAAACGGGGGACATTGATGCATCATGGTTAAAATATAGTTGGTGTAACGATGGAGAGGATGATGATTTGTGTTGATGCCTCATATCACTGTTAATTCATGCAAGATATCATAGATTAGTTAAATAGTGATCATTACTGCTGGTCCTTTGAGGACCCAGACCTGGCACATGTATTATCAATTACAGGGCAGGATTTGGTAATATAATTTGCAGGACCCTCATTCTTTTAATTTAAAATTAATACAAGTTTCTCAGTGATGCACTGTTTGTTACCTTTTTTCAAAATCATGATTTCACTATGACCTAGCCATTGTCTTATGAACAGGACCCACTGGCCAAGTTGTCTAAATATGAGATGAGATTTCAACATTTTTGTGTTAAAAAAGAATGTAGAAAATGGATGGTGGACTACATTTCAGAAATTACTTATACCTGTATTAATATATAGTTAGCGTTTGGAATTACCTGTAAAATCATATTTGATGATTGAAAGATAAAAAATGACTGATTATTGATAATTTATTGATTACAAATTATTTTAAGTACCTTCTGTATTAGAGTGATATATTCTTTATAAAATTATACCCTATTGACTGGGTAAATCAAGTCTGACTTGTGCATCATGGTGAAAAGCCAAGCAGGGTTGTTGACACTTGTTCATTGCAGAAGGTTCAGTTTTAATGGTGAAGTTGCTATTTTGGGTCCATCTCTGTTATATCTCAGACAGAATTAGAATATTGTATCTATATAATATATGACTTCTTTTGGTATGCATAATTTTTTTAATGCATATGCATAAATGCAACCAATTAAACTATTATGTGAGAAAACAACCAATCATTGATATTTGTATAATTGATTAATTGGCATTTATTTTCACTCAACTAGTTGTACAGATGTATTCTTAACTGTATGCAGTAAATACAGTAACACAAAGAGGCATTCAGTGTGGCTTGTCCAATACTATGGAACAAACCACCAGATATATGTCTCAAGATCATCACCTCTGACAGTGTTCAAGTCTTAACTGTGTTCAAGTCTTAACTGAAAACGGGCTTCTTGTGCCATATTTTTATACACCCATCATATGACTGGAGTATCATGGTATACCCACCGTCCGTCTGCTAACTTTTAGTGTTGCTGGTATAACTTTCCAGGGCTTTGATGAATTTTTGCGAAACTCACCAGTGTACTTACCAACAGATTATGTCGTCAGAGTTTGATTATGGGCAAATCCACACATATTTAATTAGGTCATGGGTCACTCGGCTACTTTGTGGTGTCGCCATGATAATTTGCAAAGAATATTAAGGATTTTGATCAAACTCATCAGAAATGTTAATCAATAAATATCTCACCCAAGTTCGAATTCCAGTGAAATCCATGCTTATACTATTAGGTGAGAGGTCACTGCACTTAAGTCACCAAAAATCCTTTGGATTTTTATGAAACTTATACATATTTACCAATAGCCTTTCTCACCTGATTTATTCTCATCAAAATCAATGCATATTTATTAGGTCAGAGTCACTGCACTTAAGTCACCAAAAATCCTATGGATTTATATGAAACTTATACATATTTAGCAATGGAGTTTCTCACCTGAATTACATTCTCGTAAATATTCACACATATTTTATGAGGTCAGAGGTCACCAGATACACAACAGGTGTATTGTGCACATTTTCTGTGCTCTTGTTCTAAAATGGTACAATATTAAGTCCATAACATTGACAGTTCAATTTGCTACTGCATGAAATTTATATTGATTTCTCATTTATATTTGCATATTTTTATCTTTACAGAGTAATAGTGTATATGATTTTAGTGTAAATCATTTAGAGCAAATGGATTTTACTCTAAATTTATTATCATATATAAGAAGGGTGAAAATCTACAGGACTGAAGCATTATGTTTGTATAGGAGATGAAGTAGGAGCTGGTTTGACTATTGCTGGCTTGAGATTTAAACCTACCTTAAGACATGCGAGTCTCTTATTTCAGAGTTTCCCCTGCTGTATGCTAATTAATATTTAAGACTTGTATGACTTGATATTTTTACTTCAAACATGTAGAAAACATAATGTGTATGATAAAGAAAGGAAAACGGAATTCCACTGAATGTCAGTATATTTGGTTTTCAAAAGACTGATATCAGAAATGACATTAAAAAAAACAGTAGGAACTAGAGATTGTTCGTACAATCCGCCCTGAATGGGAAAACTAAGCTAAATTTGAAATTGACAAGGTGATTGGTATGTGTGGTGCTCAAAAATTGCTCCTCGCAGTGTGCGGATGTGGACTATGAAAACAGACTATGGATATGGACTACACATTTACAGAAAACCACTTTCACTCTTACCATGTAGTTGCCTACATCGTCATTCAATTGACAGTGCTAAAGGAACATTATTATGTCATTATCAGAGGATTCAAACATCACATATCATCAGACCCAGGTGTGACTACTGAGGAATCAGGTAAGATGAGCATTTAATAGTCTCAGAGGGCAAGCTTAGAAATAAGTCCATTTGGCATATATCAATAAGAGAGCGGTGCTGTGTTAGAGAGATCACAAGTGAGGTAGATAGATAAAAATGGCTGGAATGAACAGGGCAAGTAGGACCTGTGAAGTGTATACTGGTGTATTTAGGTAAGAGACATAGTGCCCCCTTAAGCACATCTGTGTGTCATTAACCATCCAGTGTTTGTGAGAGGCCTCCGTCCCACCCGAGAAAGGTTACAGCAGAGTTAGCATCGGCACAAGCCACGCATACCCCAGTGCCTGTATCCCTGGATGTATTCAGTTTTATCACAATACTGAACACCTACAGCAAACTAAATTATGTGATTCCAAAGACGATGTTTTCCAGCACTCGTGGAAATATAAGGTATGCTCTAATTGACTGTTATGAAATTTAAAACATACTTCTCTTATTGGCATGCTCACCTGTCTTTCACTTAATTTGTTCAACCAAACTTCAGTTTATCAATTTTTAACTTAGTACAAGAAATGAGGGGCAAAAATTAACCTTCTAGCTATATCTCTGAAGAAGGCTACCTTCTCTATATTTGTCAATTATAGCTCACCTGAGAAAGAAGTGGCAGGTATTGAGGTGATGTGCTATTTATAAAGGGTCATTGATTCTCTGCTGTTGTTACACACCTGGGCTAACGAGTGTACAGCCAGGTATACCTGTTGCTTCACATACCTGACAGTTTGGGCATGTGTTCTCACTAATCACTACACATGTTCTTAGCCTCCCTTTGGCCAGGTCAGCATTATTTGTACAGTTTTCTTATATTAACATGGACTGGAGTAATGTCAGAGTAGATGTAGTAATAACTGTATTACCTGTTATGGCATAATTAGTGAACGGTAATGCACCTTTTACGTATAATTACCTATTCCAGAGTCTTTGATGACATCTGATGGCCGGTTTATCTGTCATCAGTTACACTGGAAAAGATAAGAACTAATATGAATTTTATGGATGATTATAGGTTATCTTCCAAGGAACAATTCATGTTAAATTTTGGAGGTAATCTTTATCATTTTCTCATCCTGGAATTTTTAGAGGATTCTTTTCATTGAAAGAAACATTTCATAATACTGTATAACAGTGGTGTGCTTATTAATCAATCATATCTATGATTGGTTAATTTCTTTGATAAATGACATAATCCAATAAATTAGTTGCAGTTTTCCATAAATGTTCAAAATTGATTATGTGTGCACATACAAACAAGTCAAATTATCCAGAAAACCAAAACTAATATTACTTTTAAGAAAGACAGGACACAAAATAGTGGAAAGGATTTAAACTGAACTTTGCACAGTGAACCCGGGTCAACAACCCGGCCAGTACCTTGACATGGTGTACAAGTTTGACTGAATTTATTCAATCAATATTTCAGGTATAATCTATACAGCAGATTTCATGGTAATATGGAGGTACATTAAATCATTAAATTATGACTGATCACTGTTGTTTTTATACCCCCGTCATATGATGGAAGTATTATGATACACCGAATGTCCATCTGTCTATTAACTTTTAGTGTCACTGCGATAACTTACTGGGGCTTTGATGGATTTTCACGGAACTCACAATAACTACTTAACAACAGATTATCTCGCCAGAGTTTGAATATGGGCAACCTCCACACATATTTAATTAGGTCAGAGGTCACTAGGCTACTTTGTGGTGTCGCAGCAAAAATCTTATAAAGAATAAGAAGTATATTGATAAAACTCTTAAAAAATGTTAATCAATAAAATGTCTCACCTAATCAATAAAATGTCTCACCTAAGTTTCCAGCTTAAGCAAAATTCAGGCATATTTAATGAGGTCAGAGGTCACCTCACCTTGGAGGCCTATAGATTTTCATGAAACTCATTACACAAATTTACCAAGTTTCTCACCTGAATCACCTTTTCATCAAAGTTCATACATATTTAATGAGGTTAGAGGTCACCAGATACACGAGGGGTGTATTTTGCACGTTTGTGGTACTTGTGTTTATGTTTCTTTCAATCATCAAACATAATTTTACAACTCATTTGTACCACCTCTGCAAAATATGGTAAAAAATTCTCTCAACATTTAAGTGTTTGCCATTAATCTATCTTCTACTGATGGAAGAACTATAATTTTACCACTAGTTAGCTCAGCTGATTGTAAGTCATCTGAGCTATAGCGATCACCCTTTGTCTTTCGTCCCTCCAGCCGTCTGTCCGTTAACAGGGCACAAATCGAAACCATTAGACCTAGAAACTGCTAACTGTACATCCAGGGAGGTCCTGGGCAAATCTCCTTGGAAACCTGAAATGGTGACATAGGCCTATATTTTGTGACTTGCGGGCCGAAAACATGATTTTGAGCACCCAGACAGTCAGACCGGGCACAAATTGTATCTATTAGGCCTAGAAACTTCTAACCTGACATTTTGGGATATCCTAGGTAAATGTCCTTGGAAACCTGAAACTAGGTCACCGTGACCTATATTCTGCGACCTGTAGGGAAAAGATGTCATATGAGCACACTGAATATCAGATGGGGACATCGTATTTGTGGAGCCTTAAATCTTCAAACACAATATCCTGGGAGTGTCTAGGCAAATCTCCTTGGAAACCTGAAATAAGGTCATGGTGACCTATATTTTATGACCTACGGGCCAAAAACATGAATTTTAGCATCCAGAGAGTCAGAAGGGGCGAAAATTGTATGGATAAGGCCTAGAATCCTCCAATGTGACTTTTAGGGAGGTCCTAGGCAAATCTACTTGGAAACCTGAAATTAGGTCATGGTGACCTATATTTTGTGACCTACAGGCCGAAAACATGATTTTGTGTATACTGAATGTCAGATGGGGACAAATCATATATGTGAGGCCTAGAATCTTTTTACTCAATATCCTGAGAGATTCTAGGCAAATCTCCTTGGAAACCTGAAATTAGGTCATAGTGACCTATATTTTGCGACCTTTGGGTCATAAACATGATTTTGAGCACCCAAACAGTCAGATCGGGCACTAATAGTATCCATTAGGCCTAGAATCCTCCAACATGATATTTAGGGAGGTCCTAGGCAAATGTCCTTGGAAACCTGAAATTAGGTCACTGACCTATATTCGGCGACCTATAGGAAAAAGATGACGTATGAACACCCTGAATGTCAGATGGTGACAAATCATATCTGTAAGGCCTAGAATCTTCTTACACAATTTCCTGGGAGGCTCTAGGCAAATCTCCTTGGAAACCTGAAATTAGGTCATGGTGACCTACATTTTGTGACCTAGGAGACAAAACCTGATTTTTAGCACCCTGAATGTCAGATGGGCATAAATCGTATCTGTGAGGACTAGAATCTTCTAATGCAACATCCTGGGAGGTCCTAGGCAAATCTCCTTGGAAACCTGAAATTAGGTCATGGTGACCTACATTTCGTTACCTACAGGCCGAAAACAGGATTTTGAGCATCCAGAAAGTCAGGCAGGGCACACATTGTATATGTTAGGCCTAGAATCTTCTAATGTAACATTCTGAGACGTCCTTGGCAAATGTCTGTGGAAAACTGAAATTAGGTCACCATGACCTATATTTTGCAACCTTATGGAAAAGAAGTCATAAAGGCACCCAGACAGTCAGACAGGGCACAAATTGTATCTATTAGGCCTAGAATCTTTTAATATAAAATTCAGGGAGGTCTTTGTCAAGTGTCCTTGGAAACCTGAAATTGGATCATGGTGACCAGAAACATGATTTTGAGCACCCAGACAGACAGGGTACAAATTGTATCCATTTTCCTTGAACCCTCTTTTGTAAAATCCAGGGGGGTCCTGGGCAGGTCTCCTATGAATCCTGAAATTTTTATTTTCTGTCCATTTTTCAACACTGTAACTTTAGCCATAGGCTATTCTCACAGACAATATATCACATTAATAAAAAAAATGAGCACCCAGCTAAATTAGCTGAGTATCATGGCCCATGGGCTACTTGCTTTATAGAAGAATAACTTGGCTAATTTAATCACAATTAGCCAAGTATTTTTACTAATTCATTAATTTGCATCAGATTATTCCCTTTTATGTTGGAACTGTTTGTTCAAAATCACACAAATCAGTGAGAATCTGGTTTGTCATGTGATATATTGGCAATTCAATTTTTCCCATGTATTAATTAGTTAAAAATATGCATTTTATCCAGGAACTATAGCCAAATATTGCTTTGAAGCAATTATGTTTTCTTTGATCCCGCATTGAGTGATTAGATTACCCTCCCTCTAACTAACACAGGTCATTTAGTTTTTATGAATGTAAACATATTGATAAATAATTTATATTTATAAAATAAAGTACTGTTGAATTGCACAATGGCAGACACTTATTGGACTAAAGTGCTACCTTATAAATGTAGAGTTTCATGGAAAAATCTGGAAAATGAATTTTCATTTTCTTGTTTAAAATATGGCTAAAATCAGGAAAAAAAATGTCAGGTCATTTGATTGTTTTGAAAGAGATATTTATAGGTTAATATGTGACATTTTGTCTAATGTGTATTAAAACACTGGCCTTGTCCACTCGATGACTGGCTATGGTTGATTTTTGTGTTGAAAAGTAAAAAAAAATAATCATGAAAACTTGAGATTCATTGAAAGCTTGAGAATTTTTTTTTAATATTTGGTCATCAAATGCTGGGAACCCTTGAAAGAAAGGTGTGTGTTTCACAAATTTATCTATACTTCCAAGTCTGCTTTCCAAAGGACTTACTTAAGTGTGCAAAATAGAGATATGTCTTTGATACAAAGGTATTCATAATGAGGACGATTCATTAAGGAGTGGTCTTTCTGGTTGAAACATCCATTATCAGTTAGGAAACTAGGGTTGATGCATTATCCATCATTCATAGTGCTGTGGAAAAATTATTAAGATTGAATCAACGTAAATCCCATGGCAGTAAGGTTAATTAGCCCTTCATCAATCTTGGGCTGATTTTGAAAAACCAGGAAAAAAAAAACAATAAATGGTGAATTTGCACAGTTGTTGATGAATCTGGAATGTTGACAGAGATTTCAGATTTATTTGTCCCATTAGAGATAATCTATTTATGATAAACACACTGCATTAATATCTCAAAATGTTTTAAGATGTTAACTGAACCATTTTATTAGTAATTGTATCCATCAAAACAGAGTTTTGCAGATACTATGTTTTCAGCCCTCCGCGTAGGTGTCCCTAGAACTCCTCCGTTACCGCTCAGCAGAATTTCACGAAACCCTTGATTATGTTCGGGTAACATGTGAACTGCTGCGCCCCAATTTTGTTTTGATCTCTGACCTTTCCTCTGCGCTCTGTGTCCATCTGTGGGTCTGTTTTGACACATTAACCCACATAGCCCTTGCATAGCTCTATAACATACATAAAAAATGGTGGCGCCACCTGCAACCATTTTTGCACAGTGTCCATCTGTTCATCTGCCTTGGGATAAAATCACTCATATCTCTGCATCGCCATCTACATTAACGTTTAAGCTGCAGACATCCAAGCTCATATCTCGGGAACCGTTTGACCGATTGGGACAAAATTTTGCATGTGTATAGATCGCACATAGCTCTTTATCATACACAAAACTGCTGGCGCCACCTGCAACCAGTTTGGCACAGCGTCCGTCTGTTTGTCTGCCGTGGGATAAAATCACTCATATCTCGGCAGTGGTTTGACTTTTTGCATTTGTATACAACTTCGATTACTTTTCTGGATTTTGTGGTAGGTGGCACAACCTACATACACATTTCAGCTGCAGACATCCATGCTGATATGCAACACACCTCACTCTAATTACCCTTGTTACTCAATCCATGCCTCACTTCACCTGTCCCACTCTGATTTTGGCGGATACACATAGTCGCTTGTCGACTACCAGTATTCTAGTTGAATGCTGTAATTACTTCAGAAGTCTGTCCTCTTGTCTTTCAATTTGGAGTTGCCTTGAGTCAGGAAATGACCTCTGTCCTGAATTAGAATGAGTCCTTGGTCAAACATCATGGTTATGCAGACCCGACTAAACTGAAGGACACTTTTATAATGAGATACACCATATTGGTCTCATGGATAAGCCCTTTTTACCTGTAATATATTTATTAAGTGAGAAAAAGTGTAAAAATTGTTAAAGTATATTTTACATGTACAATAAATCCCAGAAATGAAGTGAAGAACATTTAACTCAAAACTTAAATTACAGTCATGGTTACAGTTGAGATTGGCCCATCATTTTACCATGCAATTTTAGGGGAACCATGTACCTTATTTGCATTTAACTTGCAAACTATTTAAGATGAGTTCTTAATCAGTTTACTTTAAAATTTCCATGTACACTGGTTGAGTTTTAAACTGAAAAATGTACATTGTGCCAATAATGAAAACTTGACATAGGAGCCATGTATCATGCAATTGCAAAATTGCAAACCATTCAAAATAACAGGTTTGTCCCTGAAGGCTGTACAGTAAGTCTTGAAAAATTTTTCATGTGAATTGCAATATGGAGTTTCTTCTGTATGGAGTTTCTTGTGTAAAATAAAATAATTCATGTATTTACTTGTATTGTCATATATAAAATCTTCAGAGGTCAGAAATGGGTCTATGGGCTCTTGTTTTAGTTACAGGTATAATCCAGGCATTTAACAGATATAATAGTTGTATAAGATTTATTGCATAACCTTAATTTGCTACCCATAACTAATTACAGCAAACTTATATTCAGTGTTGTCTTTTTTGCTCTCCTGTCTCATTATACATGTTATATCACTTACACTCTACCTAACAGACATCATGTATGCTTTTTAGCTCAGCTGACTATAAGTCATCTGAGCTATAGTCGTGGTCCATTGTCCGTCGTCCGTATGTCTGTCCGTCCGTCCGTCCGTCCGTCCGTCCGTAGATGTGGCACGTTTTGAAACCGTAAGACCTAGGAATCCAAAATTCAGCATAATGTTAGATGTCCCCAAGATCTCCTACCAAGCCGAAAACTGGGTCTTTGCGACTTCATTCCTTTGAGAAATTAAGGAAAAAACTCAATTTTTTATTAAAAACCTATTTTCACACTTCAGGACTGCCTAATATCAAAACCACTCATCTGTTTTCCCTCATATTTACCATAAATATTCTTTTATATAGTTCCTATGTACATGCCAGAAATTATGTCTGTATTATATAATTTAAAAAAGTTATGGGCCCAAACATAATGCATTTTGTAAAAAATCAGGAAAGATATTTGATCACTTAACACAAAACTTGTTAAAGCTATGGACTTTTTTTCCAGTAATATAACTTTAATTTATCAAAATTAAATTGTATACCCAAAATTAGATCAAAATCTTTTAAATTTTTTAAAATATTAACAAAAATAAAAAATTGGTACCTTAAATTTTGCCCAACTTTGACCATGGCACGTTTTTTTACTGTAAGTACTGTGGATTTAATTTTCGCAGCATGTTTTTGTTAGCATTTTGTCTATTAACACCAAAAATTTGAAACCAGTTGATCTGTAGATTTTATTCAAGTTTTCAAGCACCATGTAACAAATTGTTTACATCAAGCTAGTGTTATGCAGTTTGCAAGAGCTCAGCTCCCCAGCTTCAGCTCTCAGTTCCTAAAATTTGGCATACAATTAGATGTCTCCAAAATTCCCTACTATGCCAAGAATTTAGTCACTAGGACTTAAAACCTTCGAGATATTAATGAAAAACTTCATTTTTCCATTAAAAACCCATTGTTACACTTCAAGACTGCCTAATATCAAAACCACTGATGTGACTTTTAATCATATATAATATACATATTTTTCTATACATTCTCTATGCATATGCCAGAAATGATGTCAGTATTGCGTAATTGTTTTAAGTTATGGGCCCAAACATAATGCACTATGTAAAAAATCAAGAAATATATTTACTCCCTTAACAAGGGGATTGCTGAAGCTAGAGTTTTTTTGCCAGGGATGTAACATTATTTAATCAAGATTCAATTGAATACCCCAAATTAGTCCTGAATTTTTCAAATTTTATATGTTATTAGTATAAATATAAAATTAGTACCTAAATTTTGCCCAACTTTGACCATGGCACATTTGTTTCCTGTGAGCACGGTTGATATAATTTTCATATCATGCACACAAGGATTTCAGCTTTTTAGTTTAGAAAGCTGAAAGAAATTGGCCAAAAATTGTAGCTTTTATTAATGTTTTAATGAGACGATGTCAGACCTTAACTCTCTCCAGCCCCTCTTGAGTCACCTGTATGTTGACCTTGTTGAACTTTCAGCAAATTATGCATGCTTGAGGCGAGCCATACACTGTTGCAGGTAGGCAGCTTATGGCCAGCCACAGTTGATCCAGGTGTCCAACCCAACTCATCTAGTAGTTTTAACCAACAACATAACAATTAACAATAAATTAATAAATTTTTATTGTTTTTTAATAAAAAATTAAAGAAAAATAAAAAAGAATTTGTTAGTTTATAATAACAGGAAATCAACTTGCAGTTACTGATGATAAAAGAATCTTGTATCGATGGATAGAATGTCACGTACTCCAAATAACACCATGCAGTCACCTATGGTATTTTTCAGTTCAATTTTAATGATAAAAAAGTAAATCATATTATTCATTACTAATCATTAGGGATCATATGAAGGAAATTAATGATAGACAAAGATGCAGTTGATATTATTAATCTAGATTCCTACTGTGTCTAGTGTGTACATTGATGTGAAATTAGTCCAAAATGAATATATTTCATTTTTTTTTTTAAAATAAATAAAAGCCATAAAACCAGGTACTTTTGATCATAATTTAAATGTGTGAATTTTGTATATTCTGGATTCTCAACATAATTGTTTGGCGAAAACTTAATAAATGCCAGTAATGGTGGGAAAACTTTGCAGTTGTATTTAAATACGAATATGAATATGTACTCCATTATAAAATGTCTTGCATAAAGAATTGGAATTCAGGTAAAAATGAAAGTATATGAATACCAGTGCAAATACTTTCAAAATGTATTCATGAATGCATTCATGAATATATTCTTTAATATTATTTTAATAATCATTTCAGTTATATTTCATTTTAAAAACTCATAAGATTCTCTTATTATTTTTAATAAAAATTATATTTGGGACAATATTTGTAATTTTTTTTTAATAAATAGTTAAACTTATATCATATGTTCTGCTTATAAGTTATATGGCCAAGTCAAAATCTGTGTGATAATAGTACTCCATTTGTTAATAAAATAAATGAAATCAATCCTCTTCCCTGTCTCCAAAGATAATATCATAATCATACATAAGCTAAACACCAACAACTCATAATAAAGCTTATATTTATTACCACACCAAACCAGCATATGCCTCATTCCTAAATCATATTTTTTAATCAAATATAACAGCTGAGCGCCGTGACCCATAGGTCCCTTGTTTGACTCTTGACTTTGTTAAGGTATGTGTCACGTACTGCTGTTAATGTCACCAGAAAGAACTTTTATTATTTGTAACTACCCCTGAAAAAAGGTTTCAGTTCATCTAACACTGCTCTGGAGCAACCTCCCTAGACACTGTTGATATAACTGTCGCAGGCATAAGCAGATACAGTTGAGCCAGTACTTTAATATTTAAGAAGAAAATAAAAAAATGTCCTCAAAATATAGCTGATTGTTAATTTTATACAGAAAATTGCAAAAAATGTAAATTTCTGAAAATTGTGGAAACTCCAGGCAGTTTCACAAATAAATTAACCACAGATATACAGACATCAAGGAAAACCTCAAAGGAAGAGAGGGCAAACTTCAGATAATTCTGCAGAAATCTGCAGAATCCATGCACTCAAAATCTACAGCCCAGACAGTGTCAGGGAAAAGGTAAGGGTCCAATTACCATAATAATATTTAACTAAATGAACAATATTTTGCACTAACAGGGATTGAAATTTGCCAGCTATGCCTGCAGCTTCAATGCTTTTAGGCCTGCCAGATACACCTGATTGTGTTTTTTATTAAATGTATGTGACATGCAACAAATTTAAAATATACTCCAAAATAAAGGCCAGAAAGTTTTGCTAGAACATTTTTGAATTGGTCAGTAATCTGGAAAAAGTATGGAAATAATGTTGGAATATTAGAAGTTAAAAGAAGAGCTAGAGGAATGCAACAATAATATCACTAAGGGGATAAGTGTTTATTCTAGAGTACAGGATTGGAATTTTAATTGTTTGGAACATGTCTGTTTCATTTTGGAGAGGCACTCTGAGCAGATGCCAAAATAAGAGAAGGGCTCTCAGTCTTTGGTCAGTTCTAGGATGGACAAACCATGCTTCTGACTCAGGTAACCAATGAGACCTCAGCAGAACATGGTTGGAGATGGATCATGTTGGACTGCTCTGCCTGTCATGGCTGGAGCAACCAGATTTTACAGTCCATTCTTCACATTCAGCACATGATAATGGTAATAATTAGAATTGATTCTGTGGTCTCAAAACTGCTGTACATAGTCAGATTTTCTTTTCCATCCCAGTTTGGAAATAGATATATTTTTTTGAAAGCCACTAGGGTCCTCCTGAGGTCTGTTTAGTTAATTTATAGATAACATGTGACCATGGAGTTTTAAACAAGTTTCACTGGTGATTACAAAGGGGGGTGGCACAGCCCTTATCATGAGTATTCAAGTTCAGATTTGCGTCAAGCTAGAATGGCTCAATCATGCTGTGATATAAGAGAATTCCGTTCACCACTTATTCATACCTGATTATATTTAAGTCATTTAGAAGATGGAACCCAGTGAAATAAATTATTGATCACCTAAATGCCGTCTCTAGTAATGAGGCTGGAAGACGGATGTCATTAAGTGTTGCTTTCACCTGGCCTCATTAGCTGCTGATGCAGAATTATCAGAGAATGAATCAAGACCACTTCTTATGATTGTGAAAGAAAATCCTACCTGTTATCTCTGAACTGATGCCCAAGGTTATCACATTTTTATTGATTCTAGTAAAGGGACTCAAAAGGTTAAAGGATTATATAAAAAACTAATAATTGTTAAAAATACTCTTGTGCCCTAAACTGTTTTATTAAATGTTGATGTGATTATGCTGTAGGTTAAATAATTCAATATTAATCAGTAAGACCACAGGGATTTTTTTTAAGATAAACAGGTCTAGACATAATGAAATTTTGCCAAGTGCAGACAGAATAAAAAAATGGCGTGGGCTACAATTGTGCCTTTATATGAACACCACAATTTTAACGCATTTTCAATGATTATACCAATCAAAATTGAGCATCATGGATGCCTGTAATGAATTCTTGGAAGGGACAGAGTCAAGGGACCCTTTCCCACAGCTTCCGTAAATAATGTCAAATTCTTCATGATTTCAGGAAAAATATTGAAAAAGAAGGGAGTTAAGGTGGCTGTAGTATTAAGTAACTTAAAAAATTTATGTCATTGAAAAACCTTTAAAAATTGAATTCCAAAATTTTGTGAGAACCCTGATTATAAACGTAATTGAGGACATAGGTCAGAGGCATTAACTATTTGTAAAACGGGGGTAGCAATCTTTCACTTGAAAACCATGTGTTAAAAACCATTTAACGTCCATTAAAAACTATAATGAATCATGGCGAAGACTTTGCAGGAAGAACTTTATATCAACAACCTGGGTGACCTTTAGTGTGCTAGGTGTAATTAAAGACAACCATAGTTTCCACAAGGGTTGTAAATAATGTGTAAAACCCCTTTTAGTGGACACTAATTGTGGAGCAGTTCCCATTTAATAGCTTTTATATCATAAAAGTCTGCTGCTGGTAAAAACTGTGATGCCATAAAAAAAGACCAAGCTGCCTAGAGGTGGCGCTTAAGACAGGGCCGAGCCACTAAGAATAGTTTGTTCACCATAAAAGTAAGGTGATAATATGTACTTGAGTATCCTGAAGGCTGGCTCTGCTGAATGCAGCAATGCTGACGGAATTTTGCTTTTTGTGCATAGAAATTCCAGTATTTCCAGTTTACCCAGAGAGATCTAGGGAGGTCAAAGAAGTACAAGATAAAGAAATTAGAATTACTTTAATGGTTTGTCAGTTGATGCTTTGTATTATCTGTTTTGTTTTAGAATTCTCTCACACCAAAGAAGAATATCTTAATGTGACTGATAATTTAGATTTATTCAAGTTAGAATGATTATTATGTGTTCTAGATACTGTTTACTTAGTTTATTTTGTATTCTTTCTCTGGTACTCTCTTAATGTTGTATCTCTCTTGGACTCAGGTGTGTCTCAAATATTTCTCTCTTAGTTTTCTTCTGTCCTGTCAGGACTCAAATATATCTCAAATATTCAGTCTCTCTAAGTGTGCCTTTTTCCTACAAATATTTTTACTCTTGTTGTCATGGTGCCTTTGTCCCATGTTTTAATAAATGTCTGTACTTCTTACTCTGATGAGCTTTTATATTGGTGATGTATTATATTTTCAGCTTGGTTGGTTTGACTGTTGTCTTGTTGGTTAGCATCTTCTTACAAAAAAATGTTTTCAGCCAAGTTTGATGAAAGGTAATATAAACAAATTTTTATTAAAAGGTTTATAAACCATTGTGACATGGGATGATTCATCAGTATTAAAGGGCTACTGGTTCAATCACACCTTTGACCTGTGTTGGTTAAGAATGACACTGAGAAAGAATTGTAAAGTTTGGATTGAGATCCTGGGTGGGATATGTAAGACACATCTACATGTCTAGTTTCACATAAATTAAAAAATATCATATTTTTGACTTACTAACTCCATGGGATGAGGTCAGTTCTGATTTGGAGTTGAACTGGAATAGAAGGAAAATTGATTGAATTGGTATTTAACTGAATCCATAGAAATATAAATAAAATGAATTAAAGGATATCAAATCTCCAGGCTAAAAGGAGTTTAGATGCAATGATGGACAAATGTTTCACCTCTCATGGTTAAGTATTTTTATGTATGAACTGTTGCACCGTTTGAGAATGGTTCACATAATTTGCATATCTGACAAGACTTGTTGCTGAAGTCCAACATATATGCCTTAAATGAGCATCACATGGAGAACCAGTACAGTGATCATTTAAAATCTGCTGATTCTGACATACTGATTCAGTACATTAACCACATTGCCATTAACTTATTAAAAATTGCATTAAAATTTGATGACAGTGATTTAAATTGAATCGGAAACCTTATTTTTTTCCAACAGCTTGAGGTGAATTGGATTTTAAATTTTCATAAATACTGTATTTATTCCTTCATTTCGACCCATAAAAAATATTTAAATTTTAAAGATCAATATGAAGAAGGTATTTCAAAGTTATAACTCTACAAATTTTAAGGTGGTTGAAATAATGGAATTGCTTTGATTCTGAGATTGTCAGTGGAAACCTAGTCAGTGGTTGTGGGCGTACAGGAGGATGGTGTTAGCATGACACCAGCGATACTTCACTTTAACAACTATCAACTGAAAGTCTTATATTCTTCAAAATATCATCATACTATTTAATGAAATTCACCTGATGTCACATAAACATTGGTAAATTGTGTGTTGCCTCAAAGTCTGCAACCTTTGTGGTGTCAGTACAAGCCCGATAATGAGATGCGTGATTGTTGTTTCAAGTTTACCAACCAGGCAGTGATATAGGCAGACAGAGGGACAAACAGCTGTACTTAAGTTAGAAGAAGACTATCAAAAGAAACGGGCTATTATCAGATAACTTTGATTTGCATAATATTTAAGGAATATGGGAAAGTAAAACACGTTAAAAATACATACGATTGGAAATAGCTGTTGCTCCTGTGTTCTCGATTGGACACTTTTGTATGTGCGGTAACCCATCCAAAAGCCAACCGCACTTAATCAAGCTTAACTATGAAGATCGTTCCAACTAGAGTGTGTTACAGTTGTTCCACCATGTAGAGGTATACATTTGTTGCAAAATGTGTGTATTGGCATATATGTTTATTAATTCCCTTGACAAAATATATATATATATATATATATATGACGTAATAATTTATATTAATCATGATTAATATCAGTCAAATTTGCTTAATTATGTTTTATCTTTATTGCTAAATATCCAGTCTGAATTGCACACAGAGCACGTGCATACCAGGAATGGTACTTGTGTCTGCTTTGTCAGAGACATCCATTTGGAACTATTGAACGCTTTTTATATTATCATAAATGCATCTTTGTATCTTTGTATCTTTGATATGGGTGCTGCGTGGTATCATGTCATGTAATAAGAGTGCTAGTCAGATATAAACTGACACAGAAGTATCACATGCTTAAGTGACCGAAAGAGAGCTTTGATAAAAAACATTTTTAGACAACCTGCAAGTAAAATTTTCATGACTTTTTTGAAAATTCCCAAAATATCATGAATTTTTCAGTAATGAAGGGCAAATATCAAGATAGATGACTTTTTCATCGTTTGGGAACCCTGATGAAGAATAATAATAAAACATTTTATGTTTGCCATGCCATGAATGGCATGATTCTTTTAAGAACCATCAAAAGTTATTTTTGAGTCTTGCCAGAGGCACCTATATTTGCTTGGTTTCTTTTCAGTGCCAGGATTAATCTCATCCATTGGACGCCAGTAATAATCTTATCCTCTTTCATCAATCTGTATCTCATATCACTTCAGCAATATAATGCTCTGTGAGAATCAGGCATTGTGTTATTATTCTTCATGCCATGAAATGGGGAAAAATTGTTGGTATTAAGGCTAGAAACTTCTAATTTTGGACTTCGACAGGTTTGGATCCCCTGTTGCTACCCTAAATTGGGTCCCAAGAGCTTAAACTGCACTTAGATAAAAATGTGCTGCACTTAGCTGAAAAAAACTAGAAAACCAGTCTCCTGTTCTACAGTGCGATCTTTGATCATATACTCTTCACGCCATAACAGTCTTTTAATGATCACCATGCATGATCACCATGTGTGGATCAGATTGAAGCATCAGATTTGGCTATCCATGCAATTTTCTCTTTAGGGAAGAATGCAGTTACCATGGCAGATTATTTTGTTAAATGCATGTGTATCCGCTGGATCTGTGGTAACTTTTAACAGGGCCACTGGAAGTGGTGAGGCTGGGTAGGCCATGACCTCACCAATATTTGGGCAAACAAGTATACCAAAAACACACAGCCTCTCCTACGTACAGCAACACAATGAAACAGTACCTCTTTGACCAGCGTCTTCATGCACTGGCATTGTTCATGGGACCCTAAGATTGAACCTTCAACTAAGGAGATTTAATATCTCATTGATTCAACTGACAAGCCTGTGTGAGTTGTCCATCAGTCTTGGACGAGACCAGGCTAATCATCTGATAGGCTGATGAATGAACTTGCACAGGACTGACTAAAGGCCAAAACACACTGGCTGTATCAGGTATAGACTATATTCGACAGACTACTGTTTGTCAGAAAGGTCTTGATCAACGCTTCACCCACCTGTTAATATGAGGTGACATGCTAACATAGTCTGTATCAACCTGTGCAGTCAGTAGGCCTACAAGCCTACAGCTTCAAGTGCCTTCAGTTCCTGAAACCTAAGACTGTATATCATTTTTCTGGGCTGGCTGGTATATATGAAGGCATGCTTTTTATTAGCCCTCAGCCCTTAGGCTGATGAGCTATTGTTGTCACCAAAGCTGTCCGTCCATCCGGCCTCCGTTAACTTTTACCATGTGAGCGGGATATCTCTGAAAGGATGCACCCTAGGAATTTTATTTCTTTGCTGAAGATGTATATCGACAAAATTTCTGTCAAGTTCGAAGATGGGTGACCTTGACCTATTTTTCTACATTTTAGAGCTGATTATAGAAAAACACTTAGAAGTTTATTTCTCAGGAACCATTGGGTAGATTTTCACAAAACTTACTGTGGTCATTTGGACTGATGGTCTTTACCTGCTGCACAAGTTCGGTGGTGCCACCTACAATTTCTGATTTTTAATGAATTTTTATCAGATTTTTTCAACTGTGGCCTTGTGAGCAGGATATCTCTAAAAGGATTCACTGTAGGAATTTTATTTCTTCATTGAAGATGTATATTGACCAAATCTCGGTCAAGTTCAAAGATGGGTGACCTTGACCTATTTTTTTCTATGTTTTAGAGCTGATTTTTTAAAAACCCTTAGAAGCTGATTTCTCAGAGGCCATTGGGTGGATTTTCATAAAACTTACTATGATAATTGGGACTGATGATCTCCATTTGCTGCACAAGTTTGGTGTTGCCACCTAAGTTTTCTGATTTTAAATGAATTTTTATCGGATTTTTCAACTTTGGCCTTGTGAGCAGGATATCTCTAAAAGGATTTACCATTGGAATTTTATTTCATCGGTGAAGATTTATATCAACAATATCTCAGTCAAGTTTGAAGGTGGGTGACCTTGACCTATTTTTTTCTACGTTTTAGAGCTGATTATAGAAAAACCCTTAGAAGCTTATTTCTCAGAGACCATTGGGTGGAAGCCAAATCGTTTTATCCAATTCGCTTAATTGTAGTGTGAACACTCTAGAGCTGTTTGGACCCAGTTTTCAAGCAACAACTTGGTCACAGCACAATTGCAAATGCTTGTGTCAGCATGTTGTTACAATGTTCCACATGTAAAATGTACACAACATGCATGGACCATTGCTAGATGCCCGTTTAAACGCACTAAACCAGTTTGGCAAAACTGCTTTGCTCAAAGTGGTTTAACATAATAATGGGTTTTGTGAAAGATAAAGAGAGAAGCTGATCTGGACCTGTCATTTGATTTAACTGACAACAACCTAAGCATTTCCTATTTTGAAGTGTTAGTCACATTTTAGTTGTATACTTAGGCCTATATATTTTAATTGTATATGTGCACAACTATTCCCCTGTATTGTTGTAAACTTTTGGTGATTGCAAATATGAACGGATCATGCAGAACCCCCAAAAACCGCTGTGTAGAGGTATATTCTTTATTATTATTTTATGAGATTTGCCAGAAAAAAAGTTGAAATAGCTGCTATTTAGTGCCTAAATGTATGACCATACCCCTGGACCCCCCTATAAATGCTAGCGTCTTCTGCGCTTGCAAGGAGATTGCCATGGCCTGTCCAATTGCTTCCAACAGGCCTGTTTAATCCCGTGCTTGTATTTAACATGTTGGGAAAGAAAAAGTAGTCATTCATTAGAGGATATAGAAAGTCTATGGATGGACAGTAAGTAGAGACAGGTAGACAGCAGGAATGATCAAGTGAACTGAGAGTAAATGAGCACACCTTTCAAGGAAAGGATTAATGGCTATTAAAAAGCAATTTATCAAATGGCAGGCCGACCAGCCATCTATACTTTTTTTGCTTTTTAGCTCTGCTGACTCTAAATCACCGGAGCTATAGTCGTGGTCCATTGTCCATCCTCCGTCCGTCTGTCTCTCAATCCAATAGACTGGCACATTTTGAAACCATTTGACCTACAAATCCAAAATTTGGCATACTGTTAGATGTCCCCAAGATCTCCTAGCAAACCAAAAACTGGGTCACTGCAACTTTGTTCTTTTGAGAAAAATAAGGGAAACCTCAGTTTTCCATTGAAACCCTCAGGACTGCCTATTATCAAAACCAGTGATCCTTTTTTCTTAATATTTACCATAAATATTTATCTATACAGTTTCTATATACATGCTAGGAATTAAGTCAGTATTACTTTATTTTTAAAAGTTATCAGCCCAAATATAATGCAATTTGTAAAAAATCAGGAAAGATATTTACTCACATATCTTTATGAAAAAAAGAGACTTTTTTACAGGTATATAAATTTATTTAATCAAGATTAAATTGTATACCCAGAATTATATCTGAATTTTGTAAAAAAAATTTAAGTTATTAGCATTGATACATTCAGTACCTTAAATTGTGTCCAAATTTGACCATGACATGTTTTTTATGCCCCTGCCACAAAGTGGCCGGGGCATATAGTTTTACCCATGTCCGTCATTCCATCATTCCAAAATCAAACAGTTGTACAGACTTATTTTCGCAATGCCTGCAGATATTGGCCTGATTTTTGGTATGTGGGCAGATAATGACCAATTCCAGATAGAGTTTGCATTTCATCCCTGTTGACCTAATTATGACTGTTTTATAGCTCCTGAACATAGAAAATTTCATAAAAAATAGAAATTTTCATGAAAAATGCACATGTACAGACTTTTTTTTTCGCAGTGCCTGCAGATACTGGCCTGATTATGGTGTGGACCAGTTACAGATCGAGTTAGTAAAATTTATAAACTTGAAAAAAATGATGTAATAAAAAATGACGATCTAATGCAAACATTTGTTCATTATTCTCCTGCACCTCATTGGCATTGGAATTTTCTTTGTTTTTCCATCTATATTTCAGATTCTTTATGCTTTATGTATATGCAAAGGTGTAACCATCCCCCCCCCCCCCCACTGAGTCCCTTTTCACCCGAGTACTGGGGACAACTGCATGCAATTTATTAAATAAAGAAATTATATAAAAGGTACAGAGGTGTTGGAACTTTATTGTAACTGTTCACATTTTAAAAAATTGAAAAATATTGTTCAATAGAAAAAATAGGATCTTACTGAACAAATGTGTAAACTGCTGAATTGTCAACAGCTTATCAAAAAGCCAACCACTGAGCATGGTAATAACTATTATAGATCTTATATTCACAAACTACCTACATGCTTCACTTTCAACATTAGGAAACATATGGTCAGATCACAAAATATTTTATGATTGCCCACACTGCTCAAACTCTCCTACCCAAGGGGGAAAATCATAACTGTTACATTCATGCTTTCATCAGCCCAGGGATCAAACATAGTCACACACAGCCAGTCACTAGCTCTGTTCCCTTCATGATTTGGACAGACTTCACAAGACATTCAATTGTGGGAAAATTTTTAAGCTGAGGTTTATTTTTAAAGTACAATTATCAAATAATGAGATATTGCAGTTTTCTATGCCCTATTCCTCTTGACGGGAAGGTGGGGACAATACATGTTAAATATTGTTTTTACAATGTTAAGTAGGTCATGTTGCACTTTCAGCCTCGACGAGTAAATACAATGAAGATAAACATACCAGATTACTGGCTTCATACATCACCTATGTTAATTTCTTACTAAATGAATTGTGTGATTATGAACAAATTAAAATTAGCTTAACAAATTAATAAAAGCAATGAAAATTGAACACTGAGTGCTTGACTGGTGGAGATTGGGGTGTTGGTAGGATGTATTCTCTCAAAGTTGTTGTTGATGTTGGTAGTATCTCACCATAGTCATCAAAGTTGGTTGTAATCAGTTGAGTGGTTGTAAACAATTGCCATGAGGGGCCTTGTGAGCGCCTTCTTAAGGATGAGACCTGGGTGGTGATTGGTTGTTTTATCAGCTTCTTGTTTGCAGTGCATGATGGGTTCACGTACAATTTGCAATTAATTTCTTACTACATACCAAATAAAACTGATTGAGGAGCAAAATAAATTCCCAAACACAATGAAATTATGTTTCATAATAGATACCAGGCTTGCAAAGTATGATATGAAGGACCCATAAGTACTGTGACCCCGTCACCTAGTTTCCGCCATGTTGTAAACAATCCCCAGTTGAACATTGCTAGTACTGTATTCATGGATCTACCATTGGGGGTTTAACCATGGAAGTTGTTGCCATTTATAGGAAAAATCCTCAGAAAAACAACACTAAATACACTTACAATATTTAACTCATAGAATTCTGGTTTTCCCGCCATTTGTTCAAGCACCCCCATTAACACCCGTTCCCTTAACCGGCGTGGACCACCCTATTGTAGACATTTAGAATTGTTTTCCATGTAAAGGGTTTAAATCGATGGCCCAGACCTTTTTGATAGATACTGAAATTTAAACACTAGAATCCTTAACTTTTCAGTATACCCTGTGAACCTTCCCAACAATTAATCTTATTAAAAATTAGTGTGGCTATCATAAAAACATTATCCACTGTTGGTGGAGTAATTTCATATTTTTGCAACAATTTCTTCAATCAAATCAACCATCCATGGCCTATATTACCTGCCAGTGTTCCTCTCAGACTTTATCTCCATTTGATATTATTTTAGATTTTTAACTTCAAGGTCAACTTCAGCTGAGCACAGTGACCAATGGGTCCCTTTTTCTGCCTCATTCTTTTTTCCTGTCTTCCCTACCTTTTCTTCATTGTCCCTACTATTTCATACTCTTTAAATAAATTACATAATAACCTCATAATTTTACCTGAAATTTCGGAATGCTGTCAAAGTGTGCTTGTGTTGTTATAAGCCAAAGCCCAACAAGGAACACCAATATACATAGTTTGTTTTTTTTTTTAAGTTTTTCTGTGGTCCTCTTTTTGTACATTCAGTTTTATTAGTTTTTTTAGCTCAGCTGACTGAAAGTTAACTGATGAATAGCAATGCACTTTAATTGTCTGTTGGCCTTCTGGCTGTCTGGCCATCTGGCCGTCCGTTAGCAGGGCACAAATCATAACCCCTTACCCTAGTAACCTGTAACTAAATATCCAGAGAGGTCAATAAAAGATCTCCTTCGAAACCTGAAATCAGGACACTGCGACCCATATATAATCGAAACTATGGGGCTTGTGAGTACACCTTAGAATAATTAAAAAATTTGATTCAAAACCTCTAGTATCTTAATAATTAATGCATGGATTGTCATGAATCTTGCCATGAATATACTGGGGCCACATCTTTAAAAGGATTGTGGATGCACTGTAAAACAAAATTTCATCCCAGACTTTCCATCATTCACACATGGCTTACAAAGGTTGCCCAATGTGGAGGAAATCTGTACATTTTGAGTTTAACTTGGTCAGAGGTCAAGGTGACTGGACCCACTTTTTTTAAAAGATTGTCATGATTATCTAAATGCTGTAAGTTCAAGGATAGTAAGCTCTGAGATTTTTTGGTTACAATAAAGGTCACTGGTTATGGTCACAGGACCCACATTTCGTAAATGATCATAAAAATATCCTTAAAGACAAATTCAGCTGAGCATCGAGACCCATGGGTCCTTGTTCTTTCCAGTTTTGCCTTTGTCCTTCTTTTATAAAAGGGATACTGGGTGCCAAGAATAATGATTTATGTACTGAAACCTTGAATAACAGCTATAAAGACATTGTAAATCTACACACCTTTCCTGCAATGTGTGCTAACCAAAACTGATTGAGGCTCTCACTTGCTAGTATAGGGTATATCTATATTCAAGGACCGTCATGATTGTCAGTTAAATTCTGCCTCTCAGTCTAGTGGAGGCCTCTTTCTTCTCCATGAATAAAGATTGAAGGAAATTGTATATATTAATTCTCATACCACGGAGCTGTCAGATACAGACAGGGCAGGTTTCTGTTGGGACTTGGACAGTCATTACTAAAATGACTGGTTGGATGCCTTAATGTTTATGAAGTTTATGGCAGGCTTGTATGTGACAGTGTTTTGCCATCGGATCACACCTTGGAACCATGCTGTCTGGTCTGATTATGACATATATTGAGATGCTTATTTATGTTTTAATGGTTTTTATATTACTGTGTCCCCTGTTTGCTAGATGATTACTAGGATGGTCCAAAATGTGGTTCACAGTTTATGTTATTGTCCCCCACCATCCCCTTTGTTAAGTGTATTAAAATTGACATTGGTAACAGTTGGCTTTGTTTACATACCGTAATTACCATAAGCGACAGTATCACTCTTGCAAGCGGCCCCTGCTGCCGCTTAGTTCAGAAATGTAACTTGATGAATACAGATGTTGTAGCCCTGCCTGGGCTTTAGTGTATTTACAATTACTACTAAAATGCTTATATTAAAACGTGATTCCATGTACTGATAGACGTAACTCAGTACCAGCTCTTATCACTAAAGCCCTGTAAAGTCAGTATGGTGAATCCCTGATATTTGCATATCAGGGCGTCACAAGGCTCCTGACGATTCCCTCGCATTTGCATATCAGGCCGTCACGCCTACTGTGAATGGCATCATTGCTATGAGGACGCTAGCAGCAGTCCCAGTGGCAGTAGACAGCTCAAACCGCTTGGTAACATTAGCACTGAAATCATGTTTTCAGAAAGTCCATACATGGTTTGTAGGTGTTCAAGTTACACCTGAAAGACTTGCCCGTGTTAAGTTGCCAACACACTGATCGCCATGATCGTTTCAGCCAGCCGAATATGAATAACAGTTTGACTGCGTTTGTCGCATGTGAGCCTGACTATCTCACGCTGATGGACTAAGCTAAAGATACATTTTTAAACCAGCCTGCTTTGAAAAACAATGGTCTGATAAACCTGACACACTGGCTCACTGAGGCTGAGGGTTATAGTGTTGAAAGTCTTGCCGTTCTCAAAATAGCCAAGGACCAAAAAATATTAAGGAATATGAATAGCAAGCTTGAAGCCCACATTAGGCGGTTACTGGATTAACCATGTGGGTTTAAAAAAAGATTCTGGGAAAGACCACCATAATTACTACCTACATCACTGGGAAAGACCTTAGTTTAGCGAGGCGGTGATGTATGGCGTTGACTGTCCTGTACGGCTCAAGTTTACCAGTCGATGAAATAAGAGGGTCAGAGAATGGCAATTAGTTATAGAAGTGGCCGAGAGGTGGCATTACCGACACTAAGTGCAATACAGTGCGAGAACTTTTGATTTCTCTGCCAGAGGCAACAATTAAGAGAATTGGCTTTTGTGGCTCAGGGGTACAGCACAGGGCTCAAAGCCGGGAGATCGTGAGTTCGAATCTCAGCTGAGCCGGTGAGATTTTTCACGGTCGACCCCTACCCAGGGTGGGTGCTCAGCAGGCCCAATGGGGAGACTGTACCCAACAGTTGGGTTTCACTCACAAACGAGTGCGCCTTTCGGGGGTTCCTCGGTGTTATGACCCAGCAATGGGGATGAGACACACCCAGGACCCGCAGGAGTGAATCACCGAGCCTGGTTAACGCCAGAGCATTGTGTGCAAACACCTGTCACGGAGTCCGAAACCGGAATGGAAATTCTGCGGTTGTATATAGACTTAGTTAAGCAAGCATTTAAAAAATGGAGGCGGTTACCTCCACCAAGAAAAAATTAAAAAAAAACAATTAAGAGAAATTTCATTGACTGGGCCAGTCTAACAGATGTTCCTGTCAATTGAATCTGAGTCTTATTGTTTGTGTGAAAGTATAAAACATGAAACATGCTGGCAGCAGTGGAGGAATGGATCACTAAAGTATAATCCATTCTAGGAACTTTGCATAATCCGTCAGATTACTGTAGTCTCGAGTAGATGAATGACTTTTCACGCCAAGGATAAGCGGCACTGCCACGGGTGAGCGATAACACAGGATCATGTGCAATTACTGATATTACAAGGGGATTAGTCGTGAATACTAGTTGTGGAAACGAACTTTGGTGAATGTTACTCTTGAATATATTCACTGTACAATGTGATTGATAAACTTGAGAGACTAGTCGTGATGTCAGACGCAGATGACAGTACTCCATTTCTGGGCATCAGACCCCAAAAACCGCTACTGCTGGGATCGACCCCTATAGAAAATTGGAAGATATTTAAACAGCGCTGGCACACGTATGCAGTTCTATCTTAACTTGACGAACAACCACATGAAATACAAATTGCACTTCTCATTTACTGTCTTGCTGATGATGCCTTAAGAGTACAATGGCTTCAAATTCGCCACAGATGAGACCACAAGGACCGTAAAAGAGATAATTGAGGCCTTTGAAAAATTCTGCTATGGGGAAATAAATGAAACATATGAGAGATATGTCTTCAACAAAAGATGTCAAGCAGAAGGTGAGACTTTTGAGACATTCTATGCTGGACTACGGTCATTAGTGAAAACCTGTAACTATCGTGAGGATTGCATTGACTCAATGCTCCGTGATAGAATAGTTCTGGGCATAAGAGACCCAAGAACCAGAATGGATCTATTAAAGGAAAGGCAACTCAGCCTCACAAAATGTGTTGACATATGTAAAACTGCTGAAAGTGCAACTATGCAGACCAGTGCACTGCAGGAACTGTGAATAATGTCAGACCCAATCACAAATACAGACAGTGAAAAAAGTGGCCACAGGCAGAAGCAAAAGAGACCAATGAGGAAAAACCTAGGCAGGTGCATAAAGAATGCAAATTCTGCAGATCAGTTCACAGGATGAGGAAAGAAGTGTGCCCTGCATGGGGAAAAACATGCAATAAGTGCCAAAAGAAGAACCACTTTGCATCAAAATGTCACTCAGAAAGACTTAAACAAATCTGTGATAGAGAATATGTCAGTTCAGAAGAATCTTCAGATGATGAATGGTTAAATAATGTCCGATCATCACAGAAAAATCAGAAAGTTAGTGGGACAGAGTCTAAAGAAGAATGGCTCAAAACGCTAAAATCCAGTGGAACTGAGAGATTAGAATGTGTTCTGATTGTAGAAGGGTCAGAAGTCGTATCTGAAATAGACACAGCAGTGTCCTGTAATACATTACCAAAGAAATATGCCAAATCAATTGAGCCAAAGAGAAAGAAAATTAATATGTGGAATGACAGCACATACACTTCAATTGGCACATGCAGATGCTCGGTACAGAATCCAAAGAACAAAAAGAAATACAGCCTACCCTTCACAGTGGTTGACGATAACATAGGTCTGACTCCTCTCATAGGCCTGAAGACTGCACTTGACATGAATTTAGTGAAAGTACTAGAAAGGAACATAGAGAGATTATCCATTGTTACAGAAAATGTGCAGGTTTACCAACGGATGCAGTCACCAGTTTTTAGCCCTCAGCCCTTAGGCCGTTAACTTTTACCTTGTGAGCGGGATATCTTGAAAAGGATTCACCGTCAGAATTTTATTTCCTCGGTAAAGATGTATATCGACAAAATCTCGGTCAAGTTCGAAGATGGGTGACCTTGACCTATTTTTCTACATTTTAGAGCTGATTATAGAAAAACACTTAGATGCTTATTACTCAGGAACCATTTGGTGGATTTTCACAAAACTTACTATGATTATTGGGACTGATAATCTGTACCTGCTACACAAGTTTGGTGGCGCCACCTACAATATCTGATTTTTAATGAATTTTTATCAGATTTTTCAACTTTGGGCTTGTGAGCGGGATATCTCTAAAAGGATTCACAATAGGAATTTTATTTTTTCAGTGAAGATGTATATTGACAAAATCTCGGTCAAGTTCGAAGATGGGTCACCTTGACCAATTTTTCTACATATTAGAGCTGATTATAGAAAAAACATTTAGAAGCTTATTTCTCAGGAACCATTGGCTGGATTTTCACAATACTTACTATGGTCATAGGGAGTGATGGTCTGTAACTGCTGCACAAGTTTAGGGGCGCCACCTGCAATTTCTGATTTTTAATGAATTTTTCTTGGATTTTTCAACTTTGGCCTTGTGAGCTGGATATCTCTAAAAGGATTCACAATAGGAATTTTATTTCTTTGGTGAAGATGTATATCGACAAAATCTTGGTCAAGTTCAAAGATGGGTGACCTTGACCTACTTTTCAAGGTCACAGAGCTGAAAATAGAATAAAACTTAGAAGCTTATTTTTCAGGAAGCATTTGGTGGATTTTTATGAATCATGGTACATACCTCTCCATTTTAAATTTATAACTGAGACATGTACAGATATACATCCATGTGAGAACAGATATTTAGTACTTGTTACTGTTACCACCTTTAAACACTGTTCTTTTGGCTGAGGGCTTTTGTCAGCTTCTGCTGATATTCTAGTTGATGAAAAGTTGGGCAAATTGCCAGGAAAGATCAAGCTCAGGGTAAAAGATGATGCAGTACCAGTGATAATGCCTTTGCGCGGAACTCCAGTAGCAATAAGATGAAAATACAAAAAGGTACTGGACAGAATTGAAAAGCTTGATGTCATAGCAAAAGTGAAAGAACCAACTAAATGGCTTAGTCAACCGGTGTGGCAATACAAAAGAAATGGTGACTTAAGGGTGTGCCTAGTTCCACCAGAGCTCAATTAAGTCTTGATACGAGAGCACCAGACATTACCAGTCCTTGAAGAGAAAATACATGACCTAGGTCAGAGTCATGTCTTCTCAAAAGCAGATCTATTGTCAGGATACTAGCATGTTGAACTTAAGAAAGAATCAAGCTTCCTGACCACATTTCAGATATGCCACGGTCGCTATAGATGGAAACGACTCCCCTTTGGAATATCGGTTTTGGCAGAAATATTCCAGAGAAACTCGCAGAACCACTTGAAGGGGTCCCAGGGATTTTATGCATTGCAGATGACGTCACCATACATGGCAAGGATGTCATACAACATGACAAACACTTGAGAGCCTTTCTTGAGCGATGCTCCCAGATGGGAATCAAACTGAACATAGAGAAGTTTGAACTGCGAACAAAGAAAATCACTTTCATGGGACATCTAGTGACTGAAAACGGACTGAAATCAGACCCTGAAAAAGTTAAAGCCATCACACAGATGAAGGAACTCCAAAATGTGAATGAACTCAGAAGATTTGTTGGTTGCGTGAACTATATGGCAAAATTCTTACCTAATCTCAGCCAGATCCTCAAGCCTCTCTTAGACCTCCTGAAAAAAGATGTTCCGTTCCAGTGGGCTAATTCACAACAAGAGACCTACGACAAGATCAAGAAACTAATCACTGAGACGCCAGTGCTAGCTCTCTACGATCCTACAAAGACACTAGTGATTGAAAAATGATGCAAGTGAATACGTCCTTGGCTCAGCTATATTTCAAGTGGGGGGACCAATCGCATTTGCCAGTAGGAAACAGAAAGGCGATACGCCCAAATAGAAAAGGAACTGCTGTCGGTGACATATGGTCTTACCAAGTTCCACCACTACACATACGGGCAACATGTAACCGTCATTACTGATCATAAGCCCCTTGTGTCCATAAGGAAAAAGCCAAGGCACCACAACGACTGCAAAACCTTCTCTTGAAGTGTCAAGAATACAGTTTTGAGCTAGAATACAAACAGGGGAGACACACTGTCACGATCACCTGTAGACAAATCCACTGAAGAGTCCATTCGTCAAGTGTATTACACCCTTCTCAACAGGTTGCCATCATGAGCTGAGAGTAGCAACAGCAGCTGACACTAGTGACAGTGATATGCAAGAGTTGAAGGAAATCACAATGAAAGGGTGGCCTGACAACAAGACCGCCCTCAGCTCCACTGTTACACCGCTCTTCGATTATCGGGATTAACTGATCGTACAAGATGGACTCATACTCAGAGGAGAGAGAGTTGTTATACCAGCTGGCATGAAGGAAAGACATGAAAAAGAAAGTGCATGCAGGACACCAAGGCATAAAATCATGCTTGCGCAGTGCCAGACAATTCATATTTTGGCCAGGTATGTCAGTTGACATAAGACAGTAAGTAGAAGGGTGTAAAACATGTGCGCTGTACAAGGACCGACAACAGACAGAGCTTCTTATCATGAATCAGATACCTGTGTTACCCTTTAAACACATAGCCACAGACATATTCACACTAGCTAACAAAGATTACTTGGTAACAGTAAACATTTACAGCACATTCATAGAGGTGGACCCTTTAGAATGATCCATCACTGAAGAAGTCATAACAAAACTAAAACCACACTTCGCAAGACATGGGGTACCCGTTAAAGTGATGAGCGACAATAGGCCCCAATTTTCATCACGCAAGTTTGCTAAGTTCACTGCAGAATGGGACTTCCTTCATTAAACATCCAGTCCAGGTCACAGCCAGTCCAATGGGGCAGTGGAGGCAGCCGTTAAAACAGTAAAAAGAATGTGGCGAAAATGTCTCAAAACAAGGGAGGATCCTTATATTGGTTTGCTAAACATAAGGAATACCACAACTGAGGGGACACAATCCAGCCCGTCACAAAGACTTATGTGGAGAAGGACCCGAACATTAGCAGACAGACACACACACAAACGCAATCTTAAACCACTATCACCTGGAGATGGTGTGATGATACAACCAGGACATGCTCAGATTGAATGGTCCCCAGGAAAGGTCAACCGACAAAAGCTATGAGATCACGCGAAACGATGGAGATATTAAGGAGAACAAGACAACATCTGAGAATCATACCTGAACATGAGGCATACAAAGATATTGGTGCACCAATAGACGTAGATGAAAACAGAGACACCCATGCAGACAAAAACCACTAACAAACAAACAGTGGATATAGCCGACAACAAAGGTACAGAATGTTGCTCTAACAAGCCCGAGGAGGAGATATCCCAGGCCAGCAGAGATGCACAGGAAACAGAGAAGGAGACAGTGACCAAGAAAACCTCCAGGGGTGAACAATAAAACTGCCTGTACGACTCCGGGTTGACCTTGGGGCAAAGTGAAGATAACGTGCTTACAAGGACTGTTTAAATTATAAGTAACTTTTCATCACCGAAAAACTTTGCATAGTAAGAACTCAAACTTCTTTATTAGTAATTAAAAATAATTATTCATGTTCAACCCGAACTGCACATCATTAACATGTCTAATTGCTATTAACAGAATCTCATAATAAGTCTAATATATAAAGTATTATCAAACCACAAAGATAATATATGATCTTATTTTATTTCAAATAATCCAAAGCTTTTATTTTTTTGAAAATATGAACAAATTAGGTGAATCAGTTAATACACTAGTGACCCATGGGTCTACAGGAGATCTATTGAGAGTTTTTGATAATTCACAAGATTCATTATCCTAGCCCTTGCATTTACAATTTGTGCAAACAGACAACAATGGACAACAGACAAAGTGCCATCACTATACTTCAGTTGACTTTCAGTCAGCTGAGCTTTAAATCAGACTGATAAATATATAATTCCACTATGATTCACCATGAGAAAGTGAAGTAAATTTCATTTTATCACTCTTTTGGATTGTTTAAAACTTATCATCCAGGTTTTCCCAGGTGAATGATTCAGTAAATCAGTAAAATCACAGACTACTGACATGTGAACCAGACATCATGTTACAGCACAGTGTCTGATGGAAACAATGACGTAATCTACGACCCCCTCGAGCAAGACGACATCCTATTTCCCAAGATACCCCAGAGATCAATTGCCACTAGAGATGATTATTTCTTCAAGGTAGACAGGCCAACTGCGCGGAATATAAAATCTCTGGCGGGACATCAATAACTCATTGGTAAATGGTGAAGTGGCAGATAACGCGGCATAGTTCCAAGCCTTTCTTATATTTTATTATCTCATTGTCTTAAATACATGTTAAGTGATCCGTGCTTTTTGGGACTAAGTGATTATAAATAGTGTTTCCATGTGGTCTGATTTGAATTTGTATGTTTTAGCCAGTAGCTAATATCCATATAAGGAAACACATAAAAATGCAAGGAGATCTTAGAGTATAGAAAAAAAATGGATTCTGACATTTCTGAATTTTTTTATGATTATTTAAATTAAGACAATTATGACCTTTCATTACTATATTCTAAAAGAAAGTATCTGACATTTCCATGTTCCCTAAAACTATGAGATATAAATTGGGGAAAATGAAATAACGGGACATATGGAATTACAAATGTGCCGATGATGAAAAACTTGCTTGCATAACTGGGAAACTGGTTATACTGTCCAGTGGCCGAAACCACAAGTATAAAGGCGTTGCGTCTCAAACACTGTCATTCACAAGATCGGGTTTGGCCCTCGAATGGCATGGCAGGGTCTCCGCTGCTTGGATCCGTAGAGGGAATGTAGGTTGCTTCTGGCTTTGCGGCTGTGGATGCCGTAGCTTTCCTAAAAAGATCACCAACTTGGGATGGACGGTGGTGGCCTTTGCGGCTCTCTGCTTGACTTGGTGTGGCATTGCGTCAGTTGGCTCGGAGAAGGTGCTTAAGGAGTGCACAGGGCTGAGTCTTGACCACAGCAACCTGTAGCTGCTCGAAGAGCGTAAACTTCTCTTGGCTTGGCTGGAATTACAAAGGCCTTAACAAGCCAAAGCCTAAAAACAGGACCCCAAGTATGGAAAAGGGGGTGCCAGGTTGCAAAAAATGGTCTGAAACCCTTAAAAATACGTTGCGGTGGCTTAAAAGGGAAAGGGGAGGGGGAGGGGGGTCTGGACTTCCTGAACCCCTCCCCCCCATGTGGATCTACTTCTGATCTGGTCTGGTTTTCATGATTATTTCACTTAAGATTCACTCACTATTTAATAAACAAAAAAGCAAGAAAACATATATAAAAAATGGAATCTGATGTTTGTATTTCCTTAAAAACTTTATTGTCTTTTATTAAAAATATTTAACAAAATTGCTTAGTGGTTGGAGGAATTTTTAACCAAAATTGTCTGGGGCTTATGTTTTTTAGCTCAGCTGACTATAAGTAATCTGAGCTTTGGTCGTGGTCCATTGTCCGTCGTCCGTCCGTCCGTAGATGTGGCACGTTTGAAACCGTAAGACCTAGGAATCCAAAATTCAGCATAATGTTAGATGTCCCCAAGATCTCCCACCAAACTGAAAACTGGGTCTTTGCAACTTCGTTCCTTTGAGAAATTAAGGAAAAACCTCAATTTTTTTTTATTAAAAACCTATTTTCACACTTCAGGACTGCCTAATATCAAAACCACTCATCTGTTTTTCCTCATATTTACCATAAATATTCCTCTATATAGTTCCTATGTACATGCCAGAAATTAGGTCTGTATTATATAATTTAGAAAAGTTATGGGCCCAAACATATTGCACTTTGTAAAAAATTAGGAAAAATTATTGGTCACATTACACAAAACAAGGGACCCATGGGTCACATCGCTTAGCTGTATTTTTGAAAATATTAGTAACTGCAAAATATTTTTATTTCTTATGGTTTTTCCATGTATTTTGCCATTTGAAAAGCTAAGAGAAAATAACCCAGCTTAAATGAAACTCTGTAAATTATAGAATAAGGGACATGAGCTAAAGCATATGGACTGTGTAATAAATGAAACCTTTGGCCTGAAACCATTTAGTGATGTACCAAGGGAAAAAATGGGCCTACGGTAAGTGCCATATAAAAATTCCATTTCATAAACAAATAATGTGTGAAGGTAATTAAGTTTTCAAAAGTTAAATATATGGCCATATGAGTTAAAAATTAATCCCACAAAGTTTGACCAATATTCCTAATTTTAAAAACTAGATACCTAGGCCCCACCAACTTTAAGAGATATGAACGAAATGCTACAAAGTATTTATATTTTTCTTAAATCTTGTCAGTTAGCACTTACATTAGATCCTAATATTTTACCCTATTTGAATATTAGGATTAATTTCCTGAACATTTTTTTCTTTAAAAAAAATCAGAATTGTCCAAGTCTCAACAAAAAGAATTCTTTAACATTAAAATTATAAGCTTTGTCTTGTATATCAGTCCTGTGAATCGAAGCGGTGGGTCATGGAGGGGTCTCTGTTGTTAATGCTCATCGCTGAAAAAATGTGAAATTATAAGATTCATCTTGTTTAGAGTACAGGTCTGTCAACAGAATCGGGTAGAGGGGGGGAGAGAGAAAGGCTCCCTGTGGTATTTATGCTGGCAGCCTGATCAAGCTCAACAAGAGAGAGGGCTTGCCCAAGTGATGGGATTACATAACAGCCTGGGGAGCATAAAGAATAACACTAAATAACCTACAGTGACCTCAGTGGACTGCTTGACAATGTAAGGGAATACAACAAGAGCCTCCAAACAAATTCAATAACTAGCCTAATTTTGCAGCTTTTATTTTTCAGATTTACAGATTTAATCCCTATGTGTACATGCTGTGAAAATAACATCCACAGTACTTACAGGAAAAAATCGTGCCGTGGCCAAAGTTAGCCAAAATTTAAGGTACTGATTTTATATTTATGCTAAAACCTAAAAAAAATTTCAGATCTCATTTTCCGTATACAATTGAATCTTGATTAAATGATGTTATATTCCTGATAAAAAGTCTCAGCCATTCTTATGTTAAGAGAGTAAATTTATATCCTGATTTTTTACAAAGTGCATTATGTTTGGGCCTATAACTTCAACAAATTATGCAATACTGACCTAAATTTTGGTATGTACATAGGAAATGTATGGAAGAATATGAATATTTACAATTACATCTAACATTATGCCAATTTTTGGATTACCAGGTAAACAAAAGTAGGGTCATGATGCTCGAAAATACAAATAAATAAAGTCTTCTAAAAAACTTCAATAGCTAGACTATTTTTTAAGCTTATACTTTAAAATTCATAAAATTCAGAATTCATCAGATTAAATCCATATGTAAACTGGCTGTGAAAATAAATTAAATATACTTATAAGAAAAAAACGTGCCATGGTCAAATATAGGCAAAATTTTAGGTACCAATTTTTTTATTTCTGCTAATATTTTAAAAAATTTAACAGATTTTGATCTAATTTTGGGTATACAATTTAATTTTGATTAATTAAAGATATATTACTAGAAAAAGTCCATAGCTTTAAAATGTTTTGTGTTAAGTGATCAAATGTCTTACCTGATTTTTTACAAAATGCAATATGTTTGAGCCCATAACTTTTTTAAATCATATAATACAGACCTAATTTCTGGCATGTACATAGGAACTATATAGAGGAATATTTATGGTAAATATGAGGAAAAACAGGTGAGTGGTTTCGTAGTTAGGCTGTCCTGAAATGTGAAAATAGGTTTTGAATAAAAAATTGAGTTTTTCCTTAATTTCTCAAAGGAACAAAGTCACAAAGACCCAGTTTTTGGCTTGGTAGGAGATCTTGGGGACATCTAACATTATGCCAACAACCTTGGGAGCATACAGAGCTACACTGAATGACAAACAGTGACCACAGTGGACTGCTTGACAATGTAAGGGAATACAACAAGAGCCTCCAAAAAAATTCAATAACTAGCCTAATTTTTGCAGCTTTTATTTTCAAATTCCAGATTTTAACAGATTAAATCCTTATTTGTACATGCTGTGAAAATTAGATCAACAGTACTTACAGGAAAAAAGCGTGCCATGGTCAAAGTTGGGCAAAATTTAAGGTACCAATTTTTTATTTTGTTAATATTTTTAAAAATTTAAAAGATTTTGATCTAATTTTGGGTATACAATTTAATTTTGATTAATTAAAGTCATATTATTGGAAAAAAAGTCCATAGCTTTAACATGTTTTGTGTTAAGTGATCAAATATCTTTCCTGATTTTTTACAAAATGCATTATGTTTGGGCCCATAACTTTTTTAGCCCTCAGCCCTTAGGCTGATGGGCTATTGTAGTCACCCAAGCTGTCCGTCCGTCCGTCCATCCTGCGTCCGTTAACTTTTACGTTGTGAGCGGGATATCTTGAAAAGGATTCACCGTCAGAATTTTATTTCCTCGGTAAAGATGTATATCGACAAAATCTCAATCAAGTTCGAAGATGGGTGATCTTGACCTATTTTTCTACATTTAAGAGCTGATTATAGAAAAACACTTAGATGCTTATTACTCAGGAACCATTTGGTGGATTTTCACAAAACTTACTATGATTATTGGGACTGATAATCTGTACCTGCTTTACAAGTTTGGTGGCGCCACCTACAATTTCTGATTTTTAATGAATTTTTCTTGGATTTTTCAACTTTGGGCTTGTGAGCTGGATATCTCGAAAAGGATTCACCGTAAGGTGAAGATGTATATTGACAAAAACTCGGTCAAGTTCGAAGATGGGTGACCTTGACCTATTTTTCTATGTTTTAGAGCTGATTATAGAAAAAACATTTAGAAGCTTATTTCTCAGGAACCATTGGATGGATTTTCACAATACTTACTATGATCATAGGGACTGATGGTCTGGAACTGCTGCACAAGTTTGGGGGCGCCACGTGCAAAATTTCTGATTTTTTATTGAATTTTTCTTGGATTTTTCAACTTTGGCCTTGTGAGCGGGATATCTCGAAAAGGATTCACAATAGGAATTTTATTTCTTTGGTGAAGATGTATATCGACAAAAGCTCGTTCATGTTCGAAGATGGGTGACCTTGACCTACTTTTCAAGGTCACAGAGCTTATAATAGAATAAAACTTAGAAGCTTATTTTTCAGGAAGCATTTGGTGGATTGTTATGAATCATGGTACATACCTCTCCATTTTAAATTTATAACTGAGACATGTACAGATATACATCCATGTGAGAACATATATTTAGTACTTGTTACTGTTACCACCTCTAAACACTGTTCTTTTGGCTGAGGGCTTTTGTCAGCTTTTGCTGATATTCTAGTTAAATTATACAATACAGACCTAATTTCTGGCATGTACATAGGAACTATATAGAAGAATATTTATGGTAAATATGAGGAAAAACAGATGAGTGGTTTTGATATTAGTCAGTCCTGAAGTGTGAAAATAGGTTTTTAATAAAAATTGAGGTTTTTCCTTAATTTCTCAAAGGAACGAAGTCACAAAGACCCAGTTTTGGGCTTGGTAGGAGATCTTGGGGACATCTAACATTATGCCGAATTTTGGATTCCTAGGTCTTAGGGTTTCAAACGTGCCACATCTACGGACGGACGGATAGACGGACGGACGACGGACAATGGACCACGATTATAGCTCAGATGACTTATAGTCAGCTGAGCTAAAAATGTTAAAGCTAGGGACTTTTTTTCAGTAATATAACTTTAATTAATCAAAATTTAATTTATTACCCAAAATTAGATCAAAATTTAATCTTTTAAATTTTTTAAAATATTAGCAAAAATATAAAATTGGTACCTTAAATTTTGCCCAAATTTGACCATGGCAAGTTTTTTTCTCATAAGTATATTTAATTTATTTTTCACAGCCAGGATACATGTGGATTTAATCTGTTGAATTCTGAAATTTGAAAGTAAAAGCTTAAAAATAATTCTAATTATTGAAGTTTTTTAGATGCTCTAATGTATTTGCATTTTGTATATCCAAGGCTTCCCCACTCTAGCTCATTACAGCCTTGCCTAGGTAATCTTATTAGTGATGCAGCACTGGCAGAACACTCCTGCTGTAATAAACATACACTTATTCTCATGGGCCCCACCCTAACACCCCCCCCCCCCCCCAAACCACCACCATCACCAGTTATATTGCATTACATGGTTTTTTTTTGTCAACTGTATTTCTTTAAATGTAAAGCTGTTTTTGATCCAATGTGCACAACTTTTCTTGAAATATTAATTCAAGAAGTAATCCAAGAGATGCCACGTTGTTCTGATGTAGCATTTTTAAGAAATTATTTTCTTTTAAATAATTAAACAAAATATAATTTAACCCATCAGTAGGCATAATTTGATAATAGATGAAACAAATCATGGATAAATAAAGGTGTAATTTAAAATTGTGAATTTTTGAGTGTTATTTTCATATATTTATTGCTTTGCAAATTTAAAAAATATATTTTATAAAAAAAAAGAAATATATCTGTGTGCATAATGTGATGTTACCTGACTAAGTATTAATGTTGATGCAGTTTAGATTTGTGAATCAATTTAAATATTCAGATATATATGATATACTGTTAATATATAGTTAAATTTATAAACTTAAAAAATAATGACTTAACAAAAGTCAAAAAAAGGATCTAATGCAAATATTTTTTCATTATATTTCTGTCTCAGTAGAATGGAAATTAAAGTTATTTGCTTTGTTTTCCATCTCTCTGCCTGTTTTTAAATATTTAAAAATAATTTCATTTAAATATAATTTTATCCTTTACGTATATGCAGAGGTGCTGTAATTCCCACCAGTCTCTGTAAGCACCACTGAATTTAATTCTGTATTCTATATTTATATGCAAAGGTGTTGTAACTCTCCCCTCCCCTGTCATTGAGCCCTAGTTCCTGAGCACTGAGGTTAATATTTTTAATGCAAATTCAAAATATCTATGGTGATGCAGTTATAACTGTCATAATCAGCTGAGTGCTATGACCCATGGGTCCCTTGTTTTTAAATGCAGCACACCGTATGTTGTCTTTTTTACTTCCAAATAGAAAACATATCCTGATTTTGACCTTTAATGATTGCCTGGCATAAACTGTTTGTTATCATGTCTTGGTCCAGCAAAACTGACGACATTACCATTTATTGATAACACATCAGTATTAGGTATATTGCAAGGGTATTTTTTTATTTTGTATTTTTTGTATTTATTTATGATAAGGGTATTCTGCATGGAATCAATCAGTAACCAGTTGTGATGAGTGTAACACCTTCATCTTAGAAAAAATCTGGACCTAGTTTTATAGACTACAACCAACAAAATTGAAAAAATTCTTTTACTTCAGAGAGGTCTCCCCTGTGTTTTACAAAATGCCCAATAGATGTCAGCAGTCATAAACCCTGCTCTGACAACCTTCTTCATTCAGGGTGGCCCACCATCATAGAAATCAGAGAAAATTTGGGAAATCAGCTTCCCTTCTTCTGGATAGGATAAAGTCAGGAAATATGAAAAAATTCCTCAGATCAGGGGAAAGTCAGGGAATTTGATTTGCCTTTAAGAGAAAATGGACAGCTTACTAATAGTGTTAAATTTTCTCTCATGTCCAGATATCATATCAATATTAGTATGTTAATAACACTCAAAATAAAGGTAGCAAAACAACTATCCAGGAATTTTCCATACTCATCATGTAAAAATCTTGGAATTTGTTAACAAAAAATGTTTTGAAACCAGACTTTCTTTATATCAGGAGACTGACATTCTTTATATTATACATTCATTACATATCAGTAGTGTGTAGTTACATATTTGCCTGTAAATTCAAATTTACTCATACTAAATGTGAATGCACCTTGTAGTTAATCATACTATAATTCACAGGAATCTGTTTGTCTGTCTGTCCAGATTCATTCGCACACTAGGGATCGCACGGTCATCAAACTTCGTGGGAGGGTGCATCTTGGTCCGGGGAAGAACGAGTTTATATTTTTTAGGCGTTTGGTAAAGAAATGGCCTCAAAATCGATAAAAACATTACGGGTATAATACCTGCGGTGTGCCATGGCCATTCTCACATAGTGCGCCCACGTCGTCCTGAATCTCCTCTCGCTAACCAATCAAATCAAACCTGACATAGTCTGCCAAACATTCACTACGCGTCGGCCTTTTGTAAGCAGTCCGGTAAAGTCAACACAAATGCATGTTGTTGTGGGTTGACCGCTGGGACGAATTTAGACCGGCAACATCTCACCACTGCCCATATCGGCAATATGTCCCCCAATTTTTGCACAAGTAAATCATGTTGTGGGTTAATTGTTGGGACGATTTTCGATGCGGAATATCTCACCAGTTCGCTTTTTCCCGGAACGGATCAAACAAAGCTCTCATTTTACAATATCAAATACTGCTGTTGTAAGTACTTATACCTACAAATTCCTTTGTGGTAACTAATGTGTAGCCCTTAATTATAGAATTTTTGGGTTTTACAAGAACATCTACATTGTACAGAAATATAATACATGTATATGGCAATGGTGTGGATTATAGTAAAAAAACTAAGAAAATTAGTCCTGTGCTTTGGGGATCATTTTTAATACTAAACAGTGTTGTCTTTCATTGCAAGTGCAATATAATTGCCCACACACTGAAACCATCTCAAATAGTTATTTCCCTAAAATCGCTAACCACATAACACGGGTAATCCCCTTCTAGTTGAAAATAATGCATTGAACAGATGATCTATATGTTGTAACTACAAAAGGAACTTAAAAAATAAACTGTACGATGTAACTTCATATTCAACTTAAACAATTTTAGACATTTCCTGGGACATCATTATTTAATATTATTCAAATTATTCTCATTATGATTGTCATATTTTGTTGCCTTGGGGATTTTAGTGGCTTTTAAAATGAAATCTGTACCATAGTACCAAGGGACCATACATATCCACACCTCCTTCTCGTTGAATTAAAATTGAGCATTCGTTTGGGGATTCTGATGTGTCTTTTGCTAATTCACTGACCATTTGATTATGTTTGAATAACAGCCTCAGTATACATATTTAAATATCAATTAGATTCAGAAAAAAAAACATTTTTAGGCAATTCTTCTAGATGTGACCTTGATAACTTACATCACAGTCATTTGTATTCAGTGCTAGGTCAAGGATGAATTTAAAATAAGAATCCAGGGGATAATATGGGATACATAATTAAGGTAATACATATCTTTGGTCATTATGGTGACTTAAGGCTGTTGTAGAAACTGTGAACTATAATGTTAAAGTGACATGTAGATAAGAGTTTTTACAGCTAGTAATGTTCAGTTTGATTTTGGAATAGTATTACATACATTAAATTTGCTATGGGAAATAAGTTCCTTAATGCATTAGGGGAACCTGAGAGTATTATTCTCAAAGAGAGCTTTATAGTACAATGCAATTCAAATCTGGAACTGACATTCATCATTTTGCCTTGGAAACCAATACAGCAGCACTCTTCCTGATGATATTTTATGAATTTCAGTGAAGTTCTTTTATTTCTTCCTTTGTTGTGCAAATAGTCTTATTTTAAATCTGGTAATTTTGCTGCGGGGTTTCAGTTCATGAGCTTTGCATTTATCTACTGCCAGGTAATTTTAATCAGTTTAATTAACATTAGTCCAGGCATATATATTGTTCATGTGATGACAGGTAATAACAGTAGTAGTTAAAAATATTAAAAATATTATAATGGTAATGTCACTTGTACTACAAGCTGCATAATATGACTATAAATAATAGGGCTCAATTGTTACAAATTTTGGTCGTAAAATTCTAAGAATCAACTTCTAGGACATGTTTTCTGACTATATATGTCATATGTTGAGACCCTGATTAGAATGTGGTCCAATTTAAAACTGGGCAAGTCCAGATTAAAATTTTGATTTGGACCAGCCCAGATCAAAATTTTAATCTGGGCCAGACCAGTTTTAAACTGGACTAGCCCAGATCAGAATCCTAAACTACTCCTAGGTTTGCTTGATTCTAAACATCTTAAAACAGAAAATGCAGTCATTATGATTCCTGATACACCATGGTGAACTGCACAAATGAACAAGAATATTTAGATATTTTATTGATCAAACAAATACGGCTAACAAATGTAATTGTAATGTGGTCCTTTGGTTTCATCTAATCTTCAGGAAAATCCACAGCTTAGAAAATGATTTAACTGTTGTCATTTGACGGTCTCAAAAATAGAGGGGAACATGTGTGAAAGCCTTTATTGGATTTATAATTTTCAGAATGAAAAAGGTTAAATCCATAAGTATGCAGTAGGGTGACAAACATGGTTGGGGTTATTATCTTGAAAAAAAGCTAACTGGATAACTTGTGGACACTAAAATCTAAATAAATGTAGTTAAATACTGCAATAAAAAAACTCTCTACCCTTAGAATTTAAAATGCTGAGTGAGTGAATATTGTTCCCATTGTTCTAACTTCATTATATTCTGGTTTATAATTCCAACAAATTAGAAAAATCAACCTAATTTTGATATATATTATATACTAGATACATATTTCTCTGTATGCTAAATTTTAGTCACCTAATTTCAGTGACTAAATTTCAGGTTTCCAAGTAGATTTTTCAAGGGCCTTCCTTCTTGAATATTTAGTTACAAGTCCTAGACCTAATGTTACAATGTGTGCAATTTATGAACAATTTCCTTTATGGATCAGTTTTAAAGGGCACTAGCTTCCTGTTTGCAATATACATGATGTAAATAATTAATTTCCAATGTAAGTTAATAAGAATTCCTCTGTTATTCAATTGTAAACAAAAAAAACTTGCAATCAAGCCAGCCTAGGAGTTGATTAAGATTCTGATCTGCATGGGCTGGCCCAGTTTAAAATCAGTCCACCACAGGATTGTAATCTGGACCAACCCAGATTAAAATTCTGCTCTGGGCTGGCACAGTTTAAAATCAGTCAAGACCAGATCTCAATCCTAAAGTCTTCACCACAGGATTGTAATCTGGACCGGCTAAGATCAAAATTTTAATCTTGACTTGCCTAGTTTAAAACTGGGCCGGCCCAGATTAAAATTTTGATCTGGGCCGGCCCAGTTTTAAATTTGACCAGAATCTATTCTAGGCCTCGATATATACATTGTGGATTAAAGATAATTTCATTTATAAGCCATTAAAATTACTGAAAAAAATGCATATTTTCCAGACATTACACTTTAGACAGCTTTTTATATGTCTACTTTTTTAGAGACTGTGGCTTGAGAGTTCTGGACTTGGACTTGTACTTGGACTCTGAGGTTAAGGACTTAAGCCTGGTAGGAAAAAAACTGTCACAAACTATAAAGAGTATATACATGTGCAAACTATTGACAGAATAGTGCAAAACATAAGTTTGAACTCAATCTGCATGGGCAGCTAAATGTAAATGAACATTCAAGTAAAAACATGTAAACTGACAGATAAAAAAACATGATCATCTGAAATTTCCATTTGAATTTCATTTACGAAAGGAGGATTGTGTTGGACTCAGACTTGTCTTTGGGTTTCAAATAACTTGGATTCGAAGAAGGTGGAGTTTGCCTCAAGGACTTGGGACTCGCACTCAAGAGGCCTCTTCTCAGATTTACACACAGACTGGAAGTTTGGATACAACTGCATCAATGATAAAAAAGAATGCTTGAAGGCATATTATTAGATTATGAGCATCCATTTTGTACAGTTTTGCTCTTATTTTTACATGCTCAGGTATGACAATTAATGACATCAGATCAACCAAAAATCATTTAAATAAAGTAATTTATAAAAACTTGATCATGAAACCCTTTATGAAATCCTTGAAATTTCATGAGGGATAAGTATATGAACCCTGGACAAAGTAATTAAAGTAACGTAAAGAACCTTTTTAAATGATACTTAAATGTCATAAAACAAGGTTTTACATGACTAGCATGTGTATGCAAGCTAACTTGGCAATTGGAGAGAACTGGCATCCATTACTCCTCCATCTGTCGGCCATTTTGGTCCTTTCTTGGCAATCAGGGACAATCTGAAATATGAGTTTCTTTTGTTACAGTCTTTGATAAGTCAGGGAATATGGTCGGCCTGAACGAGAAATAGATCAGTGTGTCATATTTTGTCTCACACTCAAACATCACACCAACTGGAATATTGGCTGTGTTGATGTTTAGTGTTGAAATGGATCAACATAATGAACCTGGTATAAAAAATTCATCATGGAAATCTCAGGGAACATTCAGAGAATTTTGTGTGTTTAGGTTCTCCTATCAAACCTGATATTAGGTTATGGTGAGTTCATTACTTTGAAAATTAGCAAAAACACCTGTTTTGCATTTTGCATATTGCAACATTTTAAGACTCTTGCTTTTCAGTATGTCTTCCTGGAGAGTATGAACATGAATGGCTAACAAGTTCTCAAATAAAAGTGACTTAAATGTTAAATTATGAATGTTAACCCCATAATATCATATGTCATACTTGGCAGTTGAGCCTCTTGAACCATGGGTCACTTGTTAGCATTGGTAACTCTAAAAAGTCATAGTTAATTTAAAAACAACTTGCATAAAAAATAGTTGGTTAAGAAATATGAGGGATAAATAATTAAAGTTTATATGCGAAAATTTAAGAGTGGATATAATAAATAAAATTTGTACTTTGAGACATTATATCAGGAGACATCATATCTTAGTTGTAATATTTTCCTTGCTTTGAGGTGAATGAACCGACTTAACACATTTGCTGCACGTCGTTAATTATGATTCCCCCAGTGCCAAGCACGTGTATACACGTCATATATTTATAATCCATTTTCAGCAGGAATTCTCACAAATTTTTCAATAAATTCTTTGCAGATGAGTAGTAGTACATTTATAAAATAGTCTCGCAGTATGAAAATGAATTATTTGTTATTCAACAGTGCGCTGCATCATTCGAAAGCAGGAAAGGTGTGTAGATGGTTACAAAAACCACGGATCCGGTCCATTGCCGTGAATGACTTCACGACTCGCTTCAGTTTGAAGTCGATTCCTTGTAAGAATACTACTTTGAATCAAACGAAAAGGAGGATCGTAAAAATATGTAGCTAGTTTCATATTAGAACATGTTTTGGCCACTTATTTACGACAAACCCGGTAATAGATTGCACCTTAGGTGTGAACTCAAGATAGCGAGGCGTGAGGTCTTTCAGGTTTATTGCGCCGCGAGGACAGGGTATTGCGCAATCAACAACAAAGGGCGGGTGCCACATGATTGACAGTGTAGTTCGGCAGTGTAATCAGAACGCGGCTGCAAATGGTTCTTTCGGCTTATTTCTTTTTCCTTATTTACTTATATATAGATATATATATTTTAGTAACTTCACAAACAAGTGCTCGTATATGTGAAACTGAAATAATCTCCGGGTTTCGTGTGACTGTTACAATGACGAGGTCAACTGCGCGTCAAGGCTCAAGTCAAGCATGTCGGTAGATATGAACAGTCTATGACTATGTTTGAAAATTACATGTGTAAAGTTAAATTATATTTTTTTAATAATTATATTGATTGGTGCAATCGCTGTATTCGTTATGAAAGCGTAAAAATGTATGTTTGAGCACCAAAATTACATGTTTGTTAAAAAAAAAGTTGCGCAGGTTCGAACTTGCGCTGTCAGCCGTGTCACACGTACGTACAACCTGTTCTAACCACTGCGCCATTTTGGATATGATGCCAAATTTTGTTTTTATATTTATATTGCATAAATGTAAAAATTGCACGTGCCCGAATATACAGTACCGGTATAATATTTATTTTGGTTAGACATAGGCCTATATTTGTCAGTGCCTCCCAGTCATTTGACTCTTCCCAAATCAGCATTCGCGCCAAGATACACATTTTCATTTGGTTCATCATTTACAAATATAGATCTTTATTTAAATCAGTTGTTAGCTTTATGCTGGTGTCAGTGTAGACGCTATGAGACCAGTCCACCGGAGCCATGCCTTGACTACTATCGCGGTCATTTGGCTCAGTGCCCAACTTCACACCTCCCCCCCCCCCTGAGTTTTATTGCCCCTGTGTTATCCCAAGTCACACCTTCTTATCAGGTAATTAGCACCTAGTCTTGGTACCACTGCACCTCTCGGGCTGCTGGGGTCCCTGTGTATGGCCCTGGCACTGGGGGTGAACATGGGCTTGGCAGTGAATGTGTTAAAATAAAAGTGGTTGAAAAGCAAATCTCACAGTTAGGATAAAATAAAATCAATTCAAGATGAAAAAATATGATGGTAAAAATATTTTTAATGATGTCCATCATTAACATGGGGATTTGCTACTAGGCAATTAGGACTTTGTTATGTACAAACCCAGTCCTGTATCATTAAACAGCATGTGGTTATAGTGTCCGTAGCTGGTAAAACCTGCTTAATTGTTCTGGTATTAATGTGTGAGCCAGGTATTGATTGGCCTAGCGTGTTAATTGTTGGGGGCATTCCGCTTCATTACCCGTTATTGATTGCAATATGCATCTCATTAACCACTAACAATTAAAAATTCTTTGATATGCTTGTCTCTGTGATGTTGATCATTAACATCTTTACTGTATAAATATTATGTCTATTTTATTACTTTCATGTTATGCATGAGGATATAGTTCCATTTGATAAATGTCTTTTTATCATAATAAATATATTGTTGTGATATTGTTGTGTCCTTGGGATTAATTATTTTTATGACTTTCATTTCTAGGTAGGATTATTTGCAATGTATTTACAGTACCTGGTAATTGAAAATATATATATTGAAAAGACCTTGTTCAAATGCTTTTAATTAATCCTTTTTGAAGCCTGTTTAAAAAAAAACATTGTATCAATATTACAATGATAGGACAGATGACAGAGACTGAAATATAACAGAGATATCAATATACAATAATAGGACAGATGACAGGATTTCTGATAACTGATATCAATACGACAGTGATAGGACATGTAGATGACTGAATGTCAGATTACACAGATATCAATATTACAATGATTTGACAGCTGACAGAATGTCAGATAACACAGGTATCCATATATCAGTGAAAACACATATGACACAGACTGTCAGATAACACAGATATCAATATTACAATGATAGGATAGATGATAGAGACAGTCAGAAACCTCAGGTATCAATATAACAATGATTTGACAGCTGACAGAATGTCAGATAACACAGGTATCCATATATCAATGAAAACACATATGACACAGACTGTCAGATAACACAGATATCAATATTGCAATGATTTGACAGCTGACAGAATGTCAGATAACACAGGTATCCATATATCAGCGAAAACACATATGACACAGACTGTCAGATAACACAGATATCAATATTACAATGATAGGATAGATGACAGAGACAGTCTGAAAACACAGGTATCAATATAACAATGAAAACACATATGACACAGACTGTCAGATAACACAGATATCAATATTACAATGGAAGGACAGATGACAGAATGTCATATAACACAGATACCAATATAACAGTGAAAGGACAGATAAAAGAATGTCAGATTACACAGATCAATGATAGGACAGTTATGATAGAATGTCAGATAACACAGATATCATTATTACAATGACAGGACAGATGACAGAGACTGTCAGATAACACAGATATGAATATTACAGTGATTGGACAGATGGCAGAATGTCAGATAACACAGATATCATTATTACACAAAGCACAGATACCAACAGATCAGTGTGTAATAATAATTGATAAATTAGATGAAACTTTTCATATAATCCCAGATATCAATGTCACAAGATCTTAAACATATGAAAGAAGTTTTACAATTATATTCCAGCTAAATTATGCAGTGTCAGCATAAAGATGACAGCCTAGATGACAGCTCAGTGTCACCTGATAACAGATGATACAATAACCCATGATAACAGATATCATAATTACAGTGATGTAACAGTTATTAACAGATGATGGCAGTGATCATGTGTGGGTGTATGCAGATGAAGGTAATGTTCACACATGACAGTGGCACAAATACTGTTCATACAAGAGTCTACTCTGTGTACTCTTCAGGTAATCAATACACACACTACCAGCCCAGCTCGCAGTACGTTACATCCTGTACACTGATGGTGTCGTCCTAAAACGCAATGAGCAGCACCAGCAGAGAGCGTCCTTAGCCACTGGAGCCTCATGATCAGCTATGGTTAATGCAGGTCTCATGAATATTCATAACACCACAACTTGAAGGTCACTAACTTGGGATTGGCTGTGACAGGTCCGAAGAGCGGAGGGCTTACAACTTCTAAGGACGCCAGGACAGCGCTTGTGATCGCATGTGTTACCACTAGTTATTAACAGTCATTGCAGCTCCAACATCCAGCAGTCAGTTCTGCCACAGAGCCAGAGGTACATTACTTCCTTTACCTTTGTGGATTTATCCCTTTAACAAAAATGACTACATTTATATTTGTGTGGAGAGGATATTTTTAAAAGTGTGACTCTGGCACTTTAGATGGGGAGTTTCATGTGAACTTCACCTGTCTGTACGTGTCAATTGCCACATTAGGAGAAAATAGACTTGCATCTAGGGAATTTTATTGTTTTAATATTTGTGTCTAAATGGCATGTGGAAAAGGATGTTCTTGCGACTTATTTGTGTTGGCTGAAGAAGTTTGTTGAAGTATTGGTAAAAAAAGGTAGTGTTGATCTCTGAAGTACTCATCGTCTTGGTAAGTTCTGCCAAACCACTGGGAGAATATACCTGTAATTGACATAGAAGCTGAACTTTTTGTGGTCACACCATCAGGGCCAGTGTTGTGATACTAAAGTTTACATCCAGGAATATAATCTTAGGCCAAACAAGATGGCTACCAAACTCTCCTATCGGGATTTGTCACATGATTCTATGAATGAGACGTTGAAGGGATACAACTATAATACACTCAAGCTGGTCCGAACTGGTAAGTGAATTCTTCTGTATCTAAGAATCTTCTCTGTGTAATCTCATGTATTATCCATTATACCTGAGGACAACAGCGACATGCACCATTTTTGAAAGTAAACCACCTGCCTGTAAGGGAAAGGTCAAGAATAGGTACGAATGTGAATGATTTATAAAGGAGGACCTTTAACAAAACCACAGATGTTTTGTGATTTGGTTGTGTTACTGGATTCAACCTACTGTCTGTATATGTGGTATGTGGTTATATATATTTTATTAAGAAGCACAGAGACAAAGAGGTTCAAAGGAACTGATAGATTATTAAGCTCTTACTGTGAAAAAATTATACAAAATCAAAAGTTTTTTCTAAAATGGAAAAACATACCTACTAGTATATAAAAACTAACCTTGTTCTAATTATATATAAATTTAAGATAATTTTGTTTAAGACTTAGAAACAAGTACTCACTTTAAAGTGTTATATATCTATGAACCTTAGACCTGCCACTGATCTTGTGTGTTTGAGCACACATGGCTTTAGGTTTTTTAGGCATCACTTTTGTTAAGTACACATATGATAAAATATGTTTGTTTTACCAAATATATCACTTTTCCCATAGACCGGAATGTCTCCAATGTGCAAAAATAGTCTGTAAGCAGTCTTCTATAGGTATAATGCGGAAGCAATTTGTGTTAGATTTTGCAAATTATATTAATCCTTATTATGCCCGTCATATATACTGGTCATATTATGGTATCTAAAACAATATGACCTTTAACCTTTTTTTGTTGCCGTAATGAATCACCAGAAAGTTTATGAATTTTCTTGAAACTCTCTGTAAATGTTCACCACTTAAATGTCTCATCAATATTTGATTCACAGCAAAATCTGAGGATATGTAGCATTATGTGATGAGGTCAGAGTTCACCAGACTTCTTTGTGGTATCTCAGCATAAACTTACCAGGAATCTGATTAAAATAAGCTCACTATGATATTTACAAATAAAGTGTCTCACCTTAATTCTTGGTAAAATATGTGCATATTTAATGGGATTAGAGGTCACAAGACCTACTAGCTTACCATGCACTTCTGTGGTGCTCTTTTTAGTTGTACTATTTATATATATATATACTACACTAACACAAGGGATAAAGACCAAAGAATATCCTTTCATTTTTATAAGCTGGTCACATGACAGGAGTATTAATTATGGTATACCCTCTGTCTATCTGTTAACTTTCAGTTTCGCCGTGATAACTCACTGGGGCTTTGATGGATTTTCACAACACTCACCATAACTACTAACCAACATATTATCTCAACGGAGTTCTATTATGAGCAAAATCCAAGCATATTTAATGAGGTCACGGGATACTGGGCTATTTTGTAGTGTCACCCCATTACCTGACAAAGAATAAGAAGGATTTTCATAAAACTCATCAGAAATGTTAATCAATTATAAAATATCTTGCCTAATTTTGATTTCCAGCGAAAAAACACGCATATATTTAATGAGGACAGAGGTCACCGCACTTTGGAGGCACCATAGTGACTTAACAAAAATTACATGGATTTTTATGAAACTCATTATACATTGTGACCAATAGAGTTTCTCACCTCAATTAAATTCTCAGCAGACTTCACGGATATTTAATGAGGTCAGAGGGCACAAGACAGGCATGTAATGCTCTTATGTAAAGTGCTCTTATTATCAGATAAGAGAGACCAAAAAATCTGCTTCATAGCAGCTTAAGCCAGTTGTTCCTCTGATAACCATGCATTATTTAAAAAAAGCTGTTTTCATGAAAACTTTGAATTAAGGAATTTTCATTTTTATCCCCAGATGCTTCTCTTGTTATCAGTCAGAGTAATTTCCAGCCCTGTAGGATTCAAGTGTTTCAAGGAGCAGGTAAAAATTTGAAGCCCTGTCTCAGTTTTTATTTTGAAAACCTTGGTTACTATGGTGACAAGAGAGAGCATATACTATGTGACATACATATATATTTATATCATTATATGTAATACAGCATAGAGTGACATGATGGCACTCCAGATGCACGGTAAGTCACATTTATATCTTTGAATGTAAAACTCTAAAGAAGGTAACATAAGAGTAAGTTAATAGTCCAGCGCTTGAAATTAGTGCTGAACCACCAGATTTTTGTGTCAGTTTTAAGGCAGCTTCAGCAAAATTAGTTTTTTTTTGTGTCAGCTCCCTTTTCCTGGTTATTACTTTTACAGGGTTAGATCCAGATTACATTTTCATATGAATCAAGTAAATATTTTATTTTGCTGGGCAATAAAATAATGTTTGCCTCATCTAGTAATTCCCCATGTGGGTGAGGGTCATTACAAAATGGTAAAATGTGTCCATAGCTGTGTAATAATGACCTGCTTTTAACCTTACTATTAAAGCAAGGGTTTCAATCAAATCCTTTTGGGTTGGTTAATGTTCTCCATTACTGGACCCCCATTGTCTGGTAGAAAATGTTGTTAATTTTAGGTCCTGTAATGTATGGCATACACTAATACAAAGATTCAACTCTTCATTTCTGTTAAATGAAAGAAATAAAAGTGAAGAATAGCAGTGCATGATCTGATACTGTATTATAGTAATCCTGAATTATATTTTCTGGTCCATCTATTTGAATTAAGTCTAACAGCTGTGGTTGTATTTCTCTATTTCCGTTGTTGAACATTAATGCTTAAGACTAATAAACTTTCTTTTTTTTTCTGTATGCAGTTTTTTTTAAGGTTATCAATCTACCTTTAAATTGAGCTTGTTATTTAATAGCCCTGCAGTTCATTTCTACTAGAATAAATACAAATCATTGTTTGATTTATGCAACTGCTCATTAGAAACTTAATGAAAATTTAAATTAACTCTGTAAACTTGTGTGTAAGATTCTTATGTACTGTTTGGTGGTTAATCTGGGGGAAAAGTAAAACAGTTGTGCCAACAAATCATAGAACATCTGGACTGGAGCCTAAAAGTAGCCTATACCAGTAATTGATGTCTATTAAATAAAGATAAATTTATCTCTTGAACCTTTTAAATAAATAAGCCAAGAAGTGACAATCCCACAGTGCAAAGGCTGTTTGTTTATATCCTCATGTTTATAAAATGTGGATTGCCCGCAATAATGGCCGGTGATGATAATTCAAACACTTCCAGCAATGATATCAGCAGCAAATCAGACAAACCAGAGAGATGTAAATAACAAAAGATGGTGTTCCTTCACATGCTCTTGTCAACTATAGCTGGTACAAAATATCAACCACCTTGGGTCACGGGTTCCGTTAACTCAGCCGACTGAAAGGCAACTGAGGTATAGGTATGGCACTTTGTCTGCCGTCTGACCATCTGGCCGTTAGCAGGGCACAAATCTTAACTTCTGGATTTATAAATTAAGTGAACATCCAGGGAGGCCATTAAAAAATCTTCTTGGGATCCTGAAATTAGGTCAGTATCACCTATATCCTCCGAGCCATGGGGCTTGTAAGTACCCCCCAGAATAATTAAAAATTTGATACAAAACCTTCAGTATTTTAATAATTTATGCATGGATTGCCATGAATCTTGCCTTGAATTTTGACCATGGCTACTTTGTCAGTTCCTGAAAACTTAATTATGACCACCTGAATTTTTTCTTATCTTTATGGTATTTTTGTTTGTTTTCGAAGCTGTCAAAAACAGCAGTTATGTCAGTATCTTAGCTGTGGTTCCATCCAGTGTCCTGAAATCAGGTGTGTTAATTGGTTATGATTGGTTTCTTCTGTTCCTGAAGACTGGTGACGCCACCTGTATTTTTATGCATTTTCCTTTATTTGAGATTGCCAAATTATATTGATACTATCAGATTCGTAAATGTGTTTCATCTGTGTCCTGAAGCCTTGTGTGTCTTTATTAGGACCTGATTGAACAAGCGGATGCCCTATATTAATCATCCTGTCTGTCCGTCTGTTTGACATATGGATCTCAAACTTGACTTATATATGGCCTACCTCTAACGCAATTACTAAAACAAATGTTAACCTTTCATATGAATGATTTTCTGAAGTCAAAAGACCCTTGGTGTTGCCATTATCTGTGGGCACATGTTTGTGAACCATGCAAACAAAACTGGACAAAAATGCATATCATGATATCACGAAAATAGGGAAGTTCACAATTTGATTATCGTAGCTGTAAAACATTGTGACAATCAATCCTGGATGTCAGTTATCATCAGAACCCTAGTTGTACCTTTAAAAAGAACATCATACAAATGCAATCTTGGTGAGCATTGTGCTTATTGTTTACATTTATTTTAGAACATGTGTTTGTTGCATGTTAATTATTTTTCCTGTTCATTAGTGTCTGATTTCACCTTACCTCTTTGAGTACTCAGAAATCTGCTAGATCCATTACAACTGATTTTAATGATACCTGACTGAAACCTTACAATAACACTGGCTATTGCAGTCCCATCTAGCTATTACAGGCAATTCTACATGATCCTCTGGAAATGAACTTGTCATCTGATACCATAATGCTCATGTTCTACTGTACAAAAAGTTCCCCATTGGAGAGGACTCAGGAACTGGCTTAATTGATTCTCTCAAATTCAACTGATACCTTAATTATTCACATGGTTAAAACTGATGAAGTTTGAGTATTAGGGTTATAGTTGTATCTGCCTTGACTAGCCTGATTGAGTCACAAATGATAAGCTTGCTAAATTAAGCTGTTACGGAACCTTGTTCCCATGCATCTCATGCATTTAATGTGTCATCAAATTGTTGATATTTCTGTGGTTGTGGGAAGAAGAATTTGTTTGTCTTAAAAATTAATATTACAAATAGGATAGCTGTGGAAACATAATGAAAATTATTATAACTGTAAGCCTCAGGTGGAGCATCGTTCCTGTCTACTTTTAAGTATTTAACATGCCCATGTCTAAATCAAAGAGCATTGAAAAACAAAATGTCCTGCATTAAGTTACTTCTGCAGGACATTCATAAATAGCCTTTACATAATGACACTGAAAACAAGACTTAAACCTGCAGTTTAATGCACAGAAAAGGTCAGGGATTTTTTTGTAGGTCATGAAAAAAACTCCTACAAATTTGATCTACTGAAAACATATGAACCCGAACAAGAAAAAAAAATGTACCTTTTAAGATTTAAAGGTGAAGAGAAGAAAGAAATAAAAAAAAAAATCTCCATGAAATTCCGGGGCTGTACCTTTTGCGAAGTTGTACCATGGTCCCAACCCACCCTGTACACAGAAAAAATCCTCCCACCTCAAATTTTTTTTTAAATTCAGCCAATGCTTGGTCGGCCCATAGATTGTCTGATCACTCTCAACCACAGTCTCTATGAGAAATAAACTATTTGGTATGTCTGGAATTCCAAAATCTGGTTCATTTGAGGTGTACTTGGTCCATATACATCTATGAGATTACCTCTTTTTGTCTGGAATTGTAAACATCTTGTACATTTCAGATGTACTTTGTCTAATTTCTTCCTTAATGTGGCATGTTTTTTGCCACTGTCTTTTTCTTCTTTTTCTCCTACTCTTTCTTGAATACTGATCTTTACCAGACCAGACAGCCTTGTTACATATATTCTTTCTGATATATCTTCTTCTGATGTCAGTTCAGATATTGTTTCAGTTGTTTGATTTATTGCACATGGTGCCAGACCTCTCTGTCATGTCAAATCATGTCCAGTCCCCAAGATCAAATAGCAATTTCCAGTTTTAATGTTTTCTTATTTATTCTAATTCCGATCAGAGTACCTGATAATATTTACTGAATTGGAATGTTTATTGGAAGGAGTGTTTTTTTTTCACTTCTAAAAAAGAAGATTAAATTGTCACTGCAAAGGTTGTGTTAGGATTGTTTCATATCAACCTCAGCTATATACTTATAATGAAGGGTTAACTGCACTATGATTTTTAGTGAACCTGTTAGCTTATGTGATGGCGTGATGTCATCCATTGTCAGTTGTCCTTATGTTAACCCATACTATCTCAAAATTAGCAGGAGCTATCATCACCAAATTTTATGCAAAAATTTAGGCATCTAAAAAACTAAATTGGATTTTGCTAATTTTTTTGCCACCTGCATATACTTAGATTTTACCAGGAAAAAGCAAAAAAAAAAAACTTTTAAAATCTTCTCCAAAATTGTCCAGTCAAATTGTTTAGTATTCACAGATATAAACTCTTAAACAATCTCTCTCAAGTTTGTTAGAATGGTTTCAGTTCGGTATATTTTGGCCGGGTTACTAAAATTCCAATATCAAAAACGGTTGGAGCTATCTTCACCAAATTTTATGCAAATTTTGGTCACATGACTCGTATATGAATTTGAGGTATTAGTGGCACCACCTGCTTATTTCTTAGGAGGGATTTGATATATCAACCTGAAATCGGGCATATGTATACATCTTGCATTGATAGTTGCATGTTATATAAGACTGATGATGACACCTACAATCATTTTTGTGTTGTGTGCTACCATGCCAGCATTTCAGTAGTGATGTTTTTGTAATTGGTTCTTGTACAAAATGTGTAGTACTTGCATTGTTCATATAAATGTTACACATGTAGGCCTACTTGTTGTAATGGTCCAGCATTGGAGCATTTTACCTGGTGCATAAACCATTGCACAGGTTGGCATTAGGCCTGAAGGCCTTTTTAGCGAACCTGTGAGCTTATGCGATGGTGTGGCGTCGTCCGGCGTCCGTCAGCCGTCATCCGTCATCTGTCGTCTGTACGTTAACCCTTACTATCTTGAAAACGGCAAGAGTTAGCATTACAAAATGTTATGCAAAAAATTAGTCATCTAAAAAACTCTATCGGATTTTGCTTATTTTTTGGCTAACTGCATTTTCTTAGATTTTACAGGGAAAAAGCTAAAAAAACCTTTAAAAATCTTCATCTCTTAAACTGTTCAGCCAAATTGTCCAATATTTTACAGAAATGATCCCTGGAACAATCTCTCTCAAGTTTGTTCGAATGGTTTAAGTTCGGTGATTTTTGGCCGAGTTACAAGAAGTTAAACTTAGTCATCTGTCCAAAAAAGCATACTAAAATTACAATCTCAGAAACGGCTGGAGCTATCATCCCCAAATTTTATGCCAATGTTGGTCACATGAGTCATATCTGAAATTGAGGTATTGGTGGCGCCATCTGCATTGGCCTTTTTTGTACGGGGGTCATCAGTGCCCTTATCATACTGAGGGCTACAAAAAACTTCTTCTCTGAAACCATATGGCCAAATTGTTTAATATCGCACAGAAATGATCTTAGGGAAGTACTTTCTGAATTTTGTTCAAATGGTCTTAGTTCAGTGACTTTTGGCTGAGTTATGGGAAGCTGAATTTAGTCATATGCCATGACAGCCCATTTTAGCTCAGTGGCTGCAAAGATCTTCTTCTCAAAAACCACTGGGCCGGATTCTAAAATCTCACACATTAATTATCCATAGATGTTGATAATTCAAGTTTGTTCAAATGGTTTTGGTTCAGTGATTTTTGGCCGAGTTATGGGAAGCTTAACTTAGCCATTTTAGCCATTTTTCTGTATTTTCCTTTATGAGTTATAAACCTGCAAAACATTTTTGAAGGACACAGCTGAGGCTAATTTGATTAATATTTACAACGACTGGAGCTAGCATCATGAAATTTAATGCAAAAAATTAGCCATCTGAAAAACACTGCATTTTCTTAGATTTTATAGAGAAAAAGCTAAAAAAACTGTTTAAAATCTTCTCCTCCAAAACAGTCAAGCCAAATTGTTCAATATATCACAGAAATAATCTCCTATACCAGCTCTCTCAAGTTTGTTCAAATGGTTAAATTTGGGTGAATTTTGGCTGAGTTACAGGAAGTTGAACTTAGTCATCTGTCCAAAAAAGCATACTAAAATGACATTCTCAGAAACGGCTGGAGCTATCATCACCAAATTTTATGCCAGTGTTGGTCACATGAGTCATATAGGAAATTCAGGTATTGGTGGCGCCACCTGCATTGACCTTTTTTTGTACTGGGGTCATTGGTCATCTGTATATATATTAACCCATAATTTCTCAGGAATAGCAGGAGCTACCATCCCCAGATTTTATGCAGTAATCTGTCACATATCAAATGTTGTGGGATTCAGCTTATTTTTTGTTATCTGCATTTACTTAAATTTTATAGGGAAAAGGCTGAAAAACCTTTAAAAGTCTTCTTCTTGTAAACAGTCCAGTTTTATTGTTCACATAATTTATAATGATCCCAGAGGCAAGCCTTCTTAAGTTTGTTCAAATGGTTTGCATTTGATGAATTTTAGCCGAGTTACACAAATTTGAACTTAATTATTTGGCCAAGTAAGCATATTGACATAGTAATCTCAGAAAGGACAGAACCTAGCATTACTAAGTATTGTGCAGATGTTGGCCACGATTCATATTTGAAGTTTTTATGGGCAAAAACCTCATAATTTAACCTCTTTCAGCTTATAATGTTTATGGTGAAACTGTCAAGTTGAATCGTTCAATTTTTCAAAAGAATTCTTAACGTGGTTCTTTCAATCATATAAGAATAGTCGAGTTTGTTGATTTTTGGTTGAGTCGTGAAAAATTTAAGTTGGTCTTATGGCCATTATTTTGTCTTATTTCAAACTGAGGACTGCAATAGTGTTCTTCTACAAAATTGTTGTATCAATTATAACTTCTGTGACTTTGCACCAAAATTAATCTTAGGTGGCCTTTGTTCAAGTTTACTTGAATGATATTTGGCAGAATTATTTGACCTTTAAGAATGAAAGGACTGCATCTTTTATTATTATAGATATTTTTGGTAAAAAGTTAATGAATATGTCAGCTTGAAAAAAAAAGCATTTTAGCCAAAGTCTTTCAGTATGTGTAAACAGATTTACCAACAGGCAAAGATTGTGTCTGGATCATTGAATAGGTTGAAAAACTCCCAACTGTTTCAGATTTTGCAACAGATCTAGAGTTCATTCAGTGCAGCCAGATATAGGTCAAGAGTTATATCAGTGCAGCCAAGCACAAGGCATGTGATCACCACATGGGTGTCATGTGAACACCTCATGGGCAGCATGTGATCACTTCATGGGTAGCATGTGATCACCTCATGAGTATCATGTGATCACCTCATGGGTGTCATGCCTGTCAGGGCTGCATGTGGAGCCAATCTGTGAGCTTATGCAATGATGTGGCTACTATTTCAGATTTGGCAACAGGCCAAAGGTCAGTCTGGATCTATTTATAGCTTCGGCAGACTGCCAACTGTATCAGATTGGGTAACAGGTCAAGAGTTCACTCAGTGCAGCCAGGTATAGGTCAGGAGTTCACTCTGTGCAGTAGCTGCATTCTGTTTATAGCGTTGGCAGAGTGCCCACTGTGTCAGATTATGCAACAGGTCAAGAGCTCACTCAGTGCAGCCAGGTACAGGTCAAAATTTCACTCTGTCTAGCCAGGTGCAGGTCCTGAGTTCACTTAGTGCAGTAGCCTGAGCTAGCAATTTGTCACAGTTCACTTGGGGCAACTGCCTTTCTCACCTAAGCCTGGTCAGCCCCATGCATCAAACTCAAGGTAAGTCTGATGTATTGGCCTGATATTTCGGCCTGTCTATGTGTCTTTGATGGCTTTCTCATTCACAAGACAGGTGTTGCCACCTACAATGACTTTTGCACAATGTATGTGCCTTCTTATATCTACAGAGGAATTTGATACAATCAGCCTGAAATTGGGCATATTTATACATATCAAATAGCTTTGTCATATACAAGACTGGTGGTGCCACCTACAATAATTTTTGCACAGTGTGTGTCCCTGCTTATTTCTCAGGAGGGGTTTAATATATCAGTCTGAAATTGGGCATATGTATATAACTCTGATAGCTTTGTTGTATACAAGACTGGTGGTGCCAGCTACAATCATTTTTGTGATATGTGCACCCATGCCAGAATTTCAGCAGTGATGTTTGTGTAATTGTTTCTTATTCAAAATGTTTAGTACTTGCATTGTTCATATACATGAAAAGTGATGGTCCAGTATTGAAGCATTATATTTGGTGTATTTCCCAATGCACAGGTTCGCATTAGGCCTGTAGGCCTTGTTATATTATCAAACCATAAGCATGACACTTTTCAGAGCAATCATATATTGTCAGAATATGGCTGTCACTAAATTTTAACAATAAATATGTTTAATATGGTTAAAAGAGCAAAATTTTTGAATGAAGTTTTGAATATAGCCTTTAATGAAAATTTAAGATAATTAGAACATGATAAAAATGGGTCTCAGAACATACAAAATCATTGCAGCATCAGTGATAACATTCAGCATTTGTATGTGCTGGGGTTTAACAGTACTTTGTTTTCACATAATTATATCATAGTACATACTAGAGTTTATACATACAGTGCATACCAGTGTTTAATCAGTTTTACTATTTACACCATATCTGCTGTTCACTGTATCAGTCACCCCTGAATTTCAAAATTTTCACAGGGAAAAATCACGCAACCAACAGAAGTTAGCCTTCATGAAATCCTGGGAAGCCTCTTATCCAGAAGCGTACAGGTTTAAGGGTTGGGATTGCCTTTCTGACCTTGTGTTTACAGTACCCTGGGAAATGTTCCTGTAGTGACTACTGTTAATTATTAAAAGCCTGTAAGCAGGTTACCTTGCCTCGTGAGACCTAAAGCTGATTGGAGCAAAGGTTCATCTTCCTAAAACCCTGGCTATTTGAGGCCCTGTCACCATACCCTTGGGAATACATTAATTAATTATGAGGTAGACTGGCCAATCAGCTAGCACTCCAGGGAGAATACTAACACGAAACACCAAATAGGCATTATATATTTAAATTTGCCAATCATGAGATGAATTCTTGGTTTTGGCAACTTGTATACCATGTCATAGTTTAAATTTAAATGCCTTAAGCTTGATTTTAAGCTCAGCTGATTGGAAGTCAAACAAGCTAAAGGGTTGACCGTCCATTGAACAGGCATCATTGAGCCTAAAGCTGGATTAAAAAATCAACATACATGAATACATATAATATAAAAACCTGTTACTGGGTCACTGTGACACATTAACACTTTGTTCCTTGAAAAAATTTAGCAAAAATGTGTGATTGTTTTAAAATCCTATTGTCACGCTGATAGGACCACTGCTTCATGTCATAAACCCTGACCTTTTTTGTAGAATTTTGGTTAAAAGTTCTTCAATTTGTTAGCTAGTTGTATATATACTGGTAATTAGGGCAGTACTTTTTAAATTGTGCAAGTAACATACTTGATTCGATATAGGAATATTTTGTGCAGACATCAAATTAATGAGTTAATGTGCAAGAAAGGGGATCTTTCATACTTGCAGACTGGTTGAAACAAGTATTCTCCTTCATGTCAAACAGTTATTGTTTGGTTTACAAGATCAAGTATAAAAAAATTCAGATGAAGTTGTATTGTCACTGCAGTAGCCTTAAAAGCTAGGTACATGGTTATGTGATCATTGTATCTCACCATCCCACTTCTTTCAAATGAAAGCTCTATATCTCCAGCAAATGCTTAAATTACATGACAGGTTCCTATGGATGGAGTAACAGTTTGATAATAAATCTTTCATAGAATTAATAGCACCTAGCTTAAATGGTCATAAAATTTTATTTTTTTTATGTGTATATACCATGCACAGTGACAGCATTTGCACATTTCCTTTTGGGGTTAGCCTGTAAAGACAAATCAATGGACATAATAGAACATGTTGTGCATGGTAGGAATGTTCCAGCTTTCCAGCTAAGCCTTCCTCTCAAGAGGGGAATTCAATCAGCAGGTGGTCTACTTGTAGTGAGTGTAGTGAGTGCCTGGCCAGAGCTGTCAGCTTGATGGGAACTTGCGTTGATACATTCTGATAGATTTAACTCTGGCAGAAGAACACAGGTACCTGTGTCAGAGTAATTCTAAGAAACTTGAGTTTGAAATCAGGAAGAGGTACCTGTGTAGAAATCATCCCATCGATAAAATAAAGCAATGACGCAATTTAAGTTTGGAATCAACAAATTGCAGAAAAGTCTTTCTGAATTTGAAATGGTTGTTATCAATAAGCTGAAACATATATACTGCCAGTCCTTGGGTTAAAAAGCAATATGACTGCAGAGGGTGAGTAATACCAAAAGGTTTCCTACTACTTGGCATGGCATCTCATGAGAAGCTGGTACATATCCTTCTGCAAACAGTCAGACAATTGTTGGATTAAACTTTGTTATGTTAATGGACTTGTCATTTATTGTTTCGAACACAACAGGATAGGGCACACAACTGTCTAACTCAGGCACTAGAGACAAAGTGATATTTATAACCTTGTCCTGACTCTAAAGGCAGCCTACTTTACCCTAGGGGTGTTAATGGTTCAGTCCACTTAAAAATGAAAGAGGTGTGGTTGGTAGCTCTGATGCCTTACACCTGTATAGGTCAGCATGTTGAACCATTAAACTGTGATGCCTTGGAGGAAGCAAGGTATTAGCAGCTGGGTTCTGCTGACCTCTTAATTGCCAATACTTGTTTCTATCTATAACAGTGCTCTTTTATAGTTAAGAGAGAAATATGCTGTAGTGAGTTTCTGTTACTTTAGTTTGTACATTAGTTCTGCTTTGTAATCATTTCAGTTTAAAGTAACCTGATGGTGTAATTAATCACATGTAGTCTTTAATCATAACCATTATTTTCATTAAAATATAAAAATATGGCTTACTGCTCCTTCAGGCCAAGGTGCTTAGCCTTAAAAACTACCTGTTCAGGGTAATGTCACTGAAATTATTATATTTGATTAGATACCTTCTTAGTTGGAATATAATCATTAATAGGAATAATAAGCAACTATAATTAGCATAACTGCCTGAAGCACTTTGGTGTGATTCAAGTTTAATGCTATTATGAAAACATTGTGACTATTACCATAAATATTTAAAAAATCCTTGTAAAAATTAGTATCTTCATGTGATGTAATTACATGTTAAAGAATTATGTGAAGTGACAGTATATACCAATGTTGTAAATTCATTAAATTTATTTTCATCATATTAAAAACAAATGTCAATTTGCAAAATAATAAGAAAATTCAATATTTAATGTGTTAACTTACAGTGTTTCTAATTATACTATGATGTACCAGATATTTTCAAATGTATTGTTTGAGTACTGTGTGAGTGTTGCCAGTGTAACACTTAATTAGTATTCAAGTTTGATTCAGGTAACTAATTCTTAGTGAGTGCTTGATTCTTGATTTGGGTACCTGTTTAAGCCCTATAACTAACCTGTCAATTTATGAAGTCCTTTTATTAACGACTTCTTAGGTGTGTGGATGGAACCTGATTCATGGAGGATTCTTTGCCTTTTTTTCTCCCTTTAGCAAATTTCACAAACAAAGTGTACCCATAAATTCGACATGGAACCTGCAACAATTCAGTTTTAGTGTGTATGCAAATGGCGACCCGCTTAAGCAGTTTCATGAAACAGAGAGAAATGAACCTGTCAGGGTCCAATAAGGACGTGACACAAAAGTACCCCAAGGACTAGATCCAGGTGAGAATCTATCTGAGGATTGAGTTGGGAGGCAAGGCGATGTATTTTGGAAAAGTTCAGAATTAAATAATTTTTTTTTTTTCGAATCATTAAAATTACAGTAGGATTTGAAACCTTTGTAAATATGAAGCCAACCACAACCACAGTCTGTGGGATGAAAGCAGTAATCATCGTCAGGAAATGTCATGATAGCTGATACTATATTAACTCACATGATAAGATCACACTAGTCTTTAGATTATGTATCACATTCAAACACACTTTATAGATGGAAACAGTTTTTTGATCATATAGAAACCCATGAGTAAATATTTTACATATGTGATCATGTTAGAAACGAGTAAATATTGATTTATGGTTACTGTGGAATGTGATTATACCAGGTACAAGCTTTCATGCTTAAACCAGCTAAAGAGGTGAATTCAATCAATCAGGGTTCTACTTCCAGACTGACCACATTACAAGAGGCTGCAGTAGTTGATTTGGCCGGAACTTGTCTGATTGTGTTCAGCTGGGCATTGATCCACCAGCTAAAATATCCAGTAATACAAGTACAAGACCAACCAAGCTTAATTACATAAAAGGGGTATTCAGAAACCCCCCGGCCATGTTTGATGCGACTGGAATGTAAAACATCCACAGACAAATTGCCACTGGATATAGAGTCCACTGACAAATCTACTGACATAATGTCTAAAGATAAATGCCCCTGGTTATACTGTCCACAGACAGAGAAGCACAGGACAATATATACATAGATAAATTGCCAACACTGAACTCTGAGACCACGGAAAGATTTTTCTGAAACTTTACACTTTATGGTCACAAGTAAACTGGTGCCAAAATATTTTGCGTTGACCTCTGACCTTTCCTCTCCCAAGTGCGTCCTTCTGTTTGTCTGTTTTGAAACATTAACCCACATATCTTGGGAACTGTTTGACCAATCAGACTAAAAATTTTGCACAAATGTAGCCCTTGGATAGCTTTATAACTTACATTAAAAATGGTGGCACCACCTGCAACCATTTTTGCACTGTTTCCATCTGTTCATCTGCATTGGGATAAAGTCACTCATATCTCAGTAGTGGTTTGACATATCTGCCTAAATTTTGCATGTTTATACATCTTGGATAGCTTTCTTGATTTTGTGGCAGGTGGCGCCACCTTCATTTATGTTTACACTGCAGACATTCAGGCTTATATCTTAGGACTGGTTTGACATATCCTCCTGAAGTTTTGCATGTGTATAGATCCCATATCACTTATAATCATACACAAAATTGGTGGCGCCAACTGCCACTATGTTTGCACAGTACCCTTCGTTTTGTCTGCTGTTGGATAATATCACTCATATATAAGTAGTGGTTAGACTTATCTGCCTAAAATTTTTGCATGTGTATATAACTCGGACAGCTTTCTGGATTTTGTGGTAGGTGGCATAACCTACATACACATTTCCACTGCAGACATCCATGCTAATATGCAACACACCTCACTTTATTTCCCCTTGCCACACAATCCATGCCTCACTTCACCTGTCCCACTCTGATTTCGATGGATACACGTAGTCGCTTGTTGACTTCCCATATTCTAGTCTAAAAATGAACTACTCTGAAGATGAGCTGCCACAGGACATTATGTCTAAAGATAAATTGCCACAGGACATAGTGTCTATATATAAAATTGCCACAGGTCATTTTGTCTAAGGATTATTAAATTTCCACAGGACACTATGTCTAAAGATAAAATTGCCACAGGATATTATGTCTAAAGATAAATTGCCACAGGACAGTGTCTTAAGATAAAAGTGCCACAGGATATTGGGTATCAAAATAAATTGCCACAGGACTAAGTGTCTAAAGATAAAATTGCCACAGGATATTATGTCTAAAGATAAATTGCCTCAGAACATTATGCTTAAAGATAAATTGCCACAGGAGATGTCTAAAGATAAATTGCCACAGGATATGTCTAAGATAAATTGCCACAGGACATCATGTTTAAAGATAAATGACCAAAAGACAATATCTTGATTTGCCACAGGACTTTGTTTATTGACTAATTACAACAGGAAATCATTTCTATTAATTACCATTGGACAGTGTCTAAAGATATATTGCCAGTGAGCATATATATTTGCAGAGAATTAAATTGCCAAAGGACATCAGTCATGTCTAAAGGCAAACTTCCATAAGACAAATTTTCTAAAGATAACTCCCAAGGGACAGGATGTCAAAGGACACATTGCCAGTGAATATTATATGTCTTTAGATAAATTGTGACAGGAAATCAAGCCTGTCCAAAGACCTATACCATACAGTCTGTCATCATATCTGAAGATACATTGTCATATAGAGGACCTAGCTTATTTCTGCAAAAAAATGCAACTGTACATTATGCATACCAAATTGATATAATGAATATATGGAATGGTGGGAGAGCACAATTTCATACAAATTTGAGATGTGTCTTAATTCATATTGTACAAGTTTTAACATAAGGTCTTGCTTTGGTGGCCTGGCCAAAATTTGGTTATACTTTTCTTGACCATCCTTTTGTCATGACCGAAGGCAATTTGTCTGTGGACATTGGATTGATGCTCGATTGATGCCTCTTTAGACATGCCATTGTCACTGTGACACTGACAGATAAGTCAAGAAATATATATCTAGACAAGTGTTGATACTTTTACCAGGCTAAAAGAAAGCAGTCCTTTACAAGGAACTACAAATTTGCACAGTGAACACGGGCATTTATTGGTGGGCAGGATTTCCTGCAGATCTTAAAACTAAGTTCACAGTGACCTTATTCCTTTCGGGGATACTAGAAAACACAAGTTTGAACAAATGAAAAATGGAAGACTGCTATATATTTGTGTTAAGAGTTACTTAAATTTTTTATTAAATCAGTATAACCAGATATGTTCCCCATGGTACATATATCCCTGTCTTAAGACTTGTGTTAATGAAAATCATGAACTTGGACAGATGATCTACCTGCAGTTATTACTGCTAATTATTGGACATTTAATCACGCTGGTGTAACTGCAGCCTCCAGTTTCCTATGACTGTCACTCCAATTTCTTCCTGCCATTCATGCAGATCAAGCTGCAGGTTTCACCAAATTAGATTATTGATCAGGACCCTTATTTAGCTGGGTATCATCGCCTCACAAGAGATTAAAGGGCACTTTGATAGGTGTCAGGACTGTGCATAATAATTCGTCCTCAGGGAGACCCAATAAACTACTGGTAGTCAGTAGAAGACCTGGATTCTGTCTTGTTATATTAATGTTTAGTTAAATGGAACACTGGATGTCAGTAAAATGGGTTCAGCTCCCTAATACATTTATCTGTTTGTTACTATACTTTGTTGTTCTTGCTGTAAGCCCCCTGTGGGCTTATTGTATTGTACACAAACAGGGTATGTATTAGGGCCATAATAATTCATGGTTGCTCTGAAGCATTGTGATACAAAGTGAAATATAGTATTGATATCTTCACCCATTACAGCTGGCCTGTATACTCTTTTGTAATTGCCCATGACTCACAATATTTATTTGATAAAGTTTGAATTCAACTTGATTATTGGTTGATCATTTAGCTAAAAAGTATAAAATATGAGAAACATCATGTTAAACATTTCATGCAAGGGGATGATTAAATATATTCTTATCATGGCATCTTAGAAACACAATTTGAGAAGATATAAATGTATTGATTATATTATTGAACAATTGATATTCTCATATTTTCTTAAACTAAATTTTCTACTGATTTTCCAAATCAACCTTTGAAATGTGATCAGATCTTGTTCATGTATGATGAATCAACTGAAAAGAATACCATGCATTTAACTCAGAATCAGCTTAAAACCATATTGTGAAATGCAGGATCTGTATTATGCACCATGTAAAGTATGCTGCATTATAATGGTATGTAGTCGGAGAGGGCATATTTGTGAAATATGAAATGAGAATATTCCTTGAAATATTTCTTAATAAACAAATATGCCATCACCTACATCATAACATATCTATCATAAAAAAAATATGTTATGGAGTAGGAGAGGGCGTATTTGTGAAATATAAAATGTGAATATTCCTTGAAATATTTCTTAATAAACAAATATGCCATTGCCTACTTCATAACATAAATAATGGAAAGGTTAATAAATTATAATCTGTTGTAAAATATACATATTAACTTGTTCATAAATGCATATTGAATTATTTTAATTTTATTAATCATATCCATTGTTACATATTATTATCATAAAAGAATTTACTTCTCTCAAGCAGCATTTTTAAACATTTTTAAATATTGTGTTATTCCCTTTTGTTATTGGTTTTGCATACAGGGTATTCATTAGAAACTCTGCTGTAGCTGTCCAGTCTCAAGACTTAGTCACGTTTGAGATTTACTAAAATGCCCAAGAGAACACAGCAGGCTGGTCACATTATTTGTAAATTAAATTTACATATCGGTAATGTACATAATTATATAATTAAAATGTTTATATCATAAATGATATTTCTCATCATATTTATGATGCACAAATACATTCTATTTAAAATGTACCAGTACATGATTATATACTTATAATATTTATATAATTGTAATGATATTTCTCTATATTTTCACTATCAAGCATATATATGTTACAACTTGACTTAATTATTGTCGAAATCCCTCTTAGGCCACATACAAAAAAAAACTTTTAAATGGACTCCTGGACCAAAGTGATTGTCACCAAAAAAAGAGTGAGTAAAAAAAATGTTTTTCTTTTTGCAAATTTACAATCTCAAGAAAAATTATGCAAAAGATTGACCAACTAGCTTGAAGGAAGAATCAAAATATGCATCATTTCTTTAAAGATTCATATGAACAACACAAAGTTTTGGATTATTACTGCAAGTAAATATTTCTTTGGAGCAACATTTTTACTGAAGAATTATTCACATGCACTCACAAAATTTACCGATGATAATGGGAGTTTTCAGTTCCATAGAATATTCATTTTTGTTTTAATGGCTTTAGTTCTTTATTTCCATTATTACTAAGCAAAGCTTTTAAAACATGACTCGGGTGCACTTGGAAATGGCAGTTCATGAAGAACTTAAAAAAGAAAAATCCTCTTCTCTTTTAGGTGGAGGCACATCTTGTGTTTTACTCCAAATGAAGTGATATTTATAAGTCAATGATGCAGGCTTTACTGTTATACTAATTGATTTTAGATTCATCAAATATTCATGACATTTAATATGCATTTATCATTGATAAAATAAACTGAAACTTCTACTGCTCCTGCCTTTGAAGTTACATTTCATGAAGATCAACAAATGTTTAGTTAGCTGAGAAAAAAAAATCAAGCTGAAAATCATTTGTGGCGATAGGTGGCTGCAAGATGGCCGTAAACACACCCGAAAAGGTCAAACATGGTTCGTCCATTACTGTCACATGAGGGTGTGGGAAATACTGGCCTGGAAAACAGAATGTATCCAGTATAAAAGCAACTGAGGAAATTTTTTCCTTCGCTGATATGGGATCACCAGGCTTTCCAGTTAATGTGCCCAATTAAGGACCAGCAGTGGATCTTCTGTCTGTATTTGCTATGATTGCAGGCATCCGTCTACTTAATGTTAAAGGGGATATCGTACAGCCAAGTTTATGGTATATTTTAATCAATAAATCATTATGTAGTATCACGTAAGAGGCTGTAATGCTGCATATTATATACATTTTCCGTTCGTATTCAGCAGCACAGGAATACATGGTTTTATTGTTATTCTGTCGGCTATTTTTCCGTCTACAGCCTCCTTTGTATCAGTGTTAACATCTGTTCCACAAAGGATGCACTTTGAGATATTTGTTAACAAAGTAGATTGATTAACAATTAAAAATGATGATAATAATAATAACTATAATAATGTTACTATTACTATTATACTGTATCATACTAAAATAAATCCCAGTTAACTAAAATGATATTGACATAGGAATAGCCTGTTACAAAAGGAATGACTAGATAAATGCTTCTTAAAAAATGAATAACATTAGTCTGATATAGCAATTTATTAAGATGGAAATCAGCACTGTATCTTGAAATTCTTTTTTTTTTTAATTTGAAAAGTTTAAAAGTTTTAAAATAAATTTATTATTTGTGAAAAGTCTGTGTCTGAAAGAATACAGATCACACAGAATCATGAAGAAATGGGATAGTAAAGCAAAAGAAATGTAAAATAATTGATGGAAATGGAAAAATGAGATGTTGGTTATTGCATTTTGAAGATTATGAGTACTGTAATAAATGGCATTAAATGCCACAGTAAATAAACTGTCAGGGAAGAACAGTTTGATGGTTGTTGAAATGGATCACAAATGAAGGGTATCTTTTTACTGGTTGGATAAAACATTACTATAAAAATATCAAGTAATTCATCTTTGATTAAGAATTTTAAGTAAATAGAGTGTGAATGATAATCATTTCTAGTTACAGTAAGCTTTGTAATAATTGCTGATGGATTGATCACTAAATTTGACATCTAGGTTCCAGTTTTCTAAAAATCTTTGTTCTGTATTTGATCACTCAGTGATAGTACACCTGGAAGCAGTGACAATGGAGCATTGAAACAGCAGCAGACAGCAGATCATGAAACCAGAGCAAACTGAATCGGTAGATATCTGTGATAAACATATAGTCTAATATTGAATCATGGACAAAGTGAAGGTTATGAAACACTATCCAACCAGGTTAGGTAGATCAGTAAGACCCAAGCCGAGGAAAAAGAGGATGCTAGCTGTAACCTGCATCCCCCAGACGACTCATTAGACCTAACGGTGACAGACAAAGCAGCAATGACATTACAGGGAGCGTTTACAGAAGGCGAGTCCAGCAAATCCCAGGGGTCCAATTGTGTGGTTCCAACAGGCCTTTCTCTGTTAAGTTCAAGTGATAATGCCGGGTTTGGAGTTTCCAGGATTCATTAGGAGGCCTGTCCCGACACCTGTCCTACAGTTCCTCGCAAGCATTCTGAAAACCAAAGAAACTGCTGACACATACCTCGATCCAAAGGACACAGCTGCCTGTTTGGCTGCCTCTATCTGACAGTCAGCAGAAAAACGCAAAATTCAACTTCTGACTGAAAAAGTAACAGCACCAGAAGCAGGAAAGGCAGTATTAGTAAAATAATCATGGTAAAAGGCCAACGCAGGCCGGCTCTTTTTGGCTTTCTTGTTCCATCGAAGAGATGACAGGATCCAGCACAGCAAAACCTAGTTAAAGGAAACCAAATACACTTATGTTGATTATTAAAGGCAGCAGCATTTTCAGTTTTTATGCAGGGGTTTGCTTCTTAAGCAAAAGCACTAAGAGTAATATGGTGCAGGTCACGCCAGATGGGGCTTTACATGGGATAAATGTCTGCCGACTCACTGCTGTTACCATGATGGCCGGGCTCTCATGAAGCTGGGTTTTACTGACACATTTTGTGCTCAGCTTAACTATGGTAATCTCCCCCTGTCCATGAGTTTGTCTTTTCATAGGGCCAGACATATTTCCATTAGCAGGACATGTTCCTGTAATACCTACATGTTGGTTTTAATACAACTTAGTAAATATATTTAACATTATACGTCCATAAAATAGGGAGAAATATCTGAAGAAATATAAACATTGATTATCATAACAAAAATCAACAATTTTGTTTCAAGAGGACCTATTAAATTAGTTAAATAACTGCTTCATGACATGATGTACTATGGCTAAAGGGACATAATCAGGAGCAATATCTAGTGTCATATTGACCCTCTGGCATTATGATCAGATTACTGGTGCCAGAGTGTCATTACATCTAAGTTTGAGGAACCCATTATAAGGCCTTATGAAGATGCAAATATTTTCTTCATTTCTGACAAGGCTTCATGGCCTACAGGTACACTGTCAGTCATCATAAACCAGACCAAACTTTAGCATTTTTTGTGTACTTTCAAATAATACCAAACATGAGTGAGAAAAATTCTGTTTTAACCCAGCTCATTGCTAAATGCCTTGTCATGTTTGTTGAATTTATGACCACATGAACACAAGCATGGCTTGCACGGGTTACAGGACGCAGGCAGCTTGCAGGCGATACAGGAAATGACCCGTGTCCATGGAGACGGTATTTCAACTTGGGTTGTGAGCTCACATATATACTATTGTGTAAATTTATTATTTTTAGCATAATATTGAGATTATGGGTCGTTTACCACAATATGAATGCAACCTGATGCAAGACCACTGCAATACATTCCTCAATATAACTTGTATCATGACTCTAGTAGGCTTACCAGCCCAATTATCTGATTGCCTACTGAGTCGGATTTCTACGGCTACAGCAATATCATGCTTATCCTTTCACGCTATCAGTTCACTTTTGCTTTATACAAAAGTTTCCAGGCAAAATTATCCTAGCACACAGTCTCAGTACCTCCGTTTTAGCTGTTTAACACTTTATTTTGGTTTTGCATGTTTGTAAACACAGTCAACGTGTGTCTGTTTACCATAACAAGGCTGTGAGGCCGAGGTCAGATTTTGTTCATGTGCGAAAGATCCCAAACAAAGAGTAGTCCAAACTACTCCATACATGTCCTCTGATATATCTCTGCTTAGTGGACATAATGGCCTATGGGCCAAATGTAAATTCATTGTAGAACCTGTTGCAACAGATTTGTACGAAAGGCCAGGGGCCTCAGTGGAAATGACAAGGCTAGCACAGGTCATGTATCCTTTCACTGCAGAGTCACTGCAACAATGAATGTTTTATGAACATGTATCACAAGTTATGGGCCAAGTCAGTCAGGGCATTTCTCGATCTACACATGTTTTGGCACAGGCGTTGCACAGAGTCCCATGCGCTGTGTTTATGTTGATGCCTGTGATTCCTCCTGGTCCGCTGTTTTTTAATGGTCTCAGGGCAATAATTTGGCATATGTAACAATTTATTTCAAAGAGAAGACGCTATCAATTATGTTAATTCAACATGCTTTTTGGGTGATTAGGCTCCTTTAAGTAGCAAAAATATAAATATATTGTCTGTGTGAAGCTTAGAAAGATGCTGTCTCAGTTGGATTTTAAGGTGCTAAATCAACTACCTTTGGTAAAATAATTCTGTAATTTCTGGCTTCCATGTGTATATATTAATGATCTAAGGGTAATTCTAGTTATGAAAAATTCTGCCCAGCAATGATGATAAACTTGAAAATCATGTAACTTAAGGTGGTAGGTTGCATATATGTGGAGTTAGAAAGGTCACTTGTTGCAAAACGCCATTTGCACAGCTCTGGTTTATCAGACTTGTTGCAAGGTGCCCTTGTTGAATTTGTTTTTTTTTTTTTTGGCAGGCTCCCACATATTTTAAACATGTTGATATAAACAAAACAAGCAGCCAGTGTGTGGTGATATCTACATTTTCTGGCCTATTTATATAAAAGCTCTGACGGATTACCTTTAGTTTATAAAGGTCATATAGGTGATTGGACCCCTTTAATTTGCTCTGTAATGTCTTAATAAACCCAATTTCTCATTGGCAAATCAAATTCACTTCTTTTAATTAAATTCAGTGCTAACTAAAGTAATCTAAACTTTGTGCAATAGCAGTCTGTGGCAATTGAATTTATCTTTTACATTAATTCTTCTCAGGATAATTTATTGTCTTTCTAATCCAAACCATCAATACTTCCATGGATTTATTTCTTAATTGTAATTATGAGAACATTGATAGTCATATCAGTGTTCTGGCAATATTCGGCATGTAGATGTCAGGGGAGAATGAGATTCTGGGAGGATCCAAAATCTTCCCGGGAAGAACGGGATCAAGAGATGGTATGAATAAAGGAGTCCTGTTCTTCTCAGAAATATGAGAAATCCCCTTTTCCAGGGATGAATGAGAATTCCATGAGAGTTGATTGAGAATTCCCATTCTTCCCAGGAGCTAGAGTCCTGAATTCAGTATTGAAATTCAATTCTTGGAAAAATGAGAATTCTCTTTTAACCTGGAAGGAACAGGAGTCATTTCATGCCAGTTTTTACTCATGAAAATATTATGATTCTCTTGATTCTTTAAAATTCAGATTAATTCTGAATTTTCTGTAAGAAAATGAAGCTATACAAATCAAATTCTGTTATTAAAATAAGATGCATACTGCTGCAAGTTTGGATAAGTATCATATTATCAAATTCCTCCTAAATTTTTGTGCTATCATTTTGATAATGGAAAATACTGGTTCTTGCCACAGAATAAAAATAAAATTTGATGTTCATTATTATTTTACAAACCTTCCCTACCTACCAAAGGCTATTATTTTAACAACTGATTTAGTCCTTGAAAAAAGGAGAATTCCTGTTGTCCCCAGGATAAGCAGAATTCTCTTTTCTCCCAGAACATTATAAATTGAGTCCTGTTTTTCCCTTGAAGCATGAGAATTCTTATTTTTTTGGGAGAAATGGATGATTCAAGATCTTCCCAGATTCTTATTCTTCCCTCGACATAGATATTTCATGCTAGCTCCATTAAATGCAATAAAAAGTTTTCTCTGATGGAACACAGATTCATTTCATCAGTGTGGAATTTAATGAAATTTCATCAGAGTTCATGTCACTTAGGGCATACAATTTTAGAATCCCTCCATCATTTATATCACATATGCTACAGTCAATCAATACATAATGATCAAAATTCAAGAGGTCAGATGCCATCATTATAGGAAAATAAGTACAAAGGGATGGACATTTAAAAGATAAACACTAACACCTCTAGATAGAATAGGACAGGAGTTAAATAAGCACCTAGCTTTATAATCTTTTTGCAGTATGACATGGCAAGAGTAGGGCATCACATCATGACGTGAGTGACTCTAGTTTGTTCCACTATCCATGTATATATAGGTATATCATCATGTACATACAGTAAGTCCCAGAACATACAATAAACCAGCCATATAAAGATATGATCCCCAAACCTCAGACAGGCCAAAAGAGCAATCCTCTCACTGAATTCTTCACTGAAGAACAACAACACTCAGAAGGTGCCTGGAAAATTAGAGGGTATTTCAGTGTAATGCCAGACTGGCACTAGGAAGATAGGTTGTCTGAAGTAGGTAGAAACCAGCTTGATGAAGTCATGAACAAAAGGGGATTTACTAAAGGAACAGCAGGCTACGTGTAATATTAAAGGAATAACCAATGTGAAGAGAGTCATCACAACTTGAGACAGCCCATCAGGCAAAGGATCAACCCAGAAAAATGGCCATGGAAAGTTTCTGTATTCACAACCTGAAGAGGATCCAAAGCTGACAGTCTGATAGTCCTTGACAGCGTGCTGAGCTGGAAAAGAAAGCTGCCTGTTGAGTCTCCAGCCACTGCTCCAGCCACTGCACACTCACCATGCAGCTTCCTACAAGCTGCTGAAGGGCCAGTACAGATGAGGAAATGGACAAAATAGATACTTCAGCATGAACCATCAATCAATGGTCCTCTTGTAGTCTGCCTGGCAGGACCTCTCTCTCAGATATCAGCTGTGTCAGTCAAAAGCGTGCTTATGATAGACAAGGTGTGACAACACAAGTGCTTTGGAGTGGAAGGTTCACTGCTCAGACCCAGCCACAGATTCCATGTTAAAAATAATGGAATCTCATAAAAGAACCTTTGAGATTAGCTTAGATCTTATGATTTTATGATATGAACTTTCTCAGTTCTAAGTATAAAAATAAAAAAAGGCATTTCTGAACACTGGATTATTGCATTTCATTCAGAATGGCCTGGGGCTGTAATCATTACACCACCATGTGTCACAGGTGGAACAGGGGAGTGGTATCCCATGGGGGTATAAAATGTTCTGTATTGATGACTGGAAGTAGGAAGTCCTTGTAACTTTAACATATAGTTTATTCTGTTGAACATCACACTAACAACTTCACAGTTGAACAATACAACTACCAGTTCCTGTTCACATAATGGCTCACATTCCGGTTGTACATCAAAGTTACATAATCCAGTTGAATGCGATGCACACTGTTACAGACTCCTGGTGAATTTTAGGTTACATTTAGTCCAGCTGTACACTTAGCTTACATCTTCTGGTTGAACATCACAGTTTCACAGATACTTAAGAGAACAATCATAGGAGGCAGCTCTTGGTTCACATCCATGGTCATTACTTCTGCTGCTTACAGGTTGAGTTGGTTATCCATAACTTAGTTTATATAATTTTCTGTGCATGCAGCCAGTTCCATCCTAGTTTGCAAAACATCCACCATGTCCTGCAAGGGAGAACAGAGATGCAGAAGGTGCACATCTTTGTCTCCTAGCGCTTCTGTCTTATGTCTGGATTTCCATTCCGTATATACATATTAAAATGGCCTGGTGCATAATCATGACCATGTCCCGCAAATGAGCAGAGGGAGTGGCCTGATACTGTAATCATTACATCAAGTATCATGTCATCCAGATTGAGCAGAGGGAATGGCCTGGTGTTCTTATCATGACTATTTCCCACAGATGAGCAGAGGGAGTGGCCTGGTGCTCTTATCATGACCATTTCCCACAGATGAGCAGAGGGAATGGCCTGGTGCTCTTATCATGACCATTTCCCACAGATGAGCAGAGGGAGTGGCCTGGTACTGTAATCATAACATCATGTATCATGTCATCCAAATCTAGCAGAGGGAATGGCCTTGTGCTCTTATCATGACCATTTCCCACAGATGAGCAGAGGGAATGGCCTGGTGCTCTTATCATGACCATTTCCCACAGATGAGCAGAGGGAGTGGCCTGGTACTTTTATCATGACCATTTCCCACAAATGAGCAGAGGGAGTGGCCTTGTGCTCTTATCATGACCATTTCCCACAGATGAGCAGAGGGAATGGCCTAGTGCTCTTATCATGACCATTTCCCACAGATGAGCAGAGGGAATGGCCTGGTGCTCTTATCATGACCATTTCCCACAAATGAGCAGAGGGAGTGGCCTGGTGCTCTTATCATGACCATTTCCCACAGATGAGCAGAGGGAATGGCCTGGTGCTCTTATCATGACCATTTCCCACAGATGAGCAGAGGGAGTGGCCTGGTACTGTAATCATAACATCATGTATCATGTCATCCAAATCTAGCAGAGGGAATGGCCTTGTGCTCTTATCATGACCATTTCCCACAGATGAGCAGAGGGAATGGCCTGGTGCTCTTATCATGACCATTTCCCACAGATGAGCAGAGGGAGTGGCCTGGTACTTTTATCATGACCATTTCCCACAAATGAGCAGAGGGAGTGGCCTTGTGCTCTTATCATGACCATTTCCCACAGATGAGCAGAGGGAATGGCCTGGTGCTCTTATCATGACCATTTCCCACAGATGAGCAGAGGGAATGGCCTGGTGCTCTTATCATGACCATTTCCCACAAATGAGCAGAGGGAGTGGCCTGGTGCTCTTATCATTATATCATTATGTCCAACAGATGAGCAGAGGGAGTTGCCTGGTACTGTAATCATAACATCATGTATCATGTCCTCCAGATGGAGCAGAGAGAATGGCCTGGTGCATAATCATGACCATGTCCCACAGATGAGCAGAGGGAGTGGCCTGGTGCTGTAATCATTACATCATGTATCATGTCATCCAAATCTAGCAGAGGGAATGGCCTTGTGCTCTTATCATGACCATGTCCAACAGATGAGCAGAGGGAGTTGCCTGGTACTGCAATCATAACATCATGTATCATGTCCTCCAGATGGAGCAGAGAGAATGGCCTGGTGCATAATCATGACCATGTCCCACAGATGAGCAGAGGGAGTGGCCTGGTGCTGTAATCATTACATCATGTATCATGTCATCCAAATCTAGCAGAGGGAATGGCCTGGTGCTCTTATCATGACCATTTCCCACAGATGAGCAGAGGGAGTGGCCTGGTGCTCTTATCATGACCTTTTCCCACAGATGAGCAGAGGGAATGGCCTGGTGCTCTTATCATGACCATTTCCCACAGATGAGCAGAGGGAGTGGCCTGGTACTGTAATCATTACATCATGTATCATGTCATCCAAATCTAGCAGAGGGAATGGCCTTGTGCTCTTATCATGACCATGTCCCACAGATGAGCAGAGGGAGTGGCCTGGTGCTCTTATCATGACCATGTCCTCCAGATGGAGCAGAGGGAATGGCCTGGTGCATAATCATGACCATGTCCCACAGATGAGCAGAGGGAGTGGCCTGGTAATGTAATCATTACATCATGAACCACAGATAGAGCAGAAGGATTAGCTTAAGCTTGGTGATCTAACATGATATCAGCATGTTCCACAGGTGGAGTAGAAGGAGTGGCCTGGTGCTGTAATCATTACATCATGTCCCACAGATGGAACAGAGGGAGTGGCCTGGTACTCTAATCATTATATCTTGTCACACAGATGGAGCAGAGGGAGTGGCCTGGTGCTCTAATCATTACATAATGTCACACAGATTGAGTAGAGGTAGTGGTCTGGTGCTCTAATCATTACATCATGTCACACAGATGGAGCAGAGGGAGTGGCCTGGTGCTCTAATCATTACATCATGTCACACAGATGGAGTAGAGGGAGTGGTCTGGTGCTCTAATCATTACATCATGTCACACAGATGGAGTAGAAGGAGTGGTCTGGTGCTCTAATCATTACATCATGTCACACAGATGGAGCAGAGGGAGTGGCTTGGTACTCTTATCATTACATCATGTCACTCAGATGGAGCAGATCTCGAGGGAGTGGCCTGGAGCTCGAATCATTACATCACCAGGTTCCACAAATGGAACAGAGGGATTTGCCATCGATATATATAATCATTATAAAAACAAGTCCCACAGCTAGGGGCCACAGACGGCTGGCAGAGTGGCTTGAACAATTAAACATTTTATGTTTGTTCTGCAATACAATATAGAATTACAATTATGTCATTTCTTGGAAAAACATTAAGAACACATTTGAGTTGACACTTCAGTAAAACCACATTACTCAAAAACTAGTTGACTGGTATACTAAAAGAATATAAAAACAACCCTGATAGGGCTTGATATTCTAGGAACATCAACAGTTGATTAATATTACTTTCTACGATTAACATACAAATATAAACTGTTTTCATAGCCAAGGAGCAGACACAGAACAGTCTGTGTGGGCACCCCAAGAAACCACCAAGTAGGTGGGTGAATGTCATAGGTTAAAAAAATAAATGTTTAGAAGAAATGTGTCTTCTTCAAACACAGTTTATAGTCTTCCTGCAAAATAACTGGAAAATGAGTAGTTTTTATTGCTCAATACAGGTATGCAACATACATTAAGATTAAGAAAATAAGTATTAAAGAAAACATGTGAAATGTTAGAAGAAATATTAAGAAGAAAAATGTCCATTTTATGCTCTTTCATACAAAATAGCATATGTATCTAGTATGTATTTAGTAGCTTTTATTAAATTTTGTGAATTTACAACAGACATAGGAATAAATATTAAGAAGAATTGTGGTTTTTAGCTCAGCTGACTGAAAGTCAACTAAGGTATAGGTATGGCTCTTTGTCAGTTCCCCTCAAACTGGTGGGGCCACCTGTTTTTTTTCTAAATTTCATTATTTTTTTCTGTTTTTGAGACAGTCAAATGACAGCAATTATGTCAGGTTCTCAGTTATGGTTTCATCCAGTGTCCTGAAACCCAGTGTGATTATTGATTATGATTGGTTTCTTCAGTTCCTGAAAACTGGAGGTGCCACCTGAATATTTTTCTATTTTTGATGCATTTTTAGCTCAGCTGACTATAAGTCATCTGAGCTATAGTTGTGGTCCATCGTCCGTCCGTCTGTCTGTCTGTCCGTCCGTCCGGATGTCTGTCCTTAAGACTGGCACGTTTCAACACCATTGGACCTACGAATCTGAAATTTGGCATACAGTTAGGTGTCCCCAAAATCTCCCACCATGTCGAAAATTGGGTCAATAGGACTTCGTTCCTTCGAGATATTAAGGAAAAACCTCAATTTTTTATTAGAAATCTATTTTCACACTTCAGGACTGCCTTATATCTAAACCACACATCTGGTTTTCTTCATATTTACTATAAATATTTCTCTATATAATTCCTATGTACATGCTAGAAATTAAGTCAGTATTATTTAATTTAAAAAAGTTTTGGGCCCAAACGTAATGGACTTTGTAAAAAAATCAGGAAGATATTTGGTCACTTAAGACCAAAAGTGTTAAAGATAGGGACTTTTTTTTCAGTAATACAACTCTAATTAATCAAAATTTAATTGTATACCAAAAATTAGATCAAAATCTGTTAACTATTTTTAAATATTGGCAAAAATATAAAATTGGTACTTTAAATTTTGCCCAACTTTGGCCACGGCACGTTTCTTTCCTGTAAGTACTGTGGATTTAATTTTCACAGCATGTACACATAAGGATTTAATCTGTTTAAATCTGAAATTTGAAAATAAAAGCTGCAAAATTAGGCTAGTTATTGGATTTTTTTGGAGGCTTTTGTTGTATTCCCTTACATCGTCAAGCAGTCCACTTTGATGACTGTAGGTCATTCTGTGCTCATCTTTATGCTCCCCATGCTGTTGGCATAATGTTAGATGTCCCCAAAATCTCCTACCAAACTGAAAATTGGGTCATTAGGACTTCGTTCCTTCGAGATATTAAGGAAAAACCTCTGTTTTCCATAAAAAAAGCCATTGTTACACTTCAAGGCTGCCTATTATCAAAACCACTGATCTGTTTTTGATCATATTTAGTATTCACATTCTTAGGTCAGTATTGGGTATTATTTTGAAGTTATGGGCCAAAATATAATGCAATTTTAAAAAAATCAGGAAAGATATTTACTCACCTAACATGAGAATTGCTAAACCTAGAGACTTTTTTTCAGGAATATAACTTTATTTAATCAAGATTCAATTGTTTACCCAAAATTAGATCTGAATTTTGCAAATTTTTCAATTATTAGCATAAATAAAAAATCAATACATTAAATTATGTCCAACTTTGGCAATGGCACGTTTTTTCCCTGTAAGCACTGTTGATTTAATTTTCACAGCATATATACATAAGGATTTAATCTTTTAAAATTGATTGGAAAGAATAGCTTTTATTCATGTTTTCATACACCATGTCAAGTGTTGTTTACATCTGGCCCACCTAGTAGTACAGCCTTCACTTGCATTCTGTAACCCAACCCAGGCAGCTTGCCTTGGCTCAGCTTGGCCACTACCAGCAGGCTTCCCCTCTGCCCTGCAACACCCCCCCCCCCCCCCCCGGATGGTGCATAAACTAGATGAATGTTATTATTTTTATGCCCGGCCACTTTGTTTTACCCATGTCCGTCATTCCGTCCTTCCGTCATTACGAAATCAAACAGTTGTACGGACTTTTTTTCGCAATGCCTGCAGATATTGGCCTGATTTTTGGTGTGTGGGCAGATATAGACCAGTTACAGATCTAGTTCGCGTTTCGTCCCGGTTGACCTACTTTTGACCGTTTTACGGCTCCTAAACTTAAAAAATTTCATGAAAAATAGAAATTTCATGACAAATACACATGTACGGACTTTTTTTCGCAAAGACTGCAGATATTGGCCTGATTTTTGGTGTGTAGGCAAATAATGACCAGTTACAGATCGAGTTCACGTTTTGTCCCAGTTGACCTACTTTTGACTGTTTTACGGCTCCTAAACTTAGAAAATTTCATGAAAAATAGAAATATTCATGACAGATACACATGTATGAACTTTTTTTCACAATGCCTGCAGATATTGGCCTGATTTTTGGTGTGTGGGCAGATATAGACCAGTTACAGATTGAGTTCGCGTTTCGTCCTGGTTGACCTACTTTTGACCGTTTTAGGGCTCCTGAACTTAGAAAATTTCATGAAAAATATGAAATTTCATGACAAATACACATGTACAGACTTTTTTTCGCAATGCCTGCAGATATTGGCCTGATTTTTGGTGTGTGGGCAGATATTGACCAGTTACAGATCTAGTTCGCGTTTCATCCTAGTTGACGTACTTTTGATTGTTTTACGGCTCCTGAACATAGAAAATTTCATGTTAAATATAAATTTTCATGACAAATACACTTGTACAGACTTTTCTTCGCAATACCTGCAGATATTGGCCTGATTTTTGGTGTGTGGGCAGATAATGACCAGTTACAGATTGAGTTCACGTGTTGTCCCAGTTGACCTTCTTTTGACCATTTGACGGTGCTCTAACATAGAAAATTTCATAAAAAAGTGCACATGTATGGACTTTTTTCGCAGTGCCTGCAGCTACGGGCCTGATTTTTGGTGTGTAGGCAGATAATGACCAGTTACAGATCGAGTTCTTGTTTTGTCCCAGTTGACCTACTTTTGACCATTTGACTGCTCCTGCACATAGAAAGTTTCATGAAAAATAGAAATTTTCATAACAAATGCATATGTACTGACTTTTTTTCCTCAATGCCTGCAGATACCACATTGATTTTTTATGTGTGGGCAGATAATGACAGTTACAGATTGAGTTCGCGTTTCGTCCTGGTTGACCTACTTTTGATTGTTTTACGGCTCCTAAACATAAAAAATTTCATGAAAGACAGAAATTTTTATGGAAAATGCACATGGACTTTTTTTCACAATGCCTGCATATACTGGCATTTTTTTTGGTGTGTTGCTTGATAATGACCCGTTTCAGATCGAGTTTGCATTTTGCCCTTGTTGACCTACTTTTGACCATACGACACCTCCTGAACTTAAAACATTTTTCAAAATTTTACAAATGTTTCTAATTTGCCCCAGGCGGGGGCATTCGTGTCGTTCCGACACATCTAGTCTGTAATTGATTCATTCTTATTCTAGGCTATGCTACATTTTAGATTTTGTATTGTACCACCAGGGTTACAATGATTAAAGTGTACATTTAATTGTGTCCACAAAGTGGTGTATTGCTATGAAAGTGTGGGTGTTCATCAGATAAGTAATTCCTTACTTCAGAAGAGTAAAAACTTCACCAGGTGTGAAATTGACTATTAATTCCAGTAATAAATTAAAACTGGGATAGTAATTAGCACAATGATATTTTTTGTCCCTCATTCAACCAACAGTGTGTATACTTTATTTGAAAAGATGTTTAATTTTATCAAATTTACTGAATCTGTTATTTTATTTTGGTGAATAAAATTAACCATGTACTGAAAACTCCAATGTGCAAAACTTTTTAATAGTGATTCAAGGAATATTCTTGTAGATGCCATGTTGTGGCATTATTTTCTTTTAAATTCAGTTTAAACATTTATGATTTAAAAATAATAAAATATGTGTATGCATAATATGACCCAATATGAGCTACACTCTGGATATATAATGATTGCAACTTTTGCAACAATTCTAATATTTTAACTTATAGTTTCAGTTTTTTTACTCTGTATATATAATGATTGCAACTTTTGCAACAATTCTAATATTTTAACTTATTTTTTCAGTTTTTTTTATTAAAAATTTATAAAACCTGTAAATAAAAAAAATTATTCAGATAAAAACTTCTTAATGGAAAAAGTGGATATGCTAAAAAAATAGGCTTATATGTAAACTTAAAATGCATTATTCCCTTGAAAGTGAATAAAGGTATTAGTCCATTCTGTCCACTTGCCTGTCCATCTGTAAATTTTTCATATGCATCACAGTATCTCAAAACTTTTACTGTTTTTCTTCATGAAAGTCTTGTCAGAGTATTAGTTTGCAATCATATATTTGGAACTTTACTATAACCAAGTAGGAGGGCCCCTATCCTCTTAGCTTTTCATATTCTTATATAAATGAAAAACATTACAATAGAATATTTCTACATCCACCTTCGTGCTGCCCTCACTTTTCCCTTCTCCGAACCCCATCCCAAAGTCAGCCTCAGTAAGCAAGAACAAGATGAATCAGATATATTCATACTTTAATATTTTGTATAACTATTCGTCGAAAGGTACCTATGTACATGCCAGAAATTATGTCAATATTGTGTAATATGTAGACAGTGGGCATCACAATAATGTACCTTGTCAAGACTAAAGAGATATTGTGTCATACAGTCACAAATTCATAAATCACTTCATCAGCATAGTTTATCATAACATGATATCTGTCAAATTGAAAGCTTGCAGACTACCATTCACTTTAGATCCTTCAACAAATAGCCTTATCATCATTCTACTACTGCTTATTACTCCTGCCATTGCATTCATATTTGCTCAAATATATCACAATTTTCAACCCCTCCTAAATAAATAAAAAATAAACCACTATATTTTACTCTATTAATCCATCAGTCAGGTAATTTCATTTATCATTTACTCACATATTACATTACATTCCTGTAGCATTCCATAGCCCAAGATGTCCATGATATTCATAAGCTTTATCGACTCGATATAGTATCACAGTGGAGAAACATTTATAGTCCAATCACGATCAGCTGAGCGCCGTGACCCATGGGTCCCTTGTTCCATTATTCTGAGACTGCCAAATTATATTGATACTATCAGATTTTTAACTGTGGTAACCTCTGTTTTCTGAAACCTTATTTTGTTTATTACTGAGGGCCCCGCTTGAATAAGTGGATGCCATATATTGTTCACCCTGTCTGTCTGTCTCTTTGTCTTTCTGTATGTCCACATATTTGTTTCCAGATGATAACTCCAGTTTGGATTGACATATTGGTTTCAAACATTACTTATATATGACTTACCAATAATATAAGAACCCTTTTGATTTAAGGGTCATGAGGTCGAATGTTAAGGTCACTGGACCCACTTCTTTAAAAAGATTTTTCCACTTTATTGGCACAAAGCATATATAAGTATATGTACATCACACATGATCAGACATTGCCTTTCATGTACCCAGGGATATTGATATAAGGGTCAAAGGTCAAGGTCACTAGACCTACTTCTGTAAAGGGATTTTTAGCGAACCTGTGAGCTAATGCAGTTGTGTGGTGTTGTCCATCATCTGTACATTAACCCATGCTATCTTGAAAACGACAGGTGCTAGCATCACAAAATTTTATGCAAAAAATTAGCCATCTGAAAAAACTCTTTCAGATTTTGCTTATATTTTGGCTAACTTCATTTTCTTAGATTTTATAGAGAAAAAGCTAAAATACTTTAAAATCTTCTTCTCAGAACCAGTTCAACCAAATTGTTCAGTATTTCACAGAAATAATCATCTTATACCATGTTCGAATGGTTCAAGTTCGGTGATGTTTGACTGAGTTACAGGAAGTTACCATAGTCGTCTGTCCAAAAAAGCATATTAAAATTTAAATCTCAGAAACGGCTGGAACTATCATCACCAAATTTTATGCCAGTGTTGGTCACATGAGTCATATCTGAAATTGAAGTATTGGTGGCACCACCTGCATCAGCCTTTTTTGGTACAAGGGTCATCAGTGCCTGTATCATACTGAGGGCTTGAAAGAACTTCTTCTCTGAAACCATATGGCCAAAATGATTAATATTGCACTGAAATGATCCTAGGGTAGTGCTTTCTGAAGTTTGTTCAAATGGTCTTTGTTTAGTGACTTTTTTGCTGAGTTGGAAGCTGAATTTAGTCATATGCCATAACAGCCCATTTTAGCTCAGTGGCTACAAAGATCTTCTCAAAAACCAGTTATCCAGTTTGATGCATCTTCCTATATGTGTGATAAACCTGCAAAACGTTTTTTGTCTGATGCCACTGAAGCCAATTTGTTTAATATTTTTCCAAAAATATTCCCCACAATAATTGTATCCGCCAAAACGAAGTTTTGCGGATACTATGTTTTTGACCGGGTTCCGCCGCCGCCGCCGCGTTCGTTTCCGGAGAACTCCTCTGAGACTACTGGACAGATTTTTCCGAAACTTACACAAATTATCGGGTCACATGTGAACTGGTGCCTAACCAAGTGACCTTGACCTCTGACCTTTCGTCTCTGCCCAGCGTCCGTTTGTGCGTCTGTTTACACACATAAACCCATATATCTCGGGAACCGTTTGACCGATCCGGAAAATTTTTTTACACAAATGTAGCCCTGGGATAGCTTTATAACATACACAACAAAAGGTGGCGCCACCTGCAACCATGTTTGCACAGTGTCCATCTGTTCATCTGCCTGGAGTTAAAATCACTCATATCTCTGCAGTGGTTTGACTAATTCACCTAAAATTTGGCATGCATATACATCCTAGATAGCTTTCTCAATTTTATGACAGGTGGCGCCACCTACATTCACGTTAACGCTCCACACATAAACCCATATATCTCGGGAACCGTTTGACCGATCCGGAAAAAAATTTTACACAAATGTAGCCCTGGGATAGCTTTATAACATACACAACAAAAGGTGGCGCCACCTGCAACCATGTTTGCACGGTGTCCATTTGTTCATCTGCCTGGGGTTAAAATCACTCATATCTCTGCAGTGGTTTGACTAATTCACCTAAAAATCGGCATGCATATACATCCTAGATAGCTTTCTTGATTTTATGACAGGTGGTGCCACCTACATTCACGTTAACGCTCCACACATAAACCCATATATCTCGGGAACCGTTTGACCGATCCGGAAAAAAATTTTACACTAATGTAGCCCTGGGATAGCTTTATAACATACACAACAAAAGATGGCGCCACCTGCAACCATGTTTGCACAGTGTCCATTTGTTCATCTGCCTGGGGTTAAAATCACTCATATCTCTGCAGTGGTTTGACTAATTCACCTAAAATTCGGCATGCGTATACATCCTAGATAGCTTCCTTGATTTTATGACAGGTGGCGCCACCTACATTCATGTTAACGCTGCAGACATCCAAGCTCATATCTCAGGAACCGTTTGACCGATCCGGAAAAAAATTTAACACAAATGTAGCCCTGGGATAGCTTTATAACATACACAACAAAAGGTGGCGCCACCTGCAACCATGTTTGCACAGCGTCCATCTGTTTGTCTGCTGTGGGATAAAATCACTCATATCTCTGCAGTGGTTTGACTTTTCCACTTGAAATTTTGCATGTGTATATATCTTGGATAGTTTCTCGTTCAAATAACAGGTGGCGCCACCTACAATCATGTTTATGTGGCAGAGATCCAATACTAATATTTTACATATGTAACTCTATATCCACTTGCCACTCAATCCATGCCTCACTTCACCCGTCCTTCTCTGATTTTGGCGGATACACGTAGTCGCTTGTCGACTACCCGTATTCTAGTTCTTATAATAATTTTTTTAATGGTTCCACAGGAATGATTTTTGGCGGAATTATGGAGATTGAATTGAGTCATTTTACAATATATGTTAGCTGTGTGAAGCAGTTACATCTAGCCTGGCACCAGTTTATCAGCATCGATAACATCATGCCACTAGATTTCAGCTTAAATAGCTTTGCAGACTGCCAACTATTTCAGATTTTGCAACAGACCAAAGGACAGCCTGGTCTATTTATAGCTTTGGCAGACTGGCAACTGTATCAGATTAGGCAACAAGTCAAGAGTTCACTCAGTACAGCCAGGTATAGGTCATGAGTTCACTTAGTGCAGTAGCTGCATTCTATTAATAGCTTTGGCAGACTGCCCACTGTATCAGACTAGGAGCCAAAGGTCAGCCTGGATCTATTTATAGCTTTGGCAAACTGCCAACTGTGTCAGATTATGCAACAGGTCAAGAGCTCACTCAGTGCAGCCAGAGACAGGTCAAAAGTTCACTCAGTGCAGTAGCTTTAGCCAGCAATTTGTCACAGTTCACTTGGGGCAACTGCCTTTCTCACCTAAGCCTGGTCATCCCAGTGCATCAAACTCAAGAAGTTTGATGTATTGGCCTGATATTTTGACCTGTCTATGTGTCTTTGATGACTTTCTTGTTCACAAGACAGGTGTTGCTACCTACAATGTCTTTTGCACAATGTATGCACCTGCTTATTTCTCCAGAGGAATTTGATATATCAGCCTGAAATTGGGCAATTTATATATATCGTAAAGCTTTGTCATATAAAAGACTGGTGGCGCCACCTACAATAATTTTTGCACAGTGTATGTCCCTGCTTATTTTTCAGGAGGGGATATCAGCCAAGAAATTGGGCAAAAGTATACATCTCTGATACCTTCGTCGTATACAAGACAAGTAGGCCTACTTGAAAAGTAATGGCCCAGCATTGAAGTATTATACCTTGTGTATAAACCATTGCACAGGTTCACATTAGGCCTGTACACCTTGTTACACTTTATTGGCACAAAGCATATGTGAGTTTATGTACATCACACATAATCAGACATTGCCTTTCATGTACCCAGGGACAACAGTAGCCTCCATCAGTGTTGCTGTGGAAATCGCCCACCTGATGAAAATCATAGGGCACAAATAGATTCCTTCTATGGACATAATGAGAACGTGAACACCACACATTTCCATGTGGACCCTGTTCTGTGATGTTACATTAGATTTCTTTTTTTGGACTTCCAATTGTAACAGAAGAACTCTGTCACGTGGCATAATACCCAGAGACCACTTGCAAAGCTGGTGTGTAATATATATGCTCTGCTCTGATTGGTGTTTTGAACGTGGTATCCCTAAACCCTCTCATTAGGGTTTCTTATATATTTATCTGCTTCTTTCAGTTTGGTCTATCATAAATAGACCTGTTATTTATCATATTACTATTCTATATGCTGATAGTTGTGAAACTTGTTTGTTAATATCTGAATATTTTTTGTAAAAGATATTTACACCAAAGTGATTTGGTGATGTCCAACTGGTAAACATTGAAAATTACATGCATAGATAAATGAAACACCTATCTTCAAGCCATATGTTCATGCTGGTGAAACGCCCAGCTTCAAGCCATATAACCAAAAAATCTTTATAATCATGGACATAAACCTGAAAACTGACTTTTTCAAGCCATAAACTGGTAAACAGCCATCTTCAAGCTATAAACTGAAGAGAAAAAGTTCAAGCCATCAAATAGTGAAACCTCCAAAGTCAAGACATACACAGGTCTAATGCTCTCATTCAAGCTGTAAACTGATGATACAAAAAAAATAATACATTTCAGCAAGTCAGATGAACCAGTTTTGTTGAAGGGCACTTTGCAACTAGTGAACTTTAAACTTCCACACACAAGCAACCAGCCACCTCAGGTTACCTGGTTTTTCCATTTGTCAATTTCCTTTATTTACTGACAACATGTGGATAAACAAACCTCTATCACAGATGCAATTCAAGATTTGCTTTCAAAGGAATGACCTACCTGTAGTGTATTGATAAGGGAGTGAGCCAGAAATCACATCAATTCTATAGAAATGGTAGGTGAATAGCTGGCTTTAAGGTATCAGTTTCTTCAATTTACCAAGGATAACTGCAGGCTATATCCTGTTTATTTTAACAGTACTTAACATATTATGCTGAAAATCAATAAAGTGAAGTTATTTACATTTCTGAGACATTGACCATTTATGAATACAGCTCTGTTTGACTGTTTCATATCATGCTTAAAATCAATATAGTCAACTGTGGTTAACATTTCTACGAAACATCAATCATTGACTGGAAATTATAAATAGCCAGCGAGATGGCAGTCCGTAATATGACAGGAAGACTAAAGCTTGTGAAGTGACTGCATTATTTATGCTGTGATGTCCTGATATTATAAGACCAAGCCCAAATAGGAAAAAGCAAATTTTAGGACAAGACATTGAAAGGGAAAGAAAAAAAGATGCACTGGATAAACCCATACTGTGGCCATTTTACGTGAGGTTCAGTGGTTACTGTCCATGTTGTTAAATCACCTTCCACTTCCTGTTTGGTTCCCAGCCTGCCCACATTTATTTGGAATTTGTGCTGTTCTTTTCCTGCGGTTGATACTTCCTTGGGAATCTTAATATGACTGTGGGGGAGGGATCGTGTACATGAACTACGTCTATTAATTGTTTGACTGACATCGCCCCCTCCTCAACCACCTTTTGCTATTTTCATACTGTATATGTGTCCTTTTATAAGCTTACACAATCAAAAGTATTTGCCTGTTGATTACAAATTTTTTTATTGGGATGGCTGTCTGTATGTTATCTAGAACATAGTTTCATGTATAACTTTAGTGTTTTTAACACACCTTAGCTGATTTTCACGGCTGTATCCTGATCTCTAAAGATGAGCTTGTGTCAAATTATGTCTACCTGGATAGTCAAATGAGAAAACAAATTTTCTTTTTGGTCATAATATCTTTTCATGTGCTTATTACTCAAAATTGTTTGTAGGAGTTACTCTGTCACCTATAGTGTACATGCATGTAAGAGTGGATTTATATCACGCTACCAAAATGCTTTGAGTCAGGCTAAGACCATTGATGGAAAGTCCAAAGCCTAAATGCCTTATAACATGTAAAATGTGAATAGGTGAAAATACTTCAAAATATTTATAAATGGTTAACAATCAGAATGCTTTTGAAATTTTGTAAAATGTCAAAAGGCAAATTCTCTGAGAATATCTAAATTATTACCAGTCTTAAAGCTCATATTAGAATATCTGACATTTATCTAGGCAAAATGCTCCTAAAATATCTTATTGTTTCTGTAGAGTTCGTGACAGGAAGACAAATGTCAACAACACCCCAAACTTATTTATTACACGCTGAACATACAATGTCGCGTGAACACCGCTCAACAAGATGGCGATCACTTTCAGGAATGTCTACCCATGATGCAATGTGGTTACCGTAAAGTCCCGTTAAACATTACTGTAAAGACTTAGTTAAGTGGCGACATCTCGACCATACCACATCTCCCCCTCTGAAGATGTATTGTACTGAATGGATTAAAAATATCATCTGAAAAACAGTCTCTTATGACATCTCAAAAATTAAAATAACCTTTAGCCATAATGAGTCCTTGTAACAGAAATACTATTCACTCATTTGTTGAAGATTCGATGATGACGATTCTCTTCACATGTAAATAAATAACTTATGAGCTTGATATGCAGAGATAACACCTTTCAGGTGAAATTATATAATACTGAATATACCAAAATATTAACTTCTTAACATGAATGTGTAGTGCAATTTATTATAGGAAGGAGGGGTAGACTACCCTGCCTCCCAACTGGTGGCCCAGAGATTATTCTGCCCTATAGCTATTCACCAGTTCCTATCTAAACTTGTAATCACTTATATATCACATAGTCCTTCAAATACCCTGGTGGTTTACGATTTCTCGGAGCGCGGATATCCGAACAGTCTGGTGAAGTAACATTGGTCTCAGGTATTTCCACACTCTGATCGATGTCTGGCTCTGTGAAGGTTTCATCTTCCTGAACCATTCTCGTCAGTTGGCGACGACTGCGACGCAGATCCCCATTCTCACTGCTTACAATATACGAACATGGAGTATCTGCACTCTGTCTCACAACACCTTCCCCGGAACCTTGGATCCAAACAGTGTCACCGGATTCAAGTTCAGGGAGTAATTTCGCTCTTTGGCGTCGATTGGTCTCCTGCTTTTTGCGATAGTCGTTTTCCTTATGTCGGAGAACCTCTGGGTTAACACATTCGACTGCGAGCTGTGATGGTAACACCGGAATGGTTGTGCGAATTTGTCTTCTGAATAAGAGCTGAGTAGGCGTATAGCCATTAGCAAGGGGTGTTGCCCGATACGCCTGGATTCCAATCCAAGGATCATTCGACTTTTTGAGGATTGACTTTGCCGTTTTCACCGCGCGTTCGACTTCCCCATGGCTCTGCGGATATCGCGGGCTACTAGTAATATGTGTGAATTTCCACTGTTGTGCAAAGTTCGCAAACTCACCACAAGAGTATTGTGGTCCATTATCGGAGAACAAGATCTCAGGGCTACCATGTGCTGCGAAGAACTGCTTCAGCTTCTCAATCACGAATTTCGCTGTAGTCTGTGACAATTTTGCGATTTTGAAGTATCTCGAATAGTAGTCAACTGCAATGATGTATTGTTGTCCTTTAAGTTCAAATAAATCTGTAGCGACCTTTTGCCACGGTCTTTCTGGGAATTCGCTTGAGATCAATGGTTCTGGTCAGTTGACGCGTTCTCTAGAACATCTGCGACATGTGAAGACCATATCGTGCAACTGTTTGCATAGTCCAGGCCACCATACACTCTGCAGGGCTCTTTCCCGACATTTCGTAATGCCCAGGTGACCTTCGTGAAGTTTATCTAATATCTCCAACCTCATGGCAGAGGGAATTATAATTCGAGTCCCTTTCAACAGGAGTCCATCCACTACAGAGAATTCACTTTGATATTGCCAATAATTGTTCAGTGCACTTGGCAATTTGTGTTTGAGTGGCCATCCTTCATTACAATAGGCTTTGAGCTGTATGCATACTTCATCTGCGTTTTGCGCTGCTTTGATTTCTTGTAATCTCTGGTCTGTTGCAGGTAAGTTGTCTACAATCATTGCAACATACATGCAAGTATTTCTTGCTAGCTCATCATCCATGTGATCTTGCACGACTGGATTCCGTGACCAGGCATCTGCTGTGTTGAGATCTTTTCCAGGCACATGAGCTATAGTAAACCTGTAACGCATCAATCTGAGCTTGAACCGTTGTATGCGTGGTGGCATATCATCCAAGTCTTTGGTGCGAAACAATGGTACCAACGGCTTATGGTCAGTTTCAATATGGAAGTCCATGCTAAACAGGTAGTCATTGAATCTTTCACATGCCCATGTGACCGCAAGAGCCTCTTTCTCGATCTGTGTGTATCGACATTCTGTACTTGTTAAAGCGCGAGATGCAAACACGACTGCTTTGAAACATTTGTCTGGCTGTTTCTGATGCAGCTCTGCTCCAATCCCATATGATGATGCATCGGCAGCCACTGTGGTCTCTCTCTTGGGGTCATAAAAGACAAGAAAGATGGCGATGTGAGCAATTTCTTGAGTTCTAGAAAAACACGTTTCTGTTCATTGGCCCAGATCCAACTTAGTTTTGGAACTAAGGAGGTCTCTTAGAGGTTTTGTTATAGTGGCAAGATCTGGTAGGAATTTCCCCTGGTGATTGACCATTCCAAGGAATCTTCTAAGTTATGCGACATTCTGTGGCGCTGCCATGTCCATAATAGCTTGGATTTTCTGTGGATCTGGATGAATGCCCTCAGAATCAATAATCTGGCCAAGAAATCTAATGCGTTCCTGAGAGAACTTGCATTTCTGAATATTCAATGTCACATGGCACTCTTGCAGTCTTGCAAGTACGGCTTCAAGACGACGGTCATGTTCTGCTTGTGTTGTTCCGTGGACAACTATGTCATCAACAAGACAAACTACCCCTTCCAGTCCATCAAGGGTTTCAGTGACTCGCCTTGTAAAGTGCTCAGGAGCTGATGAAATTCCGTAAGGCAAACGTAGATAGCGGAAACGCCCGAATGGCGTGATGAATGTTGTCAAGTATGAGGATTCATGATCTAATTTAAGTTGCCAAAATCCTGAGTTAGCGTCCAGTTTGGTAAATATCTTAGCCCAGCAAGCTTGGCTAGTGATTGTTCTACAGTAGGCAACATGTATCTTTCACGTATGACGCTAGCATTGAGTTTTGTCAGATCTGTGCAAATTCTTAAATCACCATTCGGCTTCTGAGGGACGACCATTGGTGAACACCAATCTGTAGCCTCAGTAACAGGAGCTATGACATTTAATTGTTCCATTCTCTCTAGCTCTGCTTTGACTTTGTCCATAAGGGGCAAAGGAATTCTTCTGGGGGGACTGAGTACATACGGTTTTGAATCAGGAATGAGTTTAATCTTGTACTCTCCTTCCATTTCCCCATGACCTGTAAAAAGTTCTGGTAACTTTGCTGGTACCGCTCGTTAGAAGTTGTACTTCCAATTCTGGCAAGAATAGCTAAGTCCTGAATAGCTGGCCTACCAAGCAAAGCACTTCCTGATCCTTTGAGTACATACACATCTTGTACTGTACTAGCTCTCTCAACTTTGAGCTGCAATGAAACCTTTCCTTTAACAGGCAATGTTATGTCACCTGGCCCATATAACACTGTCAGGTGGGGAGAGCTGGCCAAATGTATCTGTACTGTACATTGACTCTGGTATCACTGTGACATCAGCACCTGTATCAATTTTAAAGTCAACTGGTGTTTCTGTGGAACTTACTGATACTGTGACAGTCCACTCTGATTGTTTCTGATTACCAGTTATTAGACCTAGAAATGAATCTTTCTGTATCTGTGGCGTTTCTTGTGATTCTATCTCATTTACTCTCTTAGTCCTACAAACACGTGCATATTGACCACGACCTTGACCACGACCTGAACATCTCTTGCATACGGCGTCCTTTGCTGGGCACTGCACCCTAGAATGTGATGGCTTAAAACCACACCTACCACATTCATTCGTTTTACTGACCTGTGATGACTGGCTTGAAGTGTCTTTTCTGTGATTAAACACTTGTGGTTTAGGCTTATACTGATGCCTGGGAACAAACTGAGATTTCTTCTGCTTAGAATGCACTGAATCAACATCTAGAGATTTTGAACTTAGTGGCTGTCTTACAGTGGCCTGTTGCTTTCTAACTACTTCACTCTGTCTAGCCTGGGTGACAGCTTTTCCAAGTGTCAAATCTGGGTCAAGTTGCAGCCTCTCTGATAGTTTAGCATCTCTGAGTCCGACCACAAGACGATCTCTAATCATTTGATCTTTAAGGGATCCATACCCACAATGCTCTGACAAGCGATATAAAGCAGTGATAAAATTGTCCACACCCTCATCTGGTAACTGACTGCGCTGGTTAAACTTCGCTCGCTCGAACATTTCATTACGGTTGGCCACAAAGTACTGGTCAAATTCATCAAACACTTGCTTGTACCTTTTCCTATCTGCAGTGGACAGTGAAGTAGTATTAAGGATATCGTCGGCCTTATCCCCCATGGTGTACAATAAAACATTTACCTGTTCTTCCTCAGGTTTTTCTGTAAGTCCGCTCACCATGCGAAATCTCCTGGAATATAAATAAAAGTCATTTGGCCAAAAAATCCTGGAATATCTATATTACTACCCATCCAATAGCTCCTAAAATATAAAATTGTCAGCAATTGATATCCATATCTCCAACAATATAGGTCTAATTTATTTCAGAAATGATTATTCGAATTGTCACAATTACAGGTAAATGCTCTTGATTATGAACATTGTCTCAAAACCAGCAGCTTCTGGAACATAAAAATTGCTACATGGCCAAACACAACATGGATTCTCTCACCAAGCTCAGACTGTTCCAACAGCTCCTGGAACATGGATTCTCTCACCAAGCCCAGACTGTTCCTACAGCTCTTGGAACATGGATTCTCTCACCAAGCCCAGACTATTCCTACAGCTCCTGGAACATGGATTCTCTCACCAAGCCCAGACTGTTCCAACAGCTCCTGGAACATGGATTTTCTCACCAAGCCCAGACTGTTCCAACAGCTCCTGGAACATGGATTCTCTCACCAAGCCCAGACTGTTCCAACAGTTCCTGGAACATGGATTCTCTCACCAAGCCCAGACTGTTCCAACAGCTCCTGGAACATGGATTCTCTCACCAAGCCCAGACTGTTCCTACAGCTCCTGGAACATGGATTCTCTCACCAAGCCCAGACTGTTCCAACACCTCCTGGAACATTGATACTGTCTTTCAGCCAAAACTAACAGCCTAAACACCAATAGCTCCTAGCTTTTATATTTAAATTCTTTGAAAATCCATACTTAGGATATCTAAATATTTACAGTTAATGGCAAAAGATTCAAGAATACCTAAATTCCAGCACAAATGTCCTCTAAATTCTTATTTGTCATGATAATTATGTACACCTTCATCTCCCAGAATACCTAATAGTGACCAGCCCAATATTCCTCCAAATGTTAACAGGCCAAAAATGTCCAAGAATTTATATATTGTCAAAAGGCCAACTGCCCTAGTGATCCTGGATTATTTGAATTGTTTAAAGGTCAAAGGTTATACATGATCTGATTTGCCACAAGCCAAACCTGTCCTTGATTATAGAAATTGTCTTCCTGCCAGTGGGTTCACTATTGTCTAAATTGTCAGAAGGCCAACAGTTCCTGGAATATCTTTATTGTCACTTAGGCGACAGCACCTTGAATATTGAAATTGTCACTGACGGAAGCATCTGTGACAGTGATTTCCAATACCTGTAAGTCGGGGATAACTGGCTGATGTGTCTGTCTAGCCAGATGGTGAATAAGTTAATGATCTGGTTGAACCCTGATTTAAGTGTATGTGTCTGTCTGTAAGTTCTGTTACAGTGAACTGCTGCAGAGTAAATACCAATTGGACTTGTTAGACAAAGACAAAACACTATAGCAGAGGAACCATTGAACTCAACTGATGAGACCCATTCAATAGGTTGGCCAGGGTTACTGCCGCAGCCAGTATGAGTAAACAGACAATAGCCCTGTACTGTTGACTGAGCTATTGATCTTGTACTTCCTTTCATTATATGGCTGTTAATACTGCATTTGTGTCTTGTTTTCCTGTGTTTGCTTCATTGTTTGCTAATCCAAACATACTTTGCACCATTGATATAGGTTCAGCCATAGCCATACTTGTTACATATATTTTAAATAAATTACTAACATTGAGTATATTCAGTACCTGTTTTAGCCAGATGACTTCTTTGTTAAGGGGATATTCAGTTAATAATAGCAGACTTTTAGCCGTGTTTGTAATTATTTAATTATTAAAACAGTAACCTTAAACTGAAAATAGTCAAACAGGTTCATGCTGTAACAGGTATTGTAAATAAAATTAAAGTATTTATTTAATAATGGTAAAGCCACAGCAAAAATAAATTGGGCTTTTGAAGCTGGGACCAAAAAAATATGGAGGGAGACAAAACTGGTTGAGACAAAATATTGCCAACTGCAGGAAGGATGTGAAAGTGGGTTTCTGTTCATGAAACAATTCATGTGAAGTATGTATCCTACAAAGTGTAAGCCATAGTTAATCATACCTTTGCATACATGATAGGATAATATTGCTGTGGTCTGAGCTAACATTAAAAATTTATTTTTGTGTATGACGTCTGAATGGTTTATTGCATTCACCCTTTCACATATAGGTGACAGACATTTCTTACAGGTACTTGAAAATATGAGTTCATTGTCTCAGAGGTAAGGACTGATCGAGACTGTTCAGAGTCAAATATCCAGTTAACAGACAGGAGGACTTAATTTACTGAGATATTGACATTAAATAAATATGCTGCTTAATTTGTTGTATTGCAGATTTTCATAACTCTAACGTGAATGTTGTTGAACTGTTCCAGAGTGGTTGTTAAGTCATATTCCAACAGCCATTGTGGGCCAGAGAATCCAGATGAGGACAGGTTCTGGTCCTTGAACCAATATAAAAAATGTTATTTGATTAACTTTACCCATAGTAGGGAGCTTCCCCCATGAGACCTCAATTAAGAGTGGCAACCGCAGAATCATTAAGCTCTCGTCACTTGAACCAGAATCAGCAATGGTAGTTCAATAAACCTCATTCATTTGTTGTTCAGGGAATAAAAAAAATCATGTACTAAATGAACTGGGTGAGGATGGGTATGAATAATAGAAAAGACATCCATTTGTGTAGGTCCCAGTGAGTATAAAGCTGTGCATGAGTACCTGTGTGTTAGATATATTGTATTTAGGAAACTTGAATGTGGTTTGAAAAATAATGTGTGGAGATAATTTTCCATTAGGGCTTCCCTGTTCCTCCTTTTGATAATTAGTTTTTGTTTTGCTCATTTTATTTGATTAGTTAAAATTATGGTCAACACTTATTTGTTGGTTTAAGGCAGTTGTGTAAAAACAAGATGGAAGGCACAGATGGGTTAACTATGAAAACACAGCTCCATAGGCATTCTAAATGGACTGTTAGTGCCTACTTTGAGCTATGAAACAATTCATGAAAAAAATGTGCTGCATTTGCTGTCCATTCTGTCACAGTGAATATTGCTGTACACAGCAGTAATCCTTAACACTAGCCTATCACTGAGGATGTGATAGAAATATATATGTCAAGGCCCAGATGGCAATCTGGACAGATCTTAGATCTGTCCAGCCAAAATTGCGATCGCAGTTCAGGCCGGCCCAAATTGCGATCAGATCTGTCCAGTCCATATTGCTATCGCAGTTTAGTCCTGCCAGATTGCGATCCTGTCTTTCTTGCTTCAGGATCCCAATCTGGGCTGGACAGATCTGAGACCTGTCCAGCCGAGATTGCAATCCTAAACTTGACCAGCCCTTATTGTGATCCATGCTTTTACTATCACAGTAGTGAAACATTGAATGTTTTACCAACTCATTTAATATTGCATGGTTCCATTTATCCATAATAAATACAACTAGAATATGGGTAGTTGACAAGCGACTACGTGTATCCGCCTAAATCAGAGTGGAACGGGTGAAGTGAGGCATGGGTTGAGTGGCAAGTGGAAATAGAGGGAAGTGTTGCATATTAGCATGGATGTCTGCAGCCAAATTGTGTATGTAGGTTGCGCCACCTACCACAAAATCCAGAAAGCCGTCCAAGTTGTATACATATGCAAAATTTAAGGCAGATAAGTCAAACCACTACATGTATATGAGTGATTTTTGCCCTTGGCAGACAAACAGATGGACGCTGTGCAAAAATGGTTGCAGGTGGCGCCACCAGTTTTGTATATGATAAAGAGCTATGTGAGATCTATACACATGCAAAATTTTGGCCCAATCGGTCAAACGGTTCCCGAGATATGAGCTTGGATGTCTGCAGCCTCAAAGTGAATGTAGGTGGCGCCACCTGTCATAAAATCAAGAGAGCTGTCGGGGATGTATAAACCTGCAAAATTTTAGGCAGATATGTCAAACCACTGCCGAGATATGAGTGATTTCATCTCATGGCAGACAAATAGACGGGAGCTGTGCAAAAATGGCTGCAGGTGGCGCGCCCAGTTTTGCGTATGATAAAGAGCTATGTGAGATCTATACACATGCAAAATTTTGGCCCAATCGGTCAAACGGTTCCCGAGATATGAGCTTGGATGTCTGCAGCGTAAACGTGAATGTAGGTGGCGCCACCTGTCATAAAATCAGAAAAGCTATCCAGGATGTATACGCATGCCGAATTTCAGGTGAATTAGTCAACCACTGCAGAGATATGAGTGATTTTAACCCAAGGCAGACGAACAGATGGACACTGTGCAAACATGGTTGCAGGTGGCGCCACCATTTTTTGTGTATGTTATAAAGCTCTCCAAGGGCTACATTTGTGCAAAAAATTTTCCTGATCAGTCAAATGGTTCCTGAAATATGTGGGTTTATGTGTGGAAACAGACGCACAAACAGACGCAGAGCGCAGAGGAAAGGTCAGAGGTCAAAACAAAATCGGGGCGCAGCAGTTCACATGTGACCCCAACATAATCCAGGGTTTCGTAAAATTCCGCCCAGCGGTTACGGAGGAGTTCTCCGGACACCTACGAGGCGGCGGTGGCGGCGGCGGTGGGCTGAAAACATAATATCCGCAAAACTCTGTTTTGGCGGATACAATTATACTACACATAGGCAGTTAATACTAGTTGGTTGTCACCAATCTGTTCAGCCTTGAAAATGGCGGTTGCACCAGTGCTTGAAGTGTGCTCCATCAACACACTTTTCCCCTTTGGAAGTCTAGAAGGGCAGCAATAAACAATATGGATCTCTGTACATGTTTCTCTGCTAAAATTTTATGTTTTAAAAATTAACACTGTGAGTCTACTTCTTTCAAGGTATGTGAAAACAAACATCTCAAGAAAAAGAACTTATTTTTGAAGCATTTTCAATAAGGGCATAATAAAAGTAGCATAAAAATGCTGTGCAATTGCCAGACCTATAGAAGTAAGAGTGGATCTGAAATACTGTTTATTCATGTTACAAGGGGTTGCACTAAACAAAGTGGTATATAAGGTATCAAACAGTATCTCAATGGTTTGAGTTTGAAAGATCACTTCTGTCATTAAAGATCATGATATGGCCTATAACCCTTCAAGAGAGTGTTACAAAATTTGGCCACTTTGTTGCATGTAACCAACTTTTTGTATATTATCCACAGCACTCATTAAATTACATGGTTATGCACTTATTATGTTTTTCATGTTTATAGTAGACCAATTTTGTATTATAACGTATTGTAAGGTATTATAAAAACATGATTCAAAGAACACAACAATTTATATTTTAATATAGATTGCTATAGTTATGAATCATATCAGTCAGTTTATTTAAGCAATAGGAAAGATCACAGGATTCCAGGCACCATGAATAGGTAACTAATTAATCAGACCAAATCCAATGAGTCAAGCAGAACAACTACTGGTAACAAATATATATAATACATACTATTAAGGTTTATAAAAAATATTGAATTTTTAAAAGATACATGATGGATGAAAGTATAATATTTAGATGATAGCCTCAAGGTTAATTTCAAAATAATTACTTGGGATTGCATGATGACTTACATGGGCTTTGCTTTTTAGCAACTGCCTAAAATTTTTTTTTTTTTACCTTTTTCAACAAGCAGCATTTTTTGCATGAACCTATTTGTATTAGGCCTATAATTGTATTTAATATGGAGAAACGGTACCATGCAAAACTAAATAAGTTGGTGAAACATTCCATGTTTCACTCCTGTGATAGGAAGGAGTGGAAAGTGCCTTTTCGTATTATAAATGTATTTATTATGGGGAAATGGTACCATGCAATATCAAATAAGTTGGTAAAACATCCAATGTTTCACTCCTGTGATACTAAAAGCATGGATCGCAATATGGGCTGGTCAAGTTTAGGATTGTAATCTAGGCTGGACAGATCTTAGATCTGTCCAGCCCAGATTGCGATCCTGAAGCAAGAAAGACAGGATCACAATCTGGCTGGACTAAACTGCGATCGCAATCTGGGCTGGACAGATCTAAGATCCGTCCAGATCGCGATCTGGGCCTTGACATATACATGTGTATGTACAGTCTAAAAAGTAAATTGTCTCTATTGTGACTGCAAACATTTCCTGTCCCTGACATGACCAAGCTGTCATTCATTTAATAACCTGTGGAAGATTTGTCTGTATGTAGGCAGAAATACAACAAACATGCATAGGAGATTTAATAATATGCAGAGGCAAAAGTGTCCCTTTAAGGGACATAATCAGGAGCAGTATTATGCCTGTAGCTTTTTTTTTCACACTATCAGTTCAGTTTTGCTTTACACAGTTTCCCAATGAACCATCCCAGCACACAGTCTCAGTACCTTGCATACAGCTGTTTAAGACCTTGTTATGGCTCTGTGTGTTGGTAAACACAGTCCACATGTGTATGTTTACCATAACAAGACCGCCTGACTTTACGTCTGATTGTGAGCCTCAACAAGTAGTGTTTCAGCCTGTGGAAACATGTATTATATTTTTTGGGGCCAAGGGGCAACACCTGATTGAAACATGTTGTGACCAGTCTATACATGTGCTGTGTTTATGTTGACACCTGTGATCTTGCCTGGTCCACTGTTTATAACACTCATTTACACGAGTAATCAAACAGTTTCAGGGCATTATTTTGGCAGGTCCAAATTATTTTTAAGGAAAGAAGATATTTTTTGTTTTAATTCAATATGCTTTATAGGTGATTTTGCCCTGTTAAATATAGTGGGAGGATTGAGTCATAAACTTGTGGATAAAAACTAAAGGATCAGCCTATGTGCAGAGGGATAATGAATTTTCTGGCGTATTTTTATCCAATCTGTGAGCTTATGCGATGGTGTGGCATTGTCTGGCGTCTGTTGTCCATCGTCTGTATGTTAACCCATAATATCTTGAAAACGGCAAGAGTTAGCATCACCAAATTTTATGCAAAAAATTAGTCATCTAAAAAACTCTATCAGATTTTGCTTATTTTTTGGCTAACTGCATTTTTAGCGAACCTGTGAGCTTATGCGATGGTGTGGCGTTGTCCGTCGTCCGTCGTCTGTACGTTATCCCATACTATCTTGAAAACGGCAAGAATTAGCATCACAAAATCTTATGCATAAAATTAGTCATCTAAAAAACTCTATCTGATTTTGCTTATTTTTTGGCTAACTGCATTTTCTTAGATTTTATAGGGAAAAAGCTAAAAAAGTTTAAAAAATCTTCTTCTCCGAATCTGTTCAGCCAAATTGTCCAATATTTTACAGAAATGATTCCTGGAACAATCTCTCTCAAGTTTGTTCGAATGGTTTAAGTTCGGTGATTTTTGGCCGAGTTACAGGATGTTGAACTTAGTCATCTGTCCAAAAAAGCATACTAAAATTACAATCTCAGAAATGGCTTGAGCTATCATCACCAAATTTTATGCCAATGTTGGTCACATGAGTCATATCTGAAATTGAGGTATTGGTGGCGCCACCTGCATCGGCCTTTTTTGTACAGGGGTCATCAGTGCCCGTATCATACTGACAGCTACAAATAACTTCTTCTCTGAAACGAAATGGCCAAATTGTTTGATCCTATGGGTAGTGCTTTCTGAAGTTTGTTGAAATGGTCTCAGTTAAGTGACTTTTGGCTAAGTTATGGGAAGCTGAATTTAACAGCCCATTTTTAGCTAAGTGTCTACAAAAATCTTCTTCTCAAAAACCACTGGGCCAAATTCTTAAATCTCACACATTAATTATCCATAGATGTTGATAATTCAAGTTTGTTCAAATGGTCTCAGTTCAGTGACTTTTGGCTGAGTTATGGGAAGCTGAATTTAGTCATATGCCATAACAGCCCATGTAAGCTAAGTGGCTACAAAAATCTTCTTCTCAAAAACCACTGGGCCAAATTCTTAAATCTCACACATTAATTATCCTTACATGTTGATAATTCAAGTTTGTTCAAATGGTCTCAGTTCAGTGACTTTTGGCTAAGTTATGGGAAGCTGAATTTAGTCATATGCCATAACAGCCCATGTTAGCTGAGTGGCTACAAAAATCTTGATTTCAAAAACCACTGGTCCAAATTCTTAAATCTCATACATTAATTATCCTTAGAAGTTTATAATTCAAGTTTGTTCAAATGGTTTTAGGTTCAATGATTTTTGGCTGAGTTATGGGAAGCTGAACTTTGCCATTTTGCTGTATTTTCCCATACGAGTTATAAACCTACAAAACACTTTTCTACTGAAGATACTGAGGCCAGTTTGTTTAATATTTTGCAAGAATAATTCCCTGAATCAATCTAATAATAATTGTCTTTAATGGTTCCAAAAAATGAATTTTGGCTAAATTATAAAGATTGAATTGAGTCATTTTACCATATATGTTAGCTGTGTGAAGCAGATACATCTATCCTGGCACCTGTTTATCAGCATCCGTTACATCATGCCTCTAGACATTTAGATTTCAGGTTATCTATGGTCAATATTGACAAGAATGTTTTATAAAATCTATTAAAAAATGTAGATTTTTGATTTGAGATATTCCAGAAAAGGTATGATTTCTAGATTCATAGATTAATAGATCGTTTATGGATTTGAACATGCATTGAATTATATTGTTATATAATAAATGAGTTATATTTAGTCTCCTTTTGTCTTTTTAAATTACTACATTATTAATATTACTAATACCAATTTCACTTCAAATTAATAATGAAAACAAAATTATTATGTAAATAATCAGCAGCAGCCCACATCATATATCACTTAAATATGCCGTATACAATACCCATGTAAGTTTCTTATTGCTTAGTTTATTAATAAAAATATAAATATAAAAAATAATGTAAATTATTTCATTAATAATATAATATTCTGTAAATATTAATAAATATATTACTTGTGAACTATACATAACTATATTAATAAAACTATATAATGAAAAAAATCCATTTCTAAAAATAATGTTAATTATTACATTAATATTATAATATTCTGTAAATATTAATATATATATTACCTGTCAACTATACATAACCATTCAGTGTTAAAATATTGAAAATCTGACTGAAAACATTTTTAATTGAAAAATGTCAATTACAATGCATAATATATTAAAAAATTAGATTTGATCACTATTTTTTCTTGCATTGGCAGATTTAAAACTCGCCTAAGTGATATCAGGCAGATTTTAAACTCGCCTGGATGATACCAGACCGATTTTAAACTTGCCTAGACGAGATTAAAATCCTGGCCTGCTCCATGATGGATTTTAATCTCGCCTAGGCGAGATTGCGATTGTGATCTCGTCTAGACGAGTTTAAAATCTGTCTGGGCAAGATCACAATCGTAATCTTGCCTAGGCGAGACCACAATCGCAATCTCGTCTAGGCGAATTTAAAATCCGCCTGGATTTCAATCTTGTCTCTGACATATATATCTCTGATAGCTTTGTTGTATACAAGACTGGTGGTGCCAGTTACAATTATTTTTGTGTTGTGTGCACCCATGCCAGAATTTCAGCAGTGATGTTTGTGTAATTGTTTCTTATTCGTAATGTTTAGTACGTGCATTGTTCATTATATGAGAAGTAATGGTCCAGCATTGAAGCATTATACCTGGTGTATTTCCCAATGCACAGGTTCGCATTAGGCCTGTAGGCCTTGTTATAAAAGGTACAAGTTTAAAGGTTTTTTGTTGATGGACTTCAAATATTTGAACAGGACCCTTTAAACATTGAATATCTTACTTAGATTAGTCCCATATACATCATGTATAAACATGCTGATTTATCTAACTTCACCAAGGGAGGTCGGCGACGAGTCGTATAGATCAAATTCTGATGAGTCTAGTTTTGTGTGGCATCGTTATTCTTTATGACAGCAGCAGCTGTTTTGTGTCAGGGAATATCCTGTTTAACTCATGAGGCCCAGAACTTCATTTGATCTCCTAAATGATCATCAACAGTTATTCATTGTTGCTAGGAGATAAAGCTAAGCTTGATCTGTTGCAAATTGTGGTTCCTATTGAGGGCGTCCAGGCCTTGTTCCGAGAGTGATGGCGGTCCCGTCCCCTGATCGTGATGCTCCTGTATTGATAGGATTGTGCTTCTACAAAAGGTCACATGGGTACTTACGAAGAACTTTACCTGGTGAACATGATGATGACAGTTGATGTCCTACTACTCAAGTCTAGCCATCAAAAAACAACTCAGTAGGTAGTCTGTCTGGACTGATATAGACTACTTTTGATTATGTCACTAGTCCCATCAAAAACTGCACTGTAGTGGCTTCCAGGCTGTTCAAATAAATTTGTCAGACACTTTTTGCATAAGAATATCTGTATTATACAAATAACTGAACTTTATATTTCTCCTTATGCTTTAATAAATAATTGATCACTGAACTTAGATTCTTAATTAATGTATATTAAAATTTTCTCTGATTAGTAGCCCAATTAACCTATTAACTTGAAAAGAAGAAAGCAGCATCTTTGACTCATCAACAAGCATGACATTAGGATCAGCCCATCAAAGTAACTTCTGTCCAAACATAAGTAACTGTTTGGGATGTTTAAAATCTTTCAAAACTGGAACTAGTAAAAGTAAATTATGACATAATATTAGATTAAAATCATTAAAAAAAATAATAATAATTTATATAATCTGTTACTGTTTCTTTAGTTTTCTGATGAGATGGTGAATAAATTCTTCATAAAACAGTGAAAAGAAAAAGGTAGAAAATTTGTACCTCACAAACATGAGGTTGCATGACTACAGTATAGTGGTTTTCATTTTGTTATGGTCGTTGACTTCTGCATTATCCAACAAATGAGAGAAGGTATTAAAGGTGTCTGGTGAATCTATTTTATGTTGCCAGCATAAAGGAGATGCAAAATAATAACATGTATTGGTAATAACTCAACTGGACTGTTAGACCCAACCTTTGACATTCAAAGAAGATTGCATATAAACTAAGAAAGAAATTTACTTCACTATTTGTAAAAGGAGTCTGAATGTCAAATCTATAAGGGAGAATCAACAGATAAAAGTCACTGGTGGTAGGTTACATGGTATAATGTTAATTATATACTGTCTCTTGTATAAGCATCAGTGAGCACATAAACACTGCAACATCACATAGAATGGTACTCTTAGATAATAAATATGTTCCTTATGTTGCTTTTGATGCATTTATTTAGAGAGTGACACAAAATACTCAGCATTAACATGACATTTACTGTCTCTCAAAAAATATTCTAGATTGCTCTGACCTTTATAAGGGATTTACATTTATATATTGGAAGAATGTGACACAAAACTTGCTGTAATAGATTTCAGCATTACAAAAAATAAGACAATACATTGAAAATTCATTCTATACTGCTGAATATTAAACATTTTAATTAATCTTCTGAATATTAATATTAACTTACTGGTATATATATAACCCACTGAATACTCATGTCAACTGATTAAATGTTCATGCAAAGTCCGCTCAGACTTGTGAAAAAATGATTTCAAAACCAGCGAAAAGTCAGGGGAATTTGATTGTCTATAAGAGATCATGGTTAGTCTCGGTTGTATTTAAATCAGCATATCTATACTTAATAATTGACTTGGGTGGCTTAATTTGTTGTGTTGAAATACCTGAAGTATGTACTAGAGAATGCACAGTCATTGTACACACAAAACATACAAGTATCTTTGTTTCATCATGTTCACTGCAACTTCTGGCCTTTGCAGTGATGTTGAGGTTTTGTCATTAGAGATATTTAAAAAAGCAGAAATTTTAAAAAATTATTTGGGGAAAAAAAACAGGGAATTTTGTTTTATCGAAACCCAGCTCATGTAGTCTTAATGTTGGTGAGCAAACGTGGTTTGATTTGGCAATAAACAATTTAGTTTTATAAACATGTTGAAGGTTAACCGTTATTGACTTTTGACATTTTACTCAGAATTTTCAACTCGGAGCCAGACAGTCATGGGAATGATACAGATATATAACACATTTAATCCGCTGTAATGTATTCTCCATGATTCTGTGCTTATCTCAGTTTACTGCAGGTTTTGTTGTGTCCTGGGTCAACCATCTGGATAATTTATCAATAAAAGAAACCAGAATTGACATTTTATTTTACCAATATGTAAACTGCTGAAATATGATGTAACCTAGAGGACAAGAAGCCTGCTGTGCATGCATGGGTTGTTGGTTTGATATTAAACCCTGTGAAGTATCAAAAAGTTCCTTAATAATATAGCAGAATAGTAAATGTCTACCTGTACCCTAATCCCTCGATAAAGACTTTGCCATATTGGGAAGATATGGCATCCCTGGCTTGATACCCCTGATTCTTTCTTGTTTAACATTAAAAAAAATTTTAAGTCAAACAAAAATTTTATCTGAAAGTTTAACTTTTGACCTTTCAATAAAGCCAGCTATTTATCTAGCTTTTCTGTAGAATTTATGTGATTTCTGGCTCACTATGCAAACATGTTAATGAACTGTAATTAATTGCTAGGAATGATTCTTACTACTTCTCTCTATCATGAGCTTGTTTATCCATACAGACTGTTAGTCTCATATGTCTCATATGCAAGTTCAGCAAAATGCGGCAACCAAAGTTTGAGCTCAAATACCCAGTCATGGAAGGAGAAGGTGAAGAATTTATGTTTAAGTTAATGAAACAGTCATGAGAATTAGATCTGCTGAAAGTGTATAGGAACCCTGTCAAAAAGAGCATATATGCTTACAGTTACACCAGGAGCAGATCTGTGAAAACGGAGATATTGGACAAGATCTTCAATGCATATTAGGGTCATCCTTTACTCAAGCAAATTTTGTAAAAGATGATCAGATTAATATTCAGCATTCAGTCACTGTCAATGACAAATTCTGTAAATAAACCTGAAATACAGGTCATAAAACATTTAATTTCCTTTTAAGGAAAACAGTTGTCAATTACAACAATCTTAACTCTTTGAACTTGTCACATATATAACTACTTGTCTTCAATCATAATGTTTGTATGCATGGCCTTTATTTATCATCTGGAAGACAGCATCATAAAAAAAATACACAGACATATCTGCACTACATAATGAAATATGCTGTTTCATTACATTACTGTCTTGGCATGAGACAAGAACAGTAATGTCCTGGAAAACAACCATTTTTAGCTCATGGCCAGTAAAAATATAGAAATTAATTTTGTATGAGAAGTAACCAGAACATATAAGTCTGTGTGACAACATTTTATACTCAAGAGTATATTGAAATTATAAAACATTGATGCATGAACCCTGGAAGAAAAAGTCAGGAGTGAGTGGGCGAATTAAAAAAAAAAGAATCTGCATAAAAGCACTAATTCCAACAGTTATACCCAGAACTTTGTTCTATCACCAAGGAAAAAATTGACTTGTGAAAAATGAGAGTAGTGTTCCCATATGACTTTTTTTTGCCATTTGTATTTACTTTTGCAATATGAACTTAGTTAAAATGTTTGGATGTATCTGTGACAATCCACACATGTAGATTACAGTCCAGTAGGATTAGAAATTCTACATGGGAAGATCACAATATGGATCTCTACTAGGGAAGATCACAATTGGGATCTCTACTGGCTTGAGTCCAGGAGAAATCACAATCGTAATCTCTCCTTGGAGAAATTAAAATCTTAGTAGGACAGTTTCCAATTCAACCAGGTGAATTTGGAATCCTACTGGGAGAAAATCTCCACTGGGAGAAATAAAAATCCTACCAGGACAATTTCCAATACACCTAGGTGAATTTGAAATGACTCTGTGAAGAAATTATATCAGAATGAGTCATTTTCAAATAATATTCATTTATCAGCTCACTTAGTCAGTTACAAGTTGTAATGGAGATCCATAACTAACTAGTTATTAGCTTGTATAGAAAATTTCATCCTAGTATACCAAATGTCCTACCAGTTTTAAATCCTTTTTATACTAAATTACAGTACAGCAATATTGACATTGAATGTTGGCACTTGACAATTGATTAATTAATTGTTTATTAAATCTGACCAGTCCAAGCCTATCTTATGTGTGATGGTCAACTTAATTGCCTGATGGATGATTATACCTGATCTTATTAATTTAATTTCAACCCCTTTCAAACAAGGTATGTACAGCCGAATCCACACATTAGAATTACACAGTGCTACACTGACAGACAACCATAGGTCTACATTGACTCCTCTAGAGCTGTCATATTAAGGAACGCCTGACTGCCCAGGGCTGTTGCAGATAAAGCTTTATGGTAGTTGCCTTTTCGGCAGTCCACACAAGATCTGAATAATCTTTTTAGTGATCATTTATGCATTAATTAGTGTTTTACCTGTCACTTTTGCCAACTGGTCATGAAAAATATTCTTATATAATATGTCATTAAATATCTTACTCATGAAATATCTTACTCAAATTCTATGCAAGGCATTTTTCCTTTTAACTACTGCCCAGGAAAGCAGGTAAATCATCAGTAAGTCATTTCAACATTAACTGTGATTGTGTGGATAAAAACTGGAACAGTAATGTAATTGGTGAGTTTTTAATTAGATGATAACCAAATATTTTTATTCACAAAAGTGAAGAACACATTAAGGCATTTGAAATTTTATCTGTAGGCTCCTTAATGTGTCAGGAAATGTGTGACTCTGTAGTTAACAGGACAAAAAAATTATTATCTTGACAGAGAAATTCATGTTAGTGTATAACTGAGGTTCTGTGGTTTAATGTTAAAACACAAACATTTCAGTCAGGGTAGACCTGTATTTAATACATACATAATGCGCCATGTTGCTGGAAGTCAGCACTAGAGTGCAGAGTTGAGAAAGCTCCATATTAGGTGTACGATCAGTTTTATACCTCCCAGACCCCAGCGATTACATTTGCTTGTGGTGAATCCAGGTGGAGACGCGAGTTTTGGGTTGTGCATCTGCCTTTGTTCATGTGATGAATAAGGCTGTTTTCTATTTGGGGTATTGTGAAAAAGTTTCCGGGAGTGCTGAGCGGTTCAATTGTTCAAACAGATCCAGTTGACACTTGGGAGATTTTGTGTGCCTTTGAGAACTGTTGTCATGGCAGCATGCCTGCAGGTTGCGGAGACTGAAGGAAAACCAGGAATGCCAGGGGCCAGGATTGTACTGGCTCCTGCCAGCTGTTCTTGGGTCTGATAAACAGTTAAGACTCATTGATGGCACTGTGTCCAGGTTAGTGGATCTGTCATATTGCTCTGGTCCATAGCTGCATGACTTTGTGTCTGTGTGTCGATCTGTAAAATGTCAGTCCATTTCCCAAATGGAGACCATCAATATCATCACCACACTGTGTCGTGTGTGAAGTCGTGCCCTGCAGACGGACCCTGAACAATCCATGTGGTCCCCAGACGTTACACAACAGGCGTGATATGTCATACATTTATCGGACCCCATGGCAGTGCTCAGAAATAATGATAAATATTCAGACCCTATGTGTGTTCTGTAAATATCTGTATTGTTCCCTATGGAGGACAGTCATGTCTATTTATATTCATGCCTGTACAGAATGAGGAATTCCCTGGTTGGTATAATAAAGATATTGATAAAGAGTAATAAATGTTATATTAAAATGAAGGATGAATAATTGAAAAAAAAATAAAAAATAAAAAGTTAAATCATGTTTATTTTTTAATCATCCAGTATGGCTTAAATTTTCATAACATTTTTACAAAAAAAAGAAGGCCATACTTTTTAATTTTTTTGATTGGGGGGGGGGGTATTGACTCTTTTACCTCAATTTCCTTACATTAAAAAAAATGAAACTGAAAAATTTATTTCTTTTGCTTTGTTATATAAAGGCATATTAGACATGTATATGTCACAGGCCAGATATAAACCCAGTCAAGTTTAGAACTGGCCTGGGGCAGATCTTGACTGGGATCTGGTCTAGGCAAATTCTAAACTGGACCAGGATAGATCATGATTGGGTTCTGGACTAGGCCACATCAAAATCAAGCTTCTAAATTTAGATCTGGTCTAGGCTAGTTCTAAACCGGACCAGGCCAGATTGTGATTGGGAAATGGACTAAGCCAGATCAAAATTCACCATCTCAAAATGTCCTCAGTGTTATATGATTATCAGAAGTATATATCATGTTTATATAAGTCTAGGCCCAGATTAGAATCTGGCCCAATTTAAAACTGGGCCAGCCCAGATCAAAATTTTGATTTGGACCAGCCCAGATCAAAATTCTAATCTGGGCCAGACCAGTTTTAAACTGGGCCAGCCCAGATTAAAATTTTGATCTGGGCCAGTCCAGATTAAAATCCTGTGGATGAAGACTTCAGGATTTAAATCTGGTCTGGACTGATTTAAACTGGGCTGGCCCAGATTAGAATTTTGATCTGGGCTGGTTAAGTTTATTATCCTGTGGTGGACTGATTTTAAACTGGGCCGGCCCAGATCAAAATTTTAATCTGGGCTAGTCAAGATTACAATCCTGTGGTGGACTGATTTTAAACTAGGCCTAACCAGATCAGAATCCTAATCTAATCTTAGGCTAGCTTGATTTTTATCATCTTAAATCAGAGAATACAGTAAACAGTTATTCCAGATACAGCATTTTGAAGGGCACAAAACACATAATGAACAAGATGATTTAAAATATTTTAGTGAGGAAAAAGCTAATGACCAAATGTGATGTGCTCCTTAGGTTTCGTCTATTCTTCAAGCATACAAGTTCACATTTGAACTTCACCTAAACCAACTACCATTATTAATCACAGTTTAGAATATGTGTCAGTTCTGAGACATCTACTTGACTTAATATCAGAATTTTCAACTAAACTGAGATAATTTTCTGTTCTGAATATCAAAATTTCATGTGTAATATTAAATATATACATGCATAATGAAATACCAGCTTTACCCGTTTAAAACTGAACAAAAGTAATTTATCAGTCTTGATGCTCATTTAGGTGGGGAGCATGACATTGTGCTCTAACATGGGGCTAGGGAGAGGTTTGTGATACCATTTCTGTTATTTTCAATAGCAGAAAATCCACAGCTGAGAAAATGATATGATTGTTGTCATTTGTCAGTCTCAAAAATAGAGGTGAACATGAGTGGAAATTGGATTTAGAATTTTAATTCAGAGGGTGACAAACATGGTGGAGTTTTCACTTTGGAGTTAATAATTTAAAAAATACTAATCTATAAACTGATAACTAATGTAAATTAAAGATAGTTAAAAGCTGCAATACAAATATTCTCTACCTTCAAAAGTTAAAATGCTGAGTTGGTGAATATTGTTCCCACTGTTCTATCTGAATAGATGTTTCAGGGCTTCTTTCCTTAATATGTAGTACGTTATAAGTTCTATGTCCAATGTTACAATAACTGCAAATTTTTTAAAGGGGGGGGGGGGGGGGGGAGGGGAGATCACAGACAAAAAACCCAACTTATGATAAATGATAAATAACTTAACAAATAAAATTTTGAATTTACAGGTCTTGGATCACAAGCTTGACATTGAGTAACATATATATTAATTATTATTGATTAAATTTTGTTTTAGTTTGTTGAAATAATGCCCATGTTCTGCAAGCTATATTTGTAGATTTAGCTGTAAAATACCAATGTTTAACATGATTATCTTATAATTATATATTTGACATTTTACATGAGAGGTGAAATAACAAAATAAATATGACAGGATCCAACAAATGATATTTTCATAGAATATGAAATAAATTCTTTAAATATTAATTATTATTGACTTACAGTCTGACAATGTTTTACAAATTCTTTGAATTGATGAAAGGCCAGCTAGTTAAATATAGTGTAATTGAAGCCAGCCAAGGAGTAGATCAGGATTCTGATCTAGGCTGGTCCAGTTTAAAATCAGTCCACCACAGGATAATAAACTTAACCAGCCCAGATCAAAATTCTAATCTGGGCCAGCCCAGTTTAAAATCAGTCCAGACCAGATTTAAATCCTGGAGTCTTCATCACAGGATTTTAATCTGGATCGGCCCATATCAAAATTTTAATCTGGGCTGGCCCAGTTTAAAACTGGTCTGGCCCAGATTAGAATTTAATCTGGGCCGGTCAAAATAAAAATTTTGATCTGGGCTGGCCCAGTTTTAAATTGGGCCAGATTCTAATCTGGGCCTCGACATATATATATATATTTTTTTTAAATATATTTTTTTTTAATATTAGCAATTTATTTTTGTCAATACATTATGTACTTTATATCTGCTATATGTTAAGAGATATAAAATTCTTAAATATAGCTTTTGAATAAGATGTTTATATTTTTTTCATAATTATTTAGATATAAGCTATATAATGGTGATATATTATATTGCTCATTTATTCACGATTACATGTAATTGTTTAAGAAAAATATATGATACTGGTATAAGTTCAGTTTCATATCTCATAACTATGACCCTGTGTAATTTAAATAAAGTTCAAAGTATTCTTTGCGCTCTATTATATATTACATATATATATATATATATATATATATATATATATATATATATATATATATTCTTTATTATATAAAATAAATTTTAAGCTCTGCTGACTCATAAACATTTGAGCCATAGCAATGGCTCTTTGTCTGTCTGTCTGTCTGTCCAGCTTCCTGCCTGTCTGGACAAAACCATTTTAGTTTCCAACCTGAAATTTTTCATACAGATGGTTAGAGGCATCAATATTACCATACCTGAAACTAGGTCATCATGACCTCCTCCTTTTGTGAAATTGAGCAGGGGTGCTGTTTACACTGAATATCTTTGTATTTTGTAGAATCTGCTTTATAACTAAAACACCAATGTTGCACAAATTTGGAATTAAGTCAATAATGGGTACTGTTTTGAGAACTCATTGGCTTGGAAATAATGTATCTGGTAAGCCACAGCAGCAGGACAGATTTTCATATGATTAATTTGTTAACTGCTGAATATGGAGTGGTGTATTTCCAGAATATATAACTTTTATTTAATTTAGATTTAAGTGTAAACTAGAAAATGTATGCAAATAATGTAATTTATTAAGTTATAGATTAAAAATTAGCAATAGATTTAAAAATCCACCTTAAATTTTGTGCTACATTAACCATGGCATAATATTGGTCCTGTAAACACTGTTGATTAAATTTTTATATCAGTCTGAAAAAAATATTTTCCTCCGCTAATGCTCAGATGGCTTATAGTCAGCTGAGCTAAAAAATTAATGCATTATTCGTACTTTTTACCTTCCCCCAAGTGTATGTGATTCTGTTAGTTTGTATGTTAAACTATTCAAAAGCACAAAACAAAATGTGTATTTAAAATAAAACAATTTCTTTAGTCATCATTACTTTATATCCCTTTGTGCTTCTCATGTAACCTGACATGCTTGTCTTTGATTTTACATCACAATAATATGGCCTTTATATTAATAAAGTGTAAAAATTTTTATTTGTAATTCAAAAACTAGATTTAAGAATTTTATATCTCTTTCCACATAGCAGATAGGAAGTACTTAATATATTTTCAAAATGTACTTGTAATTTAAATTGATTTTCACTGTATGAATGTAATGTTTATAACTTTCTCATAAAAATATAAAGATTTGTATGAGAAACTGTTAATTTGTATGTGATATTGTTTAAAAGTACAAAACTCTATAGACGCTGTTTAAAATAAAAAAAGTTTTTCTTAATTTACTTTGTCATTGTTATTTTATATCCCATCGTGCTTCTCAATTTCTCATGTAACCTGACATGCTTGAATCTGATTTTATATCACAATAATATGGCTTATAGTTATATCTAAATAATATGTAAAAAAAAATGTTATATCTCTTACCACATTGCAGATAATAAGTGCCTAATATGTGGACAAAATATTTTAAAATATATATATATATATTTATATATGTTGAGGGAAGAATGAGAATCTAGGAAGATACAGAATCCTCCTGGGAAAAATGAGAATTCTGATTTTTCCCGGGAATAATAGGAATTCCCATTCTTCCCGGGGAAAAATGAGAATCATTTCATACTATGATTCTATTCTGATTTTTCCCGGGAAGAATGGGAATCCCTTCATACCATCTCTGGATTCTCATTATTCCCGGGAAAAATTAGAATTCTGGTTCCAGATCTTCCCAGATTCTCATTCTTCCCTTGACATATACATGTACCAGTATATTAAACACCTTATAATCATATTAAACTCAGAACATTCTGAGTTCAGTCTGGTCAGAGATTTTATTTGAGATGGTGCATTTTGATCTGGCCTAGTCCAGATCCCAATCACAATCTGGCCTGGTCAAGTTTAGAACTGGCCTAGACCAGATCCAAATCGAGATCTGGCCATAAGCCAGTTCTAAACTGGACTTGATTTAGGTCTTGCCAGTGACATTTACACACTGAATATAAGCAGAGGATGCAAGTTCACACACCTAAAGCACTATATGTTTGTTCATGTTATATTATTTACTATGGCTTGCTTGAGATTAAAGCTATGATATAAGACTCACAGGTCTCTTGGTAAACAGCTACCACTGATGTATGATTTTATTTATAACTTTAATGCATGACACTCAAACACACAACACATGAGGCTCAATCAAATTTTGTCCATCCTCTTACCTGCCGCTCCTTCACTAAATGTTCATTAACCAAAAAAATCAATTATGTCTGGCCTTTATTAAATTTTTATGTATAATGATATATTCTACATATTTTTATCTTATTCGTGCTCATTGTAGTATTGAAGTGTACTGATAAATCAATTTTAATTCTGGTAAAGCTGCAGCCATTCCCAAGATATTTATAGTAAGAGACATTAAAAGATTTATGCAGTATATGCAATTTGTGCTAATATCTTGCAGAAATACTTTTATATATGGACTGCTGCTCTAACCATGTACTTGTACAAACCCTACTAATACCTATTAATGTTCTAGGGGATGCACATAAAATATATGAATACAAAAAAAAAAAAAAAAGATTTTTTTCAGGCAAATTCAAAATCACATATTTACAGGGCCCCCATGGGGCCTTAAAGTCTTTTTGATTTTGCATTTTTAAGGTCTTGAAATGGTCTTAAAAATGCCAGGAATCCTGTCTTAAAAGGTCTTAAATTTAATTTTATACATCCTGATATAATGGATGAGCTCAAACAATTCGATGATCGAACATAAGCTTGAGACAGTACGGTTACTTGTCAAAAAAGATCTCCGTAGATCTTCAGTAGTTTCAAAAACAGTAGGGCCATTTAAGAATTCTGTGTATAAAAGGGTCTTAATTTTTCTGTCAGCTGGTCTTAAAAAGTATTAAAATGTCTGAAATTTGCTTTTCCAGGAGGTCAGAAACCCTGATATAGCAGTATTTTTGTGAAATATGCATGATGTGCATGGCTGCAAACCATTCCTGAAATATTGAATATTTGATAATATATATCATGCATGTACACACACAACTTAGAGAAATTCTGTTGTTGACCACATTTGAAGTGGATTTTTTATGCCATTTTAAAAATGATTTGAAGAAATTCTTATTATTTTTATTTTCCTTCCTCTAAGGAATTGTTAAAAAATTATATTTTCAAGTGAAATTTTAATATATTACTTGCTTTGGAAAGAGGGAAAAGGCTGTTTAACTTACAGAAAGTTGGTCAACATTTATTTCCCACTAAAAGCTTATTTTTCTGTATCTATTTTTATATACTTGAGCAAATTTAGAAAATATAATAACAGCAACAGCGGCTGTTAGGAGATATATGTCAAGGCCCAGATCACAATCTGGACGAATCTTAGATCTGTCCAGCCCAAATTGCTATCGCAGTTCAGGCCAGCCCAAACTGTGATCGCAATCCAGGCTGGCCTGATCTTAGATCCGTCCAGCCTAGATTGTGATCGCAGTTTAGTTCAGCCCAGATTGCGATCCTGTCTTTATGGGCTGGTCAAGTTTGGGATAGCAATCTTGGCTGGACAGATCTTAGATCTGTCCAGCCCAGATTGCCATCCTGAAGCAAGAAGGACAGGATCGCAATCTGGGGCGGACCAAATTTGTAGTTGATTTTTTATGCCATTTTAAAAATGATTTGAATAAATTCTTATTATTTTTATTTTCCTTCATCTAAGGAATTGTTAAAAAAATATATTTTCAAGTGAAATTTTAATATATTATTACTTGCTTTAGAAAGAGGAAAAAAGCTGTTTAGCCTACAGAAAGTTGGTCAACATATATTTCCCACTAAAAGCTTATTTTTCTGTATCTATTTTTATATACTTGAGCAAATTTAGAAAATGTCATAATAACAGCAACAGCGGCTGTTAGGATATATATATCAAGGCCCAGATCACAATCTCGACGAATCTTAGATCTGTCCAGCCAAAATTGCTATCGCAGTTCAGGCCGGCCCAAACTGTGATCGCAATCCAGGCTGGCCTGATCTTAGATCCGTCCAGCCTAGATTATGATCGCAGTTTAGTTCAGCCCAGATTGCGATCCTGAAGCAAAAAGGACAGGATCGCAATCTTGGCCGGACTAAACTGGGATCGCAATTTGGGCCTTGACATTTACATAACATATAGTGGCTATGGATGGCACCAGTGCATGATGACAGCTCATAGAGTAAAGCAAAGAACCTGGAATGACCTTCAAACTGATCAGTGTCGGGGAATCAAGCAGGTTAAAAGGTACATAAAGATGTCCAAAAATATGTTATGCATTAGCTCATGCCATTTGTTCATTAGCACTGAATACAAAAGTTTACCAGCAAAACTACTGGCACACTGGCTTACTTTCAACTGATTTTATGGTTCTGTGTACAAGTAAACACAGTCCACAGGTTTGTTTAATTACAATAACAAGTATGCTTGATAAGAGATTGGATCTTGTGTGTGTGTTAATGTGCATGTGACCACTCCCAAACCAGGAAAAATTATAGGGAAGAAGAAACTGCTTGAGTTTTAAGTAACATGGAAAAGCTACCAGGTACTGGTTTCATTGGTTCAACAGCTCAGGCCAGGGTAGAGGACCTGGACTCAAAGATTGGAGATTGTGAGTTCGAATCCCAGCTGAGCTCCAATTTTGTTGGTTGTCCTAAACAGTGATTACAGGACTGGGGTCAAGCTCTCTTTAGGCAGCAGCATGGGCCTTCCATTGATAGTTGGCAACATAAATGTGTATAAATATGCTAGACTGAACAATGTGCAACATGTTTTCATCCTCAGTTTATCTGGAATACAGATGGGAAGGGCATCTCTGCATGCTGAGGATTTCCTTTTTGGAAAAGTTCTGTTGCGTTACTGTTCTAAAGTAAAAAGATAATTTGATTAAGTTTTTAATATATATATATATATATATATATATATATATATATACATATATATATATGTATATATATATACATATATATATATATATATATATATATATAGAGAGAGAGAGAGTTTAAAAGGTATATTCATTAATTAATAAAAATTTTGTTTCTAAATATATTAATTTGTTGAAAGTTCACACAATGTGATAAGATCAACAAATGAACCAAATCTAAGCCAACCAGTTTGCAGAGATTTATAAACCTTCTGTTGCAAGAAAATTTTTAATCTTTTTTTCTGGACATTGCTTAAACTAAACTATTTTAAAATTATTGTAGCCTATACAGTTGGGTACATTCAACATATATTTCTAGACTTTATCTTGAAAATTGAATGAATGTTAGTTTTTTGTTTTTGTTTTGCAACATCAGGTTATTTTTTCACAAAATCAAAATTTAAGGACTTAAGGTTAGTAAACAGAAGGATATTAATTTTCTGCCTTTGAAAACTATTCTGAAATTAATATCATTCTGTTCTTCACATATTTTTAAAAATACAAGCACAAGGAGGTATCTGTTAAACCAACATCACAGGATGGATAAAAATTCCTAATCTTTACTAAAACTAGAGAATATTTTACAAAAATTGTCACGCAACACTTTAGGGCTTTTGGTGGTTGTGACAGGGTGATGAGCCTTTAATGTCTGAATACTAATTTGTTTTTCACTGTAACACAGTACATGTATTTATCATTTAGGTTCAAAAAGTAAGCATTTCATATTGTAATATATTATATATCCGTGATAAACAGCATATTACAGATTGAGCTGACAAAAGTTTGGCCATTTCCACATGTATTTTCATCATGTTTGCCTAAAAACTTATATACATCCAAATTTAAAGTAGTTTCTTTTGTTATTTTCTGAAAGTACACCATTTTTGCTGCAAAATAACTTGAAAATAGGCACAAAAAATATAGCATATATTTATGCCATAAATAAAAATTTTTTCACACAAACATCACAAAAATGTAACTTGGACTTTCAAACTAAGGTTGTAATTTTTGCCCCACTGAATGGCACTGATCCTGCCCTATGCAAGCTATAGCTTTGTTTAACTATGAAAAAGAGTAAGCTAATAAATTAAAAATGAAATATTGGCAGATATCATAATATTTTAAGGAGAAAACACTATATTTCATGTGTATTGAATATACCTTGTTATGTGAACAGGTCTCTTTAAGAACCTGGATTGTGCCAAATTTACCTGGCTATAATGAGCACCTGTCTGTTGTGGTCACATGAAGCCAATCTTGTTAGTGGCCACACTGGACAGGTGTGACTGTATTGTTTGCATTTAACACCTGAAGTATAATGAAGGGCCTCTGCATATAAATTAGATTTTATAGAACCAGCCTGCTGGCCTGGGGATTTTAGATGCTGCCCTGAACAGCATCTGAACCAGCTCCTGCAGTCTGGCTGAGTCCCGGAGCTGGAATAATTAAGTATTATCCTCGTTAATTATGGATGTTCCTTCAATTGATAGGTTTCTGGAGGGACATGCTTCAGACGTAGAACCAGGGAACAGATGCCAAAGATGCAATATATACCTGTGATATAGAAATGATGAAATACACAGGGGAAAAATACATGATATGTATGGTATTGTAGTTACCTGGGATATATGGTTAAACTTAAAGTACATAATTCTTACAAATTTGCAGTTGTAACGCATGCATGCAGGTCGGGAAATGCATTTCACCTGCGGTACCTATTGCATTGACCATGGATTCATGAAAAAGGCATCTGCATATAGAAATGCATTTATTATGGCTACAGGTGCAAACAAATGCATTCTATGTATGGTAATGCAATTATTAGGGATATTGGTTAAAATCACAAATGTATATGTTATTCCAACTACTTGATACAGATGAAAAATGCATTGATTATAACTTTGATATATGTTAATAACATGGTTAGAGATAATTAGATGCATGTGGTACATATATCAAATTGCCGAGTACTTACGATATCAAGTTGATAAAGTGCATAATTCTTGCAGTTATCGGGAATAAAAGATCCCTGAGCTATCACACCTTTCAATTCAAGATCTGGTTGGCACCTTGTGTTACATTGTATAATACTCTAATTACCACCATCTGACCCAGAGTCCTTTACTTTAGTATCAGTCTTCTCTGACTGGAGTGCATTATTCTGGTTGTCATTGGTGGTTTCTAGAATTAATGTGGATGTCAACCTTTGGTTAATATTTTGAAGGAGCTTAGACAAGAATGAAGGTTACTCTGTTTGATGTCTTATTTTGCTGTGGCAAATGTAATACCTAATACTTGAGTCTATTACTCTGGTTGTCACCACCTGTTTCTAGAGTACAATATTGTTTGTCATCACCTGTTACTAGAGTATATTACTCTGGTTATCACCATCTGCCACTAGAGTACATTACTCTGGTTGTCACATCCTGCTATTAGAGTACATTACTCTGGTTGGCACTGCCCGTTACTAGAGTATATTACTCTGGTTGTCACATCCTGCTACTAGAGTATATTACTCTGGTTGTCACATCCTGTTACTAGAGTATATTACTCTGGTTGTCACATCCTGTTACTTTAGAACATTACTCTAGTTGTCACCGCCTGTTACTAGAGTATATTACTCTGGTTGTCACATCCTGTTACTTTAGAACATTACTCTAGTTGTCACCACCTGTTACTAGAGTATATTACTCTGGTTGTCATATCCTGCTACTAGAGTACATTACTCTGCTTGTCACATCCTGCTATTAGAGTACATTACTCTGGTTGTCACCTCCCGTTATTAGAGTATATTACTCTGGTTGTCACCAACTGTCACTAGAGTATATTACTCTGGTTGTCACATCCTGCTACTAGAGTATATTACTCTGGTTGTCACATCCTGCTATTAGAGTACATTACTCTGGTTGTCACCTCCTGTTATTAGAGTATATTACTCTGGTTGTCACCAACTGTCACTAGAGTATATTATCCTGTCACATCCTTTTCTTAGAGTTCATTAATCTTGTTGTCACATTTTGCTACTAGAGTACATTACTCTGGTTGTCACCACCTGTTATCAGAGTACATCCTGCTACTAGAGTACATTACTCTGGTTGTCACCTCCCGTTATTAGAGTATATTACTCTGGTTGTCACCAACTGTCACTAGAGTATATTACTCTGGTTGTCACATCCTGCTACTAGAGTATATTACTCTGGTTGTCACATCCTGCTATTAGAGTACATTACTCTGGTTGTCACATCCTTTTCCTAGAGTTCATTACTCTTGTTGTCACATTTTGCTACTATAGTACATTACTCTGGTTGTCACCACCTGTTATTAGAGTACATTACTGTAGTTGTCACGTCCTGTTACTAGGGAATATTACTCTGGTTGTCACCACCTGTTTTTAGAGTACATTACTCTGGTTGTCACATTCTGTTATTAGAGTGCATTACTCTGATCATCACGTCCTGTTACTAGGGAACATTATTCTGGTTGTCACATCTTGTTAAAACTAGAGTACATTACTCTGGTTGTCATGTCCTGTTACTAGAGTTCATCACTCTGGTTGCCTTTTATCTATTTATTATCTGAAGTTTGATCATTAACATGGATGCCAACATCAGGTTTATATTTTAAACATCATGAATTATCTGTGCAGTGTATTGGTTTACTACCATATATGTAGAACTAATATTAATCACATTCATTGAAAGTTATACAACCATTTAATATATTTTTAGGAAAACACCAAAATAATATTCAAAAATAAAAATATTTCAGTTAAGACGTGTTAAAAAAGGAACAGATTTTGTTATTCAGACTGATGTTTGGCAGGATTCTTTTGTAAACAGATCTTAATGTGCTGTTAATTTCAGCTATTTCAAACCACAGTGCATTACAAAATGTGAATCAGCTTTGCCTACATATGGAAAAAATGCCAGGAAATTCAGCGTGATCTACAGAGCATAATTCAGACTGCTGAGTGGAATAATGTTTTTGGTTCATGTGTGATTAAGCAGAGTAAACTAAATAGGATTGTGTTACAAACAACCTTGTTGATTCTGGGCTTTCTGTTAGCAAACCAGGACTGGCAGCCACTCTGTCCCAGGCTGGGGACAGCTGAGACCAGCATCAAATGTGCTATGTTTTTTTTGTTAGCTCATTTAACTTTCACTCATGCTATGCCATAACATTATGTCCTGGTCAATCAACCTCTCTGCATTGCTGTCAATTATTGTCCTTTATTAGCAAAGATTACTCTCTTATGGGGTAGAATCTAAAAGTTAAAATTTGAAATCTAGAAAGGTTTAAGTGAGATCTCAATAGAAAGTGGATATTTGGAGAAAACATGTACAATTTAGACTCTCAAGTGATTTCTTTTGCTAAATACTTGTAATTAAATTAGTATTGCTCATACTATGGCTAATGGTTTGAGATATATTGGGATAAACTTCCCTCTGGATGTGATACATGAAACATGTAAGTAACATTAAGAGCTCATACAAACTGTGTCAGGCATTCAAGTTCACAATACATCAAGCTGGCTCTATATACTTTAGAATATAGAATATGGAAAGATATGAGTGGTTATTCACCATGACAGGATTTTATTATCAGTTATGTGCATCTTAAATGAAATCTTTCAGGAAAACCTTTTCCTTTGCCTATGAATAATTGAAATTTATTGAAACATCAGAGCATATCTCTGTTGTCAAGTTATAATTTTATTATTTGTGTGTAAATATGAACCCAGCATATTCATTCAACACTGTTGTCATGACAACACCATCAGGTTAAGTGTACCCCCATGAGATAAATAACATTAACCATGTATTGCAAGATTTCCTGCTATCCTGCAAATCATAGAAAAACCTGAAAAATGGGGTTTCTTTTTCAGGCTAATCAGGGAAAAGTCAGGGAATATGAGAAAAAATTCCAAAAATCAAGGAAAAGTCAAGTAAATGTGAGGAAAATGCCACAAATCATGATCTTTTTATACACATAATACATATATATCATAATATCATTGAAATATTGGGTACCTTTAATGTATGTACACTATCTGCCCTATTTCAAGCCCTCCAGATGGAACATGAATGTTTGCCTGTGATAGAGAAAGCAATTTTCAAAAAGGTCACTGCAAGTTCTTACAGTCCACTTTCCAAGGGACTGCTGAAAGTGTCTGTAATATTGTGATGCACATAATTAAAAAGGGTTCCCATTATGACAGATTTCCCTATACTTGTTTTAGCTGTCTGATCTCTCCTCATAATTATAAAAACAAGATTAAAGCAGAAGAAATTGCCAGTATCATGTTCCGTGTTGAACGTAGGTAGGTAAACAACTGGGTGGCCTTTCTGAATAATATATAGAAGAGTCTTTGGAGGAGGATTGATTAAACAGGGCCACACAATTAACTATAACGTTTTCATGTCACATAGCGACGCAAGAGTTCTTGATACAGGAAACCAATGTTTAAGTGTGGTTTTTGTGGATTAATTTAGTCTGTGACTGTCTCAGCATGCTGCAGCCATGTTGCAGCCCTAATCAAAGCCTTTTAAATTATAAATGTCAGACCTTTGAAGTCCATCAGCAACAGTAGTGTGGGTAAGGTCAAAGGACCATGTGCAACATGAATACGCGATGCCAGATAGATTTTCCATATTTTCACCTGATATTACTAATTTTGGTGTAAATAAGTGGCCCCATGGGAAAAATTAAGGGCCGCAAAGGTGTGCAGTGTCCTCATTTATGTGATAGTTATTTCTGTTTCAAGGAAATTTTGCAGTTACTTATTGTTGACCTTCAGGTTTAAATGATCTTTTGTTTTGAAATTACCTTCCCAAGATTTAACAGTAATTTAAAGTATATTTCTCTTTGTTTCAATATTGCCACCTGTGGATGTACATAGAAATCACCCAGTATATGAACATCTTCCCTAAGTCGGGCTTTTCAGGACTAGCAAAACTTATGGCTTGTCAGTGCAATCTTGAAAGGCAGAAAATCTGCTTGACCCATTAGGATTTCAATAGAGTTCACTTTAAAAAAAAAAATTCAGAATATATATTCAAAAAAGGTTAGAAGTTTATATGCCTTTGCACACATTTTACTTTTTTTAATGTCTAAATTCACAAGGGTTGCTCATATTGAAATAAGCTGGCTGACACAATCACATCATCTTATTGGCAGCAAAAAGCAAACATATGATTCCATTTAAGGTGAGGTCTGGATAGGACCTTGCAAGGTACTGGTGAAGGGGGGCCACTACCAATTAAATTTTGCCAGAACTTATATAAAAAATGCATAAAAAATTTTTGATGGTCTGGCACTCATTCCTGCCCGTCTAAGTTCCTTTACATTACTGTATGCATAGCTGTAATCGCCATTACTGGAGGATGTGAAGTAGTGGCTGCAGACTAGATACTGCATGGGAGTGTCCAATCCTTGTACTGAGTACATCAAATACCGCAAGCTTGTAGGAAGGAGCCTTCTGGGTAATTATTTAATGCCAGGGCATCTCCCTTGTGGTTTGTAAGCATGGACAAGCTAACAGGTCAAATTACTGGCAATATATTATTGATAATCAGATCTAATTGGAACCAAAACACTTAAGAAATTACCTCCTGTCTGACAACCACACGGTCATGCAACTGCTGGTGTGACTAATCATTGGTCATATTAAAATATATGAAAGCCAATATATGGCGATATGATACAAGGATCAATTTGTGCAATAATTGTGTTGGAAACTTGTGTTGGGTAATTTCTTTCCAGCCACCATAGATCAGACACTGTAATTGTACAGTTGAGCATTGATTATTTATCAGAACACTATTTATATGAAAAAATTGTTCATCTAATATTGGAAACTTAGACTTAAAAATGTTATAGTTCATTCTGAGCAATTTAGTGAATATCTGAAAAATTTGGTTAAAAAGGTCATATGATTCCAAACGAATGTACATAGAATAGCTGTGATACACAATGTTGACCAATTGGTTCACCTGTGGGCAGACAGTATAGGTTTGAAAGAATGCCTGTTTAGTCTGTGTTGTAATTTGAGTTTGTCAGTATGTGATAACATCAAGTTGATGGCAGAATGGTGAATCCTTGCACAACCTCATGCAAACTAGTTTCTTTGAATGATAATTTAGCTGAACAAAAACTTTGTACCCCAGACTCTTCTGATTAATGCCTGTGCTGTAATGCCTGTCCTTTTTTATTTCAAGGTGCACTGCTTGTTAGTGCCATACACTGAGTACTTATTTAAGATGAAGTAATTACTTCATCTTAAATAAGTACTCAGTGTATGGCACTAACAAGCAGTGCACTTCACCTTTAAATAAAAACAAACAGTATGCAAGTAAATTTTGATTCTTTCTTGATAATGAATTTTATATGCACAGTGTGAGGAAAAACACTGATCATAACCTGTAATCAAAATATTCGAGTAAATCTGTGGGGTTTCATGATCAAAGTTTCACTATATTATTCCGTTGAGGGACTATGGGTGTTTGCATGAAGGACTTCTTCCCTGAAATCCAGTGCTTTAACCACTACACCAGTGTGATAACAAACACGCTTTTGTGTGCCTCAAAATCTCATAAATTCAGTAGGTTCCAGGTGGCAGCACATATATGCAGTGGTAACTTTGCCAATTTATTTTTACAAAATATGTGATATTATGACAAATATTAGCAAAAATTCCTGGACAGATTCTCAAGGTTACATATGAAAAATCAATATTCAGGTTCTATACAAAATAATTTGGAATCATTGATTATCACAGTGTTTAAATTAAAACCAAAAAAAGAAATTGATGTTCTCCAAATCTGTTGCAGGAAGGCAAAAAACATCTTGTGATTGATTTGTTGCATGTTTGGAAACTGGGACAAAACTTTTTACCCAAGGTGAAGGAAATAACAGATACCCAGTACATTCATTTCCAAGGTATAACAAGGATAGAACTCACTTCTGCAAATCTTAATTCAATCCAAAACCACTGGATGAAACTGCTACCCCTGTTTATGTTTTATTAGCACTTTGTGGCAAGGCCTGAAGGCAGTGGGGTTAGTGGGCTTTTAACTGTGAATGGAAATCCATGGTGATTACAGAAAGGTTAGTACCTCCAAAAAGGAAACAGGAATTAATAGATTTTTATTAAATTTGTGGAGACATTTGTCAATTGGTATATCAAGTGTGATGGTTCATGTGCCAAGTACAGTTTATAAGGCACAGCAAATACAGAAATTGTTCCCTTGAACCAAAAACTTCTGTTGCTTGAAAATATTCCAGGGAAGAAAAACCAAGTGATATCTTGCCAGCTTGTTAAGAGGATGTAATATGTGACAATTTTTAGCAGAAGCTGTCAGTTTGAATCTCAGGTCTGAGGAGCAGTGAGATTTTTCACATTTGGCCCCCACCCAGGCTAAGTGCTTGATCTGCAGGCTTAATTGGAAGGTTGTGCCCCACACCTGTGTATCACTCAGGAGTGCGTATTTGGAGGTTTATCGGTGTTATGATCCAGTAATAGGGAAAATTACACACCCAGGGACTGCAGGTGTGGTAGAAACTGGGCCTGGGTGACACCGGGATACAAACAATTGGAAGTTAGAGCTGTCATGTAATCCCAAACTAAAATGGAACTCTGCAGATGTACATACTTTGATATTTATATAAGATGGCATAAAATTGGAGGTGGTCACCTACACCAAAAAGTTAATAATCAAATACACATATATATACATGTCAAAGTGTAGATGGAAATCCAGTTGAGTTCAGAACTCATTTAGTTGAGGTTGGAATTCCTATCTCAACTTGTTCACATTGGAATATCCAGAAGTCAACCAGTTCACTTTGGGGTATCCTGAAATACACTAGTTTACTTGAGAATATTTGAATATTTTAGGTGAGATGTTAAATTATGAATGAGTATATCTTTATTTTAACACTGTTGTTGAAATGTAAACCAACTTCAGGAATCCAAGACCCAACAGCAGATTAGTCCAATAAATGATCCAGCCTGTTTTACCTGACCACCTCCATGAAACATGGACACCTGTTTCAGTTAATTGGAGATAACCATGTCGTTGCTGAGGGATAAATCAAGTAAAACAAGTCATTAGTTCATGGCCATTCAGTCAACAAGCTTAAATACATGTGTTCTTGTTTGTTACTCTTAGAATATACATTACCCAGTCTGTTTAATTGCCTCATTTATATATATATATATATGTCAGAGACAATAGGCGAGATTGCGATTGTGATCTTGTCTAGGTGAGTTTAAAATCCATCTAGGCAAGATCACAATCCCAATCTTGACTAGGCAAGATTACAACCGCAATTAATCTAGTCTAGGCGAATTTAAAATCAGCCTAGATTTCAATCTCGTTTGTGATATATAAATATATATATGTCGAGGCCCAGATTAGAATTTTGGCCCAATTTAAAACTGGGCCAGCCCAGATCTAAATTTTGATTTGGACCAGCCCAGATCAAAATTCTAATCTGGGCCAGACCAGTTTTAAACTGGGCCAGCCCAGATTAAAATTTTGATCTGGGCCGGTCCAGATTAAAATCCTGTGGTGATCCCTTCAGGATTTATATCTGGTCTGGACTGATTTGAAACTGGGCTGGCCCAGCTCAAAATTTTGATCTGGGCTGGTCAAGTTAACAATCCTGTGCTGGACTGATTTTAAACTGGACCAGCCCAGATCAGAATCCTAATCTACTCCTAGGCTGGCTTCAATTACAATATATTTAACTAGCTGGCCTATCATTAATTCAAAGAATTTGTAAAACATTGTAAGACTGTAAGTCAATAATAATTAATATTTAATGAATTTATTTCATATTCTATGAAAATATCATTTGTTGGATCCTGTCATATTAATTTTACAATTTCACCTCTTATATGAAATGTCTAATATATAATTATAGATAATCGTGTTAAACATTGGTATTTTACAGCTAAAAACTACAAATATAGCTTGCGGAACATGTGCATTAATTCAACAAACTAAAACAAAATTTAATCAATAATAATTAAAATATATGTTACTCAGTATTAAGCTTGTGATCCAATTCCTGTAAATTTTCAAAATTTTATTTGTTATGTTAATTTATTTATCATTTATCATAAGTTGGGGTTTTTTTGTCTGTGATCCCGCCCCCCCCCCCCCCCAAGTCACCCATTAAAAAATTTGCACCTATTTTAACATTGGACCTAGAACTTATAACGTACTACGTATTAAGGAAAGAAGGTCCTGAAACATCTATTTAGATAGAACAGTGGGAACAATATTCACCAACTCAGCATTTTAACTATTGAAGGTAGACGATATTGTATTGCAGCTTTTAACTATCTTCAGTTTACATTAGTTATCAGTTAATAGGTTTTTTTAAGTTATTAACTCCAAAGTGAAAACTCCACCATGTTTATCACCCTCTGAATTAAAATTCTAAATTCCAATTTTCATTCATGTTCACCTCTATTTTTGAGACTGACAAATGACAACAATCATATCATTTTCTCAGCTGTGGATTTTCTGCTATTAAAATTTACAGTAATTGTATCACAAACCTCTCCCTAGCCCCATGATAGGGCAAGATGTCATGCTGCTCACCCAAATGAGCATCAAGATTGATAAATTACTTTTGTTCACTTATAAATGGGTAAAGCTGGTATTAAATAATGCACGTATATATTTAATATTACACGTAAAATTTTGATATTTAGAACAGAAATTATCTCAGTTAAGTTGAAAATTTTGATATTAAGTGAGGTAGATGTCTCAGAACTGACACATTTTCTAAACTGTGATTAATTATGGTAGTTGGTTTAGGTGAAGTTCAAATGTGAACTTGTATGCTTTAAGAATAGATGAAACCAAAGAAGCACATCTTAATTGTTCATTAGCTGTTTCCTCACTAATATATTTTAAATGATCTTGTTCATTATGTGTTTTGTGCCCTTCAAAATGGTGTATCAGGAATAAATATTTACCTTATTATCTGATTTAAGATGAAAAAAATCAAGCTAGCCTAAGATTAGATAAGGATTCTGATCTGGTTAGGCCTAGTTTAAAATCAGTCCACCACAGGATTGTAATCTTGACTAGCCCAGATTAAAATTTTGATCTGGGCCAGCCCAGTTTAAAATCAGTCCACACAGGATGATAAACTTAACCAGCCCAGATCAAAATTTTGATCTGGGCCAGCCCAGTTTAAAATCAGTCCAGACCAGATTTAAATCCTGAAGTCTTCACCACAGGATTTTAATCTGGACCGGCCCAGATCAAAATTTTAATCTGGGCTGGCCCAGTTTAAAACTGGTCTGGCCCAGATTAGAATTTTGATATTTAAAGAGGTATTTCAATCTACACTGTGACATATATATTAATATCTTGAAATAGATTAAAGCAAGAGCACATAATCAACACTGGGTACTCAATTGATACTCATGATCATGAACCGAGGAAACGTATGATTCATGAAAAATAGGAGTGCTGATTCTGTGGAGCAATATTGTATTTTGGTTTTGGCCTAATTTACTTTTTGTTCACCTTTTCCCTGCTGTCAATCTATATCAGGATGAGATGTAATCAAGTCTCTGTCTTTACTTAAGTAAAATATCATTAACTTCTCCCTTGAGTCAGTGCATTAAGTGTGAACTAATTCAAGTTTCTTTCATTGAGAAAAAAGTGTCAAATGGTCCTGTGATTGGACACTTTTGAGGGTCACGTACATGTCACTGTAGATTGAATCGTGTGAGTGTTCATTTGGTCATACATGGGGCAGGAATGCTTTTATCTGATAGTTTGATAGATTGCTGCATGGCTGAGAATCAGTGCTTTTCTATCAATTAAGTGTTGATTGAGAAGTTCATCTGATGAGAAATTTGCACTGGCCGTTCACACCTGGCTTAGTGTGACCAGTCTGTACTTGAAGTTTCAGGGTATTCTGTTAGAGCGATGAACTTTGAACACATCAGGTAAATATTATGGAAATATCAAATTATGGAGGCTTCCTAAAGGTAAAACTGAACCCGCCTTGCTCGGCTTCTATGGTGTACATAGAAGCCACTTGCCATCGTGTCTTGTGGTGCCATATCGAAATTGAAATTTGTATATGTACATATAGGTTAAGACTAGTTTACATTGCATTAAAAATATGGAGGCAATTCCACTGGTAAAAATGTAATAAAAAAATAAAAAATTAAGATTACATGGCTTAACCCTGGGGTTATGGCACTGAAACTCACAGCTGATTGTCCTGTATGTTACCCTACCATTGACCCAACCCTACTGGCTACTAGGCTTGGTATTGTTTTGCTAATGATTTCCATGGTACACTATATATTACAATATCTGACTGAATCACAATATGTAAATTGCGATATTTTCATTTTATCAGTTCATAGGAAATAAAGGTAAAGGTGGGGGTTTACAGTCTGATATCACCATCGACGTCAGTCTCAGCCGACTTTACACTTTGCTTCCTGGTCTTTCTGGCCTGTTCATTCTTGTAGCTTTTCCAACTCACTGGGAAGCATACAAACCAAGCAGCCATAACAGGCACCACATGGTTATTCATTCTACATTTGTGTGTCATCCATGACCAGAACCCATTCACTCCTGGGTAGAGAGAGCTCACCCATGTGGTAATGACGTTGGCTACTTGTAGGAGTCTTAGTGCAGACGGGGGTCTGAACAGGATGTGAACCCACAACCCTGCGGTAACAAGTCCAACGCCCTACGCCATTATGCTCCAAAAATAAGTGTTTTCTTTCTTTTCTGCCATGTGCAGAAATATGTTTGGCACCAATGAGTCAGCAGACACACTGCAAATATTCTGAGACAGACCCATGATCAAATATGGTCTATTCAGCCAACTTGAACATTTCCTATCTTAATACCAACATTTAATATGGACTATTAGCCATCCACTGAATCCAAACCATTAAGATGTCTAAATTTGTTACAGCCTTTGACACCAAGAAAATACCTTACTGCCCCATTTAATTTAACAATTAATTAATAATAATATAAAAGTTGTTATATAGTTAATAATACTACTATCATGAAGCTATACATAGATAAATACCAAATAAAATCAACATTAAGGGCTCATAAGTCAGTATGGGTCATATATTACCTAAACTGCAATTTTTGATTGACAGCAGTGTCTGTCTGGTTCATGAATATTCATGATGCTGTAATCCTCAGTGATACCTGCTGGTGATTGGGTATTACATGTATGATTGGAAAGTGACTTCTCCGTCAAGCCAGAATCAATTGAGGATATGATCAGTGGAAAGTTACTCCTGTACCTGTCATTTTGAAACCATTCAAATCCAAGTCAGAGTGATGATACATATATATTCTCAAGGGTAATACACAGATAAATCCAGACAGGGTTCAGCTGTAAGATCACTCAGAGTACTTCTTGCTTCAAGTGTGATGGACTAAAATGTATAATAGATTGGCCAAAGATCATCATGTCAAAGCCAGCTGTGATGACAATCTGATAATAAAATTATAAATGGTCAGAGAAAGAGAAATAAGAAAATGTTTCTTCATTGCCTAAAATAATCCAAATTGTTACTCTTAATAAGTCAAAATTGATCCCACAGTGAACCTGATCAGGTTGTTGTTACCTTTGATTCTCTTTTCTTGGCAAATATTTATATCATGTTCCCAGAATGTTTTCCTGATAAAGATTACACCTTATATTCTATTTTACTACAGGGTTTCACATTATTATTCACATGTTCTAATGGTGAATTTTTATCATCCGTACTTTGGACTTAGTTGAAGGTATTTTCAATCTCATTTATTAAAACATGGTGTTTAAGTCACCTCATTTTGTCCAGTGCCATTTTTGTCAGCAGTTTTTGCAGGCTTCATTCTGGTCACCACTTTTTTATGTGTGCCATTTTGGCCACAGTTTTTTTTTCGCATTAGCTTTATAAATAATGATATTTTTTAGCTACGTTTTCATAAGTCTGAACATTCATCATATGGGATGCATTCCATAATCAGAATATGTCAAAGGAAATAGTTGATTTGATAATATAAGTGTAATCATAAAATTGCATTCACTTCTGTATTGGAGCTGCCAATAAGATACGAGCATTGTGAACAGCGAACTCCTCAAAGATTTACATTTTCTTGGATTTAGTATCAGTGTTTTAGCAAATTGCATTGACACAGTGTGATACTGAAACCATTTTTGGTAGGATTGTAATATCCTACAGTTTTAGAGGGATCAGTTTTTATTCAGTTTCAGGACAGTTTTGAAGAAGCTGGTACATGAATAGGAACTCTTAATTCCCTAATGGAGTCTACTGTGTTTCAGCAAATGATACAAAGACATTATAATATTGGCACGTCTTTTGTGATATTTTTTCCTGCTTTTGTCGTCAGTTTAGGGACTAAGCTTCACTTATGTGTTACAACACTCTCAGAAATTTTGGCCAAACTGTATCCCCCATCATAAAATAATGCGAGGCACAGTTTTCTGCAAAATTTTCTGAAAAATTTCAATGCAAAATGCTTGTTTTACTACCTTTCATAAAAAATAAACCAATGTTGCAACACCATATACTAACAAGATTTCAAAATTTTTAATGGTCTGATTGTTTCTTCTAAAATTTCAAATAAATTTAAGTGAAACTAGGTCAGACTCTATTATGGAATGAACCTGTAATTTTTCTTCAAGAGTAATGTTAATTATTAGTAATATCAAAATAAATTGTAGAGATTTTTCTTAGATCTTCACTCTAGTTCACCTCATTTGGCTTATATGGATCATGTAAATGTTTATTTTGGCCATGTAATATCATGAAATATATCAAACAGCATATATGTTTACAGCTGTATAGCATGGTATGTATTGAATATTCTCATGATCCAGTAATATATTGTGATATATACATTTGCCAGGCATATTGCTGAGCACTCAAGCTTAAATCCCATACATGTGTATATTTGTGAAACCAACACAATGCACAGGATCCAGAGTACCTGCATACAGTCTGCATGAGCAGAAGGATTCCTGGCAAAATGCCAATTTTTGCTTTTTCAAGAGTAAAGTAAAACTCATTCTAAGGTCTATATGCTCATTCAGGGGCGGATCCAGGATTTAGGGAGGGGTGGGGTCCAACCCAGGACTAATGACAAAACCTAAAAAAAAGTCCCCGTTTCTGTAAAGGGGGGGGGGGGGGTGTCAAGGGTCTAAAAAATTGATTTGAAACCCTTAAAAAAAGGTTGCAAGGGCTGAAAAAGGGGTCATGTAGACCCCTCTGGATCCACTAGCTTCTGTCACTGTACAGCAGATTTCTTCCAGTTTTGCATTTTCACATATTCACACTAATGGGATTTTAGCCTAAATTGAGTCATACATAATATAAAATACATAATATTAAATACAACATCAGTTGACACTAAGTCTGTTCTTGCTGACATGTAGTTATTAATGCTGGAGCTTTTGTTACTGGTCAGTTAGTGTGTCCAGGTGGCTGAACATATATTGGTTTACAGTCTGTCTAGCATTCCAGGCTGCTGTTAATCCATTAACGTACAGCATGACTAATAACACAACACCCATTAAATGTCTCATAAAGAATTGAGATACCTTTGGGAAGGATTTTCCTCAAAGCCAGAAACTGCATCACAACAGTTGTGGATGATGATCGATGTTGATTTGAAGACAAGCATTTACTGACACTCCATTGGCATATTACATCACATCAATTAAAAAGAAAGATTAATTAAGACATCAGTGACAGGATTTATAATTACATATCTGCTGAAGAACTTGCTTATGAACTGACTGTTAATTATTGTATTCACCCCTGATGTCTGCTATCTTTTTGTTTGTGTGCTGTGTATAAGATTTATCTTATCAAATCATGTTCAAATTATGCTTTGTATCATTTAATTGTCAGTTAAAATATTCTTCTATTCATAAGTTTGTCATATGCAAAGCAAAAAAAAATAGCTCACATAACATTAAATTTAAGATGACTCATTATTGTTTTCTAACCAGAATAGCTTCTGCCTGTGCTTGTTTGATTCAGACTTTTCACATTTTTCAACTTTGACTTCTGATAAATAAAACAATATAAGAAATATTATTTTGTCAGATCCCCTCTTAATTGAATCTTCAGATGCATCTTAGATTTCATGATTTATGAAAAGGATCCATTAGAATGAGTTCCTCACAGTCTAATTCACTGGAGGATTTCTTCCGCTGGAAACATATTTACTGGGATTCTCAACCAAATGTCACCAACAGTTTACTGCTGGGGAATTAACTCTAAGTGAAGAAGACAATCCTGACAATAATCTGGGAACAGTTTCTTATTTTGCTGAGCTCTTCTGTCAGCGGTTAATCTTAAACATAATTTGTTAAGGGCATCTTTATTATCTGAAAATCTTTATTATATTTAGAAGACAACGCCTTGCTGGAATTTTTCTGATCTATTCACCATATCTTGAAATAGGGAATAACTATTAATTGTCATACCCATGCAGTTGTGCATTGTTACAGAAATTCTAAACAATAAGTAATTAGATAATTACTGTTTGCTCCTACAGAGACATATTGATCAAGAAAAAATCCATGTTTCTCATATTACATGACCTTCTTGTACACAATAACTTTACCCTGTCCTATAGGCTTCAGAGTGTATCCAGATTTAGTCAGATTTAAGCATGGTTAGTATGCTGGAAGGTCCTTTGTAGTGAAAGATCAAAAGTAATGAGATTTGAATCTCAGGTCTGTTGATTGTCAGCCTGTGTGAATATGCTTCTGATTAAAAAGACAAAGAGAGATTTTAAGACCACAGTGTGGATAGACCACAGTGTGGATAATAGATCGATAAAAGGCCGGTTGACAGAGCTTCTCTGATTTAGACATGTCAATCAGAATTTACAATAACTCAATCAATAAATACTGATCATTCTGTTTAGATATTTTGCCCTGATTTCTATTTTAGATGATTTTAATAAATTCAAAGCCAGTAACAAATAATGAATCTGGAATTAAATAATTGATTAATTTGTTATTTTCATACCTTTTGAATCATGCCTATAGTACTTAATGTATACTATATGTATTAAGTGCTAGAATAAGCGGAAAGTCACCTTTTATCCAACAGATAAAAAAGATGTCCACATATTCAATAGAAAAGTGGAGGAATTTGAGACAGCTATATGGTGACCATAGCTGATTATCAGGTTGAAATTCAATGAAATTTTTAAATCAGCTCAGTGAAAAATCAATGACTTGTGCAGTAGTTGACTAATGGCAACCTTAACCATTGGTCGTCTGCATTGTTCTTCAGTTATTGAGAAGGATGTAGGTCCTCTTTGGACTGGAAAATGGATCCCCTCTGCATGTGCTGTCACTTTCCTGGATCATGCTGTCACCTATTGTAACTTCTCAAGTCCATCCTTGATCTAGTGTCTGCAGTGTCCTATCAGCTAGACCAGTCACATGACTTGATATTGTCTTGACCCAGGAGGAATTGATGTTGTGACCAATGACAGATTGTCTTTTTGGTCTGTGGTATTAACTTCCTTGGTTTTGATATGTAGAATAAACTTGTTTCGCAACATCAGTGACATATTGGGTAAACCATCATATGACTAGATGCTTTAAATGCAATGTATTTGCCGTTGTGTCAGAAAAATATAGATTATACATATAAAGTTTTACCCATCAGCTCATGTTTAATAATTGTATGATATACAGAATGACCAATTTAGTTTGCCACCCATTCATTCACTAACATGCCTTTACTTTCAAACAGTTTTGAAGTTGCAATATTAAAAGTTTCATTGCCAATACATGTTTTCAGCTGGGTTCCAACACAGCCACAACTGAGTTTTTTTTAGTATTGTTGTTTTACTCACAGCCTGTTTAAAGGAGCCTATTATCTGATATCTGAAATCTATTGACTAAACAGAATCCCTTAAACCCTTTAAAAAATGTTTCAATATGCCAATCCAATTGTACACAGCCAATTCCTCTTGTTTTTATCCAAGTGTTTATAACAGGTAGGGGGCTGAAAAAATAATTGACACATGCAACAAGGACATATCTGTTGACTTAGAGTGTTTGCAACTAGTGACCTTTCAACTTTGGTACAAATCCAACCATAAACCTCATATTGCATTGTCTTTCTGTTTGTCAGCATCAGTGCATATTTGGCTTTACTAACAGCTTGTGGACAAACATCTGCCATGTAAGAACTTTTTTAGCCAGAATTACTGACATTAAATTAATATGTATGCAGGATAAACCAGAAATGACATAAATTCTACAGAATAGGGAGGTGAATATATAGCTGGCTTTAAGGTTGAACTCTATGTCAATAATTAAGTTTGAAAATAACAAGCCTTTTCAGTTAAGTTGTTACCCATCCAGGGTACTGGACTGTATGGGTTCTTTAAAACCTGAAGCAGTAAGTAGAATTTTAGGTTTATCTTATGTTTAATGAACACTAGATGAGGCTACAGGGACAAGCCATCATACAGACACAGAAACATTAATTAAAAACCTGGCTTTGAGAGAGTGACTTGTAAAATACTCTTTAACTAGATGTGCATCATTTTAATAGGAATCGTGACATTTGAGAGATAAATACATAAATTTTTCAGTTAATCACTATAATTTGACGAGGCTTTAGGAAATCACTGATTCAGCAGTTTTGTGTGGTTCTCTGAACTGGGAGCATCATTGATTTAATGGAGTGTAAAATAAAAGTCTGCCTGGGATGAAGCTGCAAATATGATGCTGCAAATCTCAATCCATACACCTGCCCTGGATGCATCCAGGCTGTAAAGACATGCAACTAGGACTTGAAAGGCACATCAGGACCCTGACCCCACAACCATTCATCCTGTCCAATGGCAGTGGATAGATAAGGGTACACCCTAGGGTAACAACGTATGGCAAACACACGTTTTAGCAGCAGCCCTTTGCTCTGTTTACGGCCCCCATGGTCCTGGATGCACTTTTTAAATAGGTTCTGATGGCCCAAACCAAATGCCCTTGAGGAAGAATTCTGTAGAAATCAACCTGCAAATACTAGTTAAATCAAAGGTTAATGCCACCTGAGATCATAAGTTTGTATTTTCATGATGATTGCATGAGGGCTTCTTGGAACAACATCAGGTCAATGATTTCTAAGGCTGCTTTGTACATCTGTCCATGCATGGTGGAAATATTAATACTTCAGGTGAAAGCTCAGAACCAGGACAGTAATTTGGACTTTAAGGTAGCAGAGGTTGATTGCCAAAATGGAAATTTCAGATTTTTTAGTGATACTTAATATAAAATTTCAATGTAAGAAAGAAATATTGTGGAGAAACTTGAGGATTATTTTGAACTGTCCAGGTTGTTAATTGGTTAGCTTGTCTGACTTCTGGCGCAGTACACTTTGAGGTGCAGGTTCGATCTGACAATGGCCACAGGTGTAACCTATTTAAAATAAAAGGGAAGATTATCAGATAAATTTGCCTTCTGGTATTGGGCTTGCTCCAGCCTCATGGGGATGTGGATGGTCACATCTTAAGAGATCTGGAGATGTCAGTTTGTGTCAGCAGCACAGTTGGCCTCTCTAGGAAGAACCAAGGGTGTGCCGGTGGGTATAATAAACCAGTGTTGTCTGGCCCAGGGCAGTCCTTGGGATAGTTGCAGTATGCAAATATATGATAGTAAGGTCCAGACCAGTCAATCCCCATACTGGTGCCAACATAACTTTCACAGGTAAGTCATAGATAAGCAGCATGAAAAAAATGGAGCCTACAACCTCGATCAACAAAATTATTTAATAGGAAAAACTTGAGGTCATTTTTGAGATATGGCCAAGGCTCAGGAGACAGTCAACAAAGTGGCCAGCATACCCTGGAAAGGAGGCCTTCAGAAAAAATATGCCTAGTCTTGTGAAAGTTTAAATATACCATTAGAATCAAGACGGTCACGGTGGTTGACAAGGCCACAAACAAAATCATAAAAAAGTTTCCACAGCAATCTGTGAAACAAATTCTGAAAAAAAAATTACAGGAAGGGATATAGTAATGTCTCTGTTCATGCATTGTGGAAGCATTTTCATCATTCACATATGGATCACTTACCAACATGGAGAACCCTGTCCATTTTGAGGTCACAAGATCAAGGTTACAGGACCTACTTCTTGAAAACCTTTTGGACGCATTTTAAGCCTAAGTTTTCCTCTAGAACTTTCAGTCTTTCACATATGGCTCAACTCCCCATAGAGAATTAACCCTATCAATTTTTAGGTCAACGGTGAAGGTCACAGGGCCTTGTAGCGTCATATTGACCCTCTGGCATTACGACCAGATTACTGGCGCCAGAGTGTCATGACATCTACGTCTGAGGATCGCATTATAAGGCCTTATGAAGATGCAAATATTTTTTGTCATTTCCGACAACGCTTCATGGGCTACAGGTGCACTGTCAATCAACATAAACCAGACCATCCGTTAGCATTTTTTGTGTACTTTCTAATAATACCAAATATGAGCGAGAAAAATTCTTGTTTAACCCAGCACATTGGTAAACCCCACGGCATGTTTGTTGAATTTATGACCGCATGAACACAAGCATGGCTCGCACGGGTTACAGGACGCAGGCAACTTGCAGGCGACACAGGAAATGACCCGTGTCCATGGAGACGGTGTTTCAGTTTGGGTTGCGAGCTCACATATATACTTTTGTGTTTTATTCACCATTCTAAGCATAATATTGAGATTATGGGCCGTTAACCACAATATGAATGCAACCAGATGCAAGACCACTGCGATACATTCCTCCATATTACTAGTATCACGACTCGAGTAGACTTACCAGCCCAATGATCCGATTGCCTACTGAGTCAGGTTGTCACGGCTAAGGGCCTTGTGGACAAATTTTAAGCATTTTCATCCAATACCTGCAATCTTTCACACATTGCTCCACTACCCATAGAGGTAGATCCCTGTCTATTTTGAGGTCAGAGGCCAAGTTCACAGAACTGTCCTACTGATTTTTCACAATGTTTAATATATCTGGTCAAATTAGGCTCCAGTTTGAGGGGATGCTATGCTTTGCGGTGCCCTTGTTATTAGCCTTTTCCTCTGGCACTCTCTGTCTGTTCTTATATTTATTTTAAAACAAGCTCTTCTTGTCTAAATATTTTGCACTCAGTCTGAGATGTTACCTGTAGTAAACACTAATTTCTTGTAACACATTGTGATGTATTAGAACTTTGATCCAGACAGTTAAGAATTACTAGTGGTGTAACAATGTTCAAATAATAGATGCATTGAATTGCAATAATTGATTAAATGTAAACAATTCATAATCTCCAAACTGATTTGTTTTGCTTATTTTTTTATGCATGCACCACCCCAAAACACTCAGGAAGCAGTCAACTTCGATGGAGCACACTGCAGTGTCCAGACTGGTGCCAGTATTTATTGTGTGAGCTCAAGATGTATACCTTCAACCCTCACTGGCAAAAGTGCTCCACTGGTTTTGAAACTAAATTGGCAATGATAAACAAAATGGCAACCTACAATTTTTCCTTCACTTTCTAAAATTAACCAACATCAATTGTGGTAAAAGCATCTTTGATATTTTTTAAAAACATCTATTGTGATGAAATATTTCTGAATTTATTTAAAGCAAGTCTGGAATTTACTACTAAGTAATGATTGAATTGAAAATTGAATCAAAGGTAAAGATTTGAATTGAATTGATTCAGAGGCTATTCGCAATTCACTGGCCTGATGTTTATGTGAAGTACAACCAAATGTATTTAATACTGTCATTTCCTAGAATAGGAAATAAATACTATCATATACTTGACAATGTAAGTACTCAATACATTTCCAGTGTATACTTTTTTTCACCAAATTAAGTCACCTTTCAGGTGGTGTTATAGATTCCTTCCATGTATACATTTGGCACCTTTTCAGGTAGATCAGTTCAGTTGATGCATGTCAGTTATATAATCTAGAATTGTATTGTTCAGCTCCTACCAGTAAATAAAAGAGTCAATTAAACTTTAAAAATTAAGAACCAGGCCATTGTTGTAAGTTGCTTTAAAGTAATTAAAGTACAGATCTTAAACAAAAACACAACCTATATATTTACATATTTAAGTATGTGCTAAAATCATAATGATTGTCTGAACAGAGCTGGGTTTTTTTTTAAATTTTCTTGAGAAAATTTCAATGCATCAGAGCTTTATCAAAATATTTTCATTAATGAAGCATTAAGATTATCACAGTAGGTTTTGGTTTTGGCTGGACAGCATATCCATGGGCATTATATAATTCCTCTAAACTGTGAATATTATAGCCAATTAACAATTCAGTACAAAAGTATACAAAATATGATCATTCACTTTGATCAATTACAGGGCGAGATCTTTGATTAAAGGATTAGTAATGTATCTTTTAACTTTTTAGGATAACTTATTTTAATGTATAATTCCCATAGATTCTGAATGAAGTTTAGTGTTTATAACCTAAAGAAATTCATAATAAAAAAGAGTAATATTTTGAAATTAGTAAAACAAAATATATAGATGAATATGACATATACTCATTATAATTATACAGCATTATTAGTCTGGTCAAGATTTAAATCACAGATTTATGTCAAGATGATGGACTTTGATCTAGTCAAGTCCAGTTCCCAGTCATAATCTGGCCTAGTCCAGTTGAGAAGCTGGATTTTGACCTAACTGGCATAGTGCAAACTATATTGGCCTAGGACAAATCAAAATTGTGAAGCTGGATTTTAATCAGGCCTACAGATAGTCCTGTTTAGAACTGGCCTTGACCAGATAAAAAATAAGAAGCTGGATTTTGATCTGGCCTAGTGCAGTTTAGAACCAGCTTACACCAGATCCTAATTATGAACTGGCCCAGACTAGATCCCAGTTGTGATCCAGCCTAGACTAGATCCCATTCAAGATCGAGCCTAGGCCAGTTTTAAACTGTACTAGATTTAGATCTGGCCTGTCACATGTACATTATCAATCATTGCAATTTATAATTTTCTTGAAGCTTGATCTTACCTGGCACAAACAATAAAGCATGATTTAAGGAAACTGTTCCTTTATTTTGTTCACAATTTTGATACTTTTTTCTTATTTAGAGTTTATTGGTTAAAGCCAGAGTGTCAGCACCATAAGTACTGTTCTTGGGTCTAAGCAGGCTGATCTAGCTGAAATCAATTTCCTCCCTAAGGTCTCAGTGTTAAACATGTGACTGTCATCAATAAGGGAGCTGATCGCTGGCAGCATGCTTGATAAATGATCCTCTGTCCAGCCAGCAATTACACCGACTGTATACACCCACACATTACACCTCAGGATCAGTCCTTTAGTACTGGCACATATAAATGTTTAATTAGTACCCAGTAAATTGACCTATCAAGTCCAGTACAGACCAGTGGCACTGTTAGCTCTGTCAGGGAAATTTATTAGAGGTAATATAATTACCAGTGTCCATGCAGTCTTTTCTTCCACATACCTGTCACCATGTCTTTTTGATTATGGTATTTTATCAAATATAGTTTTTATCAGGGCTTTCAGGAATACAGGGGTAAGCATCTCTGATGCTGGAAATGTCTTTTTGGCACTCAGGTTAAAGAGTTCCAGCATCTGATCAGATGCACACATTTCTTGCTGTAGGACTAAGAGTATCAAAGCTTGCTTACATTTCTACACTGATTAATGTATGTACCTATATAAATTTAACATTCATAGATTTCAAATAATCAAATAATAAATGTAAACTATAATTGAAATTATTTGTAGGTGCCTGGAATATCTGTAAGAGGTAATTTCGTGAAACAGTTCAACTGCATTATCATGCAGGATTTTATATATTTTTTTAAGATTTATTGTTTATTTAATCAGAATTTAAGGGATAACCTGGCAGGAGATGGTGTTAAAACTCTTGGTTACCATGGTATTTACTCCTTAGCATGGTTTTCATGCCAGATCATTCTTGTTTTAATACAGTTTGATTTGTACCTTGAATTTATTGGGATATGGTGAAAACCCGGCTTACGGCTGATGGAATTCGCCAAGGAAGATGGAAATATGTGGGATAATTGTAACCCCGGGTACACCTAGACAGCTTGATGCATTTGTTAATTACCAGTGATTGGTTCATTTAATTCTAGCACCCATTAATGCTGAAGTCCGATAAGAACTAAAAAAAAGTTACAGCTTTAATCAATAGCTCCCCCATCAAGTTGTCATTTATTAATTCCTTGTTATTCATAGTGGGAGAGATCCCTATTCTGTTGTTTAATGGGTTTAAATTAAGGCATTTAGTGATAATTGATGATGCCAGTGAAGGCTAGAGGATTCTTTGTATCACGGAAATGAAAAGGAAAATTATATTTGACAGTCCAGCACAGAGATACCATGACCTGTTTTCCATTAGATCATAATTAATCAGTATGATTTTAAATAGCTGCCTCAGGCAGGCCATGGACACAGGCAGTGTATATTTAACTCCTTTAATATAGATAAACATCGGATAACGGGCGTTTGATTGCCTCTGCCAGGAGGGTACCTGTTCATCCCTGTTCTTGTGTTTGTGTGTGTGTGTGTTTGTTAACAACATAACCTGCACATCATGGGAAAGAATCTTTCGGGAAAGGGCAAATGAAGAATAAAATCGATTTTGATGTGGATCTGTCACATTATCTGGATTCAGGAACATCATTGACTAATATGAATAGATGTAGTGTGGGAATATGGAACCAATAAGTGAATGCTAACACAGTTTTGGGAGCATTCCATAATAGAGGCAAACCCAACATTGCATAGGCTTGCATTCCCTAGAATGCAGATCATTATAGTCCGTTCCTGTACCCCTGTCCACCTGATTTTTCGCGATTATCTCTACATAAGACAAACTTGACAAACAAAATTTGCACCATTGGGATAAAGAGGCAAAAGCGTAATTTTTGGTACCTTACCTACTCACGATATAAATATTATTTACTTTACGGCCTGGTTGACACGACTCAAATATATCCATGGTTCATGGCGTCCCTAATATGCGGCCATTGTTTATCCTCCTTGGATATGGATATAAAGTAATGTGACGTAACAGTTAAGCGCGTGCACGCGGAGAATACAAGTCTCGCTGTGAACAGAGGTCGACAGCTCTTGATTATTGGTTCCGTGAATGTTGGTGCCTCTTTAGTATGTCACGTCTATTATGACGTCATCACTATCCCCTCATATGCCCATTTAACAGATTAGTGGCAAGATGTCGCTAAAGAATAGACTAGTTACTCATAAAATGGTTTTAAATTGTTTACAGGAAAATTACTTAAGGTAGGCTATTATTTCCATATTAGTTAATTATGCTTTTTCCTCTTTCTTCCCCAAGGTCAAACAGTTTTGGCGTTCTTTGATTCACAGATAAATAATCGCGAAAAAACAGGTGGACAGGGGTACTGGAACGGACTATAGTTTAAGAGATAAAATCAAGTTTATGAGGTTCTGCTGTTTAGAATTACAAAGGATTATTTTTTCAGACATTTTTAAACATTTAAATTTTTGTAGGCAAATTTGCTAAGGGATCTTCAGTTGAGTCTACCTATCACTTATTGCCTTTGAGTCAGTTCTTAATGCTAAAGATGAACATTAATTATTACATATTTTCAAATTCACAGGGGTCAAGTAATATTCCAATCATCTTATCTGTAATTGTAATAACATTTAATGAAGCATATATGGTGATATTTTAAAAATAACAGTGCTTACTACATCATGAAAATAGTACAATATTTAAATGTCCTAGCTGAGATATTTCAGCTACAGTGACAACAAGGATAAGAAAATAACAAATTATTAGAATTCACTCTAATGTTTTAAGCACAACTGATGAATTATTCTTGATCCTAAGGGTATATAATCCAAGAGCTCCCACTGACTCCTATATTTACTATATTTTCCTTTGAATATTATTGTCTCATATAATTTCCTGTATTACCAGAATTTAGACCTTAATTTCCTATTTTCCTTTATTTTTTCACAAATTTTGACAGTTTTCTTTCTGATGTAATATTCATTATTGAATAATATTGTTTACATAGACCTAATTTCATTGATTTTATTTGGCTTTTTTGTAGAATGTTACTACTCATCTATTTTTCCTATATTTTGGCCTTTTTCCTGTGTTTCTGTCTCTAGTGTTCCTGTGAAATACCTATATTTGTTGAGGACCCTGCTGGAAGCCCTTTAAGAAAAATGAAAAAAAATCTCAAAAGTAATAAATCATTCATATTGTAATGTTAATTACCATCATTTTCATTAAATATACCAATCATGCCACCAACAGACAGTGGACCTATATTCTGTATTGAAAAGGGAAAACAACAGAAAAGGAATAAGTGTGAAGAGAGAAAGATATAGCAAGGTATGGTGAGGAAAGGAAAGGGAAGTAAACTGCAGGGAGCCACCAGGGTTCGAGCCTTTGGAGGTGACGATGCATCGTTACTGAAATCCATATGAGTTTTTCGAAGGATAACAAATGCTCATATGGAAAGGTTAACAAATGCTTCACTCCGCTCAAGGTGACACCACCATCACTATGTTGCTGTCCTGTAGACGGTCCTTATCCCAGTTTTTACAGGTGCTATATAAAGTTCGGAGGTCTATGACAGCACACGTCATCTGCTGAGTGATAATAAGGTGCCGCAGGCTGTCTTACAGACTGCCACGTGATAATTCTTCCAGCATTACAGAAAATGGCTTTCTATCTTTGAATCACTTGGTAACTTCAGTAGACTCAAGTCAACTTACATTCAACAATATCTCAGTCATCATTTGTCTTAGCTTTGTATTAAATGTGGCTTAACGCGTCCGCTTGTCTAAGATCTTGTGGAGAATATCACGACTTAATTTGAACAAATGTCTGCTTCTGTAAAGCTTTATTACATTTTTACGTGCTGTAGGCATTAGCAGCAGCAAAATCAATTTTAGGAAAATTGCAGGAAAGCCAATTTATTTAGCCAAGTGCCCACTTTCAGTAGGTAATAATAAGCTCTATTTTGGTGTTTTCTCTGTGTTCTTTTTATGAGACTTTGCAAAGTTCAAGAAAAGTGCTATTTAATCTCCTTTGAAACCCTGCTGTTCTCAGATGATGAGAGAGAGAATTTACTGGGTAAACCAAGATGCACAAGATAAGTAATACAAAGATCAGTCTTTCAGTGGTGAAATAGGTGAACATTTGAAAATAAACAGAAGAACTAACAGTGATCACCACTTTTTTAAAAGTGAGTTTCATGACACCTTACAAAATTGTTATTTGGTAAAAATCTAAAGTTAATTAAAAAACCACATAGAGCACACATAGGCAGTCAGTGGCTTGCAAATTGATAAATAAAACAAAATTGATTTCATGTCTCAAGCTTAGAAATATATGGAAATTTCCTGATTTCAGAATTATTGTTCTAAGAATTCCTGGAAATTTTATGCTTTAAGCCCTACCTAGTTTTAAAAAAATTTCTCTGCCCTAAGTCAGCTCCAGTATCTGCTGTGGATATTTAAAATTGTCAGGAAAATTATTAATTGACTGAAAGATTAAAGATAGCTATTTACCAGCCTTGTGTGTAGAATTTTCATGATTTCTGGCTAATTTTGCATACATAGTAATGAGCTATAGGGAAGTTCTTTCAAGAAAGGTTTGATAATGTCTCTGATCGATTTCGTAAACTCCTGCATTCATGTTGACAAATAGAAAAACCATGTAACCAAAGGTTTTTTTTGTGAAAGTAATGAAAGGTCACTATAGTTGCAAAATGGCATTTTCACAACTCTGATTTGTCTTGCTTGCCACCAGATGTCAGTGTTGAAGGTGTTTGTATTATTTTGGTGGGCCCCTGGCCATGGTGTAAATATATGTACATATGAACAAAATTAACAGCCTGTGTTATGGGGGATCGGTGTTTTCTGGAATATTTTTATAAAAGGTTCAAGGAATTATCAGAATAGGCTCCTTTAACCCTGCTTTTGCCTCACACATTGATAACCAGTATGCTGTGTACCTGCTGCTTTTCTGTAGAAAATGATAATGAAAAGCTGCATTGAAAAGATAGCGGCCCTACAAAGTATCTGTTGTTTTGTAGGTAATACAATATCTGATCACCTTGGTCTGTTGATCATGCTGGGAGCTGCTCTCTTTTGACTGAAGATGTGTTCATAATTCAGGGTGCAGACTTTTTTTATCTCCAAGGATGAAAACTGTATCAAATTTATGCTTAGGTTACTTCTGCCTGTCTTGTCTATTCTGTATGTAAGAAAACACTATTGATGTCTAGTCTGACAAGCCTGGTTGTTCACTTGAAAGGTCTAATGGTGTATAATGAAGAATTTGAATTCCACTGAGTAGAGTCTTTTGAACAAGGGCCTTTTTCACCAAAATGACTATGTTTTGGCTTGCCTTTGATATTTTAAGGATAATTACCATGGCAACCTGTTTCTCTAATGTTTTGTTGTTGTTTACATGTGACAGCTCTCAAGCTGTTTTTTTAAGTACAGCTCTTCTTTACCACCAAATTAGTGATGATACATTCCTTAATGTCTGTGATGTCATAATTTAGCTAAGGTTATCTTTCTCAATACACTCCTTCTGCAGCAGTCATACATTGCAGTTGTTCTATATATCTCCTTTGTTTTACCTGCTGTTGTGTTCAGCAAGATTTTTGAGGTTTTACTGCTGGGCCTGTCACAGGGCTAAGATTTGTTATCAAACCTGTGTCACAGGTTATACATGTGGAGCTGGATGCACAATGTTGCACCTGGCTCTCATTGGTCTGATTACTATTCTTGGCCTTGTGTCAGACTGAACCCCGAAGAACTTGCTATACATAGCAGTGGTGAATTAGATATAGAAGGACTGAAGTGTAACTGCTCCGTGAGGACGGTACTTTCTTAATTAAAGGTCATTTGTCTTTCATGTTGTCTTGAAGATCAGCTGAAAGTAATACAGTTATTAATATTTAGATATATATATATATATATATAAGAGAAATGTTCCCAATTACCCATGTAATTGTACACATTTCCTAGAATTTTGTTATACAGCCTAATTTAGATAGACAGCACAATATTTCAGCATTTGGCCAAGAAATATTTATTTGGACAAAATGTACAAGCTTGACAGTGAAATTCAGGTTAGTTATAATTGCAGTACTTTAAAAAAAACTGGGATGCAGTTTTTGAGTGATTAGCCTCAGCTTGTGATAATAAACTGCCCGACTTAGTCCCTTACTAATTGTGTAAGTGATTGTGCCAGCCTCAAGAAAATGTTGTGTTGTTTTACGACAGCCTGATTGATTATACCTTTTAGCATGGCACCATCCATAAATTATATAAAAACAAACATATTCAGATATATTGTGATATATGAGAAAACCCCAAAAAGTTAATCACCACAGGATTTGTGTTTGGATATCCGTTATGTTTAATGCTTCAGAGGATGAAATACCAAAATTTATGATCCAACTTTCAGACCTGGGTACAAATGATTTGTGTGTCTATGTCTGCATGTATGAATTTGTCAAGGCTCACATCCCAATCTGGACCAATCAGCGATTGGTTCAGACCAAATCCTTGTAGGGATTCAGTCCAGCCTAAACCCTGATCAGGATTTGGCCTGGATTTCAGTTGGGGTTTAGGCCAGACTGAATCCTGATTGGTCCAGACCAAATCCTGATCGGGAATCCGTGACCAGTCCTAACCCTCAGCAGGATCTGGTCCAGACCAAATCCTGATCGGGAATCCGTGACCAGTCCTAACCCTCAGCAGGATCTGGTCCAGACCAAATCCTGATCGGGAATCCGTGACCAGTCCTAACCCTCAGCAGGATCTGGTCCAGACCAAATCCTGATTGGGAATCCGTGACCAGTCCTAACCCTCAGCAGGATCTGGTCCAGACCAAATCCTGATCTGGAATCCGTGACCAGTCCTTACCCTCAGCAGGATCTGGTCCAGACCAAATCCTGATCGGGAATCCGTGACCAGTCCTAACCCTCAGCAGGATCTGGTCCAGACCAAATCCTGATCAGGAATCCGTGACCAGTCCTAACCCTCAGCAGGATCTGGTCCAGACCAAATCCTGATCAGGAATCCACGACCAGTCCTTACCCTCAGCAGGATCTGGTCCAGACCAAATCCTGATAGGGAATCCGTGACCAGTCCTTACCCTCAGCAGGATCTGGTCCAGACCAAATCCTGATCGGGAATCCGTGACCAGTCCTAACCCTCAGCAGGATCTGGTCCAGACCAAATCCTGATCGGGAATCCGTGACCAGTCCTAACCCTCAGCAGGATCTGGTCCAGACCAAATCCTGATCGGGAATCCACGACCAGTCCTTACCCTCAGCAGGATCTGGTCCAGACCAAATCCTGATCGGGAATCCATGACCAGTCCTAACCCTCAGCAGGATCTGGTCCAGACCAAATCCTGATCGGGAATCCGTGACCAGTCCTAACCCTCAGCAGGATCTGGTCCAGACCAAATCCTGATAGGGAATCCGTGACCAGTCCTAACCCTCAGCAGGATCTGGTCCAGACCAAATCCTGATCGGGAATCCGTGACCAGTCCTAACCCTCAGCAGGATCTGGTCCAGACCAAATCCTGATCGGGAATCCGTGACCAGTCCTTACCCTCAGCAGGATCTGGTCCAGACCAAATCCTGATCGGGAATCCGTGACCAGTCCTAACCCTCAGCAGGATCTGGTCCAGACCAAATCCTGATCGGGAATCCGTGACCAGTCCTTACCCTCAGCAGGATCTGGTCCAGACCAAATCCTGATCGGGAATCCGTGACCAGTCCTAACCCTCAGCAGGATCTGGTCCAGACCAAATCCTGATCGGGAATCCGTGACCAGTCCTAACCCTCAGCAGGATCTGGTCCAGACCAAATCCTGATCGGGAATCCGTGACCAGTCCTTACCCTCAGCAGGATCTGGTCCAGACCAAATCCTGATCGGGAATCCGTGACCAGTCCTAACCCTCAGCAGGATCTGGTCCAGACCAAATCCTGATCGGGAATCCGTGACCAGTCCTAACCCTCAGCAGGATCTGGTCCAGACCAAATCCTGATAGGGAATCCGTGACCAGTCCTTACCCTCAGCAGGATCTGGTCCAGCCCAAATCCTGATTCAGACTCACTCCGAGTTGACATAATACTAAATAACGCCTTCAGCACCTAGTTCTGATTAAAGCTGGGAAGATTCTCCTTAGTTTAGCCTCATAATCTTAAATCTAATTTAAATGAATTTATAAAAGAATAAAAGAATATTACTGACTTTTGTGGCACATCTTAATATTTGAAAAAATTCAGAAAATGTTTTGATAAATAAAACTTTTCATGCTTGTATTTCCTACATGCATCATTGTTACAGATGTGTCTTTTATTTTATGCAGCAGTCTTACATTTGTATTTGCAGCACTAGAGTGTAGAAGAAGAGTGTAAGTCAGATTGTGGACCTTTTACGAGCCCCCAATTTTTATGCTCGTCCGGGAAATGAACCCGGGACCTCTCCCCAATTTGATGTTACGGAACCTAATATCAACAGATCAAGTAGTTGTGACGAACATAAATTTTGTAATGGAGATAAAAGAAAATTAGATTCTGTAAACTAGGCAGCGTGAAATGTCTAGGGGAATGAATAAAGAAGTCAGTGGTTTTTTGTTAACAAATGATTATAATTTATTCTTAAAACAATCCTAACATTACAATACACTAAATCAATACAGTTAGACAGTATAACAACAGTACAACATTTAATCAATACAAGTATATAAATAAAGTGTACACTACCTGGATACCACCACTGTCACAGGGACACAAAGTCCTTTAAAGCATATAATCCAGATGAACAGTTAACGTAAATCTTCTCGGAGAATAACAGGCCAGGTCAATCACAAAATCAGTTTGTTGTTATCCAAAAGTGAAATCCTGGCAGTGATCCCATAGGCAAACTGAAGACCATATAAAATCTGTTACTAATTTGAAGAAAAGCTATAACTGCTGCAATTATCAGAAAAGGTCCACAAACTGACCTACACTCTTCTGTGTCCGCTGGAATATTTTTTTCCTCTCTCTTGGCTCTAAAACACAGCCCCTTATATATAACTTTTCACCTCAAGCCAAGAACTTACCATTTCTGGAACAATCCAAAGAACCCAGTTGTTCACACGTTACAGGTAACATCTAGAACAATGAACGCTGTGTTTCTACATATCAGGGTTCACACGTGGGCCGGCCCGCATGACCCCAGACAAGCATGACTGCTCTTTACACGTCAGACCCCATGCATGGGCCGGGCTATGCTGCCATAGCAACGGCCAATGCTAGCGCTGCACATACAAATGTAAGACCGCTGCATACAATAAAAGAAACAACTGTAACATCATGTATGTAAAAATCAAAATACCCAAATTCTGTAGCTGAAATAAACAAAAACATTTTAAATATAAAAACAAATTAATTTGGATCTGATAATTAAAAAGAGACTTGTAGACCAGAAGTTAGCAAGTCGATACAGTTATGAGCTGGATCAGGGTAATGGGTAGCTATAATCTTAAACTGATTAGACAGGAAGTCATTCTGTTTGTTATTTATTGAAGATCAGGATTGAGGCCTGACTGAATCCTGATTGGGATTTAGTCTGGACCAAAGGCAAATTGATCCAGATTGGGATCTGGGCCTTGACAGATGCATGCTTGTGTAAAGGCAGATCTATGAATGCACCACAGATCAAGAATTACATTAAGGTGCTATCTTAAGTACCATAAAATCTCCACTAAAAACCGAGGTTTAATCAAGAAATTCAAAATCTTGATATCAGGTTGTTTTCCTGAAAGTACTGTGTGGTTTAAACTATAAGGTTTCCAGACGGACTTCCTGACAGACATTGGTTTAAGGCTGGGGAGTGGGCGATAATAGGTCCACTTCCGAAGGCCGCCCTTAGCAGCAGTCTCGTATGTGTTGGAGCCGTGTATAAATGCATTTTTTACTATTATTTGTTATTTGTAAATTAAATATTGCTGCTTTAATTGTTTTCATAATTCTATGTTATTGCATTTTAAAATTAAAGTAGATTTATCATTAAACTCAGTCCCTATGACCAAACATCGCCTGATATATCATTTGTTGTGGATACGATACGTGGATGGGCTAGACCAGCTGCATGGTGTATGACAGAAGGCTTACAAGAGGGGACTTAAGGTAAATGAAGTTATACGAAGGGATTGATTCTCATCTCAGCACTGTTATTATATTGTCTTTAATTATACTTTATTTTATATTCTAAGTGATCATTTTAAATAATAACTATTTAGCCAGCAAGGCTAAAATGAGAATCAAGTGATAGTATGATGCAATTCATGTTATTCCTAGAAAAAAAGAATTCTCATTTATCCAGGGAAGAATAGGAATTCTCATTTTTCCAGGGAGGATTCTGGATCTTCCCAGATTCTCATATCTCCCTTGACATATATATCAACAGATTAGGCAGAAACTGTTCTTTTTTACTGTTAATATTATTGAAAATGAGAACATGACAAGAAACACTTCATAAATTTTTTCATTGCAAATATTTATTTCTGCTAATTATAAAATATTTCAAGGACAGTTCAATCAAAATTGCATTGAATTTTAAAGTAAAATGTATGTTCATATACATTTTCATTTGAACCAACGCTGACTGCAAACAAAATGATAATTAACTGATTGTGGATTTGAAATGGATTAAGGTCCGGTTGGTACACAAGGAAGCAGCAACTGTAAATTAGAACTCAAAAAAAATTGTGGAGCTGCACATGAACGGAACCTTCTGTTGAGGTATACATAATTCTGACTGCATCTTAATCACCTCAAACTGATGACTCATGACTTGGGGAAAATGAAGACCATTGTCACAGGGGGTGTATATGATGACCATGGTTGATACGAGTCACAGAACACAATGAGGTGCATTACCACAACATTATCTCTAGCATCCCCAGGGCTCGTCACTGAGAAGAAATCTATTGTTTGCCATCCACCTATCGGATATTTACTTCTATTTTAGGAAGAACTTCCAGTCATGCTCAGTATATCAGTGATTACCTGTCTGTCTTTAGCCCTGTCTTCCCTCCCAGCATCATCTGGCTAGCAATATCAAACAAATACCTTAATTTCTATTGAGGCATGTTCCGTTGGGATTTAAAACTGTATTAAGTGATATTTCTGTAAATCATCATGCAGTTAAAAAGATATATTCACAGACCATCTATGTTAAATATACATGAAATATATATAGTTTTATCCTCAGAATATTATGGTATCTGCCAATAGTTTTTTTCCAAAACCATTTATATACTCTATACACAAGTGAAAAAAAGCTGGCACTGGGTGCCATCAGTGGTGCAAAATATAAACATAGGGATAAAGCCACCTGGTGCTTACAATCTTCCAACTTTTCTGACCTTTTTTTTTTACTTTCATATTATTTTTCATCATTTAGGAGTTCTGGCACATGCACAAGACAGTACCTGTGGTCATATGCAGTCTTGTTATGGTAACAGACATAGGTTGACTGTGTTAACTCATACACAGAACCTGAACAATGTGTTTATAATTTAACAGGTGAATTGGAGAGAGTAATCTGCACGCCAGGATGATTTCATACAAAATGAACAAATCATCCTGTGCTAGATCATGCGCAAAATTTTTTGCAAATATTTATGTACCTTTGTATTAATGCAAATGATTCAAGCTGCAGTGAAGGTGTAAAGCATAAGCTTAATTAAAATTGAATGATACCAAATCCATACTTGGTAAAATTTGTAATACAAGTTATTCATTATCTTAGAAAACAGTAATTATTTCTTAACATGTTCATGGAAGAAATTATGTCATGGTTATGCATCAAGGCCTATCACATGAATGATTAATCACATGCAAGAGGCACCAATAGTTTTCTGGTGCCATTAATATTCTTAAAAAATGTTGCCGTCAAACAAGAGATCATCAGCTGATGAAAGATGCCATAACACCCACACACAAGATGGAATATAATGTCAAAGGAGTTCAAATATCATTTTGGTGGTAGTTGTCACAATTTGGTGGGTCTCAGTTCTTGAAATGTGAGAGATAAATCACCTCACAAGTGAAACAAATTAGTAGTGCTAGCCTGGATGGCTTTTGCACTTAAAAAAAATATACCCAGAAAATCACCATTCTGTTGACACATAAATCTTTGTAATATATGTTCCTCTGAAATGTATATATACAATGTATTTCCAAGAGAAACAGACAGTTTTTGACTGATAACTTTCTGCCTGCATTCCTTACATATGTAGCTATATACTGCAATGACTTACACTTTATGACAGCTTGCTATAGCAGGGTTTACTGAATTTCACAATCAGGCTAATGGCACACAGGGATAGGAGTTAAATCATGCAGAAGTAAAACCAAAGGATGTCTTTCCAGATATGAATTGGACATAATGCCATTCTGTTTCTTTTGTACGTGAGATGGTCATGTCTTTTTGGCACATCAGATGTTCATGTTTCTTTGGTACATCAGATGGTCATTACACTTTGATTCATTAGATGGTCATGTCTCTTTGATTCTTCAGATGTTCATGTCTCTTTGGTACATCAGATGGTCATGTCCCTTTGATTCATCAGATGTTCATGTTTCTTTGGTACTACAGATAGTCTAGTATCTTTGGTACATCAGCTGGTCATGTCTCTTTGATTCATCAGCTGGTCATGTCTCTTTGATTCATCAGCTGGTCATGTCTCTATGGTACATCAGATTGTCCTGTCTCTTTGGTACATCAGATGGTCATGTCTCATTGGTACATCAGATGTTCATGTCTCTTTGATTCAACAGATGTTCATGTCTCTTTGGTACATCAGATGGTCATGAGTCTTTGGTACATCAGATGGACCTGTCTCTTTGGTACATCAGATGGTCATGTGTCTTTGGTACATCAGATGGTCCTGTCCCTTTGGTACATCAGATAGTCTTGTCTCTTTGGTTCATCTGATACTCATGTCTCTTTGGTACATCAGATGGTCATGTCTCATTTCCTCAGATGGTTACCAAAATCCTTTTCAGTTCTACTCGACAGTTATCGACACTGCCATTTTTTAACTTGATTCAAGTGGCATGTATGTTTTGGGGAAATATGATCAAATTATCTTTTTACAATTTTTAAAAAATATTTTAAGATCTTTTAAATGAAAGACATTTCATCAGCACATGTGCTGACACAAAATTGAGGAGTTAACTTCAGTAGCATTAAGTAGTTAACTTCAGTTTCATTCAGTAGTTAAGTAGTATTCAGTGGGTATCTAGGAAGCATGCAGTAGTAAACTTATGCAGCATTCATTATTGAACTAAGTAGTATTTGGTAGTTTACTTAATAGCATTCATCAGTTAACTTGAGTAGCATTCAGTAGCCAACTTAAGTAGCATTCAGTAACATTCAGTAGTTAACTAGAGTAGCATTCAGTAGTTAACTTAAGCAGCTTTTCAACTGCTTACCATGCTCTTAGTGACACTGACTCGAGGCACCTGTGTCTGACGGCAGCCATGACTGATGGTCACGTCTCTGGGTATATCTGATGGCCATGTCTTGTTGTACCTTGTATTATTAATCTATGGTATATTTCATGATCTGTAATACATAATTTAGGTAGATAGTTTGCTCAGTTATATAGAATTATCATGTTTGGTTAACTAGTGAGATGTTGAGATTGGTTGGTACATTACATTATCATGCCTCTTTGGCATTTGGGATTGTCATTCAGTATGAACCTTGCTTCTGGAGTCCTTCATTCAGTATGGACCTTGCTATTGGAGTCTGTCAGGTTTTTGTTTGATATGGCTGTGTAAGCTGACATTTGTCTTGTAAACCAGTAGCGAGTGCTTCAGGCATTGCCCAGTGCTAGTTTCCGTACAGTCAATTCTTGTTTCCTGTGTTCATGTCCTTGCCAGCAAAGCAGGTGGTCCCAGCTTTGATGGGTCGGCTCGACACCGCAAATTAGCTGCTGGGTCAGAAGGGGGCTGATGTGGTCTCACAAAGGGAGTTACGGAAAACAGATCCCTGCTTCATCAGCTTGATGAAATATTCTACCAGTAATCAAAGCTCTCTGTACAATAACTCTGCCTGTCATCAGGAGGGGTAGCCATTACATCTTCAGAGAGCATCTTTGTTATCTCATCTCAATTTTACCAAAAGCAGGGAAACCATCTGTTGTTCTTGACCCTCAGAGTTTGTTAATGATAAGGTTTTTATGTTAAGACCCATGAGTTGCACTGACTTTGGCAATCATCATTATCAATGTAACAGCATGATATTGCATTTCAGCAGTTAATTTTCAATCCAAATAATTGATATATAGGGATTTTCATTTGTTATGTTTAGATCTATGCATTACAGCTGAAGTACCTAAACCATAAATTCATATTCATCTGACATATACCAGTAGCCATAGTCAAGTGTATTTGAAAATGTAACCACCAAATCTGGTAAGTTAATACAAGCAAACTTTTGTCATCTTATACCACTTGAGGGTATAAAGCCCAACAGCTGACCAGAGCTTGCCAAACAATTTATTGCAGGGAAGTATTCTCATGGCTTTCGACCTCTATGAATACTAATTAGATCTCTTTGTGCATTCCTCTTGAAATAGCTTAGATGGCAGACAGCATAACATATGTCTTATTCTTTACTTAGAAATTTTAGTTTTCCCAGCTGAGAACATTGGATTAAATTTCAAGATACAACTAGGATGACTTAGTAGTCCAAAATCAATAAAATTACCATGACAACAATTGTCATGTCATAATCATCACTAAAATAGTTATTATCTTTCATTTGAAACTTGAAGATCTGAGACTTTGCAGGTCATATAGTATCACAATATTATCTGGTCTTGGACAACATTTGATTAAATATTTGTCTTCTTACCTGTTACAGATGATGTTTATATTAGCTTTTTCTAAACAGAAACATTGTCCAAGGATAAATATATCTGTTATGGCTTACTGTCTGGGTATCATATAAATGTTTTGAACTACAGCAAGATGATTTCAGTCCCATCTTATCAGGCAACAAATTACATTGAGCATGCTACCAAATAGAAAAAAAATAGTTAATACAAAAATAATAATATAAAAGTCCACAGGGAATTTGTAAATTGAAAGATTATGGTAGTTGTAGGAAGATATTCACACTAAGCAAAACATCCTTGCATAGATTGGCTCCTAATTTCTCTCACATATCAGGGCTCCAAGTTATCCTGGCAATAAGGGTCAAAATTTGTGTTGGTTTTTCCAGAGAAAAGTCAAAGAATTTCAGAAAAAAACCCACAAATCAGCTAAGAGTCAGTGAATTTGGTCAATCTTAAGGAAAAATTCAATATTTTGTTTTGTGTCTAAAATTTGTATGTACTCAGTATACTGTACATGCACTGCTCTAACGTATGGAAGCAGATCAAAGTAGTTTTCTGGAAGTTGAAAATTCATAAAGGAATAACTCCAAACATTTTAGCTCAGTCATCTGAGCTAAAGTTATGATCCTTTGTCCATCATCTGTCCATCTGTTAACAACGAAGGTTTTGAAACCTTTGGACCAACAAATCCAAATACTACAAACAGTTAGATGTCCCCAAGTTTTCCTACCAAACTGAAAACTGGGTCACTTCAACTTCATTCCTTTTAGAAATTAAAGAAAACCCACAATTTTCCATTAAAAACCTATTTTCACTCTTCAGGACTGCCTTATATCAAAACCAGTCATCCGTTTTTCTTCATATTTATTGTTAAGCCCCAGGCAGCCCAGTTTTCTAATTCCAAAATGGATAATTTTTAGCTCAGCTGCCAGTAAGTCGTGGTCCTTTGTCCCTCATCTGTCTGGCATCCGTCATGAAGTCCAATAACAGGTCACCTTTTGAAACCACTAGACCTAGGAATCTAAAATTTAACAATGATTTAGATATCCCCAAAACTCCTACCATACCAAAAACTTGGTCACTATGACTTAGTATCAATGAGATATTAAGTAAAACAATCAATTTTCCATTTAAAACACACTGTTACACTTCAAGACTGCATAATATCAAACCACTGACCAGATATTGATCATATTTATTATAACCATTCCTCTATATATTTCCTATTTACATACCATAAATTAGGCCAGTATGGTGTTAATTCTCGAAGTAATGGGCCCGAACGTAATACACTTTATAAAAATACAGGAAAGATATTAGCTAACTTAACATGAGAATTGTTGTAGCTGGTGACTTTTTTCATGGATATAAGTAAATATAATCAAAATTTAATTGTATACTCAAATTAGATCTGAATTTTGAATTTTTTTTAAAGTTATTAGCATAAATATAAACCTGAACCTTAAATTTGGCCCAACTTTGGCCATGCCAGTATAAAATGCCAGTTACGGGATATATTGGATATCTTTTTCGTCACCAGCAGCGCTCACATATATTCCCGAACAAGTGTTAAATAATAATTAACATGAGATGCCGTGCATCCTCTATTATCGCCCATCGCCGGTTCTGTGTCTGACGATCTTCCCTCCTGCAATATTCTAATTTTTCATATTTTACATATAATAATTCACACACTGAGAAAAATAATTATTTTTCCTGTACGAATTCAAGTAGACATTACGGTAGTCCAAAAGGGCACAGTATTTGTTTGGCAAACATATTTTTAATATTTGATTATTACCAGTTAGCAGGGCCATTTCCTCATAGCTTTTTAAAAGAAATGTATATTTTCATCTAAGTGACCTGACCCATGGGTCCCTTGTTATTTTTAGCTCAGCTGACTTCAAGTCAACTGAGCTATAGTCATGGTCCTTTGTCCTTTGTCCGGCCAGCAGTCTGGCCGTTAACAGGGCACGTTTTTTAAACCCTTGTTAACATCAAGCCCACCTAGTACAGCCTTCATCTGTGTTATGTAACCCACTCCAGGCAGCCTGGCTTGGCCAGGCTTGGCCACTTCTGACAGGCTGCCCCTCTGCCTTGCACCCCTCTTCCCCCCTATGACTGTGCATATAAACTAGATGAATGTCATTATTTTCTGTATTTGATTCATTCTTATTCTAGGCTTTTGCTACATTTTAGATTTTGTATTGTACCTCCAAGGTTACAATGATTAACTTGTACATTTGATTGTGTTCGCAAAGTGGTGTATTGCTATGAAAGTGTGGATGTTCATCAGATAAGGAATGCCTTACTTCAGAAGAGTGAAAACTTCACCAGGTGTGAAATTGAATATGGAAAAAATCTCCTTGGAAACTAGAAATTATGTCTCTGTTACTCAAGACTCTGAGCTAGTGGGCTCACAAGTAACCCCCAGAATAATGGAAAATTTGATAGAAAACTCAAGTATCTGAACAACTAATGCATTGATCACCATTATTCTTTGCATGGATATTGATCAGTACTGTTTCATTAGTTTTTAGCCCTCAGCCCTTAGGCTGATGGGCTATTGTCGTCACCCAAGCTGTCCATCCGTCCGTCCGTCCGGCGTCCCTTAACTTTTACCTTGTGAGCGGGATATCTTGAAAAGGATTCACCGTCAGAATTTTATTTCCTCGGTAAAGATGTATATCCACAAAATCTTGGTCAAGTTCGAAGATGGGTGACCTTGACCTATTTTTCTACATTTTAGAGCTGATTTTAGAAAAACACTTAGATGCTTATTACTCAGGAACCATTTGATGGATTTTCACAAAACTTACTAGGATTATTGGGACTGATAATTTGTACCTGCTGCACAAGTTTGGTGGCGCCACCTACAATATCTGATTTTTAATGAATTTTTATCTGATTTTTCAACTTTGGGCTTGTGAGCAGGATATCTCTAAAAGGATTCACCGTAGGAATTTTATTTTTTCGGTGAATATGTATATTGACAAAATCTCCGTCAAGTTCGAAGATGGGTGACCTTGACCTATTTTTCTACATTTTAGAGCTGATTATAGATAAAACATTTAGAAGCTTATTTCTCAGGAACCATTGGCTAGATTTTCACTATACTTACTATGATTATAGGGCGTGATGGTCTGTAACTGCTGCACAAGTTTTGGGGCACCACCTGCAATATCTGATTTTTAATGAATTTTTCTTGGATTTTTCAACTTTGGCCTTGTGAGCGGGATATCTCTAAAAGGATTCACAATAGGAATTTTATTTCTTTGGTGAAGATTTATATCGACAAAATCTCGGTCAATTTCGAATATGGGTGACCTTGACCTACTTTTCAAGGTCACAGAGCTGATAATAGAATAAAACTTAGAAGCTTATTTTTCAGGAAGTATTTGGTGGATTGTTATGAATCATGGTATATACCTCTCCATTTTAAATTTATAACTGAGACATGTACAGAAATACATCCATGTGAGAACAGATATTTAGTACTTGTAACTGTTACCACCTCTAAACACTGTTCTTTTGGCTGAGGGCTTTTGTCAGCTTCTGCTGATATTCTAGTTGCAGACTGGTGGCACCATCTGTATATGTTTAACTTTTTAAGATTTTTTTCTTTCTATTTTTAATACCTTAAAAGATGCGGTCGTCTGTTAACAGAACACAAATCATAACAACTGGACCCAGAATCTTCTATCTTGACATGCAGGGAGGCCCATAAAAAGTGTCCTTGGAAACCAAAAATTAGGTTTCTGTTGACCAAAACCTCTGGGCTAAGAGGCTTCGAAGTACACCTCAGAATTATGAAAAATTTGATATAAAAGCTCAATGCATTGACTAATGCATTGATCACCATAATTCTGTGCATGGATGTTGTTCATTGAACATTTCATTAGTTTGTGCAGACTGGAGGTGCCACCTGTATTTTTTAGCGAACCTGTGAGTTTATCGATGGTGCGGCATCGTGTGTCAGTGCGTCATGCGTCCGTGTGTTGTCCGTCATGTGTTGTCTGTACATTAACCATAGCTATCACAAAAATGGCTGGAGCTAGCATCACCAAATTTTTTGCAAATAATCAGTCATCTGAAAAACTCTATCAGATTTTGGTTAATTTTTTTTCTAACTGCATTTTCTCTGAAAGCTTCTCTTTAAAAATCTTCTTCTCCAAAAATGCCAAGCCAAATTGTCCAATATTTAACAGAAATGATTCCTGGAACAGTCTCTCTCAAGTTTGTTCGAATGGTTCCAGTTTAGAGATTTTTGGTCGAGTTACAGGAGGTTGAACTTAGTCATTTGTCTAAAAAACAAACTAAAATTAAAATCTTAGAAATTGCTGGAGCTATCATCATCAAATTTTATGCCAATTTTTGTCACATAAGTCATATCTGAAATTGAGGTATTGGTGGCAACACCTACATTGATCTATTTTTTACAAGCAAAAATGTTATTTTAGACTCTTCTAGCTGATACACTTTTTTATGATGAAACTTTTAAGCTGATTGGTTTAAACTTTACAAGAATTATTCTATGGTACGGTACTGCCAGTTTTATAAGAATAGTTTGGGTAAATAAAGCTTTAAAAAAGCAGTGTAGCCAATTGAAAAAGGCTTTCAGTGTTTGAAAACAGATTTGACAACATGCCACGTTTCAACATGCCAAGTCAAGAGGTTACTCAGTTCGACCAGGTGAGGTCCAGACATCACCATGGCAACTGGCTCTGTCTGGTGTTAAGAGGATATGTCTAGACATCCAAACACATTGTCTAGACATCTAGACACATCGTCTAGGCGCAGAATGCCTAGATTAGAACTAGTGGAAGTATATCTTTCAAATATGTGAAAAAAACTTGGTTTGCATTTTTAGCAAATCTGAAAGCTTATGCGATAGTGTGGCATCATCCATCATGCATCATAGCTATCTCAAAAAGGGCAGGAGCAAGCATCACCAAATTGTTTGCAAAAAAATTAGGCATCCAAAAAAATCTATCGGATTTTGCTCATTTCCTGGCTAACTGCATTTCTTAGTTTTTATAGGGAAAAAGCTTAAAAACTTGTCTGTTCATCTGTCCCAATAATCCTCCCTGTCAAAGAAAATTTCCAAAATATCCTGACTGATACGCTTGTCCACTACCCATATTCTGGTTTTAAAATGTCCTAGTCTGAAACATGCAGGTCCAAAATGTCCATTTTGCTGAAAAATAATGACGAAGGTAGATATGCAGGACATAAGAGGATCAATATTAAATTTAAAAAATAAACCTACATTCATACTCCCAAACTCTGCACAGGTTTGCATTAGGCCTGTAGGCCTTGTTTCCTTTTTAACTCAGCTAATTTTAAGTCATCTGAGCAATAACAAGCACTCTTTGTCTGTTGTCTGTCCTTCTGATTGTCTGTCTGTTAACAAGGCACAAATCATAACTGCTGGACAAAGAAACTTCTAACTTTACGTGCTTGGAGGTCCATGAAATGTCTTTTAGAAAAAAAAACAGAAATTAGGTCTCTGTTACCCAATACTCCAAGCTTTTGGGCTCAGAAGTACCCCCCAGAGTAATGGAAAATTTGTTACAAAACTAAAGTATCTGAACAACTAATGCATTAATCACCATGATTCTTTGCATGCTTATTGATTATGAGTGTTTTATCAGTTACTGCAGACTGGTGGTGCAACCTATATTTTTTTCAATTTTTTTATGGATTTTTATCTCTGTTTTTGAGACCTTTAAAGATGTGGTCATCTGTTTAGAGGGCACAAATTGTAACCACCAGACTTAGGATCTTCTAACTTAACATGCTGGGAGTTCCATGAAAAGACTCATAGTAAACCTGAAATGAGGACTATTACCTATAATACCTCAATGCTTTGGGGCTCAAAAGTACCCCAAGAATAATTGAAAATTTGATACAAAAGCCCAAGATCACCATAATTCTTTGCATGCATATTGATCATGGATTGTTTCATCAATTCCTATAGACCGGTGGCGCCACCTGGATTTTTTTTAAAATTTGAACACTTTCTATTTTTGAGACCTTTAAAGATGCAGTTTTCTGTTAACAGGGCAAAAATGGTAACCATTGGTCCTAGAATCTTCTATTTTATTACCCCAAGGATAATTGAAAATTTGATACCAAAGCAGGGCACAAATCATAACCTTTGGACTTAGAATCCTTTTACTTGAAATCATGAGAGTTCCTCAAAAGTTCTCCTCAGAAACCTGAAATGAGGTCTTTGTGACCTATATTCTGCAAGTTACTTGGCATGTTTGAGCTCCCCCGAAATAATGCAAAATACACAACAATTGCCAGTTTCATCAGGAATGTCTGCATGAATTGTCTTCAAATTTGATGTGTTTATGGGTCTTGATGGACTTAAGCTAATATATGTGAATGATGATGCCACTTACATTTTCTTAATTAGTTGCCTGTGCAAGGTTATATTAACAACATGTCAGTTTGCTGAGACCCATGGATCACTTGTTTCAATATTTGACAGCAATCATGTCAGTTTCACAGCTGTTGTTTCATCTAGTGTTCGGAAAACCTTGCATATTTATTGATCATGGCTATAGTTTTTCAGTATGTGAAGACTGGTGGTGCAACCTGTAATTTTTTAGCGAACCTGTGAGCTTATGCGATGGTGTGGCGTCGTCCGGCGTCTGTCGTCCGTCGTCTGTACGTTAACCCATACTATCTTGAAAACGGCAAGAGTTAGCATCAAGAAATTTCCTGCTAAAAATTAGTCATCTAAAAAACTCAATCTGATTTTGCTTATTTTTTGGCTAACTGCATTTTCTTAGATTTTATAGAGAAAAAGCTAAAAAAGCTTCAAAAATCTTCTTCTCCGAAACTGTTCAGCCAAATTGTCCAATATTTCACAGAAATGATCCCTGAAAATATCTCTCTCAAGTTTGTTCGAATGGTTTAAGTTCGGTGATTTTTAGCCGAGTTACAGCTAGTTGAACTTAGTCATCTGTCCAAAAAAGCAGACTAAAATTACAATCTTAGAAACGGCTGGAGCTATCATCACCAAATCTTATGCCAATGTTGGTCACATGAGTCATGTCTGAAATTCAGGTATTGGTGGCGCCACCTGCATCAGCCTTTTTTGAATGGGGGTCATCAGTACCCATATCATACTGACGGCTACAAAAAACTTCTTCTCTGAAACCATTTGGCCAAATTGTTTAATATCGCAGAGAAATGATCCTAGGGTAGTGCTTTCTGAAGTTTGTTTAAATGGTCTCAGTTCAGTAGCTCAGTGGCTACAAAGATCTTCTCCTCAAAAACCACTGGGCCAAATTCTTAAATCTCACACATTAATTATCCTTAGATGTTGATAATTCAAGTTTGTTCAAATGGTTCTGGTTCAGTGATTTTTGGCTGAGTTATTGGAAGCTTAACTTAGCCATTTTGCTTTATTTTCCATTATGAGTTATAAACCTGCAAAACGTTTTTTTGGCTGACGCCACTGAGGCCAATTTGTTTAACATTTTACAAGAATAATCCCCTGAATAATTCTTATAATAATTGTCTTTTATGGTTCCAAAGAATGAATTTTGGCTGAATATTAAAGATTGAATTGAGTCCATATATGTTAGCTGTGTGAAGCAGATACATCTAGCCTGGAACCAGTTTATCAGCATCCATTACATCATGCCTCCAGACATTTAGATTTCAGGTTATCTATGGTTAATATTGACAAGAATGTTTTTTAAAAACTTTAAAAAAATGTAGATTTATGATTTTAAATTTCCTCATGCCAGGCAATGTTTACAATCACAGGTATACGTTAACCTGTACTTCGAAAACGACTGGAGCTAGCATCATGAAATTTAATGCAAAAAATTAGCCATCTGAAAAAAATCTGCATTTTCTTAGATTTTATAGAGAAAAAGCTAAAAAAACATTTAAAAATCTTTTCCTCTGAAACGGTCAAGCTAATTTGTTCAATATTTCACAGAAATAATCTTTTATACCATCTCTCTCAAGTTTGTTCAAATGGTTCAATTTCTGTGAATTTTGGCCAAATTACAGGAAGTTGAACTTAGTCATCTGTCCAAAAAAGCAGACTAAAATTACAATCTTAGAAATGGCTGGAGCTATCATCACCAAATTTTATGCGAGTGTTGGTCACATGAGTCATATATGAAATTCAGGTATTGGTGGCGCCACCTGCATTGACCTTTTTTTGTACAGGGGTCATTGGTCATCTGTATATCAACCCATAATTTCTCAGGAATGGCAGGAGTTACCATCCCCAGATTTTATGCAGCTATCTGTCACATATCAAATGTTGTGGGATTCAGCTTATGTTTTTTGCTATCTGCATTTACTTAGATTTTATAGGGGAAAAGCTGAAAAACCTTTAAAAGTCTTCTTGTAAACGGTCCAGCCAAATTGTTCAATATTTTACAGAAATGATCCCAGAGGCAAGCACTCTCAAGTTTGTTCAAATGGTTTGCATTTGATGAATTTAAGTGGAGTTAAATGAATTCAAACTGTCATTTGGCCAAGTAAGCATACTGACATAGTTATCTCAGAAATGACAGAAGCTAGCATTACCAAGTATTGTGCAAATGTTGGTCACATGACTCATATTTGAAGTTGCAGATTTTGATGTGCCACCTACATTGACCTGTTTTTTATAGGCAAAAACCTCATAATTTCAGCCTCTTTCAGCTTAAAATGTTTATGATGAAACTGTCAAGTTGAATCGTTCAATTTTTTAAAAGAATTATCGTAGGACATGGTTCTTTCAATAATATCAGAAAAACTTAAGTTGGTCTTATGGCCATTATTATGTCTAACTCAAACTGGGGACTGCAAAACTGTTCTTCTATAAAATTATTGTTTCATCAATAACTTCTGTTACATGGCACAAAAATTATTCTTAGGTGGCCTTTGTTCCAGTTTACTTGAATGATTTTTGGCAGAATTATTGGACCTTTAACAATGAAAGAACTGAATCTTTTATTTTCTATATATTTTGATAAAAAGTTTATGAATATTTCAGCTTGACAAAAAGCATTTTAGCCAAATTCTTGCAGTATGTGTAAATACATTTGCAAACAGGCCAAGATTGTCTCTGTATATTTACATAGGTTAAGAAACTGCCAGCTGTTTCAGATTTGGCAATAGATCAAGAGTTCATTCAGTGCAGCCAGATATAGGTCAATAGTTCAGTCAGTGCAGCCAAGCAGAAGGCATGTGATCTCCTCATGGGTGACATGTGATCACCTCATGGGTGTCATGCCCCTCAGGGCTGCATGTGGAGCCAATCTATTTATAGCTTTGGAAGACTGCCAACTATATCAGATTAGGCAACAGGTCAAGAGTTCACTTAGTGCAGCCAGGTACAGGTCAAAAGTTCACCCAGTCTAGCCAGGTGCAGGTCATGAGTTCACTCAGTGCAGTAGCCTGAGCTAGCAAATTTGTCACAGTTCACTCGGGGCAACTGCCATTCTCACCTAAGCATGGTCAGCCCCATGCATCAGACTTAAGGTAAGTTTGATGTATTGGCCTAATATTTTGACCTGTCTATGTGTCTTTGGTGGGTTTCTCTTTCACACGACAGGTGTCACCACCTACAATGACATTTGCACAGTGTGTGACTTTTGTGCCTGCTTATTTCTATAGAGGAATTTGATATATCCTGAAATTGGACATATTTATACCTATCGTATTTAAATTATCGTATACCTGTCAAATACAAGACTGGTGGTGCCACCTGCAATAATTTTTTGCACAGTGTGTGTCCCTGCTTATTTCTCAGGAGGGGTTTGATATATCAGTCTGAACTTGGGCATATGTATATATCTCTGATAGCTTTGTTGTATACAAGACTGGTGGGGCCAGCTACAATAATTTTTTGCTCAGCTGACTGTAAGTCAACTGAGGTATAGGAATGGCGCTTTGTCCGTCGTCCGTCTGGACATCCGGCCGTCCGTTAGCCAGGCACAAATCATAACAGCTGGTCCTAGAAACTTCTAAGTGAATATCCAGGGAGGTCAATTAAAAATTTCCTTGGAAACCTGAAATTAGGTCACTGTGACCTTTTTCCTTTGAGCTATGGGACTTCGAAGTACCCCACAGAATAGTAAAAAATTTGATACAAACCCTCTAATATCTTGATAATTAATGCATGGTTTGTCATGAATCTTGCCTTGAATATTGACCATGACTGGTTGCTTGCCGGAAATCTTTGATTTCTGCAAGCAGGTTGGTCAGTCGCGGATGTCTGTTTGTCTGTTTGTTTGTTTGTCTGTCTGTCTGTCTGTCTGTGTACTCTCTACAGGCCACAATTTTCCAGCAATTGCTTTCAAACTTATACAGCTGGTAGACAAGCAAAAGTCCTGGAGGCCTATTGTTTTTGGGCATTATAGGTCAAATGTCAAGGTCAAGGTCATCAAAAGCATACAAAACGGTTTTTTGTTCATATCTGTGTTAATATTGGTCGTATCTACTTTAACAGTAGCTCATTTAAATCGTCATTCCAAGGCCTGCATTCTGGTGTGTAGCTGACTCAATTTGCGGTAACCATGGTAATGCATTTTTGGGGAAAAGTGCTGATATTTTTCTAAATTTGTCAGTTTTAAAGCTACAGAGGTCTAGTTTTTTACTTCAGTCAGCATTCACCAAGTACTACAAGATTCTATTAAGAGTCTCGCAATATCTCGTATAATATTTCGTCAAACGAGATATTTCGAGATTTCAGTAATCTTGCCCTGGAGGCCACAGTTTTGCAGGAATCTTTTTGAAACTGACATATCTTAAGGCCTACACTATTATCTCGAAATCAATTTTTCATTTTTTTTAATTCGGCCGCTAGGGGGCGCTGGGTGCAAACCTCTCCAACATATCATGTTTTGGCAATATCTCCAAAATTATAAGCCTCAATTACAAAAACTATAGTTTATTTTTTCCCTCTAAGTCTTCTTCATGAACTCGTTTAGTCATCTGGTCTCAATCTTGTGTCACTTTGTTTGTGTGTCCGTCTGTTTCTCAGTTGTCCTCAAATCCGCTTGCTTGCCGGTTCTTGCGTCTCACATAAAGCATTCTACAGGACACAGTTTTGAAAGAATCTTTTTAAAACTATTACATCTTATGTCTTACACTAATATCTCGAAACCGATTTTTCATTTTCCAGAATTGGCCGCCAGGGGGCGGTGCACTCAAACTTGCACAACATATCATTTTTGGGCAATATCTCTAAAACTATAAACATCATTTACATAAACTATAGCTTATTTTTTTCCTCTGGGTCTTTAAAAAAACCTGGTGTATTCATTTGGTCTCAATCTTGAGTCACTTTGTCTGTGTGTCCGTCTGTTTCTCAGTTGTCCTCAAATTCGCTTGCTTGCCGGTTCTTGCGTCTCACATATAGCATTCTACAGGCCACAGCTTTGAAAGAATCCTTTTAAAACTATTGCATCTTATGTCTTACACTAATATCTCGAAACCAATTTTTCATTTTCCAGAATTGGCCGCTAGGGGGCCGTGCACTCAAACTTGCACAACATATCATTTTTTGGCCATATCTCCAAAACTATTAACCTCATTTACATAAACTATAGCTTTTTATCTTCCTCTTAGGTTTCTTCATAACATGATTAAGTCATCTGTTCTCAATCTTGGGTCAGTATGTTTGTCTGTTTGTTAGTTGTCCTCAATTTCGCCTGCTTCCTGGTTCTTGCGTCTCACATGTAGCATTCTACTGGCCACAGTTTTGCAGGAATCGTTTTGTAAATTACACTTGTCATATATCGTGATGATATCTGGAAGACCTATGTTTATTATTCAAATAAGTCAAAGGTCAAGGTCAAGGTGATCAAAATATATCAAAATCTTATTTTCTTTAGAACTTTGTTAATATTGGTTCTTTCTTCACAAACTATGGATTATTTTCTTTCACTTTGACACTGCTCGTTCATCTGACTAACTTTACATCATTTCCGGCAAGCGCGTGACCTCAGGTCATCTAGTTTTGTCAGTTCCTGAAACGTGGTGGTTTTCCTATTTTAACAAATATTTTTCTGTTTATTTACTATAGAATGACAACAATCATGTCAGTTTCTCAGCTGTCATTACATCTGGTGTCCCAAAACCTGGTGTGTTTATTGATCACAAGATGATGCCCTATACTAATCACCCTGTCTGTCAGTCTGTCTGTTTGTATGTCTGTCTGTCTGTCAATCTGTCCATCCACACAAATTAGTTTCCAGATGATAACTCCAGTTAAGTTTGATATATTGGTTTCAAACTTAACTTATAAATGGCCCACCACTAAAGGAAGAACCATGTTGACTTTGGGGTCCAACGGTCAAAGATCAAGGTCACAGGACCCATTTCTTTAAAAGGAATGTGTATGCATTTGAAGCCAAACTTTTCATCGCAAACCTTCCATCTTCAAGATATTGCTAACCTGCCACTAGGGGAAGATTCTGTTTGAATTTTTGGGTCAAAGGTCAAGGTCACCTGGCCCATCCATTCACAAATTAGTTTATGGGTGATAATTCTGCTTTGGATATAGACAGACTGGCTTCAAACTTGATGTAATAATGACCAACCACATATGTAAATTCATTTTGATTTTCAGGGTCCAGCGATCTAAGTTGAAGGTCACAGAAGCCACATTTTTAAAAAGATTGTGGATGCACTGTAAATCAAACTTTTCATCCTGACCCAACATTCACACATGGCTTACTTGCCCAAAGTGAGGAAACCTGTAGAATTTGAGGTTATCTGGTCAGAGGTGAAGGTCACTTTTTAAAAGATTGTTACAATAATCCTAATGCTGCAAGTTCAAGGATATTAAGTTCTAAGATTTTTTGGTTACAAGGTCATTGGTTAAGGTCACAGGACTGTCATTCTGAAAAAATTTCTTTCAAAATTTCCTTATAGACAAATTCAACTGAGCGTTGAGACCCATGGGTCCCTAGTTGTGTTGTGTGCACCCATGCCAGAATTTCAGCAGTGATGTTTGTGTAATTGTTTCTTATTCAAAATGTTTAGTACCTGCATTGTTCATATACATGAGAAGTCATGGTCCAGCATTGAAGCATTATACCTGGTGTATTTCCCAATGCACAGGTTCGCATTAGGCCTGTAGGCCTTGTTTCTATTTTTCATGCATTTTTTTCCTCTATTTCTGAGACTGTCAAATGACAGCATTTGTATTAGTTTCTCAATCGGAGTTTTCATCTAGTGTCCTGAAACCTTGTATGCTTATTGATCATGACTAGTTTTATCAGTTATTGAAGCTGGTCATTTCAGTAAATGAATCTTAGGAAAACCAGTACCAAACACATAAAATTAAATGCATCAAGTATCACACTATAGCCAATACCAACTAGTCAATCAACTGAGCATCATGACCCATGGGTCACTTGTTTATAATTTCCATACATTTTACAGTCACTTAATGGAGATACCTTATCTTTTATAAATATGTAATCATGAGAGGCTCCTGCATCTTTCATGTAGCCCATAAAAGTACACAGGCAACTCCAAATATGGGCATTGTGTATATTTCTCAAATAAAGAAAAACAAAAAATTAACCGTTTCCGCATTTCAGTATGTTAGATTTAAAAAAAAAATATTCTCATAATAAATTTCAGCTGAGCGCTGTGACCCACAGGTCCCTTGTTTTATGAAATGCTAGAGGACCAGATCTATAGATTTTTTCACCAGGTCTGTGAACTGCCCAGGTCTGATTATGGATTACTGCCTCTTGTTTCAATAATCTAATAATATTATAATATTTTGTCAGAGATGTATATATCTACTGAAATTGATTCCCAGATGATGATGAATTAAACATTAAAATGTACCTATATTAGTTTTCTCATCTGTTACTGCTCTAACAGCTAGTTGAAGAAAATGAATCACATGTTTTGTTAAATAACAGTGCTTGAATACATCATCATATCCATATAATTATAGGTATGTTTTACAGTTCCAAGTGGTATATGAAAATGATAAAATTAAATGCAATATTTGAAATTAATCGGTTATTGCATGCCTGATTCAGTTATTGTATCCGCCAAAACAGAGTTTTGCGGATACTATGTTTTCAGCTGCACGCCGCCGCTGCGGCCGCGGCGGTGTAGAAGTCCGGAGAACTCCTCCGTAACCGCTGGGCGGAATTTTACGAAACCCGGTAACATGTGAACTGCTGCGCCCCAATTTTGTTATGACCTCTGACCTTTCCTCTGCGCTCTGCGTCCGATTGTGCGTCTGTTTCCACACATAAACCCACATATCTATGGAACCGTTTGACGGATCAGGAAAATTTTTTTGCACAAATGTAGCCCTAGGAGAGCTTTATAACATACACAAAAAAGGTGGCGCCACCTTCAACCATGTTTGCACAGTGTCCATCTGTTCGTCTGCCTTGGGTTAAAATCACTCATATCTCTGCAGTGGTTTGACTAATTCACCTGAAATTTGGCATGCGTATACATCCTGGATAGCTTTTCTGATTTCGTGACAGGTGGCGCCAGCTACATTCACGTTTACGCTGCAGACATCCAAGCTCATATCTAGGGAACCGTTTGACCGATTGGGCCAAAATTTTGCATGTGTATAGATCTCACATAGCTCTTTATCATAGGCAAAACTGGTGGCGCCACCAGCAGCCATTTTTGCACAGTTCCCGTCTGTTTGTCTGCCATGGGATAAAATCACTCATATCTCGGCAGTGGTTTGACATATCTGCCTAAAATTTTGCAGGTTTATACATCCCCGACAGCTCTCTTGATTTTATGACAGGTGGCGCCACCTGCATTCTAGTTTATGCAGCAGACATTCAAGCTCATATCTTGGGAACGGTTTGACTGATTGGGCCAAAGTTTTGCATGTGTATAGTTCTCACATAGCTCTTTATCATACGCAAAACTGGTGGTGCCACCTTCAACCATTTTTGCACAGCGTCCAACTGTTCGTCTGCCTTGGGTAAAAATCACTCATATCTCTGCAGTGGTTTGACTAATTCACCTGAAATTTGGCATGCGTATACATCCTGGATAGCTTTTCTGATTTTGTGACAAGTGGCACCACCTACATTCACGTTTACGCTGCAAACATCCAAGCTCATATCTCGGGAACCGTTTGACGGATTGGGCGAAAATTTTGCATGTGTATAGATCTCACATAGCTCTTTATCATACGCAAAACTGGTGGCGCCACCTTCAACCATTTTTGCACAGCGTCCAACTGTTTTTCTGCCACGGGCTAAAATCACTCATAAACATATAGTGGTTTGACTTATCTGCCTCAAATTTTGCATATGTATACAACTTGGACGGCTTTCTGGATTTTGTGGTAGGTGGCGCAACCTACATACACCATTTGGCTGCAGTCATCCATGCTAATATGCAACACTTCACTCTATTTCCCCTTGCCACTCAATCCATGCCTCACTTCACCCGTTCCACTCTGATTTAGGCTGATACACGTAGTTGCTTGTCGACTACCCGTATTCTAGTTGTTGAATGGCATGGCTTTGATTCAATGCATCAGTTGTCTTATGCGTTGTTACTCCCATGTTTGTGAAATATCAATACATGTATAATGTACTAATAAAAAGTTTTATTCATCTGGAAGACAAATGAAAATTAGAACTCAGTAATACATGGGTTTTATATATATACATATTTCCTAGGAAGATTCAAGATCATAATAGTATATGACATGTATAAAACTATTGGAATCCAGTTGTAAACCTATGCAGTCTTTTTCTTCTCTTGTGCTTCATCTTACTTCTGATGCTTTATAGATCTGTCCATATGTTATTGAATAAAGTGTCATAGAGGTCCCTGCACTTGAAATGTTTGCATTAAAAGAAATGAAGATTTTCAGTTAAGATTTATTAAAAGAAGAGAGTAGTTATTTCTCATCTTTTCTCTGTAAGTTGTTGGTGAATTTGGCCTGTTATTGAGCTTTAATTAATCTTTCCCTTTTGTGAATTTGGAGCTTAAAAATTTAAACATAGAAATGTAACTGAAATTAAATCTATTATTTTTTTGTATAATACATTAGTTAAAGAAATAAATAAAGTTTATTTATCACCTGGACTTAAGATGGGACTTAAATTTGTAAGGTAAGTAAAAATGAATTGAAAAGAAGAATATTAAAAAAAGGGCAAAATGGAAATATCATAAAATAAGTACAAATAAGCAAAAATATTCACTTTTTGTGGTACTGTATAAATTATTGAGGGTTCGTGATTATTGAGTTTCTAACATCTGTGAGATAAGATAAATGTCCACTCTCAGTTTATGAAGCTAATAAGTATGCTTTCAGCAAATGTGCCAGTGCCAAAGCGAACAATAACGTTAAAGGGTTTAACCCATGAAGAAGTGCCTACTCATCAGTAATCATTAGAAAGTCGGCTGATTAATGGCCTGCCAGCAGTCTTCCGGCAGCAAGTGAGATGCTGAATGCCAGCGACTTTTTGGCTCCTAACCCTGCATCCTCTCCGTCTCTGCCAGAACTTCCTCTCCCATCCTCTTCTCCACCTGTGTTAATCTGCTGATCCTGGAAACAACTATTGTGGTCACAGAGTCTGTTTTATTCACAGGAAGTGAGGTCTTGCTGCCTCTAATCATGATCAATTTTGATTGATGCCATTGCTGATGATAAGATCGTTGTGGAAGTCTATTTGATGATGATTAAGTCCTATTTAATTTTGTTAATCAATGATTTGGTGGTTAAAGCTACCTCACTTTCTCCATAATTTTTCCTGGTGGATAATAAGTTAGGCTGTTATGACGAAATAACTCTGAGATTGATACCTTCACCAACCAGGTAGGGAGGAGGTTGTGTAATCCCAATGTTTTTTGCTCAGCTGACTGTAAGTCATCTAAGGGATAGGTATGGTGCTTTGTCTGTCCTCCATCTAGCTGTCTGGTCATCTGTTAGCAGTGCACAAATCGTAACTGCTGACCCTAGAAGCCTGTAACTGAAAATCTGGCTGAGTGTCCAGATTAATTGGTCCCTAGTTTCTGTTTGTGTTCTGTAAAAGATATATATAAAAAAAAAATTATTGAAATTCAGGGGAAGGAGGGATGAATTAATTAAGGGTTTGTTTGGATATATTTTTGTAAACATGGTTACAGCAGGCATAATATATTAATACAGTGACCAATTAAATGGTGTGATGGGATTATATATTGATGGCTCTGACAAGAATAAATGGAATAATTGATGGCTCTGACAAGAATGAATATTGATGGCTCTGACAAGAATAAATGAATTTTGATTGCTCTGACAAGAATTAATATCCAAAATAAGTATGATCTTCATGAATTTATACAGGAAAACAAATCAATTTAAAATTATATGCATCCTCTGGCACACAAAAATCATTGCACCTGTGGCACGGGCTGTATGCTATACACAAAGAAGACAGGCTGGCTGTTGATCACATTTAATGTTGACTTGTCAGATACAGATAGCTGGACCCTCCCTCTCCGCAGCCCAGCAGGACAGGTCATTAAATAAGTGCTGTGCGGACCTGAACGAAGCACCCCCTGCTGAGGGCCACATGGCTAGCCTAATAACATAAAGCTGTGTTTCTAAAAACAACTAATTATATATATCATCTGAACTACTTGATGAAAACTCATAAAACTTACAATACTTAATGTAATCTGGTTTATGTTTATGTATCTCAAATTTAAAAGCTGAACATTCAATGACTAATGAGATATTACAAATAATCCAAATATTTTTCCTGGAAAAAACATAATCATTTAAAATACTGAGAAATAATAAAATCTAGATATGAAAAGACAGTAGATACTTTAAATATATATAGGATAGGTTGTATGTGTAAAATTTGGTGTGTATATGACATTCCCTTCCCTGTGATCTAAGCTTTTGAATTCATCCCAGAAACACAGGGCCCAGAACAAAGAACTATAGACTAACAGTTAAGTTGAGCCTGCTACAATTTCCTACGGCCCCTCCAAATTTGGACCCCAAATTAAATTAAAGTAATAAATATACGGTAGCTAACAAGAGATTACTTAAGTATCTAGCAGAACATTTATGATAACATAATAGAATAATAAAAAAAAAGATATAAGATGCAAGGATTGCTAACCCACATATTAAATCAGTCTTAACATTAAACATCTTACCATGCAGCAGAAACCTTAATCATCCAGAGTAGTCCATTGACACATGTATACACATTAATCCATTTGTAAGCACTCAATAAGTCCCAGCAAAGAGTATAATCAAAAATCTGTTAAGCAAATAGATAGAATATTCACTGACAGTGGTTCATTGACTTTGGTTGTTTCATTAAGACCATATTACTAAGCAATCAGTAGTACACATATATATTGAAAATTTATAGAATGTTCACGGTCACTGCCGTCTGTTTTTACGCCTTTTTCTGGCTTTGCCTGCTTGAGTCCTGTGGATCTGGTATTCCCTCACCATGAACTGGGGTAGGTTCTCTGCTGGCTCCCATGTGGTCTGGCTCTGGTCTGCCCACTTGACCTTAAACAGCAGACGATCTTGTACCTGCTTGATGAAAGCAGTTTTTCAACCTCAGCCCACTCCACAGTATCACTATCATCATTATCACTTTGGGTATGTCCCTCTGTGTCACCATTATCACTTTGTTTATGTTCCTGTGCATTATCACCTTGGTTATGTTCCACGGTATCACCATTATCACTTTGTTTATGTTCCGGTGCATTATCATTTTGTTTAGTTTTCACTGTATCACCATTATCACTTTTGTTATGTTCTATGGTATCACCATTATCACCTTTGTTATGTTCCAGTGCATTATCATTTTGTTTAGGTTTCACTGTATCCCCATTATCACTTTTGTTATGTTCTACAGTATCACCATTATCATTGTCACACTGCTCACTATGGGTTGACACCTCTTCAGGGCTTGAATTTTGTTCACTATGATCACTTTGGTTCTGGTCCGTGTCTGACTGCGCACTATGGTTATCTGGTTTGCGAACAGCAGGCTCTGGCTGCAAGTGACTCCGACGCCCTTCAGGATCATTGTATGGTTTTAAACGATTTGCATGCACTAATGATTTCAGAGCCTGATGGCTTTCACAGCTGTGTATTTTGTAGGTATGGTTGGGTCCAAGGTCACTGATGTAATATGGACCTTGCCAGTACTTGTGAAGCTTGCTGGATTTACCTTTTGGGATGGCAGGGTTAAACATCCAGACTCGATCTCCTAATTTAAATGCTGGTTCCTGTGCACTTCTATTGTAGTACTTCTCATAGTGAGACTGTGCTTTCAGTATGTTTTCCTGAGCTGTTTGGTGAATTATGTCCAGTTTCTCCTGTAATTTGGTGACATAATCACTGAATGCATTTGGCAAACTTTCTGGTATATCCAACATAGTGTCCACTGGTGCGCGCATTTCTCTGCCAAATAATATTTCAAAAGGTGAAAACTGTGTTGAGTTTACAGCAGGTGTCTTTCTGTAAGCCATGAGAATGCCAGGTAGAATATCAGACCAGTTCCGTTGTTCTTTGTCAACATAGGCTTTCAGTGCCTGTGCAAGGGTACGGTTGAATCGCTCACATGTGCTGTTTGTCTGTGGGTGATATGCACTTGTAAAGTGATGTTTGATCTCCAATCGCTTACATAATTCATTTATCAGTCCCGACATAAAATTCCTGCCTCTGTCTGACACTAGGGTGGTGGGGGCTCCATAGCGGGCTATGATGTTGGTAAACAAAACATCTGCTATTTCTGCTGCAGTTTGACCTTTTAGTGGGAATGCTTCTGGCCATCTTGAGAAGCTGTCCACTATTAAGAGAATATAACGGTTACCTTGGTGATCTGGGTTCACAGGCCCCAAAATGTCCATATGCCAGCGCTGGAACAGTTTTGCAATAGGAAGTGGGTGGAGTGGTGCTGGATATTTGTGCGTTGGCTGTTTCACAGCCTGGCAGACTTCACAGGTCTTGACATAGTTTTGTGTATCGGCATACATTCCAGGCCAGTAATATTTTGAGGTCAGGGAAGCATAGGTACGCTCAAATCCCTGGTGAGCCCCACCTGCCAGACTGTCATGGTGTCCTTCCAATAATTCCTTCCTGAGGACTTGTGGGATGGCTAACTGCTGCTTAATCCTAATGTCTTTTGGGAGTTTCTTAGCTCGGCGATCCCACAGATGATAAAGAATCCCGTCTATAACTGTGTATTGCTGGCTTTCGGCGACCACTCGGTTTGCTTTTTGTTGGTTATCAGGTAACTGCATGTTCACCAGGTATTGCCAGATGGGACCTAGATCAGGACAATCACGTTGTTGCATAACTAGAGCATCATGCCTTTCTTTGACAAACTCGTTTTTTTCTAGGTCAGCTGATACCTGCTCCACCACACTAAATACTGTTTGTGCTTGACTATGATTATGGCTGTCATCTTCAAAACACAGGTTTACTTCCACTATTTCACATCCTGGTCTTTCCTCATGCTCTATGACTATGTCAGTTTGACACACTTGCATCTCTCCAGGACTGTTGTCTATCTCTTCTTGCATGTCTCTTCGTCTCGAGAGAGCATCCGCGTTCTGGTGTTTACGTCCAGGTTTATGTTCTATATCAAACTGGTAACCTTGCAGCTGCAGAGACCATCTCAGTAATCGTCCTGTGGATTGCTTTATTTCCTTCAACCATTTTAATGCCACATGATCCGTGAGCACAGTGAAATGCTGGTTTGCCAAGTAGGGATGGAATGCTTTGACACCTTCAATGATAGCTAGTCCTTCTCTTTCAGTTATTGACCATTGTTTTTCAGCTGGGTGCAATGACCGACCTCCATATGCTATGGGGTGCTCCAAACCACTATCATCTTTTTGCCCCAGGATATATCCGATTGCTTCACCTGAAGCGTCAGTTGACAGGAGAAAGGGCTTACTTAAATTGGGATACGCTAGGACAGGTCTAGACGTTAAAGCCTGTTTTAGTTGTTGAAAGGCTAGCTCACAGGTATCAGTCCATTTGAACTTGGTATTTTTCTGCAGCAGTTTGTTGAGGGGGGCAGCGATTTCAGCGAAACCTTTAACAAAACGTCGATAGTAATTGCACATACCGAGAAAGCTGCGAACATCATGCTTGTTTGTTGGAACTGGAAAGGTTTGCACCAGGTTTGTCTTGTCAGTGTCCACTGTTATGCCTTGAGGGGTAATCACATGTCCCAGGTACTTGATGGTTTTTCTTGCAAAGTGACACTTGCTTGGGTTCATCCTCAGTCCAGCTCCTCTGAGACGACTAAACACTCCATTTAGGTGTTGCAGGTGCTCTTCAAATGTTTTACTAAACACTAAAATGTCATCTATGTAGACCAAGGCATGTTTCCAATTCAGTCCCTGTAACACTTTGTTTAATACCATTTGGAATGACATCGGGGCGTTCATTAAGCCAAACGCGAGTTTCTTGAATTGAAAAAGTCCATGGTGTGTTATGAAGGCACTTTTGTGTTTAGTTTCAGGGTCCAAGGGGATTTGCCAAAATCCTGAGGCTAAATCTAATGAGGTAAAGCACTTTGCAGAAGACTCACCCACAGTATCCAACAGATCATCCAGCCTAGGCAGTGGAAATATTTTCGGCTTGGTGACTTTATTTAGTCGACGATAGTCCACAGCAAAGCGAAAACCGGTCCCCTTTTTGACTAGCACAACAGGGCTGTACCAGTCAGACATTGATGGTTCTATGATGTCGTTTTGAAGCATCTCCTCCACTTGTCGCTCTATTTCAGCTTTTTGTGCAGTGGTTGTTCTGTAAAATCGCTGGCGTTGTGGTAAGGCATCTCCTGTTTCAATACGATGATGGTAAAGATCAGTACATCCCAGTTCTGATAAATTTGTTGCAAACAAATCTCTGTTTTTGCCAAGGAATGCCTTGAATTTAGTTCTTTCTTGCTCTGACAAGTCTGTGTCTGACAGTGTAAACCCCAAACTTTCAGCAGCCTGTATCCACTGACTCTCTTCAGTGTCCTCGCATGACCTGTTGACTGGGGACAAGTTGACCTTGCCATCTGCTAGTTCTTGACCTGGCATAGCCCCCATATTGCAACACACCGGCTTAGGAGTAATTACATTATCAGCAGGAATAGGTTGTGCTACTGCTACTGTCTGCCCCGGTCTAATGTGTACATCTTCATTTGTAGGGTTGAGTAATTTATAAACTGTTTTTCCTCTCCTAATTTTGGCTAAGCATCTGGCTCCCATCAGGTTAAGTTTTTCGGGTAAGTGTGACAGGGGCTGCAGTAGTACCTCTTGTCCTGGCCGCCCTCTTACCTTCACTGGTAGATCACATTCTGAGTTTGCAGGTATAGTGACTAAAGATACAGTTCTTACCATGGAGCCTGGTAAAACGGGGTCCTCTAAAACATGTTCAGATAGTCCATCCTGCAGAAAGAGATGACCAGTGGCCAGGTCAATTTTAGCCTTGTTTGCCTCAAGAAAGTCCATGCCTAGTATCATTTGGCAGTGTAGCTTCTCAAATACATGGAACTGTTGAGATATTTGAAGTCCACCGATTGACATAGTAAGATTTACTGAGCCTAAAGCTGATTGCATAACGCCACTTACACCAATAATAGCAGGTATCCTTGCTGCACTGAGCTGTCCATAAAGTTTTAGGTTTCTTAATAGTCCAATTGAAATGCATGAGACTGAGGCACCAGTGTCCACCAGGCCATTAACAGTACGGCCCCTTACTTTCAGTACAAGTGTATTACGGCACAGTGGTGCTACAAGTCCTGTGCATGCCCCATCAACATATGGCTTGTGTGTTCTGTGATGCTGTAATTGTCATTGCTGGTTGGGTCTTGGTGCTGAACGACACATCCTGGCATAATGGTTTAATTTCCCACACCTGTGACATTCTAATCCATTAGCTGGACAATCACTTCGTGCATGTGCTTCCCTTCCACAATTTTGACACTGCTCCGAAAAATACTGTCTATTCCTAGCCCTAAGGGAAGGGGCAGGCCTTTGGCTACTAACATACCTTGTATTGGTTGAGGCTGCGTTGGGGTGAACTGCTGTTGCTGCTTGAACTTGTGCTTGTGTCTGTAGCATCTGGACAGACATGTCCTCTAGCTGTTTTTCCAGGCGCTGGATAGCTTTGATCACCCCACATGATAAAGTGTCAGCACCGCAGGTGGCTTCAGCCATGGCTGCTGATGAGTTTATCTCTTGCAGGGTCTTACATCCCTTCTGTAGCACAAACTGACGAACTGCTGGTTTCAGTCCCTGGAGAATGGCTTGCTTGGTTTGTTCTTCAGGGAGGCCTACTGATGCAGCTTCTGATGTTATTTTGGTGATGAAGTCTTGGGCTGTCTCTCCCTCCTGTTGCTGCATGGTGAACAAGGCAGCTGTTCGTGACCACTGTGTGTTTTCATTTGGACCATAACGCTGCAGGAAAGCTGACTTCAGTTGTTGCAGGTCTGTCTTTGCTGATCCAGGCAGGGCCATATACCACCTGAGAGCCCCATCACTGAGGTGCAGTGGCAGAGTACTTTTGGCTCTGTTGTCATTCAGTTCCTTGCTGGCCACCATGAGCTCAAATTTGGTAAGCCACAGCTTGGCATCCTCTGTGGCTAGGCCCCTGAATGGAGTCAACAGGCTTTCTGTGTTCATCTCTGACTGTGACTGTTCTTGATATCGTCTGCTTGTAGCTCTTGTGTTGTAAGGCATGGGACGTACCTCGGATTCTCTCCACCAATTTGTGGCACGGGCTGTATGCTATACACAAAGAAGACAGGCTGGCTGTTGATCACATTTAATGTTGACTTGTCAGATACAGATAGCTGGACCCTCCCTCTCCGCAGCCCAGCAGGACAGGTCATTAAATAAGTGCTGTGCGGACCTGAACGAAGCACCCCCTGCTGAGGGCCACATGGCTAGCCTAATAACATAAAGCTGTGTTTCTAAAAACAACTAATTATATATATCATCTGAACTACTTGATGAAAACTCATAAAACTTACAATACTTAATGTAATCTGGTTTATGTTTATGTATCTCAAATTTAAAAGCTGAACATTCAATGACTAATGAGATATTACAAATAATCCAAATATTTTTCCTGGAAAAAACATAATCATTTAAAATACTGAGAAATAATAAAATCTAGATATGAAAAGACAGTAGATACTTTAAATATATATAGGATAGGTTGTATGTGTAAAATTTGGTGTGTATATGACATTCCCTTCCCTGTGATCTAAGCTTTTGAATTCATCCCAGAAACACAGGGCCCAGAACAAAGAACTATAGACTAACAGTTAAGTTGAGCCTGCTACACACCAAAGAATAGGAAAGACAAATTACATGTTATTGTAGTTGAAACTTGTTGTCTATTTTGGCTTAATGCATTGATAGTCTACTAATACAACTTAACCATTCCTGCAATGATGCCAGACACACTTAAAATGAGTTTTTTGGTCTTTATTTTATTGATAACTGATCACCAAATCAATGCTGATAATGAAGATCAACATATTTTTTCTAGTAACAAGACCTAAATAAAATTTTTTTTGTCTGTATACACCTCTATATATGTCTACAAGATTTAACAATAAAATATACATTGATTTCCATGAAATGTTTTTGAGGTGTTGTACTTAAAGTATGTTGAAAAAGTGCTGATGGGATTTCAGAGTTGACCTGTGGAGGTCTAGTTTATTTCTTCCTCTGTCTCCAAGTAAGACACTGACACTGGTTTTGACATCTGGGAGAGAGGTTTGGTGTTCCATATGACAAATGGGTCTAAAGACCTTGAGTTACGTGCATGGCTTTTATGTCTGTCTGAAATGTTCTGGCATAGATCAGTCCATGTGTGTTTTACATACTACATGCCTGGCAAGTTTATAAACCTCTTATTTTTGGTGAATTTTGCAAGGAAACATGGACAAATTACAAAAAGCCAAAACCATAAAAATCCAGAAAAAACATGGATTTAATTGTTTGTTTATTTACTTCAGAGCTATGTAAATTTGGGAAATATATTAGTCTTTAAAAATGACAAAAATACACAAGAAAAGCACATGCATCCTTGTAGGATAACCCCCTTTTGACTTGGCAGTGCTAATATTTCTGTTGACTTAAAAAAAACCTTATTAAAATGAAATGAAAAAACTTAGCCTCTTTATTTACTTCCCACATAAAAGATCAGGAAAAATACATTGTTTGTCATTGGACCATCACCTTTTTTATACTCAAAGTAATTGAAGCCCTGTAACTAATAAATCCTGGAATTCTCTCATGATGTTTATCATTTGCTGGAGATGAGGTCGGGTTCATTAGATCGAGTTGCTGTATAAGAAAAGTTTAAACACTTTCTAGGAGTTTCAAAAGGTCAGATTGACAACTTTAACTTGGCTCATAGTAAGTGAAGACAAAGAGATCAGGTGGGATTACCATTATCCTTGGGATTTACTGTTTTTTATCATTAATGTGTCAACTGATTTGGCTTCTTAATTATTTTTGGATGGGTTTAACTAAGATTTCAGGGATTATAGAAGAGCAGTTTTACTGGAGGATTAGACATTTCTTAAATTATCTTGCATTACCTTAACTATCCCCCATTACTTTTACTGCAAGTAATAGACCAATTAAAGAATGTAGACTTCAATTTTATTTTCAATTAAAGATCTTGAGTTTATTTATATTTACCTGTAGTTTTAAACTTTAACAATTGCTCAGGACCCAAAGTTCACCTGAATATTTGCCATACAATAATACTATACATTTTTTATAATTAATCTGTTTCATATGGGAAGCTTCTTGAAATTTACTAATTAATTTTAGTCACAAAACTGAAGAGAATTCTTGAGAAGGATGCATTTCCAGCAGTGCATATATGACATTACCTCCTATCAGGCATAAATCTCAGTCCTACTTCGATTGAAGTTTCATATGGTTATGCAAATTAGAATTCAATCAATTGAAATTCAATCATAATTGAATTATACCCAAGTCAGACACCAATCACCAGAGAACTAAACAGCAAGAGTAATTTATCCAAGTAACTTCTCTGCAAAACCTACCAATATTGTAGCTATAATAACTTTTGGAGAACCAGAGAGATCTACATTCCTGTTAAATATGGCACAAAGTCCCAGCGAAAATTTTAGTTGCTTTCTGCCAGTCACACAAGTCAGGTGTTTTTAATCTAGTATAATTTAATGAATGCCTTTACCCTTATCACTGACTTACTCTGCCATACTCCACAATGGTATGAAGAAATGTATCAAAATGAGGTAGTTGAATGGAATATGATTAGATAAATTTAAATCAAACTTGAGTTTTTATATTGTTACGTTTTTTCCATCGATACATTAAGCAGTCATCATGACAACTTGCATTGATATTTATATAATTCATACACCATCCATAATAGATTTAAGATCAGCAGACTGAAAGTCATCTGAGCTATGGCATTCATTCTCTTTGTCTGTGTCCGTCTGTCAGTCTCTCTCTTAACCAGGCACAGATTGTAACCGCTGGACTTGGAATCTTCTTACTTGATATCCAGGGAGGTCCATAAAAAATCACTTGGGAAACCTGAAATTAGTTACCCATATCCTTCGAGTGGTGGGGCTCAGAATTTACCCCCCCCCCAATAATAATTAAAAATGTGATACAAAAGCTCCAGTATTTGAACAACTAATGCATTGATCACTTTGCATGCATATTGATCATGAAGTGTTTCATCAGTTCCTGAAGATTGGTGGTGCCACCTTTATTTTTAGCTCAGCTGACTATAAGTCATCTGAGCTATAGTCGTGGTCCATTGTCCGTCCGTCTGTCCGTCCGTCCGTAGATGTGGCACGTTTTGAAACCGTAAGACCTAGGAATCCAAAATTCAGCATAATGTTAGATGTCCCCAAGATCTCCTACCAAGCCGAAAACTGGGTCTTTGCGACTTCGTTCCTTTGAGAAATTAAGGAAAAACCTAAATTTTTTATTAAAAACCTATTTTCACACTTCAGGACTGCCTAATATCCAAACCACTCATCTGTTTTCCCTCATATTTACCATAAATATTCTTCTATATAGTTCCTATGTACATGCCAGAAATTATGTCTGTATTATATAATTTAAAAAAGTTATGGCCCCAAACATAATGCATTTTGTAAAAAATCAGGAAAGATATTTGATCACTTAACACAAAACTTGTTAAAGCTATGGACTTTTTTTCCAGTAATATAACTTTAGTTTATCAAAATTAAATTGTATACCCAAAATTAGATCAAAATCTTTTAAATTTTTTAAAATATTAACAAAAATAAAAAATTGGTACCTAAAAATTTTGCCCAACTTTGACCATGGCACGTTTTTTTACTGTAAGTACTGTGGATTTAATTTTCTCAGCATGTTTTTGTTAGCATTTTGTCTGTTAACACCAAAAATTTGAAACGAGTTGATCAAAAACTGTAGATTTTATTCAAGTTTTCAAGCACCATGTAACAAATTGTTTACATCAAGCTAGTGTTATGCAGTTTGCAAGAGCTCAGCTCCCCAGCTTCAGCTCTCAGTTCCTAAAATTTGGCATACAATTAGATGTCTCCAAAATTCCCTACCATGCCAAGAATTTGGTCACTAGGACTTAATACCTTTGAGATATTAATGAAAAACTTCATTTTTCCATTAAAAACCCATTGTTACACTTCAAGACTGCCTAATATCAAAACCACTGATGTGACTTTAATCATATATAATATACATATTTTTCTATACATTCTCTATGCATATGCCAGAAATGATGTCAGTATTGCGTAATTGTTTTAAGTTATGGGCCCAAACATAATGCACTATGTAAAAAATCAAGAAATATATTTACTCCCTTAACAAGGGGATTGCTGAAGCTAGAGTTTTTTTGCCAGGGATGTAACATTATTTAATCAAGATTCAATTGAATACCCCAAATTAGTCCTGAATTTTTCAAATTTTATATGTTATTAGTATAAATATAAAATAAGTACCTTAAATTTTGCCCAACTTTGACCATGGCACATTTGTTTCCTGTGAGCACGGTTGATATAATTTTCATATCATGCACACAAGGATTTCAGCTTTTTAGTTTAGAAAGCTGAAAGAAATTGGCCAAAAATTGTAGCTTTTATTAATGTTTTTATGAGACCATGTCAGACCTTAACTCTCTCCAGCCCATCTTGAGTCACCTGTATGTTGACCTTGTTGAACTTTCAGCAAATTATGCATGCTTGAGGCGAGCCATACACTGTTGCAGGTAGGCAGCTTATGGCCAGCCACAGTTGATCCAGGTGTCCAACCCAACTCATCTAGTAGTTTTAACCAACAACATAACAATTAACAATAAATTAATAAATTTTAATGTTTTTTTAATAACAAATTAAAGAAAAATAAAAAAGAATTTGTTAGTTTATAATAACAGGAAATCAACTTGCAGTTACTGATGATAAAAGAATCTTGTATCGATGGATAGAATGTCACGTACTCCAAATAACACCATGCAGTCACCTATGGTATTTTTCAGTTCAATTTTAATGATAAAAAAGTAAATCATATTATTCATTACTAATCATTAGGGATCATATGAAGGAAATTAATGATAGACAAAGATGCAGTTGATATTATTAATCTAGATTCCTACTGTGTCTAGTGTGTACATTGATGTGAAATTAGTCCAAAATGAATATATTACATTTTTTTTTTTTAATATAAATAAAAGCCATAAAACCAGGTACTTTTGATCATAATTTAAATGTGTGAATTTTGTATATTCTGGATTCTCAACATAATTGTTTAGTGAAAACTGAATAAATGCCAGTAATGGTGGGAAAACTTTGCAATTGTATTTAAATACGAATATTAATATGTACTCCATTATAAAATGTCTTGCATAAAGAATTGGAATTCAGGTAAAAATGAAAGTATATGAATACCAGTGCAAATACTTTCAAAATGTATTCATGAATGCATTCATGAATATATTCTTTAATATTATTTTAATAATCATTTCAGTTATATTTCATTTTAAAAAATCATAAGATTCTCTTGTTATTTTTAACAAAAAATTATATTTGGGACAATATTTGTAATTTTTTTAATAAATAGTTAAACTCTTATATCATATGTTCTGCTTATAAGTTATATGGCCAAGTCAAAATCTGTGTGACAATAGTACTCCATTTGTTAATAAAATAAATGAAATCAATCCTCTTACCTGTCTCCAAAGATAATATCATAATCATACATAAGCTAAACACCAACAACTCATAATAAAGCTTATATTTATTACCACACCAAACCAGCATATGCCTCATTCCTAAATCATATTTTTAATCATATATAACAGCTGAGCGCCGTGACCCATAGGTCCCTTGTTTCCAATTTTTTCGCAATTTTTCTCAATTTTAGACCTTTAAAGATGTGGTCATCCATGAACAGGGCACAAATGGTAACCATTTGACTTGAAATCTTCTAACTTGACATCCAGGGAAGTCCATAAAAAATCTCCTTGGAATCCTGAAATTAGGTCCCTGTAACCCCTATCCTTTGAGCTATAGGGCTTGAAAGAACCCCTAAGAATAATTAAAAATTTGATACAAAAGCTCCCGTATCTGAATAACTAATGCATTGATCACCATGATTTATCGCATGCATATTCATCATGGAGTGTGTCATCAGTTCCTGCAGACTGGTGGTGCCACCTGTACTTTTTTCCAATTTTTAGCGAACCTGTGAGCTTATGCGATGGTGTGGCGTCAGCCATCGTCCGTCGTCTTTACGTTAAGCCATACTATCTTGAAAACGGCAAGAGGTAGCATCACCAAATTTTATGCAAAAAATTAGTCATCTAAAAAACTATATCAGATTTTGCTTATTTTTTGGCTAACTGCATTTTCTTAGATTTTATAGGGAAAAAGCTAAAAAAGCTTTAAAAATCTTCTTCTCCAAAACTGTTCAGCCAAATTGTCCAATATTTCATAGAAATGATTCCTGGAATAATCTTTCTCAAGTTTTTTCGAATGGTTTAAGTTCGGTGATTTTTGGCTGAGTTACAGGAAGTTGAACTTAGTCATCTGTCCATAAAAGCATACTAAAATTACAATCTCAGAAAAGGCTGGAGCTATCATCACCAAATTTTATGCCAATGTTGTTCACATGAGACATATCTGAAATTGAGGTATTGGTGGCGCCACCTGCATCGACCTTTTTTGTACGGGGTCATCAGTGCCTGTATCATACTGACAGCTACAAAAAACTTCTCTGAAACCATATGGCCAAATAGTTTAATATCGCACAGAAATGATCCTAGGGTAGTGCTTTCTGAAATTTGTTCAAATGGTCTAAGTTCAGTGACTTTTGGCTGAGTTAATGGAAGCTGAATTTAGTCATATGCTGTAACAGCCAATTTTAGCTCAGTGGCTACAAAGATCTTCTCCTCAAAAACCATTGGGCCAAATTCTTAAATCTCACACATTAATTATCCTTAGATGTTGATGATTAAAGTTTGTTCAAATGGTTTTGGTTCAGTGATTTTTGGCTGAGTTATGGGAAGCTTAACTTAGCCATTTTGCTGTATTTTCCAATATGAGTTATAAACCTGTAAAAATTTTTTTGACTGACCCTACTGAGGCCAATTTGTTTAATATTTTACAAGAATAATCCCCTGAATAATTCTTATAATAATTGTCTTTTATGGTTCCAAAGAATGAATATTGGCTGAATTATAAAGGTTCAATTGAGTCATTTTACCATATATGTTAGCTGTGTGAAGCAGATACACAGATAGATCTAGATACATCTAGACTGGCACCAGTTTTTCAGCATTTATTACATCATGCCTCTAGACATTTAGATTTCAGGTTATCTATGGTTAATATTGACAAGAATGTTTTTTAAAAGCTTTTAAAAAATGTAGATTTATGATTTTTAGATCTTCCTCATGCCAGAAAATGTTTACAATCACAGCTATACAGCTCTCTGTGGGTGTATAAAGACGGCTGTACATGGATTATAAATAATTGGTATCCATAGTCAAATTAATTCAAGATTTTGCCATCAGTGAGATGTATCTGTATTACAATTTTGCATTCAGTATGCATCTGTATTAATTTTTAGTGAACCTGTGAACTAATGCGATGGTGTGGCGGCATTTGTCTTCTGTACGTTTACCCATACTATTTTGAAAATGATTGGAGCTAGCATCATGAAATTTAATGCAAAAAATTAGCCATCTGAAAACTTTCTTAAATTTTATAGAGAAAAAGCTAAAAAAAAAACCTTTAAAAATCTTCTCCTCCAAAACACTCAAGCCAAATTGTTCAATATTTCACAGAAATAATCTTTTATACCATCTCCGTCAATTTTGTTCAGGAAGTTGAACTTAGTCATCTGTCCAAAAAACCATACTAAAATGCGGTCTCAGAAACAGCCAGAGCTATCAACACCAAATTTTTTGCCAGTGTTGGTCAAATGAGTCATATATTAAATTCAGGTATTGGTGGCACCACCTGAATTGACCTATTTTTGTACAGGGGTCATTGGTCATCTGTACATTAATCCATAATTTCTCAGGAATAGCAGGAGCTACCATTCCCAGATTTTATGCAATAATCTGTCACATATCAAATTTTGTGGGATTCAGCTTATTTTTTTGCTATCTGCATTTACTTAGATTTTATAAGAAAAAAGCTGACAATATTTTAAAAGTCGTCTTCTTGTAGACAGTCGAGCCAAATTGTTAAATATTTTACATAAATGATCCCAGAGGCAAGCCCTCTGAAATTTGTTCAAATGGTTTGCATTTGATGAATTTTAGTGGAGTTACACAAATTTGAAGTCATTCGACCAAGTAAGCATACTGACATAGTACTCTCAGAAATGACAGAAGCTAGCATTACCAGGTATCGTACAAATGTTGGTCACATGACTCATATTTGAAGTTGTAGATTTAGTGGTGCCACCTACATTGACCTGTTTTTATGGGCAAAAAACCTCATAATTTTAGCCTCTTTCAGCTTAATGATGAAACTGTCAAGTTGAATTGTTCAGTTTTTCAAAAGAATTATCCTAGGACATGGTTCTTTCAATCATATCAGAATATACTGAGATTGTTGAATTTTGGTTGAGTTGTGAAAAGCTTAAGTTGGTCTTATGGCCATTATTATGTCTTTTTCAAACTAAGGACAGCAATAGTGTTCTTCTACAAAATTATTATTTCAATTATATCTTCTGTAACATTGCACAAAAATTATTCTTAGGTGGCCTTTGTTCAAGTTTACTAGAATGATTTTTGGCAGAACTATTGGACCTTTAACAATGAAAGTACTGCATCTTTTATTATTCTAGATATTTTGATAAAAAGTTTATGAATATGTCAGCTTGAAAAAAGAAATTTTAACCAAAGTCTTTCAGTATGTGTAAACAGATATACCAACAGGCCAAGATTGAATCTGTATCTTAAAATAGGATGAGAAACTGCCAACTGTTTCAGATTTGGGAACAGATCAAGAGTTCATTCAGTGCAGCCAGATATAGGTCAAGAGTTCAATCAGTGCAGCCAAGCACATGGCATGTGATCACCTCATGGGTGACATGTGAACACCTGATGGGCACCATGTGATCACTTCATGGGTGTCAAGCCCCTGAGGGCAGGGCCCCTGCATGAGCTTATGCAATGGTGTGGCTACTATTTCAGATTTGGCAACAGGCTAGAGGTCAGTCTGGATCTATTTATAGCTTTGGCAGACTGCCAACTGTATCAGATTAGGCAACAGGTCAAGAGTTCACTCTGTGCAGCCAGGTATGGGTCAGGAGTTTACTCAGTGCAGTAGCTGCATTCTATTTATAACTTTGGCAGACTGCCAACTGTGTCAGATTATGCAACAGGTCAAGAGTTCACTCAGTGCAGCCAGGTACAGGTCAAAAGTTCACTCAGTCTAGCCAGGTGCAGGTCATGAGTTCACTCAGTGCAGTAGTCTGAGCAAGCAATTTGTCACAGTTCACTCGGGGCAACAGTCTTTCTCACCTAAGCCTGGTCAGCCCCTTGCATCAGACTCAAGGTAAGTTTGATGTATTGGCCTAATATTTTTGACCTGTCTATGTGTCTTTGATGTCTTTCTCGCTCACAAGACAGGTGTCGCCACCTACCATGACCTTTGCACACGTTTTTCTCAGGAGGGGTTTGATATATCAGTCTGAAATTGGGCTTATGTATATATCTCTGATAGCTTCGTTGTATACAAGACTGGTGGTGCCAGCTACAATCTTTTTAGTGTTGTGTGCACCTATGCCAGAATTTCAGCAGTGATGTTTGTGTAATTGTTTCTTATTCAAAATGTTTAGTACTTGCATAGTTCATATACATTAAAAGTAATGGTCCAGCATTGAAGCATTATACCTGGTGTATTTCCCAATGAACAGGTTCGCATTAGGCCTGTAGGCCTTGTTACACATTTTTTCTGTTTTTTATACCTTCAAAGATGTGGTTGTCTGTTTACAGAGCACAAATCATAACCGTTGGGCCTAGAATCTTCTAACTGGACATCCAGGGAGGTCCATGAAAATTTATTTAGAAACAGTAAATTAAATCTTTGTTACCCATATCCTCTGAGGTATGGCGCTTATAAATACCCACCAGAATAAACTAAAAATTTGATACCAAGGATCCAGGAACTAATGCATTGATCGTCAAACCGTTCATTAACAGGGCACAAATCGTAAGCATAAAGACTAGAATCATGAACTGCATCCTGGGAGATCCTAAAAAATTCTCCTCAGTAACCTGAAATTAGGTCACTGTGATCTAAATTCTCCAAGTTATGGGGGTGTTTGAGCACCCCAGAACTGCCAGAAATAATGTAAAATGCACACAAATTGCCAGATTCCTCAGGAAATGCTACATGGATTTTCATCAAAATTGGTATGCTTATGGTGTGAATGAACCTTGTTACTACTGGGCATGAAAGGTTGTGCCACCCTCATTAGCTTAATTATTACAAATTTTTACCTGTATTTTTGAGAACACAAGGTCTGATAACCAGGCACAAGTGTACTCCTAAAGGCTAGAAACAAGAACCTCTGTATCGTGAGAGTTCCCCAAAGTTCTCCTCAAAAACTTGAAATTAGGTCACTGTTACCTATATTCTTCGAGTTATGGGTCATGTTTGCCCAGAAATAATACAAAATATACACAAATTGTCATATTCCTCAGGAAAGGCTGGATGGCTTGTTATTAAATTTGGTGTGCTTATGAGTCTTGATGAATTTCAGCTAATATGCATGAATGATGATACCACCTACATTATCTTAATAAGTTGCCTGTGCAAGGACATATTGTCAACATGTCAGTCGGCTGAGCGTCATGACCTATCGGTCACTTGTTACAAGTGGTTATTCGTTTTAATCCTCGATAGCATAATAAGGTTCTATTCATGCACAGTCTGCTCTCATCCAATGAAAAAAGAACCAAACATTGACTGCATATTGTAAAATTGCAGTGTGCTGGATCCTTGGAGAGACCAAAGTGGCATTCAGTTGTGCTGTTGAAAGAATAGAGTGAATAATTCAGTCTCAGTCATCAAAGGATGAAAACGATTATTAAGTAATTAATTCAGTTGAAATTCAATAATCCATGACTAGAGAGAAGTGAGACGTTTGTTAAAAAGGCAGAATATGATGAACAAAAGTACAGATTTTATAGTGATGCATGCGGGTAAAAGACCCACTTTGCTGTGAAGGTTGTGAGAGGGGCCTGGACTGATGATCCCAGGGGAACACAGTCTGCCGTTCCTGGAGCTAAATTGATTATTAACGAAGTCTAAATGGTGATTTTTTTTGGTGTCATATTGCAAGATTTGATGGCTTCACCAGGAGCTCCAAGAGAATTGCTTAAGGCCAGATTTAAAATTTGTTGGTTTATGAAATATTATGTGGAAGGACTAAGGGTAAGAGAATAGAAAAATATCAAGATTTTTTGGAACTATCAAGCAGTTCTCTTATATTTAATTTGCCATGCATAAATTCAATTAATGACAGCACTCAGAACCCACACATACGTGTTCTTACCAGTTATTTTAAAGAGAAATAATATTCAAATTAAATTATCTGTATACAGCTTAAAGAAATTTTTCAGGGGTTTCATAAATCGAAACATTTATTTAATCTGGCCTAACACAGGCCAGTTAGTGGTGGTTTTCAGTTGCTTTGAGCTGCTGTTCCCACTTGGATCATTGATGAAATTCCAGACAAGCTGAGGATACTTGTGACCATAACCTCAATTGATTGCATTTCCCTCGGATTGTTAACCTCAAGCCAAATGGGTGCTGTGATAATACAGCAAAGGTGCTGTCAACACATATCAGTCGCCTTTTACTGTCACATAAAACAGTGAAACAAGACCTGGAGCTATCACATTTTTCCATCAAACAACCAAACGTGCTCTCCTGGAGGACTTTCTTTGATATCCAGATATTCGTATATTTTCTCTTGTATTTAACATTTGACATCAAGAATAAGATTGGTTTGATCATGTGACATCAAATTAATTTTATCACAGGATGTCTACCAAAGATCTGAAAAAGTTACAACAAAACAGACAAAAACAACCAAATATAGACTCAGCCATCCATACAGACATTGGAAATCAGGTGAACATTGGTAGATTCCAAGATTTCAAATATTTAATGTTTTGCATCATACATTAAATTAAAAAAAATATTTTTTTCTTTTTTTAAAAGAATATTTTTATTTGATAGAAAAATACTTAGATTTTTATCATTGCTTTTTCTTCTTTTTTTCTGTCCTTAATTGGTAGTAAGAAATTGTACTCATAAAATAATTCTTTAGGATTTGCTCTGCATTTACTAATCAAAATGGCATGATTTGAAAACAAGCAAAAAATTTTAAAAATTCAACTCACTGCTTTTTAGATAGACTGATAGTTTGCTGTTGTTGGCCATTTACAACTCAGCTGTTCAGGAAGAAATTTGTATTCTTTATGTTGATCAGGAAGCTATAGCAGTGTTGTGCAACATCTTCAACATGGACTTGAACCTGTCATGTTACACTGTGAACTATAGGTGTGAAGTCCAACTGTATAAACTACATATTAAAGTTTCAAGGAGTCCTCCTTCTGTCATCAATTTATAGAACAACATTTTTCTGATGTGATATGATGAATTATCGCACTTCAGTTTATTTCAGTTCATGGGAATGCACAAATGATAAGCTAATTAAAGTTATTTCAGACATTATGCAAACCAAGGTTTGTTTGTTCCATTTATGCATCTTTTTAACATATTTTGCATTAATCTTAGAAAAGTAACTTCTGAATTTAATATTCCAACTCCCATGTGGGCAAGGTTCATCATGAAGTTTGATTAGTGTGATCTTTGACCCTAGAAGCAATTAGCTATTATTATAAACTATTAGGGATAATATCACCAGTAATCCAGTTATTATTTACAGGCCAGATCAGACAAGAAAGCTGATTGATCATAACAGACGTACACATCAAGAAAAGGTTGCTACCTTTACCAGTCTGACCACACCTATATATGACTCAGTGATCATTTGATGATGTAAGGACTGGTAGTGTTCTCAAGACAACATAACAGTACTTATATTAAGTATTGTATCAGGATCATCCCCTATGTGGATAATAGTGTTGTGCCAGTTTATCGGACATATATATGATTTCTCATTTTCTTTCATATTCAGTTAAACTGGTTGCAGTTTTGTATAATCACTCACAAATGATTATGAATGCAGGTGCAAAGAAGCCTTTATATCCAGAAAAAAATGTTATATTCCTGCAAGATATAATAAGAAAGAGGAGACACAAAATAGAAAACAGCAAGTGCCAACAACCTGGCATAATGGTTAACTTGACCTGTCAATGTGATGCCCAAGTCTGAGTAAACTCTGTCACTATTTAAGGTGTAGTTCTATACAGCAGAGTAAATGGGGATATAGAAGCTACAGTAAATAATCAAATAAATAATCAATCAGTGGGTGTTTTTGTCCCCCGCTTCTGTGGAAAGGGGGACACTGATTTAAATTTGTTGTTCTATCTGTCTGTCCATCCATAAGGTTTTCTTTTCTGTGTGATAACTCTCCTAAATATTCCATTTCATTCAAATTTTGGTCAGTGATTGCTCTCATGCCTACCTTAGTTTTGATTGGTTTTGGACAGTCTGTCTGAAAAATGATTATCACCAGCTCCAAAACAAACAAAATCACAGCTAAAATTATGACATGTGGAGAAATCTTCAGGGGACAATGAAAACTATAACACAGGCACTATGACATGAGGAGACATCTTCAAGGGAAATAAAAACTAAAACATATTCAGAAAGCAGGCATGAAGATTATAGGAACCTAAAAGAACAAGAGGAAAAGTGGAAGACATAAATTCAACAAATTTGCTTGCTCTCTTTCAGTTATCAAACATAATTTTACAACCAATTTCTACTTCAAGTTGATACATTCATGATATTTGATCATCCTGTGGGAACTTAAAGCGACATAATGCATATAATCTTGAATTACTTGGAGAAGTTTATCCAAAAGTTTTGGTCCAAATTTTACATGAATTAGTTCGATCCAAACATTACATAAATTAGTTTGATCCAGATGTTTTAATCCAGACATTACATGGATTAATTTCATTCAGACATTTTCATCCAAATTTTACATGATGTATGTAGTTTCATCCAGATGTGTTGACCAAAAACTTTACATGAATTACTGAGATCCACACATTTTGATCAAACCATTACAAAAGTTAGTTTGATCCAGATGTTTTGATCTAAATATTACATGAAATAGTTGACATTTTTATCCAAACATTATATGAAGTAGTTTGCTCCAGACATTACATTAATTACTTTGGTGCAGATGTTTTGATCCAAACAATACATGGATAACTATGATCCAGATGTTTTAATTGAAACATTACATGAAGTAGTTTCATCCAGACATTTGATATATTTATACCTGTTGATGCTTCGTTTAACATTTAATATCACATGTTTTGGTAACAAATAAGTCCACTAATGGCTTGGTAGGTCTAGGGATTGATGAGCTCTTGTGTTGCAGTGTATTTAAAGAGTGGGTCATGCAGCCAGTACGGGCGGCTGTGTGTATTAAGGAGAGTGTGTGTTTTGTCACCTTTGACGGTATCCACAGGCCCTCTAGCTTAAGAATAGAGTTGTATGTTTTCATGGTCCCCTATTGTGCTGTCTACACTTCATCTTCCCATTACAGTGGAACAGGCAGCCTGTGCTTTATTGATTTATAGCCTGTTGGGTACCTCCAGGGGCTTCAACAGGTCGTGTTTGTCAGATAGAGTTCCATTTTTAGTAGTGGTTGATTCCTGACAGCGTGTGCCACACAGCTTCTGAAGTGTCCATGTTCTTGTGTGCAAAAATATCAAGCCATTCATGAAGGATATCTGTGATGTTTAGCTTTGAAAATGTCACACATTATCGTGGCCCAGCATGTGTTAAACCTGCTGTGGACTGTTGTATGCTGCTGGATCTTCTAAAATACTAGATGTTTAATCGTGTCAACAGCCAGGCCAAAGCAGTGTGACTGTGCTGATGTTTTATAATTGGGACTCTGCCATTTGACAGTAACAATTTTGCTTCTCAGTATGTGAACTCCTCATCTCATAGATTTACTCTTTTACATCTTCTTCCGGTTTTACCCTTTTATTCCTTATATTTTGACTGATATGTTACATTCTTCAGTCCAGTTTCAAACATTAACCTGTTTTGTAATTTACTAAAGAAATCATTTACAAAACCTTGACATTATCTGTAATCTACTGAATTAAACCATTGACAGAACATGGACCTGTTTTTTAATATACTGAAGAAACCCATTGACAGGACATGGACCTGTTCTGTGGTACAGTACTGAAGAAACCCATTGACAAGACATGGACCTGTCTTGTAATATACTGAAGAAAACCATTGACAGGACATGGACCTGTTTTGTAATATACTGAAGAAACCCATTGACAGGAAATGGACCTGTATTGTAATATACTGAAGAAACCCATTGACAGGACATGGACCTGTATTGTAATATACTGAAGAAAACCATTGACAGGACATGGACCTGTTTTGTAATATACTGAAGAAACCCATTGACAGGACATGGACCTGTTCTGTGGTATAGTACTGAAGAAACCCATTGACAGGACATGGACCTGTTTTGTAATTTACTGAAGAAACCCATTGACAGGACATGGACCTGTTCTGTGGTACAGTACTGAAGAAACCCATTGACAGGACATGGACCTGTATTGTAATATACTTAAGAAAACCATTGACAGGACAAAGACCTGTTTTGTAATATACTGAAGAAACCCATTGACAGGACATGGACCTGTTTTGTAATATACTGAAGAAACCCATTGACAGGACATGGACCTATTTTGTAATATGCTGAAGAAAACCATTGACAGGACATGGACCAGTCCTGTAATCTACTCAAGAAAATAAAAACAGTTTGGGTTAACAAAATGCATATACAAAAATGCATATACAGTGCAACTGTAAAAAATTCACATGAAAATTTAGGCATGTCCAACATGCTAATGTATATCACAGTTGATGAACTTGCAGTATCCTTGTAAAATTCATTGATAATCATTTTTATGAGGGTCATTTTAAGTCATCACAACTTCATTAAGGATGTATTGTTCTATCGTTCAGACACTGGACTTCATCACTCAAGATCTCCAGTCTGAAGAGCATATCAGGTCCTCTGTGGCAAATAATAAAATCTCTATAGTTTTGCTCCGAGATTTGTCTTATAGACAGAATATTACAAATGGATTATTCCAAGCCTGATGTGAAAAACAAACCTTAAATCTAAAAGGCATAGTGATAGCATATCCTTATGTATATTTACCCTCATATGTAAATGACAAAACTTAGGGCACCCCACCAAACCTCATGAAATCTGTAACATTTCTTGAGGATATCATAATGTATTTACATCTCATTCTTTGACATTGCATTGTTATCCTGGTATTTCAATGGAAAGGACCACCAACAGCTCATAGACCTATCCTTTAGAACTGTATATATTTTTTTTACACTATTTGAGTTATACTGCAAACAAGAAAGTAGACAAATACAAGCAAGACAGCCCTCCTAAATAACCTCAGGTTGAAATTGCTAGAAATTTCTGTAAACAACATCATGTTGATAATATTGACAAGAAAATAAATTATCTTGATTCTAGCTTGTGGTAGTCACATAATTAAAAACAGGAAAACCAATACAAACATGGGTTAAAAACATATTATGTTCCCTGGGTGAGATTAACTTGTACTTTTCTGGTAAACAGGCTGCTCTGTCACATGTGGGATGTGTAAAAAAATTTAAATTAAAAAAAACAAATCATGCAGCATATGATAAATATATACACACAGCTCAAAACAAGTTCCCTACCGGCTTCATTTCATACAGAAATGCAAACACAGTCTGTGACTGAATTGTTGATATAGCAGTTGACAGTCACGGCAGAACCAAAATATCTAAATGCCATGTGTCATGGTGCTATTGAAAGGTAAACACACACTGACAGAGCAGGATTTGATCCTAACAGATCAAGAATTATGGCAGACTTTTTCCGGAATGGAGACAGACAGATTTCAGTAATAGAGTGCTGAGTGAATCGGAGGGCATACTGAATACAGGCGTTCCCCCGCTTGTGCCGTCTAATTTGTCATGTCTGCTATTTGTTATGGTTGGTTCCAGAAACGATGACTGTCAATTCTGTTGATATAACATTTTGTGACCTGCTTGCAGAAGGCAACAAAAATCCCTTTTGTCTGAAATAAACCTGTCATATTTATTGATCTTATATTAATTTCACCATTTACAAGCCTCTGGGAATGTGTTATTTCACAGGACAACTCAAGCTAAATAAAAGATGCATTTCACACAATTTGATATGATTTAACATTTTATTTACACAAATTTTACAAATTTCATAAGAAGGAAAATACTGTAGGTATTCAGAGTCAACAATAATTTATTGTAAAAATCAGTGTTTTCCTTTTTTGTTAAATGTCCATCTGAAAGAAAGGACTTATATGGTGAGGGCAGCATTCGTAAAATGATGGTGTCAGTTCGAGTGGCCATATCTGTTTATCCGTGGGATGTAGGAGGGATGTTGTGAGATGTAACAAACATGAGACGTACAAATTTCTATGTGATGTCATCACTACAAATCATCAAATGGATCTAATTTTAGTCCATCAGCATAGGTCCTCACTGATATGTCACAAGACTGTACATCTGTTAAAGTCATATTTCTTTCTGAATTAATCATATGGAATCCATACATGACAGAGTATTTTGCTGTTAGATAATTATCACCTTTGTCTGAATTGCCTCTGAGGTAAATAAAGGTAGGCTTTAGTGCATTGATCAGAAATTATCACAAAAAACAGGTGGACAGGGGTAGCGGAATGGAGTATACAGATGTAACAATACACTGGTGCACCGATACATAATACCTAATATAAAGTCAAATATTGTATCGGTATAGTCAGATGTCCATGTGTTGATACATTGATGATATTTAATAGTTCAATTGAAAGTGATGTCTGACATTTAAAAATAGTTTTCAGTGCCATGTAAGGGCTAATTTAAGGCATCTAAGGTTAAAGTTTATTTTTTAGAAACGAACTGAACTAATTGCCTCTGATTGGATATTCATCTGGAAATCAATTTTATTTTTAATGTTTGGAAAACAGTGTTATATCAGTGTTAGTTTATTGAAATTTCTGTATACACTTATAAGGGAAAATTTAAATTGGAATCTAAATTATGATATATCATATATGTCTATAGTGTTGCAACATGAGTAAAGTATCATAATATGTATCATATAAAGAGATAAAGTGTAGATAAAGCCCTAATATTTACCAATATAATATTTCATTTGATTTTACTTCTCAGCAAATCTTCACATATTTAATAAGGTCAAATGTCACTAGACATCTTTCTGGTGTTGCCACAACAACTTACCCGGTATCTGAAAGATTTTGATGAAACTTACCATGAATATATACTTTAAATGTTCCCCAATAAAATATCTCACCTTACTTGCATGTTTTTTGGCAATATCTGCATGTGCATATTTATCAAGGTCAGATGGCACAAGACTTATGTCAGGCACAATAATGCACTCTGATGGTGCTCTTGTACAATTTTGTGAGTGTCAGTAAACTCACCAGTAATGTTTCCTGTACAATATTCATCCATTAATGTGCAATGCTTTTATCATGATGAAAAATTTAATTCTGATTTTAAAGATTTTCCTAATGTGCATTTAAAGTTTTAATTTATTCCATTGAACTTTGAAATAGAAGGTCAGAGTTTTAATTAAGATATTTTTCCATATGCTTTTTGAGTTGTTACATCTTTATCTTTTGTCTTTTTTCATCTTTGTAAATATCAGGTTTGCTTTTTGTTCACAAGATTTTCAAATTTGTGATATTTGTCAAAAGGAAACTCTACACTATGTTGCAAAAATAAAATGTTCATGAGTAATTATCTGGCGGGTTTGGGGGACTTTGCACACACTAAACGATGTAAAGCACTCCAGAAAGACGTGTTAATGGGGCTATTATTCCACATGTGAAATGTACACGACATGCATTGGTGCTAACTGCCCGTGTTAACCCTAAATCAATTTGGCCAAACTGCTTTGCCCAAAACCCTTTGAAAATGTTTACTGTGTGAAAAGGGTATAAGATAACTCATCTACACAGTAAACAGTCATTTATATTGTCTATCCTACAACTGTATCCCAAAGCGTCATTTCTCTTTCATTGAAATCAACACCAGACAAGGATTTATCAAGTCATTTCTTTTGTGCTGAAACTGATTAAATTTTGACAGATCTTATTGAAACTAAAAAGAGATTACGTGACTTAAAACATTTTTCTTTCATTGAAAGTGACAAGGGCCAGCTGTCACTTGAGAGATTTCTTGGTACAGAAACTGACAAGTAACAGATGTTACTCAATACAGTCCCCTAGCTGACAATGAAACTGACAAAATTCCAGTGTTATCAGTACAGTTCTGTTACATTGAATATATATGCAAGAGACAGGTTTAATGTACTCCAGGAAGTCCCTTAACAATGAAATAAATGAGTCTTTCATTATTTAAACCATCTCTATTATAGGTTTTCTTAGGCTTTATACCTATTATAGATCTTATATTTTATTAATTTTTGCTCAAGTTTTAGTGATTCATGTGACTTTGGCCAATCTAGGACAGTAGGACAAGAATCAGTTAAAGGGGCCCAATCACCTTTCAGACCTTTATAAACTAAAGGTAATCTATTGGAGTTTTTATAAAAAATAGGCCAGAAAACACTAATATCACTGCAAACAGGCTGTTTGTTTTGTTTATATCAGTTTGTTTATAATATGTGGGGGATATTTAGTTTCCTGGCCATTGGTTTTCTGGATCCTTGTCACAAGCACAGGTTCTCTCTGTTCAATCTGTTTCTGGTAATTTGTAAGGGAATAAATGCCTGTGAAGCTAGATGGACCGGATATTGGAGGATTTCTAGATGTGGGAGGGAATAAAACATGGAAGAAACTGACGTGGGTTATCATTTGTAAGTGCGTTGTCACGACTGGCTTATTGAGTTAGTACTATAAATAAAAATTGCCTAATATGAATGTTTGTCACAGACCTACCCCCTTGTCATGCAGCTAGGCTCATTGGTCACTAGGTGCTTAGTTTGTTGTTCCGTAATGGTACATTTACGCTACAACCTCCTGACAACACATACCGGTGGCAGTAAATCGCTCGTTATTGAGGCAATCCAGGATTGATAATGAAACACTCCGTTAAATCTGCAACCTTTCCACATGAGGTCAACCTGATTCCCATAACCCACTGCTATTGGGAGAAAAAATGCAGCACATTTATTCATTGTGTAGAAATTCACCTTAATGTATTTTGTAATTTGAAAACCAATCCAGTTATTGGGATTTCAGTTTTACCTGGTTGTTAGTGATCAGCTCCATGGAAACTTGAGAATACATGGCAGAGAACAATACACTTGAGTGAAAAAAAAACGTGAATAAAATATGCATGACTCATAAATTACCTTTTGTTATAGAATTTGGAATTTTTTCAAGGATAGGTCCATGGCCTGTTAGTGACACTGTCTATTGAATGAGGATGAAGGTATCCATAAGATAAGAATGATATGATATTATTAAGCCTTCTGGATTTCAGGTTTTATATGCACGGGGTTAGGAATAATCCATAAGTCATAACCAAACCTGTCGTTAAGACATTAGAGCGAATCTCTTAGGTTCAAAGAGATTAAACTATTATGGCATTGAGGCACCAGTGGAGTTTAAACCAGGGACCTTCGGCTCCAAAGTCCAATGTCCTAACCTCAGGCTACATCCTACCCTACGTCCAGAATTTTAACTTTACGTGGCCACTATTTCAACATGTGTCATAGAAATGGCCAATGTCACTGTGGACAGACCAAATAATACGATCAGTCATTAAAAAAAGAAAAAAATTCTAAATTTAATTATCCCCCAATTATATAACAGGTTTTTCACATACTAAAAATATACTTGAATATCCTTGAGTACTTTAGCACATTTTCTAGTCCTTGAAAATCCTTGAATTATGGAAATTCTGAAATTTTCCTTGAAAAGGTAAACTTTTGAATTGAATTTTAAACAAAATCATGTCCATGTCAAACCAAAAGATCCAACCTGTTCACAAAAAGCTCATTAATTTGTAAAGAAGATTTTAAGAAAATATTAATAGATATGTGAGACCATGCAAAAAAGACCCACAAAAGTGAAACAGGTCATATATTGGTCCACCCTTCTGTCAGAGGTCATTTCCACTCAGAGTGAACGTCTTCTAGTTTTGAACTGTGAGGATGGCTGTCTTGTCTCAACTGTCAAACTTTAAAATCAGTTTGATGATTTGGGTTGGTCTGTTTGTCCATCCCTCATGGTTTCATTTCAAATGCGATAACTTTCCTAAATATTATCAAATTTCATTCAAATTTGGGTCAGTGATTGCTCTCATGTATACCTTGGTTGGGATTGGTTTTGGAGTGTCTGTCTGAAAACATATTATCACTAGCTACAAAATAATTAAAAAAAAAATTCCCTTCTGTTTCCAATTCACAACAAAAATTATGACATGTGTAGACATTTTCAGGAGACAATGAAAACTAAAATACAGGCACCATGACATTTGGAGTCACCTACAGGGGAAAATAAAAACTAAAACATGAGATCACAGGAAGCTAAAATTACAAGAGGTGGAAGTGGGGGACAAAAATTCCACAAATTTGCTTGTTACATTTCAAAGAAATGCCTTCCTTTTTACTTTTCACATGTGCATGCTTACATTTTACTGTGAAGTCCTAACCACAAAAACACCCATGTTTATGTAATTTACCTTGAAACGATTCTTATCCAACACATTTGAACCGACTATATTATTCTCTTCACTACATGTACACCTACATTGGTGGAGTACTTCAAAGCCCCAGTGCATTGTGGGGCTTATTTCAATGCCCATACGGAACCCTAATCAGCAGAGTCATACTTTTGTGAGTCTGATTCTGCACACTTTGACATATTGGTCAGAGCACTCAGGGGGGATGTAATTATAGATTTGGAGGGACTCCACCAGTCATCCTGGGGATTAATAGATAATGTCAATAATAACGAGGACTGAGATCAGGAGTCTGGCCCTGCTGCCATTGGGTGGTTATTGATATTTTGGTAACACATGGGGAGCGTTATTAGCTATATGATTCTCACATATAATAAGACACCCAAAACAGCAAAAGATGAAGAGACTGCATCAATGAAGGGGCAGTAATTACGATTTCGTACATCCTTGATAATGTGGCTTTAATATAGGTTGGGGGGTCTGGAATGAGCTTTAGTAAGTTCTCAGATAGGTCCATTACTGTTAGTCACTGAACCTCTCACCTTGGTGGTCATGTGACCCCGTACGCTGATCACAGCAGAATTATTGTATGGCTAATATGGCTCAGTATGTCATTAAAGTGACTGTTAATTCTCACAGTATATTATGATTAGTTCACTGTGAAGTGTGAACTGGTGATTAAGTGGGACTTCTGCTGATTCCTGTATTATCTATATTTTCCTATGAAAAAAATGTCACTTATAATTTCCTATATTATCCACTATTTAGACCAAAATCTCATATATTTTTTTTATGGTTTTTCATTCCACACTTATTTCATTATTGTTAAATCTGTTAATTATTAATGATTATTAACACCTTTCATTATTGAACACAATTCAGGTAGAATTGTGTAGGTAAGTGTTGCAAGGATACAATTACAGGCTTCTAAACGAGTTAAACAGACATTTAGCTGCTGATAGTCAAAGAAATATAATAAAAAATAAAATGATAGTCAACTTCATTGTTTTGCAGTGAAAATGCCTTTTTTTCCCCTAAATTTTTGGCTGAAACTCCTATAAACTCCTATAATTTTGTGTCAGTTGCTCCTATTAAATTGTAATTTTCTTCAGGAGTCTGGTGGGAGATCTGTTAAGTCTTAATATTGGTTTTTACTGTAAAAACTAAACTTGATACTTATCAAACATCTGATTGAACCTCAACATATAACCTTTCATGACTTTAAATTGTTTATGATTGATTGATTTTATTTAGGTAGTCAGATACATGCTTATAAAAGGCCATTCATCATAAAATACAGTATCTTGACATAACCAAGGATAACACTTAAAAGTTTAAAAGTATAAACTTATTTCCATAGGGTCCTTGTGATCAGATTATACAAGAGAAAAGGGACATGCAAAATACCTGATATTAAATCAGTAGTATTAAAAAAAGATGTAAACAATAATTAAGGACTTCAAAAAAAACATAAAATATTGCTACATTTTTAGAAGTAGTGTGTGTATAGGACTGATCATACCAAGCATATTTAAAAATACAGAACAACTAGAAATACATAAACAACTATGTCATGACTAGGCACAGTATCCATCACAAAGAAAAGAAAAGAGAAAAAAATGATCAATTAAAACAATTATAAATAGAAGTATAGTTTACTTTAAATGTCTAGAGACCAATGTGGTATATCACAGACTGTTGTATAATTTAAATGACTAGAAAACATTGTTGTGTATCAAGAGTATAGTATAATTTAAATGAATACTTATTTATTATAAAGCCAGGAGACATTCCACCTCATAATATGTCAAATTAGTCACACTATTTCAACACACCTTAGACAGTCATTAGGTTTTTCCCTCTCCCTATTGGCCAGCTCTCAACCAATCAACATGCATTTTCCTATGAAGTGGTGTGGTCAAGTGCATTTCAATCTTTCAACAACCTTTGAACCAATTCGGACAGATTTTCATTTTTCCCTCCTCCTCCTAATCTCTACTTAAACTTAACACCTCTTGCTTTTAGACACATTCCATCTCCTGACTGTCTATGCTTCTGTTATTAGGGCCCTGCCCTATATAGTGATCATCTTGTCTGTCTGTCTGTCCATCCTTCAGTCTGTCAGTGATGCTTTTTCGCATGCAATATCCCAAAGAGAATTTCAGACTGGCAAAAAATTCAATAAGGCTGCCAGAGCACAATCTGTGATTTTCTTTTGTGCCTGATATCCCAATGATAATACAATGGATCTTTCTCAAATCCACAGGGATAATTGGTGCCTAGGAGGGCTCCTTCCCTATCTAATTTCATACCCGCCAAAAATTCAATAAGGCCGCCAGAGCACAGTCGGTGATTTTCCTTCACGCCTGATATCCCCGTGAGAATACAATGGATCTTTCTCAAATTCACAGGGATGATTGATGCCTAGGAGGGCTCCTTCCCTATTAAATTTTTGACCTGCAAAATATTCAATATGGCCACCAGAGCACAATCTGTGATTTTCTTTAGCACGTGATATCCCAAAGAGAATACAATTGATCTTTCTCAAATTCCCCGGGAAAGTTGTTGCCTATGAGGGCTTCTTCCCTATCGAATTTCAGACCCGCATAAAATGCAGTATGGCCGCCAGAGCACAATCAATGATTTTCTTTTGTGTGCCATTTCCCAAAGAGAATATACAATGGATCTTTATCAAATCCACAGGGATGATTGGTGCTTAGGAGGGCTCCATCCCTATCAAATTATTATGGCTGCTAGAGCACAATTGGTGCTTTTCTTTAACACCTGATATCCCAAAGAGAATACGATGGATCTTACTCAGATCCACAGGGATGATTTGTGCTTAGGAGGTCTCCATCCCTATTAAATTTCAGACCTGCAAAAATTCAAAATTGGCTGCCAGAGGTGATTTTCTTTCACTCATCATGTTCTTAAGAGAATATTTTATAGAAACCTTGTCTGATCTTCATGTCAATACACAACACCTAATGTTCATGTTCCTTGCTTGAAGCTCTACACTTCTGTTGTAACCTGTTTTAATGCTCAGTGTTTCTTCAAAGCTGATCTTTGAAGGCATTTGATCTTATTGGACTGGTCGGTTTTAGACAAGTTTCACTATACACCAATTCACTCTGCGGGGCCCTCTGAGGACCATCCTCCAATAACATCTAGTTGTTCTTTAATTGTGCTTTATTTCAATGATGTACTTGTGTGGGGTCAGCCCCCCCCCCCCCCCTCCATCAGGCATCTGTGTGTGTTTCAAACAATCAATTAAATTACATGTACAGTAGAACGTCGAATATCTGAACACCATTTATCCGAAAAATCGTTCATCCAAAATAAATAACGGAGAACCGAAATTTTGACCATATATCCGAAATCTGAACAATGACAAAAATATCAAATTAAAATGGTATAAAAGATTGTCTGATTCAAAACAAAAGTAGCAACTTAAGCGGTGATACATATTAGCGTCTGGTTAATGCCAAGCGTAGGCAGTAGGTGAAAACACCGCCATGCCGGCCATGGTTGTCCTCCCTTTAATCAGAATGCCCAGGCCGGGGTAGTTAACCTGTACAAACAAATGTTACAACAGATCATTACTGAGTAGCCGACTGCAGGTTGTAGGTGTGATAAACTCAGCCTTGCCGATCCGTGTAGTCCTCAGTTCAGCTTGATCAGGTTGGCTTTAAAAGATAGCTTTGATCTTCGTTCCGTTAGTCGCCCAGGCCTTGAGTAAAACGGTGAGCATTAGTTGAATTTATATGCGCCTTCGTTATTTAATCACAAAGTCTATTGGCCAGATTATTTCTACTCAATATATGGGAATTTCGATTAGCGAGAATCGCTCCTTACGACTGCAGTTGAGGAAGTCTGAACTTTTTATAAACCATGCTACGAAGCTGATTAAACCACTGTGATAGTGAATGTCAGCACGATTTACTGCTCATCCTGATTATTCTCCATATGAATTTTTACCTACTGTTAACTCTAACTCGTCAATGGAGTCAGGTAAGCGCCATGTCCTGTCAGTTGATAACATACTGTCGATATTGCAAGACTTGACATGCGTACCAAGCAAGCTGACCTTGCCAGAGAATTCAATGTCGAAAGATCTATGATCTGTGACATTTACGTTTCTTTTCATTTATTTGAAATAAAAATGTGTACATAAACTTGTTAATTTGTACATTCAACCGATCCTCTCACTTGCCATTTCAATAAAAATACAGTAAATGTTTAAAGGTTCCTGTGGTTAACCTTTCTGCCGAGAGATGGCAGCACTTTCGAGGTCATGGCAGGTCATTCTAGTTATCATGGCAGCCAGGTGTGACATGATGTAGTTGCGATACCGATTGTTTCCAGTGCAGAGCTGTTCAGCAATAATTAAATTTATATATAATAATGTGTTCTATATGGTGAATTTTTTAAATTGATCGAAAATGTTATAATATATTGTCACACGTTTATCAGGGGCCAGCTTCATCAATTCGGGTCAGTCAGTATCTGGTAATGTCCCGAACTCAGCGGTAGACCTAATCACGTTGATTCTTAGAGCAAATTCATGAGAAATCATTTATGCGAACGATCGTTCATCCGAACAAAAAGCTTGTCCCCCAAGGCTTTCGGATAAACGACGCTCTACTGTATTTATGTTTTTCATAAGGAAGTGCCCATCAGGAGTAAAATACAAAATGTGTTTTGCTTTTTCTTTTGTAGAACTGTACAACTAAGTGGAGTCACACAGGTACAACTATCTAAACTAATTAAAACTCATCTGTAGAAGCTACTTCTAAGAAAATATATATGGTCATGTTAGGTTCCTGTGTACACTATGATCATATTCAATGAAATTCCTGTATGTTTGGATGAAGATTCCCATAAACTCCTATATTTATTTCTCACTTGCTCCTATAAAATCTCTCTATTTCTTCTGGAGATTGGTGGGAGCCTTGTATTAATTAAACTGATATTTACCTTGAGTTTTTATCTTTTATCAACTGTGTGATGAGTGGAATTTAAGTAGATACCAGTTGTAGAAACCAATGAATGTCAAATTACTTGAGAAACAGAGAAGCTGTAACTTAGGTAGTGTCTGTAGATCAAAACACACAGGATTAAAACTACAAACATTCATTATTAGTAGAACAGCAGAAAGTAATATATATGACACTAATACAAAATTTCCATATGTATATATCTGGGGTTATGTCTGTACTGGCTAAATATTTGTTGCACCCAAGAAATGTCACTCTGTGACACTTGAATGAAGATTTATTGATAATTGAAAATATTTTACCAAAGAGCATACTTTAAAATCATTAACCCAAAATGCTTTAAAAGTAAACTCTTTTTGTTTTATTCCTAAATTTGAATAAATTCCCAAGGATTTACTATCAGTCAAGGTTTCAGTATTATGTAAATATGATACTTCTTCTGGATTTTTGTGTCATGTTTTCTGTATAATCTAAGGTCAGTAAAAATTGTAATCCGAATAAGTTAAATTGAAACAAAACAAAAATGGAGAGGCTTGAGTGGTATAGACACAAAAGATAAATAGGTAATTGTTTACTGATACAGAAAAAAAACAACACTGGGAATAGGGAATAAATATAGAGAATAAATAGCCTATGGAGAAAAAACTGTTGTCAAAGGAATATTACTTGTCAGAATGCTTAAAAAAAGTAATGAATGATCCTGAAAATTTATATACAGTGGAAAGAAACCTTTTGTAAAACACTAGTGCTGTCAATGCAGTGCCTGTCTATCAATTAAAATATTTTTGTCCCCAAATTATGAGTCTCTTTGGTGCTAGATGTGTACCTCATCAATAACTAGGTAACTATGGCAACATCAGGACCAGGTGGCACACAGGTGAAATTTATCTGTTGTTCCAGCATCTTTTAAAAAGGGTCAGTTCAGAATTGTTTCCTGTTTCATCATAGGTAGAACATTAATGTTATCTTTAGTAGAAGATTTGTAATGTGAAAGAACAAAGGAGAGGGAAACAACAAAAAGTAGACATATGTTAACACAAATGATTAAAGATTTATATGACAAAAATTGTGATACTGTTATGGAGTAGGAAAGTGCATATTTGTGACTTAACACATATTTCAAGGAATATTTCACACACCCCACCATTGTATCAATACTTATTAATAGATAAATAAATGATATATTGCTGGTGTATGTATTGTTCACCAAATCTGACATGGATCTTGAAAAGCCATTCTGTTAGAAAGGAAATTTCACCTCTATTTTCTCAACTACCCTCTAGATAAGTTAGACTTGATATAAGATACAATGTAATACCTGCATATGATAAACATGTTGTTACGAAGACAAATTGCTCAGGGGAAAATTCTGGGCCGATCCAGGATTCGAACCTATAATGGTGGCCAAAAGTCCGGCGTACCAACTGCTTCGCTAGCAAAGCAAAGCTTCACTAGTGAGACAGTTCGGTCAGCTTTATGTCTACCCGTAACACACCCCCTTTTAAGAGCATTCTGCTATCAGAACAAGACTAATTATCCCAGGAGTCACACTTTGGTGAGCTTATTTCCTGGGCCACAAAGTGAAGGTTCACGTTGGACGAGCCCCCATTTTGTTACAAAGACAAATTGCTCAGGGGAACACATAGGGTCGATCCCAAATTCTGACCAATGTTGGTGGCGCACAGGTTCCGGCGTACCAACCACTTTGCTGGCAAAGCAGGCTTCACTAGCGAGACAGTTCAGTCCGCTTTATGTCACCCCGTAACAATGTTAAATAATGTGATATAGGTCAAACATCATATGAATTCAGCAATGTATTATTTTGTAATGTATATTATGAGGCAACGAACTCCAGAAGCTGTTCTACCAAGTGACCACCATTGTCTCATGATGGATAGCACTGCATCAGGTTTTTATGTATTGCAATAGACTTTCTTTATTGTGATAAATTGTTAGCAACAGGGCAGGGAAGCCACGAATGCCACTTAACTGCACATCCCCAAAAGCCATTATCACTTCCCCATAAGAGACTACACTGTAAAACCATGGACGTGAACTGTGAGTAAGGTTCTGCAACATGTAAAAGGTTTCAAACCTAAATTGCATTTACTGCACCTAAATTTTTTCCCAAGGGCAGTTTGGAAAATGGAGTTCAGATCTCGTTTGTTACAGCAAGTCTAATCAACAACCTTTTCATAAGCACAAATCTAATACTTATTTTAGAACAGTAAATTGTCTTGGGTACTAATTTGACCTGATCTTTATAACAAGTCTTTCATTCCTACTCTTTAATCCTCTTAGGAATGGAGGTGCATTAATATTTAGTTTAGTTTTCCTCCCTAAAGTGCTAATGTTATTATGGTTAGATAATAAAACATAGAATGGATAGAGGTCAGACCTGTTTGTCATTAATACTTGGATGATGTCTTGTCATTAAATGTCAGTTTTCCAAATGTATTTGATGATTATAATACTAAAAAAGTTCTATTTAAAATCCAACAATTACTTAGATGTTGAACCTGTGGGAGACAAAATTTCAAATTGTAAAATTAAATTGAATATTGATATGCCATTTATAGACGGTTTAAGATTGATACAAGGATGATTTGAGAAATCCTTTAAATGTGTTGGAGGGGAAAATTTAGAGATAAAATTACGAATCTCATGAAAAGAAGATCTTGATATGTGGATATCTCATTGCTTATTGAGTAATACAGTAACTGCTTTTTGGCTCAATTTGTCATCTGGGGTATAAAAGGTAACCTTCAGTCAAGTATTCAGCTGGATGTCCATTAACGGTGCACTTTATAAAACTTTTGAAAACAAAGTACTGCAAATTTGCATGTGGGTACTTGTGGACACATTTTCTTACTCTGTTTCCTAAACAAGGTGCCTGTGACTTCAATTATATGAGTCATCATCCAGAAAGGTGATTCTTCCTGACAAAACCTTTACTAACCAATGAATTCTGCCCAACTCGTGAACACGTATGATTATTCTTTTGATTTAGCATATTGATTCGTCTACTCAAGATCGACCTTTATCAAGATAATGATTATCACTTTATTATTATGGAATTATTTGCAGAAAAGTTTGATGTGTTCTGTTCTTTGTTACAGTGGCAGAATTTGCTCAGAAAGTGTCCTTGGCCCATGAACAGTTCGCCAATCAGATGCAGAATGTTGTAGACTCATTCAAGAAGAAGAACCAAGAGCTTTCCAAAGAAAGGTAGGGTTTAGGAATTTCTCCTTCACTTAATGTTTTTCCTGAGTAAACGTAAGATGTTGCAGTTCTTGGTGTTTAAGTAAGGATATTGTGGTCATATATGTTTTAGGAAAGACATACTGCATTTTGGTCAGGGACCCTTTAGACAGAACTGTAAGAGGTATGACATTTAAGATTGGATAGTATTATGATATGTCACTAATCAACCATCATTGGTTTAACCCTTTACTGTTTACATTTATTTTAGATTTCCGACAAATTCTGACACTATTTATATTTACACTAACAGCCATATCTTTTCAAGCTTTTTTTGTATCTTTATCAAATTTTCAACAGTTCCCAGTAAGAGGGTTTGCTAAAGATTATTGAAAATCATTGAAACTTAGAAATAATATGCAATATTTTATTCCTGAAAGAATCTATACATATCATGCCATTCTAGTTGCCCATTTAGAGTGCTCTTTAGTGGCTTGTAAACAGTAAAGGATTAAACAAATGGTATTTGCCAGAAGAATGTTAAATTTAAATGAATCTTTGAAGACCTGCTCCATTAAAGCCTTTCTAAGGGTTTCTGGTTAAACATTGATAAATGTCTATTACTCCCATTTTGATATTGAAATTTTCTGAACTATGCAGGCTTTCATTATACATGTATTTGAAACTCTTTTAAAATGTAAATGACCACCTTGTCTCACTCAAGACAATAAATAATATTTCACTATACATTTTCTGTTTTACCCTTTTTTAGCTCAGCTGACTAAAAGTGCTATAGTTGTGGTCCTTTGTCCGTCCTCCGTCCGTTCGGACTTTAACAGGGCACGTTTGAAAACCATTGGTTCTACGAATCCAAAACTTTGCATACCATTAGATGTCCCCAAAATCTCCTACCATACCGAAAATTGGGTCATTAGGACTTTGTTCCTTTGAGATATTAAGGAAAAACCTCCATTTTCCATAAAAAAGCCATTGTTACACTTCAAGGCTGCCTAATATCAAAACCACTGATCTGTTTTTGATCATATTTAGTATTCATATACTTCCATACATTTTCTATGAATATACCAAAAATTAGGTCAGTATTTGGTATTATGTTGAAGTTATGGGCCAAAATATAATGCAATTTTTAAAAAATCAGGAAATATATTTACTCACCTAACATGAGAATTGCTGAAGCTGGAGACTTTTTTTCAGGAATATAACTTTATTTAATCAAGATTCAATTGTTTGCTCAAAATTAGATCTGAATTTTGCAAATTTTTCAAGTTATTAGCATAAATAAAAAATCAATACCTTAAATTTTGTCCAACTTTGGCAATGGCACTTTTTTTCCCTGAAAGCACTGTTGATTTAATTTTCACAACATACATACATAAGGACTTGATCTTTGTAAATCTGAAATTTCAAAGGAATTGATTGAAAAGAGCAGCTTTTATTCAAGTTTCCATACACCATGTCAAGTGTTGTTTACATCTAGCCCACCATATAGTACAGCCTTCACTTGCATTATGTGACCGACCCCAGGCAGCTTGCCTTGGCTCAGCTTGGCCACTACTAGCAGGCTTCCCCTCTGCCCTGCACCCCCCCCCCCCCACCCCGATTGTGCATTAACTAGATGAATGTTATAATTTTCTGTATTTTATTTTATACTTGGCCATGCTACATTTTAGATTTTGTATTGTGCCACCAAGGGTTACAATGATTTAAGTGCACATTTAATTGTGTCCACAAAGTGGTGTATTGCTATGAAAGTACGTGTGGATGTTCATCAGATAAGTAATTCCTTACTTCAGAAGAGTAAAAACTTCCTCAGGTGTGAAATTGAATATTAATTCCAGTAATAAATTAAAGCTGAGATAGTAATTAGCACACTGATATTGTTTGTTCCTCATTCAACAAACAATGTTTATACTTTATTTGAAAAGATGTTTTTATTTTATCAAATTTACTGAATCTTTTATTTCATTTCAGTGAATAAAATTAAGCATGTACTGAAAATTCCAATGTGCGAAACTTATTCTTCAATTTTTACCACATTCCGCGCTTCATATAATGAGTCTGTGTTCCCAGATAACTTCCGTATGTAACTGAGTATGACAGTAGAAGTGAGAACAGAGGACTAAATAAACCTCTGTGAACTGGCTGGGAGCTGCAGAATTAGCAGAGAGTTTTCTAATGAGATGTACATTGCAAAATATGGGCGGGTTGGCATTAAAATACTCTGTCTGAATACTCCTAAAAAATACTTTGTCTGACCCGATTAATAATCGATCATCAGTGGGATTCCTCAAACCGATGATCGATTATGAAAATCCCAACACTACCAATCACTTATCTGACCTTCTTTAACTAAAGGTAATCCTGTGGAGCTTTTATAAAAATTGGCCTGAAAATGTGGATATCACTACACACAGGCTGCTTGTTTTGTTATATCAATGTGTTTATAATATGTGGGGCCCGCAAATATAAAACAATTTGAACAAGGGCATATGGAATCAAGTCAGAAAAGCCAAAGCTTTGCAAATGGCATTTTGCAACAAGTTACCTTTCTACCTTCACATATATGCACCTACCACGTAGGTTACATGTTTTTCCTGTTTGTTAAACTACTGTGTTTACAAACATGTTGTTGACAAGTTCATACATCCTTCATGAAGAGGTCATTAGAACTTTCACAACCAAAATAACCATTTGTATATACAGAGAGGAAGCCATAAATCACATTAATTCTTTTTCAAATGGAAGGTGAATGGGCTCCTTTAATTTCTAAGGATCAGTCCCTGACATTTTAATGGCAGTGTAATGAGGATGATGATATTGATGTGATGATTCTAGATGTCAGCTACAAAGATCTGTTCTGTGTACATATTCAAACACCTGATTTTAACAGTCATCTGGGGTTCTCCTTGCTGGTCTTCATTAATTCTCCACCTGTCCTACAGAGGGAGCAAATTGTGAGGAAGTCCTCCATACATCCGTCATTAGTCCTTTGGGAGGATTGATGGGCCATTTTGTTAGTTCAAAAAGGTTCAATCTTCAATCTCACGAACATTTACAGTCAGACATCCTTCCTGACAGGATGTGATAGACAAGCCTGGTCATTAAATGTTTGCCTCATTTGATTCAAGTAGGAGCTTTATTACTTTGGTAAAGCTAGCAATAAATACAGTTTAAATGGAGTCATTCATGGTTTGGTGGTTCATGCACCAAACTTCTGACTCAAAGTTTTAAGTTCAGTGTTCTGGTAAAAGGTGAAATTTCTGAACCGGCATACTAGCTAGAACATTACATATCCAAACTGCACGTTAAAAATGTTTATTTGTAAATAAAGACAAGGAATTTAACTCTACCTTGTTTACCAAATATCAGACACACCCAACTGAACAATAACAAAATTATGTCTCCCCCTCCATGGGGAGACAAATGGTCTGTCCGTGGCAGTATCATTTGTTTTCATTGTTGGCATCAATCATTGAATATTTCATTTCATGTGAATGTGATAACCTTTGAATCACTCCATATTTTTTCATGAAATAAGAAATTTAAATTGTTTCTACCAATACCTTGGACAAGTTTGAAAACCTGTGACCGTGACCTTCATCATCAAATTTTTAAGAACTATAACTTTTGAACCATTCATTACATTTTCATGAAATAATATACGTGAAATGTTTTTCCCAAAATCTCTGGAGCATTTCTTCCAAAACTTCTGATACTTACAAACCCTCTTCAGAAATTATACCTGCAGTTCCAAGCGGAATCTTTGCCCCTTTCTGTGTCCTCTTTGCAGATATCAGTCATTATCTACACATCCCCTTCTGTATATCTGGGTTATTTTGTCATCATTCAATCAGGGCATCTGGCAAAATGTTGCTTGGCTGAAACTCTTTCAGCCTCATCAAAATAAATTTCTGTACTATGTCCCTTCTGTTAATCCTTACTATGTGACAAATTTATTGTATTATGCTTTTTAGCAGAGATCACTAAAAAAAATGTGTTAATGAGTGGAATGAAAATAAAATTTCACCAAGTTTGAATTTCCAGTGGTAAATAATAGTTTGAAATGTGAGAGGAGTTAGGACTTTGGTGACAATTTCAAACTGAAAACCACTCTGGACTGAACAGTGAATGATGTAATAATAGAACTGACTGCTGTATGGAAAAGGGATATATTCTTTCTCCAGGGACTCCTGAGATTCAACATACAAGAAAAAATATGGGGGTATACTGGTATGACAATTAATCAAAAATAAATTGTTACATTGAGGCTATCTGACAGAGCCATGAACAAAACCAGCTCACCAAATCATTATAACCCTATAGCTTTACACGTACATTTTCTGAAGAATTTATGTGATTACTGGCATTCTCTTGGTACATATGTTAATGAACTTTATTTAATTCCTGTTAAGAAATACTCTTACATTATGCCTCTGTGATGGATTTATGGGCTTGTTCCCCTGCAAGTTGTTAGTTAACACAGTACATGGGCCATTATTGACTTACCTAAAAACCTAATGTTGGTTGTTGCATATATACGGAAGTAGAAAGCGATATCATTATTTGCAAAACTCCTTTCGTCAAACTCTGGTCCAACAGTGGAAGACATTTTGGTATTCAGTGGAAACATAGCCGTACTCATGCAACACTGCAGATGTCCTTGCTTAATGAATTAAAAACCAGTGCAAGTCATGTTAACAAATTCATATTAGATACCAGAACGTATATATATATATATATATATATATATATATATATATATATATATATATCCCACTTGCAGTGAATCAACTTTTCTGTGTTTACCCTTTCCATATATATATATATATATATATATATATATATATATATATATATATATATATATATATATATATATATATATATATAATTGTAAACCTAGTACAGCATTCTTCTTAAGTGAGCCACTTTTTGGAAGATAATTATTAAACCACATGACAACATCCAGAGATCCTATTTCTCTAACATGGCTCCTTATCATTTAAAAATGAATTTGATCTGAAAATTAAAAATATATTCATAAATTTCTTCTTACAAAAATATGAATATTTCATTTGTAGTACCCTGAAAATAATTAAATAATAACATATCTCTAAAGTATCAGTCATAATTGACCTATGAACCCTCCATCCTCATCATTTTATCAATTTGTTCTCATTAGTTGTCGCTAATAATGGTAAAAAAAATTACATTAAAATGTAATGCTTTCTAATCTTATCAAGATGAGCTGTAGGAACGAGGTTTTGGCCATTTTATTAGAATTACACCAAAAACCTACCTTGACAATTGTTTTAGGAAATGCAGTTGTAGTAATATAGTTAAGCCTCTATAATGTGGGCACCATAGGGGTTTTGAGCCAAACTGCCCACTTTATAATAAGGCAAAGAGAAAAAATGAGCTGTCAGGAACTAACTGCCCACTGTATAGAGGTGCCCACATTATGTAGGTGCCCACTAGGAGAGGTTCAAATGTAAAATTTTTCACACCTTAATCCCAGTCATGTATGTCAAGGGCACCAGTTGCAGGCGCAAAAACTACTAAAAAAAATTCTGCTCTTGTCTCTAAATTTTTCATCTCATATTAGCTCTTTAGTAAATCACTCACTTTAGTGTCAAATTGTGTGATCATATTCAAGTTTGAAAAAAATTTACCAAGTTTTGGTTGGCCCACCCAGCTTGGATAGTTTATACATTCCAGTTGACTATATTGTACCAAAAATCAATAGTTTTCTCCTCTTCTTAATAAAAAAAAAGATAAATTGATTTGTGAGAAAATTGGCTGACAAAAAGCAGGAAATAAGAAGGGTTGGAAGGGAGTGTAAAAGTGTTTACTACAAGTGCAGACGTTGTGATACTTATGACATGTGAGACGTGATTTCCAATTTGCGTCATTTTCACCAAGTTCTCCCGTCCTGAGACCCAGCCTGAGGTAGTGTGCCATTAGAGACGGTTTTAGACGTAATGGGGGACGGAAGTGCACCAGTTTAAATTGGTGGGAACGGCAGGACTCTGGCGTTTTCCCTTTCAGAACTGCTATTATGGGTGCCATTGCTGTTTTGTAGGTGCCTGCAGCAAGAATGCAGCAATTTGTCTGCCTCTTTGCCTTTAATGAGGACACTCGTTAAAAGTTAGCACCCGAGTGGAATTGCTTTTTGCACCAAATCTCAGCCATTTTTTTTATCTCTCAGTAAATGTTTGTGTCATAAATCACTGGGAGTCCATTTGGACTCTACCTTTCTGGGCCATTTTGACTTGAACTTGTCAACCTGGCTGTGTCCATCATGATAAAACAAGATATAATATGTCAATCCAGAGGTGCAAGTATATGTGTCCCTTCAGATAGGAAGAATGATTCATTGTTAGTATGTGATTTATTATGGGATACTTGCTTAATTATTGAATACGTGCCTGATTTATGCAATGTTTGATTTACAATGTAATGTGAAAAATTTTAACAAGGAATGTATGGTTTGTCATGTGAAATATGATTTATTATGGGATGAAGGATTAATTTAATATATCTGTTTTATTATGAGGTGTATGATTTATTATAGGAATTCTTAATGATTTATAAATAGATATGATTTATAAAGAGATACAGTGTAAATGAATTAGTATGGAATACCATGCCTTATACATTATGCAATGTATGATTAATTATGGTCTGTATAGGGTTTTTTGAGGATGTATCAGTTTTGCAGGAATAATTTTTTGTACAAATGTAGCCCTTGGATAGCTTTATAATATGTAAATTAAAGAAGTTAATTATTGTTAACGCTTAAAGTTGAATCTTGCAGACCTGGCAACCCGTATCTATTCAGGTGGAGCCGTCCCCCTTAAACCCGCTTAGTTATACAAGGGGCCGGGGAACTCACGCTTCAGTAATCACTGTTCACACCCCGGCCAGTCAGTTGCACGTTGTGTTTTGTCGGTGTCGCACGTACATGTAATCGTTAGTTAAGTCATCGCACCATGAGTTCGGATAAAGTAAGGACTTGCACAACCTGTAAATTTCCTTGCAAAGGTCACGACGGCCCTACAGGCAAGGAATGTCCTCGGCAGTTCGATATCGAAAAAAACCCGGACGATCTGGGACAAGATATAAAGGAAACAGAGCCGTCAACGAACCAAATTCTGGAAGCTTTAGTTTCTTTGATGCAACAGTTGAATTTTGGTATAGAAAGCTTCACATGACAATTTAGCTAAATGTGTTCTGGGAGATCAAAACTCAGAAAACGAAATTTCTGTGCAACACATGAATTCAGAAGGACAACCTCCACGCAAGCCAGCTGACACACCAGTTTCACGCGGAAACGTACACGTGCTCGGGGCGGTCATCCCTGAAAAGAATGTCCAGGCTGCACAGAATGGTGAGTTTGTTCATTTGCCTGACTTTCTATATATTGCTTCAGAACCAGTTAACAGAGAAGCCGAGGCTGTGTTTGTCAGTGATAATTTAGAATTTCGACAAAAGAAGTCACGTAGAACAATAGATAATTTTTCCATATGGCTCCAAGCGTGTTCTCGATACGAGATGGTAGTACTGCAGAAGTATCCAGATAAATATAATAATTTCGCAAAATACAGAACCTTCATTCAGGAATGTGACAGAAAATATTTGTGGTCTGCCGTTATGGCTTACGATGTGCGTTTCCGCAGTCAGATTGCTGTTAGCCTCCATCCATTCGCCTTTGATGAAATTGATTCTAACATGTACGTCACAATTTTGGATGCAACAGCGGTGAAATGTAATGCGTCTCAGTGTTTCAGATGTAAATCATTTGATCATGTAGTCCAAAAATGCCCCTTTCGCTCGCAACAAGCCAAGATGGAGGAGACTGAAAACCAAATCCAAACAAAGTTCCACCAATCTTATAGATTTGACCGCAGGTACCACAAACAGCGTGAGGGATGTAATAACTACCAGTCTGGTCGATGTCGCGTCCAGTCATGTAAACGAGCCCATGTCTGTAGACAGTGCAGAGGTCCTGAGCCGTTATACAAATGCCAACACTGTAATAAGAACAGTGTCACCCTTGAATGCTAAAGAATGGCAGGTAGGGCTGTCCAGTCATCCAGATAGATCCTTAGCAAATAAACTCATCCAGGGTATCAATACCGGTGTTCGTATTGGGTACAAAGGTCATCGAACTCCAAGACACAGCCATAATTGGCCATCAGCTAATAAATATAACGCCGCCGTACAAACAGCCATTGACAAGGATGTGCTTTTAGATCGCAAAGCTGGTCCATTTAATAGTCCTCCTTTTGTAAACTTTGTCGCGTCGCTGATGGGCGCATTCCCTAAAAAGCGCTCTACAGGAAAATATCGGATCATCCACGATCTATCATGGCCCCCGGGCCAGTCCGTAAATGACTTTATTCCTTCTGACGAACATTTGCTTCGGTACATAACAATCGACGATATAACTTCCGTTGTGAAGCGCTATGGTCAAGGCACCCTCATGGCGAAGTTAGACTTAAGGGATGCCTTCAAACATATAGTAGTGCACCCGGATGACTGGGAACTATTAGGATCTACGTGGGAAAAGCATGATTCTTTGGGTAATTTAGTGCGTGAATATTATGTGGATTTGGTGTTACCATTTGGTCTTAGAAGTTCCCCGAAACTGTTTAATGATTATGCAGATGGGCTGGAATTCATTATGAAAAAATACGGAGTCTCTGAGGTTGAACATTACCTAGATGATTATTTCACATGCGGCCCTCCGTTAACCCCTCTGTGTGTTATAAATCTAGAGACCATGCTAGAATGCTGTTACAAGCTCGGTTTTGCTGTGCAACCAGAAAAGGTAGTAAAACCAACTACACGGCATGAATATCTAGGGATAATAAGAGACTCCAATAGAATGGAGTTGTCAATGTCTTCTGAACGTGTAGAAGACATGATAACAGAGTTACGTAAATGGTTGCATGTTAGAAGCTTGACAAAGAGAAATCTTTTGTCTCTGATCGGCAAGTTAACATTTGTAGCACGTGTAGTGAAACCGGGTAAAATATTCACTCGTCGTTTAATAGAAGCGTCAAGAAAGTTACGGTGTCTGCATCACCGTGTAAAACTGAACAAAGCTGCAAAAAGCGACATCATGTGGTGGCTTAGCTACCTACCAGGATGGAACAGGAAAAGTTTGTTCTATGAAGAACAGTGGACAGGTAACGCTTGCTTGCACTTGTGGACGGACGCCTCAGATTACGGGTATGGTGCAGTGTTTTGTAATGCATGGTTGTATGAGGAATTCGACAGACTTGATGAACACTCCAAACATTCAATTGCATACAGGGAACTCTTTGCTATTGCAAAAGCTGCGGCAACATGGGGTAAGCTGTTGACGACAAAACGTGTCCTGTTTCACTGTGACAACCAAGCAGTGGTGCACGTACTGCAGAAAGGATCCTCACGAGACGGCGCAATAATGAAACTAATGCGTGCATTATTCTTTACATGTGCAACATACGGTTTTGAGTGTTCGGCGATAAATGTGCCAGGTGCCAAGAATGAAGTCGCGGATGCGTTGTCCAGAGGTGACCTGAGGCGTTTTCGGCTGGTTCATCCATCAGCTGACACACAAATGACTAAGCCATTACCTTTACCAGTACATCAGCTGATTTGAAGTTTTAATTTTATGTATAATGTGTATTTCATATGTCACGGGTGCTCTGTACACAGAAGCCTGTCAGCTTGTCAAGAATGGTCTCAGGGTAAACAGCAGAAAAACACATACTTCAGCACAGAGACAGTACTTTAAGTTTTGTAATCAATATGACTTTAAACCGTTACCAGCTAATGAGGATATATTATTGATGTTTGTAACATACCTGCACCGTAGGAGTCTCAAACATTCTAGCATATTAGTTTATCTTTCAGCAGTGAGATCTTTGCATATTGAAGAAGCATATGGCGACCCGCTCGTAGGCAAATTCCGCTTAAAGCGGGCATTGGCAGGTCTTAAATATGAGTCGGGGCCGCCAAAGCAGAAACTCCCCATAACTTATTCTATGCTGCTTCAGCTAAGAGAAAAGATAGGGGTGTCATATGATTCGTATTTGTTTTGGACAGCCATGACACTGGCTTATTTTGCATGTCTGAGAGCGGCGGAATTTTGTGTCCCATCGCAGTCCTCGTTTGATAGGGCTGACCATTTAACAGTTGGCGATGTACAGTTGCTTCAGAATGAGCAGGGCATATATTATCTGACTCTAAAATTGAAGGGGTCAAAAACTGACAAAGCTAGATGTGGCTACGTAATCAACATCGGCTGCTCTCAGACAAGCATCTGTGCTGTGTGTTCTATGCGGCAGTACATGAATCAACGAGGTTCACTATATGGTGCGAACAAGGATGAACCGTTGTTTAAACTCGAGAATGCATGCATTCTTACAAAGTCTCTTTTTTTTAACCATGTTCGGCTGATATTAGCATTAGCAGGATTTCAAAATGACCAATATAGTGGTCACTCTTTCCGTAGAGCCCTTTTATTAAATTGGGCCATAAAGTTGGCGCTCATTCAAGCGGCCAACTGTGGGCCTTTATTATTTGGCCCAATTGTATGTTGGGTTGAAAATTAAAGGATCATATTATGGCCCACACCGCTTTCCATGTTTTCTTTGTTAAATAGGAGCGTTAAATGTAAATTAAAGAAGTTAATTATTGTTAACGCTTAAAGTTGAATCTTGCAGACCTGGCAACCCGTATCTATTCAGGTGGAGCCGTCCCCCTTAAACCCGCTTAGTTATACACGGGGCCGGGGAACTCGCGCTTCAGTAATCACTGTTCACACCCCCGCCAGTCAGTTGCACGTTGTGTTTTGTCGGTGTCCCGCCCACCCACTGTCCATTTATTGCGTTATGTGTCTGTATTTCTTCTGGTCGGTTTACTTCACGTATTTTGGTGTACTTATTTGCGTTGTTTTGCTATGTGTTGCTTGTTTCCTGTATTTATGTTACCTCATGCAACGATGTGATGGGCCTTTATTATTTGGCCCAATTGTATGTTGGGTTGAAAATAAAAGGATCATAATATGGCCCACACCGCTTTCCATGTTTTCTTTGTTAAATAGGAGCGTTAAATACACAAAAATGGTGGCACCACCTGCAACCATGTTTGCACAGTGTCCATCTGTTCGTCTGCCTTGGGTTAAAATCACTCATATCTCTGCAGTGGTTTGACTAATTCACCTAAAATTTGGCATGCGTATACATCCTGGATAGCTTTCTTGATTTTATGACAGGTGGCGCCACCTAATTCTAGTTTACGCTTCAGACATCCAAGCTTATATCTCGGTACCTTTTGACTGATACGGCCAAAATTTTGCATTTTGTAGTTTGACTTATCTGCCTAAAATTTTGTGTGTTTATACATCTTGGTTAGCTTTCTTGATTTTTTTGGCAGGTGGCACCACCTACATACATGTTTAAGCTGCAGACATCCAAGCTCATATTTCGGGAACCGTTTGACCAGTTGGACCAAAATTTTGCATGTGTATAGATTTCCCATAGCTCTTTATCAAATGCAAAACTGGTGGTGCCACCTGCCACTATTTTTGCACAGCGTCCATCTGTTCATCTGCCTTGGGATAAAATCACTCATATCTTGGCAGTGGTTTGACATCCCCCCCTGAAATTTTGCATGTGTATAGATCTCACATAGCTCTTAATCATACACAAAATTGGTGGTGCCAACTGCCGTGGGCTAAAATCACTCATATCTCAGTAGTGGTTTGACTTATCCACCTGAAATTTTGCATGTTTATACATCTTGGATAGCTTTCTGGATTTTTTGGCAGGTGGAGCCACCTACATTTATGTATATGCTGCAGACATTCAGGCTTATATTTCAGGACTGGTTTGACTTATTCCCCTGAAATTTTGCATGTGTATAGATCTCATCTCTGCATTGGTTGGACTTATCCACCTGAAATTTTGCATGTGTATACATCCTGGACAGCTTTCTTGATATTATGACAGGTGGCGCCACCTACATACACATTTTGGCTGCAGACATCCAGGCTAATATGCAACACACCTCACTCTATTTCCCCTTGCCACTCAATCTATTCCTCACTTCACCTTTCCCACCCTGATTTCGGCAGATACAGGTAGATGCTTGTTGACTACCCATATTCTAGTTTTTGTGTTGTGTGCACCCATGCCAGTTTGCAGCAGTGATGTATGTTTAATTTTTCTTGTTCTAAGTGTTTAGTACTTGCATTGTTCATATACATGTTACACATGTTCATGAAAAGTAATGGTCCAGCATTGAAGCATTATACCTGGTGTAATCTCATGGCACAGGTTCGCATTAGGCCTGTAGGCATTGTTCCTCATATTTACCATAAATATTCCTCCATATAGTTCCTATGTACATGCCAGAAATTAAGTCTGTTAAGTATAAATTCTTTAAGTTATGGGCCCGAACATAATGGACTTTGTAAAAAATCAGGAAAAATATTTACTCTCTTAACATGATAAATTTTGAAACTAGAGTCTATTTTACCAAGTATATAACTATGTTTAATTAAGATTCAATTGTTTTTACAAAAATTAGATCTGAATTTTGTAAATTTTTTAAGTTATTAGCATAAAAATAAAATCAGTACCTTAAATTTTGCCCAACTTTGACCATGGCACTTTTTTTTCCTGTGAGTATCATTGATTTAATTTTCACAGCATGTCAACTTAAGTATTTAATCTGTTTAAATCTGAAATTTGAAAATAAAAGCTTGAAAATTAAGCTAGTTATTGATTTTTTTCTTGAGGCTCTGTTGTAGTCATTTGCTTTGATTACAGATTACAGATGCAGGGTCCCATTCCAGGTCACTGGAAGTCAGCCATGCCAGGGTTTCTGATTTGTTACAGTCACTGGGGGAGATCCCCTGCTGTGACAGGTGTACAGTTATTCTCATATCACCACCCCAATCATCACTCCCCCCCCCCCCACACACACCCCCACCAAGTGTTATGCTGTAATTGTTGTTTTCACTGTATCTCCTTAATTGTAATGCTGTTTCCACTCGGATATGCAAAAACTTTCCTTGAAAAAATAATTCAAGGTGTAATCCAGAAGATGCAATTGCAGATTTAAAAGATATATTTTTGTGGTAAAAAATAAATAAATGTTTGTTTGCATGATGTGTTATCTGACAAGATTGAGATATATGATGATGCAATTGAGAATTATGAATCAACTTCTATATTCAGATATATATGTTATATTGGAAATGTATATAAACTTAAATAAAAGCTTAAACTTAAATTAAAAAAAAATTGATGTGATAAAAAAATGAGGATTTAATACAAACATTTGTTCATTATTTTCCTGCCTCAGCAGAATTTGAGATCAGGCTTTGTTTGCCCTGTTTTATGTTGTTAATTAGTTATATTTCAAATGAATACATTTCATAAAAAATACATATATATTTAATAATATATATTTTACAAAAAAAATAGATTCAGTTGAACAAATGTGTAAACTACTGAAATGTCAACAGTTAATCAAAAAGCCAACTAATGATCATGGTAATAGTACAGATCATTTGTTTACAAACTGCTCACATGCTTCAGTTTCAACATAAGGAAACACATGGTCAGGTCACAAAATATTATTTGCAACAATTTCTTGCTCATTAATACAAACCAATCAGATAAACCAACCATGGCCTTTATTACCTCTTCCTCTTACACTTTATCTCCATTTGATATTATTTTAGATTTTCAGCTGAGCACAGTGACCCATAGGTCCCTTGTTATTAGTTTCTGCAGACTGGTGGAGCCACCTGTATTTTTTTTTAAAGTTTACGCATTTTTAGCGAACCTGTGAGCTTATGCGATGGTGTTCCGTCGTCCGTCATCCGTCGTCTGTACGTTACTATCTTGAAAACGGCAAGAATTAGCATCATGAAATCTTATGCATAAAATTAGTCATCTAAAAAACTCTATCGGATTTTGCTTATTTTTTGGCTAACTGCATTTTCTTAGATTTTATAGGGAAAAAGCTAAAAAAGCTTAAAAAATCTTCTTCTCCGAATCTGTTCAGCCAAATTGTCCAATATTTTACAGAAATGATTCCTGGAACAATCTCTCTCAAGTTTGTTCGAATGGTTAAGGTTGGGTGATTTTTGGCCGAGTTACATGAAGTTGAACTTAGTCATCTGTCCATAAAAGCATACTAAAATTACAATCTCAGAAATTGCTTGAACTATCATCACCAAATTTTATGCCAATGTTGGTCACATGAGTCATATCTGAAATTGAGGTATTGGTGGCGCCACCTGCATCGGCCTTTTTTGTACGAAGGTCATCAGTGCCCGTATCATACTGACAGCTACAAATAACTTCTTCTCTGAAACAAAATGGCCAAATTGTTTAATATCGCACAGAAATGATCCTAGGGTAGTGCTTTCTGAAGTTTGTTCAAATGGTCTCAGTTCAGTGACTTTTGGCTAAGTTATGGGAAGCTGAATTTAGTCATTTGCCATAACAGCCCATTTTAGCTAAGTGGCTACAAAAATCTTCTTCTCAAAAACCACTGGGCCAAATTCTTAAATCTCACACATTAATTATCCTTAGATGTTGATAATTCAAGTTTGTTCAAATGGTCTCAGTTCAGTGACTTTTAGCTGAGTTATGGGAAGCTGAATTTAGTCATATGCCATAACAGCCCATGTAAGCTAAGTGGCTACAAAAATCTTCTCAAAAACCACTGGGCCAAATTCTTAAATCTTACACTTTAATTATCCTTAGATGTTGATAATTCAAGTTTGTTCAAATGGTCTCAGTTCAGTGACTTTTGGCTGAGTTATGGGAAGCTGAATTTAGTCATATGCCATAACAGCCCATGTTAGCTAAGTGGCTACAAAAATCTTCTTCTCAAAAACCACTGGGCCAAATTCTTAAATCTCATACATTAATTTTCCTTAGAAGTTGATTATTCAAGTTTGTTCAAATGGTTTTGGTTCAATGATTTTTGGCTGAGTTATGGGAAGCTGAACTTTGCCATTTTGCTGTATTTTCCCATATGAGTTATAAACCTACAAAACGTTTTTCGACTGATGATACTGAGGCCAGTTTGTTTAATATTTTGCAAGAATAATTCCCTGAATCATTCTGATAATAATTGTCTTTTATGGTTCTAAAAAATGAATTTTGGCTGAATTATAAAGATTTAATTGAGTCATTTTACCATATATATTAGCTGTGTGAAGCAAATACATCTAGCCTAGCACCAGTTTATCAGCATCCATTACATCATGCCTCGAGACATTTAGATTTCAGAATATCTATGGAAAATATTGACAAGAATGTTTTTTAAAAGCTTTTAAAAAATGTAGATTTATGATATTACATATCATCTGTACACTATTCATAATTTCTCAGGAATAGCAGGAGCTACCATCTCCAAATTTTATGCAATTATCAGTCACATATCAAATGTTGATGGATTCACCTTATTTTTGCTATCTGCATTTACATAGATTTTACAGGGGAAAAGCTGAAAAAAAACTTCTTCTTCTTGTAAAGAGTCCAGCCAAATTGTTCAATATTTTACAGAAATGATCCCAGCTTTCTCAAGTTTGTTCAAATGGTTTGTGTTGGATAAATTTTAGCAGAGTTACATAACAGGCCAAGATTGTGTATGTTTCTTGAAAAGGTTGAGAAACTGCCAACTGTTTCAGATTTGGCAACAGATCAAGAGTTCATTCAGTGCAGCCAGATTTAGGTCAAGAGTTCAATCAGTGCAGCCAAGCACAAGGCATGTGATCACTTCATAGGCAGCATGTGATCATTTCATGGGTAGCATGTGATCACCTCATGAGTATCATGTGATTACCTCATGTTCATTCAGTGCAGCCAGGTACAGGTCAAAAGTTCACTCAGTCTAGCCAGGTGCAGGTCAAGAGTTCACTCAGTGCAGTAGCCTGAGCCAGTAATTTGTCACAGTACACTCGGGGCAACAGCCTTTCTCACCTAAGCCTGGTCAGCCCCGTGCATCAGACTCAAGGTAAGTTTGAGGTATTGGCCTGATATTCTGACCTGTCTATGTGTCTTTAATGGCTTTCTCGTTCAAAAGACAGGTGTTGCCATCTACAATGACTTTTGCAAAGTGTATGTGCCTGCTTAATTCTACGGAAGAATTTGATATATCAGCCTGAAATTGGGCATATTTATACATGTCAAATAGCTTTGTTGTATACAAGACTGGTGGTGCCATCTACAATAATTTTTGTGTTGTGTGCACCCATGCCAGAATTTCAGCAGTGATGTTTGTGTATTGTTTCTTGTTCAAAATGTTTAGTACTTGCATTGTTCATATATATGAAAAGTAGTGGTTCAGCATTGAAGCGTTATACCTTGTGTATATTCATATGCACAGGTTCGCATTAGGCCTGTAGGCCTTGTTTCTCTATTTTTTAGATATATTAATACAGACACAATCTCAGCCTGTTGGTAAATCTGTTTGATGCTTCAGCTGAATGGGTATATACTACCATTCAGATGATAAAATTTCCTTTTGCAAATCTCTGCCCAGTCAGCTGAGCGTCATGACCCATGGGTCACTTGTTTTTTTATAAAACTGACTATAAAACAAAACTGTATTGTATTGTTGTCCCTCAGACCTGTTCCAAGGCACGATCTGGTAATATTCCAGTAATAAATAAAATCTGGTTACAATGATTATTTATCACATTCTGTTGGAAGATTTTGAAACCACTGGGGACATTTATAAAGTGGCAGAGAGGTTGAAACTTTGATTAACTAGCTGTAATTTATAGAGTAGTGATTAATAATTAACAAATGCCTACCAGCGGGCTCAATCCTAGTGATCAAGAATTCACAGAAGCTCCACTCAGTTTTGCTTCCTCTGAGGGATAATTCCCAGGACTCACGACAGGGCGTGGTTGTATTAGCATACAGCCGGGTTTGGCTGATTCATAGAGATAATAAAGCCAAGTTGGGTACCCCACAGCTATACCTTGATTGTGGATTTATCATGATGTCACTTGGGTATTTGAATATGTAGAGATAAATATAGAGAGATAAATGTACATATGGTGTTTAGAAGCACGATTCTGTGAAGGCCTTGTTCTGGAAATAGATAAAGATGATTTAGTAGAGCATGGTGGTGTAATGGCCACAGTACAAGACTTGTAAAAACCCCCCTACCTTAGGACTTTCCCTCAAATGGAAAAATGCAGCCATACAGAAGGGATAAGGTGACTGGCCACTGGAATTTGCTGGCAGTTTTAAGAGAGGTCTTTCAGATATTGGTTAGGGATGGTCCCATTTGTAGGGGATTATTTTTCAGGCCCTGATCTAGATTGCATTTTCATGTGAATCACAAAAATATTTTATTTGCTTGCAATAAAAGAGTGATTTTGACATTAAGGTTATTCTCTTGTGATTGATCGACCCTTTGTGAATCTAGACATTTACAAAACGTGCACAAAGCTGTGGTATACATAACAAGCTGTTTGTTTTCCAAACAGATTACTGAAAATGGGTTTTTCAATATAAAAATGTTGACGTCAAGAAAAATCCTTTATGTTCAAGTAGAATTAATTTCTAGCAACCATTTATTAGAGATCACTCTTAGTCTGTCTGTCTATGCCATCCAGGCTTTTAACAAGGCATAAATCATAACTGCTGGACCTAGAAACTTCTATCTGAACACCCATGGAAGTCCACAAAAATTATCCTTGGAAACCTGAAATTAGGTCTCTGTTACCCATATCCTCTTGAACTATGGGGCTCATAAATACCCCCAGAATAATTAAAAATAATTTGATACAGAAGCTCCAGTATCTGAATAATTAAGGTATTGATTGCCGATTGTTTCATCAGTTCCTGCAGACTGGCGGTGAAACCTGTATTTTTTAGCGAACCTGTGAGCTTATGCGATGGCGCAGCATCATCCGTCCATCGTCAGCCGTCCCCCATCCAGGGCTGGCTTTCCGCCATCCATGGCTGTAAGTCAGAAACTGTCGGAGCTAGCAGCTCCAAATTATATGTAAGAATTAGTCACATGTAAAACTTGGTGCCCTGGAGCTTATTATTGGTTATCTGTATAAATTTAGATTTTATAGAGAAAAAGCTTAAAAACCTTTAAAAATCTTCTTCTCTGAAACTGTCCAGCCAAATTGTCCAATATTTCACAGAAATGGTCCCTGGAACAATCTCTCTCAAGTTTGTTCGAATGGTTCCAGTTCGGAGATTTTTGGCCGAGTTACAGGAGGTTGAACTTAGTCATCTGTCCAAAAAAGCATACTAAAATTAAAATCTCAGAAAGGCTAGAGCTATAATCACCAATTTTTTACCAATGTTTGTCACATATGTCATATCTGATTTTGAGGTATTGGTGGCGCCACCTACATTGATGTGTTTTTTACAAGCGAAAATGTAATTTAAAACTCTTCTAGCTTATACACTGATTTATGATGAAACTGTTTAGCTGATTGGTTTAAACTTTACAAGAATTATTCTATGGTAGGGTTCTGCCAGTTTTATAAGAATAGATCGGGTAAATACAGTTTTAAAAAAACATTGTAGCCAATTGAAAAAGGCTTTCTGTGTTTGAAAACAGATGTGAGTTTCAGCAGCCAAGTCAAGAGGTCACTCAGTACAAACAGGTGGGGTCCAGACATCACCATGGCAACTGACCTGGCTCTGGCGGAGTGTCTAGACAATGTGTCTAGATGTCTAGACACAGCGTCTAGACATCTAGACAATGTTTAGATGCAGAATTCCCAGATTATAGGAACTATATCTTTCAACTGTTTGAAAAAACTTGGTTTGCATTTTAAGTGAATTGGGTTTTTCATCAGGTCACATGTGAACTGCTACACCCTCATTTTTGGTTGACCTCTGACCTTTCCTTGCTGCCCAGTGTCCATTTGTGCGTCTGTTTCCACATATAAACCTGCATATCTTGGGAACCGTTTGACCGATCAGGCTAAAAATTTAGCACAAATGTAGCCCTTTGATAGCTTTATAACATACACCAAAAATGGTGGCGCGACCTGCAACCATTTTTCACAGTGTCCATCTGTTCATCTGCCTTGGGATAAAATCACTCATATCTCAGCAGTGGTTTGACTTATCCACCTGAAATTTTGCAGGTTTATACATCCTGGACAGCTTTCTAGATTTTATGACAGGTGGCGCCACCTACATTCATGTTTACTCTGCAGACATCCAAGCTCATATCTCAGGAACCGTTTGACCGATCAGGCTAAAAATTTAGCACAAATGTAGCGCTTTGATAGCTTTATAACATACACTAAAAATAGTGGCGCCACCTGCAACCACTTATGCACAGCGTCATTCTGTTAATCTGTTTTGGGATAAAATCACTCATATCTCAGCAGTGGTTTGACTTATCCACCTAAAGTTTAGCAGGTCAATACATCCTGGAAAGCTTTCTCTATTTATGACAGGTGGCGCCACTACATTCACATTTACTCTGCAGACATCCAAGCTCATATCTCGAGAACCGTTTGACCGATTTGGGCAAAATTTTGCATGTGTATAGCTTTCACATTGCTCTTCATCATAGGCAAAACTGGTGGTGCCATCTGCAACCATTAATGCACAGCACCCATCATTTCATCTGCCATGGGATAAAATCACTCATATCTCAGAAGTGGTTTGACTTATCCACCTGAAATTTTGCAGGTTTATACATCCTGGACAGCTTTCTTGATTTTATGACAGGTGGTGCCACCTACATTCATGTTTACTCTGCAGACATCCAAGCTCATATCTCGGGAACCGTTTGACCGATTGGGCCAAAATTTTGCATGTTTATTGATCTCACATAGCTCTTCATCATAAGCAAAACTGGTGGTGCCACCTGCAACCACTTGTGAAAACCGTCCATCTGTTCATCTGCCTTAGGATAAAATCACTCATATCTCAGCAGTGGTTTGACTTATCCACCTGAAATTTTGCAGGTTTATACATCATGGACAATTTTCTCGATTTTATGACAGGTGGCACCACCTACATTCACGTTTACTCTGCAGACATCCATGCTAATATGCAAGACACCTCACTCTATTCCCCATGCCACTTAATCCATGCCTCACTTCACCCGTCCCACTCTGATTTCTGCGGATACACATGGTCGCTGGTCGACTACCCATATTCTAGTTTTAAATAACCTAGTCTGAAACTTGCAGGTCAGAAATGTCCATTTTGCTGAAATCATAATGACTAAGGTAGATATGCAGGATTTAAAAGGGTCAATATTAAATTTAAAAAAAAAAAATTCATACTCCCAAACTTTGCACAGGTTCGCATTAGGCCTGTAGGCCTTGTTTTCTATTTTTATGCATTTTTCTCTATTATTGAGACATTGAAATGAAGTGGTCTGGCTGTTAATAGGGTACAAGTAAGCGTTTGAACTAGAATTTCTAACATTTCATCCAGGGAGGCTCTTGGCAAATCTCCCTTGAAACCTGAAATTAGATCATGGTGACCTATATTTTGAAAATTAGGAAAGAAAAAATGATTTGTAAGCACTCAGAGAGTCAGATGGGGCAGAAATTGTATCCATTAGGCCTAGGATCCTCATACATGACTTTCAGGGACATGCATAAAAAAACTCCCTGTAAACCTGAAATAATGTCACTGTGGCCTGTTTTCTGCAAGCAGCTTGAAAGAACATTATTGTTCCACTTTAGTCAGATAGGCACAAATGGTAGCAGCTGAATTAAATTAAGGTCACTGTTATCTTTTATAAGGTCTATTAGCAAAATGAATTATTTTGAGCACTCTGGGAGTCATTTTACCCATTGTTCAATGGTTCCTTGAATTCAGCTGAGCGTCATGGCCCATGGGCCACATGTATGTGGCTGCTAGGGTTTTATACCTAATCAAGAAAAGAAAATGCTTTAAAAAACAACCAGACCAATAAGACAAGGAGAGGAATGTAAAAAGGAGACGGAGCTTAATTAAATATTTCTGTATTATTTACATCAATTTGCTTCTTCAACCAGATTTTCAGCACAATTTTCAACAAGGATTTAGGTGCCAATCTGACATCTGATTTGTTAGAGAGACTGTAAGTCCACATGTGCAACCAAGATTGTCACGTGGCTTACCATAGGGTCATAGACAACATTGGTCATTTTTATGGTCATTTTATCTCTAGCTTTTCTAGGGCAAATGTTAAATATCTAGGTTCCTGTAATATCACAGAACACTGACTATACTGAACATACTAACTTTTAAACATACAGACAGTGAATCAGAACTGTACAAACCTCAGGCTTTTAATTAAGACTTGCAGAGCATTCACATTATGCTGTAACTTCAGCTGGGTCTGCCAGGCTGAGACTGCGGGTTTTACAATATCAGGTGTTGTTTTAATTTAGAACTGGGCAAGTATCTGTCTCTGGCTCATGATATTAAAAGTGCTAATGATAAGAAACCTTAAACAGATACTGTTGCATCGTGCTTGGCTGAGCTAATGGTTTTCTGATGGTGATTCTTATGTCATTTAGGCTTTACCCAACATTATTTGTTCTATGAACTCAGTCACCAAAAATAAATATTGATTTGCAATTGTTTTCTTATTATTTTTAAAAATTTTATTAATTAAACAAAAGATGAGAAATATTGCCAGATCTTGTGGGAAGGATCCCGATTTAAAGTGTGCATCATCAGTTCTGTGAACAGTGTGTATGGAGAACACAAAGATTAAAATTCCTTTTTAACCAGATGTTTGCAATCACTAGGTGATCACTGGAAACCTCCTCCCCTCACACCCACAACTGAGAATAAATGAGGAATCAGCTAAGAAGTGTATGACTTAGGAAATGAGGTCAATGTCAAAAATAAATTATCAACTAAACACCCTATCTGTCAGCTAGGACTATAATGTTGTGCCCAAAGGTTAAAAAAAATCAACCATTAATAAGAGCTAATGTAAACATGGGCAGAAGAAAGAAAAAAATAAAACAATGGTTTAATTGCCACTTGTATGTACCCAAGAAAGCCTACCCACAAAACGTTTTGACCCCAAATATTGTAATAAAAAAATAAATTTGTCAACCTTATTAACGTAGGATATCTTAATGGATAAATATAATGCATTTGTAACCCTTCTTTTTTCAATTTTTTTTTTCCATATTTTTAACAAATACTAACATTCTTTGCATGAGCAGGCCCTTGTCACGAACAGTTAATGGTTAATATATGTTATCAGAAGTGTTTTCATCAGAGCTATGGCAATGGCCCTTTGTCTGTATATCCATCTGTCTGGTCATCAACCCAGCTGTCAATCAACAGGGCATAAAATAGAACTGTTCTAGTTTTTATAACTCAGAATAGACAAGCTAATTTAAACCATATCTACATGTATATAACCAGAAAATGTGAAATTGCTAAAAAAATAAATCAGAAATAGGATTCTTTTTCAAACTGGTCCTGCTTAAAGCTAGTGTGACTTGTTATAAAGATGCAACTTCTTTTAGGAGTTTTATGGTAGTTAAAGTGTTGGACTATGGAGAGGAAGGTTCTCAGTTTCATACGTTTTAGGCTGATATAACTCATATTAACCTGACTGTGAAAGGACTCATCATCTTCTGTGTATGGCATGGACCGAAGGATCTGTCCCCAAATAAAAACATGCATGTTTGTCTATTAATGACTTAATACAAGCTAGAAAAAGCAAAAAACTTTTTAAATTGCAACATTGGCAAAGATTCTCTCTCCTTTTAGCTCACAGCCTTGCATTGATTGATGTGCTGTTTGTATTGTTACAGACCGGTGGACAGCCCCTGCACTCTGACCACAGCCTGGGAAACACTGTTACAAGAAATGCAGTATGATGCTCAGGTTGGTATCAGTTCTATACTCCTTCCAGTTTTGCTCTAATGAGCCTCATGACCCATTGGCCACATCTGGTCAGTCTGATGGCTTAAATATGAAGCTTCATTAGTGGTATTTGCAGTCTTAATTTTCCATTACTTGAAAATATGACCCCATGAGACAGCTTGGTATTCTGCCTGCAGTATTGAATCATGATTACATATGAAATATGTCATTTCTTCATTTTATATTTAACTAAATACTGACTAGAATTCTACTGCTACAGGATTTAAAAGGCCTGCAGTTTCCAAGGTTTTACAACCATGCCATGAAATATACATGTCTACCAGTTGTGTGTTGTGTGATTTATGTTGATGTGGGATACAGAAGTAGACTGGGAAGTTTGGGAGACAAGGAGGTAATCAAGCGATATAAACCAGCATTTATAATTTTGCTTATAGTCTCCCATTTGTGGATAAAGGAATCTGAAATTCCTCTTCTATAAGAGGTTGTTTAACATTCCTCCTCCAGTTGGGAATTGTGGGGATGTCCAGGACTACTTGTCTCAACTGTCAAACTTTGAAACAAAATTTGTCACATTTCAAGGAAAAACCTTCTGTTACTTAATTGTGCCATGAAGTCCTTACCACAAAAACACCCATGTTTAATTAATTTGTCTTAATTAAATTCTTATCCAACATGACTACATTTATCTCTTCATTACATTTATACCTACGCCAATTGGTTATTTTGAAGCTCTGGTGTATTGTAAGACTTAGATTTCAATGCCCACAAATCCTAAGCAGTAGAGTTATGACTAAAATGTCTAAAATTAAAAAAACTGTCCTTATTCTCAAAACATATATTAAAGTATTTTGCATTGGTAACTGGAAAAGAACACAACATCAGGGGTTGATTTCAACAAATCTGCAGGGCCTGATTCTTTATCAAATGCATGCCTATGCAAAAACAAAATGCAGATCTCTGTGAGCCCCTACCGATTTCAAACAGTTTTTGTTCACAACGGTTTTATATATAAAAAAGGGAAATTATTGTGAAAATGAAACCTTTGTGAATAAGAGGTGCTAGCATGGAATGCTAGGCAAAAGGTAAAATATTGATATTTAATATGAATATTAATATATCTTTAATGCTGAAAGATTGATATTATAAATGATATCAGATTTTTCAAATTATCTCACTCATTGTTCCTTTGGCTCCCCGTCAGAATTATTCAGATTTGAGCTCATATTATTTGATATAATTAATTCAGATAATATAATGTGTATTTTGTGTATATTTTGATATAGTGAGATTGCAAAATTGGAACCCTACTGGAAATATTGGAAAGCACGAAACTTTAACCCGTGAATATGAAGCCTACCACGTACAGTTCATAGTCCGGCTGTCCTTGACCTTCCTGGATGATTATGCCTTGACACAGTACACGTCCTACAAAAATGGTTAACAGTCTCATGAATATAATTGTCATATCAGGAATATCTGCAAGGTTCAATACTTTATAACCTGCAGAAAATAATAGAAATTCAGTATTGTGCCATGCAGCATATTCCCATGGATCAACTGTCCATGGAAAAATATTTCTGGAGAAACTTGATTGTAGACTGGAGTATAATTTTTGTAATGAAATATTTGGTAATTCATGTGCCTGCAGGAATGAACACTAACCCCCAAGAAGGCTTGGTGTAGAAATACAGGAATCTCGTGTATAAAATCGAACAATTTCTTTTTTATAAGTGAGGATATTATAAATTAACTGGAGAAATGCTGGGAGATCAGATTTTCTGGAAGAAGCAGTCTTAGTGTTTTTTAAGCTCTCTTTTTTTCTATCTCTGTATGACCACAGTATTTTCAGTGTGTCATTTGATGTATCAAGATTCTGTAGATGATGAAGAATAGATCATTTTCTGAATCTTCCACGACTAGCAGATATTTGTTGACTGTCAGACTTGTTATTCGTCTGCTATACTTCATCGTATTTTTTGTTCCTGCTGAACATACTGCAACAAAATTGTGTGTTTTTTCTCATGCTCCAAATTAAATTGTCTGAGTCTGTCATAATATATCATATCAGTTGAATAATTTACAATAGTGATAAGGTATATATTGAATTTCTTCCATTTTTACCCCAAAAAAATATGAACTTAACTATATTCTACCAGGTCAAATGTATAAATACATCTCATAAAGTCAGCACCAGTAAAAGATTATACATTTTTAGCTCAGCTGACTATAAGTCATCTGAGCTATAGTCTCGGTCCATTGTCCATTGTCCGTCCATCCGAAACCTGAAACTGTATCACTGCAACTTTGTTCCTTTGAGAAATTAAGGAAAAACCTCAAATTTCCATTAAAAACCTATTATGACACTTCAGGACTGCCTAATATCGAAACTACTTACCTGTTTTTCTTAATATTTACAAGAAGTATTTTCTTATATATTTCCTATATACATGCCAGAAATTAAGTCTGTTGAGTGTAATTTCTTAAAGTTATGGGCCCAAATATAATAGACTTTGTAAAAAATCAGGAAAAATATTTACTCACTAAGCATGAACATTTTTGAAGCTTTAGACTTTTTTCCAAGTATATAACTTTGTTTAATTAAGATTCAATTGTATACCCAAAATTTTATCTGAATTTTGTAGTTTTTTTAAGTTATTAGGATAAAAATAAAATTAGTACCTTAAATTTTGCCCAACTTTGACCATGGCACATTTTTTCTGTGAGTAGTGTTGATTTAATTTTCACAGCATGTAAACCTAAGTATTTAATTTGTTTAAATCTGAAATTTAAATATAAAAGCTTGAAAATTAAGCAAGTTATTGATTTTTTTCTTGAGACTCTATTGTAGTCACTTTACTTTGTCCAGATGCAGGATGGCCACTCCTGGTCACTGGAAGTCAGCTATGGCAGGGTTTCTGATTTGTTATAGTCACTGGGGGAGATCCCCTGCTGTGACAGGTGTTCTGTTATTCTCATATCCCCCCTCCCCCCCAACCCCCCCCCCCCAACCCTACCTGTCAGTGTTATGCAGTAATTGATATCGTTTGCACTGTATTTCCTGAATTGTAATGCTGTTTCCACTCCAATATACAAAACTTTCCATGAAAAGTATTTCAAGGAGTAATCCAAAAGATGCCATGTTGTGTTAATGTAGCATTTTTAAAGAAATCAATTTTCTTTTAAATGTTTTTAACAAATTAAAATATAATTAAATTCATCAGTTTGCATAAATTTATTAAATATGAAGCAAATTATGGATGAATATAGGCACAATTGTGAAATCTGAATCAAGTATTTTTCCAGATATTTATAAATAAAATTAAAAAAAAAATTGATGTGATAAAAAAATGAAGAGCTGATATTTGTTCATTATTTTCCTGCCTCAGCAGAATTTGACATCAGGCTTTGTTTTCCCTGTATGCTTCATTTTTAGCCCTCAGCCCTTAGGCTGATGGGCTATTGTCGTCACCCAAGCTGTCCGTCCGTCTGTCCGTCTGTCCGGCGTCCGTTAACTTTTACCTTGTGAGCGGGATATCTTGAAAAGGATTCACCGTCAGAATTTTATTTCCTCGGTAAAGATGTATATCGACAAAATCTCGGTCAAGTTCGAAGATGGGTGACCTTGACCTTTTTTTCTACATTTTACAGCTGATTATAGAAAAACACTTAGATGCTTATTACTCAGGAACCATTTGGTGGATTTTCACAAAACTTACTATGATTATTGGGACTGATAGTCTGAACCTGCTATACAAGTTTGGTGGTGCCACCTACAATTTCTGATTTTTAATGAATTTTTATCGGAATTTTCAACTTTGGCCTTGTGAGCGGGATATCTCGAAACGAATTCACCGTAAGAATTTTATTTTTTCGGTGAAGATGTATATTGACAAAATCTCAGTCAAGTTCGAAGATGGGTGACCTTGACCTATTTTTCTACGTTTTAGAGCTAATTATAGAAAAAACATTTAGAAGCTTATTTCTCAGGAACCATTGGATGGATTTTCACAATACTTACTATGATCATAGGGACTGATGGTCTTTAACTGCTGCACAAGTTTGGGGGCGCCACCTGCAATTTCTGATTTTTTATTGAATTTTTCTTGGATTTTTCAACTTTGGTCTTGTGAGCTGGATATCTCTAAAAGGATTCACAATAGGAATTTTATTTCTTTGGTGAAGATGTATATTGACAAAATCTCAGTCAAGTTCGAAGATGGGTGACCTTGACCTATTTTTCTACGTTTTAGAGCTGATTATAGAAAAAACATTTAGAAGCTTATTTCTCAGGAACCATTGGATGGATTTTCACAATACTTACTATGATCATAGGGACTGATGGTCTTTAACTGCTGCACAAGTTTGGGGGCGCCACCTGCAATTTCTGATTTTTTATTGAATTTTTCTTGGATTTTTCAACTTTGGTCTTGTGAGCGGGATATCTCTAAAATGATTCACAATAGGAATTTTATTTCTTTGGTGAAGATGTATATCAACAAAAATCTTGTTCATGTTCGAAGATGGGTGACCTTGACCTACTTTTCAAGGTCACAGAGCTTATAATAGAATAAAACTTAGAAGTTTATTTTTCAGGAAGTATTTGGTGAATTGTTATGAATCATGGTACATAACTCTCCATTTTAAATTTATAACTGAGACATGTACAGATATACATCCATGTGAGAACAGATATTTAGTACTTGTTACTGTTACCACCTCTAAACACTGTACTTTTGGCTGAGGGCTTTTGTCAGCTTCTGCTGATATTCTAGTTAACATTAGGAAATGCATGGTTTGGTCACAAAATATTATTTGCAACAATTTCTCACTCATCAATACAAAACAATCATGTCAACCAGCTATCGCCTTTTCCTTTTAGACTTGATCTCCCTTTAATATTATTTTAGATTTTTTAGAGAACCTGTGAGCTTATGCGATGGTGTGGCGTCGTCTGTTGTCTGTTGTCTGTCGTCCCTCGTCCATACTATCTTTAAGTGATCTTTGGCTGAGTTATGGGAAGCTTAACCTAGCCATATTGCTGTATTTTCCCATATTTATGAGTTATAAACCTGCAAAACTTTTTTTGACTGAGGCCAATTTGTTGAATATTTTACAAGAATAATCCCCTGAATAATTTTTATAAAAAATGTCTTTTATGGTTCCAAAGAATGAATTTTGGCTGAATTAAAAAAAATTAATTGAGCCATTTTACCATATATGTTAGCTGTGTGAAGCAGATACATCTAGCCTGGCACTAGTTTATCAGCATCCGTTACATCATGCCTCTAGACATTTAGATTTCAGGTAATCTATGGTTAATATTGACAAAAATGTTTTTTAAAAGCTTTTAAAAAATGTAGATTTATGATTTTAGATATTCCTCATGCCAGGCAATGTTTACAATCACAGGTATACAGCTCTCTGTGGGTATATAAAGACGGCTGTACATGGATTATAAATAATTGGTATCCATACTCAACTTAATTCAACATATTGCCATCAGTGGGTATATCTGTATTATAATTTTGCATTCAATATGTATCTGTAGTGATTTTTAGCGAACCTGTGAGCTAATGCGATGGTGTGGCGGCATCCGTCATCCTTGGTCTGTACGTTAATCAATACTATCTTGAAAATGACTGGACCTAGCATCATGAAATTTAATGAAAAAATTAGCCATCAGAAAAACTCAGTTGGTCTTATGGCCATTATTATGTATATTTCAAACTGAGGACTGCAATAGTGTTCTTCTACAAAATTATTGTTTCAGTTATAACTTCTGTAACATTGCACAAAAATTATTTTTAGGTGGCCTTTGTTCAAGTTTACTTGAAGGATTTTTGGCAGAACTATTGGACCTTTAACAATGAAAGGACTGCATCTTTTATTATTGTAGATATTTTGATAAAAAGTTTATGAATATGTCAGTTTTGAAAAAAAAAAAAGCATTTTAGCCAAAGTCTTTCAGTATGTGTAAACAGATTTACCAACAGGCCAAGATTGTGTCTGTATCTTTAAATAGGTTAAGAAACTGTTTCAGATTTGGCAACAGATCAAGGGTTCATTCAGTGCAGCCAGCTATAGGTCAAGAGTTCAATCAGTGCAGCCAAGCACAAGGCATGTGATCACCTCATGGGTGACAATGTGAACACCTCATGGGCACCATGTGATCACCTCATAGGTAGCATGTGATCACCTCATGAGTATCATGTGAACACCTCATGTGTGTCATGCCCCTAAGGGCTGCATGTGGAGCCACTCTGTGAGCTTATGCAATGGTGTGGCTACTATTTCAGATTTTGCAACAGGCCAAAGGTCAGTCTGGATCTATTTATAGCTTTGGTAGACTCCAACTGTATCAGATTAGGCAACAGGTCAAGAGTTCACTCAGTGCAGCCAGGTACAGGTCAGGAGTTCACTCAGTACAGTAGTCTGCATCCTATTTGTAGCGTTGGCAGACTGCCCACTGCATCAGTTTTGGCAACAAAGTTCAGCCTTGATCTATTTATAGCTTTGGCAGACTGCCAACTGTCCCTGATTATGCAACAGGTAAAGAGTTCACTCAGTGCAGCCAGGTACAGGTCAAAAGTTCACTCAGTCTAGCCAGGTGCAGGTCATGAGTTCACTCAGTGCAGTAGCCTGAGCCAGCAAATTGTCACCGTTCACTTTTGGCAACTGCCTTTCTCATCTAAGCCTAGTCAGCCCCATGCATCAGACTCAAGGTACGTTTGATGTATTGGCCTGATATTTTGACCTGTCTAGGTGTCTTTGATGGCTTTCTCGTTCACAAGACAGGTGTCGCCACCTACAATGACTTTTGCACAGTGTATGTGCCTGCTTATTTTTACAGAGGAATTTGATATATCAGCCTGAAATCAGGCATATATATACATATCGAATAGCTTTGTCATATACAAGACTGGTGGTGCCACCTACAATAATTTTTGCACAGTGTGTGTCCCTGCTTATTTTCAGGAGGGGTTTGATATATCAGTCTGAAATTGGGCATATGTATATATCTCTGATAGCTTTGTTGTATCCAAGACTAGTGGTGCCAGCTACAATCATTAGCTCAGCTGACTATAAGTCATCTTAGCTATGGTCATGGTCCATTGTCCGTCGTCCGTCCGTCTGTCTGTCTGTCCGTCCGTCCGTCTGTCTGTCTGTCCGTCTGGATGTCCATCCGTAAGACTGGAACGTTTCGACACCGTTGGACCTACGAATCTGAATTTCGGCATACAGTTAGATGTCCCCATAATCTCCTACCATGCCAAAAATTAGGTCAATAGGACTTCGTTCCTTTGAGATATTAAGGAAAAACCTCAATTTTTTATTAGAAATCTATTTTCACACTTCAGGACTGCCTAATATCAAAACCACTCATCTGGTTTTCTTCATATTTACCATAAATATTCCTCTATATAGTTCCTATGTACATGCCAGATATTAAGTCAGTATTATATAATTTAAAAAAGTTATGGGCCCAAACATAATGGACTTTGTAAAAAAATCAGGAAGATATTTGGTCACTTAAGACCAAAAGTGTTAAAGGTAGGGACTTTTTTCCAGTAATACAACTTAAATAATCAAAATTTAATTGTATACCAAAAATTAGATCAAATTTTGTTAAATTTTTTTAAATATTGGCAAAAATATAAAATTGGTACCTTAAATTTTGCCCAACTTTGGCCATGGCACGTTTTTTTCCTGTTAGTACTGTGGATTTAATTTTCACACCATGTATACATAAGGATTTAATCTGTTAGAATCTGAAATTTGAAAATAAAAGCTGCAAAATTAGGCTAGTTATTGAATTTTTTTGGAGGCTCTTGTTGTATTCCTTTACATTGTCAAGCAGTCCACTTTGATGACTGTAGGTCATTCAGTGCACATCTCTATGCTCCCCAGGCTGTTGACATAATTTTAGATGTCCCCAAAATCTCCTACCATACAGAAAAATTGTGTCATTAGGACTCTGTTCCTTCGAGATATTAAGGAAAAAAAACTCGTTTCCATAAAAAAAAGCCATTGTTACACTTCAAGGCTGCCTAATATCAAAACCACTGATCTGTTTTTGATCGTATTTAGTATTCACATTCTTTTATACATTTTCTATGAACATACCAAATATTAGGTCAGTATTGGGTATTATTTTGAAGTTATGGGCCAAAACATAATGCAATTTTTTTAAAAATCAGGAAATATATTTACTCACCTAACATGAGAATTGCTGAACCTAGAGACTTTTTTTCAGTAATATAACTTTATTTATCAAGATTCAATTGTTTACCCAAAATTAGACCTGAATTTTGCAAATTTTTCATGTTATTAGCATAAATAAAAAATCAATACCTTAAATTTTGTCCAAATTTGGCACTGTTGATTTAATTTTCCCAGCATATATGCATAAGGATTTGATCTTTTAAAATCTGAACTTTCAAAAGAAATTGATTGGAATGAATAGCTTTTATTCATGTTTTCATACACCATGTCAAGTGTTGTTTACATCTAGCCCACCTAGTAGTACAGCCTTCACTTGCATTATGTAACCTACCCCAGGCAGCTTACCTTGGCCTAGCTTGGCCACTACTAGCAGGCTTCCCCTCTGCCCTGCACTCATCCCCCCAGCTGGTGCATAAACTAGATGAATGTTATAATTTTTCTGTATTTTATTTTATTCTTGGACATGCTACATTTTAGATTTTGTATTGAACCACCAGGGTTACAATGATTAAAGTGTACATTTAATTGTGTCCACAAAGTGGTGTATTGCTGTGAAAGTGTGGATGTTCATGAGATAAGTAATACCTTACTTCAGAAGAGTAAAAACTTCACCAGGTGTGAAATTGACTATTAATCCCAGTAATTAATTAAAACTGGGATAGTAATTAGCACAATATTGTTTGTCCCTCATTCAACCAACAGTGTATATACTTTATTTGAAAAGATGTTTTATTTGATCAAGTTTACTTTTATTTTATTTTGGTGAATAAAATTAAGCATATCCTGAAAACTCCAATGTGCAAAACTTTTTAATAGTGATTCAAGGAATATTCTTGTAGATGCTATGTTGTGGCATTATTTTCTTTTAAAATCAGTTTAAACATTTATGATTTAAAAATAATAAAATATATGTGTATGCATAATATGACCCAATGTTTTTTACTCTGTATATATAATGATTGCAACTTTTGCAACAATTCTAATATTTTAACTTATATTTTCAGGTATTTTAATTAAAAATTTATAAACCTGTAAATAAAAAATGATTCAGATAAAAACTTCTTAATGGAAAAAGTGGATCTGCTTAAAAAATAGGATTATATATAAACTTAAATGCATTATTCTCTTGAAAGTGAAATAAAGGTATTAGTCCATTCTGTCCACTTGCCTGTCCATCTGTAAATTTTCGTATGCAACACAGTATCTCAAAACTTTTACCGTTTTTCTTCATGACAGTCTTGTCAGAGTATTAGTTTGCAATCATATATTTAGAACTTTACTTTAACCAAGTAGGAGGGCCCCTTTCCTCTTAGCTTTTCATATTCTTATATAAATGAAAAACATTACAAAAGAATATTTCTACATCCACCTTCGTGCTGCCCTCACTTTTCCCTTCTCCGAACCCCATCCCAAAGTCAGCCTCAGTAAGCAAGAACAAGATGAATCAGATATATTCATACTTTAATATTTTGTATAACTATTCGTCCATAGGTACCTATGTACATGCCAGAAATTATGTCAATATTGTGTAATATGTAGACATAGTGGGCATCACAATAATGTACCTTGTCAAGACAAAAGAGATATTGTGTCATACAGTCACATATTCATAAATCACTTCATCAGCATAGTTAATCATAACATCATATCTGTCAAATTGAACACTTGCAGACTACCATACACTTTAGATCCTTCAACAAATAGCCTTATCATCATTCTACTACTGCTTATTACTGCTGTCATTGCATTCATATTTGCTCAAATATATCACAATTTTCAACCCCTCCTAAATAAATAAAAAATAAACCACTTTATTTGACTCTATTAATCCATCAGTCAGGTAATTTCATTTATCATTTACTCACATATTACATTACATTCCTTTATAATAGCCCAACATGTACATGATATTCATAAGCTTTATCGACTCGATATAGTATCACAGTGGAGAAACATTTATAGTCCAATCACGATCAGCTGAGCGCCCTGACCCATGGGCCCTTGTTTTTGTGTTGTTTGCACCCACGCCAGAATTTCAGCAGTGATGTTTGTGTAATTGTTTCTTATTCAAAATGTTTAGTGCTTGCATTGTCCATATACATGAAAAGTAATGGTCCAGCATTGAAGCATTATACCTGGTGTATATCCCAATGCACAGGTTCGCATTAGGCCTGTAGGCCTTGTTACCTTCAAGGTCAACATCAGCTAAGCACAGTGACCCATGGGTCCCTTGTTTTAATAAAACATGAAACGATATTGTGTATATCATCTTTAGGGCAGAAATTTTATGATGATTGAGCCCAACATATTTTAGCTAGACCTGCCAGGCTATTAATTATTACATTTGCTGCTAAATATAGATGTTAAATAAATGAGAAGCTAGTGTATCAGCTTGCACTAATGGCCTGTCTTATGAATAGGTTGATTCCCTGATATTAACTACTGTAGGCATTTGAAAAAAAAACTCTTATTTCCCTTAGTGCCTACCACGCTTTAATTCAGATTCTTGGTGACAGAATGACCCATACTACCTTAGAGTTTAAATCATGGAAGACCTAATAAATTGTAGACATCACTTGGAAACACCATTTGTTCAGCTTGACAGTGAAAGGTGGAGCTGTGTACTAACCAGACTCCTTGTGTACCATTCGGTATGCACAACAAGACAGAATTAGTTATGTAATTAGCCACTTTCTGGGAGTACCTATATACAAATTATAAACCAGTAACTAATTCACTACCTGCTATTTTTTATTGCAATTAATTAGAGTATTTTGTCTGCTCTGGTCTATTTTAGCTCTCTAATGCTCCAGGTTATTGTGCAGCTGGGCTCTGTACTTTAATTCAAGGATTCTGTACAATGAAGTACCACCTCTTTTGTGCAAATATATAAAGAACATTTCTGGACCCTAGTGTTTGGCAATAATGAAGCAGATGCAGGAAGCCTCCCAGGTTTCATTCTTGAAAATTAGGTCAGGGTCAAAAATAAAAGTGGGCCAAGGTCATCATTACATATAATGTGTAAAATCTGTCACCGGTGTCGACTATATTTCTGACCCAAATTTAGTTTTGGAAAATCAGATGTGAAATCCAGCACAAACATGGGTTTAAAAAAAAAGGGAAAGAATTTCTTGTTGATGGTTTTGTATGCTAAGGATAAGAAGAAAGTTCCCCCCTAAAAATTCTTGACTTTAAATCAGTGAATCCTGTGTTTTGAACCACCCATGGGACTAGCTGAAAGTGGTCTTAATACACAGTTGGTCTTATTATAGACAGGTTAGTTATAACCAATGTGTATGCTTCAAGTTCACTTAAGGGTTGGCTTAATTGACAGGTGGTCTCTCAGACAGGTTCCACTGTATTAATATAGAAATGAACTTATCAACCCCGAAATGACTTAAATAGCCAGGTCAGATATGTTGATTCATTGAGAGTATCTCAGAGAAAACCCTGGCAAGCAAATCAGGTGGTTCACTGATGATCAGAGTTGAAATATTAAAATCATGTGCAAAGTCAGAAACATTCAAAAGTAGGAGGAACACTGGAAAGTTTATACATCAAAGAGGTTGATGGATAGATCACAAGATGAAAAAAGTTGCTGTAGAGCCCTGGTTGTTAAGACTTAGCCTCACACTAATAAAAAGAGCACCGGTTCTTCATACAGTATTCTCAAGCAAAATCAGCTGGAATATAAATCACCATTGCTCTGGAAAGTCGGCCATTCACCCTCTTTAACAACTGCCAAGTTTTGCCATCCAGTCATCCTGGTCCCTCCCACCAAAGCATAAGAAAACGCTGATGAATTCATTCCCACAGATGACAGTTGTTTTTGCGCTGGATTAAAGAAAGATTGGACACCCCTATCCCAGATGTTTCCATTTACAGTTCCAGAAGACTGTTCAGAATTCTTATGACAGGTACAATAAAGAAAGCTTTAATGCAATGAATAGTTTTTAAAACAGACATAGACAGATCTTAAAGCATTGATTTTCTGACCACTTGTGTCAAAATAATATATGTTCTTTAAGCATTTACATAATGTAAAGTTTAATAAGTATATATGTATAATCATGTGGGCTATCATTACACTAACCTTTCATGTTTTTTTGTTTTTTTTTGTGAAGGTCTTGCAGTCAGGTCAAATGTGAGAAGGAAATCTTCTAAAAGCATTTTGTGGATTGTATTGAAACATGGTGCATACCTCTCTAGTTTAAATTTATAACTGAGACATGTACAGATATACATCCATGAGAGAACAAATATTTTGTACTTATTACTTTAACCACCTATAAACACTGTACTTTTGGCTGAGGACTTTTGTCAGCTTCTGCTGATATTCTAGTTTTCTATGATCTGGCAGTTTTGACATTAGAAAAATTAAGATATGGGGTTTATGATTAAACCATGTATTCTGTGATACCATTGGTGTGATCTAGGTTTTGCTGATTAGATTGCTGTCTGATATCACAGAAGGTGACAGTATTGCAGTCAGACCTATCTGTAGATATGTATGTATCTTAACTCAAACATGGAGCATATATTTCCACCTAAAACTTAAGCACAAGTCAATTCTCTACATTTTCTTGAACCCGCTGACAGATAATCTGGATTCAGAATCTATATTCTTGAATCAACAGGATAAAAAAGTTAAATTACAGTTCACTCGTCACTCCCCAGATGGCAGCAGGGTGATGATCTGCAGTCTCTGACCACCTTATTTTACTATATTTTCAGGCGCATGCAGACACAGCCACACTTCTGCTGAAGAACGTTTACACACCGCTTATAGAGATCACAAGCTACAAGAAAAGCCAGACCAAAAAACTCTACACATTCAGGGAAAACTTCCAGAACCTGGTGGAGAATGCTGAGGCTCACGTACAAAAGGTAGGTCTGTGTCATACTAGATGGTGCCCAGAAAGAGTATTCCTCCACTAACGTCTGGAGGCATGTCAAGATGCATCCCTAAATTTAAAGATTCATAAACATTTACAAGAATGTGTATATTTTATCAAGCTTTTAGTTTATTTTGGCTGTAAAACAGTTTCCATGCAGGAAAACAATCCTATCACAGGGACTTGTTATCTCAAGGTTTATCTATTGTTATGATTCTGTGTGTTGGTAAACACAGCCCACATGTGCCTGTTTACTATAACAAGGCTGCATGGCCAGAGGTCAAACATTGTACACAGGAGACAAATCTCAACCAAGAAGAAGAAACATAAAAAGAAACACAGAAGAAACACTGGTTGGAAGCTTGAAAGATCTTGCACCATGCAGCCACCAGGTGGTGTATGCACTATGTTCATGTTTGGGGCCACTGATTGCGCCTGGTGCAAGTTTATTTCCACTTGTGTACAGGAACGAGCAAACAAAATTTTGGTAGAATCCATGATATTTTAGGTAGAAAACACTACATTTCTTGTGTATTTATCATACCTGGTATGTGAATAGGCCCCTTTAACTGATCTTCCCATTCACCTATAACCAGTCACTGAGACTTCTAATGGCTGATTGGAAATTTTACCTCATTTTAGAAATAGAGTTTAACTTTTACTACCTGTGGTGCAATGTTACCAGCTTTAGTGTAATTTGTGAACTTTAAATAGCGAATAAATGTGTTTATAGCATCTTCAAACTAATGGGAAATATTCCTGGATTTAGGAAAATTTATTTAACTTCTATTTTAACTTCTATTAGCTGGTAAGAAATATTACCAATTTTTTTTTAACTATTTACCATTTCACCAGATCATGGAAATTTTACCAGATTTTGGAAACATGCTCTTCTGCTGATTGGAAATTAATTTTAGAAAATATAGAGTGCTGTTTAGTATTGTGCAGTATGTGATGATGCTCGCCTTCAGACATTGATGTAGGGACACATTTATTGCCCAATCCAGGTAAATATTATGATTCTGTGAACTATAGCTGTGTTTGTTAATTTATCAGATTACACATTACTGATGAGTGACAAGTGTTAACATTTTGCTGTTTCAGTCCCATAGTGTTTACTGCGATACTTACCTACAGTTCAAGAGCAACAGCCAGAGTCGAGAGGCAGTTAAGTTCCTAGCAAACTACCATAATGCCCACAACGAGTACATTCTACAGATGAGGGCATCCAACGGACTTCAAGACGACTATGTCAGCACCGCACTGCCACACTTGCTTCAAGTAGGTATCATTGTTACATCTGTAGAATGTAAGGCGCATGCTCTGATTTTCAAAGGGAATAAGAAACCAAGGATGCAAAAAAATTGATGTTTTACGAGTTATTCCTTTTATTTTTCCCCTTGTCCACCAGGAGTCATTCCAGGCAATCAACAGCTCTGTGAAGCTATGGTACAATGTTGCTGTGTTCTGAGTTAATTTAGTGTGAACTGAGTAACTTTAAAAGCTTTCCATCCAACAGCTTTACTTTGTTACCCTGTTGCCAGGACTACCCATGTCCTAGCTAGGTTTTGTACTACTCATGTTCCATTAGCTTGGCTGTGTTCTACCATGTCCCATTAACTAGGCTGTGTACCACCCATGTCCTATCAGCTAGGCTGTTAAAAACCAGTGTACTTTTAGCAAGGGTTTGTACCACCCATGTCCCACTAGCTAAACAGTGTCCCACCCATGTCCCACTAGCTAGGCTGTGTCCCACCCATATCTCACTAGCTTGGCTGTGTCCCACCCATATCTCACTAGCTTGGCTGTGTACCATCTGTGTCTGACTAGCTAGGCTGTGTACCTCCAATGTCCTACTAGCTAGGCTGTATACCACCCATGTCTCACTACCTAGGCTGCATACCAACCATGTCCCATTAACTAGGCTGTGTACAACCCATGTCCCACTAGCTAGGCTGTGTCCCACCCATATCTCACTAGCTTGGCTGTGTCCCACCCATATCTCACTAGCTTGGCTGTGTACCATCTGTGTCTGACTAGCTAGGCTGTGTACCTCCAGTGTCCTACTAGCTAGGCTGTATACCACCCATGTCTCACTACCTAGGCTGCATACCAACCATGTCCCATTAACTAGGCTGTGTACAACCCATATCCCACTAGCTAGACTGTGTCACACCCATGTCCCGCTAGCTAGGCCGTGTACCACCCATGTCTCACTAGCTAGGCTGGGTCACATCCATGTCCCACTAGCTAGGCTATGTACCACCCATAATCCACTAGCTAGGCTGGGTCACATCCATGTCCCACTAGTTAGGCTGTGTACCACCCATATTCCACTAGCTAGGCTGGGTCACATCCATGTTCCACTAGCTAGGCTGTGTACCACCCATATTCCACCAGCTAGGCTGTGTGTTACAGATGTCTCTTTTATTGTATGAAGCAGTCTTACATGTGTATGTGCAGCGCTAGCATTGGCCATTGCTATGGCGGCATAGCCCAGCCCATGCGTGGTGTCTGACATGTAAACAGAGGTCATGCTAATCTGGGACTTTCTCGCCTGGCCGAGCCGGGCCGGCCCAGGTGTGAACCATGATATGTAGAGACACATTGTTTGTTGTTCTAGATGTTTCCTGTAACGTGTGTAGTATTTGGTTCTTTAGATTGTTCGGGAAATGGAAGGTTCTCGGCTTGAGAAGAAAAGTTATAAATAAGGGGGTGTGTTTTAGAGCCGGGAGAGAGGAGAGATATATTCCAGCAGACATGGAAAAGAGTGTAAGTCGGTTTGTGGACCTTTTACGATAAGTGCGGCAGTTATAGATTTTTTTCGAATTTGTAACAGATCATGTATAGTCTTCAGTTTGCTTTCGGGATTATAACAAGAACTTCACTTTTGGATTACAACAAATTGATTCTGTGATTGAACTGGACTGTTATTCTCTGAGAAAATTTATGTGAACTGTTCATCTGGATTATATGCTTTAAAGCACTTGTTGTTGCTATGACAGGTGTGGTATCCAGGTACTGTACACTTTATTTTTATACTTGTATTGATTTACTGTTGTACTGTTGTTATACAGTGTAATTGTATTGATTTAGTGTATTGTAATGTTAGGATTGTTTTAAGAATAAATTATAATTATTTGTTAACAAAAAAACACTTCTTTATTCATTCCCCTAGACATTTCACGTTGCCTAGTGTTACAGAATCTGATTTATTTTCTTATCTTCATAACAGAATTTGTGCTCGTCATGACTGCGTGATCTGTTGATATTAGTTTCTGTAACAATGGTCACACCCATGTACCACTATAGCTAGGCTGTGTCACACCGATGTCTCACTAGCTAGGCTGTATACAACAAATATCCTACAGGCTAGGCTGTGTACCAACCATGTCCCATTAGCTAGGCTGTGTACCTCCAATGTCCCACTAGCTATGCTGTGTACCAATCATGTCCCACTACCTATGCTGTGTACCAACCATGTCCCACTACCTATGCTGTGTATCAATCATGTCCCACTACCTATGCTGTCTACCAATCATGTCCCACTACCTATGCTGTGTACCAACCATGTCCCACTACCTATGCTGTGTACCAATCATGTCCCACTACCTATGCTGTGTACCAATCATGTCCCACTACCTATGCTGTGTACCAACCATGTCCCACTACCTATGCTGTGTACCAATCATGTCCCACTACCTATGCTGTGTACCAACCATGTCCCACTACCTATGCTGTGTACCAATCATGTCCCACTACCTATGCTGTGTACCAACCATGTCCCACTACCTATGCTGTGTACCAATCATGTCCCACTACCTATGCTGTATACCAACCGTGTCCCACTACCTAGGTTGTGTACCAACATTGTCCTAATAGCAGGGCTGTGTCCCACTAGCTGGGTTGTATACCAAACATGTTCCACTACCTAGGCTGTGAATCATGTCCCACTAGCTAGGTTGTGTACCATCCATGTCCCATTACCTGGGTTATGTACCAACCATGTTCCACAACCAAAACCATGTACCAACCATGTCCAACCAGCTAGGCTGCGTACCACTGCATGATGTCCCACTGGTTGGGCTGTATTCCACCTGTGTCCCACTAGCAACATTTGAACCACATGTCCCACTAGCTAGATTGTACCAACCATGCCCCACTAGCTAGGCTGTGCACCACCTATGTCCTACTATCTAGGCTGTGTAACACTTATGTCCCACCAGCTAGGCTGTATACCATGCATGTCCCACTAATGAGGCTGTGTTCCACCCTTGTCCCACTGTTTAGGCTGAGTACCACACATGTCCTATTTGCTAGCTAGGCTATGCACCACCCCTTCCCAAAAGCTTTGTGTACTGACACATGCTAGGCTGTGTACTACCAAGGTCTTACCAGCTAGTCTGTACCAATCAGTGTTCCAGTAGCTTTCCAACCTTCATCAAACAAGGTACCAACCATAACCCTACTTGCTAGACTGTCCCACTACTTCCTATTTTCTTTGCTGTACCAGTGCTTGTCTACTGTCATCTATTTAGGCTGAATGGTTTCTCCCATTGGTCAGGATGTTTCAGCCAGTGGACCACCCCCTATCCCACTTGCTGTACTTAACCATCCCATTACCTGATTAGCCTTTTAATCAGTTATAAGGCTGGGCCCTTCCGTGCCCTGCAGTCATGTCATCTGGTGTATCCCTTCTAGAAAACTCTCAAATAAATGATGATGTAATTAACATGAAGCTCTTTGAATAAAACAAATGAAATAAGTGCTTTTGTAGCAGCATTTTATTATGTTACATGTGTGACAATTTCATCTAAAATATTAGTATTATGAAAACATGTAATGTACATTAACACATATAAAATATACACATGGTACATATATAAAGGGATTTTTTGTTGGTTTCTTGAAGGAGCTGGAGGAGATACATATTGATTTGTCCAACACATTAAATGGTGCAATAGAAAGTCATGCTCTTCTATTCTTAACTAAGGTAAGTGAATACATTGTAGAATTATGCTTATAATGAACATTTAATGGCTGTGTAAGTGAAAATAAATAATATAAATTGGGGGAAAGCAGCCTATTTACTGGGATGGGAGACACTGAGATAAATGTAACTGTGAGATGAATTGTGTACCTGTTAACAATTGGACAGAAAAACACTATTGATAATTGGCTGAACCAGAATGAAACACATCATGGATTCGTAGTCACACAGGGATTGAAAGCATATTGGATTAACAGTAGGACAGAAAGAGAAACCCATAGATTCACTGTTTGACAGGGATGAAAATATGAGGGATAAACATTTACAGAGAGAGGAGAAACATATGGATAAACACTTTGAAAGGAAAAGAAACACATGATGGATAAACAGTTGGACAGGGAGGGAAACTCATGATTTTTAACTGATGGACAAGGAGAGAAACACATGATGGATAAATGTTATTAACCATTTTAACAGGGAGAGAAATGCATAATAGATAAACAGTATAAACTGTCAAAAAGGAGAGTAATGCATGATGGATAAACAGTTGGACAGGGAGTGAAACACTTGATGGCTTTACAGTTGGACAGAGAGGGAAACATTTAAAGGATAAACAGTTGGACAGGGAGAGAAACACTTAATGGATAAACAGTTGGACAGGGAGAGAAACATTTTATGGATAAACTGTTGGACAGGGTGAGAAATGTGATATGGATAAACAAAAAGACAATGAAAGAAACACTGGAAGGATAAACAGGTGGACAGAAAGCTAAACACTTAGTGGATAAACAGTGTGACAGGGAGAGAAACATTTGATGGATAAACTGTTGGACAAGGAGAGAAACACTTGATGGATAAACAATGGGACAGGGAGATAAACACTTGAAGGATAAACAGGTGGACAGGAAGAGAAACATTTGATAGATAAACAATTGGACAGGGAGAGAAACACTTGATGGATAAATAGTTTGACAGGGAAAGAAACACTAAATGAATAATCAGGTGGACAGGGAGAGAAACAAGTTGATGGATAAACAATTGGACAGGGAGAGAAACATTTGATGGATAAACTGTTGGACAAGGAGAAAAATGTGATGGATAAACAGGTAGACAATGAGTTAAACACTTGATGGATAAACAGTTAGACAGAATGAGAAACACTAAATAGATAAACAGTTGGACAGGGAGAAAAACTCTTAATGGATAAACAGTTGGACAGAGGTAGAAACAGATAAACAAATAGTTGAACAGGGAGGGTAAAACATATTAGATAAACTGTTGGACAGAGGTAGAAATACATTAATGATCAAGAGAGGAACCAGCAGAAAAATGTGATGGATTATTGGTTTGATGGGGAAGACAAATGTTTTTACATACAGAGATGGATAAACAGGCATACAGGGGAAACTGGTGGATACACTGTTGGAACAGTGGATAATCAGCAAAAGCACATGGATAAATAGTTTACCAAGGAGCTCAACTCATGCATGAACAGTTGAAAAAGAAAAGTTTGAATTAATAGTTTAACAAAGTAGAAAAACATTATGGATAAACAGTTGGACAGGAAAAGAAACACACGATATGTAAACAGTTGGACATTGAGAGAATTATGTTATGGATAAACTGATGGATAGAGAGACAGAACATCCTTGATAAACTGTTGGACAGGGAGAGAATATATGATGAACATAAAGCTGGGCACAAAAGATAAAAGATTGATATTTGGATATACAAGCATACACTTAACTCTTTGTGAAAGGTTAATCACAAGTGGTTTTTTGCTCTAGTAAAAGCAGAATAAAACATTTCAACAACAGAGCAACAAAGAAAAAACTGTATGGAGAGGAAATGATTAAATCACACTTGTGTGGAGAAATCAATTAACAAGAGAAATAATTACTTCCAAAATAAATAAGTATAGTTCAAAGTGCCATACAGAGCTATGAGTGGTATAATTGAAAAATTCCGACTGATAGACTAAAGAATAACATAGTGATAATTTTAAAGGGAATTAATTTGCTTGTCCTTAACCAGGCACTGCTTCCTAGGGTCCAATTTACCTGACATCTCGTCCAGGAACACTGTGGGTGATCAGTGAGGCATTTCTTAAGATCCCTTTGATCACTTGTGCAGGAATATGATCATAAGCAGACCCAGGGTATTACTGGAATCCTGATACTGAGATTTCTTAAAGGGTCATTTTACAGCTCAGTGGGTCCTGACTTGATTCAAGTCTCAGAATTCTGCCAGGTAGAGGGGTTAATCGTTGAGGATGTTGGCAGAGGTGGGTTTGTTTGATGTAATGGGACTAGCAGTCTTATCATTATTAGCTCAGCTGACTATAAGTCTTCTGAGCCATAGTCATGGTCCATTGTCTGTCGGCTGTCTGTCCGTCCGTCTGTCCGTCCGTTAAACTGGCACGTCTTGAAACCATTGGACCTACGAATCTGAAATTCAGCATACCATTAGATGTCTCCAAAATCTCCAACCATACCAAAAATTCGGTCAATCGGACTTCGTTCCTTTAAAATATTAAGGAAAAACCTCCATTTTCCATTAAGAACCTATTGTTACACTATAAGACTACCTAATATCAAAACCACTGACCTGATATTGATCATTTTTAATATTTTAATTCCTCTATATATTTCCTATGTACATACAAGAAATTAGTTCAGTATTTTATAAATTCTTGAAGTTATGAGCCCAAACATAATGCACTTTGTAAAAATTCAGGAAATCTATTTACTCCCATAACTTGAGTATTACTGAAGCTAGAGACTTTTTTTCAGGTATGTGACTATATTAAATCAAGATTCAATTGTATTCCCAAAATTAGATCTGAATTTTTCAAATTTTATAAGTTATAAGCATAAATATGAAATTATTTCCTTAAATTTTGCCCAGATTTGACCCTGGCCCCTTTTTTTCTGTAACTGCTGTGGATTCAATTTTCACAGCATTTTTTCATTAGCATTTTATCCGTTAACATCTGAAATTTGAACCTAGTTGATCAAAAACTGTAGATTTTATTCAAGTAATCAAGTATTAGATTTTTTTGCAGTTTGCTAGAGCTTAGCTCCCCAGGTTCTTAGGCCAGATCTCAGTTCCAAAAATTTGGCATACAGTAAGATGCCCAAAAATCCCCTACCATACCAAAAGTTTGGTCACTAGGACCGCATTCCTTCTAGATATTAAGAAAAAACTTTCCATATAAAACCCATTGTTACACTTCAAGGCCACCTTATATCAAAACCACTGATCTGACTTTGACCATATATAATATACATGTTCTTCCATACACTCTATATGCACATGGCTAGAAATGATGTCAGTATTGCGTAATTGTTTTAAGTTATGGGCCCAAACATAATGCACTTTGTAAAAAATCAAGAAATATATATTTACTCCCTTAACATTAAATTGTATTCCCAAAATTAGTTCTGAATTTTTCAAATTTTATAAGTTATTAGCATAAATATAAAATCAGTACCTTAAATTTTGCCCAACTTTGGCTATGGCATGTTTTTTCCCTGTAAGCACTGTTGATTTAATTTTCATTTTGCACATGCACATAAGGATTTTAGCTTCTAAATTCTGAAGTTAAAAAAGGAATTGATAAAAAACTAGCTTTTATGAAAGTTTTTAAGAGACCATATCACACCTAGGCTGTACAATTATGCATGCTTGAAGTGAGGCACTCTGCAGCCAGCCAACATAATAATTAACTTTTTTTTTAAATTATTGGTTTATGATAAGAACTTAAAAAAATAAATGGAAAAGGAATTTATAGTTAATGAGTTACAGGGAATTACTTGCAATTACTGATCATTTATGGGTCTTCCATGGATGGCCAAAATTGTATTTCAAATGACACCATGCAGTCACCATTGGGTATTTTTCATTTCAACCATAAAAATGAAAAATAAATAATTAAAAAAAATTGTTGTTTACTATTAGGGATTATATGAAGCAAGATAATGATAGACAAGGATGCAGTTGATTATATTAAATTAATCTAAATTTCCAGATCTTTTCCAGGTGTTTAACTTGTTGGTAATATTTATTACAACATTAAAAAAATAAATAAATATGTCAAAAATTTAAAATATTACTGAGACAAGTGCTCATTAAAGATTTTAATATGTTTGACTTGTAACTTATGGTTGTATCAGTTGTAACATGATACTGGCTAAATAATCAAAATTTGTATTACTGATCCTTTATTTCAGTTAATAACATTAACCATGCCCAACTCCAGTTTGCTCCTGGTATAATATATTGGGTGTTTTGATCCTTGGATTAATTTTAACACATGTATTAGTTTCATAGCTGAGAATACTTTTCTTTTTTCCTGATACCATTTAAAAAAATATAAATATTCAAATTTTTCCTGTTAGTGCTGTGGATTTAATTTTCACAGCATGTACACATAAGCATTTCATCTGTTAAAATCTGAGATTTGAAACCCATTGATCAAAACTGTAGATTTCATTCAAGTTTTCAAGCACCATGTCTTGATTGTTTACATCAGGTCAGTATAAATGAAATGTACTGGGCAGTTACATAACACCTTTAGATCTGACCTACTGCCACTGTGAGTGTCTGGGTCAGGCTGGGTCAGGCAGTAATTACCAGAGAGCCTCTCTTTCTCTCTCTCTTTCTCTCATTCTTTGGCAGTCTAGCTCTCTCTTTCTCTCTCCCTCTCTCTCTCTCTCTCTCTCTCTCTCTCTCTCTCCATGACAGTCTAGCTCTCTCTCTCCTGCTTTTTCTCTTTCTCTCTCTATCTTTCTTTCTCTCTCTCTCTCTCTCTCTCTCTCTCTCTCTCTCTCCCTAACTGCCTCCCTTCCTCCCTCCATCCCATTCTGTTGACAGGTACTATAAACTAGATACATGAGCTATAAATGTTGATGCAATTTAGAAATGTGAATCAACTGAAATATTCACATTCACATGTATATGTTATACTGTAAATTTATAGTAACATTTGTAAACCTGGAAAAAAATTATGTAATGAAAAAAAGGAATTAATGCAAATATTGTTAATTTTTTCCTGGCTCAGTAGAATGGGGAAAAAATATTGTTTGCTTTGTTTCTCCATCTTTCTGCCTGTTTAAAATATTTAATGATCAGGAATAAACATTTTTCTTATTAGCACTGTTGAATTAAATTTCATATCCTGTATGTATATGCAAGGGTGTTGTAACTCTCACCATCCCCTATTTCATCCCACTAAGGCTTTGCTCTTGGCACAGTGAACAATAGTTCTATGGCTATAGCATAAAATTTAATGATTGAAGAAAATATCTACAGAGAGACGGAGGCTTGTAACTCTGATCATAACCCCCCCCCCCCCCCACCCCATCCAGTCATTGCACCTGTATACATATCATAAAATTGATAAAAAAGGTTTACTAAATTTGATCTCATTAGATAAATGTGTTAACTGTTGAACTGTCAACAGCTTATCAAAAAGGTAACCAATGGAAACGCATGGTCAGATCTCAAAATATTATTTGCAACATTTTCTTGAATCATATCAACCAACCATGGCCTAGATTTCCTCTTTCTCTCAAACTTTATCAACATTTCATCATATGATTAAGATTTTAACCTTCCAGGTGGTTCAGTACTGTTGACTATTTGTCCATAGGTACCTATGTATATGCCAGAAATTATGTCAATATTGTGTAATATGTAGACAAGGTGGGTATCAAAATAATGTACCTTGTCAAGACCAAAGAGATATCATGTCATACAGTCACAAATTCATAAATCCCCTCAACAGCATAGTTAATCATAACCTTATATCAGTCAAATTGAAATCTTGCAGTTTTCCATACACTATATGTCCTTCAACAAATAGCCTTATCATCATTATACCACTGCTTAGTATACTGTCATTGCATTCATATTTGCTCAAATAAATTCCTTTTTTCAACCCCTCCCAAATAAATAAAAAATAAATTTTAAAACTATATTTTACTCCATATTAATCCATCAGTCAGGTTATTTCATATATCATTTACTTACATATTACATTATATTCCTTTATTAAAGCCCAACATGACCATGATATTCATAAGCTTTATCGACTCAATATAGTATCACAATGGTTATACATTTATAGTGCAATCATGATCAGCTGAGCGCTGTTACCCATGGGTCCCTTGTGTTAATTATGTTGGAGGAAGGTTTTAAATTTTACCTACATTATCTTGCAATTACCGATGACAACTTGAAAGCACTCTGAAGCAGAGATGTAGTCGAGTCCACAACATCCGGGTCCAAGTGGAAGTCTTAGTCCAGGTTACTAGAGTCCAAATCTCAGTCAGTGAGGTCTGAGTACAGTTCCACCTGCTTATCTCCTACTTATAGGCCATAAATTTGTTGGTAGTTCACAGATATGTGTCTCTATAGTACTTGTCAAGGCTTTAAATTTGTCCTGCTGATTTTGTAAGTTCTTACCCTTGAATAAGTCTGAGTCCCTAAAAAAGTGGACTTGATACTTGACTCATCCAAGTCGGGACCTGTGTCCTACCTGACTGCTCAGAGACCACTCACCTCTGGTAGGATCACCAGACCAGAATTATCACAGGGTTTATGATCGACTTCATTTTTGGTATATAAGCACAGGAAATATATCAGTCCATGCATAGTGTATATCACAGGTCAGCTATGTTTGCAAGAACAAAGGCAGGTCCAGTTATGTCACTAATGATAAGGACATATAAATTCCAGAGGTAAAATAAATGAAGGAAAATGTTATTGGTTTGGATTCAAGAGATCAAAATTTGGTCTGTGCAGTGGTTGTCAATCATTAACCACTTAAACAGAATTCCAATATCTGGAATCTTAAATTGACAGTTCATATTAATTAATGTAACACATCTTTATGTACCTGATATATGGGACTCAATTAGAAAAACACTTCCACTAACTTTAATCTTAAATTTATAATTCATTTTAGTCACTTTAATACATCTTTATTCACTGGATATGTGGAGAAATCAATTAGAAACAGACTTCCATAAATTTTAATCTTAAATTTATGATTCATATAAATCATTTCAATACATCTTTATTTACCTGATATGTGGGGAGAACAATTAAATGGACTTCAACAAACTTCAGTCTTGAATTGAATGTTCATCTTAATGAATTAATTACTGTAATGCACTTTTTTTAACTGATATATGGGGAAATCAGTTATAAAAGACTATATGGGGAAATCAATTAGAAACAGACTTCCACTGACTTTCATCCACTGCAATTTGTCCTCATTTACCTGATATGTTGGGAGAGTAATTATAAATGGACTTCCACTAACTTAAATCTTAAATTTAAGATTCATCTTATGTACCAGAAATGTGGGGACAGCAATAGTTAATTCAAAAGTTAAAACTTTTTACACTGATTTAAGTTTGTACACTGGTCTCTTGTGTTTATACACAAATTTAGTGACCTTTTCGCATGAGGGTCTAATGGTTAGAAGAAAGTTTTACAAATTTACCCAAGGCATTATATCTGAAGCAGAGTAAACAATAGGAAGTAGCTAAACAACCGGCAGGGTGCCGGCAGTTTAGTCCACAGGCTAAACAGCCGGCAGGGAATATTGACTTTGCCGGCAGTCTAGCCCACAGGCTAACTGACTGTTGGCAAATGAATGTAACATTGTATGCTCTATTTCAGTGTGATACTCCGTATTTTAATTATTATTTTGATAATGAGCTGACAATATAGTGCTGACTTACCAAATTAGATATTTTGATAGCCTTTTTGTAAGAAATGCCATTTGGTGTGGATATTTCTTGCATCATATCACAACACAATAGCTAGGCTCAGCAGCTTGAATTGGGTGTGGTGTAAGATTGTTTGATTGTTCCTTTGATCACGTAATTAGCTGATCCTTTGGCCATTTATTTGACATATCCTGAGTTTGTTTTCCCACACTAATTATTTGTTTAAAATTGCTCATAAGTATTACTGTATAAACTATAAACAGTCTCTGAACACACATTCACTTTTCTGGTATATTTTTTATCACAAAATCTATAAACTATCTTGTAAATATTACAATTTTAACAGAAAATTTATTAAAAAAAAGTACCTTGTAAATATCACAAATGTGCACTTTTAATACCTACTCATTAGTATTTAACATACTTATTACATATAGACCAGCAAAATAGATAATTTGGTTAGTCAACACTTTATTGTCAGCTCATTGTCAAAATAACAATGGAAAGTACGGAGTATAACACTGAAATAGAGCATACATTTGCCGGCAGTTTAGCCAGTGGGGTAGACTGCCGGCAAGGTCAATTCCCCTGCCTGCCTGCCGTTTAGCCACTTCCTAAACAATATGTCTCGTGAACAGAATGTATTTGTGTGAGAGTGCAGATATCAGAGGATGTAGTTATCTGAATTTGCTCTAGATGGCAGCATCAGTCAGATGTGCACATTTGACTGCCTTAAACTGAACATTCTCCAAAAGCTGTTTGTTTTCACCCCATTGTTAAAATTTTCATTTTTTCATGCAAATGCCTTATCTGATCATTCAGTCAGGCAGTCAGATCACTTGTCGTACCTGACTGAACAGGAGTAGAGAACTGAACTTTACCAGGGATGTGCTACTGGGCAGGTTATTTACAAATCACACCAGTGTAATTGAAATAAAACATTACCAATATCACTGCAATAATATTTAACTTATCTTTTTTTTCCTTTTTACCCTTTTCACAAGCAAGTTTGTATGGGAGAATTTCAATTTATTTTTTCCTACTTTTACATTATAGTTATATTTAGGGGATAATAAAATATATTTACACCATGTCTGGCTTGGTCCAGTAAATAAGCTGGCAATCAATTTCTGACTATATTTGACATTCTCAAGTTTTCAGATTGACCAAATAAGGTTTTTGCATACATTTTAACTGCAAGAGGTGGATGGATTGTTTTAAATACTAGTAGAAATACAAGTTTATTTATCAATAGGCTTGTTGCCCATTCCTCATTAGTTTGAGTTGTCTGAAACACCCTGCTGAAGGGAATTCCCCTCATATCCATCACAACATCTTATTCCTTAAGGCAAACTGGTTTGGCTTTTCGAACTATTTAGGCTGAACAGAGCAAAATAAAGTACAGTCTAACCTCTTTCATTCGCCCCTTGTTTATCTGCCAACCTACCACCAACAAATAACAAAGTCTTGATTTCCTCATTACTTATTCACCTCTCAATTTGCCAGCCTCACTATCCGCCATCCGTCAGGTGTTTTTTTACCCCATTGTGCCACATTCCCTTCATCATTCGCCATCTCCCTGGATAAGACAACTTGAGACATTTCGGGAATATTTCATCCATTGCTTGGGATCAGCTGGCCTGGCCACGTCTGTGTTTACATCATGTCACGCCTCAGCATATATGGATCAAGTACCCGGTGCCACTAATTAATTAATGACTTTACACCCTTGCTTTAGGGCAGCTGTCATCAGTTGAGGAAACAGTGTTGATTTCACACCTGGAGTTGTTTGGCATAGTACCACCGGCTGCAACTTCATCACATCATATCGTATATAGACAAACCTACAGGGGGATTGTCCTCAGTGACACAGATTGCTAGACAAAGTGTGTCAGGGATTCCTTCAGCAGCACCACATAGCCAATTGTTGGAAACATGCAGGCATTATACCCAGGGGTGACCAGCCAAATGAGACAGATCAACAGGACCGTTAAGAAGCAAACAGTATCCTTCCACTTCTACATCGAGTTAAAGATAGCCTCAGGATTGACCACGATGCACGGATGTCTCCTCAGGAATTCGCCAGTGCCGACCAGAACATTAATTGGAATGGCACAGCCTTATGATATCATAGAAACAATGACAAGCAGCGATGATTCAGCCAGTCTGACCTGTGAACCTGAGGAAATAGTTCCCCAACCTCCAAGCACATCTGCCAAGTCAGCCAGACCATGAAGGCCATCTTGCAATATTTCGAGAGCTCCAACTACAGCGAACAGTCTGATATTGGCTAATTTGAGAGACTGGACCAAAGAATAAGTTCAACTCTTTAATCACAAGCTGGTAAAGCGTTGAATGCTTAATTACAGAATTCTTTTGGGGCAGACTCGGATGAAAGTGAAATGGCACAAGGAGGACCATGGAGAATTTTATATTTTGACTGGATATGTTATACATGTATATCTTTGTAAATAAATTGTACACACTGTTTTTTCTGTAGTTATTTTCCTTTCCATATGAATTAAGAAATACAATTTTTACACAGTTTTAAATTTTTTTTTGTTAATATGATTAGAAAAAGACAAGCCTAATAAATGCATGGCCTGGTTTAAGCTACCATGCCCATCCAATTTTGACCACTGATCAATGGACAACTTCACTTACCGCCCAAAATTCCCCCGTCCCAAGGTTGCCGATGAAAGAGGTTAGACTGTATAATTACATAATAAACAGAATATAATAAGTTCCATTAGCTTTTCCAAACAAAAATTGTCAGTTATTATCATTGTTGTCCGTTGAAGTGTTGATGAATGTTACAAAGAAATAAGCTTAAGGGCAAATAACTGGAAATAGTAAGGATAACGTACGTAGATTTAAACATTTATGTAATATAAACATGAGAAACAAACAAGCTGATGATTGAAATAAAACAGTGTCTGTTTGCAGTTCTTCCGGAATGTCTCCTGTATAACTCAGTTTAAATTAAACAGAAATATAAACATTCCATTGATGTTATGTATATTTAGGTACTCAGTTTTCAAATTTGGGATCTGGTATTTTTTAAGTTCTTTACTACAAAGTAAATCAGAGGCACAACATTTTTTTATTTTACTTATTATTTTTTTTTTGATATTATGTATTTGTCATAGGAATGTGGGCAGTAATTGTATCTGCCAAAACAGAGTTTTGCGGATACTATGTTTTCAGCTGCACGCCGCCGCCGCCGCGTAGGTGTCAGGAGAATTCCTCCGTAACCGCTGGGCGGAATTTTACGAAACCCGGGATTATGTTCGGGTCACATGTGAACTGCTGCGCCCCAATTTTGTTTTGACCTCTGACCTTTCCTCTGCGCTCTGCGTCCGTTTGTGCGTCTGTTTCAACACATAAACCCACATATCTCGGGAACCGTTGGACCGATCAGGAAAATTTTTTTGCACAAATGTAGCCCTTGGAGAGCTTTATAACATACACAAAAAATGGTGGCGCCACCTGCAACCATGTTTGCACAGTGATCATCTGTTCGTCTGCCTTGGGTTAAAATCACTCATATCTCTGCAGTGACTAGACTAATTCACCTGAAATTCGGCATGCGTAAACATCCTGGATAGCTTTTCTGATTTTATGACAGGTGGCGCCACCTACATTCACGTTTACGCTGCAGACATCCAAGCTCATATCTCGGGAACCGTTTGACCGATCAGGAAAATTTTTTTGCACAAATGTAGCCCTTGGAGAGCTTTATAACAAACACAAAAAATGGTGGCGCCACCTGCAACCATGTTTGCACAGTGTCCATCTGTTCGTCTGCCTTGGGTTAAAATCACTCATATCTCTGCAGTGACTTGACTAATTCACCTAAAATTCGGCATGCCTATACATCCTGGATAGCTTTTTTGATTTTATGATAGGTGGCGCCACCTACATTCACGTTTACGCTGCAGACATCCAAGCTCATATCTCGGGAACCATTTGACCAATTTGGCCAAAATTTTGCTTGTGTATAGATCTCACATAGCTCTTCATCATACGCAAAACTGGTGGCGCCACCTGCAGCCATTTTTGCACAGCTCCTGTCTGTTTGTCTGCCATGGGATAAAATCACTCATATCTCGGCAGTGGTTTGACATATCTGCCTAAAATTTTGCAGGTTTATACATCCCCGACAGCTCTCTTGATTTTATGACAGGTGGCGCCACCTGCATTCTAGTTTATGCAGCAGACATCCAAGCTCATATCTTGGGAACCATTTGACCGATTGGGCCAAAGTTTTGCATGTGTATAGTTCTCACATAGCTCTTTATCATACGCAAAACTGGTGGCGTCACCTGCAACCATTTTTGCTCCGCGTCCATCTGTTTGTCTGCCACGGGCTAAAATCACTCATATACATGTAGTGGTTTGACTTATCTGCCTTAAATTTTGCATATGTATACAACTTGGACGGCTTTCTGGATTTTGTGGTAGGGGGGGCAACCTACATACACAATTTGGCTGCAGACATCCATGCTAATATGCAACACTCTATTTCCCCTTGCCACTCAATCCATGCCTCACTTCACCCATTCCACTCTGATTTAGGCGGATACACGTAGTCGCTTGTCGACTACCCGTATTCTAGTTTGTTTTAAATTTTCTTTGTTGGAGGTAACCACCTTCATGTTTTAATTTGCTAGTTTAAATAAGTAATATGTATATCTTCAGAATTCTATTCCCTTTTCCGGCTGCTTGACAGGTTCTGTGCATGTATGGCACCTGTGGGTCCTGGGTTTGTTAAAATCAGGAACTCCCAAAAGGTGCACTCATTTGTGAGTGAAACATCTGAAATTTGTAAAGACATTGGAAAAAAATTTTCCAATATCATCTTTATTTACTGTGATTAGAACCTTCAGTTGTTGGTGCTGTTGTTAAGCATCTTCAACCAGACTGATGTAAAATGTTTCAAAAGTGAAGACTCAAAATAAAGAATAGTCATTATAATTGTATCTGCCAAAACAGAGTTTTGCGGATACTATGTTTTCAGCCCACCGCCGCGGCCGCCGCGTAGGTGTCCTGGGAACTCCTCCGTAACCGCTGGGCGGAATTTTACGAAACCCGGGATTATGTTCGGGTCACATGTGAACTGCTGCGCCCTGATTTTGTTTTGACCTCTGACCTTTCCTCTGCGCTCTGCGTCCGTTTGTGCGTCTGTTTCAACACATAAACCCACATATCTCGAGAACCGTTTGACCGATCAGGAAAACTTTTTTGCACAAATGTAGCCCTTGGAGAGCTTTATAACATACACAAAAAATGGTGGCGCCACCTGCAACCATGTTTGCACAGTGTCCATCTGTTCGTCTGCCTTGGGTTAAAATCACTCATATCTCTGCAGTGGTTTGACTAATTCACCTGAAATTCGGCATGCGTATACATCCTGGATAGCTTTTTTGATTTTATGACAGGTGGCACCACCTACGTTCACGTTTATGCTGCAGACATCCAAGCTCATATCTCGGGAACCATTTGACCGATTGGGCCAAAGTTTTGCATGTGTATAGATCTCACATAGCTCTTTATCATACGCAAAACTGGTGGCGCCACCTGCAGCCATTTTTGCACAGCTCCTGTCTGCTTGTCTGCCATGGGATAAAATCACTCATATCTCGGCAGTGGTTTGACTTATCTGCCTTAAATTTTGCATATGTATACAACTTGGATGGCTTTCTGGATTTGTGGTAGGTGGCGCAACCTACATACACAATTTGGCTGCAGACATCCAAGCTTATATGCAACACTTCACTCTATTTCCCCTTGCCACTCAATCCATGCCTCACTTCACCCGTTCAACTCTGATTTAGGCGGATACACAGTCGCTTGTCGACTACCCATATTCTAGTTAATATTCAATATATTTTGTAACCGGACATACAAAAGCATTCATACTGGCCTTTCTGGTGAAGCTTGCTTTATAAGAGAAGCACTTGAAAGTCTGACTTGTAATATGTAGTTACAAATTTGAAACTTGTTATGGTTACGGGTTTGAAAATATGGTTACGGGTTTGAAAATATGGTTACGGGTTTGAAACCACATTCGGGCTTTGTTTCTATTTTCACCCGTTACACATAACAATTACAGATGCTTTAAATAAAAAAACTTTGTTTATTTTTGAAACTGCATTTATTGATGGGAAACACCAAAAGAGCACCAAGCTTAAGAAGGAGAAAGAAAAAAGTTCACAATTCTACCACCAGATGTCCCTGCACAGTTCTCCAGTTGTCAGCTCATAAGTTTAACCTCATGTGTGGAAGAATGTATTTTACTAATCAGTCTCAGCTTTCCGTAAAAGGTTCTCAGGTATAGAGATTGATGGTGCATTCTCCTGCCCTGAAATTTGTCAAAACTCTGGATTTTTTGTGTTACAAGCTTAATATGCATTAATGATTGAGAATTGGCAACAATTTCTTACCTTTTTCCTAGGAACAGTCATTGACATTTTATTTAATAAATGCTTTTTCACACACATTTATGGGTATATTTTATATATGTTTGTACATATATAACATACATGTAAATATGCATGTATATATGTATATATATATATATATATATATATAATGAAAACCTCCATATACAAAACCACCATAAGGTATATATGTGGACGAAAGCCCCCCCCCCCCCCTTAAAAAACCCTAACTTAATAATAAAGAGGACAAAATTCCCCCCCCTCCCCTGAAAAAAACATTCCTTATTTTCCTCCATTATACATGAAGATTTCAAATCTAATAATGTTGTAATACCTGAGCTAGATCATAAACCAACAAAAACAACCACGCTAATCAGATATTTAAGACCATTTGTGTTGCTACTAATGCAAGTTCTAGCAGCTTTGATTATGAATTAATTTATAAGTTACAGATTATTTGTATTTTCATAACTTTACTTAAGTAGTTTATGTAATTATGTGAAGTGTACTTTGATATTTCTTATGTATATTAAACCAACAATATAAAATATATAGTAAATTTGAATTTTGAGTCGTTTTGGATTAAGTTATTATAGACATCAACTAGGTATAACCATTATCCTACACAAATGCAAGCATTGGTGAATGCTGAAGGAAAGCATACAATTTTTCACACACAAAACCTTGATCAGGTCACGATTGTTGTACTGCCTGGGATATGTTGAGTTTATATATATATTATTATAATCAGAATACACAGAGTATATATATATATATATATATATATATATATATATATATATATATATATATATTTTAAATGAGAGGGACAGTTATACCTAGTCATTCACAAAAACCGATCTGTGCAGCCAGATAGGTATCTGTAGCAGACACATGAACCAGATATAGCAGTCACTGCCTCAGCTATCTATGTTACATAATCTGGATATAAACATCACTGACCCTGTGTGACCAGTTAACAAGCTTTTCTCCCCACCCCTTTCCCCCAACCAAAGAAAGTAGTTCGGCAGTGATTAATGGCTCCACACTGGGATCATTATCACACTGCTGATCAGGTCTGTATCAACTGATTACCTCACTGATGGCCTATTAAGTACCAGTAGGGTGGGAAGAGGACCCCAGAATTTTGTCCAAGATTTTTAATGGAGATGTAGCATCATGCATAATATTGCCCACAATAGTAAGATCAGATAATTTTTCTTGTGTAGCCAAAATTATTTCTGGCCAACAGACATATTTGTACTTTTTGAAAGATTTATATTTCCATTAAATAAATGAAAATTATACTCCATTTATGGTTGCCATTTATATTTGTGTACATTATTACTCATGGGGTACACCATTGCATTCTGACCTTTATATTTTGTTATATCTTTTATTTTCAGGCCAACGAACAAAGTAGGAGGTTTGAGAGTATATTGAAGATCTGTAAACAAGTTAACCCTAAATCTGATGTGTCTAGTTTTGTACTGACGGTTAGTCAGGATCCAGTGCAATATGAGCCAAGGTACCACACGTATACCCCACCATGTGACCCAACCATTCCTGGATCAGAGGTAAGTATAATGTCACATGACCTCTCATCAGTCTTGTCACATGACCTCATGTCATACAACCAGTTCAGAATATCAGTTGTTACATGATGTGTCATGACTTTGATAAATTTCAATTGCAGGGCTGCCACTGTCTCCTATAATTCATATTTTTCTATAAAAACGATGGTCTTCTTATATTTTCCTATATTATCTGGCACTTACAACATAATTACATGTACTTTCCTGAATTTTACACTGCACAAACACATTTTTTATATAACTTTTTACTGAAAAATTAATATGCCAAACTGTCTGCATGCTGGACTAGGGTGGACAGACATTCATCAATGTGTGAGCATGGTTGCTGTTGCTGTGCTAGCTCTGACTTAACCTCTTGTCACTCATTCTGGAGCTAACCTGGGCATACATATGTTTTGGTTACCTATACATTTGGCTTGGTGTGACATCCATAATCTCACATTCTCAGACTTCACTTTATTTTCTCCTTACAGTTTGTCAGGCCTAAACTGGAATCTAACTTCCCTGATCTTTTGTTTTTGGGGAGGGAGCTGATGTAGGTCCCGGCTTGCTGGAGTCAACTTGATCAGCTCAAACCCCTTCTCCACTTTTTAGTTCATTGCGTTTGTTGAATAATTATTGCTCTGGAAATCAGTCATTATTGATAACATTCAGCTCTTCAATGAAACTACATGTAAGTGTTGCAGCCATACCAGTACAGCCATCTTAACCAGTTAAACAGAGCTTTACAGAAGCAGATCAAGGGGAGGGGTCCAGGGGTCCGGACCACCCTTTTTTCAGTTGCAGCAACTTTTTTTTAGGATTTCAGCACTACTTTTACAGCCTGGATCCTCCCCCCCCCTTTTTACAGACCTAGAGACCCTTTTTAGCCCAGCTGACTATAAGTCATCTGAGCTATAGTTGTGGTCCATTGTCCGTCGTCCGTCCGTCTTGCCGTAGATGTAGCATGTTTTGAAACCATAAGACCTTGGAATCCAAAATTCGTTCCTGTGAGAAATTAAGGAAAAACCTCAATTTTTTATTAAAAACCTATGTTCACACTTCAGGACTGCCTAATATCAAAACCACTGATTTGTTTTTCCCCATATTTACCATAAATATTCCTCTAAATAGTTCCTGTGCACATGCTAGAAATTAGGTCTGTATTATATCATTTAAAAAAGTTATGGGCCCAAACATTTTGCACTTTGTAAAAAATCAGGAAAAATATTTGGTCACTTAATACAAAACATTTTAAATCTAGGGACTTTTTTTCAGTAATATAACTTTAATTAATCAAAATTTAATTGTATACCCAAATGTCACCCCTAACTTAACGAGAAAACTTTACAACGGATATATCCTATAAAACCATACGATGGGTTTACGCTCGCCACTTGATTTCACTCATCAAGAAATTAGATCCCGGCCATTACAGGTGACATTTCCAGGTTCTTTTAAGGACGTGTATTAAAATACCAGACAATCATACACCTAGATCAATAGAAACTATGAGACATCAGGTTAAATTCACAAATATAATTCAAGACAATACTTACAGAGACACCAATGTGAGTGTGTGCGTTGATGTGTCAATACGACAGTTCTTCACATTAAAATTACAGGATATTTTACTGAGTCCATGGTTTGTATAAAAAAAATAAAGTCCAGTTCCTTCAGAGATCTCTGGTTACTGTTTTGTGTAGAATGTAGCGTATGGTTAGCACCATATAGATCTAGTCTTTCTGAGTTTAGCGATCTTCAACTGATCTTGCTTGTCAGCGACCCGGGTAGGTTTACGTTCACATGAATGCAATAGCTCTCTTTGTTTACGTAGAGCTTAGAGTCCTTGACCTTGCTCGTGTAGCAATGGTTTCACGGCTTACGGCGGTTATGTTTCTAGGTCAAGCTGAACTAGGCCGGCAGGTGACGAGCGCGCTCTCTCACTTTATCGCCAATACGAAGCTCTGTCGGCAGCACGGCTGAGTTCTCATGAGCTGGGTCCTTGCCTCATGTAGAAGCTTGCTTCTATGCCGTTCCTGGCGTTTCAATGTTCCTACTCCCGTTCGTGCGTGCTGCCACCTCAAGCTTCAAGACCCAACTGAACCAACATTCAGCGTCTCTTCTTGAAGTCTGACGTCACAATCGCCTGTTCACTGTGTACGGCAATCCGGTTCTCTGATTGGCTTATTTCTCAAGTGTCCCATATAAGGATATATGTGACCTAGTTTGACTGTTAGCATCACCATGGCGACCCACATACCAAATGTAATAATACACACGATGCGTGACACGGATAAATCAGCTGATAGCCGATGGGATTTCATACAAGAATACACAATATATATATATACAATCAAGACCTGTCAACGCTTTAGGATGACGCTTCACGTCAATATCAATAGAGAACAGACTTCGTTAAACTATGATACAAAACACCGTACATATTGTCACCTATTGTCTGGTGACATCACCCCCTCCTTTTAAAGAAAATACATAGTATTTTCTCGATACATCGTATCGTTCTATCTCACAGGGTCCAGCTAAACATATTTACATATAGCAATACATAAAAGTCATGTAACAAGTTGTCATTAGTACATGCCCACGGTCTATGACACAGGGCAAAATCCTGTACATGTTTAGACTTACCTGGCTAGACATTAAAGCTCATTACATCCTAACACTCAGGCAGTCTGCTAAGAAAATCAGGTCCATGGTTTAGTTTACCTGACACTGCTTCAATATCAAATCTAAACTCTTGTAGAACCAGTGCCCATCTCATTACTCTCTTATTAGCACATTTTGATTTGCTAATACACTTTAATGGTTTGTGGTCGGTCTGAATGGTGAACGGTCTACAAGCCAGGTACATCTCAAATTTCTGTACAGACCATACAATTGCTAATGACTCTTTCTCGATGGTGGAGTAATTTCTCTCCCTGGGCAATAGTTTACGACTGGCATAAGCTACTGGGTGCATGATCCCCTCGTGTCTTTGCATCAGGATACAGCCAATACCCACATCAGATGCATCACATTTCAAATAAAATCGTTTACTGAAATCAGGTAGCTTCAGTATGGGAGGGTCTGACAGTTTAGCCTTTAGAGAACAGTACGCGTTCTCGTGTACGGGTTTCCAGTCTAGTTTGTTAGGTTGACCTTTGCGCGTTAGATCAGTCAAGGGCACCGCTATTTCCGCATAGTTTGGCACGAATTTTCGATAGTACCCTGTAAGACCTAGGAATGCTCGCAAAGCCTTCTTTGTCTTAGGTCTATCAGTGCTCTGTTTCCCCGTCTACACCGTCAGGATCATGTATAGAATCAGGTGCGCCCTTGGCTACCGCTGCCAGAATATGCTGGGGCTCGTTTCTAGCATGGTACCGTTTCAGCATATTCACGTGGAAGGTTTTAACCTTATCGCCAATCTTAATCCGATAGTCTAAGTCCCCAACCCTGTTTACAATAGTATAGGGGCCTTTCCACTGTACCATTAATTTGTTCCGCTCCGTCGGGAGTAACAACAAAACTTTGTCTCCGGCCTCAAACCTGCGCGTGCATTTACCTCTATCATATAACAGTCTGTGTCTGTTCGCTGATTTGTTCAACGCCTCTCTAGCTAACGCGCATGTGTCGCTTAGTTTGTCTTGTAGGTCCAGGACGTATTGGTACGTGGTTTTAGTCTCGACGCTAGTATCTCGCTTGGTCCACAGATCCCTTAGAATCCGCATCGGTCCTCTAACGATCCTACCATAGAGCAACTCAAAGGGTGAGAACCCTGTGCTCTCATGTGGCGCTTCTCGGTACGCAAAAAGCACGGCGCTGAGGTACCGATCCCAATCTCGCGGTCTTTCCTCGCACATCCGTTTCAACATTAACTTTAACGTTCCATTGAATCTCTCCACCATTCCGTTGCACATAGGATGGTAAGGAGTAGTGGTGAGCTGTCTTACAGACAAAACACGGCTAACTTCTCGCATGAGGTCTGACGTAAATTGTGTTCCCATGTCAGTAAGCACCTCTGACGGCACTCCTAACCGCGCATAAATATCAACTAGCGCATCAGCCACAGAGACTGTATCTATGTTCTTTAAAGCAACAGCCTCCGGATATCTAGTGGCATAATCCATAACGGTCAGAATATACCTGTGACCTCTCTCAGACGCTGGATGGATCGGCCCAACCAGATCCATCGAAATTCTACGCCAGGGCTCATCAATTAATGGCATCTGGCCTAACGTAGCTCCAGGCACCTTGCCTTTCGGTATGGTTTTCTGGCAAATGGGACAGGACTTGCAAAACTCAGCAATGTCATTATACATCCCTTTCCAGAAAAACTGAGTTCTCACGCGGTCGTGCGTTTTGTCTATGCCCTGATGGCCCGCCATAACCGCTTCGTGGCCCATCCTCATTACGTCGCACCGTAACGTCTGAGGTACCACCACTCGAGATCCATCTTGATCTCCCCGTTTATCACTCACAACCCGAACTAAATATCCGTCCTCAATTCTAAATGGACTATCATTTCTAGCCTCTCTAGCTAGCCTCCAATACGGCGCTAAAGACCCATCCTCCTCCTGCGCCTTCAAAAATTCGGCCGGACTCACATCGGCAACTGGGCTTGCAACATTCAATTTACGCGTCGGTATCTGTTTCTCTCGTGCAGCGCTCCGTGTCTCCACCGCGGACGACACCTCCTTTTGTGACTCTACACCGTCACACACTATGCCTGAGGACCGCTCAGACTTCCACGTCGGGTCCGGATCATACGGATCACGCGCTCCCGCTACGTTACCTAGCGCTAAATCACATACAGCATCCCCGACCACCATTGCCTCGATAGTACCGACAAAGTACGCACAGTCCACATTAATCCTAGCCGTAGGAAATTGTCTTACAGACCCGTCGAACAACCTACACTCGACCTGGTGTCCGGTGAACTGATTCGGTTCCACGTACGACTCACGTATTCCTGCCGAGGAACATCCCGAATCCCGTAGCACCCTCGCTGACTTACCATTCACCAGCCCTTCACACACAGGTAACGAGATTCCGCCTTCTGTCTGGGCAGCAAATCCTAACGACTGACTCGGACTCTCTACTTCCGGTTTCACCGCACCGACTGTCTCCGTTTCCGCCTCGACTACTGCCATTGACATAGTCTCCGGTTTCTGTTTTGGGTTATACGGGGGGCTAAAATTAGTCCTATACCTCTGCTGATCGCCAGCAGCACGCCCTACTTGAGGGGAAGACCTAGGCCTCGACCGGGCACTAGTCTTACATTCCCGCGCCTTATGTCCCAGTTCATTACATAAATAACATCTGATGCCTCCTGATGGCTTAAATGTCTGACCGCCCGGACTGCGCTCAACCTCTCGCTTCTCTCTAGGCTGAGATACCGGTTGCGCTGGACGCGGCACATTATTGCCATAACGAGGACCTGCTGTAAGGCTGTGTACACCGTGAGCCTCCGTATAACTCTCGGCTAAGTCTACCATACTATCAAAGTCACGACACCGTCTCTCTTTCAAAAACATAGAGAGATCCCTACTACAGCAGTTTACGAACTGCTCACACATCAACAGGTTAACTACCCCGTCGTAGTCACCTCCGACCCCTGCCATCCCTATCCAATGGTCTAGGTATCCACTCAGTCTCACCGCAAACTGACTCGGCGTTTCGCCTCGCTCAGGCCTACAAGTCCGAAACTTGTGTCGATAACCCTCTTCGGTCATTTGGTATCGCTTTAACAAGGCTATCTTTAACTTATCGTAATCCATGGCCTCACTAACCGATAACTGTGTGTAAGTCCCTAGCGCCTTACCCCGCAGTAACGGACTCAGGTGTAACGCCCAATTCTCCCTATCATAGCCTTGACATACAGCTAATCGTTCAAATCGCTCAAGAAACGCATCTAGCTGATTGTGAGCCTCATCAAAAGGTGGAAGCTGGATTTTCGGGAATACATCCCTACTTCTCTCTTCTTTAACCCCAGAGTCAGACTTTAACCTTAGAACCTCTAATTCGTGGGCTCTAGCCTCTCGCTCGCGCTCTAATTCCCGCTGCTCACGCTCTAATTCCCGCTGTTCCTTCTCTATTTCACGTTGCCTAGCTCTTTCCTCACGTTCCTCATCCGCACGCCGTCTAGCCTCAACATAATCTTGTAAAGCCTGGTCCTTAAGCCCCAAGGCCTGTCCGCATCTAACAAGTGACTCTAACGTTTCCATGGTAACGCTCTAACCTAGTAAGATTCCAGTATCTAGTAATATCCGCTCTTAAAAATCAGTAAATACGTACTGTTAAAGCCAACCTAACGAACCGGCGGTATCCGTACAATAACACTACGGTAGCTCTACGCATCAAAATCTACTTATACGGACGGACGGACGGAAGGTCGGACGAAGGGTCAGACGGATGGACGGATGGATATCAAGATATCAATAAACACCATGCACCTATGATTACCATGCCAATCGGGAGGGGTAAACTTACCTGTCAAGAGACCCTACCACGTGACCAATCACAAACTAGTGTAGAAAAATTTATACCAGGGCGTATCTAACAACATCAAAAATTTTCACTCTAATCTGGGTTTATATCAACCCAATAATGATGTCCAGGTATCACTGAACTAGCATTACTCACAAAACATGCATGTGTTCTAGCCAAATCTACAAGGTATATGCCGATCTTGAAACAATGTTGTGCTTCAGGTAATATTCTCACTGAATAAATATTAACTCCTAACAGTGGGGTAATTTCATTGTGCAAGTATACACTACAACATCAGTTTGGTGTCATTTCCAATTATTAATTCAGATCAACTCTAGTTTGAGTATATGAATGTCTGGTTTCAGTACTGTTTTCTCAGTTCAAAACTTCTGAAACTTACTGTAATTAGCCAGTTTTTTTTTTTAAGGCTAATTATATCCTGGCTCGCTCGCCATACAATGTCACCCCTAACTTAACGTGAAAACTTTACAACGGATATATCCTATAAAACCATACGATGGGTTTACGCTCGCCACTTGATTTCACTCATCAAGAAATTAGATCCCGGCCATTACAGGTGACATTTCCAGGTTCTTTTAAGGACGTGTATTAAAATACCAGACAATCATACACCTAGATCAATAGAAACTATGAGACATCAGGTTAAATTCACAAATATAATTCAAGACAATACTTACAGAGACACCAATGTGAGTGTGTGCGTTGATGTGTCAATACGACAGTTCTTCACATTAAAATTACAGGATATTTTACTGAGTCCATGGTTTGTATAAAAAAAATAAATTCCAGTTCCTTCAGAGATCTCTGGTTACTGTTTTGTGTAGAATGTAGCGTATGGTTAGCACCATATAGATCTAGTCTTTCTGAGTTTAGCGATCTTCAACTGATCTTGCTTGTCAGCGACCCGGGTAGGTTTACGTTCACATGAATGCAATAGCTCTCTTTGTTTACGTAGAGCTTAGAGTCCTTGACCTTGCTCGTGTAGCAATGGTTTCACGGCTTACGGCGGTTATGTTTCTAGGTCAAGCTGAACTAGGCCGGCAGGTGACGAGCGGGCTCTCTCACTTTATCGCCAATACGAAGCTCTGTCGGCAGCACGGCTGAGTTCTCATGAGCTGGGTCCTTGCCTCATGTAGAAGCTTGCTTCTATGCCGTTCCTGGCGTTTCAATGTTCCTACTCCCGTTCGTGCGTGCTGCCACCTCAAGCTTCAAGACCCAACTGAACCAACATTCAGCGTCTCTTCTTGAAGTCTGACGTCACAATCGCCTGTTCACTGTGTACGGCAATCCGGTTCTCTGATTGGCTTATTTCTCAAGTGTCCCATATAAGGATATATGTGACCTAGTTTGACTGTTAGCGTCACCATGGCGACCCACATACCAAATGTAATAATACACACGATGCGTGACACGGATAAATCAGCTGATAGCCGATGGGATTTCATACAAGAATACACAATATATATATATACAATCAAGACCTGTCAACGCTTTAGGATGACGCTTCACGTCAATATCAATAGAGAACAGACTTCGTTAAACTATGATACAAAACACCGTACATATTGTCACCTATTGTCTGGTGACACCAAAATTAGATCAAAATATTTTAAAATTTTTAAAATATTATCAAAAATATAAAATTGGTACCTTAAATTTTGCCCAAATTTGACCATGGCATTTTTTTTTCTCGTAAGTATATTTAATTTATTTTTTACAGCCAGGATACATGTGGGTTTAATCTTTGAATTCTGAAACTTGTAAGTAAAAGCTTAAAAAATTATTCTAATTATTGAAGTTTTTTCAGATGCTCTAATGTATTTGCATTTTGTGTATCCAAGACCCAACTCTTGCTCACTGCATTTCTTTAAATGTTAAGCTGTTTTTGATCCAATGTGCACGACTTTTCATGAAATATTAATGCAAGAAGAGTGTTATTTTCATATATTTATTGCTTTGCAAATTTAGAAAATATATTTTATAAAAAATAGAAATATATATGTGTGCATAATATGATGTTACCTGACTAAATTTAGTATAAATGTTGATGCAGCTTAGATTTGTGAATCAATTTAAATATTCAGATATATATGATATACTGTAAATATATAGTAAAATTTATAAACTTAAGAAAAATGACTAAACAAAAGAAAAATTAGGATCTAATGCAAATATTTGTTCATTGTTTTCCTGTCTCAGTAGAATGGAAATTAAAGTTATTTGCTTTGTGTTCCATCTCTCTGCATGATTTTTAATATTTAAAAATAATTTCATTTAAATTAAAATTTATCCTTTATGTATATGCAGAGGTGCTGTAAATCCCACCAGTCCCTGTAAGCACCATTGAATTTAATTCCGTATTCTGTATTAATACCCAAAGGTGTTGTAACTCTCCCCTCCCCCCCCCCCCCCCCTGTCATTGAGCCCTAGTTCCTGAGCATTGAGGATAGTATTTATACTGCAGCTTCAAAAAATCTATGGTGATGCAGTTTTAACTGTCACAATCAGCTGAGTGCCGTGACCCATGGGTCCCTTGTTTAGGTTTTTAGCTCAGCTGACTGAAAGTCATCTGAGCTATAGCGATCACTCTTTGTCCGTCGTCCGTCTGTCCGTCTGTCTGTCTGTCCGTCTGTCCGTCCGTTAACCAGGCACAAATCGTAACCGCTGGACCTAGATCCTTGTAACTTGGGATTCTGAGAGGTCCATGAAAAATCTCCTTGGAAACCAGAAATTAGGTCTCTGTTACCCATATCCTTCGAGCTATGTGGCCCCAAAGTACCCCCCAGAAAAGTCAAAAATTTCATACAAAAACTTCAATATCTCATTAACTACTTGACTGATGGTCATGATTTTTGGCATACATATTGATCATGAGATGTTACATCACTTCCTGCAGACTGGTGGCGCCACCTGTATTTTTCGATTTTTTACGAATTTTTTTCTCTATTTTTGAGACCTTTAAAAATGTGAACATCTGTTAACAAGGCACAAATCATAAAGACTGGACTTAGAATCTTAATTCTTGACACACTGAGAGGTCCATGAAAAATCTCCTTGGAAACCAGAAATTAGGTCTCTGTTACCCATATCCTTTGAGCTATGGGGCCCCAAAGTACCCCCCAGAATAGTAAAAAATTTCATACAAAAACTTCAATATCTCAATAACTACATCACTGATGGTCTTCATTTTTGGCATACATATTGATCATGAGATGTTCGATCAGTTCCTGCTGACTGGTGGGGCCACCTGTACTGTTTGATTTTTTACGATTTTTTCCTCTATTTTTGAGACCTTTGAGGATGCTGTCATCTGTTAGCGTGGCACAAATCGTAACGACTGGACCTAGAATCTTCATTTTCGACACACTGAGAGACCTATGAAAAGTCTCCATGGAAACCAGAAATTAGGTCTCTGTTACCCATATCCTTCGAGCTATGGGGCCCAAAATTACCCCCCAGAATAGTCAAAAATTTCATACAAAAACTTCAATATCTCATTAACTACATCACTGATGGTCATGATTTTCGACATACATATTGATCATGAGATGTTTCATCAGTTTGTGCAGACTGGTGGCGCCACCTTTATTTTTCAATGTTCACGAATTGTTTTCTCCATTTTTGAGACCTTTAAGGATGTAGTTATCTGTCAACAGGGTACAAATCGTAACTACTGGACCTAGAATCTTCGTTCTTGACACACAGGGAGACCCATGATAAGTCTCCATGGAAACCTGAAATTTGGTCTCTGTTACCCATATCCTTTGAGCTATGGCACTCCAAAGTACAGCTCAGAATAATGGAAAATTTGATACAAAAGCTAAAGTATCTGAACAACTAATGCACAGATAACCATAATTGTTTGCATGGATATTGATCATGGAGTGTTTCATAAGTTTCTGCAGACTGGTGGCACCACCTGTATTTGTTCGGTTTTTTTACGAAATTTTTCTGTATTTTTGAGACCTTTAAAGATATGAACATCTGTTAACAGGGCACAAATCATAAAAACTGGACCAAGAATCTTCATTCTTGACACACAGGGAGACCCATGAAAAGTCTCCATGGAAACTTGAAATTAGGTCTCTGTTACCCATATTCTTTAAGCTGTATGGGTCCAAAATACCCCCCCCCCCATGAATAATGGAAAATTTGATACAAAAACTGCAGTATTTCAATAACTACAACACTGATGGTCATGATTTTCGGCATACATATTAATCATGAGCTGTTCCATCAGTTTCTGCAGACTGGGTGTGCCACCTCTATTTTTTTTCAAATTTTTACGAATTTTTTTCTTTTATTTGAGACCTTTAAAGATGTGGTTATCTGTCAACAGGGTACAAATTGCAACAACTGGACCTAGAATCTTCATTCTTGTCATGCAAGGAGGCCCATGAAAGGTGCCTGTGGAAACTTGAAATTAGGTCTCTGTTACCCATATCCTTCAAGCTATAGGACTCCGAAGTATCCCTCAGAATAATGGACAATTTGATACAAAAACTGAAGTATCTGAACAACTAATGCAGAGATCACCATGATTTTTTGCATGGATATTGACCATTAAGTGTTTTTATTAGTTTCTGCAGACTGGTGGAGCCACCTGTATTTTTGTATCTGCCAAAACGAAGTTTTGCGGATACTATGTTTTTGACCGAGTTCCTCCGCCGCAGCGGCGTTCGTTTCCAGAGAGCTCCTCAGAGACTAATGGACCGATTTTTCCCAAACTTACACCTATTATCGGGTCACATGTGAACTGGTGCCTAACCAATTTGCATTGACCTCTGACCTTTCCTCTCTATCCAGTGTCCATTTGTGGGTCTGTTTCCACTCATAAACCCTCATATCTCGGGAACCGTTTGACCGATCAGGAAATAAAATTGATACAAATGTAGCCCTTGGATTGCTTTATAACATACACAAAAAATGGTGGCGCCACCTGTAACCATGTTTGCACAGTGTCCATCTGTTCATCTGCCTTGGGTTAAAATCACTCATATCTCTGCAGTGAATTGACTAATTCACCTGAAATTCGTCATGTGTATACATCCAGGATAGCTTTCTTGATTTTATGACAGGTGGCGCCACCTACGTTCACGTTCACGCTGATGACATCCAAGCTTATATCTCGGGAACCGTTTGACCGATCAGGAAATAAAATTTATACAAATGTAGCCCTTTGATAGCTCTGTAACATGCACAAAAATGGTGGCGCCACCTGTAACAATGTTTGCACAGCGTCTGTCTGTTAGTCTGCCGTGGCCTAAAATTACTCATTTCTCTGTAGTGGTTCGATATAACTGCCTAAAATTTTGCAGGTTTATACATCGTGGACAGCTTTCTTGATTTTATGACAGGTGGCGCCACCTACATTCTAGTTAACGCTGGACACATCCAAGCTCATATCTCAGGAACCATTTGACCGATTGGGCCAAAATTGTGCATGTGTTTAGATCTCACATAGGTCTTTATCATACACAAAACTGGAGGGGTTACCTGCAAAGATTTTTGCACAGTGTTTGTCTGTTTGTCTGCCATGGGCAAAAATCGCTCATATACATGTAGTGGTTTGACTTTTCTGCCTAAAATTTTGCAGGTGTATACAACTTGGACAGATTTCTGGATTTGTGGTAGGTGGCACAACCTACATACACATTTAGGCTGCAGACATCCATGCTAATATGCAACATACCTCACTCTATTTCCCCTTGCCACTCAATCCATGCCTCACTATCCGATTTTGGCAGATACATGTAGTCACTTGTTGGTTACCCGTATTCTAGTTTTAAAAGTTTACACATTTTTCTCTATTTTTGAGATATATAAATACAGACTAAATCTTGGCCTGTTGGTTAATCTGTTTGATGCTTCAGTTGAATGGGTATATACTACCATTCTGGTGATAAAATTTCCTTTTGCGAATCTCTTCCCAGTCAGCTGAGCGTCATGACCCATGGGTCACTTGTTTCATTACTCCTCCTGGGTTTGACCCTTCCTTTTCTTAAATTCTGGGTCCACCTCTGCTTTAAAAGGTGCTTTGAGAATCGATGGTCATGCTAATTTACATTTGACCGTGCAGTGAAAACTTCTTTATTTTCCTATATTTATACTGAATATTTCTTATAGACCCCTATATTTTTGTCTCACTTCCTCCCATATTTTTTTTTATTTCTTCAGGAGCCTGATTAGAGCCCTGTAATTGTCACATAATCTGCTATTTCATGACTTCATGCATGAATATTAATAGGTCACATGACCTCAGGTGATTGTCCATGCAGGTCCTGTTATGGTTATTCACTGTCACTTTACCTTCATGGTCTTGTTTACCTCAAGTCACATGATTATTTAAGTCATTTGTTACTCTGAAGCTTGTTTTTGAGAGACCAACTTGACATGCTTGTTCCAGAAATTCCCTCAGCTACATACATATATATACTCTCCGATAGTTCCTTATTTGGTTAACAGGTAGCAGCAGCACCAAATATGTAAACTTTTCAGGATTGCTGTCAAGTGAACATATTCATTCCAAATGACTTTGAGTCTGATATATGTGTTATTAGATAATTACAGCACTTGTAAGAACAGAGCAACAAAACTCTTTACATTCTTTCTTTGGGGATATCCTGAAAACGATTCACCCTTATTCACCCTTTTATCAGCAACACTTTTTTTTATGAAAGAATTCTGAGATAAGCTATATTTCTCCCCTGCTTGAATGGTCCAGTTAGAACAAGAATGGGATATTTTGCAAGTTTTTTTGTTTGCAATTGTCCAGCATGTGTCACAACATGTGGAAAATGCACTTATATAGAATGCAGGGGGATGTGCACCATGCGTGTATCTGACTTTGGGAACAATATATATCCATTAATTGTGATATGGAGAGCATTTATTGATCTTTATTCAGCCTGTAATAAAAAAACTAATTTTACTCTTTTTCCCTCTTCAATTCAAAGAAGTCTACTCTTTTTTTCCAGAGCACTTTCTCCTTTTTCGTCATTTTCCTGTGGCAGGCCTGTCTGTACATGATCTTTTTCAATACATGGTTTCTTTGTAAGAGCCTTGGCATGAAAACATGTATATATCTCCAACTGTTGCAAAACTATTCACAGACACTCCTTGGTAAAATATAGTGCAACTGCCCAAAACAGTGCATGCTTTCATGTGTAAAGTCAATCTTTTTAAGGACACTTGAGTCATTGATCTCTTGTCTATGTCATACATAATTATCATTAATAAATTTTTTTCTCTCTTCTTGACAGTTGTGTGCTTTGAAAAATGAACTCATATTTGACCGCCACACAGAAGGAGTACTCAAAGCTAAGCGAACATTGCTGCAAAAAGAGGCAGCGGAACTGACATCATACTTGAAACAGAACCAAGATATAACACAGACACTCGTGAACATATGCCAAAGGTAAGGATGGTTTCAAATATTTTAAAGAATGTTTCATTTTCTGTTTCTATTACAGTTAAAATACAGTAAAATAATATTTTGGTAAAAAATCAAAGAGACCAAGAAAAAGGTTCAGTGTGTAAAACAAAACAAAAAAATCAGTGTATCAAGAATTGACACAATATACAGTGAAACCTGAACCAAGCGACCACTGCCGCCAGCGACCGTCTCTGACTTACGACCGAAAAATGAATGCACCGAGCTTAATCACTCTTTAATGCCCCTGTGTTGAGCGACCGTTTGTGGTACGCGACCACCGACCGCTCAAATGTGACCGGTCGCTGGTCTTTACCTCCGTTAAGCGACCGCCTGGTGAAGCGGTAGTGGCATCTGGCGTCCTAAGTTAAGACTAAAACGACCGTGCCATTGACCGTCTCGTGAATGTGCAGGTGGCAATGGTGACCTACTTTTCCCCCGGTGAATTGGACATCAATTCAGAATACCCCCTCCAGGTGTCAATGGCCCAGGGCCCGCGTGGTTTTAATCTTTCTCGAAAAATGAAAGTTCCGCGAATATTGCGAGGGAACATGTAAAACGACGCAATTCTTTAATTCTGTGTACCATTACTTTTTTTTAGCACAGCCTATCTTTGAACACGTATTTGTTTAACGATTGTCTAAAACATCTTTACGATAAACAGGTAAGGATCACGTGCTCTAAGGGAAATCCCTCATTAATATTCATCGAATAGAACTCCCGTTGTATTTCTGACACGCTGCGGTCATTGACCAGTTGACCGGAGTTCATAGCTAGTCTTAGCGATGTGTAAATAACATTTGCGCGGATTTAATTTAAAAAAAGTGAGTCATGAAAGTAAGTTTGTCATTGCTTAATTTAAGCTATCAACTGTCATTGCTTATCACACACATTTTGACTTGACAACATGTCAGTTCGTGACGACGACAAACTGACGACCTGCTTCGATAACATCAATAGAATATTCATCAATAAGGCAATAGGACTCAATGCTTACTACCATAGTACCAATATAAAGAGACAGTTTGATAACGTGAGCAGTCATCTGTAATCTAATGATCGATCCCTTCATACCTGCTTTGAAGTTTATTGAGATTTTAATGGGGTCTGCTTCTAATTACGGGGAGCACAAGTCAGTGATCAACAAAGTGACTCAGTGTGTACTCATGGTACATCATTAATTAGCGGTTTGTGTTTGTGCAATATGACAAACAAGCCGTTCAAAGCCTTTGACAAAGGCTTGTTTAATAAAGTTATAAAAGGACCAGCTTTCTTCGATAATTATAAATAAGATTCTCTTTGTTAAGCAGAACAAGATTGATTCAATGTTTAAGTAAATATTGTTGTTAACTTGTAAATATTGTTGTGAATATCTTGATTATATATATATATATATATATATATATATATATATATATATATCCAGTGTGTATTTTTATAATAAATAAATAAATGTTTACGTAGACATTCTTTGTTCGCTTCATGCTGAGACTTAGACCACCTGAGACTTCAGACAACCTGTGACTTAAGACCGCTTTTGGTGTGGCACATCAGGTGGTCTTAACTCTCAGGTTTTACTGTACCTTAATTCTTGTTATACCTAAAGCTTGTCTTTGAAACACAAAGGTACTCGATTAAAAAAGGACAACATATCAATTTAGGACTTCATGTACTTGCATATTTCTACTTCAAATTCTTCATCAATTGTTCATGATGAATAGTGAGAAAATTCATCAAATGCATTCATGTGATGACATTAAGATGATATGTAATGGACATATAGTGATGAATTAAAAGCAAAGGTTATTAAATGGAGCAAATGGTTGGGTAATGTCCAGGGGATATTTGTATAGCCCTCAGTACACTATGTTGCCAGTATCCTAATGGGTCTGACAATCCTGATAATTTTGGTGTGGTCACAACAGCGGGCCCTCAAGTATAATATATATATATACATTGCTCAGCTCACCACCATCATCTTAACCTATACACTAAACCTGGAGGAACTGAACAAGGCTGAAAATCCTCAGGAATGTTGAAGCAGCGTCCAGCAGATAACATGTGAAACCAGTTGTGAACCAGTACATGTCCAGTTAACCATGCAGTTTTTGCCTCTTTTTGCAGCAATGTTCGCTTAGCTTTGAGTACTCCATCCGTGTGGCAGTCAAATATGAGTTCATTTTTCAAAGCACACAACTGTCAGTGAACTGTAGAGTTCCATTGAAAACATAACTGTCAGTAAACTTTATAGTTCCAATGAAAACATAACTGACATTGAACTGTAGAGTTCCAGTAAAACATAACTTTGATTTTATCTGCTAAAACAGAGTTTTATCGATACTCTGTTTTCAGCCAGACACTGCTGCTGCTGCTGCATAGGTTCCAGAAAACTTCTCTGTAACAACTGGACGGAATTTTATGAAACTTGGAATTATAATCGTGTTATGTTTCTACCCCATGTGGGTCCTTTTAGACATGTTCTCACTGGTTCTCTGGTTTATTCTGGTTTTTTTTTACATCAGCTCTCCGAGAGCAACCCCCTGCGGTAGGTACATAAACCAAACACTTTACGGCATTAGAGCTGTTCCTGTTTACCATATTTTATGACATATGGACATAGACTTTTATACTGATTTTAAGACATTCAGACGTAGATTTCTGTACATAACAAATTACATGTGAACTGCTGTGCCTTCATTTTAGGTTGATCTCTGACCTTTCCTGTCTGCAGTGTCCATCTATGCGTCTGTTTTCACACATAAACGCTTATATCTTGGGACTCATTTGACCGATGGAGCTGAAAGTTTGCATGAGTGAAGCCCTTGGATAGCTTTATAATTATACATGAAACTGGTTGTGCAATCTACAACTATTTATGCACAGCGTCCACCTGTTCATCTGCCTAGGGGAAAATCTCTCATATCTTAGGAGTGGTTGACTAATCCACCTGAAATTTTGCATGCGTATATACAGCTTGGATAGCTTTTCCTTTCAAATGCCCTGGGTTAAACCACTTATATCATGGTAGTGGTTTGTCTTAACCAACTGGAATTTTGGATAGATTTTTCTTTTATTTAACAGGTAGCACTACATACAATCACCTTTACTCTGCAGACACCAATGCTAATATCTCAGGACTGGTTTGATGTATCTGCCTGAAATTTTGCATGTTTATAGATCTTACATAGCTTTACAGTTTATAAGAATGTGGTGGCCCAATTTACAACCATTTTTGGATTATGTCCACCTGTTCATCTGCTTAGGGTAAAAATCACTCATATCTTAGGAGTGGTTGACTAATCCACCTGAAATTTTGCATGTGTATATACAGCTTGAATAGCTTTTTCTTTCAAGTGACATGTGGTGCCACCTTTAATCTTGTTTTCATCTCATTCTATTTCCCCTTACCACTCAATTCACTTGTCACTTCACCAGTACCCCTCTGATTTTGGCGGATACACATTTTTCACTTGTCAACTACCCATATTCTAGTTGAACTGTAGAGTTTCAGGGAATTCGTAACTGTCTGTAAACTAAAGTTCCACTGAAAACATAATTGTCAGTGAATCATTCCTATGTCCAGAGAAAATGAATCTGCCAGTGAACTGTTAGAGGTCCAGTAAAAATTTAACTGTTAATGTACTGTCAGAATTCAGAAATCCTTTCAATACATGTCTGTCCATAAGCTGGCAGAAGTTAAACCAAAGACAACATAACATTCAGTTTATCAAATTTTAAGTGAACTGGTAGAGGACCAAACAAAACATAACTGTCAGTGAACTGTCAGAAGTTCAATGAAATTCTGGCAGCTTCAGTCATCTTTGAACTGTGTGTATTGTATGTGAACCTGACAGCTATTTACAGTTGTAAATCTGCTTGCTGTCTTGTTCATCTTTTTGTCATCCAGAAGATTAGATAGCTCCATGATAGGTCATAAAGCAGTAAAGAGTTGACTGTAATATAACTGGTCATGGTTATTCCAAAGAGTCCATGCCTATGAGTGGTATTGCCATTATTAGTTTAATATGGAAAATAATTTATTTTCATACATTTATGAGTCAGAGGTAGGGGCTTTACATTTTAGAAAAGATTTCAAGTAAAAAAAAAATCCATGTACTTGAGAAGAAATGAAATGACATTTACATCAGGTGCAACTTCTGCTTGTTCTGGAATATGATGCAGACAAAGATGTGAATAGATAAATCCTTTATGTTTAAAATTATCTGCTTCCATCATCGTTAAATTTACAATACTGTCAGTATAGTTCAACATTTCAAGGGCACTGACTGGTTAAAAAATAAAGCATCACTCTTTATGTAAGTTAAATATATTCCTAAGATCATATAAATTTCATATAAAATCATAACATTAATGTTGCATATTAAAAAACAGGTGTCTTTTTGGGCAGAGAAGAGGCACAGCCATCAACTTTTCTTGGCTTCTTTGCCTTTATCCATACATATAGTCTTATATTCATTATCAGAGTTCTAACATTATGCTGAGTCCAAAGGTTGGATCAGGAATTCTGGCCTCTGTTAATGGGTAAGGCCTTGGTTTCTTTACCTCTTCCTTGACATTATCAAAAAGCAGATTTTAGAAAATAATGATAGATATCACATGACGCAGAAGAGCACCATGGGAAATAAGATGAGCTCCGAAACTACATAATGCAAGGAAGGAAAACTGGTAAAAAACAAGAAACATCATAGTGGTTTGTGGGATACATCTATTATTCATGGCACAAGGAGAGGGATAACTCATGACCCGACCAGAGGTCTGCGTAGTTTGTTAGTATGGAGCTTTTACTCACTGGTTTTCCTGTTTCATCATTGACAGATTACAGTAATTTACCCAGTCAGATTTCTTTGACCTGATACCAGGGAGATTTTCCCAAAGAGAGTGTTAGTTTTCTTATCAGTGCAACTACATTCCCTGACTGCTTGATGTAAAAGCATTTATGGTCTAAGTCTTTATGAATATTAATGAATCACATTTAATGTGACTTTTTGAATTAATATACAAGAAAGTGAATATTCCATTTGTGTACTAATTTAGGATTTGACTGAATGATTAAAACCTGAATGTGTAAATCTAAAAAAAGGGGTGAAAATAACAGCAGAGGTTAGGCTTGAAGTTGTAAGTAAAGGCTTTGGGTTCTGAAGCTGGATTTAAGACCTCAAAGTTCAAATTCTCAAATTCTGAGTCTCCAATTCACAATGTTTAAATTCTCCACTGAACCAGGGAAGTCTGCCTTAAGTATTGACCAGCAGATAGACTCTAGACCATAACAGGGTTCCCATCTGTTTAGAAAGCCTTGTAATATCATGAATATTGAAATCACATTGAGTTGAAGATTTCCTTGAAAACACCTTGGTTGTCACTCTAATGACAGCTATAACAGACCAAAAGGACCAAGTCATGCTATAATCTAAATGATCAAAATTCTCATTATTTTTGTAAACAAGACAAAAAGTAAGGGAATATGGAAGGATTGGATGGTGGAGAGTAAGTGTTAAGGAGTCCAAGTAAACAAATTTATGTCTTTGAAAAAATTATTAAATAAAATTAAAAGCCTCATGGGCATTCTGCATTCGGCATGCATATTTAAGGAATGAAAGGGGCAGGAAAAAGTCAGTTTTGCATAGTATGAATATATACATGAAATTATCAGGTTTGTCCACATATAGGTAAGCATGCAGGATGTATAATGATTTGCTGCTGGTCATTGCCCATCCTCCTATATAAATGTATCAGTAATTATTGATGGATTCAGAATGTTTTTTATTTAGGACAAGCCATGTGGACAAATGTTATTCCCAATTATTGGTGTGGGGTTCCAGTGTCAAATAACAATAAAATTAGGCAAGGATATTATAATAAATAATGGAAATAAGTATTCTCTGCCTATAATTTTCAGTTAGTATTTGTATCCGCAAAAACAAAGTTTTGCCAATACTATGTTTTTGACCTGGTTCTGCGGCCATCATCTCCACAGCCGCCACGTTTGTTTTGGGAGAACTCCTCTAAGACCTTGGACCAATCTATCCTAAACCTGCCATAGTTATTTGCTCAGCTAAGTAGTTTTGCCTAACAAAGACAGGTGGGGCCACCTGCAATCCTTTATGTGAAGTATGAATCTAGGTGTCTTTGTGAAAAAAGCCCATATCTCAGGACTGGTTTATCATATTGGGCTGAAATTGTGCATGTCCATAGATCTTGGATACTTCCATCTCATGCTAAAGACTGGTGGCTCCATCTGCAGCTGTTCTTGCATGGCATTCACCTGGGCATTCATTTTGGGTGAAAATTGCTCATATCTCAGGAGTGGTTAAATTTATTGGTCTGAAATTTGGCATGTCCATCCTTCTTGGAGAGATTTCTCATAGACCAGACAGTAGGCGCCACCCACCTTCCCATTTTCATTGAATACATTGATGCCCTTTCCTCAGGAGTGTATTGGTGTCTCGGCCTGAAATTTTGCATGGTGTATTCATCTGTAGCACTGTTTTGTTGACAACTGCACATTTATGAGGAGTTTAATTGGCATCACTGTTGCCACAAACTTGCAGTCATGTCATGTCAGGAACATTCAATGCCTTTCTTTACCCATGCCTAAGTAATTTAGTGGATACACATAGTCACTTTTCGACTACTCTTTTTCTAGTTTTTATGGTGATTTACTGTGAAATTAATAATTTATTGAACTTGATACAAGGATGATTCTGATAGCAACCTTTAAGTAATTAGATAAAATTATCTTTTTGCCATGATGAAGCCATATAAAAAAAAATAAAGTTAGGTTTCGGCTGCACCCAGTTTGCCTTGAAATATCTTGATAGACTCTCTGGTCTCAATTCTATTTGTTTCTGTGTGATACCAATTAAGATTGTGCTATAATATTGTTTAGTTTTCTGGACTAGTCTATGAAGACTAATTCTTGTCAGCCCAATAATCTTTTAAGGTTTTACAAGAGCCATCTGTAATCATATTGGGTGTCAGAGCAACTAATAATCAAGACAGTCATTTTGTCTCAATTGGCAATTATATTTTGCCAGCTGTTGTTCAAATACATATAATTTTTGGCTGAATATGATCATAAATATTTAACTACAGATATTCAACCACCAACTGATTTCTGTTCTTGTTTCAGACAGCTAAATTAAATAGCAAAATTAAATTCTGTTGCTTTTTCAAGCATTTGCCTCATTCAACTTAAGAATTTATACAAAGATAAAAAATATTTGGCTGGGCATGACAAAAAAGACAAGATAAATATTGACATGCATATAATGCATTCTGCATCCATATATCAAACACACATCACAAAATCAAACTTTTTCGAATGAGAGGGGAAAAAAGACAACCGCATGATTTATGAGATCAGTGTGCCGGTGTAGCAATTATCACAATTAGTGGTCTGACCCAAAGCAGCTGTCAGTAAACTGTATACCTTGTGATTGGCCTTGTTTCAGTCCCTAGGAGGGGGGGGGGTATTCTCCATCAAAAGAGGGAGAAAAAAATTGGCCCCCAGGTGTAATGGTTCATCATTGGGGGATGCAAAGGTGTGCTTAATATTTGCCGTGACCCAGAATCTCTTTGTGGCGACATAAAGTTTCTGGTAAGCACAGGTAATATACAGGGCCCTGGTGAACCATTCTTTACCTGGTTGGTGCTTAACGAGCAAGGTAATGCATCACTTTTACTGTCATAGTTGCCACATCTCAGTCTGCACTCCAAGTGGCTTACTTTGCTGTGCAACATTACATCGCAAAGTTGCATACTTTAACCAAAATCTTAAGGTCTGTTAGCAGTATGACACAGAGAAGTGGTGGTTTTTACTAATTCTCAAAACTCAGGTAAGTTTATATATTAATTTAGTGTGGTAAATTGGATTAAAACTTAATGTGTAATATAAAATACAAACTCAGTTGTTGCAGCGTCACAGTTGATTTAACTATTGTGTGTTATGTGAGTGTGTATGTCAGCCCATGCTATAAATCAGCCACAACTTTCAACCATAGGCTTACGCTGTAAATTATGATACACACATGTTGGTCAGTTTGTGTTTATTGTCAAGCCCTTTTGGGATCCCTAGGGTAATACCTGGGTTGTAGCTTTACCAAAGCATTCTGAGGGTACATCCATCTTCAATTCATTAATTTTATGATCTTGTGTATTAACTCATTTTCACTAAATTTCTTATACAAGGGTTAATTGTATGATGAAACAGTTTGATGATGCTTTATATGTACATTTGTAGCTCAGCTGACTATAAGTAGTCTGAGCTTTAGTCGTGGTCCTTTGTCCGTCGTCCGTCTGTTTTGAAACTATTGAACCTACAAATCCAAAGTTTTGCATACAATTAGATGTCCCCAAAATCTCTACCATACCAAAAATTGGGTCACTAGGACTTTGTTCCTTCAAGATGCATATTCTTCCATACATTTTCTATTATCATACCAATTTTTTAAGTTATTAGCATAAATAAAAAATCAGTACCTTAAATTTTGTCCAACTGTGGCAACGGCACGTTTTTCCAATGTAAGCACTGTTGATTTAATTTTCACAGCATATATACATAAGGATATATTCTTTAAAATCTGAAATTTCAAAGGAATTGCTTGAAAAGAGTTGCTTTTATTCAAGTTTTCATACCCCACGTCAGGTGTTTTATACATCAAGCCAACCTAGTTGTACGGCCTTCACTTGTGTTATGTAACCGACTCCAGGAAGCTCACCTTGGCTCAGCTTGGCCACTACTAGCAGGCTTCACTTGCAAGATGTTTTTATTTTATCAAATTTACTTAATCTTTTATTTTGGTTAATATAATTGAGCATGTACAAAACTTTTTGATAGCAATTCAAGGCATAATCTTGAATATGCGATGTTTTGGCATTGTTTTCTTTCAAATTCAGTTTTAACAGTTGTGATTTAAAAAATAATAAAATATATTTTTATACAGAATATGACCCAATATGAGCTACACCCTGGATAAAAATGATTTCAACTAAGAATTCTGATATTTTAACTTATATTTTCAGATTTTTATGCCCATGCCACAAAGTGGCCGGGGCATATAGTTTTACCCATGTCCGTCATTCCGAAATCAAACAGTTGTACGGACTTTTTTTCGCAATGCCTGCAGATATTGGCCTGATTTTTGGTGTGTTGGCAGATAATGACCAGTTACAGATTGAGTTCGCGTTTTGTCCCGGTTGACCTACTTTTGACTGTTTTACGGCTCCTAAACTTAGAAAATTTCATGAAAAATAGAAATTTTCATGACAAATACACATGTACGGATTTTTTTTCGCAATGCCTGCAGATATTGGCCTGATTTTTGGTGTGTGGGCAGATAATGACCAGTTACAGATCGAGTTCGCGTTTCGTCCCGGTTGACCTACTTTTGACCGTTTCACGCCTCCTAAACTTAGAAAATTTCATGAAAAATAGAAATTTTCATGACAAATACACATGTACGGACTTTTTTTTGCAATGCCTGCAGATATTGGCCTGATTTTTGGTGTGTGGGCAGATAATGACCAGTTACAGATCGAATTTGCGTTTCGTCCCGGTTGACCTACTTTTGGTCAATACCGTTTTACGGCACCTAAACTAAGAAAAATTCATGAAAAATAGAAATTTTCATGACAAATACACATGTACAGCCGTTTTTAGCCCTCAGCTCATAGGCTGATGGGCTATTGTAGTCACCCAAGCTGTCCGTCTGTCCATCTGTCTGTCAGGTGTCTGTCCGTCCGTCCGTCCGTTCCGCGTCTGTTAACTTTTACCTTGTGAGCGGGATATCTCTAAAAGGATTCACCGTTGGAATTTTATTTCATCCGTGAAGATGTATATCGATAAAATCTCGGTTCGAAGATGGGTGACCTTGACCCATTTTTCTACATTTTAGAGCTGATTATAGAAAAACACTCAGAAGTTCATATCTCAGGAACCATTGTGTGGATTTTCACAAAACTTACTATGATCATGGGGACTGATGGTCTGTATGTGCTGCACAATTTTGGTGGCGCCACCTGCAATTTCTGATTTTTTAATGAAATTTTGTCGGATTTTTTCAATTTTGCCTTTTGTGCAGGATATCTCCAAAGGTATTCAACACAGGAACTTCATTTCTTCAGTGCTATTGCATTATATTTACAAAATCTTGGTCAAGTTCAAAGATGGGTGATCTTGACCTACTTTTCAAGGTCACAGAGCTTAGTATAGAAAAAAACTTAGGAGCTTTTTTCTCAGGAAGCATTTGGTGGATTGTTATGAAACATGGTATATACCTCTCCAATTTAAATTTATAAATGATTATCAACTTTTGCTAATATTCTAGTTTCGCAATACAATGCTTACAAATACTGGCCTAATGTTTGGTCTGTGGGCGCATAATGACCACTTACAGATCGAGTTTGCGTTTCGTCCCAGTTAACCTATTTTTCACCATATGACAGATCCTGAACATAGAAAATTTCATGAAAGACAGAAATTTTCATGAAAAATGCACATATATGGACTTTTTTTCACAATGCCTGCAGATACTGGCCTGATTTTTGGTGTGTTGCTTGATAATGACCCTTTACAGATCGAGTTTGCATTTTGCCCTTGTTGACCTACTTTTGACCATACAACACTTCCTGAACTTAAAAAATTTTACCAAATTTAACAAATGTTTCTAATTTGCCCCAGGCGGGGGCATTCGTGTCGTTTCGACACATCTAATTTATTACAAATTTATAAAACTGAATATGATAAAAATTATTAATGGAAAAAGTGGATATGCTAAAATAAAAGGCTTTAATATAAACCTAAACGCATTATTCCCTTGAAAGTGAAATAAAGGTATCAGTCCATCCTGTCCACTTGCCTATCCATCTGTAAATTTTTCATATGCATCACAGTATCTCAAAACCTTACTTTATTCCTTCATGACAGTCTTTTCAGAGTATTAGTTTTGCAATCATATATTTAGAACTTTACAATGACCCAGTAGGAGGGCCCCTTTCCTCTTAGCTTCTCATATGCTTATATATATGAAAAACATAACATTTTGCATTTGCAAAAATTGCAAACTTCAACTGAGCGCCGTGACCCATGGGTCCCTTGTTCTATTTATGTTTTCCCACCTGTTTGTGAAACATGTTGTTTTCAGTCTGGTCAGCTGTTTTTGTGTGAATCCAATAACTTTTGGACCACTGGTTGTTTTTCCTCGAAAATTGATCAGTAAATTGTATTTACAAATCTTTCATAGCAGTTTGAAATCTTGTGACTTTGACCTTGATTTTTAGGTTGAATTAGTGATAATAGAGATCAGTATTGATTTAGAGATCACAAAGTCAAAGGTCTAGGTCACAGGACTGTCCTCATGATTTTTACACTGACCAGGCTTAGAGTTTAATCCCTCCACTGGCAGTCCAATGATGTTGTAAGCAGGTGCTCCCCTTTGTGTATCATGTTTTGTCAGTTGATAAGGTGTTGATAAGTTTGCCAGGTGTTGGAAATATTGGTTCCAACATGCAGCTGTAGTTTAGTGCCCTCTGGTGGCAGTATTTATCAATCAATAGAAAACGGTTATGCAAGCCATTGTCCTGCAATACCAGGGGAAAAATAGGTAGTGTATTATAGATATTCTACAAACTAAATCGTTCAGATTTATAATTAGGTGTATGTAAACTACAGAGCAGTAGAGTGCTCTACTGTTAGGAGCTCCACAGTGCATTTCTGATGAGTGAGGGCCTGCAGGGTGAAGGCCTTACAGAGTGAGAGCCTACAGAGTGAAGGCCTTAATTATTAAACAACTTTGTTAAAAGCCAGTACTTATTGTGGATACTTGCCTGAAGGTTGAAGTCCTTAAATATATTTTATATAAAATGTTAAGTATATATATTTAAGTCTCTCACATTTTTTTATTTATTTATTTTTTTAAAGGATCAGTCCATGGCCTGTTGTTGGTGTTGTCTAATTAATGAGAATGAAGGTATCCTTATGATAAGAATGATATGTTATTTTTAAGCCTTCTGGATTTCAGGTTTTATATGCACAGGGTAAGGAATAGTCCAGAAGTCATAACCTGTCATTGAGTCATTAGAGCAAATCTCTGAGGTTCAATAACAAGATTTCCCTGTTATGCCATTGAGGCAACGGCAGGGTTCGAACCGGGGATCTTCAGCTCCAAAGTCCAATGCTTTAACCACTAGGCTATGTCCTACACCATTTTAGTCTCACTTGATCTATATGTGAACAGATACAAGAACTATTTGTTTATAATACACCTTCATTATAGATACACACCATGTAAGTAACAAGACATTGTATCTTAAATCCCCTGTTTATTTTGATTTATTTGTTATGAGTATGGGAATTCATGGCACTGGCTTTTATGTGTTATGTTATATCATTTTAGGTGTGTATGACAGGATTGATTTTCAAGGCACACCTATTTAAAAAAAAGAGTATGCCCAAAAAGTATATAATTTTTTTATATATAATTTTTCACACTTGAATATTTGATGTCTGTGATATAAATCTTTTACATGTTTATCTTGTGCATTATATCACCATAGCTGTTCCTGACTATATATACAGTCAGATCATAGGAGACCCAAAACCACCATACTCTATAATGTATCATGTTTTGGCGCCCCCTGTTGGTGAGGTGCCAGTAGTATTTTGTCTGCATTACATCGCAGTCAAGCAGCTGAGCGTCTGGGTCAGCCAAGAGGGCCAAGTAAATTTAGCCTCGGGTGACTGGCAGCGAGCTACATTTACGTCATGGTGGCCCCTTCAGCGCTGAAAAAATGGGAACATGTTGAGCAGTTTTGTGCAAAGCACTGACAAGAAATTAACTAAACTGAGCCATATGTCATGACCTGTCAGTACTTGAGGGTGAAAAAATTAACCCCGACGTTCTCTGGTCCTCACCTTGTGCTACACACATTAACGCCATCTTTGACTTCATTTCCTGCTGCGGTATCGCTCTGCATCAGTGTTGATATTGCTGTCGTGTATACATGCATCTTCTGGTAATGTTATGTAACATATCTACCATTAGAGTAGACAATAGTGGTAAATGCATAGGACTCCAGGAACTGTGTTTTACTGGTTTAAACCCTGCAAGTGCATCAACAGCAAAATGGTCCAATCTAGAAACTAAAAAAATTATAGGTACAAAAACATAAACTACCATAATTAGTGCAGTATCTTAATTAAGCCATTTGTTCACTTTTGTTGACTTCAGGAGTTTCCCAGAAAAAACCTTAGGGCACATCAACTTACAATCTCCTATTCACTTGTTTTACACATTGTTATGGTTCTGTGTCTGGGTAAACACAGTCCTAATGTGTCTGCTTACCGGCATAACAGTTCAGATTGTGACCAGAGCTGCATTATAGCAAGTGTTTTTCCACTGGTTTGTAAAATATTGGCAGGTACCATAATATTTTAAGAAGTAAATACTATATTTTGTTTATATTTAACATACCTGATATGGGAATAGGTTCCTTTAATCCTTTACTGTTTACAGGCTCAACTTGGTACCTATAGAATCTCAAAAGGATTGTCTTAACAACATTTATCTAATGGATAATGCCTATCCCCATGTATATAAAATTTGAAATGCTGAAGGCTTGATATCAATATGTCATTCTTACACCATAATTCTGTCTGCCAAAACAAGAGTTTTGCAGATACTATGTTTTCAGTCTGATGCTGCCACTGCATAGGTTTCCTGAGAACTCCTCCTTAACCACTGGGCTGAATTTTTTTAAATTTGGAATTATGATCAGGTCACATGTGAACTGCTGGGCCCTCATTTTTGGTTGTCCATTTGTACTTCTGTTTCCACACATAAACACACATATCTCAGCAACCGTTTGACCAATCAGGCTAAAAATTTTGCACAAATGTAGCCCTTGGATAGCTTTATAACATACATCAAAAATGGTGGTGCCACCTGCAACCATTTTGCACAGCGTCCATCTGTTCATCAGCATTGGGATTAAATCACTCATATCTCTGCATTGGTTTGACTTATCCTCCTGAAATTTTGCATGTGTATACATCCTGGATAGCTTTCTTGATTTTATGACAGATGGCGCCACCTGCATTCATGTTCAGGCTGCAGGCTTATATCTCAAGACTGGTTTGACATCTCCTTTTGATATTTTCATGTGTATAGATCTCACATAGCTCTTTATCATACACAAAACTGGTGGCGCCACCTGCAACCATTTTTGCACAGCATCCCTCTGTTTGTCTGCCCTGGGATAAAATCACTCTTATTTCAGAAATGGTTTGACTTATCTGTCGAAAATTTTGCAGGTTTATACATCTTGGATAGCTTTCTGGATTTTGTGGCAGGTGGCGCAACCATGCTGCAGACATCCAGCCTTAAATCTCAGAACTGGTTTGCTGTAACCCCCTGAAATTTTGCATGTGTATAGATCTCACATAGCTTTTAATCATTCACAAAATTGGTGGTGCCACCTGCCACTATTTTTACACAGGGTCCTTCTGTTTGTCTGCTGTGGGATAAAATCACTGATATACAAGTAGTGGTTTGACTTATCTGCTTAAAATTTTGCATATGTAAACAACTTGGATAGCTTTCTGGATTTTGTGGTAGATGGCGCCACCTACCTCCACATTTTGGCTGCAGACATCCATACTAAGATGCAACACACCTCACTAGTCTATTTCTCCTGCCACTCAATCCATGCCTCACTTCACCTGTCCCACTCTGATTTTGGCGGATACACATAGTTGCTTGTGGACTATCCATAGTCTAGTTTCTTCTTTAAATAAAGAATACATAATTACCTAAAAATACTAGAAAGATTCAAAATATATATATTGTGGAAACTATTATAAAATAAAGAAGATTTGTTAGAAAGAATATCCAGTAGAATAATCAGTAATCCAATATTAGCATTGTAAAACTCAGTATAATTGAAAACAAGATAAAGCGCAGCAACTTATGGGCTACCAGCATGAGATTGATACTGTAATATTAATGTCATAAAATATTTGTTGCATGTCTGCATATGTTTTTCATGCTTGTGATGGGAATAAGTTTGCTCAGAATAGGACAATATATGGGAAGTGATTAATTTTCAGAACTTGCAATTTATTTTCTGCTAGCTGTCTCAGCTAATATGAAATATAAATCTGGGTGTTCTCATTATTGAAAATCAGTTATATATCATGATCGGTCATCAGTCAAAATTGGTTGACCTCTACACATTACTGAATAATCAGAATTAATCGGTTGTTAAGGAGTATACAGACCAGTTCATCATCTACGGCCTGCTTGTCTGCTCATTTGTTTAATAATGGGATGCGACCTGATCATCAGGTGAATGTAGTTAGAATGAAGCTAACAGTGTGAATGAAACCACGCCGTTAGCTCCATTCTAACCACATTCACCTGATGATTGGGTCGCATCCAGTGAAACAGTCTGTTTGTGAATTTACAGTGTTGTTTTTCTTCAGAGTTATACCGCTCTGGCCTAGTCTGTAGGCCATAGAGCACTTTACAACGGAGGGTAACACTACCTTCTAAATATTTACATATACGGCCTGCTTGTCTGCTCATTTGTTTAATAATGGGATGCGACCTGATCATCAGGTGAATGTAGTTAGAATGAAGCTAACAGTGTGAATGAAACCACGTCGTTAGCTTCATTCTAACCACATTCACCTGATGATTGGGTCGCATCCAGTGAAACAGTCTGTTTGTGAATTTACAGTGTTGTTTTTCTTCAGAGTTATACCGCTCTGGCCTAGTCTGTAGGCCATAGAGCACTTTACAACGGAGGGTAACACTACCTTCTAAATATTTACATATACAAGTATATACCTTATAATAAGATTAACAAGAAATAAGGTATGTTTCCAGGATAGGTTTATACTTAACCAGGTTTAGATATACAATGTATAATATTTCATGATAAACTCAGAAATGATTGGGCCAAATTTTATAATTCAAATTATTAATATATTTCATTTTCCAATATATAAATATTATTCTCAGAATGGTGGGGGATGGGGGGGGGTGATTACATTGGCCATCCTCCCTTGCTAAATGTGTGTGTGTGGGGGGGGGGGGGGGGGCAGTACATCATTGGCCATCCTCCCTTGCTAAAATGTGGGGGGGGGGGGATATGTCCCCCCCCCCATCCTCCCTGTATTGCTTAGAGTACAGTTACTGAATATCACAGCCATGACACAGACCTGGGATTTACTGTTAGAATTTTCAGGGAATGATAGAGATTTTAATATGTTCAAAATCTGCAAGAGTGTCAAATGGCCTTTTGTTGGAACTAAAAGAGTACTGTAGGAAATATGGTATAGTCATATACCACCACTGTGCACTAGCTCCTTATGTTCATTTGACTTGATGGAAAGTCACAATAAGTCCATATGATAATGTTTAAAACACCTTAAAAGAGAAGTTTATATAGGACAGGATATGATATGAGATGAGAGAAATAATATACCATCTACCAGGACCACATACATTAAATTTAAAGAAATATGTTTAAAATTCAATATTTAATGACTTTGTCATTTGATTATAGCATGAGATGGGATATCCTGACATATGAGAAAATCATAGCATATTTCATAACAATATCTACAGCCATGATTTTTAAGTCAGAAAATTAATGCTAAGATCACTTTGTTCACTGAATAATTCACTAGTTCTGATATGCACACACAGATGGTGCTGCTAAAGTGGCCTCACAGCTGCATTACAGATGCATTCCGGACCTGCCTGAGGGAATAATCCTGCCATCTAGCAGTTACTTTTATAACTATATTCCAAGCATTTAAACACCACATTATGTAAAAAATCACAGTTGCAGTATGGTAGACGACATGGGCAGACCAAGGACGAGGTGTTGAAAATCTCACACAGCTGTACAAATAACACACCAGCTTTGTGTCACATGTGGCGTTAGTGTTTTCTTTGTATCTCTTTGTAGATTATTGTTATATGTTTCTTTTGACTTGCTGCTTTGCTAGAAAATCCAGGTAGGTATCACCTGTTGCACATACCTGCTGCACATGGACTGAAGCCTTGGTGATGACATCACCTAATGCTACTATCTATTCCCTACGAAATGAACAATACAATAATATATTTTGAAAATAATGATAACGGTCACATGATTTGGCAAATAATAGCTAGAATACAATGGTGGGTATGTATATATATTATATACATAATAATATGTAGCATGTGGAGTAAATGAGTGACAGGTGAACAAGAGTATATTAATTTAGAGTATTATCCAAAATCACTAGATTCATATAGTATGAGGCCTTGTACTACCTGTTCTGGCAAGGCTAACCAGATTACATATAACAACAAAAGCTGTGCAGATTAATTATTAAAATAAATATCTAATTTATTCCCATGTGAATGACCCTCCTGTGTAAGCTGTATTATGTATCAGGGCAAAAATCATGAATTGTTAAATTAATATTTTTCAGTGCTTCATGGATTGAGGGTGGAAAAGTTTAAAAGAATTTTTTTTTTTCAAATTTAACATATTATTGACTAATTTGTATTTGTATTTATCTCTGACTTTTAAATACATATATCACACCAAAAAGTTACCACAGATCCAGTGGATAGACTTAAAACAAATAATTAAAATTTAATCCTAAAAAAAAACCTAAAGCATGACAAGACCTGCTCCACTGGTAAAAGGCAGGCCAGTGATCTGACTAACAAAAGCTAATTACCAGGAAATGTGTTATCACCTGATTTAGAGACCATGACATGAAAGCTAAGTTTAAACTTTGAAACAGTATTCACAGACAGACATATGTACAAACATACATATTGCAGTACCCTCACCCTTCCCTTTCAGGGTTATCCCATCCCACCCCACCAGACACACACATGCAACATACAAAGGCTGGTCAGGCAAAGAATTAGTAATTTCAAATCAAGTGATATGATTAATTATATTGGTTTACTTAAAAATATTTTTGTTTTTAATTACATTAATAATTCTGTGTCTACGCACCAGCTTGGGTTTATTAAGTGACGCAAATTACATATAAGACATCAATAAATGACCAGGCTTTGTGTATCATCATAATAAAGCACAGATTGCAAATGTTAAAAAAACATAGTATTTTTACAGCAGTGCGTTAAAATATGATATATGTTGCCATTTAGTCAAAACATGACATATTTAAACCATCTAAATCACTCACAGTTTGAATACTAGATGGCGCTGATCAGCAGAAGAAAAATAACTGCAAATAACAGTCTTGCTCCAAGTTACCAAATTTCTCAACAGTCATATCACCTTCAATTACAATAGAATAATTTCAAAATACAGAATTTAAAAAAGCAAATTATTGGCTGTCAGCAAAGGTTTTAAGGTTTATCACTTGTAATAACTGTTTGTGTAACATAAAGATGATATTTGTGTTTCAGACATGCCTGGTCATGGGTGCTCTCATTGTCATTACGTATGACAAACAAGTCTCAGTTGGTCAGTCAGAGCCGGCATACAGTTTAGGGCTATGATATGGTAATTACTGGTTATGTAAATAAAGGTGTAATGGCCTGATTAAACTTCCCAAATAGATTTCCAAATTGAGGTTTGACTGGAATAGAGAAGCGGTATACCAGTATTGATTAATACCAGAGGCTGGTAGAACGTGTCCGACAATGCAACATTCTGGGTGTAAATAAGGAATTAAGGAGTATGTTCAAACAGATCTAAGTGTTACTATCGAGTCGAGTTAATTATACGAGAACACTGGCAATCAATATGTACATCTCTCTCATGCATTTATAATGAAGTAACAGCTCACTAAGGTAGCAGTAGTCCTTAAACTGCTGATAGACATGTCCTTACATATGACTTGGGTGTTAACAGCATCACAGATATACTTAGTACTGTTTAAAATTCATGATACTTGTCAGAAGAGATGTACTGGGTACATTTTTTTATATGAACAAAGATGAAGGGACACATATGATTAGAATAATATGTTATTAATACGCCAGTAAGCCTTCTGATTTCAACTAGCAGGAATCCTCAAACTCAAATCCTCAAAGACTTAACCTTATATAGACTTGAGAGTTCAGTATCACAGATGTAGGGTATTCAGATTCATGATATTTGCCCCAAGGGGTCTTATATTGAGTGAATCATGCCTGAAGACCACCCCTGCAATGCTACCACTTTTTAATCATCTGAGCTATAGTGGTGGTCTATTGTCCGTCTGTCTGTCCGTCCGTCCGTCTGTCATGCCCTCTGTCCATCCGTAGATGTGGCACATTTTGAAACCGTAAGACCTAGGAATCCAAAATTCAGCATAATGTTAGATGTCCCCAAGATATCCTACCAAGCCGAAAACTGGGTCTTTGCGAATTCGTCCCTTTGAGAAATTAAGGAAAAACCTCAATTTTTTATTAAAAACCTATTTTTACACTTCAGGACTGCCTAATATCAAAACCACTCGTCTGTTTTTCCTCATATTTACCATAAATATTCCTCTATATAGTTTCTATGTACATGCCAGAAATTAAGTCTGTTAAGTATAAATTCTTTAAGTTATGGGCCTGAACATAATGGACTTTGTAAAAAATCAGGAAAAATATTTTCTCACTTAACATAAAAAAATTTTGAAACTAGAGTCTATTTTCCCAAGTATATAACTATGTTTAATTAAGATTCAATTGTTTACCAAAAATTAGATCCGAATTTTGTAAATTTGTTAAGTTATTAGCATAAAAATAAAATCAGTACCTTAAATTTTGCCCAGCTTTGACCATGACACTTTTTTTCCTGTAAGTACCATTGATTTAATTTTCACAGCATGTAAACATAAATATTTAATTTGTTTAAATCTGAAATTTGAAAATATTAGCTTGAAAATTAAGCTAGTTATTGATTTTTTTCTTGAGGCTCTATTGTAGTCATTTGCTTTGATTACAGATTACAGATGCAGGGTCCCACTCCAGGTCACTGGAAGTCAGCTATGCCAGGGTTTCTTATTTGTTACAGTCACTGGGGGAGATCCCCTGCTGTGAAAGATGTACAGTTATTCTCATATCACCACCCCAATCACCCCCCCCCCCCCCCCACCATAACCCCCCTCCCCCCTTCCCCCTGCGAACCCAACCTACCAAGTGTTATGCAGTAATTGTTATTGTTTTCACTGTATCTCCTTAATTGTAATGCTGTTTCCATTCCGATATGCAAAAACTTTCCTTGAAAAAGTAATTCAAGGTGTAATCCAGAAGATGTTCTGTAATGTAGCATTTTTAAAGAAATCAATTTTCTTTTAAATGATTTTAACAAATATAATTGAACCCATCAGTATGCTTAAATTTATAAAATATGAATCATATTATGGATAAATAAAGACACAATTAAAATTTGTGAAATCTAAATCAAGTATTATTTTTATATATTTATTGTTTTGCAGATTTAAAGGATATATTTTTTGTGATAAAAAATAATTAAACATTTGCATGCATGATGTGGTGTTATCTGACAGGATTGAGATTTATGATGATGCAGTTGAGAATTATGAATCAACTTTTATATTCAGATATATGTTATATTGGAAATGTATAGAAATATAAACTTAAATTTAAAAAAAATTGATGTGATAAAAAAATGAAGATTTAATACAAACATTTGTTCATTATTTTCCTGCCTCAGCAGAATTTGAGATCAGGCTTTGTTTGCCCTGTTTTATGTTGTTAATTAGTTATATTTCAACTTTATACATTTCATTAAAAAATACATATATATTTAATAATATATATTTTACAAAAAATAGATTCAATTGAACAAATGTGTAAACTACTGAAATGTCAACAGTTAATCAAAAAGCCAACAAATGATCATGGTAATAGTACAGATCATTTGTTCACAAACTGCTCACATGCTTCAGTTTCAACATAAGAAACACATGGTCAGGTCACAAAATATTATTTGCAACAATTTCTTGCTCATCAATACAAACCAATCATATAAACCAACCATGGCCTTTATTACCTCTTCCTCTTACACTTTATCTCCATTTGATATTATTTTAGATTTTTACCTTCAAGGTCAAATTCAGCTGAGCACAGTGACCCATGGGTCCCTTGTTTTTGTCCTGGACCAATGTAAAACATCATAACACCCCGCTAATATGACAACCCCGCTCACATGACCACCCCGCTAATATGACAACCCAGCTAACATGACCACCCTGCTATAAAATGACTACCGGTACTCCGCTAACATGACCACCCCACTAATATGACCACCCTACTAATATGATCACCCTGCTAACATAGCACTTTAGCTGGGCAGGCAGGTGGTTGTACATGTGTTAGTGAGATTTCAACTGCAGATATCACATGCTGTCTTCAAGTTATGATAATTACATATCTCTGTTGATATAAATTTTGCTAAATCAGAAAAATATAAGAAATGCTGCTACCAGAGAAAAAAACAAGACCAATATAGATCCTAGTTAATAAGTTAATACTTTCCACTGCTTAAAGAAAGTTTTAAGTATATATTGTTGATCACTGCATGCTTAGGTCATTGAAAAAAAAAGAAACAATTTAATCATGAAATTGATTTAGATTTACCCATTCTCCAACTATAGTAAAGTAGGATTTTTTCATGCTTGAATTTTTCATTTATTTCATTGGGAAAATTTGTTTTAAATTTTGCATGCACATGCAATTTTTGTCCATAAATTTAATGATAGTTTTAAGGTAGAAAAAATATTTTATTTCACTGGAAAAATAATGAGTATAATTGAATTAATTTCATAATAACATTGTTTTTGTCATTGACCATATCCATCTAGCTGATATAACCACAGAATGGGTGTGCACATCCACAGGTGGTGATATATTTAGTCTGTATATGCCTGAAGGCAACAGGATCCACCATTATTCATAGGGAGATACCGTACACTGTCACTGCCTTATTATTGGCTTAATGGGCCTGCTGCAGAAACAAGTCTGTGGATAGTGGGGTCGGCAAAAGTATACAAGGTCAAGTACGTCTTACTGCTAGGAGCTGCCATATACCTGTAGTTTAACCTAGGTACATGCCATTATAGCCATCTGCATCTTATGCCTATTTATGTCTCAGATGATTTTGTAATGAAATTTAATTGATGAATGCCAGTGTCTTTGAATAACATGCCCTGTCATCCATATGGCACAAGGATGTACTTCTGGTTCAGTACTTACACGTGTTCAGTCATATTTCAGTTTTCCAGTTTTACTTTCCTGCCCAAAAGATATCATTTACTAAATGAAGATCGTTAGTTGGAACGAGAATGAAAAATATACGGTATCACTACTTTTTTAACAAGTATTCATTATTTGTTCATTAAGATTTCCCAGTGTTCTTTCCACTCTGAGAAACTCCTCTAACAAAGTGAAAATCCAAAGGGACCAAAGATCCAATTACCTCATCACATCATACACCATATGTCATATATGATACTAGTTCGCTGATAAAACTTTCTTTGCAGTTTCTTGATGAAACATGATAATCTGTATATGTATGATATTAAATACATGTTTCTATATTTTCAACTCTCTTTAAATCTTTGAAATTCCTTGTACAACCTTTTGTGCTGATTACTCTTTGCTTATTGTCTATTGTTCCATATGTTTACTCTTGCACTAAACTTACCAGTGACCACTAGTTCGAACATTTTTATTTGAGTAATCATGTACTGTTAGGATTAACTACCTCTGACGGAAGGTACAACTTTGAACATTTGTTGAAACCATGTGCTTTCTAGAGGGCACCTGTTAGCCATATATAAGTAAGTGTACTCCTACTGTGTTCTGGACTCTGGTTTCAGCATCCTTCCAGACATACATACAAATCACTTGCTGTGGTTCAGGGAGAGGGATAAACAAAGCAGGAGTTACTTGCTCATGGCCTGCGTAAGGACCATCACTTTTATAAATTGGATTGCCATTCTCCAAACATTTAGGTGTACCGTCCATCAAGCCAGATGACCTCTGACCTCAAAACTAACTTCCGTTTCTACCACAGTGGCTGCTGTTTACCTTGTCAGGTAATGAGTTTTTATAGTGGATCAGATTGAGGCACTACCTACATATTTTCACCAGTGTACCCATTGTTTAAAATGTTGAAAGCTTCAAGCTTGAAGTATATATAAGCTTACTGTTGATTATTTTTTTATTATTATTTTATATCTGTATAATTTCAAGTGTGAAGTATGGCCAGAGAGTTAGCTCTTGGTAAGTCTCAGTGTCATGTCTTATGTATTCCTGATCCATTTATTACAATCCCTAAACACTGATTGTTTTTGTTTTTTAAATGCCAGTGTCTTGTGGTAAGTAGTATTCATTGAATAAGGATGTCCATGCAGAGTGTCCTGGTATCAGTGGAGCAGGATTACACTGTGTATCAAGAAGACAGGAGGGTCAGGTAAAGGAGGATTATATTGGTCAGACATGAAAAGGTAGAATAAGGTACAGGTTGACAGTAATGAAGAAGATGTAGGGAGGAAAAAGTTTAGGAGAAAAATGAAGATTAAGAGAACTTTAGAATAGGGGGAAGGGGGTAATAACTATTGGGAAAACGATGTGGAGGCAAATTACAGTGATTAGGAAGAATATGGGAAAAGTTAAGGGCTACAAAGATAAGTGATTAGGAGGGAGTTGATAAGGGAAGAGAATTACAATGATTTGGAAGAATTCTCCCAAAGACACAGGAGAATTACAGTGATTAGGATGAAGAAATGAGATGTAGGATTACTTTGACCAGGAAGAAGAAGTACAAGAATAGAAAATGTTTTAAAAAAAGATGAGAATGAAGAGAGGAGATGGTCGTCATAGGAGAATTACATTGATGGAGAGAAGATTGCAGGGCATTACATTGATTAAAAGAGGAGGAGAGGAGGTGGAGTAGGATTACAATGATTAGCATATGAAGATTGTGGTTATGTAAAATATTAGAGATGGAGAGGATAACAATGATTAGCAAGCAAGTTGGAGGAGGAATACAATTATCTAGAAGATGGGAGGAGGATTGTAGTTATGTAAAAGACTAGAGTTGGAGGATAACATTTATATAGAAGATCAACGGAAGAAAAGGAGGATTACAATGATTGTAAAGAAATGAGAGGAAGTGGGGGATTATAATTATTAAGACAGGAAGAGATGGAGGAGGATTGCTGTTATGAAGAAGAAGATGGGAAGAGGAAGAATACAAGAATATCAGTTGAATAAAGGGAAAAGACAAGTCCAAGCAGAATTTTGGCATGTATTCCTCTGGCTCGGGCTTCGGGTGCCTGGATGCATGCCTTTTTTTAAATTTCTCCTTTTTGATATTTTATTACTATTACTCTGGTGCTTTGATCACTGACATCAATAAGCCTCTGTTATGTATATTCCTACTTCTGGAGAACAGTTATTCTGTTTTCATATTTATGCCCAAGTTTAATGTTACCACTAGGCAGAATGGGTAACCTTTGCTGAATGACATTTTATGATTTGGTTGTTGATTCTTCTAGATATCTCCTACAATCACTTATGATATATATAAAATAAGAAACAACAGAATTAATAGTGTTGCGTGCTCTTAACCAGTCACAATGATTAAAATGATATTTTCATAAAAAAATATATTGATTTTAAAGCATAACTTGGACAGAAACGAAAGGGTGCTACTGCAGTCCCAAATGTTTTTATCGTCTCTTTATATTGTTTATTCAGTAGCTGTCAAGTTCATGGTCACAGTGGTCTCTGTTTCTCTTGCGGCTCCTTTCATCTCACCCACCAGTGCTAGGCTGCCCAGACAGGTGTGGCATATATTAACTTCTCAATATCCAAAGTAATACAGGATTTATAGGGGACATGGAACACTGCTTCAGATATCAGAGATACAGAATTACTACATCGAGCACTTAAACATTAATGTTAGATTTGTGATATATGATACAATTGTAGATTTATATTTATTATGCAAATATATAACAGATATACTGAGTGCAGTTTATTGTGTCTTCAGACAAGAAATCTTTCTAAAGAATTGTTTTGTAATCACTTAGTGCAGCAATACTAATTTAGGATGCAGGTGCTTTTGGGCACAAGCTCCTGTCAGGGATTCCAGGGGCTTTATCCACTTGTTTTTATTTTTAGTGACTCATTAGCTGAGCAGACTATAAGTCATTTGAGCAATAGTCGTGGTCCTTTGTCTGTCGGCTGTCCGTCTGTCTGTCCGTTAAACTGGCACATTTTGAAACCGTAAGACCTAGGAATCCAAAATTCGGCATAATGTTAGATGTCCCCAAGATCTCCTACCAAGCCAAAAACTGGGTCTTTGCGACTTCGTTCCTGTGAGAAATTAAGGAAAAACCTCAATTTTTTTATTAAAAACCTATTTTTACACTTCAGGACTGCCTAATATCAAAACCACTCATCTGTTTTTCCTCATATTTACCATAAATATTCCTCTATATATTTCCTATGTACATGCCAGATATTAGGTCTGTATTATATAATTGAAAACAGTTATGGGCCCAAACATAATGCATTTTGTAAAAAATCAGGAAAGATATTTGATCACTTAACACAAAACATGTTAAAGCAATGGACTTTTTTTCCAGAAATATCACTTTAATTAACCAAAATTAAATTGTATACCCAAAATAAGATCAAAATCTTTTTTAATTTTTTTAAAATATGAGCAAAAATAAAAAATTTGGTACCTTAAATTTTGCCTAAATTTGACCATGGCACATTTTTTTCCTGTAAGTACTGTGGAGATTATTTTCACAGCATGTTTTTGTTAGCATTTCATCTGTTAACACCAAAAATTTGAAACCAGTTGATAAAAAACTGTAGATTTTATTCAAGTTTTCATGCACCATGTCACATATTGTGTACATCAAGCTAGTGTTATGCAGTTTGCTAGAGCTCAGCTCCCCAGCTTCAGCTCTCAGTTCCTAAAATTTGGCATACAGTTAGATGTCTCCAAAATCCCCTACCTTGCCAAGATTTTGGTCACTAGGACTTACTTCCTTTTATATATTAATGAAAAACTTCATTTTTCCTATTCAAAACCCATTGTTACACAAGACTGCCTAATATCAAAACCACTGATCTGACGTTGATCATATTTAATATACATATTTTAAGTTATGGGCCCAAACATAATGCACTTGTAAAAAATCAAGAAATATATTTACTCCCTTAACAAGAGGATTGCTGAAGCTAGAGATTTTTTGTCAGGGATGTAACATTATTTAATCAAGATTCAATTGAATACCCAAAATTAGTTCTGAATTTTTCAAATTTTATAAGTTATTAGTATAAATATAAAATTAGTACCTTAAATGTTGCCAAACTTTGACCATGGCACGTTTGTTTCCTGTGAGCACTGTTGATATAATTTTCATATCATGCACACATAAGGATTTCACCTTTTTAGTTTAAAAAGCTGAAAGAAATTGGCCAAAAATTGTAGCTTTTATTAATGTTTTTATGAGACCATGTCAGACCCAGACTCGCCTCAGCTCCTCTTCAGTCACCTGTATGTTGTCCATATTGACCTTTCAGCAAATTATGCACGCTTGAGGCGAGGCATACATTGGGGCAGCCAGGCAGGTTATGGCCAGCCACAGTTGATCCAGGTGTCCAACCCAATTTATCTAGTAGTTGTTTTGACGAACAAAATAAAAATAAACTATAAATTAATAAATTTTTATTGGTTTTTAATAACAAATTAAAGAAAAATTTATAAGGAAGGAATTGTTAGTTGTTGAGTAACAGGAAATTAACTTGCAGTTACTGATGATGGATGAAAATTGTATGGATGGATAGAATGTCAAGTATTCCAAATAACACCATGCAGTCACCTATGGTATTTTTATGCCCCCGCCACAAAGTGGCCGGGGCATATAGTTTTTACCCATGTCCGTCATTCCGTCATTCCGAAATCAAACAGTTGTACGGACTTTTTTTCGCAATGCCTGCAGATATTGGCCTTATTTTTGGTGTGTGAGCAGATATAGACCAGTTACAGATCGAGTTCGCGTTTCGTCCTGGTTGACCTACTTTTGACCGTTTTACGGCTCCTAAACTTAGAAAATTTCATGAAAAATAGAAATTTTTATGACAAATACACATGTACAGACTTTTTTCGCAATGCCTGTAGATATTGGCCTGATTTTTGGTGTGTGGGCAGATGATGACCAGTTACAGATCTAGTTTGCGTTACAACCCGGTTGACCTACTTTTGACTGTTTTACGGCTCCTAAACTTAGAAAAATTTCATGAAAAATAGAAATTTTCATGACAAATACACATGTACGGACTTTTTTTCACAATGCCTGCAGATATTGGCCTGATTTTTGGTGTGTGGGCAGATAATGACCAGTTACAGATCGAGTTTGCTTTTCGTCCTGGTTGACCTACTTTTCACCGTTTTACTGCTCCTAAACTTAGAAAAATTCATGAAAAATAGAAATTTTCATGACAAATACACATGTACAGCCGTTTTTAGCCCTCAGCTCATAGGCTGATGGGCTATTGTCGTCACCCAAGCTGTCCATCTGTCCATCTGTCTGTCCGGTGTCTGTCCGTCCATCCGTCCGTTCCGCGTCAGTTAACTTTTACCTTGTGAGCGGGATATCTCTAAAAGGATTCACTGTTGGAATTTTATTTCATCAGTGAAGATGTATATCGATAAAATCTCGGTCAAGTTCGAAGATGGGTGACCTTGACCCATTTTTCTTTATTTTAGAGCTGATTATAGAAAAACACTCAGAAGTTTATATCTCAGGAACCATTGTGTGGATTTTCACAAAACTTACTATGATCATTGGGACTGATGGTCTGTATGTGCTGCACAATTTTGGTGGCGCCACCTGCAATTTCTGATTTTTTAATGAAATTTTATCGGATTTTTTTCAATTTTGGCCTTTTGTGCAGGATATCTCCAAAGGTATTCAACACAGGAACTTCATTTCTTCAGTGCTATTGCATTATATTTACAAAATCTTGGTCAAGTTCAAAGATGGGTGATCTTGACCTACTTTTCAAGGTCACAGAGCTTAGTATAGAAAAAAACTTAAGAGCTTATTTCTGAGGAAGCATTTGGTGGATTGTTATGAAACATGGTATATACCTCTCCAATTTAAATTTATAAATGATTATCAACTTTTGCTAATATTCTAGTTTCGCAATACAATGCTTACAGATACTGGCCTAATGTTTGGTCTGTGGGCGCATAATGACCACTTACAGATCGAGTTCGCGTTTCGTCCCAGTTAACCTATTTTTCACCATATGACAGATCCTGAACATAGAAAATTTCATGAAAGACAGAAATTTTCATGAAAAATGCACATATATGGACTTTTTTTCACAATGCCTGCAAATACTGGCCTGATTTTACAGATCGAGTTTGCATTTTGCCCTTGTTGACCTACTTTTGACCATACAACACTTCCTGAACTTAAAAAATTTTACAAAATTTAACAAATGTTTCTAATTTGCCCCAGGCGGGGGCATTTGTGTCGTTCCGACACATCTAGTTCAGTTCAATTTTAATGATAACAAAAATAAATCATATTATTCATTGCTAATCATTAGGGATCATATGAAGGAAATTAATGATAGAAAAAGATGCAGTTGATAATGTTAATCAAGATTCCTTCTGTTTCTAGAACATGATTGATGTGAAAGTAGTCCAAAGTGAATATATTTATTTTTTTTAATATAAATAAAAGCCATAAACCTGGTACTTATGATCATTATTTAAATTTGTGAATTTTGTATATTCTGGATTCTCAACATCATTGTTTGGCTAAAACTGAATAAATACCAGACATGGTGCAAATACTTTGCAAATGTATTTGAATACGCATATGAATCATTACAAAATTTCTTGCATGAGAATGGGAATTCAGGTAAAAATGAAAGTATTTGAATACCAGTGCAAATAATTTCAAAATGTATTCATGAATGCATTCATGAATATATTCTATTATATTATTTTAATAATCATTTCAGTTATAATTTCCTCTTAAAAAATCATACAATTCTCTTATTTTTTTAATAAAAATTATATTTGGCACAATATTTGTTACTATATTTTAATAAATAGTTAAACTTTTATATCATATGTGCTGCTTATAAGTGGCCTAGTCAAAATCTGTGTGACAATAGCAGTCCATTTGTCAATAAAATAAATGAAATCAATCCTCTTCCCTGTCTCCAAAGATACCATCAAAATCATATATAAGCTAAACACCAACAACTCATAATACAGCTTTTATTATGCCCCCGCCACAAAGTGGCCGGGGCATATAGTTTTACCCATGTCCGTCATTCCGTCCTTCCGTCCTTCCGAAATCAAACAGTTGTACGGACTTTTTTCACATTGCCTGCAGATATTGGCCTGATTTTTTGTGCGTGGGCAGATATAGACCAGTTACAGATCGAGTTCGCATTTCGTCCCGGTTGACCTACTTTTGACCATTTTACGGCTCCTAAACTTAGAAAATTTCATGAAAAATATAAATATTCATGACAGATACACATGTACGGACTTTTTTTCACAATGCCTGCAGATATTGGCCTGATTTTTGGTGTGTGGGCAGATATAGACCAGTTACAGATAGAGTTCGCGTTTTGTCCCGGTTGACTTACTTTTGACCGTTTTACGGCTCCTAAACTTAGAAATTTTCATGAAAAATAGAAATATTCATGACAGATACACATGTACGGACTTTTTTTCGCAATGCCTGCAGATATTGGCCTGATTTTTGGTGTTTGGGCAGGTATAGACCAGTTACAGATCGAGTTCACGTTTCGTCCTGGTTGACCTACTTTTGACCATTTTACGGCTCCTAAACTTAGAAAATTTCATGAAAAATAGAAATATTCATGACAAATACACATGTACAGACTTTTTTTCGCAATGCCTGCAGATATTGGCCTAATTTTTGGTGTGTGGGCAGATATAGACTAGTTACAGATCGAGTTCGCGTTTCGTCCCGGTTGACCTACTTTTGACCGTTTTAAGGCTCCTGAACATAGAAAATTTCATGAAAATATGAAATTTCATGACAAATACACATGTACGGACCTTTTTTGGCAATGCCTGCAGATATTGGCCTGATTTTTGGTGTTGGCAGATATTGACCAGTTACAGATGGAGTTCGCATTTCGTCCCGGTTGACCTACTTTTGACTGTTTTACGGCTCCTGAACATAGAAAATTTCATGTAAAATATATATTTTCATGACAAATACACTTGTACAGACTTTTCTTCACAATACCTGCAGATATTAGCCTGATTTTTGGTGTGTGGGCAGATAATGACCAGTTACAGATCAAGTTCACGTTTTGTCCCAGTTGACCTATTTTTGACCATTTGACAGTGCTCTAACATAGAAAATTTCTTAAAACGGTGCACATGTATGGTTTTTTTTTGCAGTGCCTGCAGATTCAGGCCTGATTTTTGGTGTGTAGGCAGATAATGACCAGTTACAGATCGAGTTCTTGTTTTGTCTCAGTTGACCTACTTTTGACCATTTGACTGCTCCTGAACATAGAAAGTTTCATGAAAAATATAAATTTTCATAACAAATGCATTTGTACTCACTTTTTTGTACTGATAATGACAGTTACAGATCGAGTTTGCGTTTCATCCCAGTTGACCTACTTTTGATTGTTTTACGGCTCCTAAACATAGAAAATTTCATGAAAGACAGAAATTTTTATGGAAAATGCACATGTATGGACTTTTTTTCACAATGCCTGCATATACTGGCATGATTTTTGGTGTGTTGCTTGATAATGACCCGTTACAGATCGAGTTTGCATTTTGCCCTTGTTGACCTACTTTTGACCATACGACACCTCCTGAACTTAAAAATTTTTCCAAATTTTACAAATGTTTCTAATTTGCCCAAGGCGGGGGCATATGTGTTGTTCCGACACATCTATTTTTTTTTTTTTCCACACAAAACCAGCATGTGCCTCATTTCCAAATCATATTTTTTTATCATATATAACAGCTGAGCACCGTGACCCATGTGTCCCTTGTTTTTTTAAAGGCTGTCATCTGTCATTGGTGCAAGTTTGACATACAAAAAAAATTATTGAAAAATGTATAAGTTGGTGGATAGAGGTAGCGGAACAAATCATAATTTAAAGTATGTTTGTCTAGAAGACTTTGACATATAATTCCTTTCCTCATACTTCAATTCCAAAAATAGACATTTGACATAAACACATTAAGAGAATTCATAGACAAGCCATTTATTACTAATTTTCCACTCACATTGCAAACCCTCAAACTATTTGTATTATAAAATAAAACTATATAATATGAAACAGATGGAGCAAATATAAAATCCCAGATATGGATCCAAGATATCTGAATAGGAGAGTCCAGTTCCCCTCTCCTTGGATCTTGCAACTTCATGGACCCCTTATACAGCTCCTAGTTCTCAGTGTACATGTACTAGTAAGTCTCCAGTTCTCTGTGTACATCTGCTAACAGGTCTTGTTCTCAGTGTACAATTTCTCATGTTTTATTCAAAGGGACATAATCAGGAGCAATATTTTGCCAACTCTTCCATACTATCAGTTCAGTTTTGCTTTATACTAAAGTTTACCACCAAAAACATCCCAGCACACAGGCACGGTACCTCACATACGGCGGTTTAGCACCTTGTTATGGCTCTGTGTGTTGGTAAACAAAGTCCACATGTGTTTGTTCACCAAAACAATCCCACATGACCAAAGGTCCAATTGTGAGCCGCAACTGGTAATGTTTCAGCCAAGAGGAACATGTTTTTCATTTTTTGGGGCCAAGTCAGTCAGGGAATCTTTAGATTGACAAGTGTTGTAGCCCGGTGATGCATACGCTGTGTTTATGTTTACACCTGTGATCGCGCCCAGTTCACTGTTTTTAACACTCAGATACTGGAGTAAGCAAACAGTCTCAGGGCAATAGTTTTTCAGGTACCAGTTCATTTTAAAGGGAAGAGGCTATTTTTCCTCTTAATTGAACATGCTTTATAGGTGATTGGGCCCCTTTAAAGGTTCATCTAGCATTGTGGCCATTATGGTTCAAGGAAAAATGAGGTAGGGTAGGGAATATACATCTGGTATAAAGAGCTCCACATTGTCCAGTACTTTGCAGGTTTCTCTAAGGCCAAATAAATGAATTTCATGGAGGTAGGCATCAGATTGCTGTCACAATAATGTATTTTGAATATTGTGTTGTGGGTGGACAGGTAAGAGTTGTACTTGGAATATCGATTTGGATGGTTAGAGCAGAGTTGTATATTGGATATTAAGAGTGGTATATGTAATGACTCTAGTACATTCCGTTGTAAACACATTTTGAACATTTTTGCAGTTGGACAGATATGAGTTGTCCAGTGGAAGCTGGTGTGAAATAGATCACTTGTTGGAAGGAATTTATGATTGCAGAAAATCTTATTTCTAATATTGATTGGAACATTTCTTCATAGATAGTGAATCTGGAATCAGATAAACTCTTCACACTTAAGGCTACTTTTAGTTGTGGTGGAGGGTGATAAGGATTTTCCCATGATGTACTTGGCAATTCTTTCTCCACTTAGAAAGAACACTGATTTAGTCAGAGATTTAAGGCTTCTGATGTTGATATAGTTCAGCTAAAAGGGAACTTGTTATTGCCTTTCTCCTTTTGGAGTTATACACAGAAAAAATAAAAGAATTCTTAGAAGCCATTTGTAGAAGAATTGGCCATCTTAAAGTTATTGGTCATGTTTTGAAAGTCAAGGGTCAGAACATGTTTCAAGAAGGACCAGGGATCAAAAGTTTGATGTCCCTAGAATCAAAAGCCTGATGACTTTGAAATGTAACTTCACAAATTTTCTTCAGTATTTTCTTTTCCCTGATTGTCTTTATCATCTGCTCTTGTATTTTAAGACAACATCCTTCATCAAAATGAACTCTCTGAGAAAGCTTTATCGAAAGTTTTATTCTTCATTTCAGAGAAATTGTTCTTTTATTGCAGCATGTCCTAAGTGAGGTCTGTAACACTAATCGCTTTGTCTGGGTCAAAACCAGTCTATTCGTAGGAATGTCCAGGCTACTTCCATTACAATGAGAGTACCATAAAGACACCTATAAATTCCTGTGATAGCTTTACTGCCAAAAGCAGTCACTAAATACAAGTAATTTGAAATGACAAATGACTGTTCTGGAGTTCTACAATGATAGCCTTCTATACCTGGATTACACGTGGAGTTGATCCTGTCAGTGATGTCGAAGAAATGATGTTTTATTGGTTACCTTCATTGTTCATACAATAGAGTTTATTGCATCATTATGTGATATGCTTATCAGATAAGTGCTGTTCTGATCCAGAGTTAGGCCAAACCAAAAAGTTAATTGTACGCTCTTTGCTTTACACTTTTATTTATTTATTTTTTTATCATATTTTTGTTGGTGAAGCAGCATCAAGCCTCAACATAGTGGCTGAGTTGTGCACCTGAACAGGTCATTTCAATGTATTAATAACTATGGTAAATGGACTTAATTTTGTGTTGCAGTCATGCACAAGCACACTTTTTCAGAACTAAAGAACATTGTATTCTTCCTACAAGTTTGCAAAATTCCACACATTTCAACATGGCAGATGAATTTTGAAAGGCATGAAAAAAGAAAGACAATTATGTATAGTTTCAAAGTGTGCAGGGTACTTTGTCATTTTCTGTGCATGGCCTTATGTGGAGTGCCATTTTTAAACATTTAGAATTATGGCTGGACCAGCTGGAGGATAATATTATATTTGTATGTTTTGTGCTGTGTTTTTTTTTTTGTTTTTATTGATGTTATGTGTTGTGGACTTAGACAGAGGTATATTGGAATGGGGATCATTTGAACATTTAATTATGAAAATATTTTATTTAGGATTGTGAAATTTAAATGTTAACATTTCATAGTTGTAAGATGGTTGTTTATAACATAAGATATATATACTTTTTACTTCCAAATGTGTCTGCATCTGTACTCTGCCTGCAAGAAAAGCAGTGACCATAACTCTTTCATCATTTAAATACAGTAAAACCACCAATGGGACCATGGTAAAGAGGTCCCATTTTCGAATTGGTCGTCAAAGCGTGGTCTTATCTAAACAAAAAATAAAGAATCAGGACCCTGAAAAAGTGGTCATTATTTTGAGATGGATGCTAAAGAGAGATGGCCATGAGGCAAGGTTTGACTGTGTATCTAATCACTAGTGTTGACACTTTTATAAACCTCAAAATTGACATCAAAATGATTGTTATGTGGATTCTGCCATGGGACTGAAATTATGAAAGGGGAAATTTACCACTGGAGATGAAATGTGTGAAATTCTGCAAACTTGCATGAGTTATTAAACTGCCAATTGTGGCAATTTTTGAAATAGTGAACATGAACAACTCAAAGTTAAATCCATATTATATGGTAACTCAGATTATGATTGAAAATTTGTAATAATACATACAGTGATTTATTTGAAGGGGTTAAAACAAGAGCAGCTAAAAGCAACTTTCTTACCAGGGATCTAGTGATAATTTATCAAAAAAAAGGAAAACATTTTTAATCCTTAAAAATTGGAGCAGCAGTTCTGTAGAACAGGAATCTTTTCATTGTGTGGCAGTATAAATAATGACAAATATAATGTATAATTTGTTGGAAAACTTTAAAATATTAGAAATATAAATATTGGGCATGTTACTTACAGAATTGTGCTTATGCAAAATCTACTTCCGAGAAAATATGATTTATGTTTTCGTGCTAAAACACAGGATTATAGGTATATTTTTGTAAATGTAGTGAAATTGTTAAAAAAAAACAACCACTCATTAACACCGGCACATATTGAACTGTGCATGTCCCTTGGCAATATTGGGTGTTTAAATATATCCAGCTGGCACAGCAGCTGTGAAAGTATATTTGTTCTGAGGAGCTTATGGCTTCTTTAGTTACGCTGTTAGTGAACAATTACTCTGAGTAGAGCCTGCTGGCTGTGGTGAAGGTAAACCTATCCCGGCCAGGCTCCAGTAGAAGCATGTACATCCAGTATTCACTTGCTTGTAGGGCTGGGCTGTTGTGGTGGGGGAGAGACCCTGCTGGGACAGTACAGGTAGCTAGTGAGAGGACAGCTAGGCTTAAAATAAAGACACCTACTATGGTGTGCTGCTTGTTATTGGTGGACAATGTTGGTAGATAGAATCCTCCCAAGTCCTAATTCTACCTTGGTCAGAGGTCTCTACCCCTTATCCCATTTTCTCGGAAAAGCAATTGTCAAGTGCTTATACACAAGGTAGACATGATCAGGGTCTAATTCATGACCACAACTTTTTTGGGGGGAAAAGTGAACATAACTGTAAAAAAATATATGAAGTTTCCACCACTATAAATTGGTCTTATCTGATATTTTTAACATGCCACTTTCAACTTTTATGATAACTACCAGTATGAGCCACTATAGGTTACAGCAGTAACAATTTAAATGCTTTCATTAAGGCCTGGTCAGTAGTTCCTAGTTCTCAGAAATTAAGTTGAAATGGACCACTAGTTTCAAGCAGTAACAGCTGAACCGTCTTTCATTGAAATGCCTGATTAAATTCTTATTAACTCTTTTAAGGGGCCCAATCACCTATAAAATATGTTGAATCAGTACCACAAAAAATAGCTTCTTCCCTTTAGAATACATTTGTATCTGCCAATATATTGCTCTGAAACCGTTTGCTTACTCCTGTAAACGATGGAGTGTTAAAAACAGTGGACTGGGCGCGATCACAAGTGTCAACTTTGCCCAGGCCTCAACATGTGCCAATCAGGAGATGTCCTGACTGACTTGCCCCCCAAAAATGAAATACATGTTCCCGCTGGCTGAGACATAGTGTGTTGCCTTGTTATGGTAAATGGACTGTACCAACATGAAAACCCATAACAAGGCATTAAACAGCCATATGCACAGTACTGTGACTGTGTGCTGGGATGACGGTTTGCTGGGAAACTTTCATCTAAAGTTAAACAGAACTGATAGTGTGAAAGAATAGGCATAATGTTGTTCCTGATTATGCCCCTTAAATAATAAGGCACAATACAGGGTGAACTAAATGTAAATGAAATATATAATATATTTATACTTGGTTATAATAAACTTGGTTTATCGGTTTCAAATTGTTTAGGGAAAGTTTATGAGGATTGGAAACTTTTGATTTTGTTAGATAATTTATGCAGGAGGAGGTGGAGTTTGAACAAGGAGGGATTTTTTTTTTTTTTTTTTTGGGGGGGGCACCTTTTTCTAGGGGAAGATCCCAGATGACAAACCTTACGACCCTGGTCTTTAACAGCTCTGTTGGCAAGCTGGCAGTCACTCAAGCATCACTGCTCCAGCACAAGATCCCTCAGCCAGGACTTACTGTAAACGCTATGATGCTCTGCTGTTTTGTACCCTAGCTCTGCAGCCTGTACCACATAAACATGCACCTATACAGCAGGTTGAGCCAGCTGATACTTGGTATACAACCCAATAGTTCTCAGAAATCTGGTCTGAATAATTGGGTCAAGGTCTTGTTATTTGTTTAGACAAGTCAGAGTCTGATATAATATCAGGCTTTTTAGTGGTGTTTATAAAATAAGTAATTAATTGATTATGATGAGTGCTGCTTTACATCAATCTTGCCTAGAATTTGACATATGGGTAAAATGTTATCATGTAATATTGTCAATTAAGCAACTACTGGGGAATTGATAGATATAGGAATCCCCCCTCTTGTTACAGTCAAACAGAAATTGAGGGCCTTCATTTCAATTTGAGTTTGGAGAGTATGTAAATAATGAAAGAAAACAGTAATTTATATATTGATTATTGATTAAGAGTGGATTTTTTATGTAACTAGACAAAAATATTATAAAATTATAAGACATTTTATCAAATTTCATTAAAGTTAAATGTTAATTTCACTAGAAACCACTGAATAAGTAATGTACGTAATACTGTCATGATATAAATTTCTTTAAAATGTACTTTTAGATTACTATATGGTCAAAAGTAATATGTAAGGAATATTATAATGCTGAGCACATTCCTGTTTTAATTATAATTATGACGACGTTAACGATTATTTAATGTCAACATATCACTGATACAGAAACCTTATCCCCCACTTCAGATCGAGGTGAATCTCTTAATCAATGTCATGCATGCCAGATGAGAACAGATAGGTAAATATAAACAGCAATGTCAGCAATATTCTGCAGGAGAAAGACGTGTCACAGCCAGAACAATTGATCAATGGATTACCTCGGGGAGGTTACCTGTGTCATATACCAGATCTATTAAATCAAGGTGTGGTAGAAAGTGCCATTGTTAGGCATGAGCTGATATGATTCATCAATACACGGATGTACCACGATACACACTCCAAAGATATATGTGTATCAGTTCTACTTGTGTGCCACTTTATCAGTTATATCGATGATTGGTTGTTTTCTTTCATAATTGATTAAATTGGTTGCATTTTTGTATAATTGATCATAAATGATTATGTTTGCACATCCATAGAAGTCCTGTTACCCAGAAAAAATATTCTAATTCCATCAGAGACCTAAGAGAGATGGGGCATATATAATTTGCGATCAGCATTGAAACTGAATCTTGTGCAACAAATAAGTTCAACTTCCTTGTCATTACCTTAACATTTCAGCATAGTATACATTTCAGACTTAATTTGCTGGGTCAATCTGTAAAGTATTATTCTATACAGCTGATGTTACTGTATTATAGAATGTACCAAGAATATTATATTAATAATTGACCATATGGTTGATTTTTGTCTTTCACTCATTTAAAATATTTTATTGCCAACTCCTATCACTAATTAGGTAGGACTGAAATATCTGTGATATTCAGTAAAAAACATTGTTCCTAAACCTTTACCAAAGATTTCATGAAGGGAGATCACTAAATTTAAATGAATAGTGAAGTCAGAATGATATCTTTGTATTCATCACAGAGGAGTGTGCTTTGATATATAACTTAATGTTCATACCCCAGTAAAAAGTGGTAACAATGGTTTTTAAAAACAGATCATCCAGTTAATAATGTGTATCAAATCACCTGGGTGTATCGTGATACATGTGGTATCATATTGTAAACTAGCTCACAATACCCAGTGTGCATAAGATTCAGAACTGCAAACATATATCAGTTTCCCCAGTGTTTATATGGCTGCTAAGAGATCTAATTCAGGAAATAATTATCCTTGAATTTCCAAACTTATCAGAGAGGAGTCAGGGAAATTTGTTTTCTACTTATATCTACTTAATATAGAGATATACAGGTAGATTAGGCTTGGCTCACAGGATGAGTTGTGGATCATTGGATCTGACTTGTGTCATTGGCCTCTGTTGTTGTTAATGTTATTTGATACATGCAAACTGCCTCAGTGTGTTAGAATTAACACCAACATGCATAAATGTATGAATAACAGAACTCTTTCAGTTTTAAGGGTTTATACATTAATGATATGCATTTATCTGGGGGTACAGTTTAATTAGAGTGCATTATTAAGGATTGTGAGTTTAAGAGAGTGCAGATTTAAGGTGTACATGAGTGAAGGTGCTGCTCCCGCTGAAATATTGACAGCGTCAACTGATGTGGGTTATAAAGCTCAGCAGGTGCGGATGTAACTGTACTGCAGAGGGTTTTGATTGACAGGTCCGTCATAGCTAATGCACAGGCCCACCTGTACAACAGGTATATATCCACCGGCCTCTACAGCTGGCAGGGATTGTGATATTAGACAATATCAAGAGGATTATATTCAGCTATTTTGAGCCGATGCCCTAGCTTGTTTGTTCCAGAAAACAGAGAGAACATGCACCTCAGATGAACTTGATGATGTTTGATTTTATGTGCCCGGGTTACTTGTAATCAGTAGTGTTGACGGTAGTTTAATTGCATCAGTCCCTGGAGATTTTAAGGATTGGACATACTGGATGGTGATGCTGGTAGTAGGGGCCCTGGGTGGCAGGGCTGTGCGTAACACCTGTGTTTAACTTCACACAGAGGAAGTAATAACAGTAGACCTTGGAGTTGCGATGGTCAGGGGATTGAGTTAACAGTCTTTATGTATAACTCCTGAGTCAGCAAGTCCATCAGCTATATACACTACACATGGGTGAGACTGCATGTCGCACCCTCAAGTGTTTGGCTCCAGTTTGCTCAGGCTCAAAAGCTTATTGACTGAATTTCATCATAATTCATCCACTCTTCCCTGCTTGGGGGCTGGCAAGATTAACAAAATCAGGATTTACTCAATGCAAACTTGCAACTGACAAACTGCGGAGCTACTACACATGAGCACATCACTAGTTTATAACCCTATAAATATTATTGTTTCCAGCATTGCTGCAATTGGCTTTGTTAGAACATCTGAAGAATTTGGTGCAAAAATCCTGGATTTACTTGCTGTGTACTGACAAAATACGCTACACCACACCTGGCCTGTCCATTTGGTTATTAGTGCATCTTAAGAAAACTTTTCAGAACCGGAATACCACGTTAATCAATATCAAGGTTATCAAAGGAAAAAATGGCTGAAGCCATGGAACGGAGAAGTTCTAAAGATCCAGTGAGTAGTTTTTCATGTATTTATATTTTTTTGTTATTTTTTTTTTTTTCAGGAATTTAGCTGCACATCTTTACGCTAAAGTTTATGAAACACAAGAGGATCTGTGCAGAAAACGAAATGAGATTCGTATGGCAAATCTGCAGCTGGCATTGATCCGGCCGCAGGTAGGTGACAATTTTCTGTTTACATTTTCATGTCCTTAATCCATGTCACCAGGGACAGATCCAACAGGAGATTTTAGGACAAAGGCAGGGTTCACATGCATGATAAAATCAGTAAAATGTCAATAAATTAGAAATGTATGTGTACTACTTTAAAATTCAAGAAATTTGGGAAATGTGCAAAGTAAGATAAAAGTCTTGAAGTTCTGACAATCTGGAAATTCTGTTTTGTTTGGCCTTTTATTGTAATGAAATTGTTAATTAATTGCACAACAGAGGAAAAATAAACAAGAAATGATAACCTAAAATAATTTGGAATTTCTTTTCAGTGCATTTGCAAGTTCAATTAACATTGATAATCCTGTTAGATTATAACCTGGAATCAAAGGCAATGCATCAAAAGTTCTTAATTTATGGTAATCCTGAGCACTTTTTCAGTAAAAATCATGAAATTGTTAAATATCAGACATGAATGAACAATTTTTGGCTCCTGAATCCTGGAATTTAATAATTGAAGTACACCATTGCCAATTAATGAATACAGCTGGTGTTGGGATGTGGCCTAATATTTGGATAAAATGTTATACCTCAGAGCTGAATGACCTCTGATCTTTGAACCCTGACCTTTCACACAAGGTTCTTGTGCTGGATATGATGTTTTATTTCCTGATGACACAGTAATTATGTCTTATGTTGTGAAATTTTGTATCTTTGGATTCTTTTGTGAAGTCTTTTAGATCAATGTTTTGGTGTTTCTAATTCACATATGACAGTGTGCATGTAAAAAAAAATAGTTAAAAAAAAAAATTTAAGAAAGTTGGTTCTTTACCAGTGCAAAACACTGTGCCACCATGCTTGGACAATATGTATCCAAAGTGTTATGTAACTTGATTGAAATTTATTGGTTTTACCTTTCCAAACATTTACAGTTGGAGATGGCAAATAGAGTGATATTAGCTGATATGCTCAGGGGATTAATGCACAGTTTTTTGGGCCCACTTGAAAAGCTGTGCCCTACAGTGATCTACTTGTTCATATGGGATACAAAATTAGATATGATATCAGTATTGTCAGATGTCTTTATGGATATGTTGACAATATTTGATCATCCAATGGGAACCAATCTCTGACATTATTAAATTCTACTTCATAAAGCATGTAGGATGAAGCATCATTGGTCAGAAATTAGCTGAATGCAAATTGATTAGCTAATTAATGCACAATCAAACCAATATATAGGATGTATGAGATGCAGGATAGATGGTTCCTTGAGTTTTTCGATTAGCACATAGGAGAGAAATTAAGTGAAAGAAGTATTGGCACACAAGAAGAAACCACCTTTTATATTGTATTATCCTCAGGTAATTCACTGAATGAGCAATATTTTGTATCTTTTTAGCCCTAGTTTTAAGATCTAACTCAAAAAGTTTTATTTCAGAGTAGACCTGGGACGTATTGTATCATAGTGATATAGGTCATGTTGTGACATCTGGGTATCACTATGGTAAGCATTATGACATCATAATAGTACATAATAGTGTTTAGGCTAGCTATTAGGCTTAATTAAATCGAGTGCAGTCATATAAGGTTTGAATCTAGTGCAGTCAGACCAAGTGGTTGCATTTTCAAGGTTGGCATCTAAGCAAGGTCTGCTATAAAGCACAAAAAAAGAATTGGTACCATGAAATCATGGTCCTTATTTTGAGGTGGTCTCTAAACTTAGGTGGCTGTAAGGTGAGGTTTTACTGTATATTTTTGTATCAGGCCTCTGTTTCTCATTTTGTTACAAAAAAGAATGGTTTGATGTCCTTTCTTAGTTAACAATATCTTACATATCATGTATTCAAGGAAGGAGAAATAGTTTGCACATATAATGTAGATATGTCTTTCTGTAGGTCAGTTAAAAATATATAACCTCGGGATTATTGAAAGGAGACAAGTCCTATTTTTGCTCACAGTTGGGACTCAAATTATTATAGACAGTATTAAAGGGACATAATCAGGAGCAAACTATGCTTATTTTTTCTCATTATCAGTTCAGTTTTGCTTTTAACAAAAGTTTCCCAGCAAAACCACCCATACACACAGTCTCAGTACCTTGCACACTGCTGTTTAACACCAGTGTATGGCTCTGAGTGTTGGTAAACACAGTCCATGTGTGTCTGTTAACCGAAACAAGGCCACGTGACTAGGGGCCCCTAATATGAACCCAAACACATGATTTATACAGGTTTGCCTTTCCGCAGAAAAAAGGCCTTTCCACTAAAGGTGCAGCCTACCATCATATCAAACTTTCAGTCACAGTTCCCTCAGTGTAAACCTGATTCTGCCATCTTACATGACATCCTACATGAACACTTGCACCCAAAAAGAACTGATAGTAACAGTATTGGAAAACAGGAACACGATTGGGCAGTGAAACAAAACAGGAAAATGAAAGAGATACGGGCCTACATGCCGGAGAGTATAAGAAATTATAGATCATTTTTATAGGAAAATATAGGAAATATTGGGAGTTAGTGGAAGATCACCTGTAAAATATGTGTTACTACATATCAGCTACTAATGTGGAAAACATCAAGGTGTTCGCCTTTCCAACAGATTGCTACAAAACGAAAAAATGCCTTTCTGTACACATCTTTGCCTGTCTCAGACAGGTGGAAAAGTATTATTTCGGCCCCTGGCTCTACATTATTTTGAGACTTGGCATCAGCCAGTGGTTCAGACAGAAAAAGTAAACCATAGCTACAGCAGGGTGTAATCTGAATATGACAAGCAGACAGCACGATTCAAGAGTTAGGCAGAGTTATTATAATTTGGATTTTTCCTTTGAGTTAATTATGATATCACAAGTGGATAGAGTTGATGAAATGCCACAATTTGGTTAGTAGGTGGCTTTATCTTTGATGTAATTAATGACCAAAAATGAAATAATACCTTACACTGACTTATTAAAAAGTAAAAGAATTTGAATCATCATTCAGACTTCCTTCCTTGACATCAGCAGCCATTTATATCAGACATTAATTGTCAACCTTGCCAAAGGAAATTGCACCACTGACTAGATATAATATTACAGGAATTGACAGGAGCCTAGGAGCTGATACATGTATATGAAAATCAGTGTTGGATCAGTTTACAAGAGGAAGGAATGGTTAATATCTCAGCTTGTAGTGGCAACCTTATACTGTACTCTTTGTTTGAACAAGCAGTAAACTGTTCAATCAGACATCAGATTCGTGAGGGCCATGTTTCAGTCAGTACAAAATATTGTGCCAAGTGACAGTTTGAAATACTTGCAAGAGTGAAGCAGTCAGGGTTTGACAAAGGCAGAGAAATATGATATGAAGATAGTAACTGTGAGGTTTAGTCTCTAGGCTTGAATCTGCTGAGACAGTGTGATGGCAGTGGGACCTGTATTGGCCAAGAACATTAAGCCAGCTAAGTGACTGTACACACAAGTGTTCCTACTGGCCTTGCTAGTGATGCTTGCTTTATTAGCAAAGCAGAAGAAAATCTGACTGCTGTGTCACAGGTTCCAGGTTCAAATCCACATTCTGCCCTATTTTTCACCAGTTACAAATGGTGACTATGGTGGGATCGGGCAGGGGAGTTGGTGTCTTGGCATAAGTATATTAGGGGGACACCCTTCCCCCACCCCCCTCCCACCCCAAAAAAAAATGTTTACCCAAATATGAATAAAAAAAAAATAATTTGATCATCAACCACTAAAAACCTCTTTGTTTTATGGTAGTGGGGGGGGGGGGGAAGGCTTTATACCACTCACGGGTGACCATGCATTCCCATATCAGTGAATTTTAATAGGATACAGAACAACAGCACAGAAGTTTCAGAGGTCATGAAGATCACGGCAATACCCTAGAATGCACTGGAATACCCCAAAAAATATAGAGTTATATGTCTTGGACCACAAAGTACCTAGAACACCTTCATGTGCCTAAATGTATTCCAATATCTAGTAGGAATCACTGTAAGACCATCATAATAAATTAGAACTTAAATTCCAGACTGAAATAAAACATTGTAAACCATATATTTGGAAAGATGATATATTACCATTTAAATGTAATTATGTTGAATTCTCTTTGTTCATTACTTCAGTTAAATCTGCCTACCATTCAGTCTTTATAGACATGATTTACTAAGAATACAGTGGTAGATTATTCAAAATGTCTTGATAACAGGTAACAATTTTTGATAGTCCTTGTCCCAAGCACATACCTTGAAATAAAAAAAAAAATTAATCTGTATCCTTCTTATTATATTTAGGTCTTTTTATACACTAGACAGCATATCTCACAGGTGATATATATACAAATGCTTAAGAAAAAAAGAAAAAGAAAAAAACATTAAAAACATTATAAATACAATACATTGAGACCTGAGTGGTATACCAAAGAAATAAATGTTTTTTACAGCCTTAAGTTGTGACTATGTAAAATTCCTGTAATCCCTTATTGTCAAGGAAAAATTTCTCAAAGCAGCCATATTGCCATGGATACCTGATCCTAAAGTGATAATGAAAACATGTTATGTATTGTCTAGCGAGAGCTTAACAGTAAATTAAAGAAACAATAGGAGTTTTATGTTTCCTGTTCCTGTTATTTATCAGGTGGGGCCAGGAAATATTTCTAACAATTTTCTTTGTCGCCTGTGGCATCTAACTGTATTTGTAAGAAATGTTGAGGTAAGGCAGTAACATAATGTATCTAATATTAACAGATAATCAGCGTAATACAGTTAGACTTTAACATTTAGGTAAAAATTTTTCATCTATTCCTTGTCAGTGAAATATTTCCATGATTTAAATTATTGCCCTGAAACCTGATCTTCAGGAAAATTATTGTTAAACTGATATTTATGTGCCCTGTGTTTGAATTAATTCCCATCTGTGTGGCAGAAAGGCAAGTGATTTTCGTAACGTCCTCGGAGATTCCGATTTAGTTGCAACCTTCTGCTTCTCTTATTCAAGACTAGTTAATTAACTAATCAATCAGTTCTGCCTTAATTATAAAACTAATATTTCTCTGTGTCTTGTGTCAGATAAAGCATCTGTTTCTCATTTATGGATAAATATGGCAAGTGGCTCCTCTGAGTCCTTCATATTATTTGCAAAACATTCTTAGAATTTTGTGTGACATTTGACAGGTAAGTAGCTGCAGCAAGCAGTTGTATAATATAAAAATAATAATAATGATAATAAGTAGAGTAATATTGGACAGATGAGCACCTAGGGGATGCCATGGTGTAATATTTTACAGGTGAGTTGCTGGGTGATTCTATAGTGTAGATAATATTTGACAGTTGAGTAGCTAGGGAAGGCTATAATGAATATAATATATGGCAGCTGATAAGTAGATGAACTGAACCATTTGTCTCTTTGGTATGATTTTTACTATGACACTGTCCACTCTGGACATTTAAATGTCTTGAATCCTGGGTCATTATTGAAGAAAATGATTTACTGAGGAAGAGAGTATCACAGTACTTTGAAAATGAGTCACCAAGGGATTTTGTGGTAAAATGACTATCAGCTGATGAAGGGATCATACAGCTACTGAGTTTACAGTCTTTCATCTATTCTATGTTGGTATCTTTTCTTCCCTTGGGAATTCTTGGACCTGATGGTGCTTCAGTGATAAGACTTGGGGAGAATGTTCAAGGCGGCTGGAGGACTTGCCTAATTAAAATCCTGTCTAGAAATTATTGATCCTATAACAAGATTCTGTGTGTTCTTACTACACCTTGAGGGACTCACTGAATCACTCTGACTATCTTCATCATTTCTTATACATGTACTATAATTTTTTAAGGCTCCCTTAAGAGCAAAACCAGACAAATGACACCGTGTAAGTATGTTTTCTGCCACCTACCCATTAGTTTTAAATATAGATATGTGAGAGGAAGGGAGGCTCAGTCTTTGACTGACAGTTTCTCTGTTACTTTTGTGGAGTATCTTATTCCTGTTGTTGGGGTTGATCTCACTAAGTTAACCTCATCAAATACTTCTGAACTAAAATAGAAAATTACAGAATAGGAGTTAATAACTTTCATTAGTCACTTTGTACTCTTGTCCTGCCAATTGAGGGAACAGGGGATATAGTTAAAGGCTTAAGCAGTTCCATGCATACTTTCAGCAGTCAGATGTCCAGTAATGGCATGCATTTATTGTGGCTTATGTCTTATTATTATTATTATTCCATCTTACATTTTTTTGTCACAGTTCATAATAAAATTTTATTGCATGACACAGAATTCAAAGGTTAATCAACTCCTCGGACTAAAAAGCACAAGTAACTATGCATACCACAGACCAATGAACTATAAAGTATATATGCAACACATAACTGCAGACCACACATAGGTAAACATAAAAATATATAATGAATATTTATGTTCTTTTCATGATTATATCCCCCAGATTTTGTATTTTTTTCATTGCAAGTGAGCCATTAAAGTTACAAACAGATCGAATTTTATGAGCAACAGGTAATTCTGCTTTGTGGATTAGTCGTTAAGAAAAAAATTGAATTATTTGTGATTATAAAGCCAGGACCTCATCTTTCAGATCCACCGCTTTGGTTATACCCTTATATTAACCCTTGAGATGTGGGTCAACCCACCAGTATGGTAAACATCTGATGAGCACTATAACAGGATGTCAGCATCTTTACAAATTACATTTAGGTCAGCAACCTTGATCTAAGGTGACTGTCATAACAGTGTACCATACGTACCCTATATTTAAATGGAGGCATCAATAGGAGCTATTTTAGTTTTGTTAATTATCAATGCAATTTTTCTATTCAGTTAAGGGTTGGGACAGTTCCAGGTATCTGGTATTATCCTGATATCTGACAGCTACGGTAATTGTACTGTCAGCTTTCCTATTATAGCGATATCAAGTTATATAATTTTAGTCCACGATTTTGGTTCACAAGCAAGCCCTTGAAGTGTATTTTCTGGGGAAAATAGCATCATAAGGTCTGTCCATGTTCAGAATAACATTATTTTCAGGAATAATATTCATTTTTATAAACCACATGATTTGAACACTGTGTGTGTGGGGGGGGGGGGGGGGGACCGTGTGCCTACTGACTTTGGGATTAGATGGAAATGTCCAGAAGTACCACAAGAATCAGAGAGGACAAAATCCAGAGAATTCACCTAATATCTTAACTCAGGGCATGCAAGCAAAGTATATATAACTTTATATCACACATAGAAAGAAAGATACCAAAAACAAGTTCAACTCAATTTGTAATATAAATTCAACTTGATATTCAAGTATGTGATCACACAGGAGATATTTATAGTAGGACCAGTTTTAAATAAACTTGTGCCTAAAAAATCATACCCATGTCTTTTTCATGTAAGATTCAATCCCAGGCAGTGTACTTTCATCTGATAGCTTCAAAGCAAAATGTTACAAAATAGGAATTGTGTTATTTCCTAGAAATAATGCCAGTTATTGATACAAGGAAAATGAATGATGAAAGAGCAAGTCTTTTGGTCTTTTGTGCCATCTATCACTGTCCCTGTCCACCTGTCTTAACCCCTTGGGCACCAACACCACTAAAGTGGAGATAGATATTCATGAATATTCATGACTGGTTACTCAGTATGTTTAATAAACCTTTTTTTGGTGTCAGAGGTTAAGAAGATGATTTCCCAAGCTTTATTCAGGTTAATTCAGACATCTGCACAATGATATTATAAAGACTGCTATAATCATTGCTGTTTATAAAAAGGCCTCCACAAAGAATAACACATGAGTTTGTAGAGAAAATTGGTGCGTGTAAAATTGATGACTGGGTGATTCAAAAAGATTATGGAGATTTTGCAATGGTAATGGCATTTTTGAATAGAAACACTAAAAATTATCTCTTTCACTTAAAATTATCTCTTCTCTTATGTTTAATATTGCCAAAGTTAATACTCATGATTGTTCATTCCAATTTAAAAGGGCATTGAAGCACTATTTCATCAGAGTAGTTGCTGAAATTATATAAGTTCCTTTAGAAAGCATGAAACGGCAATGGTATAGTTTTTTAAATTCTTTTGAAGGGCTTAGATCCCACATGGCCATTTAGTTGTGCCCTCAGAAGAAAAAAAACATCTTCAGGAAGCTTAAAAATAACACAATCTGCAAATTAAAATGAAGGGAACAGAAAACTTTCAACTTTTAAGACAACTTTCTGTTGGTTCTTCCTGATTAAATCAAAACAAATTTTTGAACTATCCTTTGTCAGGAAATGTTAAAATGATGTGTGGGGTATATCATACAATAGAAGCAGAGGCAGATTGATGTCTCTCTGGAATTTGAAAACGCAGGAACTGATCTCTGATACCTGAAAGAAATTGAAACAGGGCCAAATGGGTTGTAGTTCAGATTCCATTACAAGTAGGACAATACAGATGGGTGTAGATTTTATTTTATTCTCAGTGGGTGTTTCAGTGTTAAAGAAACATATAAAACTATGATACTTCCTGGGAATTGAAATCCAGCCAGTTAGAGTTTTTTTTTGAAAGGCTCCAGAGTGTTCTCCAGATAAGTGTTATAGGTTCCTCCAGGTGTGATATATGAGTGGGAGGATGTATGTGTTTTTTATACATAAATACACAGGAAATCTACTGATCCTCAATAGATCAACTCAGATCTGGCAAAATGGTGACCTGTGTTGCTCTTCTTTAGTTTATCATCAGTTTGTTCAGTCCAAGTGCAGGAGGTTCCTATGTCCTTACAAAGGTATTGGTTAACATCAGTTTTATAAGATTCAGTAAAAGGTGATGCAGTTAAAGAACTGTGACATGGTTACTTAACTGAAAGAGACAGCTATATTTTATCAAAATATTTAGTGTTCTATGATGATGGATCAGTGATTTATTTAAAATAAACCATGAAATATTAATAACATGCAACAAAAACAACTATGGTAAAACAAACATTCAGAGCCTCTTAAGTAAAAAATTAAAAAAAAAAATATTTACACCAAGAGAAATGGCTTATTGGTTTACTGTTCACATAATATGCACTTTGTTTATTTACTGGTAAGCTCTGTTGTCATGAGTGCCATACAAAAATATACATCAGGATAAGTAATAAAGGAAAATAATTAAAACAAATTCAGAAAAGATAATTTATGAGAAATTGTATGTTTATAGCTCAGCTAGGTATCCATTGAGATATTTCAAACACTTGGCTTTCATTAAATTAGAGAGCTCTTAGGAGAGTCCATGCATTTCCCCCAGGGCTGAAATTAAAATTAAATGTATCATCCTATAAAGGTCACCATAACTGGATTTCAAATATCTGGGCTGCTGCTGTATGGCTTTTGCTTCACAAGGCAACAAACTGGCTGAAAAACCCACTGACCTTGAAATAAACACTGGTAAATATCTAACACTCCTTTGCATAAATAATTACAGCAATTTCCACTAAATTGAAATCTGGTTAATTGAAATTTCCTTTTAATTAAAACAAATTTCAAAATCCCAAATCATTTCCTATGTCTTATGTGTTAAATTTGCTTTTTAATTGAAACAATTATTATTGAAATTTTTGCACATTTTAAACTAAATTTTCTGACAATGAGGCCCTATCTTCAGCTAGTGGAAACCCATTACCAGTGAGGCCGTTAATTACCAATGCCCCAATTGTTTTAAAATGTTGTTGCAATCTAAAACTACTCATTAGAAAACAGAAATTTCTGGTTAATTGAAATTTCTGCCCTGGAACCAACCAGTTACAGTTATCTGAAATCCACTGTACTTGAAAGTTGAAATATAGAATAAATACATGGGAATTTAATGATGCTGTGTATTTGAATATTTACAGTGCCATGTCATCCTAAAAAAATCATCCTAAAATGGTTCTTCTTGCATTATTTAAGTGGAATAAAAATGCTGATTTTAGTTTTATTAGGAAAGTACAGTGTACTAATAAATGTGTTCTTTTTATGATAGATGGAGAGAGATAGACTCATTGAATGTAACAAATGCTGATGCTTCACAGATTAGACAAGGTAGAGTAATATAAACAAGAGAAAAAAAAATTTTTAAAAATGACACAGGGGCTCTAAAGAATTAATTTTACATTTTAAAAGTCAGATGCTTAAAAAGGAGGAAAATTTCAAGAAATCAGGCCAAGGTGTTCAGATCAATGTATCAAGTCAACCTTGTAAATAATCCAAAACGGCATGTTTGCATTTCACTGTTTGCTTGTGTGGGTGTATAGATCCGTATGTCGATATTCAAGCTGATACCTCAAGTGTGTCACAAGTGCTGTTGGGGGTTTTTGATTCTGTGCAATATATTCTGTATAGCTGCTAAGTGTGCAATCAATACACAGACCGTGTCACAGTGCTGTAAGCTACTCATTTAAAAATCAGTTTCACAAAATTTATTAAAAGGGACCAATTCTGATTTGACATCTATTAACTACTATTCTGTTTATCAGCAATGGCTTATAGCTGGCTTTTACAGAATTAACAGATTTATAGTTTATATACCAATATATATATATATATATATATATATATATATATATATATATATATATATATATATATACACACAGTTATAGTTATGTTTCTCTTTAAATCTTAAAAGTATATTACTTATTAAAATGTTTAGTTTCTTATCTTTAAATCTTCAGTGGTGATATTCAGGTGTTAGATATTATAGATACCTCACCTATAAATTTGGATACTCCTATAATTTTGGTAAACAAAAATTAAATAATGATGTATATATATAGCCATATCTGCCTAAAATAAATTGTAATGTCTTTCTAATACATCTGAATAACATTTGTGCCAAAAACACCATGACATTATTTTGTGTGAAAAGCACACTATTTTTTTAATGATCACAGCAGAGCAGATTCCAGTCCTCTGAGAAATAGAAAGAGAAAAACTATGCCAAAGCAAAGATGTGTCAGGTAGAAATTTAATGGCAAGGCAGATCTGACAGGGAAAAGGATGCCAGGCTACAAAGAGATGAGAGTTGTCATGACCTTCAGCCAACCACATTCTCATTCCATGCAGGGTCCTGGTCTTGCTGATATTTGCACAAAAGAAAGGTCAAAGGTCCCATGTTTGTAAGGTCAAAGGTCACCTGTTTATAAGGTCAAAGGTCACAGGACTGAATACATGCACAGAGGTGCTGACAGTGGTGGGGGATACAGAATGGGAGCTACTTAAAAAGTAAGTACCTAAAAATGCCTGGTTGAGTGACAGACACATGGAATTATATGATGTACTCAGGAGATCCTCTACCTCAGAATATGCAGGAACTCCAGGTTGTCAACTTTGTCTCATACGGTGTTCATTTTTTAGCATTTTTCCAGCCCCTGCATCTTTTGTTTATTTTCAGCGTGAGAGTCAGTATATCTAACATTCCAGCCCAGCTGGGGTAACCTTGTTGCTAGGCACAGGTGGTCGTAGCCCGACATAAGTGAGAACACAATGATATCTCTACGGTATATCAGTAACATTAAATCCGGTACTCATTGATTCCCACACCCTGCTGCCAGTATGCAGGTTTTTTCACTTTGTTATTGATTTCATGTGAGGACATTGTGTACCAGATAACGGGAAATGTATATTACTTGTAAGTACAGGGGTTTATTCCCCAATTCTCCCTTGGTGACACGCAGTTCTGCATGCTGCGTGCATAACCATTGCTGTGACTCGCCTAAGGAATGGCAGCAAAAGGTTTCCCATCATTCTTTCTGGGATGTGACTTATAGCTCTACAACATTGTTTATTTATTGTTTTTCTTGTGCTGTATCACAATTTCCAGCTTTGCCTAGGCTGTATAATGTTTTATTTGGTATTTAGTAAGTGTATAGAAACCTGCAGGTCACTGGTCTCAAGAAAAGGGACTAAACATAGTCTCAACATTTAGTAATGATGGGTGTCAGCCCTGTTTCATAATAAATCTTCTGTTTGAGCAAATTGATTGATGATTGGTAAGTGATGAGTTCAGGCAGATATTTTGTCATCTGTTAATCTGTATAGAGAACATGTGTGATCTCCATGTGTGAGAGTATTTACATTGGATAATTCTCAGAGGTTTATTAATTCCTTTCATCTCCATACTGTATTATACAATTCAAGCTGTACCCGAAGAAAAACCACTGCTCTAAGAAAAGAAAAAAAAATTTTGAAATCAGCTTGTATTGAAAGAATATCACACATTTTTAAACAGAAATATTCACAGGGAAAAGCCCTTGCTATTGAATGCAGATTCATGTGAACATGTATTCAGCGCTAAAATTTTAAACATTTACTTCCTTTTTGACAGAGTAAATTTCTTTAGAGGAGTTACATTGGATTTGGGGGGGGGGGGTCAATGGGGATTACAGGTGACCGGTTTGACTGCTCCGGCAGAACATGTTTCTGGCCATGGTCTTAACAGGCCAGTGAGCTCGAAATGCAGGAAAATCCCCAAGGTGCCTCATGAAAAAGCACGACAGGCAGGAGGGCTATAGCACAAAAAAATTAAATAGGGGCATCTATTTGGGTAATATGAAATTATTAATTACACAAAATAATAGGAAATAATACTGCAAAGGAAAACACTGAGCGCACTTACATTATGTGTGTGGAATTTGGAGAGTCAATTCAGAGTGGAAAAAGTTAAACCATTGTCTAGGAAAAAAATAGCTGTGTATTTATTATATAGATGCCTGTATGATTGGGAATCAGTACTGAAGCAATGGAATAGTACAAAAAATTAGAAGAACTAGCATATGAACTATAACATAATGGTACAATTGGAAAGTACCCATTTAATATCATGATTAAATTATATTTGGTTTTATAACCAAGCTCTGGGATAATAAAAAGAATATGACCAACTTTTGGTAAAACTTAATGATTGCATCACCATTAAATGTTTGAGTCATGGATATAATGGGTATATAAATATATAAATATAGTCATTGGTAATTTAAAGTCTGAAAGTCATTGTCAGACATTTGGTATCCTACAAAGCTATCCCTTCTCAGACAGGATCAAGTAAAGTCAAACCAGGTTAGAGTGAAATGTCCATAGTCAGGATCAGTGCTGTAGCATCAGACAACGACCAGGTCAGGTTTTGTTCAGGGAAGATGTAGCCTGGTGGTTCAGACTGAAGTGTTGGAATCCACAGCTGAAGGTCCTCAAAAGCAAAAGGGTAGAATCTCAACTGAACTTTGTAGAGATGTATACTGGGATTATTGCTTATCTTTACATATAAATCCTGCAATCCAGATGTCTTAATTACAAAATGCTAGCTATTCTTTCTGTATGCTTGCCTTGGAAACAGATTTCTCTATCTAGCAAAAGTAAAGAATACTTTAAACAAAAATGTATTAGATTGATCCAGATTACCTTCAAAATGCAAAGTTTTTCTTCCTTGAATGTTAGACTAACCAACAACAAATTTCACTCAATCAATTTCTAACTATTTGAATAAAGTTGCTAAAAGTCAAACCAAAGGACCAACCAACCACCCTAGACAATAACCTGATCTGTACCCTTTTTAAGTTATAAAAATGGAGTTTTAATTAACAGTGATACAGCTGGACATTATGTATGGTTACCTTTAATGCTTTTCAGTATATATTATTGTAATTTTTGTAGCATAAGATACAGCCATATTTCATTACATACTCAGCCTGAGTAAATTATTAGATGTGATTTTCTTATACACCAGTAAACACTACTGTAACTAAAAAATAGTACAATATTTGCACAAATACATTTGTGCATTCATGACAAATTAAGATAATTTGACAACTGCATTACAACATGTAATCAGAATTTCATAACAATTATTCAATGCAGTATCACAATTTTGTTTTATAATCAAGGTTATATAACTTGAATTGAAAGAGGGGAAAGATCATTCATTACTTTGGTCTTAAACAAAGATTTTATTCATCTGAGTTTCTTATTAACTTATGCATTAATGTTTCTGGAGTTTTTATTAAAACTTCATATTACAGGAATATTGTATTAACATATATTATTTCATGAAGAAAAGAGGAAAAAATATCTTGAACCAGTAAATGCTTTTATGAAGGAATAAATGAAATATTTATTGTATTCATAATTTAATCTTTTGAAAAATGTCCTTATATAAACTCTGCAGCATTCATTATTAAGCCTCCTTTGCTAGGGGGAGGCAAATTCATTCCCTACATTCTTCTTCTTTGGGACACTCCTTTGCAACCACAGTATTTTAAGATCTGCTGGGCCAATCAGGCTGTCACTTCATACTTCATACAGGCTGTTACCAAGTAAGAGGTAACACCTGATTAGATTAAGAGAGTTGTCTCAAGAGCTTATCAAGCAGTTTTCTCTGCGCTCATGCTCAAAACATAACCATAAATGTAATTTGTACAAAACTTTGTCGATATCTTGGGAGTACTCCTCTGAAAAGTTGATTAACTTTTGGGGTCACTCTGTTGATATAAAGTAGGTCATTTGCATGATTATGTAAATAAGCCTTGTGTAAATTTGTCAATTTTATCAAATTCTCAAGTCTATCCATTACAGGTTTGAATATGTAACACTTTTTCACTGAGAACATGATTCTAATGCTTACTGATGCACCCATTTGCATATTTATGTTTAGCATTGTCAGTCATGTTGTTTTCCAATCTTCCTAGAACCTGAAGCCTCTACTTTTTAGCTGGTGGCATAAACACAGGAAGGATGATTTGCATTTTTTTTACCTCCCAAACATGGACAGATATTTTGTGTACAGACATTTTTATCATGCCAACATGCTGCAGTCTCTAAACAATTTTAAAACTTAAGGGCTGACAGATTTCCCACAGGTCACTATTCCCTGACCATCTGCAGGGGAGGCTTGAATTTGCTTGCAAATTTAACTATATCTAGTTGTAATTGTTATGCAAATTACTAAATTACCATAAGAAAAATCTGCAATTATGCCTACAATCAGCCTTTTATTGATGGAAGAATTCACGGTGGATATGATGGAACTGTTGAGGTCAGTCAAAATATGAAGACCCAGCATGTTAAAAGTGGCACAGACTAAGGAATTGCAAATCAAACAACTAAACATGACAATATTAGGAATGTTTATTCAGGAAGGTTTATAGAGGATGGATATACCTTGAGGGCAGCAGCAGTATCAGAATGACCTGCCTGGGGCTCTGTTTATCATCAGGGATGGATAAATACCAGGCTCATGGATTGTTTAGACTGTCAGTCAGTTGGATTTTCAAGTTCTGGAGTACATGTTGATGTAAATATGATCATTAAAATAGATAGATAGTTACCTAGCCACCATTGGATTATTAAGCTGAATCACAACTGAAGACTTCTATACAAAGACACTCTGGAAAATAGACACTGTTGCTGGCAGTTTTTATCAGGAGAAATAATTTCTTGCCAAAATCATCTATGATAAAAAAAAGTTGTTGTTATTTCGTTCATATGGTCTTCCCTGTAAGTATCCTATAGTTAATTTCAACAACATAACCATATACTTGTATGAGTTGAGTTTAGATTGATTTCCAAGGCATCAGAACTGTCTCAGCAGCTATATACAGGATATAAATATATATAAACCTGTTTTAACCTAAAATCTAAATTGAAGGTCTCTATTGGACAATTGACCCTTGTTCATCAAGCTAATGAAGAAAGAAAAAACAGATTTTTCAACTTCCAGGACTACAAACATTTTATGGATTCATTACACTGCATTGTACTACTTTCAGTGCCTACATTTGTAAAACTGGTCCGTGTGACCTACATTTCTCATCTGAAACATAGTTCATAATTTTATTCATCAGACTGCACTCAGGTTTAATGTCATGTGATTTCTTTGTGACACTTAAACACTGGCTGGCTGCAGACAAAAAAAGTTATTTTCCAAAAGTGAAAGAGCAGTAAATTTTGAAATGAGTGATGGATTTAAACATGTGGAAACCCAAAGGTAATTTGATCAGCTGAATATTGGGATCAAGTTTTCACTCCAGGTATTGCTAAAAGTACAAGATATAACACACAAATACAGTAAAGACTTGGTTATGCAAACAGGAGTATGTGTCTGGACAATTTATCCTTCAGATATATAGGGCCATAAGATGACAGTAAAACATAAAATTTACTTACTTAAAATTCAGATAAATGGGATTTATGGGTATTTTGGTTTTGGGTGAATAAGTTCCTACCCTAATTTATTTTAACCCTTCACTATTTAAGATTTATTTTAAATTTTGACTTATTCTGAGAATATTAACATTCTGGGTAATATTTCCCTCAGTTTTCACACAGTCTTAATTTACTAAATTTTGAACAGATAAGGTGAAGATTGTTTGCTTTAAGTTAATGGAAATCTTCAGAACTGAAAAAAATGTAATATGTTTGAACTCATAATTTGACCCAGATGAAGGAGTCCTAGGTGTTAATCTCAAGCTGGTACTAGCTGGCCCTCTGAGCATCAAAGGGTTTAATTAATTATTGTAATATAACCTTTAGAAAAAATTTTAGATTTCATTGGCATGTAATAAAATAGTATACAACTTAAGAGCACTATCTCCTTCATTTTATAAAGGTAAAATGTTCATCTTATTTCCTCTGTCTGCAAAAAATAAAAGACCTCTAGGGTAATGCAGGATTGGCTCCAAAATGTGACTTAGAGTAGGTTTTCAAGGAAATAGCTGTTCTCTTTCTAGGAAATTATTCAGATTTAGGCAGGCTGGCCTGGCATCCCCACGATGAGCCTCCGATATGGCAGGAGATTTAGCTGGCCAAGTTGCAAATCAGACAGAGCGGCATGAATTTCAAGCGGATGCTTGGAGGTAATTCATGCCCGACCCGGACAGGGGAAGCAGCTGCCTTCCAAAACAATTGGACAGTTCCTGCTACAGTCGTAAAAGACAATGGATGCCGGTCTTCTTTAAGTTCAAATTTGTTCAATTACTCTTAGTGTTTTTTGTGGGGATTTAGACCAGGAATCATATTTAGTTTACCATCCTGAAAAGTCTCTTAACAGTCTGTCTGGCCCAGTGCTATCATTGAGCAGGACAGACTGTCTCTTGAACTGAAGGAGGTCAAATCTATTGGATTGGTGAACGCAACAGTCCGGTATGATGACTCTTGGGGGTAGGTATTCAGTCTGATATTATCTTGCACCAAAAACTGCTATCAAGGTTTTTTTTTTGTTCTTTTTTTTTTTTTTTTGCAAAATCGCGACAGATTACTGTGATTGTCAGAAACAGATAATATAACACTGATCTTGATGCTGATGGATTTAGTGAAGACAATAAGACTAAGGTAATTACATCAGGTATATATGCATAAAGTATATTTGGCTTTAGAAGATTTATAATAATGTTGCTTTTATAATCTGATATAAAAAGAGGTCAGGTGAGGTCATGTTGAACAGTAATATTCTTTGGACAAAGTGAATTTATAATTAATATATCTGACTTTCAAGCTTTCAGAAAAACATTACAGATGTTTATCAAATTAAAACAGTTGAGTATTTATTATGAATGTACTCCTAAAATTAAGTGTTGTACATAATAAAAAAATTTTTTGTGATTGTAAATTGTTTTATTTTTAGAAATATATGTGAATTAAAATTATTTTGCGATAATAAGTATAATTAAAATGACAGAAACAAAAAAAGGTGTTTTCAGCCTTCCATAAAAATCATGTTTACACCAGGGATCATTCTGTGAACAGTTCCTTACTCTTAAGAACTGTTATCACTAATAATGGTGACACTAGATGCTCCCTTTTTGATGCCTCACAAATAAATATCTGGCAATGGAAAAATGATTGATCTCTTTAGAAATGACAATCCATTCGAATGCATGTTGTTTCTTGGAGGATTGTGCATGTTTGGTTGGTGGGAAAGTTTAGTCTACCAGTTAATTATCTTTTGACTCCCATTATCATGAAAATGAATCAGAAAACTCACACACAGATAAAGGGCGAGTTTTCTTGTTGACCTGAATAATAACAGTGCAGAAATAGGTTGTTTCAGGAGTTGCCATTAATTTATACTTGAACTTATTTGTAGTTTGTTAGTTTAAGAACTCTCCTAAGAATGGAAAACATTTTAGAATGAGTTATTAGTTTTTCAGGGGAGAGTATTTTCTTGTATACATGTATATTTATAAATACTATTGAAGTGTTTTATATAAATCTGAGAGACAAGATATGATTTAAATGCATTCTCATTTAAAGGTAAAATCATAGGGATTGGATATTTAACTTGAATAAATAGGGATATATGATTTAAGATGGATGCATAAATAAAAATATTAAGGTCACACTTTCTTAGACTTCATTTTAAAAAATGTATATCTGAGATAGGAATTAACTACCTTTAACTTTGAAGTTTATCAGGTTAAAGATGTGATAAATTAATGGACAAATATCCAGGACTCTTTTGAAAGGCAAATAAATTGATATTAAACATTATTCTGACTTTGGTCAGTTAAATATGACAGTTAAACAGAAAGGTTTATTTCTAGGAAAAAGAAATAATAAATATTAATTTGCAGACATAATCTTGCCAAAACTCAAGTGTTTCTTCAAGTACACTCAAATGTTTGTTGAAGTGACTGATTCTGATATTTCAGCACATGATGATATTCAACCCAAGTGTATTCATTCAAGTGCCTGCTTTTGTTAAAGTGAAACAGAAGAAGAATTCAAGAGAATTGTTCCTCCAAATGGAGGAACAAGGATGTATGACTCCTATATAAAAAATGAAAATGCAAAAAGAGAATATTTGGTAGATGTAAGTTTAAATACTGTGGTTCGGGGAGGTTGAAATTTTGCGATATTTCTTATTAAAATATTCCATAAGGGCTTTTTTTCATGTTTGAATTAATTTGTATCATATAGGAAGAAATATAGAAATGAGGTCTGCCCAACAGCTCTGTTTCTAGATTGTCTTTAACTGTAAGGTCTCAGGCTGAATCAGTAATTTCAATAGATCTAAGTTAAGCATGCAGACATAGGAAAGAAGCAGAAACAGACAATGATTGTGATTTAGCGAACAGTTGCGCTTAACATCAATCTGATCCTGAAGGCTTCAATTTACTTGTTACAAATTACCAGGGCTGGCAGCAGACAATGGTTGTTCGCTAAGCAGACTGTTGCTTAATCCTCAAGCAGACAGTCCCTACAGCTGGTATTACAACTCCATGTCAGCAAGGTGAGCAGTTTGTATGTCCACAACCTGTTCTTCCTGCCTTTTACTTGTCTTTTCCTCAAAGATTTCAGTTTGATTTTATAAAGACGGATGTGGATCTGTGTTTTCTTTCAGTTACTTTCAGCACCTTGTTCATCAAATATGCAAGGGATCCACAGTGTTGATAGAGTCTCAGTAGTCTTTAGAATTGATTATTAAGTTAAGGAATATGACTCAAGTACTCCTTGAATTTTTAGCTCAGCTGACTGTAAGTCATCTAAGCTATAGCAACACCCGTTGTCCGGAGTCCGTCTTGCCGTCCCTTAACCTTCTTACTTAAAATTCAAGGAGGTCTTTGGCAAATCTCCTTCAACACCATGATGTCCTGTATTCAGTAAGGTGTGAGAGGAAACCTATTTTGAGCAACCAGAAAGTCAGACGTGGCCATAATCTTAAATGTTGGATTCAGAAACATGATTAAAATGTACCCTTTGAAACCAAAATAAGGTCACTGTGACAACATCCTGTTAGTCAGAGAGGCACAAATGGTGCAGTTGGACCTAGAAATGTCTTATTTAATTAAGATCTAGGGCAGCCCTTACAGGGCCCTGTAAAATCTTCTTAGAAACACTTAGAAAGTTAGGTGGACACAAATCGTAGCAGTTGGACATAGACCTTAGCATCCATAAGGTTCTTGGTAAAATCTTCTTGGAAACCCTAAATAAGGTCACTGTATCCTAAATTCTACAGCCTATGGACAAAGCACCTGATTGTTAGCATTCTCAAAGTCATTTTATCCATTGTTCAGGGTTTCTTAACAAATAATTAATACATCCATCACCTGTATGTCAAATTCAGCTGAGCATCATGGCCCATGGGCCACTTGTTCATTTTGAGACATTAAAGCAGTACATTGTTCATGTAGCTATAAATCATGTATCAGGTCTTCATCTGACTATTGCTAACTGAAAAAAGGTATGTGTAAGTGTCAAAACCATTAACATGCAATGACTGCTTAATTGTAAAACAATTATACCACTTGAAATGCCAACAGAATATAGGTTATTCTAGAAGAAGACAGTAATGTTCCATTTGTGATTAAATAGTAGTCGTGATAACAATTCTCAGATCTTGGGTTGATGTTCAAGTTTAAAATTTGTTAGCCATTTTTACTAAAGAAAACAGTATTTGTATGGACAAACATGAGAACTAGTACAACTAACCAAATACAAGCTAGGCCTTATTGTGAAACCCACCAGAACCTATATAAGGAAAAAGAGAGGAACCCAGCATAACCTAAAAGGCCATATGATAAAACCCACAATGACCTGTACTGAAAAATGGTGAAATCCATGCACCATAGCCTAAAATGCTATAAGGTGAAGCCTACCATAGTCTACAAGCTATATTGCGAAATGCAGAATAACCTACAAGGCCATAAAATGAAACCCACCAATGCGCCTGCAAGGCCATTGAGTAAAACCCCACAATGCCTACAAGGCCATTTGGTGAAACCTACCATAACCTTCAAGGCCATATGGTGAAACACTCCATAGACTATAGGTCCACAAAATTACCTATAATGCTATATGGTGAAACCTACCATAACCTTCAAGCTATACGGTGTAAACTACTATAACCTACAAGGTCATCTGATGAAACATACCATAACCTACAAGGCCATATGTTGAAACTTACCATAGCCTACAAGGCGATTTGGTGAAACCTACCATAACTTACAAGGCCATATGAAACCATATATAACCAACCAAGCCACATGGTGAAACACACCACAGCCTACAAGGCCATATGGTAAAACCCACCAGAACCTTTAGGGCCATATGATATTTTAAGTGAAACCCTCCAGAATCTTCAAGACCATATATGGTCAAACAAATGGGTAAATCCACCAGCCCATTCAAGGCCAAATAGTGAAATCCACCAGAACTTTCAAGGCAAAATGGGGAAATATTATAAACCTAAAGGCCAAATGAAACCCTACAGAACCTACAAGATGATACTGTCAAGCAGACAAAAACCTACCAGGCCAAATGGTGGGATTCTCAAAAAAGGTGAAAACCACACAATCCTATAAGCCCTCATAGGGAACCCACCAGAATCTTCAAAGCCAAATGATGAATCCCTTCATAGCATACAAAGCCTAATTGGGAAACCTACCAAAACAAATACCCCTCAGGGAAAATTAGGAAATATCAAAAACCTACAAATCCATATGGGGCAGTCAACAAGAACCTATAAGGCTAAATGGTGAAACTGACCAGACCCTACCAGGCAAAATGGTCAGAACATACAGGACTTACAAAGCCAAATGGTGAGAACCTCCAGGACCTACAAGTCCAAGTGGTACAGACCACATGCACAAAGCTACAAGGCCAAATGGTCAGAACCTCCAGGACCTACAAAGCCAAATGGTGAGAACCTCCAGGACCTACAAGGCCAAATGGTGAGAACCTCCAGGACCTACAAGGCCAAGTGGTACAGACCACATGCACAAAGCTACAAGGCCAAATGGTGAGAACCTCCAGGACCTACAAAGCCAAATGGTGAGAACCTCCAGGACCTACAAGGCCAAATGGTGAGAACCTCCAGGACCTACAAGGCCAAATGGTACAGACCACATGCACCAAGCTACAAGGCCAATTGGTGTTTCACAGTTACTTTTATAGCAGATGACCCATAAGGGGGTATGCCTGACGGGGGATACATTGGCTTTAATTATTGTGCCAGGTATTATAATTTGAACCTTTCTGAACCAAAGGAGTAACTATATTAATTATTAGTAATTCAGCAACCAAAGTGAGGGAGAGAAGAAGCTTCAGAGATGGCTGAAGATTTAGTGTTGTGTTTATCTTTTAAATTAACTAGATACTCTTACCTCTTTGATTTGTGGTGCCTACAAAGGGTTAAGTCACATCCTGTTATATTGTGGAATTAGCAAGGTCTAATTAGCAAGATTTAACTTGGATGAGTAGATGTGCTGTTTGGGTGAGTAGATATGCTGTTTGGTGAGTAGATGTGCTGTACTGGACATCATTTATAACCTATTCTTTGATGAAGACAAGGAAACCCTTCTTGTTGAGTACCCCCCACTCACCATCCCTGACCCTCAAGTGGTTACCACAGTTATTAATGGACAGAGTAATCTACCCTAAGCCGTAGTCACCCCAGCACTGCATACCTCTCTTTTCACTTACTTAGACAGCTGTAAGCAGTCCTTGGAGAAAATAATGCCACCCCAGTGTTCTAGCTCTCCGCTACTGGGTGCACTTTGATCCTGGACCACCTCCCGGGTCACAGAAACATGTGTTCAGATAAATTCTGAGCCCTCCTGGTCGTTGGGGTGAAGGTAATGTTTAGTCCAGGTATATGTACCTGGATAACCAATAGACAGCAGCTGATAAACCAGCCCTCCCAGGTCAGTCTAACCAACACCAATGAAGGTAGGCCAGACTTCCTTCTTTTTTATATTTTCTCTTATCCCTTTCTCTTGTCATTCCTATCTTTCTCTCATTTTGTTCATGTCTCATTTTCTCTCACTCTCTTTTTTTCTCTCTTGTCTGTCTACATCTCTTCTGTCTTTTTCTTTCTCTCTTTTTTTTTTTTTTTTTTTTTTACTCTTTTTCCCCTTTCTTTCTTCCTTTCTCTCTCTCTTTCTCTTGTTTTGCTATCATTTTTATCTCCTCAGTGGGTCTCACTTCCTTTCCTTTTTTTTCTCTCTTTTTCTCTCTTTTCTCTCTTTCACTCTCTCTGTCCCTTTCTTTCTCTCTCTCTCTGTCTTGTCCATTTTTTCTTTCTCTGTGTGTATTATTCTATACTTTGTTTTTGTTTAGATATGTTGCATTTATTTAACCTGCCTTCTGTTATTAATACAATTATTCCTGTTGTTTTGTTATTCTTAATTCTTTCTCTTTTATCATATGTCATCTTTCTTTTTTTCTTTCTCCCTCTCTGAAATTCTAAATATCTGTCTCACTCTAAATCTTTGTAAATCTCTCTCTCAAATTTTTAAAATCTGTATTTTCCAAGTCCTTAAAGAACATTCTATCTCTGACTCAGAAGGCTAAGCCTGACGTTCATGTTGGAAAATTCATGGAAACAGGAGGTGTTAGGTTAAGAATGTGGATGGTATTATGATGCCAGGGTCTTCCCATAAGGTCAATTATTGATAAACCCTGTTTGTCAGGGATGTTGCCATTTGCATAGCTAGGACTGCTCCGCCTGCAAGAACCCAAATTACATGCTCTGTTGTGCTAAATATAGAAAAGTCTTATTAACTCTGCTCACAAACAAGACAAGGTTGTGTAAGTCTAGCTTGAAGGCTTAATTAAATGAATTGTGAAAGAGTAAATGATAGATATTTCATTGATTGAAGTGCATTAGGTATTTTGTGTTTATTATGCAATGACAGAATCCCAGCTTTTATGTCATTTAGTGGACAGGCAACTGGAGGGCAGCTTGAGGAAAATGAAATATTCCTTGATGAAGGATCAGAATATAGAAAAATGTTAAATTTCTTTGAGGAAAATTATTTCTAATGGTCTATTTAATTCCTCATTGTATTTTTATTTTATTCCAATTATATTATTTTCATTAAATTAATGTGAAAAAGTAAAATATAAAACTATTACTACATCACAAACATTTATAGTTCTTGCAAAATGTCTGGTTTATATTGTCAAATGGATTTAATTCACAGGGATTTTATTTAGATTTGAGTGAAAATGTTACATTGCGCATGAATGTTATACATGAGTTTTCCTTATGTCGAAATATACAGAGTTACATGGCATTATAATATTATATTTGTTAATATTGTGGTCTTATGGCCTCAATGGGCATTAATATTAACAGCTTGGCCCTGTGGCATAACTGGAATTAATACTAACAAGGTGGCCCCTTGGCCAATCTTGGCATTAATACAAACAACTTGGCACCATGGCCGAACTGGGCATTGAATATTACCAATTACATAGCCTTATTATTTATAACATACGTGGCACCACAGCCAAACTGGGCATAAAGAACGTACCTAACGTTCCTAGAAATTATAACTTATTTACATTCAGAACTGTTCGCAGAGAATTAAAGTATGAATAATCAACACACTCACCTGAAAGAAGTGACAAAAGCACAACTGAGGGACGTGCTGTCCTCAAAATTCGATTGCCAGAGTGGCGTCACCTGACATTCAAGCACTTATATACCTGACTACAGGTGGCACTGTAAGAACTTAAAGAAAACTAACCAATTAAAAGAGGTGGCAGTTCATGCAAAACCGTTGGACCTTATCAACAGATTAAATGAAGAGTTACAAAAAAGCAATGATGCCTGACTAGAAAACGGAAGTGACTAAAGGACTACGAACTGACGGACTGAAGAGTAAAGAAGGTCTGGAATAATGCTGGCATATAATCAGAAGCAGATATGGTTACAGGCTCCCTTTACATTTGCATATTTTGGATTCTTGATCGAGAATTCAAGCAAATAATAAAATTGTGATGTTAATACTTATACCTATGAAACCCATGAAACTATAATTACCCCTATTATTCAGATTCTTTCCCTTGGTCACCCAATCCTGGATTAAGCTGAAATATAATTTTTTTTTTCCGTGATAAGAGATGCAAGTAGAAACATTTATGAAACAGCATAATACAGGAACCACATAAAATTGATATTATGGGATGGGTAGAAAAATATTTTGTCATATAGCTGGTTCAGCCTATGCTGATCCAACATTTGACTGTCTTGAACTTTAGTAGGGGATGCCCTGTATACAGACAACTGCTAGACCATGGTTCATAGCATGTAAAGAGCTGGTTAAACCCTTATGTCTGCTATCTTATGCATGGAATTCTCACAAGGAATGGTTTAATGATGCACACTTAAGCTATGTTGATCACTGATATCCAGGTTGGATCAGTCCCCAGTCAGCGAGTGTCCGTTGTTCCAGACTGGACAAGCGCTGGACTAAATATATATGACAGCCTGTATATAGATCTGCTGCAGGGCCTTCAAGACATCCTAGAATATCATTGATCCATGAGAGTAAAACAAAGACGGTGCTTTACATAATTTAAACAGGAAATTTCCATGGCAGACGATTTTATTTTGTATTTTTAGCTTTAAGCTGACTGAAAGTAAACTGAGCTTATCTTATCACCTTTCCTCCAGTCATCTGTCCATTAACAAGGAACAAGTTATAATCGAAGACCTAGAAATTCCTAACATTACATGCAAGGTCCATGGAAAATCATATTAAATTCCTGAAAATAGGTCCTGGCAACTTATATTCTCTGACTTTGCACACCCACGAAATATTTCTCTTGTTAGCCAAATTTGGTACCTAAGGTCCAGTGAGTATCTCATTAGTTGTTGCATGGATTGAACTGAAATTTTCTCTACATATTAATCATATACAGTTGTAAAAAAGATTTATTTTTTTAATTTTAAAATTGCTATATAAGAGCAATTTTGTCAGTATCCCTGCTGTCTGTTCATCTCATGTCCTGAAACCAGATTTATTTAATATTAATCATGACCAGTTTTAGCAGTTGCTTAAGACTGATGGTGCCAGAGTTGTGTAAGAAAATGATGAATAATTAAAATTATGGAAGGTTCAGACAGCTGAAGGATAGGTGGGGAAGGATGCGAACAAACATCACAATCCAAATTGAACATCCTTAAAAAATAATGTACCTTTAAAATAAAAACCAAAATTTGGTGGGGGGGCAGCTTAAAATTTGTAAGAGAAACAAAAGTATTGTTGCTTCTCTTTGAAGCATGAAATCTCTTTTAGGAAAGGCTTATTTATTGCCTGAAAAAGCCTGCCAAACATGTCCAAAATATTAGTCAGAGTTGTAAAAAAAGCAAAAATGACACACTTGATTTTCTCAGCCTATGAATGTTACTTAATTTAGCTGAAATTAATATAGGTTTCAACTTGAAACAGTTAACTAGCAAAGAAAAATATTAAGTTATTCTGTTATATGCATTACAAAATATTATGTGTGCATATTCAAGATTGATTTAAAGATAACATGACCATTCTGTGGTTGTGTCTTAACGGATATACAGGTATCTAGTGAAGTTTTAGTCAACTAAAACACATAAATTGTGTGAAGGATGGTAAAAAAAAGGCCAGTGAGCAGTATTTGATTAGTTCTATTGGCCTTAGGTGGCTGTTGTGGGACCAGATCAAAATATGTTAGGATCAGCCTTGGTGGCACTGGGTTGGCCTTTATGAGATTTACTCCCGCACTTGACAGGTACTCTTGGCATATAGTCACATTGACTATACTGTCAATAAACACTGCATCTCCCATCCCCACACAAAACTGATGTTCGCCGCCTCTTTATTGTTAATGATGGATGCTGTAGGGACGCTGGTGTCATCTTGATCATCCCTCAGCCTGGTTATTAGCGGATATCAAGACTCGTAGTTGAAGAATGTCCTTGGGAATTTTCTCGCGACTCTACAGGAAGCTGGTCCTATAGTGTAGACTTTTTAAACCTAACATGATTGTTGACAGTGTTTTATGCTGGTGTAGACCACAGTCCAGTTTCCATAGGGAGTATTTTGACCATCTCTATAGAGTTGTCATGTTGTTTTTCTGAGAACAAGTTTGTGTTGAGTTTTGGCAACTCTGAGGATATGCATGGTTTGTAGATGGAAGAAAAAGTATCAAAGACAAGTATACATTCTAGATTAAAAATATATTGTTTATAATTATATTTCATAATTGTGATCTTAAGAAATCCCTTTAGATAATTTCAGTTTAAGAAGATTGGATGTCTCATGTATGAACAGGTAATGGAAAACGAATTTAAATTTAGAAATTATGGAATTTAGCTAAAATTCTGACAAATATGAACAGGCATCCACACTTCTTTGGCTGCCAGACAAATATATAGACGTGTGTGGTTTGGCTGTGAAAATGACCAAATGGCAACCTTGGAAAGGCAGTCAATAAGAAACAAAATTTCTAGATGTAGATCTAGACCTGTATGTGAATCCTGCCAAAAGCAACCAAACTACTGATAAACAAGGGCTAAAACATACCCTCCTTGGCAGAGGGTTTGTAAAATTTAAAAATGCAGAATAAGGAAAAAATCTTAATACAATTTAAATAGTACAAGAATATTTTATCAGTGTAAAATAGCTTAGCAGTCAAAACATACCTACTAGCAAGTAGACAAAGAAAGGTAGAAACATACCCTCCATGGCAGATGTTAACGGGTAGAATTATAGAAAATCGGAAAAGTGTAGATAATAACAGTATGTTTTCTTTTGAAAACATGTATGTGTCTTGTGTATAAGTAGTTAAAATGTACTTAGATACAAGAAAAATAGGTGAATTGGTTGTCTAATTCCCCAAATAATTAGTGAATCATGTTGAGAAACACCCATTTTGAGAAATAGAAAAGACTTCTCAAGGCCCAAATTCCCAATGCCTGCATGTCACATTGGGAATATCCATGTCACGTGTTTGTTCAGTGAATTTGATGAACAGGTCCCCCGTGGTGCTGGATATACTTTATCAAATGTCAACCTGACATAAACAGATATCAGAGACCGTCCTCGATGAATAACCAGAAAAGGGTGAAAAAAATCAACTGAGGGTTTCAGTGCTTCCCTTGATGGTTGCATTTCCATACTCATGAGATTCTAAGTGATATCATCTGATACTTCAGCAGATTTCCAGCTACAACCAATTGTTTATTTTAAATATGATAGTCTCCCATACAGGGGCCATATTGGTTATTCAACCATGGTGACAAGATTTGACGTAAATGTTGAACATGACTACATTGGTAACGTGACCACTTGCAGTGTTCCCCACAGGTCATCATGTGAGCTGGGTTTAGTGTATTTCAGGCAGCCATATATTGTTACTGTATTTCAGGTTCTTAATATGCCTGGATACTTCATACATAAACAGTAAAGTCTAATGTGTTGTCTTGCGGGAGACCTTTATTGTCAAGTGTTCATGCAGTGTTAATGATATAGGGATCTTCCTCACTATACAGACACATAAGAGGACGACTTTGCTGGTTAGGGTTTGTGGGCTTTGAAACCTATATCCCACAATGCACTGGGGCTTCTACATACACTAGCAGCATATAGGTATAGGTTACAGTTATGTGGTCTGTTGAAGTATGTTGGATAATAATTTCTTCATGGCAACAAGTCCACTGTGACCTCTTGATGATTTCCATACTTGTGAGCACAAATAACACCCAATTATATTTTCATCCTCATTGAGTAGACAATGAAATCTACAGTCCAATATCCTAATCTAAAATTAAATAGTTCATACTTGTCATACTGCATGGTTACACTTGAAGCAAATGGGCATTATATAAAAGCTATATCAATCAGCTTTACAGTTTACACCACTAAATATTGAATTTGAGCTGTTATGATATGCCCTTCACTGGATTCTGTTCCAGAGGCACTTCAACAGAAAGGGGGTTTAAGGGGCTGTAATTTCCACTGCCCCAATCTCCCCCCCCCCCTTTGATTTTAAAAAAAAATTATCTTTTTCTTGCAGTATTTAAACCAAAATCATAGGTGAAATCTCCTCCATATAGAGTTATGAACTTCTTAAGGGTATCAGTCCATTGGTTAAATTCCTGGTCCATCCCTTCCAAAAATAATAGATCTCAGTGCCACTTTGTTCCAACACTGATATAAGCTTGTCATGGATACAGACTTCTCCATATCACAAGACATTGCCCTACAGCTACTCTGTTACAGCCAGTGAGGCAGGGGACACTTTTATTGTCCTTAGACACTGCCTCTGGACATTCATTGACAGGGACAGAGTGCTGGAGGACAGGTCCCATTGCATGCATATAGGCAAGAACTCCACATCCAAACTCCAACATTGTCACAAGGGTGATGATGTTTCAAACCATTGTAGAGGATATATTACAGCAGTAATAAGATATTGAATAATCAGAACTGATGCAAGTCATTTATCAGTAATTAAGTCTGGCATGTGATAATCAATTGATTTCAGTTATTGCATTTCTAGGCATTTTCACACTTTTTCATTTCAATATCATACTTGAATACAGATCGTACAATAATGCAAAAAAAAAAATTTCTTGAAATGTTTAATTTTCTTGCCCTACTCCTTTATAATAATTTCTTACTATCAGAAAAAAAATATTTTATCGCAAGAAAATTTTCTAGGAATTGGGGCATGTAATTGTTCTTGTTATTGTTAAAACAATATTTTCTTCTTCTGATCAGATCATTTTACTTGCTATCAGAAAAAGCATCCTTATATATGGCAATAAATATCTTTGGATATAATGATGCAGGAAATTTTCTTATGTTATCATAAGTAAATCAAGATTTATTTTCTAGACTTTCAGTAAGCTGCCCATAAATCAAGAAAAATATCTTGAGGATTATTTTTCAACAGATTTCTTTTCAACAGAAAAATTGTTCTTTGAATAAGATATATAATATTTTCAAGATATAATATAATCATTTTAGCTATACTGTCTACTGTCTCTGTTCCTTACTAACTTTACTCTCTTTATCTACTGGGCCTTTTCTATCATTTAAATACACATTCAAAACCAACAGTTACCATAGATCTAACGGATACACCTTAAACAAGTATTCAAATTCTTCTGATGGTCTTTGGCATATCTCCTTGCTGCACTGCTTAGAGGAAGGAAAGTTAGTTATTTAACAAAACTTAATTACTATAGTCTGTTCCAGCTGTAGGTGCACAATGAAATTTTGAGATTATCTTCTTTAACCTAAATAGAACCACACAATATGACATTAAAGCTGAAGAGGGACCACCTGCCTAATATGAGATGTAAAATGTCATAACAAACACATACATTTATATTTTGCATGCTTGTGATTCTTCTGAAATTTTTTGCCAATTCACATGGCTTCTGTCATAAGTTGGCAGCCTCACTTTGATAGTTAAATTTTCTTACATTATTTATGACACTTAACTACCAATCAGGAGCTTTAAAGTGTAGTTGTTTGAGCATGTGACCCATGTCCTTGACCTTTGTAAATAAAGTTGATGTGTTGTAAAAAAAAAGTCTTTTTATTCAGATTTTATTGCATAACTTCAATATTTTGCAAGGTTTTGCTTTAATTTTATCATACATAAATAAGCAAATGCCCCATTCCTTCATTGCAACATGCCATTTGGAATAAATCTTTCAGTTTATGAAAATATTGCTAAATTTCAATGGGCACCCTACTGTGGAACCGACTGTAGTAGATTTATTAGCACCTGCTTGAAAGAGCATACATGATTGTAACCTCAGTTTACACATAGTGACAATATGGTAATGATGAAAATTCATTGGCAGATTTGCCACTAGTAATGATGTCATTCAATTAACAGACAAAAACTGAAAAGACTTTTTTTAACAGAACATTAATACAAAATATGATTCAACAAGTCTGTTGGTTTCCATGGGAATCTGAGATGGGTGATAGTATGGTAACAACATGATGGGGAAGCCAGATCTGTTGTATCAGAGAACAGCATTCACAGCAAAGATGTTGTTAACCTTGCAGGCTGTAGGGCACACAGGTCTCAGCCCAGTCCCTCTGCTATGCCACAGGTGTAACACTACTCCAGACATATATACTATATTTATGAGCTATTACTGGTACCAATGGCCTCTGAGCTTCTAGGTGTTATGCATTTACCTTGCCAAAATGTGTTATTTGTGTACGGTAATAGCTCAACAGTAAGATCCAGATGCCTAACCATGGGAAGCCAGTGTAAACACCTTATTACAGGAGTTTTTAGACACATAATGGCTTTGTGATTATTTAACCTATAATTAGCTGAGTCCCATTTGTTGACTATTGATTTTTATAAGTTTTTGAAATTATTTTGTTATGTTATTTTGACATCCTGAGCTAAATTAATTAGATAAGTATTATTTATTTGGTCAAATTATTTTATAGCAAACCTGTGAGCTTATGCGATGGAGAAGTATCATCCATACATTACCCTGTACGTTAACCCTTACTATCTCAAAAACCTTCAAAACTAGCAGCGCCAAATTTTATGAAAGAATCAGGCATATTTCAAATTCTACTGGATTGAGCTTATTTTTTTTATATCTGCATTGACTTAGAATTTATAAGGAAAAAGCTATAAAAATGCTTAAAAATCTTCTTCTCCCAAACTGTCCAGCCAAATTGTCCAGTATTTCACAGAAATAATCTCTGGAACGATCTTTCACAAGTTTGTTCAAATGGTTCCAGTTCGGTGAATTTTGGCCATGTTACAGGAAGCTGAACTTAGTCATTTGACCAAAAAAGGATACTAAAATTACAATACCAGAAACGGCTGGAGGTATCATGAAAAATTTTATGCAGATGTTGGTCACATGACTCATATTTGAAATTGAGGTATTAGTGGAGTCACCTGCATTTACCTTTTTTGTATTAGGGTCATCGGTCATCAGTACGTACATTAACCCATAATTTCTCAGGAAAGACAGGAACTAGCATCCCCAAATTTTATGATAAAAACTCTGTCGCGCACCTGCATAAATTACATTTTATGGGGTAAAAGCTAAAAAACCTTTGAAAATCTTCTTTTCTGAAATCATTCAATCAAATTGTTTAACTTCCACAGAAATGATCCAAGAGATGAGCTCTCTCAAGTTTGTTCAAATGATTTGGGGTTTATATATTTTGATCAAGTTAAGGATTTTGAACTTAGTCATTTGGCCAAGTAAGCATACTAACATAACAATCTCAGAAACTACAGGCACTAGCATCACCAAGTTTTGTGCAAATGTTGGTCACATGACTCATATTTGAAATTGCAGTTTTTGTGGCATCCCCTACATAGACCTGTTTTTTTTTACAGGAAAATAACTTGATAAATTTAGCCACTTTCAACAAACAAATGTTTTATTATGAAACTGTTAAGCTGAATCGTTTAATTTTTCACAAGAATTATCCTAGGGTAGTGTTCTTTTTTTTTAAAGTGTATAAGAAAAGATTGTATTCATTGATTTTTGGTAGAGTTATAGATAGCTGAAGGTTGGTCTTGTGGACATTAGTAAACCTATTTTAAACTGAGGGCTGCAATAGTCTTCATCTGCAAAGCTGTTGCTTCAATGTCTGTGACATTGCCCAAAATTATTCTTAGGAGGCCTTTGTTAAAGTTTACTGAAATGATTTTTCAAGTTTACTGAAAAAAGAATTATTGGACTTTTAACAGGGAAAGGACTGCATCTATTATTCTAAACATTTTGATTAAAATAATCTTGTGAATAAGTCATCTTGACAAAAAGTGTTGTAGCCAAAGTCTCTCAGTATGTGTAAACAGATTAACCAACAGGCCCAGCTTGTGTCTGTATCTATAAATAGCTTGGCAGACCTCCAACTTTTTCAGATTTGGCAACAAGCCAAAGGTCAGTTTGGATCTATTTAATGTTTTGGCAGACTGCCAACTGTGTCAGATTATGCAACAGGTCAAGAGTTCCCTCAGTGCACCCAGGTACAGGTCAAGAGTTCACTCAGTGCAGCCAGGTGCAGGTCAAGAGTTCAATCAGTGCAGTAGCTGGAGCCAGCAATTCAATCCAGTACCCTGGGAGTTACTGCCTTTCTCACCTAAGCCTAGTCAGCCTAGTGATCCTGACACAAGAGAAGTTTGATGTATTGGCTTGATATTTTGACCTGTCCAGGCATCTTTGATGGCTTTCTCATTCACAAGACTGGAGTCGCCACTTACAATGACTTTTGCACAGTGTAGGTGCCTGCTTATTTCTACGAAGGGATTTGATATATCAGCCTGAAATTATACATATTTACACATAACGGATAGCTTTGTTGTATACAAGACTGTCGGCGCCACCTATAATAATTTTTGCAAAGTTAATGTCCCTGCCTATTTCTAGGGAGTGGTTTGATATACATGTATCAGCCTGATATTGGGCATTGGTATTTATCTCGGACAGCTTTGTTGTATAAAAGACAGTCGGCACAACCTAAAATTATTTTTGTGTTGTGTGCACCTATGCCAGTATTTCAGCAGTGATGTTTGTGTAATCGGTTTTTCGTTCAAAATGTTTAGTCTTTGCATTGTTCATGTATATATTACACATGTCTTTGAAAAGTTCCAGCATTGAGGCATTATACCTGGTGTATATGCCACTGTACAGGTTCTGATTAGGTCTGTAGACCTTGTTTGTCTGTTTTTTTAATGTATCCTCCATATAACACTTAAGACCATAACTTTTTTTCCTTATTGCATCATTAAATGGTTTTAGGCCACAAGTTTTAAATATTACACAGTGCAGATGCAGTGTATACTTAATTGGCTTGTTATAACTTGCTCATCAAATTTAGTTTATGCGAAAATATGAAAATTTTTACAGCATCTTATTTCAGTTAATAAATTATATGTGTATCATAATGCTTCAGCTCATGTTCATTATTATATAATTTACAGGGTTTGAAACTTTCATAAGTTCCCAGTTGATATATTTAAATGCATATTACAGTCACTTAGTTGAAAAACTGAAACTTTTACAAATACAAGTATGTGGTCATGTTGTCCATAAGTGCACAGTCAACACAACCACTAGGAATTTATATATTCTCAGAATCAATTTCACCTGAGCATCGTGACCCATAGGTCCCTTCTTAATTTTTTTATTCTTATTGGGATGTCTCATAAAGAATTAAACATAGATACTTCATTTCTTCAGGGCAGATATATAGCAACAAAATCTGAGTCAAGTTCAAAGATGGGTGATTTAAAAAGTGACCTCAAGTCTTGCTGAAGACATAATAGTAATACCCTGGAGAGTATGTGTTTATCATGTCAGGTACAACATGTTTCTGTAGTTCAAGTGTACGACTCGAATTAGAGACATTTGTGCCAATATACATAAATGTGATTTAAGAACAGATATTTCAAACTTGTTATTATTACAACTCATACACACTTTTCTTTTTTGATGAGAGCTTTGATAGCTCCTGCTTGGATTCCTGTTCTAATTTATCTTCAGAATTGAGGAGAGTAAAAACACATCAGATTGCCAAGGGCTACTTACTGTTCATTACAAAAATTGGCAGACAGAGTTTATGACGCAAGTACATAAAATGTGATAAGATAATAATAATCAGGCACATCTATATAAATACTGATATTTAGCTCAACTAATATGTCATCACATCATAGATGCTCTGTTTCTATGGCGACAGACATCATCTTTTGCAAGAGGCATCTTCACATCACAATCCACAAACCCTTGACATGTTATTAATTTCATGGTGATCATTTATAATGTAGTTTTCGGAATTTAAAAAAAATCAAAGTTAATTCCTTTTGAGTTTACAGTTTGTCTTTGGAATTTAGGACAGTAAATGATTATGTAGATGGTCAATCGGTGCTTTATCAGGTTTTTTTCAGGTACAGTGGAGTCTTATTACACAAGTACTGTATGATAAATAATTAAAGTTCATATATATATATATATATATATATATATATATATATATATATATATATATATATATATGCATATATATATATATATATATGCAGATGGTGTTTATGATGCAGGTATGTAAAATATGATAAGTCTTCATATCATGTCTACATAAATACCCATTTTTAGCTTCACTAATATGTCATCAATCATAAATGCTGTGTTGCCATGGCAACGTACATCATCCTTATGTATGAGGCATCTTTACTTCACAACCCTTAAATCCCATGACATGAATTTTATTTCATGGTCAGCATTTATCATACAGTTACCATTTATTAAGCAGTGACCAGTAATTATATGGATGCGGTTTATTAGCAATTACTTATGCAACTGAGGTATAAAATCTGTAATGATTTATGCCGGTTCTCATTATCTTGATATTACTGGAGTGTTTTGTGGACCAGACCTCCACAAATTTAACCAGTTGAAACATAAATATCAATATTGCGTGCTCAGATGGTACATTTGAATAATACCTCCTACCACAGTCGATTCTGATTACTGTTATCCAGCCAAGAACTATGTTTATATCAATTAATGTTGCGCTGGAAGGTATATGATTTGATTTCCAGGACATATATTGATACATATCTGGCCAGCTTAATGTGTCCACTGTTGTCGGTCGACAAGTGTTGACATATCTGTACATGTGTGTCAGCTATTGTGAATATTAACTTCTAACATAATCAACTTAGGAGAAAGCACGCCCCAGCCAAAGAAAAACAGCCCTACAGGTTCTGCACCAATACATCTTTATTTTATCCTCCCCAAGTATGGAGGGGATTGAGGCTTATATTAATCTCAAATTTTCATTCTATAAACTGTTGAATAAAAACTTGAAAATTTCAGTTTTAGGGTAGACAGAATCATAATGAAAAAAAAAAACAATTTTTAGATATTGACATGTAGTATAATATTAGTTTATTAAAAAGTGGATGACTGTTACTTGGGGGCTTGAAATAGTGTACCTTTTGAAGTTTTAAGTAATGTATATTATATTGGGTCTAATATTAATTTAAACCACTTTTGGATTGAATTTATATATAGGTGTTTGAAACAGTGATGCTATCTTAATGAGTTTATTTGTATATTACTATTTGGGTCTAAATTTCCTCTTGGTAGACTATTTTAAGTCCTTGGGAGCGCAAAAACCATTGATTGCAAATTTTTCTTTCTTATTTTTTATTTCTTTCATTTGCCATTTATGCATTAGATCAAATTTCTTAAATCACCTTGGCCTGGTTGGTGCTCCCCTAAATTACTTAAATAATACCATGAAAGCATACTGAAATGTCTTAAATGTGCCCAAACATGATACGTATGCATTAGTTTAAATGTATAATTCTTGGTTCAGTGCTTCTTATTTCTATGGAGGATATTAGTCCTGAACATTTGAGTCTGTCAGAATTTTGTATCAAAGTTTAGCTGAGTAAATGTTCTTCTTCTGGATTTAACTTAAAATTAACCATCCTGAAACATTTTTTTTTCTGTCAAGTTGTGCTGTTTCAAAAATATGTTTGATTAAATTGCAGTAAATTTAAGAAATTCCCATTTTCAGGAATTCTGCATAATTTATGTGAATTTAATATCATGTTCATGTTATTACAGAGCTTCAGATGAATTTGCTGCATTTAAGGCTTTTTGCTAGAGCAATCTACAATTTTGATAACTAGACAGAACCTTTACAGAAATTTCTGGCAAGATTGTGCATGAAATGACTGAATTACAGTAGCATCATTAATTTATAAATGTTAAAGACTTTATCTTGCTGAAAACAGTTCCATAATATATTTATAAGGCCTACATCAATACCATTATCATGATCATATGCAAAAAGAAGTAAATATATCTATGATTTAAAATTTAAACTATAGTCTGTCCCAGTACCCTTGTCCGCATGTTTTTCTTGGATAATTTTTCATACATGTGAAACAGTATAAACCTTTCTTGTCCAAAGGTTGCAGGAGCTATTCCGCTGACTACCTGCGTAAAAAGTAATGCCTTACCTTGCTTTGATTTTGTATGGGACAAATAATCCAAAATCTGACAAAACAAGTTACAGCGTTTATGACTTATTCCTTGCCTCAGAACTGATAATAAACAAGCCAGTCAAACTAATGACGTCACTCAATTAAATGTGTTGCACGACCGATCACTGTGACGTCTTTGTGACGTCACTGTTGTCTAACAATCACCAAACACAGCCATAGACATGGAAAGTGTACTAAAGAGGCATGTACTGCCCAGCAGTGCCGGAAAGACGCCACCAACAGTATTTTAGCATAAATAACGCAAAAGAGTCGCAAAGTAAACACGTTTACATGATATGTAACTACTATACACAAAATCGGCGGAATATCTGTTTAATTACTTTAGGCCAAAGGGCATTTTTAAAGAATATTCTTAAAATAATTATCACGAAAAAACATGCGGACAAGGGTTTTGGAACAGACTATAGTAAGGTCAGTATTATTATGTAAAATATTGTTGACCAAAATTGAATATGACTGAATTTTTGTTGCACTGAAGTTTCAATAACCTTTTCAAGTCCTGCGGGAAGCAGTCTTAAAATGTCAAAGGCCACCGGAAAAGAGTGAGGATCAGTTGTATGTCATGGTGTATAAATTATGCACGAGCCGGAGGCAAAAGAAGCATATGTACCTAGCGATCTTCAAAAAAGGAGGCTAAAAAGAACTCACGAGCATGTACACTACAGATTATGCCAGGAATGAACTTACAAATACAAGAAAGAGGAAATGCAATAATGATGAAGTCAGCTTGATGAAGAATGCTTGCTATACTCACAGGGGGGAATAGACATGGTAGTTAAATATGCAAGTTCAGCAGAAAAGGATGCTGTTTGAGAGTGTCCCTGAACAAACGTGGCCAGTATTGATCGGGAGTTACATAGCCCTGCGCTGTGACAAGGTTGCCCCATCACTGGAGACTGGGCCATTGATTCCAACTCTTCTTTAAGACGGCAGGTACAGCTGAGTCAAAAAGACGTTCTGAGCTCCAAGTAAACCTGTGAATTCCTTGGTGAAGAAGAGGATGATGCTTTCTATTGCACTCTGGAGAGTGACTGCATCCCGACACTTTGAGTGAAAACAATTTTGCATCTGTTTTTGTAATTCTGCAAAATAACTACCAATTCACGTGAGGCCGTAGCATCAAATAGGATTGAGCCCTGGTGGAATTTGATAATTTCACCAGCAACATAGGGATAAATTTTACATTTCCCCTGGAGGAAATGAAAAGCTAACCTCCGAGTTCTGCTGCAGGAGCTTCAGTAGCAAATTGTTCATCTTTCTGCATGGACAGCAGTTGCAGCATCTCTACTTTATGTACGTCCTGTAGCAGTATCCTTGAACAGCAAGAAGGAAAACCATATAATAACGAAACGACTGGATACTCAATATTCAAAATGGTCTCCGCGGCAGGGTCTAAACAGGCTTCACCACAAGGCAGATGGCGTCTTCGTTTCGGCCGATTGGTTTGTATATTAAATTAAGCTAATGGACTTAATTAATTAGTTTCAGCATTACTTAATATTTTCATGCAGGTATATAGAAAATAATGCCAAATAAATAACCTCGCATTTGTCGAATTATTTGTATGTCAGTAGTATAAGCTTTGGTGTTGGTAGTGTTGCAGCCATTGATTTTCAGAGTTCCTTTTGATTTTATTTGCTCATATATTTAGAATTTTATGACCTTTCAGCATTTCAGTCCTTTCACTAAGGATAAAATATTCATTGATTTGACAATTCATAGCTCCCAGTTATGCTATAAAGCTGATTGTGTTATTCATATTTCACAAGCAGTAATTACTCAGTGGAAGTGCTCACATATTGTACAGTCACATTCTATATTTGTTGGTTCCAGTTAATATTTTATAATAACTCATTGATGTTAATAGGTTTATAAACCTATATCACTAGTGTAAGTGAAGGTTATCACTTTTTTTACTTTGTTACCTATAGGAGATATTATCCTTATGTCTTGATGGGCTAGCTGGTTTGTTGGTTAAATTGTTTGTCTGTTTGCAACTTGACTGAGATTGTCTATTCAAACATTTAGGTTACAGTAATGAATTTGTTAATAATAACACTCAGGTCATTCTAACAGTTAAATTTTTCAGAAAATTTATGACACCCAATGGGGATTTAGCCAATCAGTAGCTTCTAAAAACATACCCTTGCACATGTGACCAGGGATGTTTACCTTTACAAATGAACTGGTATTTTACAAAAAATAGATTGTTTTCTCAGGTTCAGATATCAAGTACTGTATTTCAAAAGGGTAAACAAGGTGTGTTCTTAGTGTGATTCTGTGTAATTAAGCCTATGCCCCCTTTGCTTCTGTCAGTTTATAGAAATGTTTCCAAATTCCAGTGGGCGACCTCTTGGAGTGGAACAGGTGTAATAGTGGAGTTTTTGGGAAGGCAGTTTCTTTATTATTCACGTACATATATCAGATGTGCAGTAGAGATATTTTCAGCAAAATCCACTCATATTTATTCATCTTTTTCTACACTGCAGGTTAGATATTTTATATAATTTTCACTCATAAATCTTCCATGTTGGTCAGGTATTTGTCATCAGTATGTGTAGGTTTGTTTTTACCTGCCTGAAGTAATCAGGTCTATTGTACACATCCAGGTAGCCCACCTGTGATAGATATATGAGCTCAGGCTGTGTATCCACGAAACCCTGACATCTGTCGTATCAATTAGACCACATGAGGTTTAACTATAACCGTCAGCTGATCAGGGTCTGACTTCTACTGCCATCAGCTGACTGAGGCCACACCAACAAAAGATTATTGTTACCTGTATTTACTAGGGGTAATTAACCTGCATCCCCTTGGTTAAATTTTATTTGATTCATAACCTCCAAATTGATTCATTTGGATTATTTTATGCATGCACCCTCCCAAAACCCTCAGCAAGCTGTCAACTTTAATGAAGTGCACTGTGATGTTGAGACTATTAATACTGTATGGTTTCACTTATGCTGGTTGAATGCACAGAAACAGTTCTAACAGTGATAAACAGGGGGCAAGCTACATTAATATTTACTTGCTAAAATTAACTAACATCCAGTGTGGTAAAACATTAAATTTTATTTAAAAAGAAGTCACTAATTTACTACTCAGGTAATAATTGAATAGGTTTGTTTTTACCTGCCTGAAGTCAATTGAGAATTGAATCAAAGATAAAGAATTGATGAATTAAAATGATTCAGACCCCTCACAATTCACAGGCCTGTTATGTAAGGTCATATCGCTTTTGCTTCTCAATGCCATCTAGTATACAAAATTGGAAACAGACTATTAGTTTTGCTGTACTTTTGTGACAGGTCTTTGGACACAATAACCTCCTATGCAATGTTTTTTTTTGTCAGCAGGGCACAATCATAACGTTTAAAATCTATAAAATTTTTGCTTGACATTCAGACTGGTATTGGTAAAATCTCTGTATAAACAAAAAATAAAAATAGGTCACAGTGCCCTACATTTTGCAAGATAGGGAGTGATAACATTCTTTTGCATGAGAGTCGGACTCTTCTAAGTTGACAAAAATTTTACTATTGGGGTTCTAACGTAATAAAGTTTACCAAAAAAAAAAACAAATTTTACCAACTCACCCAATTTTTCATCTGAGACATGTAATGGACCAATTTATTATACCTTAGTTAGGAGGTGTTACAGTTTTGTCTTAGTTGGTTGGTTTGTTTGTTAAAAACTTGACTCGAAAGGTTGTGCACAGATTTTGAGGAAATTTTATGGAGAACTTAAGAGTAACACCGAGTCCATTCAATTTTAATGTTTATCTGGATCATCAAAAATAATTTTGTTCAATTGGTTCATTAGAATTGTGAGATTGGGCAATCATGACCATTGTCACTCACTATTATCAATGGCAAATTTTTAGTTGAAATTTTTGAACAGGTGAATGTGTACAGCTATCATCTAATTTGACTTCCCTGTGTTCTTGCGGGCAGAGCTGGCAGAGTGAGTGAACCACCATTCCTCTAATGATCAATCTAGTGATCCAGAAAGATGGTTGAGGTACACATGTTGTCTTTGACTGCAATCTAATTTTTGGTGTGGCCTGATGAGTGCTGATTCCACTTCAAGGTAGCAGACAGGAAGGAAGGGGGTTGGGGAGCAACCTCCCAGCCTGTTGGATCCAGGGCTGTAACAGCACCTTCACAGGCTGGTGGTGCAGGTGTGTGTTAACCTGGAACATGAACAGGTCTACTTGTCAGTAGATCTGCTGGCAGTCAACCAGTGCTGTACACCACTCCACAGACTGCTCTGACTTACTTTGCCCGTTATTAATGTATATATATGTAGTTACGATTATTCTGGTATAATATAAATATTTAATTATTATTTATTTATGTAATTGTTATACCCATTTAACCAGAATAGTATTTTCAGCACAATTAAGCTGTTTTCGAATAGGGTTCTGATCAAGATAGAGTAGATTGAGTATATCATTTGAATCCATATTTGAATACATCTATACATGTTAAAAATTAAAACTTAGTACATTTATGAATAAATATGACATCCAATTTGATAGATCTAATTAATATATCTACATTATCAGTATTAATATTTTTTTCTATTATTTTTATATGCATTCATTCAGTTCTACTACATTAACTCTAAGACATGTATAGATCTATCTTTACATTATTAATTGATTCAGTTATTTAAAAAAGTGCTGTGTACTAACCAAACAACCTGCTTATCTTAATTGATGCTACCTGTATCAGAAGTGCAAAAAGTTATTGGACTAGTTTGCTGACCTCACACGAGCAGGGAACTAATTACTTGTTTCATTTTATCAGTAATAATATACAAAAGGAATCTTGATACATGTTGTGCTAGCATACAAGGACTATATAAATAAAAAAGACGATATAAATATTTTTTGGTAGTATAAACCAAAATGTTGCAATATATATATATTAAATATCCTTTCAATCCAGCAATATATCGTGGAATTTATTTTGAGGCTTTTTGATCATTTCTGATCATGAAACCTTTGATTAGACAGGAAACATTGAAAATATTTATATAAGAGATAAATGTTTACTTCAAAAGTACCTGTGCAGCAGGAATGGCAGTCTATAAGTGTATAAACAATTGGGCTACAACAAAAAAATGGTTCCACATACAGACTGTGGGTGCAAAAACAGGATGCAAAAGCAAGATTTTTCTTAGTTTTTACCAGTAGATTAAAAATATATTTGGGAATCTGCCAATTTGCTGGAAGAAAACAAAAATGTGCTCCCATCCTTAATTGAAATGGTACATATATGAACAACACATGATTTGTCCATTTTCTTTTATATACCTTTAAGAAAACTTTGCGGCTTTAAGATAGGAAAAGAGAACCAATTATAAATTTTACTGGAGACTTATTCACCAATAGTAAAAATGTTGAACCGCAGAACATCAGAGCAGTGATTCCATAGAAAATTTTTTATTGGTGTGGCCTTACTACCAGGTGAGGCAGATAAACAGACATCAGACTAGTTGATGAGGAGATGTGTTCAAGTGTCACGGAAAAAACAGCAGTATAAAAACTTTGCAGACATAACGCTGCATGAGTTCCCAGACTAGGTCAGTCAAGAAGTCATGTTTTATAGAAATGAAACTATAGAAGAGATTATACTTACCTTAATAAGTGTACACATGTACTCATTCTGTTAACACTTGTAAATATCTTTTTTTTGCACTTGTTTATGTTGGACATTAAGGTCACAGTTATTTCTCTCTGAACATTTCCCTTGTTCTGACTTCCTTGTTTTCTCCCCATTCTGCAGAATGGGGGACATTGATTCGGGTTTGTCTGTCTATCTGTCTGTTCATCTGTCTAGCTGCCCCTTTGTCTGTCTGTCTGTCTGGTTTTCATTTCTGTGCGATAACTTTCTTAAATATTATCTGATTTCATTCACATTGGGGTCAGTGATTGCTCTCATGCATACCTTGGTTGGGATTGGCTTTGGAGTGTCTGTCTGAAAATTTAAAATCACCAGCTCCAAAGCAAACAAAAAATTTTCCCTTTTGTTCCCAATTCACAAAAAAATTATGACATGTGGAGACATTAAGGGGACATTGAAAACTAAAAAATATAAAACTATGACACATGGAGACATCTTCAGGGGAAAATAAAAACTAAAACATATTGAGAAGGAAAGCATGAAGATCACAGGAAGCTAAAATAACAAGAGGCGGAAGTGGGGACATAAATTTCATGATATTGCTTGTTTATAGGTATTGGTGATGGATACAAATGTAAGAACTTTTTAAAAGATAATGTCAACTAGATGTTTGTAATTGGTTAGTAATCACTGGATTATTTCCAACAGGTGGAGGCTTAAATAAATGAGTTATAGAAGTAATACTATCAATTAAGAGACAATTAATCAGTGTGACTGTCACACTGTCAACAGGTCAGTGCAACCAGACATGTCTAGGTCTGACAGTATTTCTTACATAAAGATATTATATGGATGCATTTATAAACCTGTGTATGGAGTTACAGAAACAGGTAAGAAAGAATAGGGGATCAAGTTTTTGCTCTTCAATACTAAATCATTCTCAAAACTTGCTGTTAACATTACATTGTGGTTAACTATTATATTTACAGTGGAACCTGTCTTAAAGACCACAGGTTTATATAGGCCACCCTTGAGTTAACCAAACACATTCAGATTGGTTATAACTGACCTGTCTAATAAGACCACATGTGAATTAAGACCATGCACATTTTGGCTGGTGCCAGGTGGTCTTATTACACAGGTTTCATAGTATTGCATATATCATGTGTACAAACAATCTGAAGGTAAGAAAACAAATTGGATGGAGAGAGATATATATAAAGAGAATAAAGAGAGAAGGGAAAGAAAATGAGAGTAGAAAGAGAATGGAATACAAATTAAAGACAAAAAGAGTAAAAAATAAAGCAAAAGAGAAAGAGGGATAGGAAGTTATTAAAATTTTTATATTTTTTGTGTTCTAATGGGATGAGAAGAACAGAGAAGGTTTATAAAACAACGCCTTATATTTAAGTGAAACTATTATAGAAAGGGAGGTAAAGTAATATTTGAATTTATTCCACGCGCATCATTTGTTTGGGAGAGACAGACAGATTCTCTCTGCTTTATTTATATTCATGATTGTAATAAAATCTGTTACATGTGTTTATGTTAGAGATTCTGTATGGGTCGGTCTGCTATTGGGCCTCTGTTATGTGTATACTGAGGCTCTGGATAACCCTGTGTGACCTTGCTGTCTGAGCATCTATATTTAGCAGCTGCACATTGTTGATGTGTACCTGGACAGGTGTGAGACATTATATAATTGAAAGGTAGCTAGGTGCAGGCCAGGTATAAGCATCCCTACTCCAGTGTAAAGAGCTCCGCTCATCTTTAGAGTGGTACTCTGTATTTAGGTTGTATTATCCAATACCCATCAAGGGCAGTTCATATAGGTAAACGCTTCATCATCGGTGGTTGGTACCCCAGTCAAGACGTGAGCTAACGGTGATATCACTGTGAGGTCAAACAAAACTCACACTGTGAGCTCACAACAGTGAGATCCTGATGATCTCACTGTGAGCTCATCTTGCGATATATCATATTGTGACGACACTGTGATGTCACTGTGAGGTCACCAAACACTTACACTCATATGGCTAAAAGGCAAAGGAATGTAATACAAGAACATTGGGTCATAAAATTTAATGTGTATTATTGCTTACTACAATTTTTATGCGATCTGATCGAAATCTGAATAAACAGTCACAGTGAGCTCCCGATGACCTCACTGTGACCTCATGTTGTGATATATCATATTGTGACAACGCTGTGATGTCACTGTGAAGTCACCATACAAACACATGCATATGGTTAACAAGGCAAAGAAATGTAGCACTAGAATAGTTTGATATAATATTTAATTAGATTTACTGCATATTACATTTTTTATACGACCTGAGCAAAAAATCTAAATAAACATAACAGTGAGCTCTCTATGACCTCACTGTGACCTCATGTTGTGATATATCAAATTGTGACGATACTGTGATGTCACTGTGAGGTCACCATACACACACACACATATAGCTAAACGGGCAAAGAAATGTAACACTAGAATAATGTGATATAATATTAAATGAGATTTATTGCATGATTACATTTTTTATGCGGTCTTATCAATTTTAAATAAACAGTCATAGTGAGCTCTCAATGACTTCACTGTGACCTCATGTTGTGATTTATCATATTGTGACCACACTGTGATGTCACTGTGAGGTCACCATACACTCACGCGCATATGGCTGAAAAGGCAAAGAAATGTAGCACTAGAAAAATGTGATATAAACTTAATTGATTTTTATTGCATACTACAAATTTTTTTTCATGCTGTCTAATAATTTTTAAATAAACAGTCACAGTAAGCTCTTGATGACCTCAATGTGACCTCATGCTGTGATAATTTGTATTGTGACGACACTGTGATGTCACTGTGAAGTAACCATACACACATGCGCATATGGTTAAAAAGGCAAAGAAATGTAGCACTAGAATAATGTGATATAATATTAAATGAGATTGACTGCATATTACATTTTTATACGACCTGAGTAAAATCTAAATCAACAGAACAGAGAGCTCTCCATGACCTCACTGTGACCTCATGTTGTGATATATCATATTGTGACGACACTGTGATGTCACTGTGAGGTCACCATACACTCACACGCATATAGCTAAACAGGCAAAGAAATGTAACACTAGAATAATGTGATATAATATTAAATGAGATTTATTGCATATTACATTTTTTATATGATCTGAGCACAATCTAAATAAACAGAACAGTTAGCTCTTGATTACCTCACTGTGATCTCATGTTGTGATATATCATATTGTGATGACACTGGTTAAAAGGGCAAAGAAATGAACCACTAGAATCATTTGAAATCAAATGTAAAGGGTTTATTGCGCAGGCCTACTTCGAGATTAATCTTATGATCTCTAAAAAATCTATATATACAGTAAGAGTGAACTCTTTATTACCTCACTGTGACCTCATGTTGGGATATATTATATTGTGACGACACTGTGATGTCACTGTGGGATCACCATACACTGGCATGCATGTGGTTGAAAAAGGAAAAAACGTGAACCACCAGAATTGTTTGAAATAAAATGTAAAGGGGTTTATTGCATACTGCAAGTTTTATCATGCGATCTCTTAAATTCTAAATAAACAGCCAACTCTCGATGACCTCGGCGGGGCGTTAGCAGGCAGGCAGGTTTTTATTATTTGTGCTTGCTACCCAAACACGAATGTTAAACATAAATATATATATATATAAATATACATATATATATAATAAGTTATGTAATAATTTATAAAATAATATATATAATTAATTGTATTATATAATATTTATGTACAATATAAATATATTATTTCATTTAAGTAAAATATAGATTAAAATTATGTAATTATTAATATTGTATATAATAAATGTTAAATATATATATATATATATATATATATATATATATATATATATATATATATATTGGTAATATTAATGTTATTTGGTAAATACAAGTGAAAACCAAACATTAAAAGTACTTGGGGGGGGGACATATTTCAGTCAGGTCTTTACTGGACACAGCTGACCATATACCCCCTCATTAATCATATCATCAGCAGACCTGTTGCACTGGCTCTGTCCAGAGCGCAGGACAGCCCCAAGCTTGACACTATCAGCATGTGGTCCCACTCTGATCTTTAACTGGATGCCTTACAGTTTCATTTTGAATAAGAACCTGCTCAGCCGTTATCTGGACATTTGGGCTGGCTTTTCAATCAGCCTTGTACTGTATGGCATGTCAGGGAACTTCTATTGTCAGAGTGTTACTTCACAAAGACCTGAACCTGCAATATCCCTTTGACTACATAAGCCAGACAGGCTCAGATCATTTCTGTTCTACACGGTGTAATGTTTTGGAGAAGCGAAGGGAACATCTCAGAACTTGAACTTCCAACCGTGCTACATTGGCAGTCAACGTCCAGGGAAACACCGACAAACACTGTATGTATGTACCCTCATATTTCTCCTTTTAAGTAAGCTAGATATGAGATAATCTTTACATAATGAGTACGTGCATGAACGTGCGGTTGGACCTAGAGGATATCCTGCGTGTGTGTGTTGGGTTGGGGGGGGGGGGGGGTGGTTAGACTGAAGTATGGCATTTAAACATGCCACTACGTACCAACCAATAGTATATAAGAATTGTATTTTATTTATATAATTTTTGATTATATAAAAATACTAAATTTATAAAAAATATACAATTTATTCACTGTTTTATCTTTAAATCAGTCTTGTTCCTTAAGAGAATTTGACACATATTATTTCTTTTTACTACCACATGCATATATATATAGTTAGTTAAAGCTATGCATAATTACCAATACTTAGAGAGGGACAAATATTTATATTAAAAATAGTACCTAGATGTAGACTATTAAGAGGTAATTGTATATGTTTTTTTCCAGCATGCACTTAACACTACTACCTCAAGGAGGAAATTACAATCAGAAGGCGAGGGGTTGATGTGTCTACCACAGTAAAACTAGAAGTGGGCAAACGAATTGAGACTTACATCTCTAATGCAACAACAAGAATCGCACGAAAACAAAAAGATAAGAGTGATTAAGTGGATTAACCTACAATTGTACAGTTGTGGTGTATATCAGTTTAGTACAAGGGATATTAATTCTTTGTATATGATAGAATGATCTGTAGGCTCCCCTGAGTCTTCTGAGTTATGCTTATAGCAATGGCCCTTCAGCTCTCTGTCAGTCTGCTTTCTGTCTGGTTGACTTCAGGATATCCCATTGTCAACCAATGTATCCCAAGTCAACTTGTTGAGATTGGAATTCAGATGTTAATGTTTTTATACTAATTTAATTATTGTTTTGAGAGTCATGTCACAATTTTAGTTCAGCAATCCGTGGACAAAGTTTCAAGGGGCATTTCCTCTGAGCTATTTCAAATGCTAACATGCAGATTATATAACTTCAGAACTAAGCCCTTTTCCATTTGTTGATATTTTACAAAATGACTATCATAGTCAAAATCAGCTGAGCACCATTACACATGAATCACTTGTTTCTGAAACGTAGCAGATTCACCCTTTGCTTGTCTATGAATACTGGCAGATATTTTGGTTCCTTCATAGGGGCCACTCAATTTGAATACGCACAAATATGTAAATTCATAAAAGCATTTGGAGGGGGGGGGGGGGTTTAGGATTTACAATACTATTAATGTTTACTATTTGTCCACTTTGATATTTACAAACATATTCTTTGCTTTGCACAGTGCACCATATAAAATTTTTTGGATGTTGATACTGATATCACACATACCCCATGTATGATTCTCTTACTCTTTAAGACAAGTTCATTACATGTAACTGAATTAATCATGTATAACACACACACACACACATATATATATATATATATATATATATTCTTTTTAATCATATGAGTTTCTAGCAGTTAAGAGTATATATCATTACTGATAGTGGCCACTCAATTGAATATGAATACACAAAAGTATGTTGATAATGAACATATCTAGTAATTTAGGATTTAGTAGTACTTAGGATATAGTAGTACTTGAAGTACAGTTTATTCAGCCTGGTTTAAATTATTTTTTTAATATTATATTATTATATCATTATTCATTTTGTAAATATTATTATCAATGAACTTGGAAAATTGAACGAGGCTTACTTGTAAGTTGCATAAAGTTGAATTGGGATATCATGATAGGAGTTTGACAAGCAGTTTCTCTCACCTGATCCGAATTGACTGTGACTGATGATGAGATAGAATTGGTGACAATAAAATTTTAAATATAAAAAGTATTCTTTAAGTAAAAGTGAAAATTCTTGCAAAAGAATCAATACAAATTATACACAAGTGATTTGTTTGCTGTCATTTCTGTACACTACTGGATTATAAAATACATATGTGTTATGAAATCTGATATGTGGCTTCTGTGTTTGTAAAGTATACATGCATTTCTCAACTAGAGAAGTGAATCCACAGCTCTTCACATGACTTGTGTCAATTACTTTTGCCTAACATACGGATGCTCATCCCCTTTCTCAGAAAATAATTACACTTTACAATATAAGTTTATTGTGAATCCACATCTGACATCATGGCGAAGCCATATCTTGAGCAAAACAAAAATTGATTGAAAAATCAGCAGAGGCAAGGGGGGGGGGGGGCAGGACAGAATGCAAGTGTGTAACATTTGGCATCCTATGCATGGGTTTGGAAATTATTAAGAACACATTGTAAGTGGGGCTATATTTTTTTATATTTTAGCCCTATGAACAACACAAAATTTTAAAAGATAAATAATAATATTAGATAGATACCTGTGACCTCACACTTTTTACTGCACTGTGTTCCCATACTGTGAGTTACCTGTGATCCCACACTGTGACATTACTTTGGACTCTTCTACTACACAAATATGACCCAACAGGATGTCCTCACTGACACTCACAAAGTTGGCTTTCTGTCATCTAAGAACATGACCTCTTAGAGAAGAGACTTTGTGAGATCATAGTGACCCAAGACCATGCTATCACTGAGAACTCGCATATTGAGATCACTGTGATCCCTAGAAATGACCTCACTGAGAATTCATATTGTAAGATCACTGTGACCAAAGACCATGACCTTAATGAAAACACATACTGTGGGATCACTGTGGCCTCACAATGTGACCTCACTGAGAATTCATACATTGAAATCACTGTGATGTCTAAAGATGGTTACAAACTGAGCTCATTGTGATCTCATACCATGAGAACATCTGTGGGTTCACACTGTGAGATCATTGTGACCACAGACCATGACCTCACTGAGAACTCACACTGTGAGATCATTGTGACCTCACACCATGACCTCACTGAGAACTCACACTGTGAGATCACTATGACCTCACACTGTGACCTTACTGAGAACTCACACTGTGAGATCGCTGTGACCTCACACTGTGACCACACTGAGAACTCAGACTGTGACATCAATGTGAGCTCACACTGTGACCTCACTGAGAACTCACACTGTGAGATCACTGTGATGTCTGAAGGTGGTTACAGATTGAGCTCCCTGTGACCTCACACCATGAGATCATATGTGAGCTCACTGTGAGTCCACTGTGAGTTCATTTTCTTGACTGGGACTGAATAAGAACTCCCAGTGAGTGCTCTTAATGTTTTAGTACTGTTCCTTCATACTAGGTGGAGCATAGAAGGTACCATGGAGCTGACATCCTTCTGTTAACCCTCCACCATCCTGCTGAAATCTTCCCCATCTGTCAGTCTAAACAAATGGATCCATCAGTCCTATCCCTTTTGTTACCTAATTTCTCTAAAACCATATATGAACAGAATTGTCATTGAGTTAAATTTGATACAAAATAGCATTTTCATAGCACCTAAAAATTTAAACAAAATTTGATACAAAAATAGCATTTCCATAGCACTTAAAAATTTTAATAGTCATTATAATTATCAGTGGCAGGTATTTACATACTTCATGTAACATCTCCTACCAAATAAGTCAGGAACTGATACAACTGTTGGCATTAAATTTTCCTGACAAATTGATCTTGTGACTCATATGGGATTATCAGTGAAACCACAAAACCATTTTCTGTGATGTGAAATAGTCTCTCCCAATTGTTTCCAGATAAGTAAATAAATATGAACACTTAAATCTTCAAATTATTTATAACAACTTCTTACAGCAAAGGAAAATAAAGAGGTAAATGGAGTTCAGTTATTTTCTTAATAACATTTTCACAGCACCTCAAGATTTAATTATCACAATTTTTTTCAGATTTCAGGTATTTATACAAATGTTGATTATAGTTCATTCTCAAGTTTTCTGAGGGAGGATAATACATCAGCATAAAATTTAGATTGTCAGTCGTAGGTGCATGATATATAAAGTATTTGTTGCACTACAGGTGAGTGCATACCTGTAAGTACAGGCCCCATTTGACTACTTAAAAATGCTGAGCTGTGATATCATGGCTCAAGGGTTTATCCAGGAGCACAACACTCAAAGCCAGGATATCATGAATTTTATTGCAGCCAAGAAGCAATGAAATTTTTCATGGTCAACCCATACACAGAATGAATGGGAAGCACTTTCCCCATGGCTGTGTTTCACTCTCAAATGAGTGTGTGCTTTTAAGGGTCCCTTGATAGTTGGACCTTCCAGTGGGGGTGATTACACACCCAGGGCCCAAAGATGCTGCAGTTACCGGGCCTGGTAAACACTAGGATATAAATGAAAGGAAGCATGTGCATAAAACTATCACCTAGTCCAATTTGAACCAGGATTGAATTCTGCAGATGCATATACTGCATTTACCTCCATTCCAAAAACATATTTAGAAAAATGATAAGAGCAGCAATTAGTAACAATATAGCCAAGGACTTTTATCTCATTAATAAAAATGTTGATATATGAAGATAGAAGTAGGTATTCGGCAGAACGGTTGATTTTTCGGTGTGGCCTTAGTTTAAAAGTTATCAATCTCTTTAAAATGATCAAGTAATATTGTAACTTGTTCCTGAGGGGCAGCAGATGATGAATATATTGTCTCAACTTTCACAAGTGGAATTATGAATATATTTATATCAATAAATGTGGTGATCACTTTGATTAATGAAGCAGATCGCAACATTTCCTGAAGCTAATATAGGTCTTGTGAGGATCTGTAGTCAAAGAGTTTCTTGTCAGTGAGTTGAGTTATTAGAAGACGGCCCAAGGAGCTCAGACTTGTAAAGCCAAAGTTCAGATATGGATTTTCTTGATCAAAACAGGATGGGCTGAGCAGGAGACAATGCGAGGTGACCAGGGGTTATGTTTAATTCATACGATACAGCTAACTCACCAGTCCCTAGAGGCCGCTGATAATGAATACTGTATCCTTGTTTGTTCATAGTTATTGGCTTGGGTTTCAGTCAGTGAGTATGCTGGCTGTACACAGTGACAGACTGCAGAGCTATATAGTAAGCTGCAGGAAGGAGTTTGTAGTTAAGAAGCAAGACACTCCGCTGAAACAGTATGGTTTACTCTGACTGTGTCTGAGGCCCCAGGTATTCAGTCAACCAAGTATAAGTGGAAAGGGTAAGGTAAATTGTGATTAGTGAAGCAGAAAGAAAAGAGAGAAAGTGAGAGAAATAGAAAGAAAATCAAGAGAGATTCAGAATGAGATACAGAGGGACTGAGAAAGATAGGAAGAGGTCGTGAGATATCAGAAAGATAACGAGAGAGGGATGATACAAAGTTATAGAGAAAGACTGAGAAAAGAGAGAAAAAAAGGAAGGGGAGAGGGGAAGAGATAAAGAAAAAGAATGAAAAGAGAGATATACAGAACAAGAGACAGATCAAATGAGAAAGATAGAGAGAAAAAGAAAGATTGATGGAGGGAGAAACAGACACTAACAAACAGAGAAAGACTGAAATAAAAAGAAACAAGAAGAGAAATAGGGAGAGAGAGAGACTGAGATAAAGAGGAGGAGGAGGAGAGAGAGAGAGAGAGAGATAGATATATATATAGAGAGAGAGAGAGAGAGAGAGAGAGAGAGAGAGAGAGAGAGATGGAGAGATAGATAAAGAGAAAGGGATGGAGAGAGTAACACAGATACAGAGAAAGGCTGAGTTAAAGAGACATTGAGAGTAAGAGAGAGAGAGAGAGAGATCATTGGTGCCAGGTAACCATTACCCAAGTTGATAGGCTGTTAGATTATAGAAATTGTCTGTACCTGATGGTTGTGGAAGTAAATATTCCTGTACCAGAAATTGGTCAACCAGGGATCCTGTTGTCATTGACACATCTGTTATATTTAAGAGACAAACAAAGCTTATTAAAGAGACAATTAATTCTTATTATGTGAGCTTTGACTATTATAGGTTAAAAAAACTTAAGAGGAATGCTTCATTTATTATTCATAAAAGGGTGACTCAGGAACCAGGTTAATATATAGGTTTGTAGTCATAGTAGTAGCTGGCATCCTTCTGTCACAGAAAGAATATAACACAGTGTCTGGTCTGATGATCTTCAGGCAGCATCTGGGGTTACTCAGTCCCACTCTAGCATGTATGTCTTTGCCAAATATGCACATTTACTAATGGATCATACTTGTTACTTCTCAATGGAGGTTATGTTTTCTTCCACATCTGTCAGTCCTTGTGGTTGTCTGTCTTATTTGTCTCTTTTAATTTGTTTGTGTACATAAAATCTTGAAAGTTTCAGACGGTTGCCATGGGCGTGAGGTAAGGATTGTAGATCTATTAGAGATTATTAAATTTGGAGGTAACATTTCATTAGTGATGCAGAGTTAATATTTATGTAACATTTCATTAGTGATGCAGAGTTAATATTTATGTGTTTGTACCTTTGCTGGTCACTTACATACATGGAATTTGATCAAAAAATAATAGGCCTACATTTTTGAACATGCAAATTATTCATGTATGGGGGTTTACTGATGCCAGTGTATATAACTTTTTTTCTGCCAACTAATAATAATTCCTTCACAGGCCTTACCACTCACAGTGTACTTAACACCACTTTTGAAGCACATGGGTCACACTTGGAAAAAAAATGTTAAATTATTTATTTATTTTTTTAAGAATATTACTATGGTATTTAGTACTCAAGTCCAAGTCAGGTAATAAGTTGAACTTGAGAACATGTGCTTGAGTCCAAAAGTTGCTACCCATTTCAGCAATATTGATACAATAATGTACTGAATAGCTTTTGATAATTTTAATTTTTTTACATTGCAGATTGAGTTGCTCTCCCCCAAACAGAACGGTTCCATTGAGATGGAAAGGAATGCACAGAACAAGGCAGCCAATAAAGCAACAATAAAAAGTATGTGGAAGAAAGCATTTAAAAGTCTCAAGACGCGGGAGTCCCGTCCCATCGAAGAAAAATCCGACAAAACCGAACAGTCGGCAGGACACCGGAAGGTACAAAGTACCAGCGTCAGTATAATTTTACATTTAGCATGTTAGCCTGCAGATCTGACTTCTGACTTTCCTGACCTTGGCATTGGCACTTCGACCTGGTGTTCTCTGCTTCCTAGTGGTGGGAGGTGGTATCTTTTTTGTACACTTGTTACACAGTGGTCACTTTACATTCAGTCTTAAGCTCCTAACACTTAACCACTGCTGTCTGTAGAAGAGTTTGCTGGGTGTTTTCTATTTTAAACAGGGAGCCAAACACTTTGCTAAACTAACACTTTTCTTGGATTGGCATTTCACCAAATTTAGGATGCTTTTGCAAACTTTTGACTAAGGTTGCTTTTCTGCTTGATTCTGCAGATATGACCTTTAACCTATTGCGTCCGCAGTATCATGTGACTACAAGATGAGGTATTTTCTGGTAACCTCTAGGTACATTGCTTGACCATTGATTTTTAGCTTATTAGAAAACCATTTGAACTGTACAAATCAACTTCTGTATGCCCCTCTGGTCAGCAGTTACCATAGCAACCAGGTCTCTGACCGTTAGTGAATTAACTAGGTTTATCTGGAATTTCTTAAGCTGCAAAACATCAGGCACAGGATGTAAGAATTAGATAATATATGAATTTTCAGACTTTTTTCTTTCATGATTCATTACTCTGAAGATGCTTTATATCATTACTTTGTAAAGAAAAGAGAAAAGCTTTAGACCTGAACCAAATTCATAATTCTGGAAGGTTTCTGGGGAAAAAAAATTTCATCTGTATTAGACTGGATTATTAAAGCCTGAAGGATATCACAAACACCCTTTGAAAATCTTCCGTCATGACCACAGTGATTTTGTTATGTCTTCTATGAACCAATACAAAAAAATATTCAAATTTCCTGTAGGGGAATTCTTTTTCTTTTTTTTCAAAGCCTTGAAAGTGCTTCACTGAGATTAGCTAATTTTGAAAATATCCCTTGAAAATACCTTGAATTTTTCTGAGTTTGATGGCTATTCGAGACCAAAAGGAGTATAGTGCCTGTGTTAACTTGTTAACAAATATATAATATTTTTTTGCAAATTAGATAAATGCTTGAAAATGATGTAAAAAAAATAAAAACATGTCAAAAGATCAGATGGCCAAAGGATGTATAAAAGTAATCATGGTTAATAAAACTTTTTGGAACCCTCTAATAAGATCATCAAGACATATTTATTACAATATGATTAACTTCTTCACCAGCATTCAGTGGTAGACATTATCTAATAAAAGACATGGTTTTCAGTATAAAAAATTTTTTAAATACATTTAATTGATTTCATAAAAGAAATTTGGATGGGGATATAAGCTGCTAGATTTTCTCTCATTTTTCTTGCTGGGTCGACTATTACATCACTTCACACTATGTAACACATCCTTCTTGAAGTGTTTCTTAACTTTACTCTGCGTTTAACCTTTTGCACATTTTCTTTTCTAGTAACTTCTTGAACTTTGATATTCACTTTTTAAACCTGTTAAAATACCTTAAAAATTAATGTATGATGTTTCTTAATTTTAGTACACATTTTTACCATAACATTCAACTGATATACTTCAGTTTGGTCCAACCTTGTGTGAAGACTAAAACATAATGAAGAAAATGAATTTACAGTGGATATTATATTCTTGTTACTCCTGTATAAAATCATCAGTCCATATTACTGACAGATAATTAGAATTGTTCTCTTCAACATGAAACTATATTTTAAGAGATGTATCAGAAGTACTAGAAAAAGTGAAATATAAACTTTTAATTCAATATTAAATGAAAAAAGTTTTGGCAACACATCTGAAATCTCTGTCTTATGACATATTTACTTTGTAGAAATTTTTTCACAATTCATTTCACATGATCAGTTTTAAACTCTTTGATCATTTTAGCAGATCAAAATCAGGAAGTTATTTAAGATATTTATAGAGTTTTTTAACTTTATTTTTGGTAGTTAATTAAGATTGAAATTGTTTGTAATTATTATAATCCTATAATTGATTATACTTATATATTTAATTATTACTCACATTGTGATCTACTATATTTATCATCAAGTATGAAAAATAAGTGAAGTTGACTCTTTTTTTTTTTTGTTGTTGTAGTCCTCTCGCCAGTCATCATTCCGTAAAAGTCTACTTCGACGGAAAGATTCTAAGGAACGAGAATCGGACCAGGAAACAACAGCGACAGATGATCGTAAGTGTAGCACCAATGCTTGCATCAAGTAAGACCTCCCAGCCTTGGGGGAGGTGTGCTTTTTCTTGATGTGATTGTTAATGTACAGTGCACTTTGTAACAAAGTGCTTAATTAAAGCTTATCATGTACACATGTTGAAAATTGTATCTTTTGTACTATATCTGACTTAATCTTATTTGCCTAGTAAAGACTGATATTATTTTATTCACATTGTCCATATGTACTCTTTTCTTGTCAGAAATGGGTCAAGTGAATTTTAATTATGCTGAATGCATGACAACTTTATTTTTGTACAGTATTAATTGTCAGTTGTCAGTGTCTCTTAATTTTGATACATTGTTATACATAGTGAAATGTGCAACAGAGGTTTGATGTACAAATATATAATGTTATGCGGTAAGAATTGTTGTCAGTTATTGTTTCAGTCAGCTATTCATGCTTTGTTCATTTATTCATCAATGTAAATTTGTAAAATAGTCAGAAAGTGTTGTTAGTCATTCTCTGTAATCTATTATATGTTTGTAATTGAGTCATTTTTATAAACACTGTGTCTATGTAAAAGCTTTATATTTTGTATGCTCAATTTTGTTTTAAATCATTATAATTGATTGTGTGATTGAGATTTCCAAATAATTTTTAGATGTAAAGAAAATGGATATAATTATATTTGACATGAAATGAGACAATGCAAGTTGAAATAATCAAAGAATTTATTTAAGCTAAATAGTTTATATACCATCTATTTTTCATTGTCAAGGTATTTTAATTGTAGAGGGTCAGACATATTTATATACACATGTATTTTTTGTTTTAATATATTATCTGATTTGTGTAAACATGATTTATTCAATGTGTGTATATATTTTATATATTATTCTATGTACATTTCTTGTGTTGGTTGCAACAAAGTTCAGTTTGGTGTTATTGTTCAGTGGCATTTATGGCATGTAGTTGTATTTAAATGGAAAATGATCAGGGCTTAGCACCTTCTGAGATATTCTTTCACTAGAGCTGTGCATCTATAAGCATAGTATGCACCATACAAGTGCCGTTCTGTGCACGTATAAGCATTTCTTCTCTACATTCAATTCCACATGCAACATTCTAATACATTTTAAAGACGGCTGTTTTTGGCTTCATTTATTCTAGACATTCTTCATTATAAATTTAATTATTTTAAAATCACTCCAGTTGAGAATAAAGCTTAAGAGGAGAAATAATAATTTTCTTAATGGTAGACAAACAGAAAATGTGCTTTATACTAAATTAATAAAAATTTACATGTATTTGTTTGGTTTCAATCAATCTGTGTCTACACAAGAACATTCAGAAGTTAAAAAAAAGTTTACAATTGATGATTTAGAAGATTGTAGTCACTAGCATTTATTCTGCTCCATATTTAATATATTTATCAGAATACTGAAAATTTGAAAAGTCCTGATGTTTACAAAATTGTTAAAAGAAAATATTATAAAATATTTAATTACCTTAAAGACTCTGTTATGGTTAAGGATATTTGACGACCAATATTTGCAAGATTTCAACAGGAATTCTGCACAAAATGAAAATTCTATAGACACTCTTCAAAGAATATTTTTACGCTGATAGAAAGCAACAGGTTTTATTTGGAAATAAATGTTCACTGTGTGCTAAGCCCTGCCAGCTGATTTGTGCGAGTGGTGTGACCTTTGTTAGTGATGTGTTTTGTGCCCTTTTGTTGTCTAGTCAAATCTGATGGCTGCGAAGTCGACCCGGTGTTTCAGCACCTCAAGTATGCCGCTACCATCGCTCACGCTCGATCAATGTCCGTGTCATCTGTCAGCAGTAATGATACATTCGACAACGCTGACCCCACAACTACCTCAGCCAAGCAAAAGTATTAACCGTTTCATTCCGTTCCTCAAAGTACCAGGTAGTTCGAGCCAGTAGTGGTTCCTTTTTTCCCCCTTTTTGCATGGAGAGTTTAGGGTTGATGTGCAGCAGGTAGTGCTCTTAGTTTTAATCCCTAGAGTATTTGCGGTACAAACTGATGTCCCCACCATAAATACCCTCCTGAAATCTTACGAACAAAATTTATAAGTATTTTTATTTTGAAAATGTTTTAAAACATATTTAAAACCAAAATGGAAATACTGCCTCATGATGGCATATCTGATGATTTTCAGAACTCCTCTAAATCATTAATTTATTAAGAAGAAAAAATTATATTGCATTTCTTGTGAATTCATCTAAAGATTTTCATATTGGTTTTAATTTTTATAAAATTTCACTCTGTCATTTGATACACATTTATATATTTTTTTGGACACAGTTTGGACAGCAGATCTCATTGACATGTGTGCACAAAATCTCTGACCACAGAAGGCCGGGTATCACCCAGTGATATCGTCTTTTGATTTGCCCTTGCAGACGATGTTGACCCCGTTTACAGTTTGCTAAAATGTGCGGCAGATCTGCCAAGGCAACACAAGCTTGGTCATGGGCATGCATGTTGTATGCGAACACAACTCCCACTAGAGGGCGCTCCTTCAGCGGCCCCTCCTAGTCGTCATGAATCCACCTCCTCCCATGTTTCCGGTCGCAATTCACGGAGCTCTAGCCCCTCCTCAGGTACGTGGAATCCGTTGATTGATTACGAGTTTGCTTTTTGACTTTTTGATTTTTCTTATGAATTTGTGGATTTTCTTTGGGGCATCCTGCAAAAAAAATGAGTTCCTGACCTTCTCTAATAACTGACTTTGGCTTTGTATTTGGCATCAACTTGCAAGCGTTCAACTGCATAGTCCATGACCTTGCTAAACTCTCCATTGAGATGTCAAGCCAAGTTAGGTTACCATTGTAGTTTGCTGTTATATTAGTAAACACGTTCGGGCTTAATCTAGTATGAATCTACAAAGGTGAATTTTAGCAAAGTACTTAAGTAAAGCCAAACAGCGAACAAGCTAGGTAGATAACAAAATATTAGTTATTTGTATATTATTTAAATATTCAGATGAAACAGACCATAAAAGTCAGTTTTCATAAAGTTTGACTTATATGTACACATAGATTCAGTTTGGTTGAATCTGCACAAGTCAGGTTAGACAGATAGAGAAAGGTAATTACTGGTACATATTGCTAATTAAGAAACAAGGACAGATAATACCATATAAGTGTAAAAAAAGGAGTATAGAATATCCTTATGCATCATCAGTCACCACTTTAAAAAAAAAGTAAATTTATTAAATATTTAATGCTTAATAATCACACTAAGTTGCTGTGCTTTTGTCTTTTTGATGAATGGTATTAATAAAACAGCAGAATAGCAACATAATGTTTCTCTCATTGGAATCCAGCAAGATGCCTGCTTAGATACAGAAAAGCTCAACTTGTGTTTAAAATTAAATTTATTGTTTCAAAACTGAAATATTTGCTGCTGCTGCAAAGATTGAACAAGAGTGCTTCTAGAACGCTAGATGGCGCTGCACAGCGGCGACGTCGACTTTGCAATTTGAATTGTTTATATTTTTATATTTTATATATGTCGGGCATTATACAAGACGAAGCACACCAATTCAGCTTAAAAGATGGATCTTTCAAAGTATGTACTTTTAGTCTGTATGATTATCGCCTTTCTTGTGTTAACTGGAACTGGAATGCCGCTTTTGGGCGATAATGGAGTACATATTCGTTATTCAGCTAGTGACCTTCATCAACTTCACAACAAACTCTCACATTCTAACAATAAGTTTGATATAAGTATACTTATTCATCCAACAGATGCACAAGCGACGCAATTGCCACATTAACTCATTATATTTATCAACACTTAGACAGGGACCCCAGAAATTATGCCAGATCACTTTTCATTGATTATTCTTCAGCCTTCAATACAATACAGCCACACATTATGATCAATCAGCTCTGTAGATATAACATTCCTCTTTCCTACTGTCTATGGATTCTAGATTTTCTCTCGGATAGAAGACAACATGTTAGAACAAGCAAAGAAACTTCTTCAGATATAATCATGTTCTGTCAGCAGTCCTTTTTATTCTATATACAAATAATTTGTCTGTGAGCCTTTCAGATTGTAAAATTATCAAATATGCAGACGACACTGTCATTCTAGGCCTGATACACAAGAATGATGAATCGCTCTACAGGAAAACCATTCAATATGTGACTGGTTGGTGTGAGGAACACTACCTTCAGTTAAATGTAAAGAAGACTAAAGAAGTAGTATTTGATTTTAGGAGATCAAAATCTGTAATTACCCCAGTTGCTATCAAAAATGAAGATGTTGATATTGTAGAAAATTATAAATACTTAGGATGTATTATTGACAGAAATCTGAATTGGAAAGAACATGTGTTGAATCAATCCAAGAAAGCAAACAAAAGATTATATTACCTTTATTATCTAAGAAAGCTTAATATTGACAAAACCATAATTACCATGTTTTATAATTCAGTAATTTCCAGTGTCCTTACTTATTCACTGGAGTGCTGGTTTACAAATATATCTGATAAGTTAAAGAAACAGTTGAATAATACCAGGAAGAGAAGTAGTAGAATAACTGGTACTTCTCTTGCCACACACCAGGAAATCTGTGAAACCAAAACAATGGCCTTCATATCTAAGGTCATGAATGACAAAACACATCCCCTATATTCAGAGTTCCGTTTTTTACCTTCAGGTAAACGCCTAGATACAATATTCTGCAGAACAACTCGTTTTAAAAAATCTCTCGTACCACACAGTATTAAACACTTTAACTCACAACCCTCTTAGAAATTTAATGTTTTGAATTATGTGTTTTACCTGCAGAATTATCTGTTTTATCATTTTTACATGCTTAATTTTACATGCATCAATATGTTATGTGTGATTTTTATGTATTTTTGTATTATTTTTATGTATTTATCTATCTATTTACTTATTTATTTTTTTATGTAATGAATTGCAAGTCAACAACAAATTCCTGGAACTGAAGGCTAATAAATGTTATCTTATCTTATCTTATCTTATCTTATATTGAAGTTCATACACTTAAGCCCGCATAAACATTCACATATGTTAAAAATACCTCAGTATGATTTAAATAAATTTCATAGATTTTAGAATGTATATTGCAACTGGGAAAAGTGATGTTTGTGTTCTTTCTTGTATCAGGAAAAGCAATAAGACATTTCTTTAAAATTGTTTTCTGGATGCAATGTCAAATTATTTCTTCCTTATTTTGTGAAATGTTTCAATAATAGACCCTCATTGTTAGAAGTAACAGATGGCACTGATTGGAACATCTGACATGCTAATGGCTGACTATATCAATTATCTGGTATAATTATCAGTCTCTGGAATAAATGAAGTGATTGTATTACATTTGTATTTTGATTCAAATTCAATTTAATAATCATTTATTCAGTTAGAAATTACTTAATTTCATTAGTGTGACAAGTTTTTTTCTAGGTGATAAGTCATTTATTGTTATACAAGCTTCATTTTGCAGAATTACCAATTCAGTGAACATTATATCAACTTTGATGCTACTCAGAATATGGGATTTTTACCATATCATATTCATGCAGTTCCCTTTTAACAAGAAGGCTTGGCAACTCAATGGTTTTGTGTACATAGGTAGCAGACATCATAACATTCCTATGAACTTGTACTAACATTGCATATAGTTGAGCCTTTCTTGTATTTTCACAAATAATAACAAATATGGTATGCATTAGACATCTCACTAAAACCTTAGAAGCTGCAGGACTGCAGTTAAGCATGCTGGTTGAATTGCTTTCCTAATAAAGGTGCTTCAAGTAGTATAGCTGATATATATCAGGTAAATGGATCGTTGATCGAAAAAAAAAAACTTTTGGCATGCACAAACTTATTGGTTTAATGGTACAGTTGGAGTCTTTATTTCAGTGGTTTTTGTAGGTTATAACATTAGTGTAACTGATACTTGATAAGCATGAAACAATTACCCAATTATACCCTTCAGCATGTTTTCTTGCAATGAAAATACCATAAGTGTTTGGTTTATAAGAGGTGCTTGCATGGAGAAATTGGGCACTGAATTAGTGGAAGGTGCACAGGGGGAAGGTATGATTACCTTAATTCTATTAGATTATTTTGGAAATTTTTTTAATAATGTCAACTGGTACATTTTCTGAAAGATTGTAAAGTCTTCTGTCTTCTCTGTAAGTCTTGATGTTATCAGAATCCAAATACATACCATTGAATTTTCAAATATAATTTAGAAAATTTCTATTTATAATGGTTATAATCTGAACATTTTTTTTTTTATAAATTAACTTGAACTTTGCCCTTTAGAACCAAAGTGGTCTTTTGTCGGTTCTCTTTTCAACCTTGGTCTGACATGAACTTGAAGAAGTTGCAATAAAGGTTTTCCATGACCATCATCTGTTATTTTGACTATCAAAATGTTATTTTGAAAACTGTATCCTTTGTTTCATTTAAAACCATGACAACTATCTATAAATGCATATATGCTTGTGTTCTGGCAAGGAGCTTGATGTTTTAAAAGATGTATTTTGTTTTTTTAAACTTCACTAACCGGAATATTATATATCCAAGGTATCTTTACAGGTATCTGTAATATATTCTTGAATCCAAGCACTTGCCTTATATTTGATTAGCAAATGAAATCATTGGATTTATAAAAAAAAACTTTCAGAGGTCTCTTTGCTACATATAGATTTATCTCTACCAAAATTAGATGTTCCCACAGGAAACATACAGAAAGAGCTACTTGGATTTTTTATCTCAGATAGGGCATGTTGAAAAAAAAGTTCAAATTGAGAATTATTATTTTATTAAATCTCTTTTTTTAAATGTGGTTGGAATTTTTTCAGATGCAATTGTGTTTAATCAAAGTTTCAATGAAAGGTTCATAAAAAAAAATGGATATTAAGGGTAAAGTGGTAGGTAAATATGGTAACATTCAACAGGAAGAATTTCAACACAATTGGAATAGCAACTTTCTGCTACTATTACTTCATTATTTTTAGCATGTGTAATTTATATCTTATAGATTACTAAACATTTGAACTATATGCAGTTTATTTATTTACCTTAAGTAATAATTTCAAAGGAGATATTGTGATACAAAGTGAAAAAGATTACCACTTTCTTAACATAAATTAATTTCTGTTATTTCTTTGTCTAAGATTCATTGCATCTGCTCTGCAATTTTGTTCAATTTTTTTTTATGTACAGTTGCTTTGTAAGTAATAGATCATTGAATGACTCACATCTTACCCCAAATCTTTACAACTGTGTATATGTACTTCTCAAGATGTGATAGGCCTCACCATCTCTCTCTCAGATCTTTCTTGTATGATAATCTTGATAACTTTCAATCTTTGAGATGCACCTACCCAAAATTTAAATGTAAGATATTCTTGAATTTCCTATATTCTTGGCTTGGGAGCATGAAAATATGTTTGCACAGTTTGAACTTTGACCCTGCCTGTCCACCTTTGTGATTCGCTTTCCATTTAACTCAGTAACGAGTGAATCAACATAACCATCTTTGACTTCTGAAAAGTGTCTGATCAGATGAATAAGCAAGACATCAACCCATCACCAGTGTTAGATACAGATCGATGAAAAGGAATTCTTGGAACCAATTTCTAATACAGTAATTTGATTGAAACCAATTGCCAGAGTTTATGCATCTTTGATACTGTCAACATTTATTATTGATAGCAAAGGAGACTATTGAAAGTGCTTGAAGGTAATCAGATTTGCTCTTCAGTATCACGCATCTGCTTTCTTGTTGACGTGCAAGGAAATAATATAGAAAATTCAAATTTTCATAAGTGGGATGACCCATATATAACCATAGTCTGTTCCACCAAATATGTCAGTCAGTTTTTATATGCCTAGGCGGATACAGGACCTTAAAATAATAGGGCTCAGGATCCTGGAACAGGTAAACAATTGTGGTTGGAATATAAGACGACTTTAAAAATAACTCTTGATGCAGAAGTGTAGGGAAGAAAATGGTTCAACACTCAAAATCCCGCTCTGCTTTTTGGTATTATTCTATATCCCAGGATTTTTTGTTTCAAAGAGAGGGAGGGGCCTCTTAATATCTCTCTGACATCTTACAGACAGGTAGTGTCAGACTGGATGTACATCAGTCCATTTTCTTTTTGTCTTGTCAAAATACCTGACCAGGAAATTCATGGATTTTTTAAAATATTTTCCAATAAAATATCTCACCTGACTTTTATTTATGGCGAAACCTGTGTGTATTTAATTGGTTAAAGGACACCGGGTTTTGTTGTGTTGTCACAGTGATAACTTACAAGGATTTCGGTAGATCTTAGTGAGAATTTCTACCTATGAATTATTCACTTATGGTCCATTTCAGAATAGTCTGTACATATTGAATGAGGTCACCACTGTTTAGAAGGAAACCTATACCATAACTGGCGAAGAGTAAAGCAATTATTATAAAAAATATAATGATAGTCTATTTTCATGACCCGTTGGCTGAGCTGGTTGGTTTAAGGACACTTTATTACACCCTTTGATTGGATATTGGTACCATAAATATTAAGTAATTTGTTGTCATTTCATGAGGAGACATCCAGGAAGTAAAATTGTAAAGTGTAAAATTAATAAGTTATTATCAAATGATAACTTCTACATCATCAAAATAACCATTGAATAGAAATAGAAACATTTTATAATCATTAGTAACCAAGGGGCAGCATTTGATGGAACACACTATAGTTTAAAATGGGCCTGAACTGCTAATTGACTAGCTACACCAATGGAAACTTTCTGGTATCTGGTTTTAATTTATTAGGGTCATAGTTGCTCCCAGTTTTACACTGTTAAAATCTTTAAATACAGGTAGGCACAGTTAACAGTGAACATTTTATTGAAGAAACTTTAATTTCCCCAGTCCTGTATTATTATTGTTATAATTGGTGGAGAATCTGCTCTTGGTCGATCTGTATCAACTCATGACATATTTAGCATATTATTGTAGTGTTATATCAAATAAAAGATATATTTTACCATAGCCATGCCAGCAGAATTGTAAACATATGATTTATTCTACACTACTGTATGTATCTCTATTTCTTCATTCACTCATTTTGAATGTATTTTATTTAAATGTGCACTGTCTCTTCATTTTAAACCATTAAGCAGGTGGAAAGATAATTGTACAAGAGTTTATCCCTATCTAGTGGGTTGTTTATTGTAAGACTTGGGGTAAAATTCTGGTGTACCAATGTGAGAATTCTTTGACCTTTCAGCTTTGGAACTATCATATCTATAAAGTAATTCTTAACAGGGGATCAGCAATTAATGAAGTAACTTGTACACCTGATATTTTCACATGCAGATCCAGAGCAAATCCAGGGTTGCCTGCCAGGTAGAAAGAAACCCGTCTAAGTGCAGCAAGCCAGTTTGTAGAGGAGTTTAATCAGCTGAATGGGATTTTGATTCAGTTGACTTGTCCTGAGTACTCAGGATTTCTACCTCAACCCCCTGCTTTTTGGTCCTTTTGCAAATTATTTTGTTCAGTTTTGTTGTTCTACATACTTTTTCTGTCTCTTTTCTCCAACAGTACACATATCTGTTAGGTTTATGATTATTTCACACCTTGTATACCATTATGGTTTCAATTTTAATTATTTGACACCTGGTAAACCGTTTCGGTTTCCAAATTGTTTTGTTATTCAGATATGATCTGCATTTATTGTATCAAATGCTTTTGTGATATCCTGAAAGGGTTTATTTTCAGCATATCCAATGTTTTGTGATATCCCAGTACAATTTACTTGAGTATTTCCAGTATTTTATGATATCCTCATCATATATAAATCTGGTTAGCCACCTGCCTGTGAATATAGAACTTTACTGAGTGTTAATTGGCCAGAAACTTTTAACATGATACAAGCAATTTAAACCAGACTTGTGAGAAACAGAAGGAGCTACAAAAAAAAAAATAAAGAAAATATGAAATTAGGAGGAATAAGGAGAAAACATTAAACAGAATAACAACATGTGTACTTATATGCAGAGAATATTAAATAATAGAAATTAGGGAGAAAATAGGGGGTGGGGGGAATATGCAAGCAGTGCACTTCTTGTATAAAGTACTTACCTGTACATGCACATATATTAGATACTGTGGTTTCATGGTTTTCATATTCGTAAGGCTAATTATTAGCAATTTTCACTGTTTCATTGTTTCACAAGGGTTCAGTTCTCACAATCTTACCATGCAGTAGAAAACTACACATGGTATATCCATTATCACATGGATGATATAAGTTAGAAATCTTAACTACTGAATGAGAAGCCAAGAGAATGAGTGGAAACTTGTCCAATATAGGCAGATAATATGATAGATCTGGTATTATCTATAATGTAAATCTTTGATTCACAGGTATCATACAATATATGTTTTATTATGTATGATATCAATCTTTAACATTTTCTCATTTAAACATACCAGCATGGTCACAAATAATGACTTACATAAAATGCAAATGAGACTATATCATAAGTGAAAATTCACCTGTGTGTTGGTGAGACATCTTAGTGATGTAGGTTTCATTTTCGGAATATTACCCCTTTGCAGAATTGGCACATTCGAAACTCTCGCAAACAAAAAACCAACCCCAGTATTTTACACTTGAAGGGGGAACTGCATGTTAGTACTTTAGAGTACAAATGATGCTCAACAAGATCATGATATTATATTTGTCATGCATATAGAAATCTTGGACAGCATCAACCATAGTTTCACTGAAGCATTGGCATAGCATTCAGTAGTATACAATTTAGCTATTGTACCAAATGTTTCATTTAACTTTTTGGTGACTATATTTTTTTTGTTTCGATGGAGGGGTTTATATTTGCATGCAGAAAACTTAGATTCATATATACATTTATATATAGTTTGGTGGTAAGTTTTTATTGAATAATCAGTAACCATTATCCCGCTGATTTTACTAACAGTCACTCAGCTAATCTAGCTTTTCATTTGACTGTTTCTGATTTATTTGTAATTGAAAATCCAGAGTGCAGATCTACATTTCTCTAAAGGTAGATTAATTTTGGGTAAATTTAATACCCAATATCCAGAGGAGAGTTCAAGTTTTTCTTCCAACATTGTTCATGCATATTTCATATATTTCTTAATGCGTTTTATTGTTTTCAAATGTATTCACTTAAAATTTCCCCAAAATTTTGATGTTTAGCTTGCATAAATAAGCATAAGTTGGCATATCCTTTTCTGTTATCATCCATGAAAACCTTGCATTGAATTGGCATAAATTAGTATATCATGTATTCCATTTTTGTCTTTGTCTGCCATAAAATCAGTATTTTGACTTTCCGCTAAGTGCCAAAGAAAAGAATTCTCATTTACCATAACCTGAAATGTATAGGAAATGTTAAGCAGATGTATTAACTTTATGTACTCAGTAATCCTGCTTTGACCTTTACATTGTATGTATTGTTTTTTCTGCTTTTTCTTACCGCCAGATGAATCAATGTGCACATGTCCTTGCCATACTCCAGAAGTTCTAGCGCATTATAATGAACCACTCTTCCAGCCAATTGGAAAGAAGAAAATTAAGCCTTTAAACTTGCCATTATTATAATACTATCTGGCCAGTAACCCTTTGGCAGGGTTTTTTTTTACCTCTGTATGATGAGAGAGTCGGGCGAGGGCACGCGCAAAGTGTCATCGAGTTTATTGTGGTCTTGCTACACCAATGGCCTAGGATCACACCGAATCGACATCTTATGTTCATTCTGTTATGGTGGATACCTTGTTGTCATTTGGTTGGCTAGGATGATACAGTTAGGGCCTGGAAATCCTTGTGTTTAATTTGTATCGTACCACCCATACATAAGACTGTCGTTGGACTTGGTGCGGTTTCTGTTGTAGCCAATTTGTGTCGATCACATATGATGCTCAACATAGTGGCATGGTGTCAACATGTTGTACTGGTGCACGTTTGTTGTGTCACTGGTGTAATTTTTTACCTGATTTACATGCAAACAGGTACATTCTTTTGTTAAAATGAAAATGGCATCAATGTAACAGCTGGAAGAACACACAAAAGGTGTTAGGGGAACCATTATATTATATTCAGATGCCATACAGTAACAGCAATAATAAATCGTATTTTCATCATGGTTCCAGTATTAATAAAGTTTAAATTTAAACTTTACATGAGATTTTTACATCAATATTGCATAGATGATATTCATTATTATATTTATTTGGTATTTAGGTAGAATTCTTTCCTAAAATGATATTTAATTACCATTTTTTGTTAAGTTAGTAAATAGAGATATATATAGAGAGAGAGCTAGAGAGCATCATATGTATATAATTGATTAGTTCCTGACATTATTTATTTTATTGTGTAAGAAACACAGTTAAAGCTAAATCAGTTGGATAATTTTTATATTGTCATAGAAATAAATTATAGCAGTGTATGGAAATTCTGCATCCAAAAGAGCAGTATTTTTATGTATATAATATGTTAATTCTAGGAATTATAAGTACTTCAGATACCAGCAGCAAGGTTTTTTCCAATGATTTGTTTAGATAGTGATTGTTTTAACCATGTACATAAATTTATTGGAAATTGTCATTATGATGATTATGAAATTCCTACATTAAGACCCTCAGGTTTCATATACCCATATATTAAATGTTTTCCATGCTTTTTCTGTACTGGCAGACTGTACTTGCAGTAGGATAAAGTTGTTTATATTGTTCTGTAGTCTTCTGTCACAATCAGATATATTTTCATTTTAATGGACAGGAATTTTCTTCTTTTTATTTTCCTATTGGAACAACAGGATAACAAATCATATTGCTCACTATAGTCTCCATGTTACTTAAATAGCTCTATCCTGTTGGTCAGATAGGATATGCCCATGTGATCACATCACTTTATACTATTGGATCTCTTGGTATCATCACAGATGCACCCCTATTGCCAACAAGAGCACATGTGACCATCATTCATGAATCTTATTGGTCATATATCCTAAAAGTATGGATGACATTATTTATGACATTTTCTTCATCAGTTTTGGTCATTTCTTGAAACAATCATTATTTCCTATATTTATGATGGCAACTTTTATTTTACCAGTGGAGTCCTATCATGTTCATTGCATAATTTGGTTTATTAATTTTTTTAAATTTCGAACAAGAAATAGAATAATTGCTCATATGATCTATATCTGATTTGGGAAGTTATACTAGTGGGAAAATTTAAATCAACATTTAATTTAATCCAACATTTAAAGGTTTTTTTACCTTTTATTTAATGAAGAAAAGTAACCTTTCATATATCACCACAATGTAGTAAAAGTCGGAGAGAAAATTATTAAGAAAAAGTATTGCTATGATACTGCTTAACGAAATGTAGTTTTATTCAAGAATCGAATATCAATCAACAGAATTGTTTGAAATCATTTAGACAGCACAAAAATAAGTGTTGCTTAGAGAGAAATTATTAAAGTATCAAAGTGGAAAATTTTGTGTTGATAAAAATTGGATGATATATATGTCAGCCCCAAACTCAAGGTTAAGTTTATTACATAACATTTACAAGAACTGTAGTTTGGTGGGAAGTATCGCAAATGTCTAGATGTTAAGTAGAAGATACCACACAGCAATATTTTAAGTTAAAAGAATAGAAACTGGTTTTACATTTTGTGTAGCAGCAGTTTATATGGAGACTTGTTATTTCATACTTTTCAACTAATTTTGAGATGTATCTGATAAAAATAATGCTTTAAAAGGAATTTCACTGAGGGAAACTAGTGCAGTTTTGAAGAGGGATATGGGCCAGCCATGGAACACAGAGTTCAACTTGGTAAAAAATTCCTTCACTTCCTTCTTGTGTTGGCCAATATACCAAATATGGATAGAAAATTGGAACATGCTTTCATTATGTTGTGTTGGTCCATGTATAGTCTCACAATAATATTGGAACAAAAGTGCCACCTGTTAGTTTGGAGGTTGCTATGGTAACATTGGTTGTCATGGAAGCATGCAAGGCCGGAATAACTTCTGCTCTATGCATGGCCGTTTTTCTTGATCTCTCATTACTTTACTCTGTATCTTACTCATTTATATCATTCGTTGTGTGAAGTCAATCGCCAAGTATATATCTTTTTTGTTTTACATGTATGTGGCATATTTATCCATTTTGTATATTTACAGTAGTTTATTTCACTATGTTATAACTGTACTACTGTGTGCATTTTATATATCCATTGTTATGAATGGCAGGTTAAATATGTTTAGCACAGGAATGAGTGCCAACTTTTGTGAAATAGTTTATGGTAATTTACCAGGCGATATTCTACCATAAATTATGCATTAAATTATCAGCAGGTTGTGTACTACTTTATAGAAAAAATCTTGATATTTCTTTTATAAAGGGCGCGTCTTGTATCTGGTAACACATTTATCAAAAGGATTGATGAAAAGATTTTGTTGAATATATAGAATATTATTTTTTTGTAAAGAGTTGCATGAAAGGCAGATTCGTTAATTTATCTCTATTTTTGCGCGATCCTTTTCTCTACAGATATACTGTTAATTATTTAGGAAACTATTTTTGGTATATAACTTTTTTTTTTGAAAGAGCAAGTTCATTTGTTAAAAATTTGACTGTATTGCAAAGAGTTTATTTTTCGACTGGTTCAGTATTTTTAAGAAAAAAGATTAATACGCCTTTGATCTATTTTAGTTGGATATGTTATGGCTGGGTGACATGGATATATTATTCAAATTTCTGTTCCCAGTTTTACTGCCTGGTTTGAAGTTAGTGACAGACACTGTAATGATTCAGGAACACCTTATAAATATTAAACATTTAAAATTTTGCAAACCATTTTAGAGGTGCACAAATCTTGTGCTGCTTGGTCTTTTACTGAAAGCCTCTTTCGAAATTAGTATTTGTCAGTATATTTAATTTTCAGATTTGTTTATACTATGTTTTCAGCCCTCAGCCGCCGCCGCCGCGTAGGTGTCTGGAGAACTCCTCCGCAGCGCCCTGATTTTGTTTTGACCTCTGACCTTTCCTTTGGGCTCTGCGTCCATTTGTGCGTCTGTTTCCACACATAAATACACAAATCTCGGGAACCGTTTGACGGATCAGGAAATTTTTTTTGCACAAATGAGCTTTATAACATACACAAAAAATGGTGGCGCCACCTGCAACCATGTTTGCACAGTGTCCATCTGTTCGTCTGCCTTGGGTTAAAATCACTCATATCTCTGCAGTGATTTGACTAATTCACCTGAAATTCGGCATGCGTATACATCCTGGATAGCTTTTCTGATTTTATGACAGGTGGCGCCACCTACATTAACGTTTACGCTGCAGACATCCAAGCTCATATCTCGGGAACCGTTTGACCGATTGGGCCAAAATTTTGCATGAGTATAGATCTCACATAGCTCTTTATCATACGCAAAACTGGTGGCGCCACCTGCAGCCATTTTTGCACAGCTCCCGTCTGTTTGTCTGCCATGGGATAAAATCACTCATATCTCAGCAGTGGTTTGACATATCTGCCTAAAATTTTGCAGGTTCATACATCCCCGACAGCTCTCTTGATTTTATGACAGGTTGCACCACCTGCATTCTAGTTTATGCAGCAGACATCCAAGCTCATATCTTGGGAACGGTTTGACTGATTGGGCCAAAGTTTTGCATGTGTATAGTTCTCACATAGCTCCTTATCATACGCAAAACTGGTGGCGCCACCTTTAACCATTTTTCCACAGCGTCCATCTGTTTGTCTGAAACGGGCTAAAATCACTCTTAAACATGTAGTGGTTTGACTTATCTGCCTCAAATTTTGCATGTGTATACAACTTGGACGGCTTTCTGGATTTTGTGGTAGGTGGCGCAACCTACATACACCATTTGGCTGCAGACATCCATGCTAATATGCAACACTTCACTCTATTTCCCCTTGCCACTCAATCCATGCCTCACTTCACCCGTTCCACTCTGATTTTGCCTTGTCGACTACCCGTATTCTAGTTTAAAATTTTTTTAGAATAATTTCAATTTATTTTCTAAAGCCATCTGGGTCATTACAGATCTAAAACAGTTTAATCATGAAGATCTTCATTAAGTGAATCATCACATGCTTACATTTATTATTGATTAATTATTTACTTTCTAGTGGACACTTCACATTCTCATAATTTGAAATGCCATCACCCAGCTGTATCAGTAAGTTTTACACCGCACAATTTGGTAAAATTAAATTTTTTTTTTAATAGGTTTTACACAAATAGATGGAAAATATTATACACTGATAGATTATTTTTAAAGTGCTATAAAGTCATATTTCAGGCACTCATGCTTGTGATTTTCAACTCTCACTCTGAAACATTTCGCTTGAACTTCTGTAAAGTGTAAGCATATATGTGTCTCAGTGTGGCATATTCATTTTTGTCATCACTGTAACTGTATCACTGTTGGTATGCCCTTTGACCTTATGGCACAAATGTTATCATGTATGCACACTCTGTTTTACTCTGTATGCAGGTATTAATTATCTTCATTAAACTTGTTGACCTCTCTACTCTTGTCTGTCTGTTCATTGTTGTCGTCATCTGTGTATGGTATGGCTCAAAGTGATTCTGAACTTATTATTAAGGACCCGCAACAGCGGATCTGTAACTATCCAAAGGTATGGAAAATGTCTTCTCGTGCATGTTGGTGTGACCATCTCTGTTTTAATTATCAATTCTAAAATTTAAAAAAAGGGTGTATTAGAGAAGTCCATTGTATGAATTAAGAAAATGAATTATTTAAGAATAAGAATAAGAAGTAACAAGGGCCAGGGCATAGCTACCAGTGCCTCAAATCAAAATGGAGAAATGACAATAGAATATCAGAGATTACAAAAAGGGAATGATTTGGTCTATAGTCTGTTATTATGGACTAAGTCTCATTCATCTTCACACTTTGCCTTCCTGGTTTTGGGACCTATTCTTTCTTGCATTTGTTCTTGGCCCCCAGGGAGCATACACCTGAGCACCCTCCATGATTGGTGCTATTAGGTAATTTGTCATACATTTTCCAGCCACCCATGACCATTGTAAACCTTTTCACTCATGGATGATGAGGGTGAACCCTTATATTAAGATTTGGGCCAAAGAGTCCTAAAGAACCGAAAGAAGTCTTAATGGTGCTTTAATCCAAAACCTTCCATTCACAAGGCTGGGGCCCTTGCTATTATGTCGCTACATTCCACTTATTTAACCTTCAGTCTGTTTGCAACAAATTTTACTGGACTTAAGCCTAAATACCACAATTACAATAGTGATATCATAATTGTTACCATTGTGACACTCAAGTGCCCCTGCATGAGCTTAAGTAACCAGTATGACTTACCGGTAAGTCACCTTTATGCAACAGACTACTGTTGTCTTAATGACAGGTAATTACTTCTGAGTTAAGTCCAAAAGACTTAATAATAGCATAACATTCTTATCATTGATTATACCTCCCACCCCCTCTTACCCATCAGGGGAAGAACTATAATATAAAGTTACCCGTCTTCAGCCTCCATCAGTGATTTGTCCATTACATAAAAATTTGAAGCCTGAAATCTGATGAAAATTGAATTGCTCTCAAAGTCTATGGGTCACCCCCATTCAGGGTTATAGGTAGACAAATTTGAGTGCTGGGTAAATTCATTGGCACTGGTCTGGGGTAGCCAGGACTGGCCTCTGCTGCCTGGCATGGCTATAACCCTGTCCCAGTTCTAATTCAAAAGACAGTATCGGCTGGGGCCATTAACAAAATGTATGATGTGAGGAACCCCTAGTGTTTGCCAAACCCATCTGGCTTTCCTTTAAGATTTTATTTTTGTTTTAAATTAGACATGATAATTTAATAGGATCTTGAAAAAAAAATATATATATCCAGCATCCTGAATTTTTCCATTTACTTTGTGAAGTAGAGTATTTCATGAATTTTCCAATGAGAGCATCTTCCTTGGGAGTTTTTTTATTAAATGGCCACCAGGTGGCGTATCGATGCAGTGGAGAACTATATTAACAAAACATTGTTGACATACAGTATTAAATCTGTTATTTTATCCACTGAGAGTTTGAAAACTTCTGCAAGCTATACAAGTTAAAAAAATTATTTTGAGGTCAAAATAAAACTAATTCACACTTCTGTAACCAGAGTGTAATAATCAAATTTACATGAAGGAAACTTAAACTATGGTTTATCTATATATTATTTACCAATACAAATATTATCAGAACAAACATAATTGGACAAAAATTGTCCAACAGGGGATGATCAAATAATGATACCCAGTAATGCAGAGGCATTCAGTGATACACGAAAATATTGTCAATAATATTCGTTAAACTTAAGCTGTGTTTATGTAAATTACTTGTAGTATGTAAAAGAGAGAGAGACAAGAGAGAGACATTGAGAGAGAGCAAGAAGAGGGATATAGTGGGAGAGGAGAGAAACAACATTTTTAAGGAAATAAGACTGAATATTTTAAAACTGATAAACATCTCAAAGAATTGTTTATCAAAACTATAAGTGTAGATTAAATACTTCCAAGAATTATTACTGAATATGTATGAATGAAAGGTATTTATAGAAAGATCAAAAGAAGGGGATTTTTTCAATATTAAGGGAGAAAATGCTGAAGTTCCTTTTAAAGATATTCTTCATGCAAACATAGCCTCAATTCAGAGGTGACCCAAAGGAGTTTGTACTCCTTACACAGCAATCAGTCTACATTTGTTTTAGTTTCATTTACTGACCCACTGCTTGCAGTAGCGGAGTTTGCTCCATTTGCTGCAAGGGAGTTTGCAAAGGTCCAAGAATGTTCCATCTAATTAGAGCAGAGAGCTGTGGGTTTCAAGCTTGGTCAGACCTGCAGTCCCCAGCTCTCATTGGTCAGAGCATTCTCAGCCATGCGGCAACTCCTTTGTGGCAATATATTGCAGAAACCTCTCATTATGAAAGCAGTGCTTAAATGATTAAACTGAAGGAGTTATAAACCAATGGAGATTGACCATTATGTTAGGAATACATGTATAAATGAAGGCCAGGAACAATTCACCAAAGCAATGAAATTCAAAATGTTGAAGGTTCCAAGTACAGATCTCTCCAAGAACCACTGGGGCAAATGAAATATTTCAGTGACCGTGGCCCTAGAGATTCATGTACGCAAATGACTGAATGACAAACTGTGACTTTTGGGCTGTTACCATTCTTATATGTTGAAGATCAGACATTCAGGGAGCGTTATAATGATATATCATATTTTTACATACAGTTTCCTTTTGTCTTTATTCAGTTCACCACCATTAATAGGCAAGGGTTGTCACATTAAAACAAACCTGGTAAAAGTGATACTTTAATTTGGAGATCACATTTCACTAGTTACATTCCTGTCTACTAGATGTCACTGTTTCCTAAAATCAGATCCAGCTACAGCATGTCTCCAAGAAACTTTGAAAGGAAGGCTACATCAGTTGTTAATCATTTACCTGTATGTGCATTGATCTGATTATTTTATCAGCTTGAATCACAGACTCTAGGTCTGATTCATTAATGTGATGATTTAATGTTAAATGAATTTACTGGGTATGTGAATTAGGCAAATAGAGTCAGTAATTGATTAATAAATAATTTACCCCTAGGTAACTCACAGCCATAAAACTACAGAGAGACTGCAGACATTAAATTGCTTTATTTTAAAATATTATTACTTTACATATGTATATGTTTACCAAGCCTTTATCATACAAGTGACCACCACAACAAACTTTAAAGATACAGCAATAGGCAGGTAAAAGAAGTGATTGAAAACACAGGGACCAGCCAAAATAAAAAACATAAATACATCTTGTTTTGCTCCCTGGTGAGTGAAGAACAAAATGCTGTTTATTCTACCCCAGCAGTTCTTGAATCTGGATTCCCTAAAAAGATCATCTTTGAACTGGCCCAACATGTAGTAGACCTACCATGTTTAAAGGGGCCCGATCCCCTATTTGACCTTTATAAGCTAAAGCTAATCCCTAAGAACTTTCATAAAAATAGGCCAGAAAATGTGGATATCACTGCACACCGGCTGCTCGTTTTGTTTATACCAATGTGTTTATAACATGTGGGGGCCCACCAAAATAATTAAAACAGATTCAACAAGGACATCTGGTAGCAAGTCGGATAAGCCATAGCTTTGCAAATGGTGTTTTGCAACAAGTGACCTTCCTACCTCCGCATATATGCCAACTACCAGCTTAGATAACATGTTTTTCCAGTTTGTCAATGTTGTTTACAAACATGTTGTTGATAAACAAGTTCACACATCTTTAAAAAAGGCCTTATGGGAACTTTTCAAAATCACAGTTGTTATCCTTAGATCAATAATATATACACAGAGGAGGCCAGAAATCACATAAATTCTCTTGCAAAAGGTAGGTGATTGGGCACCTTCAAATTTACAAGTGTAATGTGAAAAAGTTTATGATTGACTGGTAGTGAAACAGCATTAGGCTATCCATGTGATTCCCAAGTTTAAGATCAAGGAGGCATATAGAAAATTACATTGATATTTAAAGGTTAACCATAGTTAATTAAGCAAGAAGAATATGAAGGCTCATCCTCAGTCCTCTACAATTTTAAACCTGGAAGCAACTTGTGCTGCCATCTGGGTGCTCTTTTGGTACCACTGAGAAGGCAATATGATCAGTATGAGTGAACCTGTGTGATCACAGACTGTTTGACACAATAGATTTGGGTGTTAATGAGCAACTTTGTTATACCCCCCAAAAAAATAAGGTTGCGTTACAGTTTACATCTGTCTGATCACCATGGTGTATTGTTACTGTAAACAGTTATATATATATATTGATGATTGGTGGTTTATTTTCAAAATTGATTAAATTGGTTACATTTTTGCAAAATCAATCGCAAACGATTATGTATTGACATGTATGCAGTCTTTTTATCCAGAAAGAACTCTAATACTTGAAGAGCAATGAGAAGATGGGACATCAGTAGCAAACATTAAAATTTAAATTAATTAACTTTGTGCAGCAAACAGGTGTCAACAACCAGGCTAACACCCTGACCTTACAGCATGGACCACAAGTCAGATTGAATTCAATATTTAGGTATAATTATATACCATAGATTTCAGATGGTGCAAGTAATTGATCAATAATTGATTATCAGTTGTTTTTTCTTTTATTCAGTGATCAAATATGATTTTTCAAACCAATTCCTTCCATTAATTATGAGGTAAAAATGTGTTGGTAATAACCAGTTGTCATTATTAGGCAGGTTTACAACTGAATGTCAGGGAGAAAACATACATTTCAAAAAATTTATTTATTACCATGCATTGTCATTCATATACATAAACAGCTGTTTTTCGGCAGTAACCCTGTTTGAGCTCTGCAGGGCAGGTATTATAGAAATGGGAACTTTGCTATGTTAGCAGGGACAAAACAGAAGAGGGGAACCAGTCTACAGTTTTCCAATGACAGCAAGTTTGAAGCCAAATACAAAGACAAAAAGTCTGATAGAATTTTTTTATAAAAATATATTATATCCACACAAAATATATGGTTTTTTTTAGTTATGTTTACCATCAATTTAATATTTTATCATGAATTCTCAGAATGGTGTGGTCAGTTTATGTTGTGTTTTTATTCAGTGGATAATTAATTTTAATTACTTTTAATTTGATTTGTACATATTGATTTGTGGTAATTCTTGAAATATCTGTTTGTTTTATTTATATTTTGTTAATATTTAATTTGATTAAACAAATTTAATTAGATATTTATAATGATTCATTATTACCTATTCAGTGGTTTCCAAGAATCTTCGCATGGATCTGCCGCACACAAACCTTCGTCTGCGCATGTTACGGACCATGAAGAGCCAATCAGTGGAGGAGCCTTTCTACACAGGGTCTCAGGACCCTAAGCTTGGAGCTGCCGCCAGTTCTCAGATTAAAGGCATGAAATGACAATGTTGTACTTGAGGCAATCATATGCAACAGTTTAGATTGCAAGACATATTTTACCTTTAAAATTAGATTTATTTATAAGTTACTTTGTTACATAAATGTTTACTACATCATTACAGTTACATGTGACATTAAATTGTATATATATATATATATATATATATATATATATATATATATATATTTCTAAATTGAATGATATAATAAATTGAATTCTATTCTTCAGATTTTCTTAAATTCCACAAATATTTTAACAGATTTTCCATTTAGGTGACCCAGTTAGACTAAGGGTGAGATTCAAGGGGCTGACGGTGCTCTTCTAGCTCAGCGAACTTTAAGTTATCTGAGCTATAGTCAAGGTCTTTTGTCCGTCGTCCGTCTGGCGTAGAAGCTAGACGTTGATCATCGGTTAACAGGCACCTTTTGAAACCGTTGGACCTACAAATTCAAAATTTGACAAACAGCTAGATGTCTCTTAGTTCTCCTCCCAAACCTGAAACTTGGTCACTTCAACTTCATTCCTTCGAGATATTTAGGAAAAACTCTATTTTACTGTAAAGACCTATTGTTACACTTCAAAACTGCCCATTATGAAAAACACTGTGGTTAATCTATTCATATTTGACATAACCATTTCCAATATTTCCTATATCCTTTTGAGAAATAAGATCAGTATTGCTTATCTTTGAAGTTATTGGCAAAAACAAAATTCACTTTGTCAAAAATCACGAAAATATTTTTTCACCTAACATGGTAAATTGTTTAGCTAGAGAGCTTATTTCAAGCATATTTCTGTATTAAACTTATATAAAGTTTAATTGTATACCAGACATTGGATCAAACGCATGTAATTGTATCCGCCAAAACAGAGTTTTGCGGATACTATGTTTTCAGCCCACAGCCACCGACGCCACGTAGGTGTCTGGAGAACTCCTCCGTAACCCTGGGTGGAATTTTACCAAACCCGGGATTATGTTCGGGTCACATGTGAACTGCTGCGCCCCGATTTTGTTTTGACCTCTGACCTTTCCTTTGGGCTCTGCGTCCGTTTGTGCGTCTGTTTCCACACATAAACCCACATATCTCGGGAACCGTTTGACGGATCAGGAAAATTTTTTTGCACAAATGTAGCCCTTGGAGAGCTTTATAACATACACCAAAAATGGTGGCACCACCTGCAACCATGTTTGCACAGTGTCCATCTGTTCGTCTGCCTTGGGGTTAAAATCACTCATATCTCTGCAGTGATTTGACTAATTCACCTGAAATTCGGCATGCGTATACATCCTGGATAGCTTTCCTGATTTTATGACAGGTGGCGCCACCTAAATTCAGGTTTATGCTGCAGACATCCAAGCTCATACCTCGGGAACTGTTTGACAGATTGGGCCAAAATTTTGCATGTTTATAGATCTCACATTGCTCTTGATCATACACAAAACTGGTGGCGCCACCTGCAGCCATTTTTGCAAAGCTCCTGTCTGTTTGTCTGCCATGGGATAAAATCACTCATATCTCGGCAGTGGTTTAACGTATCCACCTAAAATTTTGCAGGTTAATACATCCCCGACAGCTCTCTTGATTTTATGACAGGTGGCGCCACCTGCATTCTAGTTTATGCAGCAGACATCCAAGCTCATATCTTGGGAACCGTTTAACTGATTGGGCCAAAGTTTTGCATGTGTATAGTTCTCACATAGATCTTGATCATTTGCAAAACTGGTGGCGCCACCTGCAGCCATTTTTGCAAAGCTCCTGTCTGTTTGTCTGCCATGGGATAAAATCACTCATATCTCGGCAGTGGTTTAACGTATCCACCTAAAATTTTGCAGGTTAATACATCCCCGACAGCTCTCTTGATTTTATGACAGGTGGCGCCACCTGCATTCTAGTTTATGCAGCAGACATCCAAGCTCATATCTTGGGAACCGTTTGACTGATTGGGCCAAAGTTTTGCATGTGTATAGTTCTCACATAGATCTTGATCATTTGCAAAACTGGTGGCACCACCTGCAGCCATTTTTGCACAGCTCCCGTCTGTTTGTCTGCCATGGGATAAAATCACTCATACCTCAGCAGTGGTTTGACATGTCCGCCTAAAATTTTGCAGGTTAATATGTCCCCGACAGCTCTCTTGATTTTATGACAGGTGGCACCACCTACATTCTAGTTTATGCAGCAGACATCCAAGCTCATATCTTGGGAACCGTTTGACCGATTGGGCCAAAGTTTTGCATGTGTATAGTTCTCACATAGCTCTTTATCATACTCAAAACTGGTGGCGCCACCTACAATTATTTTTGCACAGCGTCCATCTGTTTGTCTGCCACAGGCTAAAATCACTCGTATACATGGAGTGGTTTGACTCATCTGCCTTAAATTTTGCATATGTATACAACTTGGACGGCTTTCTGGATTTTGTGGTAGGTGGCACAACCTACATACACAATTTGGCTGCAGACATCCATGCTAATATGCAACACTTCACTCTATTTCCCCTTGCCACTCAATCCATGCCTCACTTCACCCGTTGCAGTCTGATTTAGGCGGATACACGTAGTCGCTTGTCGACTACCCGTATTCTAGTTTTTTTAAGTGATAAGCATAAATGTAAAATCATAAACTTAAATTTTGTCGAAAATTGACAGTATGGCACATTATTTTCCTAAATGAGCATTTGCTTTTATTTTCATGTAATGGACAGATAGAGGTTTTGAGGTAATAAATTCTGAAATTTAAAAGGAATTGGTGAAAAAGGGTAGCTATTTTTCAAGTTTTCATACACCATGTCAAGTGTCTGCTTCACTCCAGTCATCTCCCTTGACTCAGCCAGCCTTCCCCTCTGCCCCCCCCCCCCCCCCCACCCAACAGGACTCATGAATGTTATGATTTTCAATATTTAATTCATTCTCATGCTCGACTTTTGCTACATTTTGGATTTGTATTGTATCACATGGGGTAACAATGATTAAAGTGCACCTTTCAATATGTCCACAAAGTTATTTATTTACTATAAATGTATGGATGTTCATAATATGAGGATTTCCTTACTTCAGAAAAAAACTTGGGTTCTTTTTTACCCTGTCTGAAATTGAATATTAATTTCAGTATTAAATTACAGTTGAGATTGTTATTTATAATATTGATATTGTTTCTCCCTCATCCAACCAAAAGTGTGTATACCTGATTTGATAAGGGAACTTTTTAATCAAATTTACTGAATCTTTTATATAGTTGATAAAATTAAGCATGTACTGAAAACTCCAATGTACAAAACGTTTTTTTAATAATGATTCAAAGAATAATCTTGAAGATGCGATGTTGTGGAATTATGTATTTTAATTGATATTTTCTTTTTTTTTTTTAATCTTTAAAAATCAGTTTAAACATTTTGTGATTTAAAAAAAAAATAAAATTAATATGTATGCATAATATGATTTGATGTTAGCCAAACTAGGGTAAATAATGAAAACTTACAATTCTGAATTAACTTATATATTCAAACAAATTTTTAATGCAAATTTATATTTGTAAATTTTAAAAAATGAATATGGTAAAAACTATTCATGCAAAAAATGTATATACTAAAAAAAAAAAACTTATTGGATCATGAAATGGTTTCAGGCTACAGGTTTCACATATTACACAGTGTAGATGCAGTGTATACCTGAGTTTTGTTTGAACTTACCTATCAAATTTAGTTTATGCTCATTTGAAAATGGAAAGTTTTATTTTTTACAGTATTTTATTTCAGTTAATTAATTAAATGTATTATTATGCTTAAGCTCATGTCCATTATTCTATAATTTACCAGGTATCTTACCTTCCCAGTGGATATATTTACATGCATATTACAGTCACTAAGTTGAAATACTGAAAATTTTACAAATACATGTTTGTGATCATGAGAGGCTCCTGCATCTTTCATGTAGCCTATAAAATTTCAAAATCAACACAACCACTAGGATTTTATACATATATATCAAGAATCTAATCAGCTGAGCGCCATGACCCACAGGTCCCTTGTTAGCAAAACAGTTGGCAGGTAGAATAGTAGGTTTACTTCTGAAATCTTTCCCTTGATTGCACATAGTAGGTTTACTTCTGAAATCTTTCCCTGAACCTACCCCTTGATTGCACATAGTAGGTTTACTTCTGAAATCTTTCCCTGAACCTACCCCTTGATTGCACCATTCAAGCCTAAATTTCAAGGAGGGGTTTATCACCCCCTTTATGGCTCTGTGTAAGAACCCCTTATTTTAAAATTCTCCATCTGCCTCTGTGACTAGAAGTTAGTTAACTAGTTGCACTCTTTTGTTACTGACTATACTTAGATTAGAAATAATCCTTATCGAAATAATTTCAGACTGCATACAGTTGCCTCAGGTCAATATGTCAGTGACCCGCATTTCTCTTTCCTAGCTTTCAGCATTTAATCATGTTTCAATCTATCTCTCTTGCAGGTGAACTTGCGTTTATTGTTAGCCAATCGTATCTCTGTGTGTGTTCGCTTTTTAGAAGTTTCTCTGTAGCTGGCTGATGCATTTCTACTTCCTATCCAGTGACCAATGGCTACAGTCATACTCTTCCTGAATTTCACAATTTTTGCACTTTTTTGTGTCTTGCACCTTATACTTACTGGGGTAGTGGGGAAAGGGGGTGGGGGATAAAACTTGAATGTTTCACATGAACAGGAATATGGATACTGAAACAGAAAGAACTTTCTGAATATTCATTCTGACCTTTCTTTCTCACTGACCTTTCTTTCTTTTTTACTTTCTTTCTCTCTGACTTTTCTTTTATTTCATACCTTTCTTTCTTTCTCTCTGACCTTTCTTTCTTACCTCTCTTCCTGGCTTTCTCTCTTTCTGACTTTTCTTTCTTTCTGACCTTTCTTCCTTTCTCTCTGACCTCTCTTTCTGACCTCTCTTTCTATCTGACCTTTCTTCCTTTCTGAATTGCCTTCTTTCTCTCTGACTTTTCTTTTATTTCTGACCTTTCTTTCTTTCTCTCTGACTTTTCTTTCTGACCTCTCTTTCTGACTTTCTTTCTTTCAATCTGACCTTTCTTTCTTTCTGAATTGCCTTCTTTCTCTCTGACTTTTCTTTCATTTCTGACCTTTCTTTCTGACCTCTCTTTCTGACTTTTTTTCTTTCTATCTGACCTTTCTTTCTTTCTCTCTGACCTTTCTTTCCTACTTAACTTTCTTTCTTTCTTTCTGACCTTTCTGTCCGACCTAATATGTATCAGTGTCTATTCCTTTCTGACTTTTTCTTTGTCTTATCTGCCATTCTCTTCTCTCTCTCTTTCTTTCAGTCTGTCTTTCTGTGTGTCTGTCTGCCTCCCTCCCACTCGCTTGCTCTCTCACTCACTCTTAGTCTCCCTATACCTCTTTTCTATCATTCTGTCTCTGTCTTCATTGTCTCTTGATCTATCTGTCTGTTTTGTCTCAGATCTTCTCTCTCTGTCTTTCCCTCTTTTTTTTTCTTGCTCTCTCTCATAACTCTTTTCTCTGTCTTGTCTCTTTATCTTGTCTGTCTTGTCTTTCTGTTTTGTCTCCCTGTCTTTCTCTCTTTTAATCTGTCTTAGTCTGAAGGTGAACTGGGTAAGTGGCATTAGAAGAGATATCCTCTAGTTAAGAAGCTTGATATGGTTATAACAGATAGTGTTTATATAGACATTCCCTCATAGCCATAGTACAGACATGGCTCCTGTTTCAACACAAAGTAGCATGCAGGTTCCATGTACTACAACTCAAAAAGCAGTACATTGAACATGCTGTTGCCCTATCCATATTCAGATTTCTTACACATTCAACACAGTATCTGTTATAATACAAGTTGCAGAATAACATTGTATTATTTATATCTCATCCTTATCATTCTCTATGTAAACCTTTTATATATGTCTGAGCATAACTCTTTAAAACTGGCCATATGTAATTCTGCCTTTTCTGGTATTCTCTGTGGTTTCCTCATTATGCCATTAGCCTTCCATTTCTTAGCAATAATAATTAGCTTCTTTACTTTACAAGCCATGCATCTAACAGCAGTGTACTGGCACCTTAACCATGATGCATTTTAATCAGTACGTGGTACACTATACTTTTATCTTAGCCACTTAAAGCCCTGTGTTTTGTTTTCTGTTATTAGTTTATTCAATCATTCTTTCTGGTCTAAGTAATTTAAGCTTCAGAAGAGTACACCAAGCAGTGCAGTATACTGATTATGATGATAAACTTTTATTCAATGATCAGGGCTTTGAACTGCATCATCAAGCATAGTCTCTAGTGAGCTTTGGTTTTTCAGTCTGTTTTTCTTTGATCACTCTGTGCATTTGTGTGTGTTTAGTTTCCATTTAGTTGTATTTACATTTTCCTACAGTGAAAACAATAAAATGTAACCAGGTTACTCTAAACATGAAATTTGTTTACTCCAGTGACCTTTTAAGTTTCGCAAATTAAAAAAAATATGGTTCAAAGGTATTCCTATGTGGTCTAGCTATTATTACAGATAGTAAGCAGTGTGAAAATTTTACCAAATAAATTATGCTTCTCTTTTAAGACTCTTTAATTATGTACTGTTCTCTCAGCTCATGCATATTCATGATGTGGCAACTCATATGTCACAGTCTGAGAGCTTGAATTGGTAAAACTTATTGGAAACAGCTTGCCCCATATCAACCAAACCTATATATTCAACCATGGTTCCCCATTATTTAAATAAATATTAATGTATGAATCTGATTGATTATTTGAAACTGATAAAAATGCAATTTTTAGCTCAACTGACTGAAATTCATCTAAGCTATAGTGATCACTCTTTGTCCGTCATCACTCTATCTGTCTAGCTGTCTTAGCATCTGTCTGTCCATCTGTCCATTTACCAGGTACAAATCATAACCATTGGACCTGGAACTTGACATCCAGGGAGTCATCTCTTTGGAAACCTGAAATTAGGTCTCTGTTATGCATATCCTTTGAGCTATAAGGCTCAGAAATTCCCCTCAGAATAATTGAAAATTTGCTACAAAAGCTCCAGTATCTGAACAACTGATGCATTGATCACCATGATTCTTTGCATGCACATTGATCATGGACTGTTTCATTAGTTCCTGCAGACTGGTGGTGGCACCTGTATTTTCTTTAAATTTTACGCATTTTTTTCACAATTTTTGAGACCTTCAAAGATGAGGTCATCCCTTAACAGGGCACTCATTGTAATCATTTACCTAGAATCTTCATACTGGACATCCAGATCGGTCCATTAAAAATCTCCTTGGAAACCTCAAATTAGGTCTTTGTTACTGATATACTGCGAGCTATGGGGCTCAGAAATATCCCCCAGAATAAATGAAAATTGTATACTATAAATTGTATTTTTTTTTTTAAATTTTTACACATTTTTTTCTCTATTTTAGGGACCTTCAAAGATATAGTCATCTGTAAACAGTTCACAAATCGTAACCACTGGACCTAGAATCTTCTAACCGAATATACAGGGACATCCTAGGCAAATATGAAATATGAAATATGAAATTATGTCTCTGTTACCCATATCCTCTTAGCTATGAAGCAGAAATCCATTTACAGGGCACAAATTGTAACCATTTGAATCTTCTAACTGTTTATCTGGGGAGGTCCAAGGCAAATCTCCTTGGAAACCTGAAAATAGGTCATAGAGTCCTATATTCTGCATAATATGTGAAAAAGCATGATTTCAGCACCCTTTATAGGGCTGCCTTGCATGATTTTTTTACATTTGGACCTGGAAACTTCTTATTTAATTAAGATTCATGGAGGTTCATATAAAAAAATTCCTTAGAAACCCGTAATAATGTCACTGTGACCTAAATTCTGCAAGCTGTGCAAAAGAGCATTATTTTAACATTCTGTTAGTCAGATGGACACAAATGGTAGCAGCTGCCTGTAGAATAAGGTCACTGTTACCTATATCTAATATCTTTGGGCAAAATGCATTATTTTGAGCACACTGGGAGTCATGTTACCCAATGATTGTTCAAGGTTCCTTCAATTCAGCTAAGCGTCATTGCCCATGGGCCACTTGTTCAAAAGAAGAATCTGTAAAAAAAATGTTTTAGTCACTTTGGGTATGATTTACATATATTCCTTTAAAAAACAGGATAAAATGTTACAAATTATTATGTATGGTATATTTAGCTCTCAAGACAGAAACTATTTAAGCAGTAACATTTGCTGTTTTATAACAACAGAGATCATAAATGTTTAACGCTTCATGTTTTGATTTAAATACATAAAATGCAAATTATATTTAACATTTAATATCATAAAGTTTACAAAACTCAGGCCCCACAAAATTAGTTAAACCACTCGTGGGACACAATTCAATAGAGTTTAATTTCTAATGATTAAAATTTAATATTAATTATCCCTATGTTTCAAGTTATGACAGTATTTGTAAAGATGTTGAACTTTTTATTTAAAAAATGAAGAAAGCAGATGCATTGTTGATTATTCCAGAAGCATATGTGAAGTAGCCTAGAAAAGCATCAAATATTATCTATGGTTTGAAAATAATTTTAATTTTTGGCTATTTTTCCTGAAGGATTAAGAACTTGACTAGCAGTCTAAAGCAAACTATGTGAAGAGTAATGTGTATCGAAGAATCGTGTGATATATCTGAATTATTATGATATAATTAATGTATCATTACAGCCTAAGTGGTTAGCAGGGGGATCTTTTAGTTAAACATGGCTCAGTAGCCATTCTATTTTGACTTCTATAGCCTACTTTTAATTGTGACGATAATCATGTAGAAAACTGCACTGCTATGGCCATCTAATGCACTATTGCAATGATATTTCTGTACACAGCCAATAATCTTAACATTAGCCTATGATATACCGGTACATGTATATATGCACAAACTAAAGCATAGAACTTGTCTCTATGTTGACCATCATCTTTACATGCCCCATATATTACCTAGTTGCCAATCATGCAGATGTTGAACAATCATGCAGGGGATATACCATTAAGCTCAGATATAGTTATATAGAATCTCTCAGACATGGTGGGTGTTGTTAAAAAGTTAACAATCATATTTAACATTTGGTCTGTTTTATTTTAAATTATGCAATACCTGTAAATGCGATGCTGTGTTGAAAATAATGAATCAATTTGCTTCTTCATCAAGATACTTAGAGCAGTTTTGGACAATGCACATGATGCCTCTCTGACATATACTCTGGTAGTCACATTTTTGTCCAAGGAAAAAAGTGCCACTAATGAAATTAGTCTGCAGGTCTTATCTTCATGATTTCATATACTTATTGTGTACTACAGAAGCTTGGGATTCAAGAGTTGTCAAACAGAAGAGGCTGCTAATGTTGAAATCCATGAAAAGTCACTCACTGGACACACCGCTACCCGTACCTACGCGTGAACCCCCACAAGTTACCACTCACCCCATTGCCTCTGAGCCAAGCCCTAGACCTTGTAAGACTCATAGCTCACAAACTCTGCTTGGCTTTGTAGTATATGTACACATGCTGTAGTGATGATAATGTAATTTTTTTTAATTACAAAATAGCATTTACTCCATGAAAAATACTTCTACTGGCAACATTATGGGTAACTAAAAACTTTCATTAGTATTAATTTATAATTATTAATTTTCTTTATTTATTATCATTATTATTTTTATTGTTATCATTATTATTACATTTTATTATTATTTTTATTATTATTGATTCTATTTTATTATTATTATTATTATTATTATTATTATTATTATTATTATTATTATTATTATTATTATTATTATATTTACATTTATAGAAAGAACTATGTATTTGTGCTTTATAAATGATCCAATATCAGTGTTTTGTTGCTTTTATTATTGATGGGTTAACATCTGTAGATTTTCATTTATTTTGTATTCAAGTTTATATGTTTGTCTGCTTACACATTTTGCACCTCACATTTCACAGTTAGGTACATATATTAGCTTTTTTGCAATTTTACCATATGGATATATATGGTATATTATGCATATGCCCTACTGCTTCATTTATTAATTGTCATTATATGTTACCTCTAGATGATATCATATGTGACATTGCATGTACACATGTAAGCAAATAGTGGTGAAATATGAAACCGTTACAAAACAGTTAATAAATTAATTATAATCAAATGTGATATTCAAGAGTATGATATTTTTCACAGGTGCTCAGGACCACTAATGAAAAACCTCATGGGTTTTTCAAGTTTTTCAAGCATTCAGCCAAAGAACCCATAAAATATAATAAAATACTGGCACGTTTTCCAAACAAGATGTATTTTTATCTATTTTGATCAGCTTAAGGAACAATGAACATATAAATGTGATCAGCTTAAAAACAATAGATTTATAATCACATTTATGTAAGTTCCACAGTAATTTGAGAAAATAATTAGCAATTTACAAAGGCAGTCTCATGATAATAAAATCTTGTAAAATAAATTATTTTGGAAAACGAGAATAGTTCAGTTTTCAGGAAATTTTCATATGCATATACTTATTTGCTATGTGAAGCAAAAAAGACTGCACAGGACAAGCGACTTCTCTTCCTCCACGAAAACAAGAGCCAGTCACTGGATACTCCATACTACCTGACCCACGAGCAGCAGAAACTCGGATGGAGCGTCGAAGGAGAAGAAAGATCTCACAGCTATACAACTATGACTCAGCATGAACACAAGAAAGGCAACCATCTTTATATCTCTAACTCGATAGAAGAATGTCTCCTAGCAACCTATGGGTCACCTAGTAACAAATGGGTCACAGGACATTTATCCTTACTTCCCTAGCTCCATAGAAGGAAGTTTCCCAGCAAACCAAGTGCCAGCTAGCAACCACTGGGTCACATGAATTGTGCACTTTACATGAAGCATGTTACACGTTTACATGTTGTTCATTTGTATCATTAGTACAACCTTGGCACAAATGATTTTTTTCACATAAATCTGTACTTTATGCATAAACTGTGTTTTGGTGAAGCCAAGTTTGAATTTTTATGATGAATTCCACATTACCTCATTTCTTATGCCAAATTTCTCACTACCTCATCTCTATGACAAAAGTCTTCTGTACTTAAAAAGCTTTAAAAAGAGATTCCAGTTAGATAATTTAAACATCATCGACACCATGGAAACAAATGCCAGAATTGAATCTGCACAATATGTAAATATAAGTTTATTTTACTGGTCAAAGTAGAATTGATTTGAAACTTGGATAAAGCACACTAGTATAATCTCAGAAAAACATTTCTAGGAATCTTGCTTTGCCAGAGTAGTTTAAAACTGATTAAATCTGTAATGTCATGTTGCATAGTATATACATTATAACTTGTGAGGATTTTAATCACACCCAGATGTCTTAAAAATTGGGGGAACAAACAATCAACATCCTCAAACTTATTAAAGAATAAAATATTTCTTGTACACCAGCTGTAGAACGACACCACGTGGCACAAAGACGGAAAGCATTTAAAAACCATTACAGTGCATCAGTGGACTGTAAGCCAATCAGCACACTGCACGGAATAGTGGCTCCCTCTAGCCAGCATGAAGTCTCTCTGATTCCAAGTCCACTCACAGGCATGTTCATGAAGTAGCAAAGATTAGAAAAATGCATGTTTTTCAAACCACAGGAGGTCTTAATTCCAACTAATTTACAGAATTTTTGGGTTTACTGTAAATTCTAAATTTGGAGGATATTTGAGTTCCAAAATTCAAAAGGTTCACCATTAAAATCTGTTATGCTGTCAAAATTTCCAAAACTTTTGTATGTTTGAAAGCACACTTTTCAAGACAGAAAACACCTAAAAGCTGTCTATATAACAGACATTTTGTGGTTTGGAAAATATAGTACTGTTGCATTCACAAGTGATATCATATTACTTTGTATTTATTAATATCTTTTACCATAAGAACCAATGACTGCTTTTCACCAAACCATAGGAAGGAAAACCGGCCTTGCATAATTCTTTTTTAAATAAAAATTTGGATTTTCAACATATTATGTCCAAAACATAAAAATGTATAATGAAAGCTTAATTTATTTTTGATTTTAAGTTTCTTTTCTACTTAGGTAAGCAAGTGTAATTTAAATTACTTTACTCTCATTCAATACATTTTGGCTCCAGAGATATAATATTATGAATTTCCGAAATATGAACTGGAGTTTGATTTTAAAGTTCTTTTACATATATTTATGTAATTTGGTTACAATTTGGAATAAATAAAAAAGACCTCAGTGAATACCATCCTTTCTACATAGAATATTTATTTGATAAAAAAAGGATCAACGCAAAACCTTGGAAGAAAGCATCCACCATTGAAGTATACCAGGACGCCTTCTGTTGACATGGCAACCTATACACCTGGTATAAGTGACAGTCAACAATATGAAAGTGAGAAAACTAAGATACTGACCAAGGGGGAAGAAGAACCAGTCAAAAGAGACATTTCTCAAAAAGTTCGTTTTGCTGACATTGTAGCAGAAGCCATGGACAAAACATTGTCGATACCACTTTATACTGTCAAGAACTACGGGAAATATCAAGTTAAGATCCACAATGACATGTCTGACTTGGATGTCAAAACTAGAAAATCAAAGTCACAAAATCGCAAAGAAAGCACTGCCAGTAGTGAAAAACCAAAGGTGACATCAAGGTCAGAAGTTGCAAGCATGCTTAGAGACACATATGCTTTAGATACTATACGGGAAAATATACAAGAAGAATCTAGGAAATTTCAGGAGAGGGAAACTACTGATAGAGAAATCAAGGTTCATGAAAATGATTTTATATTCAACGAACCAAAGGTTGTCACTTTTCAAATACCAAGTGATGTTAGTGAAATCCTTGATCAAGAAGCAGAACCAAAGAGAAGCAAGAAGAAGACTGCTGCAGTTGCAAAGAAGACTGGTAGCCCTGGAGAAAAGAGTAGACCTGCTTCTGAATCTGCTGGAAAAACTCTAGCAGTTTACCCTCCCAGCCCCAGCACCAAACGTGTTCAAGAAAAAAATGTTCCAAAGAGTTCTCCAAGACTTAAATCTGATAAAGACTGTATAAAAATAAATCTCTCAACTCAAGCTCATGGTTCACCCAAGGTGCAAAGAGATGTGCCAAAGTTAACAAAGATGAAGGGTACAGTGCCCCCTATGAGCAGCCATCATAGCAGAATGGAAAGTTACGATCGATCTAAAAGTGATCCTTCATCTCGAGAACCACTGGTTACTGCCAGAAAAGTTGCAACATCTTCCAAAAGTGCTCAAGAACGATTAGAAGAGGAAGAGGTTGAACGATCTATTGATGAAGGTATTCTCTCGGTCATCAGTCGGTTGAGAAGCTCCCAGGAAGATTTGGATCGTCACCATGGCAACACAAGCATCAGTAAGGTACAACCAACCAGTAGCACACAAGGTAAGACAACTCCAAGACCAACCTGCTTGGATATTCCTGGGGTTAAGAAACCACAGCAAGGAAAGAGTCCTGAAAAATCTACGGGAAATGTTAAAACAAAAGATTCATCTGGTTTGGAACCCAGTTTGTCACTGAACTTCTTACGAAGGTTAGAGGAACTGTGTAATGCAGGATTGGCAGCCAAACTTGCAGAAAGTGAGGAAAAGTTGGACAAGCTTGGATTGTCTCCAAAGGAGAGTTCCTCGAGTGGCCATATATGTCAGAGGAGGTCAGTGCCACATAGCGGGAAAGAGCGTCGCCAAGGTTTCAAGGAAACTCGTCAATGCGGTCCAAAGAGGGTTGATTCTGATGTCACCCCATGGCGAAGCTGTGAGATGTGTGGTGGTGTTGGACGCATTATTGATGAAGTGGCACAAGAACATGAACCAGGCATGTTGCATTGTATCCTACCCTTAGTGCTACCCTGTATGCCCAAATATACAAGTAGTTTTAGTGTAGGTGCAATTAGAAGCTCACCCTGCAGTAGTGTCCTTGAGCCCAGGACCATTTCCATGATATGATGCATGAAATTAAGAAAAATATCTGATGAGATCCATACTTCCCTTTTAAGCTTTTGAAGTATCAGTTTGTGACTGTATAACCAATATGGTGTGTGCCATGTACAGAGCAGTATAAGTAGACTTTTCCTTTATCTTGGTTTTATTTTCACCTGTCCTCCAGTAGTTACTCTGCAGATGATAGTGAAATGAATTCTGACTGATTAGTTCTAGGTTGTCTATCACCTGTTTGAAATTTCTGTACATCTTTCTATCATATTAACTACCAGATGTGGACTTTTGGAGTGCAACCAACAGATGCACAGGAGAGTAAAATTTCACCACAAAGGTCATTAGAGCATTCTCTTTATGTAAAATAAGTTTATATCTTTATTCTGAATTAGTTCTAGTGCATAAAATATCAGAGTGAATTGAAGATATACTTTTAAATTACTGTTTTTTTTTTATTTGTGAGTTTACATATGCCCAGTGGTGCAGACTTTGTAATAATAGGCTTTACATTACAGGCTGTCAAGCCCTCTGGGCTGAAATACCTGAACTGCATGGAGAGAAGCAGCCACCAGCTGACCAATCAGATTTCACCATTCCAGCTCCCAGCCAATCAGATCAAGATGTCAATCCCTCTCCAGACAGAGGCATAAACCTTGAGACTGATTCCTTGGCAGCCATTCTGACATTTCCATGTAAAGGTTTTTATCTTTTCTCTGCAGTGTTTCCCTATGGACCCTGTTGGAGTATTCTACATTTATTTCAAACCCCAGTGATTTCACCATTTGGAATTTCCAGGCTGATTCTGTGTGCATGTCCCCTAACTAATTCCTGCATTGTCTGATCTTTTCCAGAACCTAGTGACCCTGTTGACCAGTGTTAGTTGCCTGTCACCTACAGTAGATATGAGAACAGTACATTCATGACTTGATCACACCAGCTACTGTTGTCAAATGCCTGTGTATAGTGAACAATGTGTTTTACCCATTTCAGCTATAATATGTGGTGATTTAGAATATAACACCATCATTTGTATGCATTTGTATAGTTGCAGCTATCATCTTAAAGAGTAATATACTAAAGTCATTGAACTGAATGCAAAGGGTAGAATATTGTCTGGGGGAGAAGGCATTAGATTCATCTTCATACTACCAAGTCTGTGGCAGCTACACTTAATTTTTACAGACCTTGATTCATCAACCCACTCTGGTGTCTATTTCATGAATAATGAACAATTGATCCAATCAAATGGCACATGTATACCAAATTTATATGGCTGCAGGAGCATATCTGATGAGAATTTGACCAGTCAAATGAAACCTTATAAACCTGTCCCATTTCTGGTGCATGTGTCCTTGTTCAGACGGGGTGTGGACAGTGAATTGTTTACAATTTGTTCATTGCATTTGATTGATAGTATTGGTTTCAACCTGAACAATAGCAGGCTTGCTCATTATTCATGAAACAGATGCAAGAGTGGCTCACTGAATCAGGTTGTCTGTTAAGGCATAGCTGCCATTGACTTGGTAGCATGAAGATGCATTGGAATACAAGCAGAAGGGTTCAAGTCACCCTGGTGCTTCAAAGAGGAAATAGTTAAATCTTGATAGAATCTCAAAAAATCACTCTGATGTCTAAATGACCAGTTCAGGTTATTTTACTAGGCCACTTGCATGAAATCCAGGAGGCTCAAAAAGTGACATATTATTCTGATACAGTGACAATATGGTTACCCGTCATCCTAATTCTATAGACACTGTGACCTAAATGTCAAGGAGCTATGCTTAAAAATAGGAGGAAAATTAAACAAACTAATAAAGACTTAATTTTAATTGGTAATGACTTAAAAAATAACTTGATTAAAACAAAAAATATAGTTTGGATATATTATGTATACATGTTTATTAAATATATCAAACAACTAAATATATATATATTTGTCATGAATGTCATGGACATATTAATAAGAATAACATGTAATAAAAATGCAGCATCAAAGTTCTCTATGTAACATCATTCACCCGCATTGTACATCACATGTCATTAAAATGAGTAGAGAGAGGGTTTTAGCTGAATGTACTTGTATTTGGATTCAGAAATATTTGAGAGCTAAGGTTTTAATTTTCTAGAATTGATGGATGAGGTATTGCCAAAACTTTAAGTTCTCTTTGAACAGTTCTTAAAAGTATAAAATATTTCCAAGAGCAACTCTGTCTAGAGCTATTGCTCTACAATCTTCTATAACCCCCTCCACTTGCATGACCACTGCTGCCTATAGCAGGGTTTGCTGGGTAATACCACCAGGAACATTGGCACAGGACCAAGAATGCTTTGACCAATGAGGCTGGAGCCATGACCGTCAACTCTCATTGATTGGAACATTTTTGGCATTGTGCCAACTTCCCCTTGTGGCATTCTAGCAAATGTACTGTAGAAATGTGCAAGAGCCCTGCATGTAGAATGATGATGGGAAACCTAATAATGTTTTTAAATGTGTTCTAAATGTTAATTGGACATCCTGATGCCAGAGGGATTCATAATAAGCAGTTCACCTGATAGTCTAAACAATACCAAATGACACCATTTTATGTACATGCAGAGTATAGTAGATTATACTGACATACCTGTCTTTTATCCCACACTGATCTTTGGAATCTGTCATATTCCATTTTATATTTTTATAAGTTGATTTCACAGTATTGGTTGGTTCAGGTAATATTTTCGACATACTTTTTAGGAAAGTACCATTGGAAATACTATACAGAAGCTAGTTCTAAAAATATATATCTAAAAGCGATTAAACTATTGGCATCTCTGAATAGTATGTAACTTTAACATGAGTATTTTGCACCACTGTATTGTTTGTTTGATTTTTTTTGTGAAGAGCAAGATGTACACAATTTTGGATGGGTCAGTGAAATTGTCTGTTGTGAAGATGTTGTAAGTCTCTTTATGGATATGCATGAATGAATATGCATAATGTGAATATTTTTGCAGAGTTATTTTTGTAGCTAATGGTGATGTTCATATGTTTGTTATTGAAGACTGGACTATTGTGATGCCATATTGTGACAGATAACCATTATTTTAGCATTGTCTGTCCTACTTTAGTTGCCCACTGAAATTTGGCAGTCTCTTTTTTAATTGTGTAGTTCATAACCACAAAGGAAAACTGAGATAAAAGAACAATAACTTAGAAGAAGATTAAACAAATTGCTTTTCAAAATACACAAGGTTTTCATATAATTTATTATTTGAGAAGATGAAATGTTGATAATAGAAGCAGTGGCAAGGACATTCATAACATGCACAGAACATTGATGCAAATTGTATTGAACTTTTATTAAAACTTCTAAATCCTTTTGGTAGTCTGGCCTGCAGATGCCAGATTACAATCAGTGTTTGTGTTTTTGTAGCTGCAGAATGAAAATTCTTTAAAAAGATGTAAATATTCACCCTTCTGAAGAAAGCAATATAGCCCCTTTGTCTAAGAATCATTGATACTGTTTACTATATACCGTAATGTCCACATTAGTTTGTAATCTGCATTACTTTATTCACATCTTTTTCTCCAGAAAGATATTTTCTAAAAAGTCTTTAACAATTTGTTCATGAATTTACTGGCATGATATGAGGAAATTCTTTATTTTGTTCAAAAAATCAGTATAATCATCTTATGCCTGGTCTGATGGATTGTACAAATAACAGAGCAGATGACCTCTTGGAAGTTTGTGAATATAAGGGAAGCAAAAGTAAATTGCACTGGTCTTGATTACAGTCAATGTATACAGTTGCTAACTGAACAACTGAGTTCATGCATTGTTTTAATCTGATCCTCCAATTTATCATGCAGAAACCATTTTAATGAGGGATAAATACTGTAATGTGGACATATCATCATCGTATTATCATAGGTACTCTTAGTGCACATGTCACACAAGTGCTGCTGGTGTCAACCTCCACTCTCCTCTTTCCTTAGCAATGTTCTCTGCCTCATGCATGACACCTGAACAAAAGCCTGTGAAGGTTGAAATATAATAAAACCTGTTAACATTATTACAACTTTGGTCCCCTCTGTAGGTTAGAGTTCACCATTGTTTAACGGAAAATGTAAATTATTGTCAAAATTCAGTGGGCTCTTGGTGGTGGCATGGACATCAGTGAGGAAATCAATTAAAAGAATAAAATGTTTAGCTAAACAGGATTTTGTTCATTTTTCAGCTCCACAGAGCCCGCCAAACAGAAGACGCAAGAGGTTAAACATCCGCATGAAGAGCTTTTCACTTGATACCCCAGAGCCACCAAAACCTGTAATGGATGAAGCTGCAAAACGCAAGAGCACCTCATTTACAAACACCTGTTTTGGAGGTGAGTCTGGAACATCACAGGTAAAAGTGGATATGAATTTTGTGTTTAAATGAGAAACTCATTTTATTGTTAATTTTTATTACTAGACAAAAGGGTGAATTAAAGTGCTTCTCTGCTGGTGTTATATGGTAGAGACACCAGGTCACAACATGGAATTACCTCTCTGCCAATGTCCTGTTTGATTGAGATACCTGTCAAGGTACTGATTGACCTCTTCCCAAGCTTAACATTTGATGGAGAATCAGAGTCAAGGCACTTGTTGAATATAGGCCACAAGGATAACATTTTATGGATTGCACAAAAACATTTGTTGACATTTCTCTTAATGTAACATTTGGTGTAGATTACAGGCCAATTAAAGAAATCATTGCCTATACTCCTCAAAGATAACATTTTGTGGTTCTCCTCAAGGATAGTATTTCATGGAGGTTCTAGATCAAGGCACTCACTGACCACTCCCAAAAGGTACCACTTGGATGAGTTTCTGGTTCCATGTATTTTCTATATTTCTTCTAGTGTAACTATTGGTGAATATTCCTGGTCAAGGCTATCATTGAACCTCCACAAAAGTGTAACATTTGGTGGAGACTCCTGGTCAAGGAACTCCCTTACTTCACCACTAGGTTGATATTTGATTCAGGAAATGTGCCAGGGGCCTAAATGTATTCATTTTATTTAAAATCTCTACTCAGGTATATGTTAAAATCTTGTGATAACACCTTTAAAGAATTAGTGAATTGAGGTTTTGATTTTCATTAGATATTATGTACTGGCTTAGCAGCAAAACAAAATAGCAGAAGATGATTTAAAGATTATTATGTTGATGATATGTAAAGTTGATTCCTGTCTTGATTATTTATACATGTGTGTAGAATGACCTAGAAGATATTTAAGTTTAAAAAAGAAAGTTTTAGATTTGCCATGAAAATGTCATGTTATCCATAAAACGAGATGAAGTCTTAATTTATACAGAAAATGCATTTACATGTAACCTCAAAGAAGATGTTAACAATAGATTTATTATTATCTCTGCAATCATTGTGTGTTATGCTTAGGATTAGATAAAGTTATGTGCCAATGAAGTGAAATAGCATCATTCAACCAATTCACTTCCGAACAGAGTAAATTATATATCAGTTTTGAAGCAATGAGCAAAGTTAACATGTAATAAACAGGATTTTGAGTGTTCAGATGGCAACTAGATGGTACTTTACAGAAAATTAAAATTTAATATACATAAATATGTGTTTCCTGCAAATGCATGTTTCTTAGGGCCCTCTACCACGTCTGTAATAAAGTGTTGTGTTTGTGTCTTGTGCTTACAGACAATCCCCGACTGGATGCTACCAGATTGTGTGTGGGCATGACATCTCTGTGTTAGTGACACTTTTCATCATTTAATCCCTGGATGTTGTGTCACATTCCGTAGAACCTGCTTGTAACAACCTGCAGACACCCCGGATGTCCCTGAATGCCCCCGTGTTGTTTACCTGAGACAGCAGGTTCATCATTTAAAAGAAAAAAGTGTCACTGTATTTTTAGTTCATCTGGCATTAGCTCTGATGTGCTCATGCCATGGCTTGGTGGCAGTTAACTGTGAGCTGCCATATGTCATATATCCTCAAAAATGCTTATTCCACATTATTTCCTGAAAAGTTATAATTTTGTTTATTTAATCTTGTTGTGCTAGGTGCAGCCTTTAAAAAATTCTTCACAGAATTTAAAATTCATTAATTATGCTAATTTTTGCAAATTTATACAAAATCACAAGAGAAAATTCTTAGTCTTTCTTGGCAAGTTTCTGGTCTAATTCGTTCATCCAGTAGAGTCAGGAACACAAAATTTCTACTCACATCAATTTTCAGTTTTTCTCCATGAAGCTTAAACCAGAAATCTCAGGCAAGGGCAACTAGCATTCAGATGTTCATAACATCTATAATATAGACACCTCTGTTATAAACATCTCTCATTTATGGACACATGTGGTATTCTTATGAATAGCAAATTTAGAAGTTAATAACTTTTCGAACATGGTCCCCATCCCATTGTTAAGATTTTGCATATCTAAAATTTAATATAATTAATTATTCAATAATGTATTAACTCTGTATAGGTTATTTTCTGATAAGAAATGAAAGGGTAGGCGAAAATAAGTCAGGAAAAATGAGTAAGGCCAAACAAAAAACAATTACTGTTCTACGGATTCACTGTTCCAAATTTTGTGGATCAATTTATTCAGCAAATGAAGGTTATATTGATAGTTTATGCTATGACACAATTTCCCTAAAATTTTTTAACATATAGATTTGGACAAAGTTTACTGTTGATCTTTAACACCATTTCAAGAATTTGAGCAATTTTATTTTATTTTCTAGGTTAGCTGACAAATGTCAGGTATTGTGTCTCAACCAGCAAAGAAATAAAGGGGGGGGGGGGCAAAAATCCTGCTCTTGCATCATATTTTTTTGTTTTCATAGTCTGTAGAACAATAAATTTTTTTTGTCACAGTGGAGCAAAAAACTAGAGAGTATTTGATATAATGAACAAATTGTACAACGATATAGAGTAAGGTTTGTGTAACATTTTACTTATGCAAACAGTCATATAATGTGATCAGGGCACTGAGTTTCATTAAAGCAAAGGGTTAAAAACAGAGGAAAGCAAAGGTTTAGGACACAAAGGAAAGCAAAGGGTTAAACACACATTGGAAAGTAAAGGGTTAAACAGTTTACAGTTTGAGGAATAAAAAAACCAAGCAACATTAAGAAATAGTTTACTTCTGCCAAAGATGTGACCCAGGTCTACTTCACTATAATTAAACAGCTATACCCCTTCCTAAATACCCACTCACCCTTTAGTATCAGAGTCTCTGCGAATTACCAGTTACAATATACAATACAATATACAGATATCAGTATGAGAAACATTACAGGTGAGAAACATACACAGTCCAACACCCCCTTATAAAATATGCTGATTCTTTATCCCCTTGTACATCAAAATCTGGATAAATACAACAGTACTATACTTGTCCTTATAATACCTCATGTTTTTCTTAAATTCATAAATAACTTTGACTTATTAGAGTTAAAAATCAAACAGACTTTGGGAATCAGATGGAGAAAAAGGTTTGCATGAAAATTCAATCAACCATCTTTGGCAGAGGTAAACTATTGCTTAAAAGCCTTATTTTCATTTGAGTTTCCATTCATTATATGTTTGTCAGCACATGTGTACATTTGATAGGGTGCCTTGTCTTGTAGCCCCACAGAGTCCATTTCATGGGCGACGGTCAAAGTTGTGGAATCGCTCCTGTTCCCTTGATATCGATGATGGTTACGATTCCCCTGCTGCTCTCAGTCATTCTGGTTCCTCCCAGCAGGTGTCACCTGTGAGTCAACATTTTGTGAAACAATAACTTTTGTGATTTACCAAGCATATTCCTTTTCTGAATGTTTCACGTCCGGCTGTACATGGATCTAACTTTATCCTCTCTTTACTAAGAACACAGACTTGCACTTTAAATTGAAATATAAAGTTATTTCAGAATGAAGCAAAAATTTAACAGGAATAAAAGCAAATAAAAATAAATAAAGAAGCTTGATTCTATTCAGATTTCTGCATTAGATTTTCAGTTAACTTTATTAACTAGACCTCTTTGTAATTTACATGAATAAGGGTTTCTTTAAAAATTTTGCAAAATAAAATATCTCACTTTTAATAAATAGCCATTATAGGTCATATTTTTATAACCTTTTACTTGCAATTTATGCTGCAGAGGTCACAGAGAAGACAACTTCCCAGTAATAACCTTTATGCTGTGTTATTCAACTTCAAACCAAGGGAGAAAGGAGATTTGGAACTCAGGTAATTATCATTACCGGTTATACCTCAGTTTTCTTTCAGTGCCATCTGGTGGTCATGATTGAAATTAAAGTGGTTTTAGTGCCTCTTGGTGGTCATGATTTAAACAAAAGTAGTTTAAGTTATTTTGATGTAAATTGCAGCATTAATCTCGCCCTCTTTCTCCAAAATGTGAACAACTTTTTGTTCAGACATACTTTTAAATTTATTATTTTTCTGTGGATTTTGATGGATGTGTGGTATAAATAAATTAATATATGAGTAATACCACAGCAAATAGCAGAAAAATGGGAAAACTTTAATGAAGAGATGCAATTAGCTAATGCAAGTAGTTTCATAACAGTTTAAGGGGAAATATTCTGAAGTTTTGGTACATTTTCTCTTATAAAATGTCATAACATATATATTCAGATTTTTTTTTCGTTATTTTGATAATTTATTTTTCATCAGGGCTGGACACAGGCTGACTGCACTGGATACATCAGATCCTGACTGGTGGAAGGTAAATATTTTATTCTATTAATTAGAGTTGACAGGTGTCACCATAGTTAATGAACACCATATCTTCTGAACTCCAGCAACTCGGAGGATACATTTGTTTGATCAAGGAGGTAACATTTTCTAAAGCACAGCCTTATTAAGCCTCTTGGGTATTATTTCTATATCCATATTTGGGCAAAAAATTTTTGGGATGGACCTACTTAGATACCCCCCCCCCCCCCCAAGAAAAATTCCATCTATGTAAAATTGATTTTCTTCACTTTTTTTATCTTTCTTAAATTCTTCTACCATGATTTTCTGTTTGTGCTAGATCTCCAATATGGCTGATTTTCAGTAGCTGTAAATGGGCACAATGTTGTCCTGGTTCACAGATTTGCACCTAATATACATTATTTATTATGTAGGCAATTGCATACATCTAGTTGTGATTATGTATTTTAGGGGAAGTCTAATGGCCGCGTGGGCTACTTCCCAGCTCGGTATGTGGAGAAGTTGAAGCCGGGTGAACGTGTGTTACAGATGACTCACAGTCTTCAGGTGAATGATGGGGAGACAGACGTTAAGCTGATAAAGGACCAGGTAGGCATATCAGGGTCACATGACCAGTTTTAGTGAACCTGTGCTTAAATGCAATGGTGCAGAGGTGTCCAGCTTCTGTATTTTAACCATACTATCTCAAAACCACAGGATCATCACCAAATTTTATACAAAAATCAGTCATATGTAAAACATTATCAAATTGAGCTTATTTTATCAGCATCTGTATTGATCTGCCTTTATTTAATACAAGGAAAATTTAAGTGAGTTCCATCCACTAGGAACTAGGAACATACTAGGGCTGCAAAAGGGTAGACAAATGTAATTTGAACCAAGTATTCAAGTCCAAAATAAAAAAATCAAGATCCATTGTAGGCCAGCAGTTTGAGAAATTCCAGAAGTTATTCATGTAGTTATTTGTAGTATAGTAACACCTTTATATATCTTACATTTCTTACCAATAACTACAGTGTTTTTTACCTTGAAGTATGACTGCACATCATCACATTCATTACCAGATAAAATTGTAAAGCGCTTACACCTTCTTTCATGGGAGCAGCCCGTATGTAAAATGGAGATAATTAGAATTCCCATTTTGTGATATCTTCACTATAAATGCAGATGGTTTTCATGGTTGTGAGTATATGATTCCTAATCAAGTGTAATAACTATCAAATGCTCAAGTCCTATTTTTGTAATTTGATTCAGCCCTATAACACACATACAGTAGAACTCCTCAATAGCTGCCAGACCCTCTGTTTAGAACTCATTATCTATCCTATTTTTATTCTCTACAATGAAGCCTGATTGACTCCATAATTGAGGGCACTCCTCTGATAAGCCTGCTTTTATGAAGCTGCAATGATTCTTGGAAACAGGATACCTGCTGTATATTTAATATGTATATCACTGCTAGATGAAGCATATGCAAAGTGAACAACACCTGTCCTAGTTCCTGAGGGTGATTATCCTTTTGGACCTTTGATATTCATCAAAGTTTCATTTCTTACAAAAAAAAGGTCAAGAATTCAAAGATAAGGGTTGGATCTGACACTAGAGTTAGAGTTAGAGTTTACCCAGATTCTTCAAATAAATGACACGACCATGAGAGACTTGCTCTGTTCATGGGTTTACCAGTATACCACAATGAAAACTGAAAATGTGGATGGTCCTTACCTGCCATGTTGGCATTGGAGGTGACATTATGTGTCATGAGCATAGATGGTTTATTAGCGAACCTGTGAGCTTATGCGATGATGCGGCGTCGTGCAGCGTCTGTACGTTAACCATAGCTTTCTCAAAAATGGCAGAAGCTAGCATCACCAATTTTTTTGCAAATAATCAGTCAACTGAAAACCTCTATAGGATTTTGTTTATTTTTTTTCTAACTGCATTTTCTTAGATTTTATAGGTAAAAAGCTAAAAAAGCTTTAAAAATCTGCTTCTCTGAAACTGTCCAGGAAAATTGTCCAATATTTCACAGAAATGATCCCTGGAATAATCTCTCTCAAGTTTGTTCGAATGGTTCCATTTTGGAGATTTTTGGCTGAGTTACAGGAGGTTGAACTTAGTCAACCAAAAAAAGCACACTAAAATTAAAATCTCAGAAACGGCTAGAGCTATAATCACCAAATTTTATACCAATGTTTGTCACATATGTCATATCTGAAATTGAGGTATTGGTGGCGCCACCTATATTGATGTGTTTTTTACAAGGGAAAATGTAATTTTAAACTTCTAGCTTATACACTGATTTATGATGAAACTGTTAAGCTGATTGGTTTAAACTGTACAAGGATTATTCTATGGTAGGGTTCTGCCAGTTTTATAAGAATAGATTGGGTAAATATGGCTTTAAAATAGCAATGTAGCCAATTGAAAAAGGCTTAATGTGTTTGGAAACAGATTTGACAAGCTGCTGAGTTTCAGCAGCCAAGTCAAGAGGTCACTCAGTACAAACAGGTGGGGTCCAGACATCACATGTCTAGGCAATGTGTCTAGACGTCTAGACACAGCGTCTAGATGTCTAGACACAATGTCTAGATGCAGAATTCCCAGATTATAGGAACATAATCTTTCAACTGTTTGAAAAAACTTGGTTTGCATTTTTATTGAATCAGGTTTATCATCAGGTCACATGTGAACTGCTGCGCCCTCATTTTTGGTTGACCTCTGACCTTTCCTCGCTGCCCAGCATCCATTTGTGCATCTGTTTCCACACATAAACCCACATATCTCGGGAACTGTTTGACGGATCAGGCTAAAAATTTTGCACAAATGTAGCCCTTTGATAGCTTTATAACATACACTAAAAATGGTGGCGCCACCTGCAACCATTTTTACACGTCCATCTGTTCATCTGCCTTGGGATAATATCACTCATATCTCAGCAGTGGTTTGACTTTTCCACCTGAAATAATGCAGGTTTATACATCCTGGACAGCTTTCTTGATTTTATGACAGGTGGCACCACCTACATTCATGTTTACGCTGCAGACATCCAAGCTCATATCTCAGGAACCATTTGACCGATTGGGCCAAAATTTTGCATGTGTATAGATCTTACATAGCTCTTCATCATAGGCAAAACTGATGGCACCACCTGCAACCATTTATGCACAGTGTCCATCTGTTCATCTGTCTTGGGATAAAATCACTCATATCCCTGCAGTGGTTTGACTTATCCACCTTAAATTTTGCAGGTTTATGGATCCTGGACAGCTCTCTTGATTTTATGACAGGTGGCGCCACCTACATTCAGGTTTACTCAGCAGACATCCAAGCTCATATATCAGGAACCGTTTGACCAATTGGGCCAAAATTTTGGATGTGTATAGATCTCACATAGCTCATCAACATAGGCAAAACTGGTGGTGCCACCTGCAACCACTTATGCACAGCATCCATCTGTTCATCTGCCTTGGGATAAAATCACTCATATTTAAGAAGTGGTTTGACTTATCCACCTGAAATTTTGCAGGTTTATACATCCTGGACAGCTTTCTCGATTTTATGACAGGTGGCGCCTCCTACATTCAGGTTTACTCTACAGACATCTAAGCTCATATCTCGGGAACCTTTTGACCGATTGGGCTAAAATTTTGCTTGTGTATAGATCTCACATAGCTCTTCATCATAGGGAAAACTGGTGGTGCCACCTGCAACCACTTATGCACAGCATCCATCTGTTCATCTGCCTTGGGATAAAATCATTCATATCTCAGCAGTGGTTTGACTTATCCACCTGAAATTTTGCAGGTTTATACATCCTGGACAATTTTCTCGATTTTATGACAGGTGGCACCACCTACATTCACTTTAAGCTGCAGACATCCATGCTAATATGCAACACACCTCACTCTTTTCCCCTTGCCACTTAATCCATGCCTAATTTCATCTGTCCCACTCTGATTTCTGCGGATACACATAGTCACTTGTTGACTACCCACATTCTAAATGTCCTAGTCTGAAACTTGTAGATCCGAAATGTCCATTTTGCTGAAATTATAATGACTGAGGTAGATATGCAGGACTTAAGAGGATCAATATTAAATTTAAAAAATTAACCTCCATTCATACTTCTAAACTTTGCACAGGTTCGAATTAGGCCTGTAGGCCTTGTTTTGGATTAAGCAGTGGTATGGCTGTGTATCTATGTCAGGTAGGCCACTTCCTCAATTCTAGGATGCATGCAAAATTATATTTGTCTCAAAGGAGTCAAGGGTTGTGCAGCCTACTAGTTAAGGATAATTCAAGAACAATATTTTTAGAGATTTATATTTCTTATGTATTTTAATTAATATATAAATACACATATAAATAATTAAAATATACAAGACATAAAACTGATTATATACTACAGTTAAATGATATTGTAATGTAATATGGATTAATTTTCAGGTGGTCATACAGACTGGTGATGAAGATGAAAATGGTATGGTACCAGTCAGGACACCGTATAAAAAGACAATGTGCCCTGTCAAATACCTGGTTGAGGCAAGCTGAAGATGTGTACAGTGCTAGCATCAGAATGTCTTCGTATTTTACCAATTTTCTGACAAGAGCCACGTTTTAGGGATTAAAGCCCAGAATGAGAGTTATAAAGAGTCAGGTTTGAATTTGTGATTGTTGTTTATTTAGTTCAAATTGACAACCAATGATTCACATTGAGGTGCCAAGTTAGAGTAGTGAGTGCCCCTACATTGATCATTTTAGACAGAGTGTCTGTGTTTGTTGAATAGAGAGTTTTGAGATTCTTTGAATTTATTTAAGTAAATTTTATTATATATTTTTATTGTTTTTATGTTGATATTTGTTACAAGGGGACCCAAGATTTCATATCATATTGAAACAAGAACAAGGACAGTGACCTCTGGAATTCAGTGAAATAGAAAATTCTTGTAGTTCCTCAGGGTTTCATCCATCAGGTGACAAAAATACATTTTTTCTAAAACGGACATAGGGAAAATGAATGGTCATCAGGTATATCCACTTTTGTGACCAAAACTTGCAGCCTTTTGATATTATACCATGCATGTGCAGAAAATTTGCATGTTTGATCCAGTTTCCATTTGTCAAACAGCACTGGTGAAGCAGATTTTACTTGTGGTACCAATGATTTAACAAGACTTATTCACTGTTATTCCCAGTTATGATGCCAGCATTATAACCTCTGACAGAAGCAGTCAAATTAGAGTGGTCATATTTCCCCTTATCTCAGTATAATACCAGCAAGAGGATTAAGTAAGTAACTATAAGTAAAGCATCAGTGGTTAATAATTAATCCCACTTCTGTAGCCAACTCTCAGATATTTGGTCAGCTGATCGATATCCAAAGCACTGCACCATCAAATAAAACTTGAAAACCTTAGTCCCACCTTTAGCACCAACTTTCAGATAACCTGGGCATAAAAATTCAGGTTCTGGCAGCATAATGCAAAAATGGTTCATTCTTATCCCACTTCTGAACTATCTATCAGATATTACTTGATATACTGGGCATCCAAGGTCTTACACCAATAACAACATTACTTAACAGTAGTCATCACAAATCCAATATTTGGTGCCATCAAAAAAGGTTGATCATGAGAAATCCCACATCTGACACCATGTTTCAGTTAAAATAATCATCTGATATGTTAGGTATTGCATCATCAAACAACACTGGTTACTGTTGTCCCTCTTCTCACACCAACTGTCAGATAATTTGGTTATCAGGGATCCAAGGTCTAGCACCATGAAATAAGACAAGCTAACAGCAATCCCACTTCTGATACCAACGGTTAGGCTTGGTTGGCAGTTATAGTCCAGATCTGAAGAAAAGGTATCATAACAAACTCATGGTGCCTTTCACAAGTGGTTGCCAAAAGCACACCTTTCAGCTTAATTTACAAAATGGAATGACAGTTCTAACTACATTTTACAGGCAGAAAGAAAAAAAAGGGTCACCTTGTTTTGCAGGCAGTTCTATAGATTTTCAGATTTTAGGTGCACTAAGGTAGTAGAGAGAAGAATATGTTCAGAGGAGCTTGAGTAAAGGTTGCTTTTATTGGTGGCGTATGTCATAGGTGTGGGGCCTTGGACAGCTAGAAGAAAGTGTTGTCTGTTCCTCCCCATATTGAAAAAATAGCAGCTTGGATATACTCCCATATATAACAACTATTTTGCAATACACAAGGATAATGTCCCAATTGTGGTGCTAATCATTGTATTTGCACATGATGCATTAAAATGAACTTTTAAATAGCACATTTGTCTCACATATCACTTTCTTAAATAAGGTTTGACTCCTTTCAACTGATGCAATTGCATTTGCTACTCTTCAAAGAAGGGTTAGCATAAATTAATTTTACTTTTTAAATTGTCCTATATTGCCACAATATCATCTATTATAAGTGCTGACTTTTACCTTCTAGTGAATTAAATGTAAAAGAAATATCATCAAAATGTGTACAGAGGTGTCGAAAACAGTGCAATGATTACCGTAATATTGTTTGAAACTGATATGTAAAATATGTATTACAATTTATGATGTTAAAGTTAAGTAGCCCTTTGCTCATTTCATCTGTGTCTGTGTTTGTAAAAAAAGGTTCCCACACCTATGCATATGTTTAGACTATCATGCTGGTTTTATATCTGTTTTGTTAATTTATATGAGTCTGGTTAGGTTTATTTTATTTGATGGATCACTTTTTGCAACTATACTGCCATGTAATGTATGTATGTACATGAATTAGCTGATAATGCCTTTTTTGGTGTTTGTTGATGAATGGAACATGTTTAATGGATTTTAGTATATAAATGTTTGTGTTAATGGTAAAAGTGTACAAGTGTTCTTTCACTTGCCTGTTGGTGCTTTGCCCTATGTATAAGTGTTTAAAATTTGCTGGTGTATGAGTGTGCAAGGAAATATGTAAGGTACACAATAGGTCCTTCACCAGATACAGTTTGGTTTTCAGTAAATTGTTATGACTGTATATTTTTAAAAACAAAAAATGCATTTAATCATGTATCATATTATTTGGGACATATTTGATCATTAAGTTTCAAGTTTTGTCTCTCAAAAAAAAAAGCTAAGTAACATTATATATTTTTGTACAGGATTTTGTGGGTATAAACAGATTTTTTAAGGAAAGTGAAACTTAAATAGAATCAACCAGGACACCATGAATGTGGAAGGTTCATTTTATTTATTGATTTTTACCATATTCAGTTTGAGCAACAATAAAATTTTAATATTTATGCCAATAACATCCAATGATTTTATAAAAATTTCACTCTTTTGAATTTGCCAAAGGATGGATGGAGGGGGGGGGGAGGGGGGCAGTAATAAATTTAAACATATAGTACAGTCAAAAGTTACTGATTATGCATACAGTCTCTGTCCTTGACACAATAAATTGTCTCAACATATCACAGAAACATACTTTATTTTCAAATATGACTTAGTTTTATTAAATACTTTGCAAAAGTGTGTTGTTGGTTTCTGTGTATAGTCATTGAGCAAGAGTCATATCGTTTGTACAAAAAAAATGTTTACTTTCGCCTTCATTTTTATTCTCATTTTTTTAAATGGAAACAATGTATAGGGTGAGTTTTAGATTTTGTTTTAGTTGATTAGTCGAGTGCCTCATTTTTCTGTAACTAATTAATTAATGGCTGGTACATTTACAGTTGTTTTCATTTATCACAGTTTTGTGTAGAAATTAGATTTAAGGTGTTTATCATTAATTTATACATATTCTTTACTATATAATGCAATTAAAACTAAAATAATATGTAAATAATGATAATATTTAAATGATGATAATAAATCAGTGGAAATCAGGTTAACTTATGAAATCAATGTAAACAGAGCATGCAGTTAGGGCAAAATGTTTGGTATCAATGATTTGTAAAAGTGAGATAACAACATTTCCTTATGAATGGCAGCTGTATTTACTTCAATAAGTAGGTTAGGAAAGGGATGAAAAAAATGGCTTCCTGTCTTGATTAAAAGTAAACTAAAGAAAAACTTAGAAAAGGTATGCTATCAGTCTCTGGGGGATGGGGGGGGGGGGGGGGGGGGCTAGGGGCTATGGTGTTGGATATTCACACACATCCCCCCCCCCCCCACCCACCCATATCAATAGACACTACCTTCAGGTTGTTTTACAAACCCATCTTCCTAGAATTCTGAATCATAATATAGGGTATTATTCTTTAACTGTAAATTTTTCTCATTCCAAATCCTGATTTCCTTCACACATTTTCTTCATGACCATTTAGGTTTGTTAATTTTTGGAAAAGCACACCAACTTTGAATTCATTTTGATGTGTCCATGCATAAATTTCAGTTTAAGGTTCAGATCATATTGCAGGTATAATGCAAAATTACCTCTTTTTCAAATTTTATAATTTTCAAAACTCCTTCATTATTTGGAGGAGACAGGTAAAATAATATGTTTATATACACAACCATTATATAATGTTAAATTAGAAAGTAATCATTCTCCAAATCCTCACATTTCAGATAATTGATGTTATGAAAGATGCAGCATTTCAGTTATTGAGAGATTTGTTAGCACAATGGATTTTTGTGAATATTGTTTCCATAGTTACAGTCACGAGGTACTGCAGGTTTAATTGTATTTATGTACAAAGTTATGATTTATAAGAAATGATTTATTTGTATAAATTGTGTGTACAGTTTCATGTTAAATATGTACTTATTTAATGTAAATCTTTTCTTGTTCACTAATCTGGTTTGTTAATATAATCTAGCTGGTTTAATTAGAAAAGCCATGACATTTTATTTAACTGTGGCATAAATTATTTGCCAGGTTGTCACAGTGGACATTTTAGTAAATTTTTATCTTGAGGCAGCAATCTTTGCAAAAAATCCTTATATTCAAACTAATACAGAGTTGTTTTAAATTCATGTCACTACTTGTGTGTGTGTATATATATATATATATATATATATATATATATATATATATACATACATACATATACATATATATCACTCTTAACCTTGTGCAGAGTTTAAAAAGGCATATACCATATATGGTCAAATATGAACTTTTGGATTTATTATAGAGATTTTTTGCCAGGGATGTTATCTTAGGCTTTAGTTTAGTTGTATAAGAGATGCAAATAATAGAGTCTAGTAATTAATGTCTGTGTTACCTTTTAAAAAATTCTCAGCCATATCAGCTATGTTCATCAACCAGTATGAAATAAACTGACAATTATAGTCTGTTAATGAATATTTTGTTCATAACAAACTATGTCATTGTAAATTCAAAAGAAAAATTAAATTAAAAAAGTCATGGTCAGCTTTGTTTTATTCAATTTGTTTGTTGAGTATTGCCCGGTGTAAGAAATGAGTGTGTCCATAAGGGCAATCACGCATCTAACAAGGATGGAGTACCACCTGTGGTGTATTTTAATCCATCTTTAGCCAACTCTCTGTGCTCAGACTACATTCTTGGACTGGTGCCAACACCTGGTGGTAAAACCCAGCAAGCTTTGATAATTCAAGCACTGGTTTAAAGCCAAGGAGATCTAGAATGACTGCAGTTTGGCAGTACAACATTAGGAGTGTAGGAAATGTCCTCTGATATCATGTATCTGCAAGTATAAGTTAACCAATCAGATCCAATTAATCTTTCTCTGACCAATTACTGTTTCACCATACATTTTTATCTCAGCTGACTAAAAGCAATTTGAGCAATAGTTCTGGTCCATGGTCCATGTCATTCTGGTCATGGTCATGCTGCCTGTCTGTCCCTATGTTAGACTGGCACATTTTGAAACCTTTAGACCTACAAATCCAAAATTGGGCATGCTGTTAGATGTCCCCAAAAACTCCTACCAAATTGAACATTGGGTCAATGCGACTTTGTTCCTTTGAAAAATCATGTAAAAACCTCAATTTTTCATTAAAAACCTATTATTACACTTCAGGACTGCCTAATATCAAAATCACTGATCTGTTTATAGTGAACCTGTGAGGTTATGTGATGGTTGGAGTTGTCTGTCGTCTGTCATTTGTTGTCTGTATGTTAATGCATTCTATCTCGAAAATGGCAGGAGCTTACATCGAAAAATCAGACATCTAAAAAAAATCTATTGGATTTGGCTTATTTTTTGGCTACCAGCATTGACTTCAATTTTACAGGGAAAAAGCTAAGATATTTCACAGACATAATCAATGAAACAATCTGTCTCACGTTTGTTTGAGTTGTTTCAGTTCAGCGGTATTGAGGTATTGGTGCTGCCACCTGTATGGACCTCGGGGGTTATCTGTCATCAGTAAATTAACAAATAATTTCTCAGGAATAGCAGGAGCTAGCATCAACAAATTTTATGCAAAAATCTGTCACATGATTTATGTTGTGGTACTGAGCTTTTTGTGACACAACCTGTATCAACTTAATTTTTATGGGCAGAAAACTAGAAATCCTTAAAAAATCTTCTTTTTTGAAATCATTCTGCTACATTGTTCAGTATTTCAAAGAAATGATCTCAGAGACGAACACTCTAAAATTTGTTCAAATGGTTTTGGTTCGATGAAATTTTGCCAAGTTACAGGATTTTGAACTTGGTCATTTGGCCAAGTAAGTATACTAACATAACAATCTCAGAAACGGCAGGAGTAATCATCACCAAAATTAATGCAAATGTTGGTCATATGACTCATATTTGAAATTGAGGTACTGGTGTAGCGCCAGATCAGCCCTCTGACATTACGGCCAGATCCCTGCCCTGCCAGACCCTGAGTCGTGTTTGTCATGGCTAGTACTGGTGGTGCCACCTGCATCCACCTTTTTTGTACAAGGGTCATCAGTCATAAGTACATTTACATAAAATTTCTCTGGAACAGCAGAATCTAGGTTCACCCAGTTTTATGCAAGTGTTTGTCACATGAAACATATTTGAAACTGAAGTTTTTTTGGTGCCATCTCCATTGATCTGTTTTTTTTTTATTTTTTTCTGGGAAAAAAAAAATGTTGTCCCTTTCATTTATGATGAAACTGTCAAGTTGAATTGTTTAATTTTTCAAAAGAATTATTCCAGTGTAAGGTTCTTTTGGTTGTGTAGGAAAAGACCAGCTTTTCCGGTTTTTGGTAGAGTTATAAAAAGCTGAAGTTGGTTTTGTGGGCAAGTAAGCCTCTATCAAACTGAGAGCTGAAATAGTTTACTCCTGCAAAACTGTTGTTTCAAATTCTGTAACATTGCTCAAAAATAATTTTCAGGTGGCCTTTCATTCAAGTATACTTAAATGATTTTTGGCTGATTTATTATACCTTAACAATGACAGGAAGGTGAGATACTTTGGTAAAGAAAGCTAGTAGATTTATTGTAGTGACAGACTGAGCTGTTTGGGTATATAAGCAGAGCTGCACAGGCAACATAAATAATTGGTGTCCATATCCAGCCTATGTGTAAGGTAAATCCATGATTAAAATATATAACTTTATTCTGATTTTGCTTTAAATATGCATCTGTTATTATTCTAAACATTTTGATTTAAAAAATCTTAGGATTATGTTCGCTTGAAGAAAGCAAAAGTCTTTCAGTATGTGTAAACAGATTTACCAACAAGCCTAGATTGTGTCTGTATCTATAAATAGCTTGGCAGAGTGCCAACTGTTTCAGATTTGGCAACAGCCCAAAGGTCAGTCTGGGTATATTTATAGCTTTCACAGACTGCAAACTGTTTCAGATTATGCAACAGGTCAAGAGTTCACTCACTATAGTCAGATATAGGTCAAGAGTTCACCCAGGTACAGGACAAGAATTCTGTGAGTGCACACTGAGTTTGCCAGGGGTCATAAGGTCAGTTCAGCTCCATTTCCTCAAGGCTGCATGTGATCACCTCATGGGTGCCATGCCCCTCAAGGCTGCATGTGGACACCTCATGGGTGCCATGTCCCTCAAGGCTGCATGTGGACATCTCATGAATGCCTCTAGCCCTGAAAACTCTCAGGGTTCTTAAGTTCAGTTAAGTTTCTCTTTGCTGGGCTTGAGGTATTGGTCTAAAATTTGGCATGTTCATTCATCTTGGAAAGTTTTCTCATAAACCAGATAGGTGGCACCACTTACCTTTCCGTTTTCATAGGATAAATTAATGCCTGTTTCTAAGGAGGGATTTGAAATGTTTGCCCAAAATTATGCATATCCATAAATCTTGATCTCCTTGATCTTGTGTCCAAGACTGGTGGTGCCATCTGCAATTGTTTTCCTGTGGCATTCATCCATACATGTGCTTTTGATGAAAATTGTTCATATCTCAGGAGTTGGTCAAGGTATTGGTCTGAAATTTTGCATGTTTATTGTTACAAGTGCTCTTTTTATAGTGTGACACGGGCGTAACTCGTGTTGTGACACCCTTGCCGGGCTGTTTGTTACATTTGCAGATAAATCCATACTGGTTGAACTCTCGTTGTCATGCTAGCCTTGGGCTTTCTCACCTGGTTGTGAGTCACATGTGGACCCTGGTATGTAGAGATACACACAGTGATGTTCTTCTAGATGATTCCTGTAATGCGTTTTATGGTGTTGTGTAAGATCTTTTAGACTGTTCGAGAAGTGGAAAATTCTCGGCTTGGGGTGAAGAGTATATAAAGGGGCTGTGTTTTAGAGCTGAGAGAGCAGCAGAGAAGATTTCTAGCGGACGCAGAAGTGTGTGTCAGTTTCTGGAACCTTATCCAATGAGTGCGGCAATTATAGATTTTTGTCAGACTTTCTCCTGGATTTTGTACATTTTGACTTTAGTTTACTTTCTGGATTGTTACAAGAGCTTTAGACTGGACTGTCATTCTCCGAGAGTATACATTTAAAGAACTTATCGTTGTGACGGTGATGGTATCCAGGTACTGTGCACTTTGTGTATTTTACTGTGTGATTGTATTGATTTGTTGTTATACCGCTGTTTTACTGTATAATTGTATTGATTTAGTGTATTGTAATGTTAGGGTAGTTTAAGAATAAACTATGGTTATTTGTTAACAAAAAAACCACTGACTTCTTTAATCATTCCCCTAGACATTTCACGCTGCCTAGTGTTACAGAATCTGATTTTTTTTATCTCCATTACAAAATTTGTGATTATCATGCATACGTGATCTGTTTATATTAGGTTCTGTAACATTATCCATCTTTGAAAGTTTTCATGTACACAAGACAGGTGGCACCATGAATCTTTTGTTTTTTTTTGTAGAATAAATAAATGCCCTCTTCTCAGAAGTGATTTGCATGATTGGCCTGAAATTATGCATATCCATATATCTTGGACTCCTCCATCTTGTAATCAAGATTGATGATGCCATCTACAATTGTTTTTGCGAGGCCTTTCTCTGTACAGTGATTTTGGTAAAAATTGCTCATATCTCAGGAGTTGGTCAAGGTATTGGTCTGAAATTAGGCATGTTCATCTATATTGGAAAGTTTTCACATATACCAGATAAGTTGTGCCACCTACCTTCTGGTTTTTGTAGAATAAATTAAATGCTCTTTTCTCAGGAGTGATTTTCAGTTTTGGCCTAAAATTGCGCATATCCACAGATCTTGGACTCCTCCATCTTGTTTACAAGACTAGTGGTCAGGGGCGTAGCCAGGGGGGGGCCTCAGGGGGCCATGGCCCCCCCCCCCCCCCCATCGCATCCAGTACTCCCCGTCCTTTTGGAATTTCACTTAATCTAATACCAATATATATATATATATATATATACATAAGGTTGCCTTTGCTATAAGTGGCGTGTCCAGCGGGGGCGCCTTCGGCACGCGGCCACCCGTTGAGCTGCAATATCTCTCATTTTATCCAATTTTCAAATTTTTGTAATTTATTTTCGTTTTTCATATTTCTTTTTTATTGAATAGCTATTAGATTTGATTAAAGTTATCTGCAGTTTATTTCTTTCAAATTTATTAGTTGAGTATAAGGATATTTATGAACAGCTGCAGAACACCTGCAGGGCACCAGGCCCTGGATGGGGTCAACCTTGAACAATCTCACGGTTCCTCTGGTGATACCTGTACTGATCTGTGGTCTTAGCAGTCTTGTGTGCTATCGAGACCACGGAACTCGGTAAAATGAAAATTTTAACATAAGACTTCAACCTATCATTTATTTCACTCCGAGCATTACATTTAAAAGATAATATTTTGCAAGTAAGAAACGTAAATGCGCTTTTGCGCAACTGACTTGTTTGGAAACGATTAAAAATTTTATATCCTTGTTTAGAAGAAATATAAATATCAAATATTGAACATCTCTACAGTTTGACGGCATAATGCAAGGACATAAAAGAACAGTTTTTCAGGCATTATATGTTGAAAATTGCCTCAAAATGTCCTCTTTTCATTGCATAATCAAAAAAATTTTACCCTCACCAGGTACCTTTTACTAACCTTAATGGTTCATATTTGAAAATAAACATAAATATATTTTCATACACTAAAATATATAACATTTATTAATAATATTAATAATAATAAAATATATATATACATACATATACACGTATGTATATAAAAGTTTTAATAGTAAGCACCCCCCCCACCCCCCCCCCCACCCCCGTTTTTTTTAATTTCAGGATTCGCCGGCCCCCTCCCCTCCTTCAATCCTGGCTACCCACCTGGTGGTGCTGTCTACAAACGTGGCGTCCATCCACACATGTATTTTTGGTGAAAACTGCTCATATCTCAGGAGTGAGTCAATGTACTGGTCTGAAATTTGGCATGTCAATCCATCTTGGAGAGTTTTCTAAAAAAAAAAAACAGACAGATGGCAGCATGTGTTTTTGTTGAGTAAATTAATGCCCTTTTCTCAGAGTTTTATTTGACTATATTCAGCAGTGGTGTGACATACCACTCAATCCATCCATCACTTCACCCATACCACTCTGACTTCAGCGGAGACATGTTGTCACTTGCAGACTACCTGTGTTCTAGTTGTTTCATGTAACTGTGCACATAGCCTGACATTGGTTTAAAGTATCTGCCTAAAATTGATCATGTCCATACATCTTTGATGGCTTTCTCATACACAAGACTTGTGGTGCCACTTACAATCATTTTTGCATTGTGTGCATCCATAACATATTTTAGCAGTCATGTTTGTGTAATCAGTGGATGCACTCTGGTTCAAAATGTTCAGTGCTTGAATTGTACATATACATATACATATCAACATGTACTTGAAAAGTAGAGGTTCAGCATTGAAGCATTATACCTAATATATATCCCATTGCACAGGATCACATTAGGCTTGTAGGCCTTCTGAAATATTTCAGTAATTGTGAATAAACTTTTTTTTCCTGCAAGCACTGTTGAGTTATATAGAGAGATGTTGTAGCTCCCATCATTCCACGCCCACCCCCCTCCCCTGGGTCCTTGCCCTTTTAAACTAGGGATGTTAGTAATATTGTAATTGTATACATTTTATTAAAAAAAATGATGGGTATTATAGTGACCACATGGGTCATGACACTCAACTGACTAAGAAGACATTCACAAAAGTAATTTTATCATCTGCATGTCAAATTTTGTAGGTGGTATCTCCAATCAACTGTAGCATCGCTCAAAAGATATGAGAAACAAAGACCTAATTTCAGGTTTCTAAGGAGATTTTTCATGGATCTACTGTATCTGGATGTCAAGATAGAAGATTCTAGGTGCAATGGTTACAATTTCTGCCCTGTTGACGTACGACTGCAGCTTTAAAGGTCTCAAAAATAGAGATAAAAAACTTTAAAAATTTGAAAAAAATCCAGGTGGCATCACCAGTCTCCAAGAACTGATTAAACACTCCATGATGCATGCAAAGATTCATGGTGATCAATGCATTAGTTGTTCAGATACTGGAACTTTTTTTTATCAAAGTTTTAATTATACTTAGGGGTATTTACAAGGCCTATAGCTCAAAGCATATGAGTAACAGAAACCTAATTTCAGGTTTCCAAGGAGATTTTTCATGGACCTCCCTCAATGTTAAATTAGAATATTCTAGGTGCAATGGTTATGATTTGTACCCTGTTAACTGAAAAACCCTGTGAAGGTAGAAAAAAATCCAGGTGTCGCAACCAGTCTGCAGGAACTGTAAAGCAGTCCATGATGAAAATGTATGCAGTAATCCTTGTGATCAGTGCATTAGTTATTCAGATACCGGAGCTTTTGTACCAAATTTTTAATTATTCTGGTAGGTACTTCTGATTTTTTATGCACCTCCCTGGATGTCAAGTAAGAAGATTATAGGACCAGCTATTACGATAAGTGTCTTATTAACAGATGAACGCATCTTTAAAGGTATCAAAATTAGAGAAAAAATGTGGAAAAATTCAGAAAATACAGAGGGCCCCACCAGTCTGCAGAAACTGATGATCATTGCATGCAAAGAATCATGATGATCAATGCAGTAGTTGTTCAGATACTGGAGCTTTTGTATCAAATTTTTAATTATTCTGGGGGGGGGGGGTACTTCTGAGCCCCACAGCTCGAAGGATATGGGTAACAAAGACCTAATTTCAGGAGTTTTTTCATGGACCACCTGGAAATTAAGAAAGAAGATTCTAGGTCCAATAATAATAATTTGTGCCGTATAAACGGACAACCACATCTTTGGTCTAAAAAATAGTGAAAAAATGTGTAAAAATAAGGAAAAATACAGGTGGCAGCAGCAGTCTGCAGATGACAAGCTCCATGATCAATATGCATGTAAAGTGATCAATGAATTATTAGTTCAGATACTGGAGCTTATATGTATCAAAATTTTAGCTTTATAGCTGACTGAAAGTCAACTAAAGGTAAGTATGGCCCTTGTCAGCCGTCCGTCCGTTAGCAGGGCACAAATCATAACAGCTGGACCTAGAAACTTCTTAGTGTACATACTGGAAGGTCAATAAAAAATCTCCTAGGAAAATGGAAATCAGGTCACTGTGACCTATATGCTATGTGGCTAGTAAGTTCCCCCAAAAATTATTAAAAATTTGATACAAAGCCTCCAGTATATTGATAAATAATGCATGGATTGCATGGAATGCATGAATCTTGCCTTGAATATTGACCATGACTAGCATATTTTCCTTCATTCTGGGACTGCCAAATTATATTGATACTTTCAGATTCACAAATGTGGTTTCATCTGTCCTGTAACCTTGTGTGTTTATGAGGAACCTGCTTGAATAAGTGGATGCTCTATATTAATACCCTATCAGTCTGTTTGTCTGTTCATCTTTCTGTATGCCTGTCAGATTTGAATCCTGATGATAACAGTCTGGATTGACATGGATTTCAAACTGACTAATATATGGTCCACCTCTAACACAAAAGCTCTATTGATTTTCAGGTCATGAGGTCAGGATCGCAGGACCAACATATTTAGAAAGAATGTGGATGCATTTTAAGCCAAAGTTTTCATCCCAAACCTTCCATCTTGCACTTATAGCTGACCTGCCAGTAGGGAAAGAAGCTAGTTGATTTTGGGTCAAAGGTCAAGGTCACAGGGGCCATCTGTCTGCATATGTTTCTTGATGATAACTCCAGTTAGGATTGACATATTGGTTTCAAACTTGTTTTATATATGAACGACCAACTATGTAAGAACCCTATTGATTTGGAGGTCATGAGGTCAAAAGTCCAGGTCACAGGACCCTCTTCTTTAAAAAGATTGTAGAGGCATTTTAAGCCAAACTTCTCATCCTAAACCATCCGTCTAAACCATCCTGCCAATTGGGGAAGGTTCCTTTTGATTTTGGGGGTCAAAGGTTGAAGTCACAGATCCCATCCATTCAAAAATTAGTTTATGGATGATAACTCTAGTTTGGGTAGACAGGTCAATTGGCTTCAAACTGATCACTGGATTCATATTTCCGAAAAGCTCATAAAAATATCCTTATAGACAAATTCAGCTGAGCGTCGAGACCAATGGGTCCCTAGTTATTTATTCTGGGGGGTACTTCTGAGTCAAGTTAGAAGATTTTAGGTCCAGTAGTTATGATTTGTGCCCTGTTAAAGGATAGATGGACAGACAGACAATTAAACAGACAAACTTTCAGTCAGCTGAGCTAACAATTGGATTTAATTAATCAAATGTGTAAACTGCTTAACTATCAACAATTTATGAAAAAGCCAACCAATGATCATGGTAACAGTATACATATTATGTTCACAAACTGCTCACATGCTTCAGTTTCAACATTAGAAAACAAATGGTCAGATCACAAAATATTATTTGCAACAATCTCTTACACATCAATAGGAACCAATCATATCAACCAGACATGGCCTATATTACCTCTTTCAGACTTTATCTCGATTTGATATTACCATTTTTTTAGATTTTTACCTTCAAGGTCAACTTCAGCTAAGCACAGTGACCCATACCAGAGTGTAATTCCCTTGGCAGATTGTGAAAGCATCTCTCATTGGGTGATGAGGGCTTAGGATAAAAATTTCTTGCCCATGTGATGAAAGGCTATTTAAAGTTTTAATTAACAGTAATTTCAAGAACTTGTCTGTTAAATTACCAGTTTTGAGAATAATAAATTATGTAATCACAAAAAGTATTTTTTTTCTGAAAATTTCTTTATCATGGATCAAGCACTTATTAAAAACAAAAGAAAAGCCATGGTTATACAAAACACCAGAAATAGTTTATTGTGCCCATGCCTACATTTTGGTCATTCAACTTTGATGGTTTCAACAATATACAAAATACATACATACATACAAACATCTCTCACACCACAATACCTGTAATAGTGTAACAGAAATTATTTCCCTGTAGACAAAGTCACTCAGGCCCACCACAACATGCACCTATCTCATGTAAATATTAAAGTTTTAACTTTCCCTTTTTAATAATCAAACATTTATAAATCTCCCTGATCCATGGGTATAGTGGAACGGGAAACCTTGGATGACTTTTGAATTATTTCCCATTTTATCCAAATTCGAACCTCATAGGTATTACCCTGATTTTTATCTTTATTTTATGAAATATTTACAAACACTTGATTCTTATGCACCTAAATCTCAAGAAGTACTCCAACAAAACAGGACATCATGAAACGTATGATGCGCTCTGTTAATGATATGACACATGATACAGTACATACAAAGTATTTCATAGCCAGATTCTCAAGATCTTGCATCTCATCCTTTAGTGGAACATACATTCCTCTATGAAAATTACTTCAGAACTGTAAAATAAATTTGTTTGCCAAGCAACTGCCTTGACACAAACAGCAACGACAGCTATCAGTGTTACTGGTACTAAAACGGCCCATTCTGTGGGTTTTCATATGGCAGACAGCCCATTCTTTTAGTTTTCTTATGGCAGACACCAAGGCAAATAGCATATCAGATGCACTGAACTCCAGGGGAATAGCCAATCAGATGGATTCCAGGCAAATAACCCAAACAGATGCATTTTAACTGTAATATCTCCATTATACAAATAAATCCTGGCTGCAAAACCATCCAGGATCCACTGTAATTTACACACGTCTGTGTTTCTAGAATATTTCTGTCAGTTTCTGCACAATAACCAACCCCCCCCCCCTTTTCTCTTGATAAATGTTATTAAGCAAAATCCTCATACATGCCATCCAACCAGCTGCTTAATAGATTTACATTTTTCGGGTGAACACTTTTCAGTCATATAACCTAAATGATATTAAATAATATTGCATTTAATGAAGCATTTAATTCACATTGTGTAAATATTTTTTAAATTCACAAATTCCATTTTAAAGCAAGAGCCTACCTATGTCTTGGGGTTAGAAATATATGAAGCATAAATTGTCTGTGACACATTGGGGTGGAAAACAGACTTGCTAAGCACCTTTTCATGGACAGACAATAAATTTGTTGATGACATTGGCTTCATCTATACTTTAAAAGTAACAGGGGTACTAGTCTATCAGAGATGTTACATCACAATATAAACTGGTCACATGATCAAATATTACACCACTACATATAAAAGACACGTCTGTGACTTAAAATCAGCACCTACATCCTAGTCACATGATCCATATGATAAATCACACAGTTCATTAGTTGGTCTGATTTTTTTATAATATTACCATGCAGGTGTACTGGTCACATGATATTTATGATTCATCACCAGGTGTACAAGTCATGTGACCTTAATGATAATATCACCAGGTGTACTTGTCACATGATCTTTATGATAATATCACACATCAGATTGGTCACATGATCATTATGATTACACCAGTAGGTGTACCAGTCAAATTAATTGAATAATAACATCACAAGACTATGTCAGACACTGTGTCTTGCATGATAAAATGCCCTTAGATATTAAAACATATTTAAAAGCTCAAGGCAACAGACATAAATACCATATGGTTGCCGAAAAAAACTTAAAGGAAACAATTTTAAAACTGTATAAATCTTAACTACATGCAATCTTATTGCAAACATGAGTGACCATTTTCCTGCATGATCTGAAAATGTTATAAGGAATAAAATGTTTGAATTTGTATTAATAATATGTCCCTGTCCAGAGAGCCTGATAAGGAGAAAACATATCTTAATCTAATTACTTATTATGCTCAAGATATCCTCAGTTTTTATAAAATATTGTAAACTTAGTATAAAAATATTCCCTTAACTGATCTTAACTTTAAACTGAACAACTTTTTCTTTGAAAATATTGTATCCTACTTTCTTATTTAAAACTACAGCTTTCTTTACACTTCTGTGCCTGAAATGTAGCAGAAATGATAGATAAGACCTGCAAATATATCACTGTATTGCTTTGGAGTAAGAAATTTCAGAATATGTAAAACAACATCTAAGATGGACCGTAATACATTCTTCATAACTGGTGTAATTCATGCACCAATCCACAGAAAATGATTGCTACTAGAGACAATGCATGCATACTCCCAGTAAGACCTGTAATCCACCAGTAAACCCCAGTAAGGCTTCTGATTAGCCAGTTTTATTTATGCATAATGCATTTCATATATATCCTCATCTTTAAGTGAACTATGATAAGATACCATCAAGAGTAAAAGACACTGCTGCCCTATAATTTATGCAGCTATGCTGCTAAAATACCATATAACATAGTGCCACTTTTTATCTCCTTGTACAACACTTATCGACTCACAGTAACATCCATAAGAAAAAAGGCAATACAGATAAATTCAGATGTGTAAAAATATACAAAGTATTGTATTCAATATACATATAAAATTATAACAGCATTAAATGTAACGTTTAGTGGCAGTGCACTTGCTGGTAAGGCACATTTGCATATGCAAATGAGCATGCAAATATTGAGCAACTTGCATAGGTGAAGTACAATAGAAAAAGCCATTACAAACAGAACACAGTCCATTCCTTCATCAGTTACAGGAATGTCAAGAAACGGTGTGACTATATTACATTTATATACCACAACATGACTGTACAGTATAAATTGTTAATACATTTCCTGTATTTGGCAGTAAGCTCAATTGTTCCATACCCCCTCAAAACTCAAATAAGTCACTTTTGCTATAAAAGTCAACCATTTCTAACCACAAGTAAATGAAGCATTAAAAAGTAATAAAAATACATAATATAGCAGCTAAATGATTGCGGATTCTGCATGAAAAATTGCAGAATGGCTTATTCTCCGAACTTTTCAAAGGTTGCTATTCAAAAGCTACATGACTTGACAGTAAAGGAATAATATCAATTATAATACTGGTCAGTTCCTCATCATGTTTTTCTGTTATACTAATATCCTGAGGAAACTTTGTCAAAATACAACACTTAAATAATAGTTCTTTAGCTCCACAGTAGATGTCACTGGCATTCAGTCTCAGCAAGACTACCTCACAATGGGTTAAAATTAGTCTTTTACACAAACACCAGGTGGCACTCAACCACCTGGTTTTTGTATTCTTTGACAGAGGCATGTAATTTATCTAGAATTTTGTAATGAAGCCATCTAACTCCAAATTCTAGCAAACCTGAGCATGTACACTAAATATTCTTATATTTTTGAATAATAGTTCCCTATAATCTAAACAATAACCAAGTTATTCATAAGGTCAATAATAGTTTAGTAACATTTTCTGTTGTATGTCCAGACATTGGAAGCTCCTTATGACATTTTCTTCCACATTTCTCACCAGTAGAGGGGCCTTGTATCATTTTCTGGTTCAATACTATACAAATTTTGTATTATCTAAATTTCCTCAGATTTATTTGGCAAAATTCCCTTTAAAGCGAGAAATATACAAGTTGATAATTACATTAATTATCATTTTATTGTAGCATTATGCATTTTATATCTACAAGGTAACTGTCTTGAATAAATGTTACTCTAAAAATGTGCCAAATAACTTGACAGGTGATTAATATTAGAAAACATGTCTTTAGTAAACACTGACATACATACATGGCTAACAGAAATCTGAATATAAATAATCTTCAGTTCTTACATTTCCCTCAAATGGACATGGCCCAACTCAGCACTAACTGAACACATGAAATTGAATTTCTGGTGGTAAAATAAAAACAGGTGGGTTGGGTTGCTATGGCAACAAAGTCGTTACACCAAAATGACTCTCCATACACAACATAATAACTCAAGGCCCCAAGGGCACAATATTTAGTGCATGCAGCAATGTTATAGTCATTCCCTTTATAAGGGAACACAGTTCCTTTGTTACATCTCAATTAACAGTGATATGTTGTAAATAAATATGGCAGGAGTGTTAATGGAGGGAGAATTCTGGCATGGACTACGTTTGTGCAGAGACTGTGCGTGAGACAGAGTAGCCGTTAGTGGTCACTTGGTTGCTGGTATTGAAGTTTGTGTACGTGTATGCTCCTTGGTAAGTGCCATTGGCTGCAGATACTGAAAAAAAAAGAGAAAAATTCATTTAAAAAATACATCTCCACTACAACATTTGTAAACCATATGAACACAGTGGCTTAGCCTAATAATAGGTTAGTATGCTTCTTGTGTATAAAAATAAAACAATAATTTAATTCTCTTTTATCAAACTGCAAACTCTAAAACCTTGTACGGATATGATATACACAATACAAAGCGGTGTTTAATTCACTATGAGATACCAAGAGATTTAAATTTTAAATTATCAGTATAATTTTGATCTTGAGGAAAAAAGTATAATTTTTTTAGATGTTTACAATACATTAAAGAAGCATTCTCTAGTTGCATTAATTTTAGCTGTACCCATAACATCTTTTTATTCCCCTTGTTTTACTTCATATCCTCTAGTAAACCTTGTATCTGAAATATTAGTCATGACAGTTCAACCTGAATGCTATTTTCATTAAGCTGGTGTTGCAGGATAATAGGCTGCTGTATGATGTTTTTCAACAGCTATTTCAAGAGCATTTGTATGAGCCATGACAAATCTGATCCCAAGGTGCTGCTGTGTGTATAAACAACAGATTACTTTTGTCTGATGCACAGACATACCACACCCATGCATTATTGGCCAGTTGAGCACCTGAGGCCCAAAAGAGGTTTGATGAAGGGATTATTTCTTAGATCTCAAGCGGTTTGTGACACCTTTGTATGTTGGTAAAGTTTTACCCTAATAGATTTATCTTCTTTAATTCTCCTATTTTTAACGATGTCTGACATCATGCCTTACTCATAAACAAACCAAAGAAATCAGTTAAAGGGAGTCTTCAGCTTTAACATGTTGTGTAACAGCCTTCAGAGAAGTTTTACCTATGTAACCTCATCTCACGTCTTTTAACAATCCCAATATATGAACAGTATTCCTCTGTCTCACCAAAACCAAAAATATAAGCTTTAAGAAGCATTCTATAGTTGCATTAAAATCAGCTGTACCCATAACATCTTTTTATCCCCCTCTTTTTAATTCATATCCTCTAGTAAACCTTGTATCTGAAATATTAGTCATGACAGTTCAACCTGTTAAAAGTATGGTGGAACCCCACAGTTAAAACCACCCCGGGGACAGACCAAAGTGGTCAGAATTTTTGGGTGATCGTATGTGTGAAATGCTATGTTACCCAAGTAGTTGCATTTGTTGGGCGGTCACAAGTTGGGTTTTACATTTTCTATTTTAAGATGTAAATGAAGTTTAAATATTTAGACCAAGATGTCCAACCTACCTTGCCCCATCTCATTTTGAGCATTACTTGGTGACGATACTATTGTGAGCGGGGACGGAATTCCTTGAGAGCTTGTACCTGAAGACATGGGTAGATCATGGTCCATTTTGAACACATCATGGGTTAGGTCTTCCAGGATTTCTCCCTATAGTAAGAGGGTCAATACAACATAAATAACAGTCTAATCCACAAGTCACATCTTAAAGTATGTAAGCATTTTATCTGTTCATGCTGAATCTATCATGTGATACAGGCCTTCTTGAAATATTTTATTTTATGAAGTTTGCTGTGGTTGTCTACAATACAGATGTTTCTTATTATGCTGGAGATAGAAATAACACTTAAAATGCTTATGCCTGAATGTCATGGCGAATATCTGAAACAGCAACTTCTACTGGTTTATTTATGCAGCAATAATCCAATCAGACATTTAAGCTTTCCTCATATACTGACTAGGTAGCTACCATTCAATATCAGATTTCACTTTCCTTCAGATGAACTGATAAACTGTTTATCAATTTTATATTCCTCATGATGGATGCAGAGGAAGGCTACATCCAAAGACACAAAGGAAACTTTACATTAGATTGTTCTAAATGCCTTTAGAACCAAAATATTTTGATTGAATGGGCTATTTTTCAATACATAAAGTCTTACTGGAGAGAGAAAAAAACTAGATGTGTCGGAACGACACTAATGCCCCCGCCTGGGGCAAATTAGAAACATTTGTTAAATTTTGTAAACAGGAAGTGTTGTATGGTCAAAAGTAGGTCAACAAGGGCAAAATGCAAACTCAATCTGTAAAGGGTCATTATCAAGCAACACACCAAAAATCAGGCCAGTATCTGCAGGCATTGTGAAAAAAAGTCCATATATGTGCATTTTTCATGAAAATTTCTGTCTTTCATGAAATTTTCTATGTTCAGGATCTGTCATATGATGAAAAATAGGTTAACTGGGAAGAAACGCGAACTTGATCTGTAAGTGGTCATTATGCGCCCACAGACCAAACATTACGCCAGTATCTGTAAGCATTGCATTGCGAAACTAGAATATTAGCAAAAGTTTATAAATTTAAATTGGAGAGGTATATACCATGTTTCATAACAATCCACCAAATGCTTCCTGAGAAATAAGCTCCCTAAGTTTTTTTCTATACTAAGCTCTGTGACCTTGAAAAGTAAACTTTGAACTTGACCAAGATTTTGTAAATATAATGCAATAGCACTGAAGAAATGAAGTTCCTGTGTTGAATACCTTTGTAGATATCCTGCACAAAAGGCCAAAATTGAAAAAATCCGATAAAATTTCATTAAAAAATCAGAAATTGCAGGTGGCGCCACCAAAATTGTGCAGGACATACAGACCATCAGTCCCAATGATCATAGTAAGTTTTGTGAAAATCCACACAATGGTTCCTGAGATATAAACTTCTGAGTGTTTTTCTATAATCAGCTCTAAAATGTAGAAAAATGGGTCAAGGTCACCCATCTTCGAACTTGACCGACATTTTATCAATATACATCTTCACTGATGAAATAAAATTCAAACGGTGAATCCTTTTAGAGATATCCCGCTCACAAGGTAAAAGTTAACTGACGCGGAACGGATGGACGGACAGACACCGGACAGACAGATGGACAGATGGACAGCTTGGGTGACGACAATAGCCCATCAGCCCATGAGCTGAGGGCTAAAAACGGCTGTACATGTGTATTTGTCATGAAAATTTCTATTTTTCATGAATTTTTCTAAGTTAAGGAGCCGTAAAACGGTCAAAAGTAGGTCAACAGGGACAAAACGCAAACTCGATCTGTAACTGGTCATTATCTGCCTACACACCAGAAATCAGGCCAATATCTGCAGGCATTGCGAAAAAAAGTCCGTACATGTATATTTGTCATGAAAATTTCTATTTTTCATGAATTTTTCTAAGTTAAGGAGCCGTAAAACGGTCAAAAGTAGGTCAACCTGGACGAAACGCAAACTCGATCTGTAACTGGTCATTATCTGCCTACACACCAAAAATCAGGCCAATATCTGCAGGCATTGCGAAAAAGTCCGTACATGTGTATTTGTCATGAAAATTTCTATTTTTCATGAATTTTTCTAAGTTTAGGAGCCGTAAAACGGTCAAAAGTAGGTCAACCAGGACGAAACGCGAACTCGATCTGTAACTGGTCATTATCTGCCCACACACCAAAAATCAGGCCAATATCTGCAGGCATTGCGAAAAAAAGTCTGTACAACTGTTTGATTTCGGAATGACGGAATGACGGACATGGGTAAAACTATATGCCCCGGCCACTTTGTGGCGGGGGCATAAAAAGAAAAGAGAAAAAAAGAGAATTCTTAAAACTGAATTGAATGATTATTTTTCTTTTTCAATGATACATAAAAGGTTTTTTTTTCATTATTATTAATAAATACTTTCTTCATTGGATTAAGGGAGGATCAGTAATTAGCAGTACCAACACTGAGGACATGGTGCTCACTCATGAATACAAGTATAATCAAGAAAGATTTCCTAGTCTGAAGGACAATTACTTTTTTGGGTGTGGCCTTGTTGAGATAACATATTTCTCACCTGTAGGGCAAGGTCATGCAAAGAGGGGTCCAAGGTCAGACCGTTGTCAAGGAGGTTGAGGTCATCTGCATTGACTGTACTCAGCAAAGTGTTGCCATTGCCCTCATGAACTTTGACCTCTTTGATTCGTATGACAGGGTCTGCTACAGGCTCTATGTGGATGGGTTCTACTTTGATCGGTGGGAGGTCGACAATAGGGGGCGCTGCTTCATAACCTGGTTTGTGTTTTGTCTCGACTTTGAATATCCCTCTTTCTAGCTGCTCCAAAATATCTAAAATATATTTAAGAAATGAGGTACACAACAGGTTTCAATATAAAGTGAAAACTGTCTGAGAGACTACTTGTCTAATAAGACAACCTGTGTATTAGGATCACTTCCGGCCAGTCCAAAGGGTGTTCTTATTACACAGGTTTCACTGTATGAAAATAACTATCATATCATTTTACAGCCTAAAAAATATCATTTTTTTTGTCTATGTAAAAATCTTCCAAGGAGTTGGGTAATTTCCATATAAAGGTAGAAGGGTTCTTAGTAAACAGTTTTAGCATGACTTTAAGAGGTAGTTTTATTGTAAATAATGTTTTTTACATAAAAAAGGAATGAAATCAGTGCAAATTTACTTTTTCACAAAAAAATTATTCAACAAACTTAAGTTACAATCATATACATTGTGTGAATATAATTTCAGAACTTTTCTCCTGCAAGTTTTTTCCCTCCCTGCACACAATGCACATCAGTATGGTCACGGAGTTGCCAAAGAATTTCAAATGTGTTTTGCACAGTCAATATGTGACATACTGTTACGATGTAATCTTCTTATATAAAGGCACAATGTATCTTGTACACTATAAATAAATTAACATTGAACTGACCTGGTTTAGCCATGGATTTTTTTATGGCAACTGGATCTTTCTTCCTCCATTTAGCGAGTTCCTCCTCCATTTTTTCGATTTTAACTGGGTTCAATCCCCACAAACATCCCTTCTTCGTGCTACCATTAGCTTTGGGATTCTCAATTTTCTCAAAGCACTTGTTGAGCGACAAGTTATGCCTGACAGAATTCTGAAACAAAAAGCAACATTTTATAATCGAATCCTTTTCAATTCCCTCAACTTTCTGCTGTAGGTAAGCCTACAAGAATACATAATTTGATTTGTATTAAATCTTTTACTAAAGATATAAGGGCTCTAACAATTGCAACCCTTGGATTATATTGTAATTAATTTGAAGCCTCCAATCAATTTGTTTAAATCTTATTTGCATGTACCATTCCGAAACCTCCTGCGAGCTGTCAACTTTGACTCAAATTGCTGTGATGTCCATCAGAATATAATATGTCAGAGACGAGATTAAAATCCAGGCGGATTTTAAATTCGCCTAGACGAGATTGCGATTGTTATCTCGCCCAGGCAAGATTGTGATTGTCATCTCGGCAGAAGGATTTTAAACTCGCCTAGACAAGATCACAATGGCAATCTCGCCTAGGCCAGATTAAAATCCATCATGGAACAGGCCGCATTTTAATCTCGCCTAGGTGAGTTTAAAAACTGTCTAGTGTCATCCAGGCAGGTTTAAAATCTGCCTAATATCACTTAGGCGAGTTTAAAATCTGCCTAGGCGAGATTAAAATAGTGATCTGATCTAATTTCCTAATAAATTATGCATTGTAATTGACGTATGAAAGATGTTTTCAGTCAGATTTTCAATATCTAACACTGAATGGTTATGTATAGTTCACATGAAATATATTTATTAATATGTACAGAATATTATATTATTAATGTAATAATTAACATTAATTTTTTTATTTTATATTTTTATTTATAAACTAGGTAATAAGAAACTTATATTGGTATTGTATATGGCATATTTAAATGATATATGATGTTTGCTGCTGCTGATTATTTACATAATAATTCTGTTGTCAATATTAATTTGAAGGGAAACTGGTATTAGTAATATTAGTAATGTAGTATTTTAAAAAGACAAAAGGAGACATAGCTCATTTATTATTTATCAATATAATTCAATGCATGTTCACATGCATAAATGATCTATTGATCTATGAATCTAGAAATCATATCTTTTCTGATATGATATAATACTGTACAAAAAAAAGGCAGTTATCTTGTAACACAGTCTACATAAATATTGAAGCTTCACAAAATCCCTCACAAAACATTAAAAAAAGATCAGAAGAATATTATATACATTAGAAGTAAAGACTAAATAAGACAAAGAAATATTCACATGCATACATCTGTGTATCAACTTTTACCTATTCTCATATAATGTTTAATTACCAGAAAAAAAAGGATGGTGTATCAAAGTCCATCATAAATACTGATACCCCGCATATTTTGTACCATAAGTGTACATGTTTTGACTGTTGAGTGTTGAATACCTGGGTGAAAAGAAACATTTGAACTAGATCAACCAACTAATTTGTTCTGTCTGTCCTGTAAGAATTATCAAATAGAATGATTGTTTATGTTAATGTGTAATACTCTTTAAATAATGAAGTTATATCTATCTAGACTAATTTATCTATCTGTCTATCTATCTATCTATGATTGATTCAGTATGCAAGTGGATGACTTTTTTCCCTCAGATTTGTTCTTCATAATATCTCAAAAGTGTGCCTCAATATACCTCTTGTTACTCGCTAATTGCCATATTTTAAATACAATTACAAATTATTTTTTTGTAAAAAAATAACAAGTGATATTGACAAACCCAAGGTTGTTAAGAAAACTGGGAAAAAAATAAAGATTTATTAATGTTTAGCAAATAGTTGGTATGATATGGATGCTGTAGACAACATGAAACCCATCAAAGGTGCAAGTAATAATCAAATAACTATTTCATAATTCTATTTCCAAAATTAATGTTAATTATTACATGAATAATTAATAAAATACTGTAAAAAGGTTAATTATTACATAAATACTATAATATTCTGTAAATATTAATAAATATATTACCTGTTAACTATATATAACCATTCAGTGTTAAAATATTGAAAATCTGACTGAAAACATCTTTCATATGTCAATAACACTGCTTAATATATTCGGAAATTAGATCAGATCACTATTTTAATCTCCCCTAGGCAGATTTTAAACTCGCCTAATTGATATCAGGCAGATTTTAAACTCGCCAAGGCGAGATTAAAATCCTGGCCTGCTCCATGATGGATTTTAATCTCGCCTAGGTGAGATTGCGATTGTGATCTCGTCTAGGTGAGTTTAAAATCTGTCTAGCTGAGATCACAATCACAATCTCGCCTAGGCGAGATCACAATCGCAATCTCGTCTAGGCGAATTTAAAAACCGCCTGGATTTCAATCTTGTCTCTGACATAATACAAATGTTACTGGTCTTAACTGTCCCCATGTGGCTACTGGTCCAATCAAGTGGCTTATTTAGAACAAGTTTTATTAGTAATATTCCTATCTGGATTCAGGCCTGTCCATCAGACTTAGTTGTTTTCCACCATATTCTTGTAGCCAGGTTTCCCATTCATTTTTTGCTACCTACCAGAAGTTGTCACCTGTGGATTCTTTATACCTGAATCTCTGTGTTCACTTTAACTTCACTATTAACTTGGGCATGCTTAAATCCATCACAAATTATGTCTAATTTTCTCACAGGAGGATTATCAAATTATTACCAATACCGTATCAAAGAGAGATATTAATGAGTAAAAAGGGACAAAAATATTTTAAGTTTAACCTACACTAAAATTAAAATATGATGTCAGTCATGTTGTGCTACCTTCAAACCCCCACTCTTATGAACCTGGATTTGATAATCAGGTCATTTGGTCTTTATTGTACCAGCATAAAAAAATGTATGTTTAGTCGACAGGTGTAAAACATGTGCATGGTTCACTTTCACTTTGGCAAAGTGTGAAACCCAGCTGATCAATTTTTTATGATAATTATAAGCTTAAGTAACCATGCAAGCAGATGTTTAAACTTAGATGCAATAAAAACAAATAAATTATACTTTTGGGTATAGTAAGTCCCAAATTTATAGTATCTGATCCTGGTGAACTAGAAAAAAATATAGGCAAATACATGTCTGATCTAGAAACAGCTAGCACCAGCATGATAAAAATACACCAAACAGGTTAAAACTTAGATGAGGTTTTTTAAATAATTCATGATATGAATCAATTATGAATGGACTTTCTTATCTAACACAAATATGATGCATAAATGGAGCATGCAGTATGTTTATCTAACCTTACTGCATATTTATCATTTATATGACACATCACCCAGTCATGTCAGCACTTGTCTCTAATGGGAGAAACCTGAACGTCACCTACATGCACAAGCTTGAGTCATTCTGATGCTTTAAATAGCATGATGAAATACCATAAACTTCCCAACACCTGGCATACATGTTAAATTATTCAGGTGCAGTCTCTTTCACGATTAAATAAATTGTATTGGATAATTACCATGGTTTTTATCAACTGGAATATTACAGAATTTTCTTATTTGAAAATCTCTTAAAATGACACTTTGTCACAATTTTGACATTTTCATAACCCCTGTATTTTTATTTAATATTGTTAATTGAGCAATTTAATTACAAGTAACTGGGTCAACCACTCATCTCAATTGATTTGAGGACAATTGCTTTGTAAGTGGTGTATGTTGAAATTAACTGGGAGGAAATTGAAAGTGTATCTTGGGTAGAATATGTTAGATACATTAGTTTTTAAATAAAGTTATGTAAACACATATAAATTTTATACATGTGTAAGTTTTCACTGGTGTAACTGAAGGTAAGTCCCGCAGGTTTTATACATAACATTAACATTAATAGGTATGCAAATAGCATAGGAAAATTCCACGATCATTAATCTCAGGTAAATTTGTTTATCATAATAAGAAACAGCATATTTTTAAAACATTTTATAAATCCTTTTCTGTAATATTATGTAGAATTGTCCTACTCCCAAATTTTGCAAATTTCTATTTTATTTTAACACACCCATAAGGACAATATCTATAAAAGACAAATAAATCTCATGCAAGTATGCACAGGTGTGGAGATGAGTCGTGACCTACTTTTGTGGGAAAAAAACATGTTAACATGTCCTTGTAAACACATCATCAAGAATTCTGCCCTTGAGATATTTATAAACCTGCAGTCACTCATGTTGTTTCTCTCACTGACAGGGATAAAAACTCCACTGACCTGGAAAAACCTACGAATTGTAATATACACCTTGACTGAATCAATGGGAAACAACATATGAATTTAAACATGAGCTGTGTCCCTCACTGACCTTAGTACTAGCGCCTTTACAAAGTGGACCACATTTTGCTGGAGATGTGCAAAAGCAGGGACTGAAACTTTTACGGTATCATCCCTGGGGTCTTCATTTAAAATCAGTTAAAAAGTTTTTTTTTTACTGCAGCATCACCACTTAACAATCTTTATTTAAATTCTATTGAAGTTGATATTAGAGTAATTAGACCCAATAAAGAATATATCATTATAAACCTAACAGTGTCTGAACACATATAAATTGTCTGTTTCATTCTGCTTTAATTGTAAATGAGTAAAATGTTAAAAATTTAAACTAGATGTGTCGGAACGACACGAATGCCCCTGCCTGGGGAAAATTAGATACATTTGTTAAATTTTGGAAAGTTGTATGGTCAAAAGTAGGTCAACAAGGACAAAATGCAAACTCGATCTGTAAAGGGTCATTATCAAGCAACAACCAAAAATCAGGCCAGTATCTGCAGGCATTGTAAAAAAAGTCTATATATGTGCATTTTTCATAAAAATTTCTGTCTTTCATGAAATTTTCTATGTTCAGGATCTGTCATATGGTGAAAAATAGGTTAACTGGGATGAAATGCGAACTCGATGTGTAAGTGGTCATTATGCGCCCACAGACCAAACATTAGGCCAGTATCTGTAAGCATTGCATTGCGAAACTAGAATATTAGCAAAAGTTGATAATCATTTATAAATTTAAATTGGAGAGGTATATACCATGTTTCATAACAATCCACCAAATGCTTCCTGAGAAATAAGCTCCTAAGTTTTTTTCTATACTAAGCTCTGTGACCTTGAAAAGTAGGTCAAGATCACCCATCTTTGAACTTGACCAAGATTTGTAAATAAAATGCAATAGCACTGAAGAAATGAAGTTCCTGTGTTGAATACCTTTGGAGATATCCTGCACAAAAGGCCAAAATTGAAAAAATCCGATAAAATTTCATTAAAAAATCAGAAATTGCAGGTGGTGCCATCAAAATTGTGCAACACATACAGACCATCAGTCCCAATGATCATAGTAAGTTTTGTGAAAATCCACACAATGGTTCCTGAGATATAAACTTCTGAGTGTTTTTCTATAATCAGCTCTAAAATGTAGAAAAATGGGTCAAGGTCACCCATCTTCGAACTTGACCTTATTTTTTATCGATAAACATCTTCACTGATGAAATAAAATTCCAACTATTAATCCTTTTAGAGATATCCCCCTCACAAGGTAAAAGTTAACAGATGCGGAATGGACAGACAGACAGACACTGGAAAGACAGATGGACGGACGGACAGCTTGGGTGACGACAATAGCCCATCAGCCTATGAGCTGAGGGCTAAAAACGGCTGTACATGTGTATTTGTCATGAAAATTTCTATTTTTCATGAATTTTTCTAAGTTAAGGAGCTGTAAAACGGTCAAAAGTAGGTCAACCGGGACGAAAGGCGAACTCGATCTGTAACTGGTCATTTTCTGCCCACACACCAAAAATCAGGCCAATATCTGCACACATTGCGAAAAAAAGTCCGTAAATGTGTATTTGTCATGAAAAGTTCTATTTTTCATGAAATTTTCTTAATTTAGGAGCCGTAAAACGGTCAAAAGTAGGTCAACCGGGACGAAACGCGAACTCGATCTGTAACTGGTCATTATCTGCCCACACACCAAAAATCAGGCCAATATCTGCAGGCATTGCGAAAAAAAGTCTGTACATGTGTATTTGTCATGAAAATTTCTATTTTTCATGAAATTTTCTTAATTTAGGAGCCGTAAAACGGTCAAAAGTAGGTCAACAGGGACAAAACGCGAACTCTATCTGTAACTGGTCATTATCTGCCAACACACCAGAAATCAGGCCAATATCTGCAGGCATTGAGAAAAAAAGTCCGTACATGTATATTTGTCATGAAAATTTCTATTTTTCATGAAATTTTTTAAGTTTAGGAGCCGTAAAACGGTCAAAAGTAGGTCAACCGGGATGAAACACGAACTAGATCTGTAACTGGTCATTATCTGCCCACACACCAAAAATCAGGCCAATATCTGCAGGCATTGCGAAAAAAAGTCTGTACAACTGTTTGATTTCGGAATGACGGAAGGACGGACATGGGTAAAACTATATGCCCCGGCCACTTTGTGGCGGGGGCATAAAAAGCAGTGTTTTTCCAAGTGCATAACTGACTGTGCCCATTTTCAATTGGATCAAGTGTTAAACTAAATGATGATATTTCCTGACAGTGACAATATTTGTTTGCTCATCTATGATGGTCCTTTATACTTTATAGTTTTTCATATGAATATTAAAAGAAATGTTTGAAGCTAAATTCATTTTAAACTTGGTGAAACTTATTTCTTTTGAAGAATAAATTGGCCTGACAGGCTGTAATCTGAAATGATTTCTCCTACAATCCCTAGAAATAAAGGCAATGTAAACCCATTTTCAAAAATTTTAAGAGATTTGGATAAATGTAACCTGTATTCTGGATTCTTTTATCTCACTATGTATGCTTGTACTGGTGTCCTTAATTAAAATTTTTCAAACCCTAGCTGGTCCACTTCATCTAATGGGTTGTCCAGGCTCTAACTGTTTAACTTCTAAAATATCAATGGTAAATCCATATTACAAATTCAGCACTCTATCCTTTGGGATATATGCAACACAAGACACAAACGTGGGCTTGTGAATTCATGGCAGGGACGTGAAATCTGCAGACTGCATGCCCTACTGGTCTGTGATTTGCCAAACAAATTTCAACCCCTGGAATGGTCTATCAACATGCCATAAATATATGTTTGAACATGACATTTCTAATTTGCCCCATGGCAGGCCATCAATCACGTAACAACAGTCTAACATACAGCAACAATGGGTCACATATGACATTCACCAGTCACAGTGCAACCCCATTCTTGGTCAGGTGATTCACAAATTACAATATACATTTACAAATATTTTGCCAACAAATGCAGGCTGCATGCCTGCATGGAATTTTGTGACGTGATATGTAAAATGAGTATGAACAGGATTTAACAAATTTACTCACATGAAAATAATTATATCAAAAGAAAAGGGAATTTCTAAACTATCTTTACAGAATGATACACAGAAATGACAATTTTTTTCAATATGTATATTATAATTGGAGATGGCACTAAATCTATGTGACACAATGGCCTTAACAGTCATATGCCTCTGAATTGACTATTTCAGGTTTGAAGTATGGGGAACAATGCCATAAATCCTCAGGATTTTCAACATGTGACATTATTTGGGAAATTATTGATGTGTTTATTGCATTGCCATCTAACAGAAACTAAGAAAGTAACACTTATCCATCAGGTGAACCTGGCCAAAAGAAAACTTGTCCTAGCCAATGTTGAGCTAACTTGTCCCAACACAATAATGGTTAATATGATGGTTAATTGAAAATTACATAAAAATTACTAAATTCAAATGTGCACTGGTTAACCTTTCCAATGCAATAATGGTTAATATGCTAGAACACCTTGAATTGAAATTGAAAATTTCATAAAAATTACTTAATTTAAATGTTGCTACAACTTGTCAAATACAATAATAATTAATATGCAAGAGCACTTTGAAATGAATTTCATTAAAATTACTAAATTCAAATTTAATTAGAAATGAATGATAGAAGAAAATGGACAAAGGCCTTGTTTCATCCTACTGGCATTTGTATGGCTGTCACATATGTTAATGCAGGATTACTCCTACACTATGACGATTCTTACTGACATTATAGCCAGGTGTTCACACAAGTAAACTAATACACGAATACCTGTCACAAAGGACAATGACTGAGAGAGGTCATTGGACTTGTTGCCATGGCAACTCTATTTGAGTGTCATTAACTGATAATTAGTAGCCTATGAATTGTGGTGAAATCCATCATTAATTAAGCAACTGACCAGGCAACTGGCACAAAATTACTAAATACTGATAATTAACAGTCCATCACAAATGACGGTTCTATTGATAAAAAATATCCTGAGATTCTGTATCCACAAAACTTACAGGTTATACTTATATATGCTGAATCAGCAGTTTGCCTATGCAGTCACACCTAAACATTAAAGGGATCAAATACCAGGCATGTTCAATATTCTTGAAATATATGGTTTTCTATTCAGAATATTATGGTATCTGCCAAAGTTTCCTTCTAAAACTGTTCGCTAACTCCTGTACACGAGTTTGAATAGGCAAACATTGGGCGCTATCAGTGGTTCAACATGTCCACATAGTGCGTACATGCATAACCACCTGATGTATTAAAGACTTTAACTTTCAAGCTTCAAAGCAGCACACAAGTTAATGTGAACTGTGTTTACTTGAACACAAAGAACCATAACAACATATGAAACAGGTATATATGAGATAGCAAATCCATGAGCCCGGATGTTTTTTTTAAAATGTTTCATTTCAACCAAAATTAACTAACAATGTGAGTTAATACATGTATTATTGCAAAATTATGTAATTTTGATAGGACCTTGTAGCCACTGGTTATATAAAATATATGGACACAGCTTGTAAAATTTTATGGAGTAAGGATCAGTGAATCTGCTGATATCAACCTATGACAGAAATCAAATATAATGTGCTTCTAATTATACACACTTTAATGTATCATTCTGGACTACCAACTAGCTAGTTTACCAACCTACAACAAAAATAATTTTGTTTTTAATTCTACGAAGACCCAAATTTTGTGATATATAATACTTTACCGGTTTATAATATATATTTTAACAGTTCGATCAGACTGACCTTTTAATGAAGAAAATAATTTTTACTTTCATCACTGTTACCATGCTGATCAAAGGATCAATATGACACTGATAACCAAAAACAAACAAAACACCTTTTTTTACACATTATAAGTAAACATTAACTTCTAAAATTATAACCTTAGCTGTATCAACAAGATCTGTAATAACAGAGCTTGTCACTTTGATTTATGTTCAATTAAATTTCCATCCAGTAATATCAGAAAGTATTAATTTTTATGTAAATGACATCATTATCAGACTGACAGTAAGGAGAGGATATATTTAGAACACCAAATGTCAATCAATATTTCCAGAGGGAAGAGCAGCTCAGTTTTACTTTCTCTTCAGTTTCATAAATTAATGTCTTGGTATCATCAAAATACCTTGCTAAAATATAGCTTTAAGTCTATATTCAAATAAATTCTTTCCCTGATGACTGATATATTTTGATTATATATTGATTGCAAAGAATACCCGCTTTTAAGATCTGCAATATATAAATGATTTTAGCTGTCAGTTTGAAGCTTTTTAAATTCAAAGCAAAATATTTGTTTAATAAGTTATACTCATGACAGCTAGGTACAGGTACTGTTGAATTGTGTACCTTGGAACAGGTCAAGGTACAGGTATGAGCACCTGCCCCAATCCCTGTTTAAAACATACCTCACATCTGACACTGACAGTCTGACAGCAAGTGTGCTTTAAAAAAAGTACCATCTTCAAATATACCCAAGACATTAATTGTTTCAGTTATCTATGTTCCTCCTTAAATTTTTATTTTTAAAATTCTGAATGATTTTACATATGGTTGTTCCTTACAATTGTCCTGCATTTAACAGCTCTATAAACAAATATAACACATTACATCTTCCAAAAATAGGTAAAAATTTAAAGGCTGTACCCATAATGGTTTGTAAAAAGTATTGCTCTGAAGGGACGATCCAGTGGTGAAACTGGCTGAAATACAATTTTATGAAAAAATGGCTAAAAAATAATACCGACAAGTAATTTACATGCATTTCCATAGATATATACTATTTTAAGTTGTAGACTGCTGACTATGCAACAGTATACCATAACTGCGGGAGAAGCAGTTGTACCAGCTGTACCGGTAATACAAGAACATCAAGCACTTGGGTCTCTATTATAACCCATCGGTACATTCTATGACATCTTTTATGAAAACCAGAACCAATTACCATAGGAGATGCAAGACATGATTTAATTTACTTGATTGAACTAATAATTGTAAAAAAACCTATCTGACTCTGCACTGACATGTATTGTAATATGTTGCTATTTTTTCTTTTGTAGTTGCTCTCTGGTTTAATCCATATTGGGTCTCTCAGAAAAGCTTCAAATATGTTAAATTAATTTTTTGCTTACATCTTGTTTCTTAAACCACAAAAAAACAGATGAACGGGAAGAGTCATATTTTTATAGTCACTTACTTTCCATCCATCAGGCGCTGTCTTGAAATATGGGAAGTTTTCCCTGAAACACACATAACAAATAATTAGGGCTGAGATGAAATGTTATTTCAAGGGAAGATATGCATTTATATATAATGAGTGTTTCTGTAGAACTTTTTTTGTGTTGCCAGTGTAACATGCATGTAAGATGTTTTCCATGTCAACTTTGAACTTAAATTACATTTTAACCATCTTAACATGCAATATTCTACCGCAGCATGATGAAATTGTATTTAGTGACATTAAAAATAAAATAGCATTTTCATTTAAATTAAAATATATTGAACAGTTTTGAAGTGATTCAATGATGCATTCAATATAAGAAGCAACACTAGACCATCCTTGATACTGGCTTGTAACACCAAAAAAAATCCTTTTTTTAATGTTACACTAGTTTTACTACAAATGGAGGCTGAATGTTCCGGCTCGACTGCCCAAAACACTTAAACTTTTCCTTTGACAAATGACAATCTGTATTTATATGTATATGCATAAATACATACATATGTATGTGCACTTATTATGTTACCATTATGCTCAATTTTGGATGAATCTTTTTAAAAACATCCAGTACACGGACCTGGATATTTTTTCCATGGTGCACAAGGTTCACGAAACATTTGGGTATACGTGTACATGTATAACTGAAATCCAAAATTCCAGCCACAGTGCGTGTGACTTTGACAAGGCTGAATGTGAAATGTACACAGGTGAAGTATGTGAAATTAACAAGGCAGTGACGTATGTGAAATTAACTAGCGTGTGAAGTTTTTTTTGTATGTATATTTCACACTTGTCCATTTCATGCCCCGTTTCATAGATACTTACGTCATGAAGTTGTAGATTTCACTGACTGGTAAACAGCCATTTTCACTGTTTTTCAAAGCCAATGCAATCAAACAACTATATGAATACACTGGTTTTGGAAAAATTTTATCTTGACTTTCAGCTTTTGGAACTGCACGGGAATGATTTGTTGTCAAAAGTTGTTGAGTCACTTGGCTCATGCCATTTGTATGTGCATATGAAATCTGCATTGGTGACAAATTGGAATTGATTAAATTCCCTTGGGTGCCAAAGTTTTGTACAGATGCACTGGGAAGACCCGCAATATTATTGATAGTTATATATTGAATCTGTGGAGAAGTTTGTAGTAAAGCTGCCTGTATTGCTGAATGGGCTTGAGCTGTGCTGCTGGAGTTCTGCTGGGGTGTGGGCGGGGCTCTGCTGACTGGGCTGCTGACTTGACGATTTTGCACCGGTAATCCAGTTTGCGGATTCACCATTAAGATGCTAGGCTCAGGTGTGCCCACTCGCACCTGGCTTGAAACCTGCTGTTGTTGTTGCGGTTGAAATAATTGTCTCAAACTGTTCACGTTAATGTTTTGCATCCAATTGCAATCTGATCCCAACCGCGGATCGGCGTCCGTGTTTAACATTGCGTCTTGTGGCGTCAAATCCAATCCCGATGTCGTGTTTGCACTGGTGTGTACACTGCTGTCATAACTACTCACATTTGTGCCGTTGATATCCACCGATGTCAACGGACCGCTTAAAATCCGTATCCCATCTCCAGCTGTATGACTATGTTCACTGAATTCACTTTTGATGTCACAGTTAATCATATCTTCTAATGACATTCCATCAGTGTCTCCGCTACTACTGAAATACTCCATCTTTGCTCACGCCGGATTTCAAATTTAAATCTCCGGGGTTCAGCTGATTGACAGGCCGGTGTCGTCAATTTTCCCACATGTAACAGCTCCTATCTCCTAGATCGTACATCCAATCTTCCCAAAATGACTAGAAATTAATGCAGCAATCCCTTATTGACATTATGCAAGCCAAGCTTGATCATTTGCAATCGTAGTTATTCCGATTATCAGAAAATATTTAGTACACAAATTCCAGAGTACTACGGCTAGTACGAGGAATCGTTGGAGACCCCCCATGGAACAAAGAAATTCAATAGCTTTGAAATAGGCTTCTCTGATTGGTCAATTTTGACCGTAAAAAATCTGGGTCGGCCATCTGATTGGATCCCATTAAAAGCAGGTCATGCACTCCCAAATATGGAATACGACCATTTGGCAGCCTGCCAGATATTGACGGCCTGGCAAATGACCGCTGTGAATGGCGGCCAATCCGAGAGCGGTTGATGTGGTTTTTCCCACGAGGGCCAAGTGTTTAATGATATTTATAAGGACAAAATCCACTGTGACGTCTCATATAGGATTTTATAATGACAAAGATATAATTATGTAGTGAGTTACGCCTGTGTTTTGCGTAAATTTTCACCTGTATCGTGTGTTGGTTTGGAAGCACGTGGTGACCTAGTTACCGGGTCTTGTTAACATGGTGGTGTATGGGGGCACGTGACAACAACGGCCCTGGGGTTGTTTGGTGGTTATATATAAACAAATGCGCGGAGAAACCAAACACACACGTGGTTTAGTTTCAAATGTTTTATGCATTACTCGGCTGAAGAGTCATTTTATATTAGCCTCTTTTTTATATTTGAATGTCTAATTTTACATCTTTGTCATGTCATTGGGAGATGACAGCTTTTAAATATGGACTGCATGTGTGAGATGCGAATTTGAAATTCTGATACAATTATAATAGTTATTTATGATAGTGTAAATATTCTGGGTGATTCCGGCTGCCAGTTTGTCTGCTTGGTTCTAATTCTTTTTAATCTACAAGAAAGATTATATGCCTGTATAATGCAGAAATATAGGCCTATAGCTATTAGCCTTTTTTGCCATAAAGCCAATTCAATTCAATATAGAGTCGACAGTGTATGAATTCACATTTCGTAATAAAAAAAGCTCATGTGTGCACATTTAATTTAAATATAATATATTATCATTTGGGCTATCATAGCTTGTTTATACACCTGTCATCTAATTTTTTTTTTGCAACTTATTGGACAGGTCGAACCATTCGATCATTTCATGTTTAGGTTTTGATCTGTGGCTCGCCTCAGTCCTCATGCATGTCAATGCTATTTTTTATATGGTCTTTCACTGAACATTAACATATATGAAAATATATATTTAATATGGTTTAACTATTAAAATTAATTAATTTCATTAATTAAAATTACAAAGAAGTAAGCAAACAAAACTGATATACACTCACCAGAAGAAAAAAAATGTTTATCATATATACAGGACGCGTGTGATCTTTACCTCCTTACTGTCTTCCTTCTTTCATTCCTTCCTTCCTTCCTTTATTTCCTTTCACAAGGGCGAATCGAGGGGGGGGGGTCCATACAGGGGTTCCCCCCCACCTTTTTTCTCAGCAGCCGAAACCTGTTGTAAGGGGTTTAGACCAATTTTTTTCGGTCTTGACACCCCCCCCCCCCGGTTCCGCAACTGGGAACATATTTAAGGTTTTTAACCTAATAAGTATTCGTGGATACAGGGGCGGATCAAGGATTTAGAAAGGGGGGGGTCTAACCCAGGAGGACTAATGAAAAACCTGGAAAAAAAAGGTCCCTAGGTCTTGAAAAGAGGCGAGTGTTCTAGGCCGCAAAAGTTTTGCCTGTAACCCTGAAAAGGGTTGCGGCGGATGAAAAAAATGGGGGGGGGGGGTCCGGACTCCCTGCCCCCCCCCCTCCCCCGAACATACTTCTGCGGGTTGGGTCCCTCTTTTTCCTTAATCCTGGATCCGTCCCCCGTTTCGGGACTTAAAGTTTTGGGACAGGCCTGTTATAAAGTTTCGATCGTCTAACAATTGTGGGGCGCAAACAGCTGGGGGGGGGGGGGGCTGCATATACTAGTATATCCACTTATATGATATGTAATGAGTTTATTTTACTTTTACAGTTTATTTAATTATTTAACTATTTATTTAATTGTTTATTCTGTCAATGCTTTGATTGGTTTAAGCTATCATAATCCTGGAGAATGGTTGTTGTCTTATACTTTTTGATTAAGTTGATTAAGAGTGTATTTCGCGAGTCATAAATCAGTTTCGGAGGCAGTTAAAATCGACTTAATCATGTGGTTCTATTGAGCGCAGAATTAACTACGGTTTAATTAAGAGGCTCGTTTTCCTGGAGCTATAGAGTATTTCATTATACACACGTATTTGCAAATCACAAAAGTAAACATATGAATCATGATAAACAAAATATATAAAGAAAGAGAAATAAACGAAAATTTACGTAACGAAAAGAAAAAAAAGGAAGGAAGAGAACATACAGATTATTAATAAAAGAATAAAAATTAACTGAAGGAAAAAATAAAGGAACTAAATGAAGGGGGGTGGTTAAGTAAAGGAATAAAGGGCAGAGGTATAATGCGTAAATTTAGATAAACAAGCGTGAAAAAAATACAGAAAAAGTGAAGAAACCCAAAGAAAAGGGTGAATAAAAATTTCAAGAAAAGACCAGTATTTTAAAGGAAGGACCAAAAGAAAAGTAACTAAAAATTAAATAAACCAAAAGCAATTGAAAGAAAAGAAATATAGGGGTCCGATACTCGAGGAAAGCATCTATCCGTGGTGCCTTTTTGTCAGAAGGAATGGACTTTCCAGGTTCTTTAATTGGGCATATTTATACATGTCAAATAGCTTTGTCGTATACAAGACTGGTGGTGCCACCTACAATAATTTTTGTGTTGTGTGCACCCTTGCCGGAATTTCAGCAGTGATGTTTGTGTAATTGTTTCTTATTCAAAATGTTTAGTACTTGCATTGTTCATATATATGAAAAGTAGTGGTTCAGCATTGAAGCGTTATACCTGGTGTATATCCATATGCACAGGTTCGCATTAGGCCTGTAGGCCTTGTTTCTATAATTTGCTGTATATTAATATGCCGTTTCATGTATCGATGTTAGAGTGGGAACATAGCTTGAGGGACCCAGATGTTTATTTGATGTTGGTTTCAGTTTAGTCGTAATACTGTGAGAATTGTTTCGTCTCAGATTCTTCAGCATTAGTTAAGACGGTTTCCTGTAATAACATTGTTTACTGCAGACTTCCAAGGCAAAGCACCTGCAAATTTGAATTTTCCTCACACATTTGTCTCTGGAGGCGTGTCCATTGTAATATCCATGCATTGATCGACAGGTCTCATAATATTGCTAAAAGCGGTCAGGATATGTGACGTAAGCATTAGTATAATCTAAAGACGCTAGAGTAAAGGCACAATCTCCTAGTTCAATGCGGTCGGTGGTGGCGTCTGCATGGTACTTTGTCTGTCCAAAGGAAAGTCCGAGAATGTCTATGAACTGATCAGCTGAGGGACGATTTCCCTGTATTGTATATCAGAGTCTGCGGGCGGCACATTAATCTCACTCACACACTTGCGAGTTAAGTTTACCGAACTAGTAAATAGCCAATGTGTATCTGCTGTGGTGGCACCGGACCCCAGCGAACAGACCAAAGGACAATTGATACGCTGCATGATTTTTGTGTATGGTACCGAATATTAAAATAAGAATAAAAAAATTAGATGAAACCCTTATAAAGGTTGCTTTGGATGAACCCCCCCCCCCCCCCCGGATCTGCTTCTGATCATTAGTTTGTAAACCACCAGCACTCGAGGAGAACATTCCATAGTCATGTGCGCGACGATCATGTTACTTAATTTGTGCCAGACGAACTTTCTTTGTACTGTGCTTATATAGCGAGTACAATTTATTTTGTATATATTTGTGTATTTATATGGACATTTTGTACTTCTCCAGAGAATTGTAATTTTATTTTAATTATACTTTTATTGTGTATGTTACATCCGGCTTTCTCATCTTTTTGACTGTATGTGCGAGCTTCAGTCAGTTTAATCCATTTTTTAGCGAACCTGTGAGCTTATGCGATGGTGTGGCGTCGCCCGGCGTCCGTCGTCCGTCGTCTGTACGTTAACCCATACTATCTTGAAAACGGCAAGAGGTAGCATCACGAAATTTTATGCAAAAAATTAGTCATCTTTAGTCATTTTTTTGCTATCTGCATTTACTTAGATTTTATAAGGAAAAAGCTGACAAAATTTTAAAAGTCGTCTTCTTGTAAACTGTCCAGCCATATTGTTCAATATTTTACATAAATGATCCCAGAGGCAAGCCCTCTCAAGTTTGTTCAAATGGTTTGTATTTGATGAATTTTAGTGGAGTTACACAAATTTGAACAGTCATTCGGCCAAGTAAGCATACTGACATAGTACTGTCAGAAATGACAGAAGCTAGCATTACCAGATATTGTGCAAATGTTGGTCACATGACTCATATTTGAAGTTTTAGTGGTGCCACCTACATTGACCTATTTTTTATGGGCAAAAGAACTCATAATTTTAGCCTCTTTCAGCTTAATGATGAAACTGTCAAGTTGAATTGTTCAAATTTTTAAAAGAATTATCCTAGGACATGGTTCTTTCAATCATATCAGAATATACTGAGTTTGTTGATTTTTGGTTGAGTCGTGATAGGCATAAGTTGGTCTTATGGCCATTATTATGTCTTTTTCAAACTGAGGACTGCAATAGTATTCTTCTACAAAATTATTATTACAATTATATCTTCTAATTATAACATTGCATACAAATTATTCTTAGGTGGCCTTTGTTCAAGTTTGCTAGAATGATTTTTGACAGAACTATTGGACCTTTAACAATGAAAGTACTGCAACTTTTATTATTCTAGATATTTTGATAAAAAGTTTATGAATATGTCGGCTTGAAAAAAGAAATTTTAACCAAAGTCTTTCTTTATGTGTAAACACATATACCAACAGGCCAAGTTTGAATCTGTATCTTTAAATAGGTTGAGAAACTGCCAACTGTTTCAGATTTAGCAACAGATCAAGAGTTCATTTAGTGCAGCCAGATATAGGCCAAGAGTTCAATCAGTGCAGCCAAGCACATGGCATGTGATCACCTCATGGGTGACATGTGAACACCTCATGGGCACCATGTGAACACTTCATGGGTGTCAAGCCCCTCAGGGCAGGGCCCCTGCATGAGCTTATGCAATGGTGTGGCTACTATTTCAGATTTGGCAACAGGCTAGAGGTCAGTCTGGATCTATTTATAGCTTTGGCAGACTGCCAACTGTATCAGATTAGGCAACAGGTCAAGAGTTCACTCAGTGCAGCCAGGTATGGGTCAGGAGTTTACTCAGTGCAGTAGCTGCATTCTATTTATAGCTTTGGCAGACTGCCAACTGTGCCAGATTATGCAACAGGTCAAGAGTTCACTCAGTGCAAATTACTGGCTCAGGCTACTGCACTGAGTGAACTCTTGACCTGCACCTGGCTAGACTGAGTGAACTTTTGACCTGTACCTGGCTGCACTGAATGAACATGAGGTGATCACATGATACTCATGAGGTGATCACATGATACCCATGAAATGATCACATGCTGCCCATGAGGTGATCACATGCCTTGTGCTTGGCTGCACTGATTGAACTCTTGACCTAAATCTGGCTGCACTGAATGAACTCTTGATCTGTTGCCAAATCTGAAACAGTTGGCAGTTTCTCAACCTATTCAAGAAACATACATAATCTTGGCCTGTTATGTAACTCTGCTAAAATTTATCCAACACAAACCATTTGAACAAACTTGAGAAGGCTCGCCTCTGGGATCATTTCTGTAAAATATTTAACAATTTGGCTGGACTCTTTACAAGAAGAAGAAGTTTTTTTTTCAGCTTTTCCCCCTGTAAAATCTAAGTAAATGCAGATAGCAAAAATAAGCTGAATCCATCAACATTTGATATGTGACTGATAACTGCATAAAATTTGGAGATGGTAGCTCCTGCTATTCCTGAGAAATTATGAATAGTGTACAGATGATATGTAATATCATAAATCTACATTTTTTTAAAGCTTTTAAAAAACATTCTTGTCAATATTCTCCATAGATATTCTGAAATCTAAATGTCTAGAGGCATGATGTAATGGATGCTGATAAACTGGTGCTAGGCTAGATGTATCTGCTTCAAACAGCTAACATATATGGTAAAATGACTCAATTCAATCTTTATAATTTAGCCAAAATTTATTTTTTGGAACCATAAAAGACAATTATTATTAGAATGATTCAGGGAATTATTCTTGCAAAATATTAAACAAACTGACCTCAGTATCTTCAGTAGAAAAGCGTTTTGTAGGTTTATAACTCATATGGGAAAATACAGCAAAATGGCAAAGTTCAGCTTCCCATAACTCGGCCAAAAATCATTGAACCAAAACCATTTGAACAAACTTGAATTATCAACTTCTAAGGATAATTAATGTATGAGATTTAAGAATTTGGCCCAGTGGTTTTTGAGAAGAAGATTTTTGTAGCCACTCAGCTAACATGGGCTGTTATGGCATATGACTAAATTCAGCTTCCCATAACTTAGCCAAAAGTCATTGAACTGAGACCATTTGAACAAACTTGAATTATCAACATCTAAGGATAATTAATGTGTGAGATTTAATAATTTAGCCTAGTGGCTTTTGAGAAGAAGATTTTTGTAGCCACTTAGCTTACATGGGCTGTTATGGCATATGACTAAATTCAGCTTCCCATAACTCAGCCAAAAGTCACTGAACTGAGACCATTTGAACAAACTTGAATTATCAACATCTATGGATAATTAATGTTTGAGATTTAAGAATTTTGCCCATTGGTTTTTGAGAAGAAGATTTTTGTAGCCACTTAGCTAAAAATGGGCTGTTATGGCATATGACTAAATTCAGCTTCCCATAACTTAGCCAAAAGTCACTTAACTGAGACCATTTCAACAAACTTCAGAAAGCACTACCCTAGGATCATTTCTGTGCAATATTAAACAATTTGGCCATTTCGTTTCAGAGAAGAAGTAATTTGTAGCTGTCAGTATGATACGGGCACTGATGACCCCCGTACAAAAAAGGCCGATGCAGGTGGCGCCACCAATACCTCAATTTCAGATATGACTCATGTGACCAACATTGGCATAAAATTTGGTGATGATAGCTCAAGCCATTTCTGAGATTGTAATTTTAGTATGCTTTTTTGGACAGATGACTAAGTTCAACATCCTGTAACTCGGTCAAATTACTAAACTTAAACCATTCGAACAAACTTGAGAGAGATTGTTCCAGGAATCATTTCTATAAAATATTGGACAATTTGGCTGAACAAATTCGGAGAAGAAGATTTTTTAAGCTTTTTTAGCTTTTCCCTATAAAATCTAAGAAAATGCAGTTAGCCAAAAAATAAGCAAAATCCGATAGAGTTTTTTAGATGACTAATTTTATGCATAAGATTTCGTGATGCTAATTCTTGCCGTTTTCAAGATAGTATGGATTAACGTACGGACGACGGACGACGCCACACCATCGCATAAGCTCACAGGTTAGCTAACAATCATCTGGTTATACTAATCTTACTTGAATGTGCAATATCATAATAATAATACAAACAGTTCTCTGGTGAAAATGTCCATCCCTTAATTTATTTATACGCAAATGCGATTTTTAAGAATAACATTTTCTATTGAATGACAATAAAGGTATAACTATATACGACAAAGGAATGATATGTTATTACTTACTGGAATCATTCAGAGGTCGTACACCATTAATTTGCAATGTATGTTAAATAAACCTGAAATATATTGTTTGCCCTTTCAAATATAATGCTGTCCGCCAACAGTTTTTTCTGTAAAAAAAAGCTTGCTTAATCAAGTGGAAATAAACTTACACGAAGCCATGATCAGTGGCGCAAAGCATAAACATGACACAAGCCACCCGGTGGCCGTACCGCATAACAACACAAGTCAAAATATTCTCGCGTCAACAGGCGTTTCCCAACCCAGTAATTCCATGTTTCCTATATTCATGATATATGGAGTTGTTACGTTTACGCAAGATCTGATATCTGGGATAGCGGTCTAGTTATATGGTGAACAGACACATGCTCGTTTACTTACCCCAAGAACTACAACTTCATGTGAATCTTTGAAGTTCTTTCAATTTCACCAATTTGCATTTCATGCACCTGCGGGTATACTGGGTGTTACACGAATGCCCTACCCCTGGTATTACCGGGGGAACACCCTTTGACGTCATGGCAACCAGGGGAGGTTCCCTTGGCAATGATGCCATAGATGCTGCTCTGGATTGACCACAGAACTGGTGATGAAGGACTGAAAAATGACCCGGGTAAACCTGGTGAATGTGTCAACCTTGCCCTCTCTCTCGGCTTGGGGATACAGAGCAGGGCAGACGTGCTGGGCTTTGTCTCCCTGAGTCACAGCGAGCCTTTGGTCTGGTCTAAGCTTTTTGTTTTACCTGTTTAGTGTATGGGGAAAGATATCCAAGATGGAAATAGATATTCAAAAATTTACGCCGGTACACTGAACAACTCCTGAGATATGTGTGATTTTTATCAAACCAGACCTAGAGATGGATGTCAGGTGTCATTGACTGTAGGTGGTGCATCAGTCTTGTTTACAAGATAAACAATTCCAAGAGCTATGGATATGAACATGTACACACATCCAACCACTCCTGAAATGTATGCATTCATGGATGCATTGTATGAATATGTAATATTAGGTAGCGCTACAAGGCTTGTGTATGAGGAAACTGCACAAGATGGATGGACATGCAGTATTTCAGGTCGATAAATCAAACGTCTCATGAGATATGTGTAATTTCACCCAAAAACGATGCACTGATCCACATCATGAATTGTACGATTGTACATGGCACCACCAGTCTAGCGTACGACATAAAGCGACCCGGGATCTATGGACATGCACAGTTTCAGACTGCTACATTAAACCACCCCTGAGACAATTGCATGAATGTTTTCTCCAAATACGTCATTGTAGGTGGCGCCACCAGTCTTGTGTACGATAAATCTACCTAAGATAGATGAAAATGCAAAATTCCAGGCCGACAGGCAAAGCCACTCCTGATAAACGGGCATCAACGTATTCTACGAAATGTGCCGGTATTTGGTGACACCAGTCTTGTCTTTGACATGCAAACTATCAGGCTGATACATCCATCAAGTCCTGAGATAAATGTATGGATATTATCTACGAATACGTGATAATTTTCACCCAAAACAGAAGTGCAATTTCACCCCCACCCCCCCAAAAAATAATTTATGGATGAACGTTAGTGAAACAATTGTAGGTGGTGCCACCAAGCTTTTATATCAATATTAAGGTACCAAAGATACATGGACATGCAAAATTTCAGGCGAATATGTCAAACAACTCCTGAGATTAATGCATGGATTTATTTTGGATGGATGCATCATTGTGTTCGAGAAAGCTATCCAAGACGGATGGACATGTCAAATTTCAAGCCGTTACTTTGAACCACTCCTTACATATGAGTTGTTTTCACCCTAAGCAAACGCACTGATGGACGGCATGCTAGACCGATTGCAGATGGCACCACCAGTCTTGAGTAGGAGATGAAGGTTTTCAAGAACACAATTTAAGCCCAATTAATAAAATCACGCCTGAGATATGAGCTATTGTCTCCCAAAAAAAAAACGCTCAGATGGATGCTTCGCAAAAAGGACTGTAGGGGGCGAGGCTAATCTTCGTCAAGCAAACGTTCCCATATGATCCTATAATTATATCAAGGTTACAGCAAGATCCGTCCAGGGGTCTCAGAGCAGTTCTCTGAACCCAGAGCAGCTGCGGAACCCGTAGTGTCCTCTGCTCAGATACAAAACAAGGCCTACAGGCCTAATGCGAACCTGAGCAATGAGATTAAACCAGGTATAATGCTTCAATGCTGGACCATTACTTTTCAAGAACATGTGTAACATGTATATGAACAATTCAAGTACTAAGCACTTAGAACAAGAAACAATTAAACAAACATCACTGCTGCAATTCCGGCAAGGGTGCACACAACACAAAAACTAGAATATAGGTAGTCAACAAGCGACTACGTGTGTCCACCAAAATCAGAGTGGGAAAAGTGAAATGAGGCATGGATTGAGTGGCAAGGGGGAAATAGAGTGAGATCAGTTGCATAATAACCTGGATGTCTGCAGCCGAAATGTGTACGTAGGTTGCGCCACCTACCACAAAATCCAGAAAGCTGTCCAAGATGTATAAACATGCAAAATTTAAGTCAAACCACTACTGAGATATGAGTGATTTTAGCCCACGGCACAGGACCCTGTGCAAAAATGGTGGCAGGTGGCGCCACCATTTTAGTGTATATTATTAAGCTTTCCAAGGGCTACTTTTGTGCAAAATCTTTAGCCTTAACGTCAAATGGTTCCTGAGATATGTGGATTATGTGTGGAAACAGACGCACAAATGGACGCTGGGCAGAGAGGAAAGGTCAGAGGTCAACCAAAAATGAGGTCACAGCAGTTCACATGTTACCGATCATAATTCCAAATTTTAAAAAAATTTGCCCAGTTGTTATGGAGGAGTTCTCCGGAAACTTATGCGGCGATGGCGGCAGAGTCGGCGTCCGACTGAAAACATAGTATCTGCAAAACCCTGTTTTGGCGGATACAATGATTGAAGCTGGCACCACCAGTCTTATATACAACATAGAGATATATACATATGCCCAATGTCAGACTGATATGTCAAACCCCTCCTGTGAAATAAGCAGGGACATACACTGTGCAAAAATTATTGTAGGTGGAGCCACCAGTTTTGTACACTATAAAGCTACCCGATATGTATAAACATGCCAAATTTTAGGCTGATGAATCAAATTCCCCTTTAGAAAGAAGCAGGCGCATACACTGCAAAAGTCAATGTAGGTGGCACTTGTGGTGGGCCGATCATCGAGTTTTATCGAAAGTCAGTCGGTTTGCTGACACTTTCAAGCGCTCGATTACCAAAGGCAACTATCGATTACATCATAATAATAATTGTTGTCTTTCCAGAAAGCCTTTATGTTATAGACAAATATTATTCTTCCATTTTTTACCATATTCCGCGCTTCATATAATGAGTCTGTGTTCCCAAATAACTTCCGTATGTATAACTGAGTATGGCACGATAGATGCGAGAACGGAGGCTCATTTATCTTTTTATCTGTGAACTCGCAGGGAGCTGCAGAATAAGCGGAGAGTTTTCTTACGAGATGTGCATTGCAAAATATGGGCGGGATGTAGTTAAAATACCCAGGTCTATGCCAATTTTGCGCTTCTCTTAAAAATAATTGATGCCAGGTGCCGCTGTTTAGGCCGTCCTTAAAAAAATTCTTTGTTGGGGCTTACCCGGCCGGTCGAGTATTTTGATTTCGGCTGGAATTTCTTTGGAAGGTCTACATTTATTTTTTTGTATGATCTGCCGAAAGCGCACCTGAGCCCGTAAAATATGCCTTCATGTGCTTGAAAAACAGCCCCTCTAAAGGCCTTATATTCTTAGATGCTTTTAATTCCCATGATATTACCCGACGCTGCCGATCGTTTAATTTGATCCATTAAATTAGTCTCAGTGTGCCTATATACGTGGCAGGATCGGTACATTCGTGTGTGAGAGGAGAATACCTGCCGGGGAAACGCAGGTACAGTTTCACAGATAATTTCATATTTCTTTGATTATTGCATATATTTGTCTGAACCGATTAATAATCGATCAACAATCGGTTTGTTCAAACCGATGATCGATTATGAAACATGAACCGACTCCCACCACTAGGTGACACCACCTGTCTTGTAAACGAGAATACAATCAAAGACGCATAAACAGGTCAAAATATCAGTCAAATACATCAAACTTCCCCAGAGTTTGATGCACTGGGCTGACAAGGCTTAGGTGAGTAAGGCAGTTGCCCCCCGACTGACCTGTGACAAATTGCTGCCTCAAGCTACTGCACTGAGTGAATTCTTGACCTGCACCTGGCTAGACTGAGTGAACTTTTGACCTGTACCTGGCTGCACTGAGTTAACTCGACCTGTTGCATAATCTGACACAGTTGGCAGTCTGCCATCGCTATAAATAGATTCAGGCTGAACTTTGGTGCCAAATATGATGCAGTGAGTATCATAGCTATAAATAGAAAAGCTATAAATAGCATGCAGCTACTGCACTGAGTGAACTCTTGACCTTTACCTGGCTGCACTTCTTCCAGTCCTGGCACTGTGCCAAAACTATTTATAGAGCTGACATCATCTTGGCAAATGGCCGACATCGAGGCACTGGCAATCAGCCAATGGTAAACCAAGTGCTGACATCTGTACACAAAAGTGGTCCCTACTTGAAATAACTTTGAAATTTATTTTCCCAAATACAAAATGCTTCTCTTAAAAATAATCGATGCCAGGTGCCGCTGTTTAGGCCGTCCTTAAAAAAATTCTTTGTTTGGGCTAACCCGGCCGGTCGAGTATTTTGATTTCGGCTGGAATTTCTTTGGAAGGTCTACATTTATTTTTTAGTATGATCTGCCGAAAGCTCACCTGAGCTCGTAAAATATGCACTTCTTCCAGTCCTGGCACTGTGCCAAAACTATTTATAGAGCTGACATCATCTTGGCAAATGGCCGACATCACGGCACTGGCAATCAGTCAATGGTAAACCAAGTGCTGACATCTGTACACAAAAGTGGTCCCTACTTGAAATAACTTTGAAATTTATTTTCCCAATACAAAATGCTTTTCAGCTGAATTTTTATATAAAAAAAAAGAAATCAGGAATATATGTAAATTATTACGGATGCATACGGAATGCAAAATTAAAATACAGATATATCTCATTGATGGCAATTTCTTGAATTAAGTTGATTAGGGATAACAATAATTTATAATCCACGTACAGTTGTCTTTATATTGCCACAGAGAGCTGCATACCCATGATCGTGACAATGCCTGGTAAAATGAATAACTTAAATCATAAAACAAAATCTAAATTTTTTAAAGGCTTTTAAAAAAATTTTCTTGTCAATATTAACCAAAGATAACCTGAAATCTAAATGTCTAGTGGCATGATGTAATAGATGCTGATAAACTGGTGACAGGCTAGATGTAACAGCACCACACAGCTAACATATATGGTAAAATGACTCAATTCAATCTCCATAATTCAGCCAAAATCATTCATGTGGAACCATTAATGACAATTATTATAAGAATTATTGTAGGGATTATTCTTGTAAAATATTTAACAAACTGGCTTCAGTGCATCAGTCGAAAAACGTTTCGCAGGTTTATAACTCATATAGAAAGATACACCAAACTGGCTAAGTTCAGCTTCCCGTAACTTAGCATAAAAGCACTGAACCAAAATCATTTGAACAAACTTGAATTATCAACATATGAGGATAATAAATGTGTGAGATTTAAGAATTTGGCCCAGTGGTTTTTGAGAAGAAGATCTTTGAAGCCACTGAGCTAAATTGGGCTGTTATGGCATATGACTAATTCAGCTTCCCATAACTTAGCCAAAAGTCACTGAAAAGAGACCATTTGAACAAACTTCAGAAAGCACTACCCTAGGATCATTTGTGTGCGATATTAAACATTTTGGCCATATGGTTTAAGAGAAGAAGTTTTTTGTAGCCCTCAGTGTGATACTGGCACTGATGACCCCGTAAAAAAGGCCGATGCAGGTGGCGCCACCAATACCCCAATTTCAGATATGACCTATGTGACCAACATTGGCATAAAATTTGGTGATGATAGCTCCAGCCGTTTTTGAGATTTTAATTTTAATATGCTTTTTGGCACAGTTAATAAAGTTCAACCTCCTGTGACTCGGCCAAAAATCTCCGAACTGGCACAATTCGAACAAACCTAAGAGAGATTGTTCCAGGGATCATTTTTGTGAAATATTGGACAATTTGGCTGGACAGTTTCAGAGAAAAAGATTTTTAAAGGTTTTTAAGCTTTTTCTCTATAAAATGTAAATTAGTGCAGATACCCAATAATAAGCTCCAGGGCACCAAGTTTCACATTTGACTAATTCTTACATGTAATCTGGAGCTGCTAGGTGTGAGGGTTTCCGACTTACAGCCATGGACGGTGGAAAGCAAGCCCTGGACGGCGGACGGCGGACTGAATGGTGGACGAACCATGCCGCCTGCGAAAACACAACACATGCGATTACTGCAAGATAGTGAAATCCTATACTATAATTTGCGGACGAGGGTGTGGTCATCGCTTAAGCGTTCCTCCGGCTGACACTTGCAAGATACGAGACTAATGGCCACTAAACTCTCCCCAGATAAATTCAACTTTGGACTTTCCCATCTATAGAATGTACCCGTCGTATTTCCGTGCCTATCTAACCCCGCCGTCTCCCCGACAAGAATTTAAAATAAATTTAAGCTACATATATAATCACACCCATGCAGTATAACGCAAATCTCTCTGTTGACAAAATGATTCTAGTATACCAAAATCTGATTTTGAGGTATTGGTGGCGCAACCTACATTGATGTGTTTTTCACAAGCGAAAATGTAATTTTAGACTCTTCTAGCTTATACACTCTTTTATGATGAAACTGTTAAGCTGATTGGTTTAAACTTTACAAGAATTATTCTATGGTAGGGTTCTGCCAGTTTTATAAGCATAGATTGGGTAAATACAGTTTTGAAAAAGCAATGTAGCCAATTAAAAAAGGCTTTCTGTATTTAAAAACAGATTTGAGTTTCAGCAGCCAAATCAAGAGGTCACTCAGTACAAACAGGTGGGGTCCAGACATCACCATGGCAACTGACCTGGCTCGGGGGGGGGGGGGGGTCTAGACACAGCATCTAGACGTCTGGACACAATGTTAAGATGCAGAATTCCCAGATTATTGAAACTATATCTTTCAACTGTTTGAAGAAACTTGGTTTGCATTTTAAGCGAATTGGGTTTATCATCAGGTCACATATGAACTGCTGCACCCTTATTTTTTGTTGACTTCTGACCTTTCCTTGCCGCCCAGCGTCCATTGGTGTGTCTGTTTCCACACATAAACCCGCATATCTCAGGAACCGTTTGACCGATCAGGCTAAAAATTTTGCACAAATGTAGCCCTTTGATAGCTTTATAACATACACTAAAAATGGTGGCGCCACTTGCAAACATTTTTGCACAGCGTCCATCTGTTCATCTGCCTTCGGATAATATCACTCATATCTCAGCAGTAGTTTGACTTGTCCACCTGAAATTTTGCAGGTTTATACACCCTGGACAGCTTTCTCGATTTTATGACAGGTGGCGCCACCTACATTCATGTTTACTCTGCAGACATCCAAGCTCATATCTCGGGAACCGTTAGACCGATTGGGCCAAAATTTTGCATGTTTATAGTTCTCACATTGCTCTTCATCATAGGCAAAACTGGTGGCGCCATCTGCAACCACTTATGCACAGCGTCCATCTGTTCATCTGCCTTGGGATAAAATCACTCATATCTCAGCAGTGGTTTGATTAATCTACCTGAAATTATGCAGGTTTGTACATCCTGGACAGCTTTCTCGATTTATGACAGGTGGCGCTCCCTACATTCACGTTTACTCTGCAGACATCCAAGCTCATATCTCGGCAACCGTTTATCCGATTGGGCCAAAATTTCGGATGTGTATAGATCTCACACAGCTCTTGATCATAGGCAAAACTGGTGGCGCCACCTGCAATCATTTATGCACAGCGTCCATCTGTTCATCTGCCTTGGGATAAAATCACTCATATCTCAGCAGTGGTTTGACTTATTCACCTGAAATTTTGCAGGTTTATACATCCTGGACAGCTTTCTCGATTTTATGACAGGTGGCGCCACCTACAGTCACGTTTACTCTGCAGACATCCAAGCTCATATCTTGGGAACTGTTTGACCGATTGTGCCAAAATTTTGCTTGTATATAGATCTCACATAGCTCTTCATGATAGGCAAAACTGGTGGTGCCACCTGCAACCACTTATGCACAGCATCCATCTATTGATCTGCTTTGGGATAAAATCACTCATATCTCAACAGTGGTTTGACTTATCCACCTGAATCTTTGCAGGTTTATACATCCTGGAAAATCTTTTTCGATTTATGACAGATGGCACCACCTACATTCACGTACCATCCATGTTAATGTACAACACACCTCACTCTATTCCCCTTGCCACTTAATCCATGCCTCACTTCACCCGTCCCACTCTGATTTCTGCGGATACACAGTCGCTAGCCGACTACCCATATTCTAGTTTTAAGGTGTCCTAGTCTGAAACTTGCAGGTCAGAAATGTCCATTTTACTGAAATCATAATGACTAAGGTAGATATGCAGGATTTGAAAGGATCAATATTAAAATTAAAAAATAAATCTCCATTCACACTCCCAAACTTTAACAGGTTCGCATTAGGCCTGTAGGCCTTGTTATGTATTTGACTATTTCTCCGAATGATTAAATTATATATACAATCCCGTGGCGTTAAAATGCACTGTATATGCATGGCGTTATATGCTGTGCATATTATCCAACTTTCTGTCCCTGTGGATTTAAAACTTAATAAACTTCTTGCCGTAATACATTATATAATATGGCTATTATAAATTTTAAATAACCTTATTTTTCTTCCGTTAAGGTGGTTTTCCATATAAAAGTGCGTACCCGAAGTCCGTATCCGTAGACCGTATGCCTAGTCCTTCTCCGTATATAGATCGTAAATACGTACTCCGCAAAATCGCGCGTTGTGAGTTTTTAACTGTTTAGGTTGCTTCCATTAAAAAACCTTCGTATTCTTAGACCATATATGCGTAGTCCGTAACCGTATTCCGTATGCAAATAGTCTGCAAAAATCACATTGTGGGGTATTTAACTATATATAGGTTAAACTGTTTCCATTAGTAAACCAGCCTACATATATATATATATATATATATATATATATATATATATATATATATATATACGCATGCTTAGACCGTATATATGCGAAGTCCGTTTTCGTTGTCAGTATGCGCAGCCCTTATCCGTATCTATAGTTCGTACTAGCTGCACCCGTGGAAAATTCATGGCTCTATCTGAACCATTTTTTTTAATGAGCTGATAGGAACTCAACGACGCATATTTTAATCCTAAGGTTTTTGCAGGAAATTTTGTCATGTTTCACTTATATGATATAAAAATATCTTCTGCTAGGATTCTCCAGGAACACAGGCTCCCAAAATATCAACATAGTAAGAAAAATTATTCTTTTCCAGAAATCACACCAAAAAAATTTGGAAAGAGACGTGAGGCATATACAGGGTGTACGAAATTTAAGTAAGAATTTTTTTCCGATACACAACATAGGTATAATAGCTTCATTGCTTGGAAAAAAACGTAGATATAACGATTGTATAAAGAAGCATTCTACCGTGAAATTATATGAAAGTTGCTTTGTATTATTTGAAGCTCGGGCGACATCGTAAAACACGGTGTTGTAGCCAGTATAGGGTATAGTCTAAGGCATGTTTACAGACACATCCGTTATTTATATACACATGCATATGTCGTTGAACTCTCTTGTACGCGAAACGTATAGCTGCCAACGTGAAAAAGATAGGCCCCGAAAAATATATTCCAACAGTATTAAATTTTTGGTTTAAATACTGTTAATTGTCATGGAATAAGCAGGCCTGATGCAAAATTGACAACTCTCCCATATAAAAAGAAAGCAGTATGATATATTTTGATTAAAGCATTTAGCAAAGAAACCACTTCCGCCTTTGTTCGTTGCATTGTCATTCAGCAAATTAACGCAAAATGTAATATACCGGCTTTGCTGAAAATATGTAGAGGGGTATAGGGTAAAACTGCATCCTTAATCCATTTCATTTTTGGAGGTAATCGGAATCTCCACAATACATATTTTTTTCCTAAGTGCCATAATCTAATTTCCACAAAAGAATAATTATAAAAGGCCATTCCTTTGTCCCCGGGTAGAATTCGTATGCAGTTCTTCTGCCACTCGCCTAGTGAACCCGTGTTTCTGAACCATGAAAATGTTTAATATGACACGTGCACGTATGAACGAACGACTGATTAGAAGATTCTGGCGGGGGTTTTAAAGTCCCCAAGAGATTGAGGACCCTTAGAAGTGTGTGTAACCCCCCCCCCCCCCCCCCCCCCCGGGCTTCCTTTTGAAAAAAAAAAACCTTTTTCTCAAACAACCCGAACTATTAAAACCATGGTTATCATGGAAAGATACTTCTGAATGTATAAAAATCATTATACCTGTAAACCCATAAAACGGTACAATCGTGTTAAGAGCATCAGCTCTCAGTGTTCACTCAACAGAAAAATGCTCCCTATTGAAAGATTCATGTGGACATGTGTTCCGCGCTTGAATTTAAAATCTTTACTTCCTTTTGACAGAGTAAAATTCCTTAACAGGCGATATAATGGAAATGGGGTTCAGTGGGGATTACAGTTCCTACTGAAAAAGCGTGACAGGCGAAAAATGTTCTGCTGAACATTTGTTGAGGGTTAGGGTAAAGGCATATCAATAGTCCATTTCATTTTGGAGGTTATAAGAATCACCACAATATATATTTTCTTATAAACCAGTATGACAAAGGACCATTCCTTTTTCCCCGTGTGGAAGCCACCCATTCGTATTTATTTGTTCTGCCATTTGCAAGCATGTGTTACTGAAGCATAACAGTTTTCACACATGAAACGCATATACGTGAACATATGACTGATATTAAAAGAGAATTCTGATGGAGGTCTGTACGCCCTTACTACAGATTCTAGTTTGTTATCAATTTAAAGATGTACTGGTGATATTTTTCATGTGTTTCAACGTCCCTACAGATAACGGATCTTTAAAAATATATGTGACCCCCCCCCCCCCCCCGACCCCACCGCCACCAAACCAGAATGACAATTCAGTTGTGGGGCTTCTTTTTGAAATAAACAAGGCCTACAGGCCTAATGCGAACCTGTGCATATGGATATACTCCAGGTATAAAGCTTCATTGCTGAACCACTACTTTTCATATATATGAACAATGCAAGTACTAAACATTTTGAACAAGAAACAATACACAAACATCACTGCTAAATTCTGGCATGGGTGCACACAACACAAAAATTATTGTAGGTGGCACCACCAGTCTTGTATACGACAAAGCTATTTGACATGTATAAATATGCCCAATTTCAGGCTGATATATCAAATTCTTCCGTAGAATTAAGCAGGCACATACACATTGCAAAAGTCATTGTAGATGGCAACACCTGTCTTGTGAACGAGAAAGCCATTAAAGACACAGACAGGTCAGAATATCAGGCCAATACATTAAACTTACCTTGAGTCTGATGCACGGGGCTGACCAGGCTTAGGTGAGAAAGGCTGTTGCCCCGAGTGTACTGTGACAAATTACTGGCTCAGGCTACTGCACTGAGTGAACTCTTGACCTGCACCTGGCTAGACTGAGTGAACTTTTGACCTGTACCTGGCTGCACTGAATGAACATGAGGTGATCACATGATACTCATAAGGTGATCACATGCTACCCATGAAATGATCACATGCTGCCCATGAGGTGATCACATGCCTTGTGCTTTGGCTGCACTGACTGAACTCTTGACCTAAATCTGGCTGCACTGAATGAACTCTTGATCTGTTGCCAAATCTGAAACAGTTGGCAGTTTCTCAACCTATTCAAGAAACATACACAATCTTGGCCTGTTATGTAACTCTGCTAAAATTTATCCAACACAAACCATTTGAACAAACTTGAGAAGGCTCGCCTCTGGGATCATTTCTGTAAAATATTGAACAATCTGGCTGGACTCTTTACAAGAAGAAGTTTTTTTCAGCTTTTCCCCTGTAAAATCTAAGTAAATGCAGATAGCAAAAATAAGCTGAATCCATCAACATTTGATATGTGACTGATAATTGCATAAAATTTGGAGATGGTAGCTCCTGCTATTCCTGAGAAATTATGAATAGTGTACAGATGATATGTAATATCATAAATCTACATTTTTAAAAGCTTTTAAAAAACATTCTTTTCAATATTTTTCATAGATATTCTGAAATCTAAATGTTTAGAGGCATGAGGTAATGGATGCTGATAAACTGGTGCTAGGCTAGATGTATCTGCTTCAAACAGCTACCATATATGGTAAAATGACTCAATTTAATCTTTATAATTAAGCCAAAATTCATTTTTTGGAACCATAAAAGACAATTATTATTAGAATAATTCAGGGAATTATTCTTGCAAAATATTAAACAAACTGGCCTCAGTATCATCAGTCGAAAAACGTTTTGTAGGTTTATAACTCATATGGGAAAATACAGCAAAATGGCAAAGTTCAGCTTCCCATAACTCAGCCAAAAATCATTGAACCAAAACCATTTGAACAAACTTGAATTATCAACTTCTAAGGATAATTAATGTATGAGATTTAAGAATTTGGCCCAGTGGTTTTTGAGAAGAAGATTTTTGTAGCCACTCAGCTAACATGGGCTGTTATGGCATATAACTAAATTAAGCTTCCCATAACTTAGCCAAAAGTCACTGAACTGAGACCATTTGAACAAACTTGAATTATCAACATCTAAGGATAATTAATGCGTGATATTTAAGAATTTGGCCCAGTGGTTTTTGAGAAGAAGATTTTTGCAGCCACTTAGCTTACATGGGCTGTTATGGCATATGACTAAATTCAGCTTCCCATAACTCAGCCAAAAGTCACTGAACTGAGACCATTTGAACAAACTTGAATTATCAACTTCTAAGGATAATTAATGTGTGAGTTTTAAGAATTTGGCCCAATGGTTTTTGAGAAGAAAATCTTTTTAGCCACTGAGCTAAAATGGGCTGTTATGGCATATGACTAAATTCAGCTTCCCATAATTTAGCCAAAAGTTACTGAACTGAGACCATTTGAACAAACTTCAGAAAGCACTACCCTAGTATCATTTCTGTGCGATATTAAACAATTTGGCCATTTCGTTTCAGAAAAGAAGTTATTTGTAGCTGTCAGTATGATACGGGCACTGATGACCCCCGTACAAAAAAGGCCGATGCAGGTGGCGCCACCAATACCTCAATTTCAGATATGACTCATGTGACCAACATTGGCATAAAATTTGGTGATGATAGCTCAAGCCATTTCTGAGATTGTAATTTTAGTATGCTTTTTGGACAGATGACTAAGTTCAACTTCCTGTAACTCGGCCAAAAATCACCGAACTTAAACCATTCGAACAAACTTGAGAGAGATTGTTCCAGGAATCATTTCTGTAAAATATTGGACAATTTGGCTGAACAGATTCGGAGAAGAAGATTTTTTAAGCTTTTTTAGCTTTTTCCCTATAAAATCTAAGAAAATGCAGTTAGCCAAAAAATAAGCAAAATCCGATAGAGTTTTTTAGATGACTAATTTTATGCATAAGATTTCGTGATGCTAATTCTTGCCGTTTTCAAGATAGTATGGGTTAACGTACAGACGACGGACGACGGACGCCGGACGACGCCACACCATCGCATAAGCTCACAGGTTTGCTAAAAAACTTCATAAAACACATGACTTGGCCGAACTTTTGAAACCATGGTTATCATGGAAACATTTTCTTGAATGTATAAAAGTCAACATACCTGTAAACCATAAACAAGGGACCTATGGGTCACGGTGCTCAGCTGTTATATATGATTAAAAAATATGATTTAGGAATGAGGCATATGCTGGTTTGGTGTGGTAATAAATATAAGCTTTATTATGAGTTGTTGGTGTTTAGCTTATGTATGATTATGATATTATCTTTGGAGACAGGGAAGAGGATTGATTTCATTTATTTTATTAACAAATGGAGTACTATTGTCACACAAATTTTGACTTGGCCATATAACTTATAAGCAGAACATATGATATAAGAGTTTAACTATTTATTAAAAAAAATTACAAATATTGTCCCAAATATAATTTTTATTAAAAATAATAAGAGAATCTTATGATTATAAAATGAAATATAACTGAAATGATTATTAAAATAATATTAAAGAATATATTCTTGAATGCATTTATGAATACATTTTGAAAGTATTTGCACTGGTATTCATATACTTTCATTTTTACCTGAATTCCAATTCTTTATGCAAGACATTTTATAATGGAGTACATATTCATATTCGTATTTAAATACAATTGCAAAGTTTTCCCACCATTACTGGCATTTATTCAGTTTTCACCAAACAATTATGTTGAGAATCCAGAATATACAAAATTCACACATTTAAATTATGATCAAAAGTACCTGGTTTTATGGCTTTTATTTATATTAAAAAAAAAAATGTAATATATTCATTTTGGACTAATTTCACATCAATGTAAACATACTAGACACAGTAGGAATCTAGATTAATAATATCAACTGCATCTTTGTCTATCATTAATTTCCTTCATATGATCCCTGATGATTAGTAATGAATAATATGATTTACTTTTTTATCATTAAAATTGAACTGAAAAATACCATAGGTGACTGCATGGTGTTATTTGGAGTACGTGACATTCTATCCATCGATACAAGATTCTTTTATCATCAGTAACTGCAAGTTGATTTCCTGTTATTATAAACTAACAAATTCTTTTTTATTTTTCTTTAATTTGTTATTAAAAAACAATAAAAATTTATTAATTTATTGTTAATTGTTATGTTGTTGGTTAAAACTACTAGATGAGTTGGGTTGGACACCTGGATTAACTGTGGCTGGCCATAAGCTGCCTACCTGCAACAGTGTATGGCTCGCCTCAAGCATGCATAATTTGCTGAAAGTTCAACAAGGTCAACATACAGGTGACTCAAGAGGGGCTGGAGAGAGTTAAGGTCTGACATGGTCTCATAAAAACATTAATAAAAGCTACAATTTTTGGCCAATTTCTTTCAGCTTTCTAAACTAAAAAGCTGAAATCCTTGTGTGCATGATATGAAAATTATATCAACCGTGCTCACAGGAAACAAATGTGCCATGGTCAAAGTTGGGCAAAATTTAAGGTACTAATTTTATATTTATACTAATAACATATAAAATTTGAAAAATTCAGGACTAATTTGGGGTATTCAATTGAATCTTCTTGATTAAATAATGTTACATCCCTGGCAAAAAAACTCTAGCTTAAGCAATCCCCTTGTTAAGGGTGTAAATATATTTCTTGATTTTTTACAAAGTGCATTATGTTTGGGCCCATAACTTAAAACAATTACGCAATACTGACATCATTTCTGGCATATGCATAGAGAATGTATAGAAAAATATGTATATTATATATGATGCAAGTCACATCAGTGGTTTTGATATTAGGCAGTCTTGAAGTGTAACAATGGGTTTTTAATGGAAAAATGAAGTTTTCATTAAAATCTCGAAGGTATTAAGTCCTAGTGACCAAATTCTTGGCATGGTAGGGAATTTTGGAGACATCTAATTGTATGCCAAATTTTAGGAACTGAGAGCTGAAGCTGGGGAGCTGAGCTCTTGCAAACTGCATAACACTAGCTTGATGTAAACAATTTGTTACATGGTGCTTGAAAACTAGTATAAAATCTACAGTTTTTGATCAACTGGTTTCAAATTTTTTGTGTTAACAGACAAAATGCTAACAAAAACATGCTGAGAAAATTAAATCCACAGTACCTACAGTAAAAAAACGTGCCATGGTCAAAGTTGGGCAAAATTTAAGGTACCAATTTTTTATTTTTGTTAATATTTTAAAAAATTTAAAAGATTTTGATCTAAATTTGGGTATACAATTTAATTTTGATAAATTAAAGTTATATTACTGGAAAAAAAGTCCATAGCTTTAACAAGTTTTGTGTTAAGTGATCAAATATCTTTCCTGATTTTTAACAAAATGCATTATGTTTTGGCCCATAACTTTTTTAAATTATATAATACAGAAATAATTTCTGGCATGTACATAGGAACTATATAGAAGAATATTTATGGTAAATATGAGGGAAAACAGATGAGTGGTTTTGATATTAGGCAGTCCTGAAGTGTGAAAATAGGTTTTTAATAAAAAATTGAGGTTTTTCCTTAATTTCTCAAAGGAACGAAGTCGCAAAGACCCAGTTTTCGGCTTGGTAGGAGATCTTGGGGACACCTAACATTATGCTGAATTTCGGATTCCTAGGTCTTATGGTTTCAAAACGTGCCACATCTACGGACGGACGGACGGACGGACGGACGACGGACAATGGACCACGACTATAGCTCAGATGACTTATAGTCAGCTGAGCTAAAAATTTGTCAAACGGTGGTCACATCACTGGACTCGGTGCCCAGGGTTAACCAAACTGAAAAGCCCTCCCATTGAAAGCGGAGCCATGTGGTCTTTGGAAAAAATCTTTACTTCCTTTTAAGAGAGAAAATTCCTTTAGAGGCGTTACAATAGATATGGGGGGTCAATGGGGATAATAGTGGACCTGCATGACCGCGTATTGCAAGGAAATGCCTTTTGGGCAGGACATGCGCTCTTGCCACAGTCTTAACAGGCCAGTGAAAATCCCCAAGGCGCCTCCTGAAAAAGTGTCACAGGCGTGGAGGATCTTGCAGCACAAAAGATATAGGGGCACCTAATGGGGAAATATTAAAATTATTAATTATTCAGCTTAATAGGGCATAATCCCGCAAAATAAAACAAACTTGTCCTAGAAGAGCGCACCACCGATACGTCTGCCGAATATGGAGAGTCAAATCAGAAGGGAAGCAGGTAAACCGTGATCTACAAAAAACCCAACTCCGTATTAAGGGGGAACATGACACTTTAAACTACCAATGAAATTTCTTAGATATTTTGCACATGATATCTGCAAGGCATATTTTGTAAAATCATGAAATAAAATTTGGGGGTCAATGTGCTTATTTTTGCAGTACACGAGGTTGAAAATGGACACTTGTGGTGGGTTTTTATATGATATTATAACTAAGGGGGATACAAAAGTTACATATTTTAGAAAACTGACCAATGTATTTTTCATAATATTCTAAATAAACATGCAAAATTAAATATCAATCTTATTTAAATACAAAAATGTGTATGCCAATGGGTTAAATTTTTAAATATTAGGCCAAAATATGAAAATTTTGGACATTATTAGTTAAAAAATCCCCGAAAGGTGGCGCTGGTGTTTGTGAGACAGAGAGCAAGTCCACACATAAATGGCTTCTGGCGTCTACAATATATGATCAGATTTTAAGATGCCCATATATATAAAGAAATATAAATATTAGTACTAATAACTATGGTTATATACTAATTATCTCTTCATAATTACACCACCAGTGTCACTTACAATAATATGGTGATATTAATGCTCTTTTTTGTCATCTACTTGCAAGTGTCAAAACTGACAGTTGACAAGATAGCCGTTGCGTCGGTATATACCTGCACTTGAGCCTCTTCTGATGATATTCTGTTTAAAAATTTCTATGTAAAAATTTGGTACAATTTAAAAAAAACAATTAAATAAAGCTGTTACACTAAGCATTCCAACAATTATTGTTCATTCTAGTTACTTTTCTCAAATGATGCCCTGAAGCGATGACGTTTTAATGACAACAAAAGTGTCAAACGGCAAAATATGTAGCCTCATGACATTATAATTAAACCAGATATTTTTAGTTTCCAGTGTCATCAGTAGGGGGCGCCAGTAAAGCGTCAAGTTCCCCCTTAATTATATAGATATGCGTAGTCCGCAAAAAACGCGTTGTGGGGTATTGAACTATATATAGGTTGTTTTCATAAATAAACCCATGCACGTATGCTTAGACCGTATATGCGTAGTCTGTTTTCGCAAACTGCTTTGAGCGATTTTTCGCACCAGGCCTACACATAAATCATGCATTCATGTACCTTGTCCATTTAAGGTTTTGCTTTCAGGTCGTTTAGTATGAACAATCTCTAATTCCAACTGGTATAAACTTCTGACATCAGCCTTTTGGAAACCATGGAAACATATTAGCCTTTGGCTGAATTTTTTTGTCCTCTCTTTAGCACACACATGTTTCCTATAAATGTTTTAGCCTTTAAACACCATGCAGTACCGCGTAAAAAAAACAATAACCAAAGATCCTTTTCGAAAATATAAATATCATTTTAATTGATTTTTTTATGCTAAATTGATAAGCATATGTTGCTAATATATATATATAGAAATGTAAACAATGAATATATGGTGAAATGGCTTACAAAAACGAAAAACTTCAGCTATCGAGCATCTATCAAAACAGAGCACGCGGACTAAATACGCATATACGTATTTATACGTTTGGAAAACGAACTTTAAGGTTACGGACCATGTATACGCATATGTATATATACGGACTATACGTACTTATATGGAAACCAACCTTTTAAATATGCTGCCAAGTTTTTTTTTTTTCATATACGACTGTCAATAAGACGGATGGTAAAGGCCCGTCCGTCGGTCCATATAGGTCCGCTTCATTTGATCATTACGATATAGCTTGGCGGGATTTAACAGATTTTCATGAAACTTCTTATATATATATAATTTACAAAATAAATTTCCCCGAATTGGATTACAGGCAAAATTTTTGCACATTTAATGAGGTCTGTGGTCACCAGACTTTAATGCACATATCTCCATGCATTATGAGTTACCAGGAATTTAACTGGTTTTCATGAAACCCGCTATACATATGAACCATGCAGCAAGGTTTCTCATCTTATTTCGTTTTTAGGCAAATCCGCACACGCGCATGTTTAATGAAGTCAGAGCTGATCAGACTTGTTTTTGGTACAGATGCTATAGCAAATAATCTATGAATTAATTTAAACTGGCCAAGAAACTCGATTCTCAGATAATTCATATTTTAAATATTATACGATACAATTATATATAATTCATATTTCTTGTCCCGCAAACTTTGTGAAACCTTTCCTTGATTAAAAATATATACAGACCATAATGACTTTTAAAAAGGCGTCCAAAGGCAAAACACATGGCAAATTACAGCCTTTTCAGGATGAGCCGTGTTTATGGTTGTTATGCTTTTTGTTAGACTCTAACAAAACGAAAATTAATTGTTTTAAATAGGCCCTATTTATTATCAAGAATATAATCATCCTGATAAATGAAAGACATATGAGCACATCATATTTAAGAGAAAGCAATACTAATTCTTGCTCATTTGTCTTATCTGAAAATTAATATGAACTTGACCAATTATATTATTGAACTACATAAAGATAAAACTATGTTACTTTTTTATAAGCTAGAGTAAAAAATATAAAACATTTATTGAAAGTAAAATTTTGATAGACAAAGAACACGTTTGAAAGAACACCAAATGTAAAAGATAATGGTATAAAAAATAAATGTTCGAGTAATTATTCAAAACGGAAATTTAATTATAAACATATAACAAGGCCTACATGCCTAATGCGAACCTGTGCAAAGTTTAGGAGTATGAATGGAGATTTATTTTTAAAATTTAATATTGATCCTCCTAAGTTCTGCATATCTACCTTAGTCATTATGATTTCAGCAAAATGGACGTTTCTGAACTGCAAATTTCGGACTAGGACATTTTAAAACCAGAATATGGGTAGTCAACAAGCCACTATGTGTATCCGCAGAAATCAGAGTGGGACGGGTGAAGTGAGGCATGGATTAAGTGGCAAGGGGAATAGAGCGTGGTGTGTTGCAAATTAGCATGGATGTCTGCAGCTTAAACGTGAATGTAGGTGGTGCCACCTGTCATATAATCAAGAAAATTGTCCAGGATGTGTAAACCTGCAAAATTTCAGGTGGATAAGTCAAACCACTGCTGAGATATGAGTGATTTTTTCCCAAGGCAGATCAACAGATGGATGCTGTGCATAAGCGTTTGCAGATGGCGCCACCAGTTTTGTCTATGATGAAGAGCTATGTGAGATCTATACACAAGCAAAATTTTGGCCCAATCGGTCAAACGGATCCTGAGATATGAGCTTGGATGTCTGCAGAGTAAACGTGAATGTAGGTGGCGCCACCTGTCATAAAATCGAGAAAACTGTCCAGGAAGTATAAACCTGCAAAATTTCAGGTGGATAAGTCAAACCACTGCTGAGATATGAGTGATTTTATTCCAAGGCAGATCAACAGATTGATGCTGTGCATAAGCGGTTGCAGGTGGCGCCACCAGTTTTGTCTATGATGAAGAGCTATGTGAGATCTATACACAAACAAAATTTTGGCCCAATCGGTCAAACGGTTCCCGAGATATGAGCTTGGATGTCTGCAGAGTAAATGCGAATGTAGGTGGCGCCACCTGATATAAATCGAGAAAGTTGTCCAGGATGTATAAACCTGCAAAATTTCAGGTGGATTAGTCAAACCACTGCTTAGATTTGAGTGATTTTATCACAAGGCAGATCAACAGATGGACGCTGTGCATAAATGGTTGCAGGTGGCGCCACCAGTTTTGCCTATGATTAAGAGCTATGTGAGATCTATACACATGCAAAATGTTGGCCTAATCAGTCAAACGGTTCCCGAGATATGAGCTTGGATGTCTGCAGAGTAAATGTGAATGTAGGTGGCGCCACCTGTCATAAAATCGAGAAAGCTGTCCAGGATGTATAAACCTGCAAAATTTCAGGTGGATAAGTCAAACCACTGCTGAGATATGAGTGATTTTATCCAAAGGCAGATGAACAGATGGACGCTGTGCATTAATGGTTGCAGTTGGCGCCACTAGTTTTGCCTAGGATGAAGAGCTATGTAAGATCTATATACATTAAAAAATTTTGGCCCAACCGGTCAAACGGTTCCCGAGATATGAGCTTGGATGTCTGCAGTGTAAATGCGAATGTAGGTGGCGCCACCTGATATAAATCGAGAAAGTTGTCCAGGATGTATAAACCTGCAAAATTTCAGGTGGATAAGTCAAACCACTGCAGAGATATGAGTAATATTATCCAAAGGCAGATGAACAGATGGACGCTGTGCAAAAATGGTTGCAGGTGGTGCCACCATTTTAGTGCATGTTATAAAGCTATCAAAGGGCTACATTTGTGCAAAATTTTTAGCCTGATCGGTCAAACGGTTCCCGAGATATGTGGGTTTATGTGTGGAAACAGACGCACAAATGGACGCTGGGCAGCAAGGAAGGGTCAGAGGTCAACCAAAAATGAGGGTGCAGCAGTTCACATGTGACCTGATGATAAACCGATTCGCCTAAAATGCAAACCATGTTTTTTCAAACAGTTGAAAGATACAGTTCCAATAATCTGGGAATTCTGCTTCTAAACAATGTGTCCAGACGTCTAGACGCTGTGTCTAGACGTCTAGACACATTGTCTAGACCCCCCCCCCGAGCCAGGTCAGTTGCCATGGTGATGTCTGGACCCCACCTGTTTGTACTGAGTGACCTCTTACTTGGCTGCTGAAACTCAGTATGAAGTCAAATCTGTTTTCAAATACAGAAAGCCTTTTTCAATTAGCTACAATGCTTTTTTAAAACTGTATTTACCCAATCTATTCTTATAAAACTGGCAGAACCCTACCATAGAATAATTCTTGTAAAGTTTAAACCAATCAGCTGAACAGTTTCATCATAAATCAGTGTATAAGCTAGAAAAGTTTAAAATTACATTTTCGCTTGTAAAAAACACATCAATGTAGGTGGCGCCACCAATACCTCAAAATCAGATATGACATATGTGACAAACATTGGTATAAAATTTGGTCATTATAGCTCCAGCCGTTTTTGAGATTTTAATTTTAGTGTGCTTTTTTGGACAGATGGCTAAGTTCAACCTCCTTTAACTTGGCCAAAAATCTCCGAACTGGAACCATTCGAACAAACTTGAGAGAGATTGTTCCAGGAATCATTTTTGTGAAATATTGGACAATTTGGCTGGACAGTTTCAGAGAAGAAGATTTTTAAAGGTTTTTAAGCTTTTTCTCTATAAAATCTAAATTAATGCAGATACCCAATAATAAGCTCCAGGGCACCAAGTTTCACATGTGACGAATTTTTACATGTAATTTTGAGCTGCTAGCTCCGACAGTTTCTGACTTACAGCCATGGACGGTGGAAAGCCAGCCCTGGACCGCGGACGGCGGATGGACTACGCTGCGCCATCGCATAAGCTCACAGGTTCGCTAAAAATATATTCGATTAACTGGTCTAATATTTGATCTAATGGCCATATATATCCAAGGAAAAGGTTTTCGGATAACAAGGAGATTTATATTAGGCCTAATAATAATTATTATTACTTATATCAATATCATTATCATTGTTATTATTATTATTATTATTATTATTATTATTTAAATTTAAAAATTCGGGCTGAACAACATGAGCCCACAGAAGACGCCTAATAGATAGGTGGCTGCATTTATGTTTCACTAATCACATCTACAAATTCCTGCATTTTTGGCCTCTTTTGTACAGCTTGCAAATGAATTATAATAATAAACTTTATTTACCGGGAGAGTCCGTTGTATCTACCATGGAGATTGAATTAGATCTCCATGTTTCTACAGTCATACAAGAAAATAAAAGGAAATCAAAAGTTGTGTGCATTTCCTAATAATCATAGTCTGGATGCAATGAAGCCAAAATTACCTCTCCAAGCAGTTCCAAACAAGATTTGGACAACATGTCTTTGATTGGTCACAGATTAAAAAATATTTGAGTGATACTGTCAATTTTGTTTGCGTTTATGCTAAACATACATGAAAACAAACAAACAATGGGAGAGCCAGCCAGAGCAAGCCAAACCATTCACTTCTGTATTTATAATTTAAGGCTATGTGGCCCAAGGCCATATGAATTAATAGGACCATGTGAACTGAACTTTACTGCTGCTCTAGTCTCTCAATCAGACGCGAGGTGCCGCCACTGATACTAAGTACTTTGGACAGATGAAAAGGACTACTAGTCCTATTGAACTACATGTATTTGGGTGGGTATCCTAACCAACGAAACTTCCATTGGAACGAATAAAACGTAATTTTACTTAAACTCGGATACAATTATGCAGATCAACAAGGCAATATCAGCTCTGAAGTTTGGTCTGCTTCATAAATATGCATATATGCGGCGCCATGGTAGGCTCATGTGACCAGTAGTCTCGCATCATCGTAGCAATCTGCATCGCGCAATATTGCTCATGGCGCCACCTATTGTACACCTCTACCATCATTAATCTGGACGGGCGCATATACACCGGGGATCGATTTTACCCAGGTAATATCATTTTTCAGATTATGCTTAAATAGAACTTGACCATGAGATTAAGATGATCCGATGATTGGGACACTGGACACGTGATAAAGTGGGCCAGATGACTGGGACATTGGACGCGTGATAAAGTGCACCAGAATCACTGACATTCGGTGTAAAATATCGAGTATTTCCATACAGAGTCGGCCACTGCCATGCCAGTTGGTGTGTCTACTACCAATAAGTGTACTTAATATTTCACATCTCAATTTGGTAAGTTAAATGAATGAAAGCCTACCTTTTTAACATCTCAAATTATTAATTATATATGATTATTATGTTTAAAGCTTTAGTCTTTATTTAAATTAAATCAAATATCAAATATTTTACACTTATTTTGGGATTACATCCATGCAATTCAAACTAATTTAATATTTGTATGGATGTTTTGTTCTTTTATGTAAAAAATGCTCTTTGTATAATTATGCAGATGAAAGCACTATCTAGATCTGATTCTAGACTTTATGGAATGTTATTTCAAATTTGGAGGATGATAGTAATTCTCTAATTCATCATGATAGGTTCTTGGCAGATAACATGCAGGCAAACCCTGAGAAATTTCAGGCAGTTTCTGTTGGAAAGAAAACCTATGACAAGGATGTAATATTCAGTTTAAAAGGTGTATTTGTATATAATGTGAAGATGAAGTTTACTTGTTAGGAGAGACCATTTATTTTAAAGTATATTATAACAGGCCTATTTCAAACGTGTAAGAAGGCTGCAAGGCAATTAAATGTTTTGAAAAGAATTGGCAGACATTTAAGCAGACTCAGGGAAAACTCACTATTTACTATTCTTTTATTATGTCAAACTTCAGTTGTTGCCCTTTGACATGGTATTTTTGTGGAAAACAAAACACAAAAATTAGAGAAAATTCAAGAAGTTGCACTTTTGTTTTATTTATGATGATTATCAAAGTTCTTATGAATATCTCTTGGGAAAAATCTACACTTCCATAACACGAAAAATGTGCAGAATTGCCTTGGCGTCGGTGTTTATACAAGATCTAGTTGAAATTAAACACCACCTTTAATTTCAGGTATCTATATACAGCTGATGCACCTAAACCTAGAACTATAAAACAGGGTAAAAATGTTTCTAAAATGGTGCAGCTCAGGTGTGGTACTCATTCCAAAATGAGGCAAGAACTATGACGTCTTTTAACCAGCATTTAAACTATATTAATAACGTGTGGGGGACTATTTAATAGTGCATGGCGGCATGCTGAATTGTGACTGATCTGCCTCGGGAGCTAAAATGTTTTCCTTTAAGATTCTGCTTTTTTGCAGCATACTCCTATGTATACATGCTTAAAAACTTATAATGATGTTTTTTTTTAATGTGCTTCTTTACATTTTGCTTTTTTTTTATTGTTCATGATCCTTTAACTTGTCTCTGTATTGCCGTGATATGCAAATATTAATGTAGTTGGTTAAAGCGCTTTTCCTAGCTCCTGTTGCCTTGTTGATCTGTAATGTATCTGACTTTAAATAAACTTTACTTACTTACCTTAGATAAAAATGAGAAGTATGGTACAATATTGAAAGAACAACCAACCAGGTCAGCCTGTGGCAGTCAAGTTTAACTGCCAGAACTTTACCAAGTATATATAATATACTGTGTCAAAAGTAGGAAGGGGTAGTAACCATTAAATAAACAGAAAAAAAATGTAAAAAAAGGGATAAATTAGAAAAAATATAGCCAGTCTGAAATATCACCCATAACATTTAAAAGTTTAGAGAAGGCCTTTCATATTCTTAATACTACCGGTACTAAGGTCATTCTGTTCCAGTAACAGTTGCATAATTAACTGATGCTCAATTGATTCTCTGGTGGTTGGTTCATTTGTAGAATGGCCCAGACTAAAATGTTGCCTATGTGAATGTGGTATCAAGGTGTCAGATGACAGGAGGTGGCTAAGAATTAAAGGTATCAAGGAATGGGTGTCTAACTTAATTGGAATTATGCAAAAACATACCACCCATAAATCTGACCTTATATGACATACCAAACTTTATACATTATCCTTTATGTGTGGCAGGCCTTGATGCTTGTTTATATTTTTTAAAGTTTAATATTTGGAACAGTGTATTCATATGTCTTTTTGATAGTTATGATTTAATCTTGATGATAGTGTATGTTGTTAACAGTTTAATATTAAGAACAGAGTATTCATATGTTTCATTTTGATAATTATAATTTAATCTTGATGATAGTTTATGTTGTTTAGAGTTTGATATTTAGAACAGTGTATTCATATATTTCTTTTATATAATTATTTTCTAATCTTGATGATAGTTTATTTTTTATACAGTTTAATATTTGGGACAGTGTATTTATATACCTTTTTTATAACTATCATTTAATCCTGTTGTTTATAGTGTAACTTTTACAGTTTAATATTTGGAATGATGAATTCTTTTTTCATAATTACTGTATGATTTAATCTTGATGATAAGTTATCTTTTTTACAGTTTTATATTTGGACAGTGTATTCATAATTTTTTGATAATAATTATTTAATCTTTAAACATGACAACGTGGTTGTAACGCAAGGTTAGAAGTAAGGTTACTGATGTGTCTGGGTATGGTCATAAAATGTCATGCTTGGGTTTCCTTGTATGTCAGGGTGGTCTGTGTTACTGTTGGGTGCATCTGGGTTTCACTGTGGTCACAGTGAGTGCAGGACTTAATCACGGGGCAGGTGACCAAAATTGTGTACCTGCTGTGGGTGGGGGGAAGAGGAGGGAAAGGATACATACAATGTGATAATGCAAAACAGGTATATGCCCTAAACCTTGAACAAATCTGTTAAACTAATAGATAATTTCTTTCAGTATTATGATCATTATTATTTACAGGTGAAATCTATAATTTAAATAATAGTTGTACCAGCATATAACATTTGACTATACCAAAGAGGTATAGGGCACTCACATTCCAACCCAACTGCCAAAACATGTGTTCAGTCAACATATAATTGTGTTCAATATTATGATTATAATTATTCACAGAAATGCCAGGATTTGGTCTTGATGTGTTGGGAGCCATGTGCATGGGGGGAGGGGGGATGTGTAATAGAAAATGGACATTATCATCCAAGGTGCTTTCATGGAGCCATCAGTCAGAAACCTATACCAGAATAGATATGTTAGTATAATTAATGTAATCAGTAAAGTGCAGTCAGTTATTTAGGGAGGTTATAGGAAGGGATGTCCCTCTGTCATACCGCAAGAAAAAAATGTATAAATAGTCTGAAGGGAGGCATTCTGAGGCACATGCTGCAAAATGTTTCAGGACACTCAAAGAAAAAAAGGAAATATGTACGTAATATGTATATATATATATATTTAAATAAATGTTTAAAATAAGACAAGTTTCCTGAAATTTCTTATTACCACCATATACTTTATGTGCCTCCGGATTTCCCACTGATTATTAATTTTAGAGGTGGTATGACCATACAATTTTTATAATGCTTATAATTTGAATGTTTAATTTGGTGGAATGTGGTGATGATATACTATATTATAGGTAAACAGAATTCAGACAATAAATAATGAAGAATTTGAAAAAAAAAAATTATTTTATTCTTATGATGCAAGTGCTGGGATCAAAATTTGCATATAATAAGTTTTATGGATACACACTTTTGGTGGCCATCTTCGTCAATATACAAGCCAAAATAATGAGTTAAAATATAGCTGTACCTGCGAGTCCATGATTAAGAATTTTTCTCACTCATTATTCATGGTTAAGAATTTCTCTCACACATCATTCATGGTTAAGAATTTCTCTCACACATTATTCATGGTTAAGAATTTCTCTTACTCATTATTCATGGTTAAGAATTTCTCTCACTCATTATTCATGGTTAAGAATTTCTCTCACTCATTATTCACAGTTAAGAATTTCTCTCACTCATTATTCATGGTTAAGAATTTCTCTCACTCATTGTTCATGGTTAAGAATTTCTCTCACTCATTCATGTTTAAGAATTTCTCTGACTCATCATTCATGTTTAAGAATTTCTCTCACTCATTATTCATGGTTAAGAATTTCTCTCACTCATTATTCATGTTTAAGAATTTCTCTGACTCATTATCCATGGTTAAGAATTTCTCTGACTCATTATGCATGGTTAAGAATTTCTCTCACTCATTATTCATGGTTAAGAATTTCTCTCACTCATTATTCATTTTTAAGAATATCTCTGACTCATTATCGATGGTTAAGAATTTCTCTCACTCATTATCCATGGTTAAGAATTTTTCTCACTCATTATTCATGGTTAAGAATTTCTCTGACTCATTATTCATGGTTAAGAATTTCTCTGACTCATTATTCATGGTTAAGAATTTCTCTGACTCATTATTCATGTTTAAGAATTTCACTCACTCATCATTCATGTTTCAGAATTTCTCTCACTCATCATTCATGTTTAAGAATTTCTCTCACTCATCATTCATGTTTAAGAATTTCTCTCACTCATTATTCATGGTTAAGAATTTCTCTCACTCATTATTCATGGTTAAGAATTTCTCTCACTCATTATTCATGGTTAAGAATTTCTCCGACTCATTATCCATGGTTAAGAATTTCTCTGACTCATTATCCATGGTTAAGAATTTCTCTCACTCATTATCCATGGTTAAGAATTTCTCTCACTCATTATTCATGGTTAAGAATTTCTCCCACTCATTATTCATGGTTAAGAATTTCTCTCACTCATTATTCATGGTTAAGAATTTCTCTCACTCATTATTCATGGTTAAGCATTCCTCTCACTCATTATCCATGGTTAAGAATTTCTCTCACTCATTATTCATGGTTAAGAATTTCTCTCACTCATTATTCATGGTTAAGAATTTCTCTCACTCATTATTCATGGTTAAGAATTTTTCTCACTCATTATTCATGGTTAAGAATTTCTCTCACTCATTATTCATGGTTAAGAATTTCTCTCACTCATTTTTCATGGTTAAGAATTTCTCTCACTCATTCATGGTTAAGAATTTCTCTCACTCACTCATGTTTAAGAATTTCTTTCATTCATCATTCATGTTTAAGAATTTCTCTCACTCATCATTCATGTTTAAGAATTTCTCTCACTCATCATTCATGGTTAAGAATTTCTCTCACTCATCATTCATATTTAAGAATTTCTCTCACTCATTATTCATGGTTAAGAATTTCTCTCACTCATTATTCATGGGTAAGAATTTCTCTCACAGATTATCCATGGTTAAGAATTTCTGTCACTCATTATTCATGGTTAAGAGTTTCTCTCACTCATTATCCATGGTTAAGAATTTCTCTCACTCATTATTCATGTTTAAGAATTTCTCTCACTCATCATTCATGTTTAAGAATTTCTCTCACTCATCATTCATGTTTAATAATTTCTCTCACTCATCATTCATGTTTAAGAATTTCTCTCACTCATCATTCATGGTTAAGAATTTCTCTCCCTCATTATTCATGGTTAAGAATTTCTCTCACTCATCATTCATGTTTAAGAATATCTCTGAATATCCATGGTTAAGAATTTCTCTCACTCATTATCCATGGTTAAGAATTTCTCTCACTCATTATTCATGGTTAAGAATCTCTCTCACTCATTATTCATGGTTAAGAATCTCTCTCACTCATTATTCATGGTTAAGAATTTCTCTCACTCATTATTCATGGTTAAGAATTTCTCTCACTCATTATTCATGTTTAAGAATTTCTCTGACTCATTATCCATGGTTAAGAATTTCTCTGACTCATTATGCATGGTTAAGAATTTCTCTCACTCATTATCCATGGTTAAGAATTTCTCTCACTCATTATCCATGTTTAAGAATATCTCTGACTTTTTATCCATGGTTAATAATTTCTCTCACTCATTATCCATGGTTAAGAATTTCTCTCACTCATTATTCATGGTTAAGAATTTCTCTCACTCATTATTCATGGTTAAGAATTTCTCTCACTCATTATTCATGGTTAAGAATTTCTCTCACTCATTATCCATGGTTAAGAATTTCTCTCACTCATTATTCATGGTTAAGAATTTCTCTCACTCATTATCCATGGTTAAGAATTTCTCTGACTCATTATTCATGTTTAAGAATTTCTCTCACTCATCATTCATGTTTCAGAATTTCTCTCATTCATCATTCATGTTTAAGAATTTCTCTCACTCATCATTCATGTTTAAGAATTTCTCTCACTCATCATTCATGGTTAAGAATTTCTCTCACTCATTATTCATGGTTAAGAATTTCTCTCACTCATTATTCATGGTTAAGAATTTCTCTCACTCATCATTCATGTTTAAGAATATCTCTGAATATCCATGGTTAAGAATTTCTCTCACTCATTATCCATGGTTAAGAATTTCTCTCACTCATTATTCATGGTTAAGAATTTCTCTCACTCATTATTCATGGTTAAGAATTTCTCTCACTCATTATTCATGGTTAAGAATTTCTCTCACTCATTATTCATGGTTAAGAATTTCTCTCACTCATTATTCATGGTTAAGAATTTCTCTGAATCATTATCCATGGTTAAGAATTTCTCTGACTCATTATGCATGGTTAAGAATTTCTCTCACTCATTATCCATGGTTAAGAATTTCTCTCACTCATTATCCATGTTTAAGAATATCTCTGACTCATTATCCATGGTTAAGAATTTCTCTCACTCATTATCCATGGTTAAGAATTTCTCTCACTCATTATTCATGGTTAAGAATTTCTCCCACTCATTATTCATGGTTAAAAATTTCTCTCACTCATTATTCATGGTTAAGAATTTCTCTCACTCATTATTCATGGTTAAGAATTTCTCTCACTCATTATTCATGGTTAAGAATTTCTCTCACTCATTATCCATGGTTAAGAATTTCTCTCACTCATTATTCATGGTTAAGAATTTCTCTCACTCATTATCCATGGTTAAGAATTTCTCTGACTCATTATTCATGTTTAAGAATTTCTCTCACTCATCATTCATGTTTAAGAATTCTCTCACTCATCATTCATGTTTAATAATATCTCTCACTCATCATTCCTGTTTAAGAATTTCTCTCACTCATCATTCCTGTTTAAGAATTTCTCTGACTCATTATTCTTGGTTATGGATTTCTCTCACTCATTATTCATGGTTAAGAATTTCTCTCACTCATTATTCATGGTTAAGAATTTCTCTCACTCATTATTCATGGTTAAGAATTTCTCTCACTCATTATGCATGGTTAAGAATTTCTCTCACTCATTATCCATGGTTAAGAATTTCTCTCACTCATTATCCATGTTTAAGAATATCTCTGACTTTTTATCCATGGTTAATAATTTCTCTCACTCATTATCCATGGTTAAGAATTTCTCTCACTCATTATCCATGGTTAAGAATTTCTCTCACTCATTATTCATGGTTAAGAATTTCTCTCACTCATTATTCATGGTTAAGAATTTCTCTCACTCATTATCCATGGTTAAGAATTTCTCTCACTCATTATTCATGGTTAAGAATTTCTCTCACTCATTATCCATGGTTAAGAATTTCTCTGACTCATTATTCATGTTTAAGAATTTCTCTCACTCATCATTCATGTTTCAGAATTTCTCTCATTCATCATTCATGTTTAAGAATTTCTCTCACTCATCATTCATGTTTAAGAATTTCTCTCACTCATCATTCATGGTTAAGAATTTCTCTCACTCATTATTTATGGTTAAGAATTTCTCTCACTCATTATTCATGGTTAAGAATTTCTCTCACTCATCATTCATGTTTAAGAATATCTCTGAATATCCATGGTTAAGAATTTCTCTCACTCATTATCCATGGTTAAGAATTTCTCTCACTCATTATTCATGGTTAAGAATTTCTCTCACTCATTATTCATGGTTAAGAATTTCTCTCACTCATTATTCATGGTTAAGAATTTCTCTCACTCATTATTCATGGTTAAGAATTTCTCTCACTCATTATTCATGGTTAAGAATTTCTCTGAATCATTATCCATGGTTAAGAATTTCTCTGACTCATTATGCATGGTTAAGAATTTCTCTCACTCATTATCCATGGTTAAGAATTTCTCTCACTCATTATCCATGTTTAAGAATTTCTCTCACTCATCATTCATGTTTAAGAATTCTCTCACTCATCATTCATGTTTAATAATATCTCTCACTCATCATTCCTGTTTAAGAATTTCTCTCACTCATCATTCCTGTTTAAGAATTTCTCTCACTCATTATTCTTGGTTATGGATTTCTCTCACTCATTATTCATGGTTAAGAATTTCTCTCACTCATTATTCATGGTTAAGAATTTCTCTCACTCATTATTCATGGTTAAGAATTTCTCTCACTCATTATTTATGGTTAAGAATTTCCCTCACTCATTATTCATGGTTAAGAATTTCTCTCACTCATTATTCATGGTAAAGAATTTCTCTTACTCATTATTCATGGTTAAGAATTTCTCTCACTCATCATTCATGTTTAAGAATATCTCTGAATATCCATGGTAAAGAATTTCTCTCACTCATTATCCATGGTTAAGAATTTCTCTCACTCATTATTCATGGTTAAGAATTTCTCTCACTCATTATCCATGGTTAGAATTTCTCTCACTCATTATTCATGGTTAAGAATTTCTCTCACTCATTATTCATGGTTAAGAATTTCTCTCACTCATTATTCATGGTTAAGAATTTCTCTAACTCATTATTCATGGTTAAGAATTTCTCTCACTCATTATTCATGGTTAAGAATTTCTCTCACTCATCATTCATTTTTAAGAATATCTCTGACTCATTATCGATGGTTAAGAATTTCTCTCACTCATTATCCATGGTTAAGAATTTTTCTCACTCATTATTCATGGTTAAGAATTTCTCTGACTCATTATTCATGGTTAAGAATTTCTCTCACTCATTATCCATGGTTCAGAATTTCTCTCACTCATTATCCATGGTTAAAAATTTCTCTGACTCATTATTCATGGTTAAGAATTTCTCTCACTCATTATTCATGGTTAAGAATTTCTCTCACTCATTATTCATGGTTAAGAATTTCTCTCACTCATTCAAGGTTAAGAATTTCTCTCACTCATTATTCATGGTTAAGAATTTCTTTCACTCATTATTCATGATTAAGAATTTCTCTGACTCATTTGTCAACAGAATAGTCATTAAAAATTTATCATTGGGCCAGTTAAATCTGGAAAGTGCAGGTAGGCATTGTCCTTTCAAGTAGTGGGCGTTACTGACCACTCTAAATAATTAAGACTACTGTTAGACTTGGTAGAGTTTGTATATATGCAGGGCTCAACATTAACTTTTTAAAGTATTTACCTAGAATAGAATGCCTAGTAGAAACAACTAGCTTTTACTTGCCCTTTTTACTTATCCCACAAAAATCAGTAATCATGGCCACAACCACAAAAATGTGATCCACATGATTATATTGCCACAAAATACATATTCAAATGATTGTTTGTTAATAATATTTCTATTTGGCATTTGCACCTATTAAAACATGCAGGTAATTTAAGCTAGAGGCATTAAAATATGATTTCACATCTCCTGAAAAAGAAAATGGTTAACTTAAGATTCAGGAATTGTGTAAAGGTTTTTGTTGCACCCACTTGCCCAGTTGGGTAAGTAGAAACCCACTTTTGTTTGCCCTACCACCATTTTCTGGAATATTTAACTGCCCCTGGCATGCAGTTAACCATTAAATTTTAAATATATCTGTATTCTGATTTTGCTGTCTATAGGCATTGTTTTTATTCTATATATATTTATAAAAAAATAAATCTTATTATGAATATGTGAGCTTTAAAAAAGGTTTGAAGCCAAAGTCTTTCAGTATGTATACAGATTTTGTGAATATTATCACAATGAAATTTGGTCCATTTTCCATACTTTTCAGAAACAGGGACAGATCCAGGATTTAGGAGAAGGGGGACATCAACCCAGCTGGACTAATGATAAAGCCTTAAAAAACAGGTCTGCAGGTGTGGCCACAAAAATGGGTCTGCAGCCCTTAAAAAAAAAGTTGCAGCAGCTGAAAAAGCGGGGTTGTGGGGGGGCATGGTTTGCTTCTGAGAAATCTTTTTGGAAAACTGTCCATAGCACAAAATAGCAAATTTATCAAGGCCTGGTTTCAATTGCAAAAAAAAAAAAAGATCTACAAAGTATGAGAGAGGCCAATCCATAGAACATTTCTATTTGTTCAAGAAAGACACTCATATTGATAATACCTCTTTTAAATGAACAGTATGTTTTATATAATATAAAAAAGTGAAATAATTCATAAACAAATAATTGAACATGTAGTATCTAACCTGCAGTGAAACATGCAAAACAATCACAGGGAACACACTGTTCTTTTGCAGCTACAGTTATTGATTTTTGTTGAGCAATTAGGAAAGTTAACCTATGATCCTTACACTAGTAACAGCAGTCATTTTACAAGGCCCTCAATAAATATATATATATATATATATATATATATATATATATATATATATATATATATATATATATATATATATATATATATATATATATATGCTATTGATCAGACAATGCATTGCTCAAATAACAATGTCAGATGTCATCAGTATGCCCTCTTAATGTGACCTAGTTATCACTTACAGGGACCAAGCCACAGTGATTAAACATGGCACCGCTACGCTGGGGGATCCTGAGTTCTGGGAAAATCAGCCATGACTTCACAGCGTGCCTCAAGTTCCACCCCAAGGGTGAACATGAAGTAAGATAGTTCAATAGAGAATATTCATAAATAAGTGGTGCCAATTTAAGGCTATGGCAAAAACCCCTTCAGTCAAAATCAACCCAAAAGTAATTTATAACAAGGGAAATTTGATCTGTGGAACAGATCTAGTATGCCCCCACCTGATGCGGGAATATTTAGAAAGTTGTGAATACATGTATGAAATTTGAGATGGGTCAATATAACACAGCCAGATTACCTAGATGCAGCCTTGAAAACTGCATGAAGATCATCCATTTTCAACCCTGACCTGGCCCTTCATGAGGAACGTTGATGCTGCAAGTTTAGTGATTGTGCCTCAGATTCTTTTTGATTTATTGCGTTATCATTTAAGCATTGTCACCGCTGTGACCTTGAAAAAAGGGTCAAGGCCATCCATGTTCGAACTTGACCTAGCCCTTGATAAGGTGCATTGATGCTGCAAGTTTGGTGACAGTATCTAAAATTCTTCATGAGTTATCGCGTTAATAAACGTGTGACAGACAGACACCATCTCTAAATTCCCCCCTGCCGACAGGGCCTTCTATGACGGTGGGGGACAATTAAATAATTATTAGACCTATGAAGAATATATCTTTTTCAGCCTGATGTAGTGTTTTTAGCTCAGCTGACTATAAGTCATCTGAGCTATAGTCGTGGTCCATTGTCCGTCGTCCGTCCGTCCGTCCGTCCGTCCGTAGATGTGGCACGTTTTGAAACCGTAAGACCTAGGAATCCAAAATTCAGCATAATGTTAGATGTCCCCAAGATCTCCTACCAAGCCGAAAACTGGGTCTTTGCGACTTCGTTCCTTTGAGAAATTAAGTAAAAACCTCAATTTTTTATTAAAATCCTATTTTCATACTTCAGGACTGCCTAATATCAAAACCACTCGTCTGTTTTTCCTCATATTTACCATAACTATTCCGCTATATAGTTCCTATGTACATGCCAGAAATTAAGTCTGTAAAGTATAAATTCTTTAAGTTATTGGCCCAAACATAATAGACTTTGTAAAAAAATCAGGAAAAATAATAACTCACTTAACATGAAAAATTTTGAAACTAGAGTCTATTTTATCAAGTATATAACTATGTTTAATTAAGATTCAATTGTTTACCCAAAATTAGATCTGAATTTTGTAAATTTTTTAAGTTATTAGCATAAAGAAAAATCAGTACCTTAAATTTTGCCCAACTTTGACCATGGCACGTTTTTTTTTCTGTAAGCACCATTGATTTAATTTTCACAGCATGTAAACATAAATATTAAGTTTGTCTAAATCTGAAATTTGAAAATAAAAGCTTGAAAATTAAGCTAGTTATTGATTTTTTTCTGTAGTCACTTGCTTTGATTACAGATGCAGGGTCCCACTCCAGGTCACTGGAAGTCAGCGCTATGCCAGGGTTTCTGATTTGTTACAGTCACTGGGGGAGATCCCCTGCTGTGACAGGTGTACAGTTATTCTCATATCACCACCCGAATCATCCCCCCCCCCCCCCCCCCCCCCCGCAAACCCAACCCACCAAGTGTTATGCAGTAATTGTTATTGTTTTCACTGTATCTCCTTAATTGTAATGCTGTTTCCACTCCGATATGCAAAAACTTTCCTTGAAAAAATAATTCAAGGTGTAATCCAGATGATGCAATGTTGTGTAATGTAGCATTTTTAAAGAAATCAATTTGCTTTTAAATGATTTTAACAAATATAAATGAACCCATCAGTACGCTTAAATTATTATAAAATATGAAGCACATTATGGATAAATAAAGACACAATTAAAAATTGTGAAATCTAAATCAAGTATTATTTTTAGATATTTATTGTTTTACAGATTTAAAAGATATATTTATGTGGTAAAAAATAAATAAACATTTGTATGCATGATGTGGTGTTATCTGACAAGATTGAGATTTATGATGATGCAATTGAGAATTATGAATCAACTTTTATATTCAGAAATATATGTTATATTGGAAATGTATAGAAATATAAACTTAAATTAGAAAATAATTGATGAGATAAAAAAATCAGGATTTAATACAAACATTTGTTCATTATTTTCCTGCCTCAGCAGAATTTGAGATCAGGCTTTGTTTGCCCTGTTTTATGTTGTTAATTAGCTATATTTCAACTGTATACATTTCATAAAAAAATACATATATATTTAATAATATATATTATACAAAAAAATAGATTCAATTGAACAAATGTGTAAACTACTGAAATGTCAACAGTTAATCGAAAAACCAACTAATGATCATGGTAATAGTACAGATCATTTGTTCACAAACTGCTCACATGCTTTAGTTTCAACATTAGGAAACACATGGTCAGGTCACAAAATATTTTTGGCAACAATTTCTTGCTCATCAATACAAACCAATCATATAAACCAACCATGGCCTTTATTACCTCTTCCTCTTACACTTTATCTCCATTAGATATTATTTTAGATTTTTACCTTCAAGGTTAACGTCAGCTGAGCACAGTGACCCATAGGTCCCTTGTTCTGATTATACATGTATTTATGAATTTCACATTCATTTTAACATAAAATTTTAATGATTTTGAAAATTTTATTTCTTAAAAGGTACCTAATCTAAATTAAAGAAACCAGTAAAAGAAAATGACTTTTTAGTTGGCTAATATCAAACATCATGAGAGTATCGCAAAATCTTATTTGTTGGAACACGGGACATTGATTTGGGTTTGTCTGTCTATCCGTCTGTCTGTCAGTCCCTCAGGTATTTGTTTCCCTGCAATAATTTTCTTGAATATCATCCAATTACATTAAAATTTGGGTCAGTGATTGCTCTCATGCATACCTTGGTTGGGATTTGTTTTTGAGTGTCTGGCTGAAAATTTATTCTCACCAGCTGAAAAAAAAAAAAAATTTTGTTCCAAATTGACTACCAAAAATTATGACTGTGGAAACAAATTTCAGGGGCAATGAAAACTTAAACACAGCCACTATGACATGTGTAGACATCTTCAGGCAAAAATAAAAACCAAAACATTTTGATAGGGCAAGCATGAAGGACAATAAGAGGCAGAAGCAGGGACATAAATTCCACAAATTACTTGTTCTGTTTTAAGTTCAGCTGACTGAAAGTCATCTGAGCAATAGCAATCTCTCTTTGTCCATTGTCCATCTGTCTGTCTGTCTTTTAACAGGGCACAAATCATAACTGCTGGACCTAGAAACTTCTAACTGTAAACCCATAGAGGTCCATAAATAATCTTCTTGAAAACCTGAATTTAGGTCACTCTGACCCAGGGTTGGGGCCAGGTACAAGTGAAAGTACCTAGGTACAGGTACAGGTACTTGTGAATTGGCCAGGTACAGGTACAGGTACTTGATTTTCACAGAGTACCCAGGTACTCCTGAATTGGCCAGGTACAGGTACAGGTACTTGATTTTCACAGAGTACCTAGGTACAGGTACAGGTACTTTAGAAAGTACCTAGGTACAGGTACAGGTACATTTTTTCGAGGATCACTTCAAAGACATTTTACGGCATAAATTCATGTATATGCAAGTTAACAAGCCTTTTTTTAAATAATACTGAAGTCATTTGCTAAAGTATATTTTTATAGAACTTATTAACTGTATGGCACCATATGTTCACAAACATGCAAGTGTATTAAAAGTCCATTAAGTGCACCAATTAGAGTATGACACCATACATTCACAAACATGAAATTCAAATCTACTGAAAGTACACTAAGTACAGTAAGAGAGTGATTATTCTGACATCATACTTCACAAACATGAAATTTGTGTACTAAATGTTCATTAAGTGCACCAACTACAGAAAAATCAAATGATTTGCTCAATTAGTGGTTACAGCTGATTTCATACATGTGACCATTCTGGAGGTGTGATAACAGTGATAGCAGTTTATCACACTGATGGCTTGCTGATTATTTTACACTACAGGTAATTTAATACAAAAGAGAAAAAAAATAAAAAAAAACTGAAAATATGTAAATGTACCTGGAGTACCTTGTAACAGGTACAGGTACTTTAGTTCCAGGTACAGGTACAGGTACCAGGTACTTCCTACTCAGGACTGGCAGGTACAGGTACAGGTACTCTGAAATATGTACCTAGGTACAGGTACAGGTACAAGTACCTGGCCCCAACCCTGCTCTGACCTATATCCTTTGAGCTATGGTGCTCGAAAGGCCTAATGAGAACCTGTGCATTGGGAAATACACCAGGTATAATGCTTCAGTGCTGGACCATTACTTCTCATGTATATGAACAATGAAAGTACTAAACATTTTGAATAAGAAACAATTACACATACATCACTGCTGAAATTCTGGCATGGGTGCACACAACACTAAAAAGATTGTAACTGGCACCACCAGTCTTGTATACAAATAAGCTATCAGAGATATATACATATGCCCAATTTCAGACTGATATATCAAACCCCTACTGAGAAAAACGCAGGGAGACACACACTGTGCAAAAGTCATTGTAGGTGGCGACACCCGTCTTGTGAGCGAGAAAGCCATCAAAGACACATAGACAGGTCAAAATATTAGTCCAATACATCAAACTTACCTTGAGTCTGATGCATGGGGCTGACCAGGCTTAGGTGAGAAAGGCTGTTGCCCCGAGTGAACTGTGACAAATTGCTTGTTCAGGCTACTGCACTGAGTGAACTCATGACCTGCACCTGGCTAGACTGAGTGAACTTTTGACCTGTACCTGGCTGCACTGAGTGAACTCTTGACCTGTTGCCTGATCTGGTACAGTTGGCAGTCTGCCAAAGCTATAAATAGATCCAGACTGACCTCTAGCCTGTTGCCAAATCTGAAATAGTAGCCACACCATTGCATAAGCTCATGCAGGGGCCCTGCCCTGAGGGCCTTGATACCCATGAAGTGATCACATTGTGCCCATGAGGTGTTCACATGTCACCCATGCGGTGATCACATGCCTTGTGCTTGGCTGCACTGATTGAACTCTTGACCTATATCTGGCTGCACTGAATGAACTCTTGATCTGTTGCCAAATCTGAAACAGTTGGCAGTATCTCAACCTATTTAAAGATATGGATCCAATCTTGGCCTGTTGGTATATCTGTTTACACATACTGAAAGACTTTGGCTAAAATGTTTTTTTTTAAAGCCTACATATTATAGCTCCAGTATCATGCATAACTAATGCATGGATCACAATGATTCTTTCCATGCATATTGGTCATGGAGTGTTTCATCAGTTCCTGAAGACTGGTGGCCCCCCCCCCTGTATTTTATCTAAATATTACACATTACTGGCCTATATTACTGGCCAAAAACATTTTAAGCACCAAGTCAGACAGGGTACAGAACTTTACCGTTGGACCTAGAATCTTCTGTCTTGACATCCATGGATGGTCTTAAAAAATGTGAATGGTCATTTTTAGCTCAGGTGATGTATACAGAAAGTCTAGATTTCTTCTAGCTGATTTTGAAGAACTTTAATTGCTACAGTTGAATAGGGATACCACCTACAAAATTTGGTATTCAGATGATTAAATTTCTTTTGTGAATGTCTTCCTATAGTCTGATCCACAAAAGGGTGCCCATTGAAATTCGGCAGTTATTCACTTAAACTCAAATATTATCACACAGTCTGATCTTAAAGCTGATGAGGGACCAATGGCCTAATATGAGATGTAAAACCTCATAACAAAAACCAATATTTATATTTTGCAACCCTCAGGTTCTTCTGAATCTTGTGGCCAAGTGACATGGCGTCTGCCATATGTTGCAGACAATAGTATTTTTTATAATATTAATGACCAGTTATTAGCCAATCAGGAGCTTTCAAGTGTAGTTGTTTGAGCATGTGACCGGTGACCTTGACCTTCATGAAAGGGGTTGAGGTGTTGTAAAAAATAGACTGTTTTCTCATATACCAGTTCAATTGCATTGCTTTAATATTCTGCTAAGTATGATTATAATTCAGTTATAGTAAATTAGGCCAACACCCCATTCCTTCATTGCAACATGCCATCTAAAATTAATCTGCCCATTTATAAAATTATTGCCAAATTTCAATGGGCACCCTTTGGTGGAACAGACTATAGTCAGCTGAGCATCATGACCCATGGGTCACTTGTTCTTCAAACATATTTCTTTATACTTGTTCAGAAAAAATTTGAACTTTTAATTGAATCAAAATTTAAAGATTCAATTTAAAGGTAGAATGAAACATGACCGAGGAAAAACAAAATTGTTATGTTGTGATGTTATTTGATATAAGCCCACTAAAATGTGGTTTATTGTTCTGGTTGCTTATAATTGTGTAAGTTTTAAAAATAAAAAAATTCAAATATTTGAAAATGAAGATGAATTTTACAAATACATATATAATCAGAAAGAACTCTGTACCAGGTTTAAAATGGTGTATACTTCATGAGATGTTTAGTTTCTAGGTCCAGTGGTTACACAGATGTCAGAATGAACAGCCAGATGGACGGACGGACAGACGGACAACATATAGAGAGTGATTGCCTAGCTCATATGACTTTCAGATGACGAGCTAAAATCCTGTTGCAACACTTCATTACTCCCTGTTATCAAAACTGCTGGCATTATTTTGTTCATGTTTGCATAAGGCCAACAAAAAATAAAAGGTATGGTTTTCAGGTACCGCTCGCATCAATTTTAAGACCCTGCAACAAAAATTTTTATTTTTATTTTCAATAGAAGCTTACCAGTTTTGAGCTCCAGCTGCTTGGACACTTCTTTCAAGAAGATAAAATCATACAATATTGATATAAATTTCCTTTGTTATGTTGTCCTTTTACTTGTTTAGCAAAATAAATCTGTTATTATCATGCTTTTCCCTTATCATTTGACATTATTGAAAGATACAAAAAAATAAAAATAAAAAACCGCGCAATCGCATAGATTTCTGGAAAAGGTGCCTTTTTGTTTGGCCTAAATGGTTCCTAATTTCCTATGTATATTTTATATATAAGAAATTGGGTCAATATTGCCGGATTAGTAGAATTTACCGAACTGACATAATATGCTCAGAACAAGAGGAAATATATTTAGTCACGAAACATGAAAGCTTTTGTCATGTGTAAAACTGTTTTTCAGATTTAAGTCTGTACAAGAAATTAGATAAGAATTTTGTCATTTTAATTAGCTTAAATGTAACATCACTTCCTCAAATATTGCCTTACGGTACTTCAGCCTTGGCACTTTTTTTCCCTGTAAGCACTATTGGTTTAATTTTCATATAATGCAGCTATTTTGAATCAAGCATTTAAATTCTGAAATTTGGGAGGCAATTGATGAAAAAATATAAAGTTTATAAGAAATTTTAGAAGATCATATTATATTCAATTTTACATGCTTAAATCAAGCAACACCTTAGTTTGAACTTTTATATGTGTTCTTTTGGGTTAATTTCTCATTTGTAACCTAATGTTAAGATTACCTGCTGTTTACAGTGATATTGATGCAGTAGGATGGATGTCCATTCCAGTGCAGTTCTCTGTATGACTGGTGTCATTACTCAAAAATTGCTTTCAGTCCAATGTAATTGCCTACTAAGTATTATCAGCTAACAAATACTGAACATTATGTAAGGTGCTGTTTTACATTTAATGAAATGTATATACTGCAGGAAATGTAAGTGGACCAGTATAAACCTTGAGATTTGGCAAAAATCAAAACTTAGCCAACTCAGATAAAATTCTGTAGAGTTATTGTAAAATTAAGCACATAAGTATACCAGTACGTACCGGTAACATAGACTATACATGCCTTTTGACACAGGTGGTGGCTGTAGCAGCCCGGAAGAAAGAAGATGCCCAGGTGTTTGCAGATCGCTTCAACATACCTAGCGTGTATGGTTCATATGAAGAGTTTGTCAAAGACCCAAACATAGGTACGGTAGACCTCACGAAAGTAAGGTGTCAATAGCTAAGCTTTTGCCCAATGATTGTTAAGTAATAGGGATAGGCCATTTTCTGTCATCTTTCAGTTAATTGATTAAATGAACACTAAATAATACACTGAAGATCAGAAAAATATATGAAACAGTTGATGGAACAGTATTTTTATGTGACAGAAAGAGGCTTAATTCTATGAGTGAAGGCAAATGACACTTCAAAACTACAAAACATCCTAATATTGCAATTAGCTGAAAGAAAGCTCATGTTAAAAAAATGTTTGCATGGTCTAAGCTAAAGTGAATCCTACTATAAATTGAGGCTTTGGGTGTGGTCCAGAAAAACTGTAAATTCACTTTAAACTTTGCTGATACCTATCCACTTGCCACCAAATTATTCTCAGATAGATTCTTGTATGGACACTGTCCTCGGAGTACTTTCAAGTCAATTCCTGGAACCCTTATCTAACCCTGGTATATCTTACCAAGTTTCTGAAAGCACTCATTGGGGCTGCCATTTTGTGTACACACTAAAACCTGGATGTTGCAAGTTGCATGTTGAAATTATGGGTTTACCCACTAGGGCTGAAAGGAGTACTCAAGTAGTTGAGTCCTGGTAATACTTATCTAGTACTCGAATCCAAAATTTGGACAAGTACTTGTGTATGTACATGCATTTCTGAATTTTACTGCAAATTTACGGGCAGTATAATAATCATACTGTACAGTTTATTTCAAAGGGACTTACATTTATGAGTTATATGCTTTTGAGTGGATTTTTCCAATCAGTTTTATTTAGTATTTATATCTATTCCTTCATTGGGATAAAGTTAAGCCATCATGAAATCAAATTTATGCATATTTTGCTTTGGAAAACAGATGCCCATTTAATTTTACAGCATTGCCTTAATGGTAACGAGTACTCGAGTCTAGAGTCGGGTAATGCCTATCGTGTGCTCAAGTCCAAAATTCGGTACAATTTTCAGCCCTAATACCCACTAGTGTACATAATGCATGGTATCACTATGTGCAATATCATTAAATATATATAACCTTACTAGTGTATGATACTGAGACATATCAAGACATCTGTAGGTCTAAAGATATATCATGACAAATGTATCATAAACTTACACATCATATATATATAAACATCTTAATATTTACAGTTTAGACATTTACAGATTGTCAGATCATATATCCGACCCTTATTTTTATGCACATGTTATGTTTTCAGATGTCCAGTATGTTACCACCACACTTCATATATTACATATATCTCAAGTTATTACATACATCAGCATCATACTTTTTTCATTGTTTTACAGATATCATATATATTGGCACCATTCATCCTTATCATACGGCTTGCTGTAAGTTGGCACTGAATGCAGGTAAACATGTGCTTTGTGAGAAACCGCTGGCCTTAAATGTGAAACAAGTGACAGAGATAATCAACATGGCCAAGGAAAAGAATTTATTCCTCATGGAGGTAAGTTTGTGTCACAAATCTAGGGGCAAATCCTTTTTTTTGGGGGGGGGGGGTGTGGCTTAAAAGGTTCAAACAGGGTAGATACTTCTACACAAGAATAGTGGCAGCAATAGTGGCACCAACAAACATATATTTGTAGAATACATTTAAGCATTTAAAGGTATCTCCCTTATCTAGTGGTTTGTTTATCAACCTGAAAATTTGCATGTCTATGCATATATCTGTGAATGGTTTACCTTGTGCACAAGACTGGTGGTGCTGCCTACAATCAATTTCATCTGGTGCCCATCTGTAGGCCTGTTTTTTGACAAACTTGAATATCAAGCACAACTCAGGATTTGTTCAATGTAACAGCCTGAATAGTCAATCCATCTTAGAGAGCTTACTCAAACACAAGACTATATAAAAAATATAAAAATATAATATAAACAAGGCCTACAGGCCTAATGCGAACCTGTGCATATGGATATACACCAGGTATAAAGCTTCAATGCTGAACCATTACTTTTCATATATATGAACAATGCAAGTACTAAACATTTTGAACAAGAAACAATACACAAACATCACTGCTGAAATTCTGGCATGGGTGCACACAACACAAAAATTATTGTAGGTGGCACCACCAGTCTTAAATACGACAAAGTTATTTGACATGGATAAATATGCCCAATTTCAGACTGATATATCAAATTCCTCCGTAGAATTAAGCAGGCACATACCCTTTGCAAAAGTCATTGTAGATGGCAACACCTGTCTTGTGAACGAGAAAGCCATTAAAGACACATAGTCAGAATATCAGGCCAATAAATCAAACTTACCTTGAGTCTGATGCACGGGGCTGACCAGGCTTAGGTGAGAAAGGCTGTTGCCCCGAGTGTACTGTGACAAATTACTGGCTCAGACTGCTGCACTGAGTGAACTCTTGACCTGCACCTGGCTAGACTGAATGAACCTTTGACCTGTACCTGGCTACACAGTGAATTCTTGACATGTTGCATAATCTGACACAGTTGGCAGTCTGCCAAAGCTATAAATAAATCCAGACTGACCTTTTACCTGATGCCAAATTTGAAATAGTAGCCACACAATTGCATAAGCTCACAGACTGGCTCCATATGCAGCCCTTAGGGGCATGACACCCATGTGGTGATCACATGATACTCATGATGTGATCACATGCTACCCATGAGATGATCTATGCTGCCCATGAAGTGCTCACATGACACCCATGAGGTGATCACATGCCTTATGCTTGGCTGCACTGATTGAACTCTTGACCTATATTTGGCTGCACTGAATGAACTCTTGATCTGTTGCCAAATCTGAAACAGTTGGCAGTTTCTCAACCTATTCAAGAAACATACACAATCTTGGCCTGTTATGTAACTCTGCTAAAATTTATCAAACACAAACCATTTGAACAAACTTGAGAGGGCTCGCCTCTGGGATCATTTCTGTAAAATATTGAACAATTTGGCTGGACCATTTACAAGAAGAAGACTAAAAGTTTTTTTTCAGATTTTTCCCTGTAAAATCTAAGTAAATAAAGATAGCAAAAATAAGCTGAATCCATCAACATTTGATATGTGACAGATAATTGCATAAAATTTGGGGATGGTAGCTCCTGCTATTCCTGAGAAATTATGAGTTAGTGTACAGATGATATCTAATATCATAAATCTTCATTTTTTAAAAGCTTTTTAAAAACATTCTTGTAAATATTTTCCATAGATAACCTGAAATCTAAATGTCTAGAGACATGATGTGATGGATGCTGATAAATTGGTTCTAGGCTAGATGTATCTGCTTCACACAGATAACATGTATGGTAAAATGACTCAATTGCATCTTTATAAATCAGCCAAAATTCATTCTTTGGAACCATAAAAGACATTTATTATAAGAATTATTCAGGGAATTATTCTTGCAAAATATTAAACAAACTGGCCTCAGTATCATCAGTCGACGTTTTGTAGGCTTATAACTCATATGGGAAAATACAGCAAAATGGCAAAGTTCAGCTTCCCATAACTCAGCCAAAAATCATTGAATCAAAACCATTTGAACAAAATTGAATAATCAACATCTAAGGATAATTGATGTTTGAGATTTAAGAATTTGGCCATGTGGTTTTTGAGAAGAAGATTTTTGTAGCCACTTAGCTAAAATGGGCTGTTACGGCATATGACTAAATTCAGCTTCCCATAACTCAGCCAAAAGTCACTGAACTGAGACCATTTGAACAAACTTGAATTATCAACATCTAAGGATAATTGTATCCGCCAAAACAGAGTTTTGCGGATACTATGTTTTCAGCTGCACGCCGCCGCCGCCACCGCCGCGGCTGCGTAGGTGTCCGGAGAACTCCTCCGTAACCGCTGGGCGGAATTTTACGAAACCCGGGATTATGTTCGGGTCACATGTGAACTGCTGCGCCCCGATTTTGTTTTGACCTCTGACCTTTCCTCTGCGCTCTGCATCCGTTTGTGCGTCTGTTTCCACACATAAACCCACATATCTCGGGAACCGTTTGACCGATCCGGAAAATTTTTATGCACAAATGTAGCCCTTGGAGAGCTTTATAACATACACAAAAAATGGTGGCGCCACCTGCAACCATGTTTGCACAGCGTCCATCTGTTCCTCTGCCTTGGGTTAAAATCACTCATATCTCTGCAGTGGTTTGACTAATTCACCTGAAATTCAGCATGCGTATACATCCTAGATAGCTTCTTGATTTTATGACAGGTGGCGCCACCTACATTCACGTTTACGCTGCAGACATCCAAGCTCATATCTCGGGAACCGTTTGACCGATCAGGGAAATTTTTTTGCACAAATGTAGCCCTTGGAGAGCTTTATAACATACACAAAAAATGGTGGCGCCACCTGCAACCATGTCTGCACAGTGTCCATCTGTTCGTCTGCCTTGGGTTAAATCACTCATATCTCTGCAGTGACTAGACTAATTCACCTGAAATTCGGCATGCGTAAACATCCTGGATAGCTTTTCTGATTTTATGACAGGTGGCGCCACCTACATTCACGTTTACGCTGCAGACATCCAAGCTCATATCTCGGGAACCGTTTGACCAATCAGGGAAATTTTTTTGCACAAATGTAGCCCTTGGAGAGCTTTATAACATACACAAAAAAAGGTGGCGCCACCTGCAACCATGTTTGCACAGTGTCCATCTGTTTGTCTGCCTTGGGTTAAAATCACTCATATCTCGCCAGTGGTTTGACATATCTGCCTAAAATTTTGCAGGTTTATACATCCCCGACAGCTCTCTTGATTTTATGACAGGTGGCGCCACCTGCATTCTAGTTTTTGCAGTAGACATCCAAGCTCATATCTTGGGAACCGTTTGACTGATTGGGCCAAAGTTTTGCATGTGTATAGTTCTCACATAGCTCTTTATCATACGCAAAACTGGTGGCGTCACCTGCAACCATTTTTGCCCAGCGTCCATCTGTTTGTCTGCCACGGGCTAAAATCACTCATATACATGTAGTGGTTTGACTTATCTGCCTTAAATTTTGCATATGTATACAACTTGGACGGCTTTCTGGATTTTGTGGTGGGGGGGCAACCTACATACACAATTTGGCTGCAGACATCCATGCTAATATGCAACACTCTATTTCCCCTTGCCACTCAATCCATGCCTCACTTCACCCGTTCCACTCTGATTTAGGTGGATACACGTAGTCGCTTGTCGACTACCCATATTCTAGTTAATTTGTGAGATTTAAGAATTTGGCCCAGTGGTTTTTGAGAAGAAGATTTTTGTAGCCACTTAGCTGAAATGGGCTGTTATGGCATATGAAGTAGAGAAAAAGTAGAGAAAAAAAATCATAAAAAATAAAAAAAATATAGCTGGCGCCACCAATCTCCAGAAATTGATGAAACTCTCCATGATCAATATCCATGCAAAGAATCATGGTGATTAATGCATTAGTTGTTCAGATACTTGAGCTTTTGTATTAAATTTTGCATTATTCTCGGGGGTACTTCAGAACCCCATAGCTTGAAGAATATAGGTCACAGTGACCTAATTTCAGGTTTACAAGGAGAATTTCCATAGACCTCCCAGGATGTCAAGTAAGAAGATTCCAGGTCTAGCGGTTACGATTTGTGCCTTGTTAACAGACAGACGCCTGGATGGCCGGACGGACGACGGACAAAAGGTGATCCCTACAGCTCAGATGACTTTCAGTCAGCTGAGCTAAAAATTGAAAAAATACAGGTGGCGCCACCAGAATGCAGAAACTGATGAAACATTTCATGATCAATATCCATGCAAAGAATCATGGTGATCAATATAATAATTGTTCAGATACTTGAGCTTTTGTATCAAATTTTCCATTATTCTGGGGGGTATTTCGGAGCCCCATAGCTCAGAGGTTATGGGTAACAGAGACCTAATTTCAAGTTTTTAAGGAGACTTTTCATGGGCCTCTCAGCATGTCAAGAGAGAAGATTCTAGGTCCAGTTGTTACGATTTGTGCCATGTTAACAGATGACTGCATCTTATGAGGTCTCAAAAATAGAGAAAAATATTTGTAAAAATAAAAAAAATACAGGTGGCGCCACCATACTGCAGAAACTGATGACACATTCCATGATCAATATCCATGCAAAGAATCATGGTGATCACTGCAATAGTTGTTTAGATACTTGAGCTTTTGTATCAAATTTTCCATTATTCTGGGGGGTACTTCGGAGCCCCATAGCTCAAAGGTTATGGGTAACAGAGACCTAATTTCAGGTTTCCAAAGAGACTTTTTATGGGCCTCCCTGCATGTCAAGAGAGAAGATTCTAGGTGTAGTCGTTACGATTTGTGCCCTGTTAACAGATGGCCGCATCTTAAGAGGTCTCAAAAATAGAGAAAAATATTGGTAAAAATCGAAAAAAGTGACCTCACAGTGACCTAATTTCAGGTTTACAAGGAGAAATTCCATAGACCTCCCAGGATGTCAAGTAAGAAGATTCCAGTTCTAGCGGTTACGATTTGTGCCTTGTTAACGAACAGACGCCCGGACGGCCGGATGGCCGGACGGACGACGGACAAAAGGTGATCCCTATAGCTCAGATGACTTACAGTCAGCTGAGCTAAAAATTTGATACAAAAGCTCAAATATCTGAACAACTAATGCATTGATCACCATGATTCTTTGCATGGATATTGATCATGGAGTGTTTCATCAGTTTCTGCAGACTGGTGGCACCACCTGTATTTTTTCCATTCTTTACGATTTTTTAATCTATTTCTGAGACTGTAAAAGATGCAATTATCTGTTAACAGGGCACAAATCATAACATCTAGACCTAGAATCTTTTTTCTTGACATGTTGGGAGGCCCATGAAAAGTCTCCTTGGAAACCTCAAATTAGGTCTCTGTCACCCATATTGTCTGAGCTATGGGGCTTATAAATACCCCCCAGAATAACTAAAAATTTGAAACAAAAGCTCTGGTATCTGAACAACTAGTGCATTGATTGGCATTATTCTTTGCATGCATATGCATCATGGAGTGTTTCATCAGTTCCTGCAAACTGGTGGAGCCACCTGTATTTTTCAAAATTTTTACGCATTTTATCTTTATTTTTGAGACCTTCAAAGATGTGGTCTTCTGTTAACGGGGCACAAATCATAACTATTTGAGCTTGAATCTTCTTTCTTGGGAGGTACATAAAAAACTCCATGGAAACCTAAAATTAGGTCTCTGCTACCCATATTCTCCAAGCTATAGGTCTTAGAAGTACCTCCCAGAATAACTAAAAATTTGATACAAATGCTCCAGTATCTGAACAACTATTGCATTAATCACCCTGATTCTTTGCATGCATATCCATCATGGAGTGCTTCATCAGTTCTTGTAGACTGGTGGCAGCACCTAAATTTTTAAAATATTTTAACTCATTTTTTTTTGCTAGGCCTATTTATGAGACCTTCAAAGATGCGGTCGTCCCTTAACAGGGCTCAGATTGTAACCATTGGTCCTAGAATCTTCAAATTTGACATCCAGGGAGATCTGTGAAAAGTCTCCTTGGAAACTTGAATTAAGGTCTCTGTTACCTATATTTTCTGAGCTATGGGGCTTATAAGCACCCCTCAGAATAATTGAAAATTTGATACCAAAGGTGGGCACAAATCATAACCATGGGGCCCAGAATCTTCTTACTTGACATCCTGAGAGTTACTCAAAAGTTCTCTCCCGAAACCTGAACTTAGGTCACAGTGACCTGTATTCTCAGAATTTTGGGGTATATTTAAGCATCCCAGAAATAATGCAGAATACACACAAATTGCCAGATTCCTCATGAAAGGCTGGTTGGATTGTCATCAAATTTGTTTTTATGGGTTGGGTCTTGATGAACTTAAGCTAATATGCATAAACAATAATGCCACCTATCTTAATTAGTTGTCTGTGCAAGGACATATTATCAACATGTCAGTCTGCTGAGCATCATGACCCATGGGTCACTTGTTTCCATTAAAAACCCATTGTTACACTTTAAGACTGCCTAATATCAAAACCACTGATCTGACTTTGATCATATATAATATACATATTTTTCTATAGATTCGCTATGCACATGCCAAAATGATGTCAGTATTGCGTATTTTTTTAAGTTATGGGCTCAAACATAATGCACTTTTAAAAAATCAAGAAATATATTTACTCACCTAAGATGAGAATTGCTGAATCTGGTGACTTTTTTTTCAGGAATATTACTTTATTAAATCAAGATTCAATTTAGTTTACCCAAAATTAGATCTGAATTTTTCAAGTTATTAGCATAAATAAAAAATCAATACCTTAAATTTTGTCCAACTTTGGCAATGGCACGTTTTTTCCCTGTAAGCACTGTTGATTTAATTTTCACAGTATATATACATAAGGATTTAATCTTTTAAAATCTGAAATTTCAAAGGAATTGATTGAAAAGAGTATCTTTTATTCAAGTTTTCATACACCATGTCAAGTGTTGTTTACATCTAGCCCACCTAGTAGTACAGCCTTCACTTGCATTATGTAACCCACCCCAGGCAGCTTGCCTTGGCTCAGCTTGACCACTACTAGCAGGCTTCCCCTCTGCCCTGCACAACCCCCCCCCCCCCCTCCCCAGATGGTGCATTAACTAGATGAATGTTATAATTTTCTGTATTTCATTTTATTTTTTGGCTATACAGTGCTACATTTTAGATTTTGTATTTACCACCAGGGTTACAATGATTAAAGTGCACATTTAATTGTGTCCAAAAAGTGGTGTATTGCTATGAAAGTGTGGATGTTCATCAGATAAGTAATTCCTTACTGGAGAAGAGTAAAAAATTCACCAGGTGTGAAATTGACTATTAATTCCAGTAATAAATTATAGCTTAGATTGTAATTAGCATAATGATATTGTTTGTTACTCATTCAACCAATAGTGTGTATACTTTATTTGAAAAGTTTTTATTTTCCCAAATTTACTGAATCTTTTATTTTATTTTTGTGAATAAGATTAAGCATGTACTGAAAACTCCAGATTCAAGGAATAATCTTGTAGATGCCATGTTGTGGCATTATTTTCTTTTAAATTCCGTTTAAACATTTGTGATTTAAAAATAATAAAAATATATGTGTATGCATAATATGACCCAATATGAGCTACACTCTGGATATATAATGATTGCAACTTAGAATTCTAATATTTTAACTTATATTTTCAGTGTTTTTTAATACAAATTTATAAAACTTGTAAATAAAAAAAATTAATCAGATAAAAACTATTTTAATGGAAAAAGTGGATATGCTTAAATAATAGGCTTATATATAAACTTAAATGCATTATTCACTTGAAAGTGAAATAAAGGTATTAGTCCATTCTGTCCACTGGCCTGTCCATCTGTAAATTTTTCATATGCATCACAGTATCTCAAAACTGTTACTGTTTTTCTTCATGACAGTCTTGTCAGAGTATTAGTTTACAATCATATATTTAGAACTTTACTATAACCAAGCAGGAGGGCCTCTTTCCTCTTAGCTTCTCATATGCTTATATAAATGAAAAACATTAAAATAGAATATTTTGCATTTGCAAAAATTTCAAACTTAAGCTGAGCGCCGTGACCCATGGGTCCCTTGTTTGAGAATGACACATTCCAGTCACTGGTCTCAACTTTAAAAGGACACAAATCATAAGGCTATCAGGAATTTCAAACTTTTCATGTCCTGAAGGTACCAGTAATCAGTGAAAATTAAAATAAGTTAGCCTAGGGCTGTATCATGCCACAGTGGTACAATAGGCGGATCCTGGATGTTGGAAAGGGGATGGTCATGCCATGGAAGACTGAAAAGAAACCTTAAAAAAAGGTCCTATGGTCTGGGAAGGATGGGCTCAGGGTCGCAAAATTTGGTTTTAAAACCTTGAAAAAAAGGTTGTTTCAGCTCCAAAAAAAAGGGGGGGAGGGGGGTCAGGACCCCAGTACATTGTGATACAAAGTAAACCATTGTATATTTGTTAATGACTATAGATACACTGACAGTATTTTTATTATCCAATGAAAACTGACATCCAACACGTGAGAGTCTCTCAGCATCATATAAGGGAGAAACTTTTGTCAGAAACCAGGCTCCTGATTGGCTGATTTTATTTTTCCAAATTAATTTTACTTTTTTTACAGTGTTTATCAGTTTTATAAGAGGAAGTTTGTTCATCTTTATATGAAATGGGATCACATACTGGAAATTTGAATCATAGATTATAATATGAATATTTCTCCTCCCGCCCCCAAAATTATTTTAAGCATATTTTTTCCAAAAATTTGAAACACAAATTGTTTCTACCAAAATCTGGAATGAGTGTGAAAACTGATGACCTTGACTTTGATCTTCAGTATCAAATCTATCAAAAATAAAAATTTCTGAGAACCCTAAAACTTTCGAAGTCTTGCATATTTTGTCCTCAAATTTGACACACACAACTGCAAAACCAACGCCATTCTATTTTATTGAATATTGTATCTTAGTTTTGGTTAAACTATGGTGATATATATCACATCTTGAGGTCATGTATTGTTACCACAATAATTTGACTGCTGCAGTGTTTGATTTTCAGGGATTTTGGAGCCGATTCTTCCCAGCATATGACACTATCCGGCAAGAGATAAATGACAGTGTTATTGGTGAACCGCAACAGGTCAGGGCTTGTTTTGGAAGTGATCAGAAGCATGTCCTTCGGATAACAGAGAAGCATTTAGGAGGGGGAGCAATGATGGACCTGGGTTGTTACGCAGTTCAATTTGCAAACATGATATTCAATGAAAAGCCGGAGAAAATTGTTGCCAATGGCTGCCTCACACCAACAGGTAAAGGATGCTGAATGATTTGGGCGAGGCGTTTTGATCAAGTCCGTTTTAATCAATGTTGTGCGTTCACGTAGGCATAAGGCCAAAGTGAATTGGAGGGTGTAACTGATAGCCTTTCCTTGGAGGGAAATGCTGTGAAAAAAGAATTCGGTCATTGCTGTAGACTCAAAACTATGTCCAAACCTTCTAGAGCGTTCACATGACACTTTAGCAAAGGGGATTTGCATTCAGAATGGTTTGAAACCACCTGAACCTGATCCAAAATGTTTTTGCCAAGAGGGTTTGAAAACTCTTTGGATTGCTGTGTGAATGCTCAATTAGCATTTAAAACATTTTCAAACCATTTCCATTTCTTGTGTGAAAGGGGTATTATTTGCAGGATTAAATATTTTGCAATATAAACATGTTCATTATTTTATCTTGCCATACAGAAACACATCCTGAATCTTAACTGTATGACACAAACCCTTGATTACATTGATGGAAGATATTCTTGTTCATAATTGGCAGATAATATAAAACATCTGATGTTTAGCTCAGCTTTTTTAGCTATAGCTGTGGTCCTTTGTCCGTCATCCTTTGTCTGTCCAGCCGTCAGTCCATCCATTAAGAGGGCACGTTTTGAAACCGTTGGACCTATGAATCTAAAATTTTGCATACTGTTAGATGTCCCCAAGATCTCATACAAAACTGAAAATTAGGTCACTAGGACTTCATTCCTTCGAGATATTAAGGAAAAACCTCTGTTTTCCATAAAAAAACAATTGTCACACTTCAAGGCTGCCTAATATCAAAACCACTGATCTTTTTTTTATCATATTAGTATTCATATACTTCAATACATTTTCTATGAACATACCAAAATTTAGGTCAGTATTGCATATTTTTTTAAAGTTATGGGCCAAAATATAATGCAATTTTTTTTAAATCTGGAAATATATTTACCCACTTAACATGAAAATTGCTGAAGCTGGAGACTTTTTTTCAGGAATATAACTTTATTTTATAAAGATTCAATTGTTTACCCAAAATTTGATCTGCAAATTTTTCAAGTTATTAGCATAAATAAAAAATCAATGCCTTAAATTTTGTCCAACTTTGGCAACCGCACATTTTTCCCTGAAAGCACTATTGATTTTATTTTTTCAGCATATATACATAAGGATTTAATCTTTTGAAATCTGAAATTTCAAAGGAATTGATTGAAAAGAGTAGCTTTTATTCAAGTTTTCATACACCATGTCAAGTGTTGTTTACATCTAACCTTTTTATTCTTGGCTATACTACATTTTAGATTTTGTATTGTACCACAAGGGTTACAGTGATTAAAGTGCACATTTAATTGTGTCTACAAAGTGGTGTATTGGTATGAAAATGTGGATATTCATCAGATAAGTTATTCCTTACTTCAGAAGAGTAAAAACTTCACCAGGTGGGAAATTGACTATTAAAATCCAGTAATAAATTATAGCTGAGATAGTAATTAGCACAATGATATTGTTTGTCCCTCATTCAACCAACAGTGTGTATACTTTATTTGAAAAGATGTTTTTATTTTATCAAATTTACTGAATCTTATATTTTTCTTCAGTGAATAAAATTAAGCATGTACTGAAAACTCGAATGTGCAAAATTTTTAATATTGATTCAAGGAAGATGCCATATTGTGGCATAATTTTTTCATATAAATTCAGTTTAAACAATTGTATTACACAATTGTATAACACAAATGTTTTATATAATAAAACATTTGTGTATGCATAATATGACCCAATATGAGCTACATTCTGGATATATAATGATTGCAACTTAGAATTCTGATATTTTAACTTATATTTTCAGATTTTTTATTACAAATTTATAAAACTTGTTAATAAAAAAAAAAGGAATCAGGTAAAAACTATTAATGGAAAAAGTGGATATGCTAAAAAATAGGCTTATGTATATATTTAAATGCATTGTTCCCTTGAAAGTGAAATACAGGTATTAGTCCATTCTGACAGTCTTGTCAGAGTATTAGTTTTGCAATCATATATTTAGAATTTTACTGTAACATAGTAGGAGGGTCCCTTTCCTCTTAGCTTCTCATATGCTTATATATATGAAAAACATTACAATAGAATTTTTGCATATTTTGCATTTGCAAAAATTCAAACTTCAGCTGAGCGCTGAGACCCATGGGTCCCTTGTATTTATAATACACCAGAACCTGCTGGGATGAGCAGACACCTTCGATGTACAGACACTAAGTCAATGTCCTGAACCATTTCCCATTAAAATTGACCTGTCATGAGCAGACACCTGCTAAACGCGGACAGGGACAGTCCTGTTTGGCCCAAAATCCTGTCACGAACGGACACCTGAGTATGATTTATCAGCGGCCACCAGTTGCGCTGCACGGGTGTACCAACTGATGAGCTCTGTCAAAAGCTTCGTGCACTCCGTGAACGGCTCGTATATAAATTCATTCATAGATATTATGTAATCATGGAAATTTCGTATCACATGACTGACTCAACCAATGAGCATCAACATTTGGTGACCTGAGTCTTTTTCCATCATATAAGCATGGCGGATGAGTGGTTTGCGCCAGCAAACTTGCGGCACTGTTTCAAGGTAGCAAAAATAATAATGATAGCATATTTGATAATTGTAACTCTAACTGTTGCAAAAGACATAAAAATATTGATTAACAAGGACAATTTTGCCTGTGAAATAATCCAAATATGATTACAGGCAAACCTTCAGGTGACAGCAGCCGAATGCCCCGCATACCCTGGTGTTTCCGCCATATTGAATGTCCGCCTCATTTGAGGCCCTTTCATGGCAATGTATATCTGAGAAAATCATCGCTGAATTTGAGGTATCTGGTCATAATCTCAATGTCAAGATAAAAGTTTCATGTTGAAAATTATTTCTGTCCCAATATTGAGGTTAAAGGCGATGTATTTGAGTCGATTTCGGCGGTTGAAATCACCGTACATAGTTCAAATTTGATTGCGAGTAGCACTGGCTGGTGACAGCTTTCGAAGGCCACCGAACACTCCCAAACGCCCCAGTGTTTCAGCCATATTGAATGTCTGTCTGATGTGAAGCCAAGTCCCGGCGTTTAATCTGACTAAATCACAGCTGAATTTGAGGCATTCAGTCATAATTACAATGTTGGGATAAAGTTCTGATGTGGAAAATTGATATCAATCCAATATTGAGTTTGAGGTGTCTGGATTTGAATGATTTCCTGTGGACTGTACACAAGGGACATGAGATAAAACTTATTTTGACAGACATAAATTAACTCTTCAGCAATATTTTTTGCAATAAAAATTGAAATTAAAGCAATATCTTAATGACACCCTTATCTTTCATTCCAAATATTCTCCTGTCATGCAAGTGTGGCTAGACCAGAGGTTTGCGGGATGACTTTTATTTATTTATTCAGAAACAAATATTTATTTATTCAGAAACTATATGTGATTAAGAAATATTGTAGATATATTTTATTGAATAAAAATTTGTTTTAAAAGTTATTTTAGTAGAACAGTAACTATTTCTATGAAATTGTACTCATGATCCACCATTATTTAATTTTGTAATTATAAATGAACTAGCTCTTGAAAGACGTTTAATCATGACATAAAAAATCTGCTTTCCTTTGTTAGAAGTCCATATAAATATTGGTTCATATATTGATATAAAAAAAACCATTTTATTTCTATATACTTATAGGTATGTGATTCTTCTGTTTTAATTGTTGAATGAATCTCAATACAGAAATAATTATTCCCACCTGCATCTGTCCCTACCTCTCATGAAGGGACATCTGCAATGTAGGGACAATTTGCAGATATCCCACAGGTGTCCCATCACAACAGGTTCTGCTGTATATATCTTTTTCCATTCAGTTTTTGATAATACAGAAATGGATAATGCACACTAAATGCCAATGAGCTTACATGACCATTTTCTCATATAGACAGGTCATATTTTTACTAAGAAAGGTTTTACTTTTGCAACAATATCTCTTTTGCAAAAGAATTGCTAATTCCTGAACAAAAAGTGAATCACTGTATATTTATTTCCAATGACTTCCATTAATTATGACGGAGGTTATTTTACCTTATTGATATTTTTGTTAACTTTATCTAAGATAAAGAAAAATGTTATGAATAAATTAAACTAGGGACCCATGGGTCTTGACGCTCAGCTGAATTCGTCTGTAAGGATATTTTTATGAGTTTTTTTCTAAATGTGGATCCAGTGACCTTGACCTCTAACCAGATAACCATAAGATCAACAGATTTTTTTACTTTGGACAGATGAAGCATGTGTGAAAGTTGGAAGGTTTGGGATGAAAAGTTTGATTTACAATGCATCCCCAATCTTTTTAAAGATATGCGTCCTTCTACCTTCACCTTTGACCTTACGACCCTGAAATCAAAATGTTTCATACGTTAGTGACGGCTTATTGATCAATCAATTTGGAAGCCAATCTATCTGTTGTCCATAAACAGCTTAGTGAATGGATGGGCCTTTGACCCCAAAATCAGTAGGGTTCTTACTTTAGTGGCGTGCAATATATAAGTCAGGTTTGAGTCCATTATGTCAGACCGAACTGGAGCATCTTCTGGATACTAATTTGTGGACAGATGGCCCCTGCAACTTTGACCTTTGATTTAATTAGTTTCTTCCCCCTTGGTCAGATATATGTGCAAGATGGAAGGTTTGGGATGAAAAGTTTGATTTAAAATGCATCCACAATCTTTTAAAATAAGTGGATCCTGTGACCTTGGCCTGGGACCTGATGACCCCAAAATAATTAGTTTTCTCACTTTATTGGTGGGCCATACATAAGTTTGAAATCCAGATGTCAATCCAAACTGGAGTTATCATCTGGAAACAAATTTGTGGATGGACAGACAGACAAACAGACAGACAAACTAGGTGATTACTTTTTGGCATCAAATTATGATCAATAAACACATCTGGTTTTGGGACACTAGATGAAACCACAGCTGAGAAACTGACATGATTGCTTTCATTTTATAGTCTAATCAATAGAACAAACATGATAAAATTTAGAAAAAAATACAGATGGCACCACCACTTTCACACTGCGAACTGACAAATCTAGTGATGGTCAATATTCAGAGCAATTAAGATTCATGACAGTCTATGCATTAACTATCAAGATACAAGAGTTTTTTTATCAATTTTTAATACAGACCTCTAGTTTAATATTAACTAAAGTTTATTTGATATTCAATGATACCTTTATCAATTAAAAATTTTGCATTATGTACACACATAATGATTCCCTTGAGGGGATTTAGGCAAGACCATGCATGAGTGAACACCATTTAAAAAAAATTTGGTGCTTTATTCATGAAGAAAAAATTCACTGTGTTACAGGAGTAAAAATCCTGGTTTTTAGATATCTTAAGTATATAGTTATTTATTGTCTCTAATTTGAACATACTTTCTATTGTAAACTGTAAAAAGCTTATATGTGATGTTACAGGGGTTGACATGTGGACCAGTATTATTTTGTACTACAGCGGGAACCGTGTCGCAAACCTCTACTGTAACAGCAACTGTGAATTGAGCAATGATGCTTTTGTATCAGGCACCAAAGGCACAATGAGGGTGAGTTTGGTGATTATTATTAACCATATGTTAATCTGAAGAGTACTTAGCATAATGCAGGATTGCTTGAACAAATGGAAAACAGTGTAATTAAGGTTTAAATTGTCACTTGGCCTGGCACAGTGTAAATTCAAGATGAAATTTGGTGAGGTAGATCAGGTTACATCAAGCCAGATCTCTTAATATACTCTATTCCAACACCCCTGTCTAACTAACTTTTTGTGATATTTCTTTCAATTCTATTAAGTTTGCCACTACAAAGCTTTCATTAAAAGAGGTAACGTGGCAACATTTGAAGATTTGAATAAGTATGAAATAACATATTACCTCTGTGTTGCACGCCGATGGTTTAAGCCTGTTCAGAAGGAGATGCAAAAACCATGGCACCATTTCATATGGACAAATCTGTTTATCCATGTTATATATTTATGAGGGATTTACATGTGACGTAACAAATGTGTTTTCATCTTTATGAATCTTCAAATGGATTTGGTTTAAGATTGTCAGCTAGGGTGGTCATTGATATATCGAAAGACCATACAATTGTTCAGTCATATTATTTCTTTATCAATTAACCATATGGAATCCATACAAAGGAGAGAATTATTGTCAGATTAGCCTATGAGGTATACAAGGGTAAGCTTTAGTGCATTTTATAAAAATTATCAGGAAAAAACAGATGGAAAGGGGTAGTTGAATGGTATAGTGTAAACTGGTTGATTATTTTATAAGATAAGAATGTTTTTCGGTTGATCTGATGTTAATCTTGCTTTCAGGTGCCTTTATTCTGGTGCGCCCCAACAGTGGTGACACCTACTGGAACTCATAGAGTCGAACTTCCTAAACTTGAATATAAAGTGAACTTTACACACAGTGAAGGGTTTGTGTATGAGCAGACATGCGTGAGAGAATGCATAGAAAAAGGTAATGCATTATTTGTATCTCCCCGCCACAAAGTGGCCGGGGTATATAGTTTAACCCGATGTCTGTCATTCCGTCTTAGATCATTCTGAAATCAAACAGTTTTACAGACCTTTTTTTTCGCAGTGCCTGCTGATATTATCCGGATTTTTGGTGTGTTGGCAGATAATGACTAGTTACAGATCCAGTTCGTGTTTCTTCCCAGTTGACCTACCTTTGACCATATGACTGCTCCTCAACATAGTAAATTTCATGCAAATAGAAATTTTCATGATAAATGCACATGCACCCACTTTTTTCGTAATGTTTGCAGATATTGGCCTGATTTTTGGTGTGTGGGCAAATAATGACCACTTACAGATTGAGTTCAAGTTTTGTCCTGATTGACCTATTTCACAGTATGACCGCTCTACAACATAGTACATTTCATGCAAATAGAAATTTTCATGATAAATGCACATGTACCAACTTTTTTTGTAATGCTTGCAGATATTGGCCTAATTTTTAGTGCGTGGCCAGATCATGAGCAGTTACAGATTGAGTTTTTTTGCCGTTGACCTACTTTTTTTTTCTTGAAAAATGCACTTGGACAGACTTTTTTTCACTGTGCATGCAGATATTTGCCTAATTCTTGCCGTGTGGATGACCATTTACAGATCAAGTTTGTATTTTGTCCTGGTTGGCCTACTTATGAATATATATCCTTAAAATTTTATGGAATTTCTTACCATCATCATGATTGGTCTTCTTTAACTGTACACTGTTATATCATTAAGAGATAATTATTAAATTCTTGATTCTTCAGTATTGCTACATTTAGACCCTGCCACTTTAAAAGATATTTCTAATTTGCTTTAGGCAGGTGCATTTGTGTCGTTCTTACACATCTAGTTTTCTTTAACGTTTTATGAAAAAAAAGTGAATAAAAAAGAATCTCTGAAAATGTTCATTGATATTATTTATTTAAGCAACTTTTTCTAAAGTATATTTGATCAGTTCATTGGTAAATATATGTAGTATTCAATTTAGAGTTTATCTGTTGATTTATTGTCAGCTCAGCTGACCATAATTGTATCTGCCAAAACGAAGTTTTGCGGATACTATGTTTTTGACCGGGTTCTGCTGCCGCCGGTGCCCTGTCCAAATTTTAGGCAGAAAAGTCAAACCACTACAGAGATGTGAGTGATTTTAGCCCACGGCAGACAAACAGACAGACACTGTGCAAAAATAGTTGCAGGTGGCCCCTAGTTTTGTGTATGATAAAGAGCTATGCGAGATCTATACACATGCAAAATTTTGGCCAAATCGGTCAAATGGTTCCGGAGATATGAGATTGGATGTCTGCAGCGTAAACTAGAATGTAGGTGGCGCCACCTGTCATAAAATCAAGAAAGCTGTCCTGGATGTATAAACCTGCAAAATTTTAGGCAGAAAAGTCAAACCACTATAGAGATATGAGTGATTTTAGCCCACGGCAAAGAAACAGATGGACGCCGTGCAAAAACGGTTGCAGGTACCCCCTCCCCCCCAATTTTGTGTATGATAAAGAGCTATATGAGATCTATACACATGCAAAATTTAGGCCCAATTGGTCAAACGGTTCCCGAGATATGAGCTTGGATGTCTGCAGTGTAAACGTGAATGTAGGTGGCGCCACCTGTCATAAAATGAAGAAAGCTGTCCAGGATGTATAAAAGTGCATAATTTTAGGCAGATATGTCAAACCACTGCTGAGATATGAGTGATATTATACCACGGCAGACAAACAGACGGACGCTGTGCAAAAATGGTTGCAGGTGACGCCACCAGTTTTGTGTATGATAAAGAGCTATGTGAGATCTATACACATGCAAAATTTTGGCCCTATTGGTCAAATGGTTCCCGAGATATGAGGTTGGATGTCTGCATGTAAATGTATGAATGTAAATGTAGGTGGCGCCACCTTTCATAAAATCAAGAAGCTATCTAGGATGTATACGCATGCTGAATTTCAGGTGAATTAGTCAAACCACTGCAGAGATATGAGTGATTTTAACCCAAGGCAGAGGAACAGATGGACGCTGTGCAAACATGGTTGCAGGTGGCGCCACAATTTTTTGTGTATGTTATAAAGCTATCCTAGGGCTATATTTGTACAACATTTTTTTCCTGATCAGTCAAACGGTTCCCGAGATATGTGGGTTTATGTGTGGAAACAGACACACAAAGAGACGCTGGGCAAAGAGGAAAGGTCAGAGATCAAGGCCAATTTGTTAAGCACCAGTTCACATGTGACCCTATAATTGTTGTAAGTTCCGGAAAAATCCGTCCAGTAGTCTGAGAAGAGTTCTCTGGAAATGAACGCAGCGGCGGAACCTGGTCAAAAACATCCACCAAAACGACGTTTGTTAAAGTTTGTAAAATTTTCTATGTTCAGGAGCTGTCATATAGTCAAAAGTAGGTGAACCAGAACAAAACAGGAATTCCATCTGTTAGTGGTCATTATGTACCCACACACCAAAAATTAGGCCAATATCTGCAAGCATTGCGAAAAAAAGGCCATACATGTGCGTTTCTCATGAAAATTTCAATTTTTATGAAATTTCCATGTTCAGGAGCTCTCTTACGGTCAAAAGTAAGACAACTGCAACGAAACGCAAACTCAATCTGTCATGATCTGGCGAGGTACAATAAATCAGGTCAATATCTCTAAGCACTGTGAAAAAAAGTCTGCACATGTGAATTTATCATGAAAATTTCTGTTTGCATGAGATTTTGTGTTCTTTGGCCGTCATACTGGACAAAATGCAAACTTAATCTGTAACTTGTCATGATCACACACCAAAAATCAGGCTAATATCTGCAGGCATTGCGAAAAAAAGTCTGTACATGTGCAATTATCATGAAAATTTCTATTTTTCATGAAATTTTCTATGTTCAGGAGCCGTCATAAAGTCAAAAGTAGGTCAACCAGGACAAAACGCGAACTCGATCTGTAAGTGGTCATTATGCACCTACCCACCAAAAATTAGGCCAATAACTGCAAGCATTGCGAAAAAAAGGCTGTACATGAGCATTTCTCATGAAAATTTCTATTTTACATGAAATTTTCTATATTCAGGAGCCATCATATGGTCAAAAGTAGGTCAGCTGGGATGAAAAACGATCTAAATCTGAAACTGGTCATTATCTGCCCACACTCCAAAAATCAGGCCAGTATCTGCAGGCACTGCGAAAAAAAGTCTGTACAACTGTTTGATTTCGGAATGACGGAATGAGGGACATAGGTAAAACTACTGGCATAAAAATTTAAGGTATTTGCTCCCTTAACTTGATCACTGCTGAAGCTAGAGACTTTTTTATCAGTTATATATCATTAGCTCAGCTGACTATAAGTCATCTGAGCTATAGTCGTGGTCCATTGTCCGTCGTCCGTCCGTCTGTCCGTCCGTCCGTCCGTAGATGTGGTACGTTTTGAAACCGTAAGACCTAGGAATCCAAAATTCGGCATAATGTTAGATGTCCCCAAGATCTCCTACCAAGCCGAAAACTGGGTCTTTGCGACTTTGTTCCTCTGAGAAATTAAAGAAAAACCTCAATTTTTTATTAAAAACCTATTTTTACACTTCAGGACTGCCTAATATCAAAACCACTCATCTGTTTTTCCTCATATTTACCATAGTTATTCCTCTATATAGTTCCTATGTACATGCCAGAAATTATGTCTGTATTATAAAAATTTAAAAAGATATGGGCCCAAACATAATGCATTGTGTAAAAAATCAGGAAAGATATTTGATCACTTAACACTAAATATGTTAAAGCTATAAACTTTTTTTCCAGTAATATAACTTTAATTAATCAAAATTAAATTGTATACCCAAAATTAGATCAAAATCTTTTAAATTTTTTAAAATATTAACAAAAATAAAAAATTGGTACCTTAAATTTTGCCCAACTTTGACCATGGCACGTTTTTTTCCTGTAAGTACTGTGGATTTAATTTTCACAGCATGTTTTTTTTAGCATTTTTTCTGTAAACACCAAAAATTTGAAACCAGTTGATCAAAAACTGTAGATTTTATTCAAGCTTTCAAGCACCATGTAACATATTGTTTACATCAAACTAGTGTCATGCAGTTTGCAAGTGCTCAGCTCCCCAACTTCAGCTCTCAGTTCCTAAAATTTGGCATACAATAAGATGTCTCAAAAATCCCCTACCATGCCAAGAATTTGATCACTAGGACTTAATACCTTTGAGATATTAATGAAAAACTTCATTTTTCCATTAAAAACCCATTGTTACACTTCAAGACAGCCTAATATCAAAACCACTGATCTGACTTTAATCATATATAATATACATATTTTTCTATATATTCTCTATGCACATGCCAGAAATGATGTCAGTACTGCGTAATTGTTTTAAGTTATGGGGCCAAACATAATGCACTTTGTAAAAAATCAAGAAATATATTTACTCCCTTATTAAGAGGATTGCTGAAGCTAGAGATTTTTTGTCAGGGATGTAACATTATTTAATCAGGATTCAATTGAATACCCAAAATAAGTTCTGAATTTTTCAAATTGTATAAGTTATTAGTATAAATATAAAATTAGTACCTTAAATTTTGCCCAACTTTGACCATGGCATGTTTGTTTCCTGTGAGTACTGTTGATATAATTTTATATCATGCACACATAAAGATTTCAGCTTTTTAGTTTGAAAAGCTGAAAGAAATTGGTCAAAAATTGTAGCTTTTATTAATGTTTTTATGAGACCATGTCAGACCTTGGCTCTCTGTAGCACCTCTTGAGTCACCTGTATGTTGACCTGGTTGAACTTTCAGCAAATTATGCATGCTTGAGGCGAGACAGAGACTGGGGCGTCCAGGCAGCTTATTATATAATGGCCAGCCACAGTTGATCTAGGTGTCCAACCCAACTCATCTAGTAGTTTTAACCAACAACATAACAGTAAACAATAAATTAATAAATTTGTATTGGTTTTTAATAACAAATTAAAGAAAAATAGAAAAGGAATTTGTTAGTTGACAATAACAGGAAATTAACTTGCAGTTACCGATGATATAAGAATCTTGTATCAATGGATAGAATGTCATGTATTCCAAATAACACAATGCAGTCAAGTATGGTATTTTTCAGTTCAATTTTAATGATAAAAAAGTAAATCATATTATTCATTACTAATCATTAGGGATCATATGAAGGAAATTAATGATAGACAAAGATGCAGTTGATAATATTAATCTAGATTCCTACTGTGTATGTGTACATTGATGTGAAATTAGTCCAAAATAAATATATTACATTTTTTTTTAATATAAATAAAAGCCATAAAACCAGGTACTTATGATCATTATTTAAATGTGTGAATTTTGTATATTCTGGATTCCCAACATCATTGTTTGGTGAAAACTGAATAAATACCAGACATGGTGCGAATACTTTGCAATTGTATTTAAACACGAATATGAATATGTACTCCATTATAAAATTTCTTTCATAAGAATGGGAATTCAGGTAAATAGGAAAGTATATGAATACCAGTGCAAATATTTTCAAAATGTATTAATGAATGCATTCATGAATATATTCTTTAATATTATTTTAATAATCATTTCAGTCATATTTTATTTGAAAAAATCATACTATTCTCTTATTATTTTTAATAAAAATTATATTTAGGACAATATTTGTAATTTTTCTAATAAATGGTTAAACTCTTATATTATATGTTCTGCTTATATTAGTTATATGGCCAAGTCAAAATCTGTGTGACAATCCCACTCCATTTGTTAATGAAATAAATGAAATTAATCCTCTTTCCTGTCTCCAAAGGTACTATCAAAATCATACATAAGCTAAACAACAACAACTCATAATACAGCTTATTTTTATTACCATATAAAACCAGCATTTCTAAATCATATTTTTTTATCATATATATCAGCTGAGCGCCGTGATCCATAGGTCCCTTTTTTTATTAATCAAGATTCAATTGTATACCCAAAATTAGATCTGATTTTAGTTATATTATAAGTTATTAGCATAAATATAAAATCAGTACCTTAAATTTTGCCCATATTTGACCATGGCACATTTTTAGCTCAGCTGACTATAAGTCATCTGAGCTATAGTTGTGGTCCATTGTCCGTCCGTCCATCAGTCAGTCCGTCTGTCCTTAGATGTGGCACGTTTTGAAACCGTAAGACCTAGGAATCCAAAATTCAGTACAATGTTAGATGTCCCCAAGATCTCCAACCAAGCCGAAAACTTGGTCTTTGCGACTTTGTTCCTTTGAGAAATTAAGGAAAAACCTAAATTTTTGATTAAAAACCTATTTTCACACTTCAGGACTGCCTAATATCAAAACAACTCATCTGTTTTTCCTCATAATTGCCATAAATATTCCTCTATATAGTTCCAATATACATGCCAGAAATTAGGTCTGTATTATATAATTTTAAAAAGTTATGGGCTCAAACATAATGCATTTTGTAAAAATTCAGGCAAGATATTTGATCACTTAACACAAAACATGTTAAAACCAAGGACTTTTTTCCAGTAATGTAACTTTAATCAAAGTTAAATTGTATACCAAAAATTAGATCAAAATCTTTTAAATCTTTTAAAATATTAGCAAAAATAAAAATTTGGTACCTTAAATTTTGCCCAACTTTTGCCACGGCACGTTTTTTTCCTGTAAGTACTGTGGATTTAATTTTCACAGCATGTACACATAAGGATTTAATCTGTTAAATTCTAAAATTTGAAAATAAAAGCTGCAAAATTAGGCTAGTTATTGAATTTTTTCTTGTTGTATCCCCTTACATTGTCCAGCAGTTCACTTTGGTCACTGTAGGTCATTCAGTGCAGCTCTCTATGCTCCCCAGGCTGTTGGCATAATGTTAGATGTCCCCAAGATCTCCTACCAAGCAGAAAACTGGGTCTTTGCGACTTTATTCCTTTGAGAAATTAAGGAAAAACATCAATTTTTTATTAAAAACCTATTTTCACACTTCAGGACTGCCTAATATCAAAACCATCCATCTGTTTTTCCTCATATTTACCATAAATATTCCTCTATATAGTTCCTATGTACATGCCAGAAATTAAGTCTGTTAAGTATAATTTCTCTAAGTTATGGGCCTGAACAAAATGGAATTTGTAAAAAATCAGGAAAAATATTTACTCACTTAACATGAAAAATTTGTAACTAGAGTCAATTTTCCCAAGTATATAACTATATTTAATTAAGATTCAATTGTTTACCAAAATTAGATCTGAATTTTGTAATTTTTTTAAGTTATTAGCATAAAAATAAAATCTGTACCTTAAATTTTGCCGAACTTTAACCATGGCACTTTTTTTATTGTAAGTACCATTGATTTAATTTTCACAGCATGTAAACATAAGTATTTGATTTGTTTAAATCTGAAATTGGAACATAAAAGCTTGAAAATTAAGCTAGTTATTGATTAATTTCTTGAGGCTCTATTTTAGTCATTTGCTTTGATTACAGATTACAGATCAAGGTCCCACTCCAGGTCACTGGAAGTCAGCTATGCCAGGGTTTCTGATTTGTTACAGTCACTGGGGGAGATCCCCTGCTGTGACAGGTGTACAGTTATTCTCAAATCACCCTCCCAATCCCCCACCCCCATAAACCAAACCTACCAAGTGTTTTGCAGTAATTGTTATTGTTTTCACTGTATCTCCTAAATTGTAATGCTGTTTCCACTCCAATATACAAAAACCTTCCTTGAAAAAGTAAATCAAGGTGTAATCCAGATGATTCCATGTTGTGTTAATGTAGGACTTTTAAAGAAATCAATTTTCTTTTAAATGATTTTAACAAATATAATTAAACCCATCAGTATGCTTAAATTTATAAAATATGAAGCACATTATGGATAAATAAAGATGAAATTTAAAATTGTGAAATCTAAATCAAATATTATTTTTAGATATTTATTGTTTTGCAGATTTAAAAGATATATTTTTGTGGTAAAAATAAATAAACATTTGTATGCATGATGTGGTGTTATCTGACAAGATTGAGACTTATGATGATGCAATTGAGAACTATGAATCAATTTTTATATTCAGATATATATGTTATATTGGAAATGTATAGAAATATAAACTTATAATAAAGAAAAATTGATGTGATAAAAAAATAAGGATCTAATACAATCATTTGTTCATTATTTTCCTGCCTCAGCAGAATTAGAGATCAGGCTTTGTTTGCTATGTATGTATGTTGTTAATTAGTTATATTTCAACTGTATATGTCAGTATACATTTGATAAAACAAAAAAATACATATATATTTAATAATATATATTATACAAAAAAATGGATTCAATTGAACAAATGAGTAAACTACTGAAATGTCAACAGTTAATCAAAAAGCCAACCAATGCTCATGGTAATAATACAGATCATTTGTTCACAAACTGCTCACATGCTTCAGTTTCAACATTAGGAAACACATGGTCAGGTCACAAAATATTATTTGCAACAATTTCTCGCTCATCAATACAAACCAATCATATAAACCAACCATGGCCTATATTACCTCTTCCTCTTACACTTTATCTCCATTTGATATTATTTTAGATTTTTACCTTCATGGTCAACTTCAGCTGAGCACAGTGACCCATGGGTCCCTTGTTTTTCAAATACTTCTACTGCAATGTAGATAAAGTTATTTGGCCAGGTCAAAACCTGTGTGACACCATTTCCAAATGTAAATAATATAAATAACATCATTCCTTTTCCCTTACTCCAAGGATATTGTCAAAATCTTACATAACTTGAGTTAAACATCATCAATTATAATACAGCTTATATTACCACACAAAACCAGCCTTTGCCTACCTCCTCTTACAAATCAAATGTTGTGATCATATATAACTGCTGAGTATCATGACCCATGGGTCCCTTGTTAGTTTTAGTGATAAAATTATACACAGATATAATTAACCTAACATATATTTGTATTGATATTTCATTTGCCTTGAATGCAAAAATGATATTTGTGTTCTTGCTTGACTTTACTGGATCCAGTGTAAATAAAATTGTACAAGAAAGTGCAACAAATTTTAAATTCTTGGGCAAATCATAGCCAGGAGGGCGCACATTTGAAGTTTCTCCTGCAATTCAGGCTTTTCCAACTTTTTTATGTATTTCATGACTCAGAAACTTACTGATTCATCAGATTTCAGTCATCACAATGGTCTGAAAAAAAGTAAAAGTGTTTTAGATCCAACAGATGTCTCTGTCTGTCATTGCTCAGAGCAGCAACATCTATAACTATATTAGTGTAGTGTCAGGAGAATAGGTGATGTTCCTGATGCTGTTTCCTTGTATCCTGAAACCTTGCATGAAGCTGCAGATTATTTTGCCATTAGCAAATCACCTGAATCAAGTTTTTTACAGTGTGTGTTTATGTATTTCATCTTATATAGATGGATCCAATTTTTTTGCACAGTGCAAACTACAGACAAAAACCAGATTTGTGGATATATGGAAACAAAGTTTCAACTGCAGAAAATTAGAGAGCATACAAAGAGTGCGTTCTTCCATCATCACCTGGATAAAATTCCAGATTTTGGCCCAAAGGGACTCTAATCCACCCTGAAATTTAATCACTTATTCCTTGGTCCTTAATTTGCTCACCCCTTCCAGTGATTTAAAATGAAACTAGATGTGTCGGAACGACACAAATGCCCCCGCCTGGGGCAAATTAGAAACATTTGTTAAATTTTGTAAAATTTTTTAAGTTCAGGAGGTGTCGTATGGTCAAAAGTAGTTTAACAAGGGCAAAATGCAAACACCATCTGTAACGGGTCATTATCAAGCAACACACCTAAAATCAGGCCAGTATCTGCAGGCATTGTGAAAAAAAGTCCATACATGTGCATTTTTCATTAAAATTTCTGTCTTTCATGAAATTTTCTATGTTCAGGATCTGTCATATGGTCAAAAATAGGTCAACTGGGACGAAACACGAACTTGATCTGTAAGTGGTCATTATGCGCCCACAGACCAAACATTAGGCCAGTATCTGTAAGCACTGCATTGTGAAACTATGATATTAGCAAAAGCTGATAATCAGTTATAAAATTAAATTGGAGAGGTATGTACCATGTTTCATAACAATCCACCATATGGTTCCTGAGATATAAGCTTTTGAGTGTTTTTGTATAATCAGCTCTAAAATGTAGAAAAATGGGTCAAGGTCACCCATCTTCGAACTTGACCGAGATTTTATTGATATACATATTCACTGATGAAATAAAATTGCAACGGTGAATCCTTTTAGAGATATATATATCCCGCTCACAAGGTAAAAGTTAACAGATGCAGGATGGACAGACTCCGGATGGACAGACAGACGGACGGACAGATGGACAGCTTGGGTGACGACAATAGCCCATCAGCCTATGAGCTGAGGGCAAAAACGGCTGTACATGTACATTTGTCATGAAAATTTATATTTTTCTTGAAATTTTCTATGTTTAGGAGCCGTAAAAAAAAATCAAAAGTAGGTCAACCGGGAGGAAAAGCGAACTTGATCTGTAACTGGTCTATATCTGGCCACATACTAAAAATCAGGCCAATATCTGCAGGCATTGCGAAAAAAAGTCCAAACATGTGTATTTGTCATGAAAATTTCCATTTTTCATGAAATTTTTAAAGTTTAGGAGCCGTCAAATAGTCCAAAGTAGGTCAACTGGGACTAAACGCAAACTCGATCTGTAAGGATGGACAGACTCCGGATGGACAGACAGACGGACGGACAGATGGACAGCTTGGGTGACGACAATAGCCCATCAGCCTATGAGCTGAGGGCAAAAACGGCTGTACATGTACATTTGTCATGAAAATTTATATTTTTCTTGAAATTTTCTAAGTTAAGGAGCCGTAAAACGGTCAAAAGTAGGTCAACTGGGACAAATCTCTAACTTGATCTGTTACTGGTCATTATCTGCCCACACACCAAAAACCTGGCCAATATCTGCAGGCATTGCGAATAAAAGTCCATACATGTGTATTTGTCATGAAAATTTCTATTTTTCATGAAATTTTTAAAGTTTAGGAGCCGTCAAATAGTCCAAAGTAGGTCAACTGGGACTAAACGCAAACTCGATCTGTAAGTGGTCATTATCTGCCCACACACCAAAAATCAGGCCAATATCTGTAGGCATTGCGAAAAAAAGTCCGTACATGTGTATTTGTCATGAAAATTTCTATTTTTCATGAAATTTTCTAAGTTTAGGAGCCGTAAAACATTCAAATTAGGTCAACCGGGACGATACGCGAACTCATTCTGTAACTGGTCATTATCTGCCCACACACCAAAAATCAGGTCAATATCTGCAGGCATTGCGAAAAAAAGTCTACAACTGTTTGATTTCCGAATGACGGAATGACGGAAGGACGGAAATGGGTAAAAAAAATTTTAAACATTCAGATCTGCTCCAATATTCAATTGATGCAAAGCAAAATTCATTGTTTAAAACTTTCCTTGTCCTATAGCTTGGAAAACCAACATATTTTATTGAAATTTATTAATAGTTTTGGATATATTGGGTTACAAACTCATAGAAAAGGGGGTTGAACACATTACTTTTGCCAAATTTGTTTGCAGTGAAAACAATGCAATTGGATTTCCAAATATCAATATGTTCTGAATCTTTTATTTTGATGCTATTTCCAGGACTGAAGGAGTGCCCGATTATGCCGCTTGCTGACAGCTTGGAAATCATGAGAATTCTTGATGAAGCTAGACGCCAGGTTGGCGTGGTGTATGATGTTGACAAATAAGTTGGACTAATACTTATGAAATGGTAGCATAAAAAAAACCTTATTTCACAAACACAAGCAGGTAAATTTGTACCAGGGAAAAATTAGAGAAAATGGATTTATTGACAGTTGGTGCTATTGCACAGTTAGATGTGGCAGCATTTTTCATAACATGCATCACTGTATACTCCTGCTTCATTTTGCTTTTTGTCTTAATTCATACCACATTTTTAGTCAAAAAAGAGAACATAGATTGTTAATTTATACAGATATAATTAAACTAAATAGAATCAGGGAAGAATATCATATAATAATGTTATATAATATTAAATATCATATGTTATGGTATATAGTATTATACAAAAGCGTTAGAACAATCGTATGTGTTTTGAATGGTTTGGTGAGCCTGTTATTTTGTATCTTCATTTTGTTATTAAAATTTACATTGATCATTCGACTTTTGTGTTTGCACTTATGTACTAAGTGTTAACAATTATGCAAACAGATATAAAATGAAACTTTTAAAATAGAATACGGGTAGTCGACAAGTGACTCTATGTATCTGCCAAAATTAGAGTAGTGATACAAATGGGGGGTTGGGGGATGTCCCCACACTGTATCACAAGCAGTTTCTGATGCGCGTGGCTGACAATGTTCCAATAGACCAGTTTGATGATAGAAGTCTTTATTCAATAGCAAGAGGTCTGGGACAGTCTCTCTCTCTGAGAGAGCCGCCCAGCCTCCCTGACTCTCTCTCTGACTCTCAGTGCGTACAACCGATAGTTTTGTTACAGAGCTTTCACGTGACACATGAGATGTACATATCCATATTTCTGCATTTCGTCATAAAAGTTAAACCTTATTGGATGACTCAAAGTAGGTCACAATTACATCAGAGTTATAAGTGTTCCTCCTACCTTTCGTGAGATCTGATTGGACAAAAGTTCTATGGAAAATCCCAAGTCTGACCTGACATACATCCAGTTATAGACTGACCTACAAGTCCTATTTGGAGGACAGTGCTTATATACACATGTGGAGTCTCATAAAATAACATGTTTTAATTGTGTTCTACCATTCCCTCATAAAGACTAAACACATAAGTCATTCTGTGACACTATATCTGTTTGTACAGACTTAAAATAGACCTTAATGGTTTGGTGTACTGTTCTCTGATTAAACTGGGAGAGAAGCCTATATGTGTGTGACAGGATGACTGGTTGTCCGGTGTCATCAATTATGAGAAGTCATTCATTGTTCAGTCTGACATGCCTGAAACTGAGCTTGTATTTGTGAAATATGAAATGTGAAATATTCCTTGAAATATGTGTTAAGTCACAAATATGCACTTTCCTACTCCATAACAGTAGGATGGGTGAAGTGAGGCATGGATTTAGTGGCAAGGAGGAATAGAGTTAGATGTGTTTCATATTAGCATGGATGTCTGCCATGTTAACATGATTGTAGGTGGCACCTTCTGTTATTTGAACGAGAAACTATCCAAGATGTATACACATGCAAAATTTAAGGTGGATAAGTCAAACCACTGCCGAGATATGAGTGATTTTATCCCACAGCAGACAAACAGATGGACGCTGTGCAAAAATGGTTGCAAGTGGTGCAATATATGATAAAGAGCTATGTGAGATCTAAACACATGCAAAACTTCAGGAAGATACGTCAAACCAGTCCAGATATTAGCAATGATATCTGCAGCAACGTGAATGTAGGTGGCGCCACCTGTCATAAACTCAAGAAAACTATCCAGGATGTATAAGTATGCCAAATTTCAGCTGAATAAGTCAAGCACTGCCAAGATATGAGTGATTTTAACCCAAGGCAAACGAATAGATGAACACAGTGCAAAAATGTTTGCAGGTGGCACCACCATTTTCATGTATGATAAAGAGCAACGTGAGATTTAAACACATGCAATTTTGTAGGAAGATAAGTCAAACTAGTCGGGAGATATTAGCATGGGTGTCTGCAGGGTGAATGTGAGTGTAGGTGGCGCCACCTGTTATAAAATTAAGAAAGCTATCAAGGATGTATACGAGGAGAGTCAGATAGTCAGAGAGCTAGGAGAGAGAGAAGAGACAGGAAAAAGGACAGGAGTGAACACAGAGAGTGACAGAGAGAACAGAAACAGTTAAGTGGAAAATAGGGCAAACTCTCTGTGCAAGTATATTTTTGACATTTGTTATTGTTCACTTTGATTGAATAAACTTAGAAGTAAATTTCATCTTGACTAAAGAATTATTCTATCTGGGAAAATCAGCAACCAGGGAACAAAAGCACTTTAACGACTGGATAGTGATAAGATTGTTACAATATCCTAAATGCTGCAAGGATAACTAGAATACGGGTAGTCCACAAGCGAATACGTGTATCCGCCGAAATCTGAGTGGGACGGGTGAAGTGAGGCATGGATTGAGTGGCTCGGGGGAAATAGACGGGATGTTTTGCATATAAGCATGGATGACGCAAAACCAGAGTGGGACGGGTGAAGCCAGGCATGGATTGAGTGGCGAGGGGAAATAGAGAGAGATGTATTGCATATAAGCATGGACGTCTGCCAAAATGTGCATGTAGGTGGCGCCACCTACCACAAAATCCAGAAAGTTATCCAAGTTGTATACAATTGCAAATTTTTAGGCAGATAAGTCAAACCACTGCCGAGATATGAGTCAACTAAAAATATTTTGGCACCAGTTTACATGTGACCCGATAATTGTGTAAAGTTTTGGAAAAATCTGTCCAGTGGTCTCTATCAATTTAAGATACAATTAGTTCTAAGATTTTTTGGTCACAAGGTCATTAGTTAAGGTCACAGGACTGTCATTCAGAAAAATTTCTTAAACAAGGCTTACAGGCCTATTGCGAACCTGTGCAAAGTTTAGGAGTATGAATGGTTTATTTTTAAAATTTAATATTGATCCTCTGAAGTCCTGCATATCTACTTTAGTCATTATGATTTCAGCAAAATGGACGTTTCTGACCTGCAAGTTTCAGACTAGGACATTTTAAAACCAGAATATGGGTAGTCAACAAGCCACTATGTGTATCCGCAGAAATCAGAGTGGGACAGGTGAAGTGAGGCATGGATTAAATGGCACAGGGAATAGAGTGAGGTGTGTTGCATATTAGCATGGATGTCTGCAGCTTAAACCTGAATGTAGGTGGTGCCACCTGTTGTATAATCAAGAAAATTGTCCAGGATGTGTAAACCTGCAAAATTTCAGGTGGATAAGTCAAACCACTGCTGAGATATGAGTGATTTTTTCCCAAGGCAGATCAACAGATGGATGCTGTGCATAAGCGTTTGCAGGTGGCGCCACCAGTTTTGTCTATGATGAAGAGCTATGTGAGATCTATACACATGCAAAATTTGGCCAAATTGGTCAAATGGTTCTCGAGATATGAACCTGGATGTCTGCAGAGTAAACGTGAATGTAGGTGGCGCCACCTGTCATAAAATCGAGAAAGCTGTCCAGGATGTAAAACCTGCAAAATTTCAGGTGGAAAAGTCAAACCACTGCTGAGATATGAGTGTTTTTATACCAGGCAGATGAACAGATGGACGCTGTGCATAAATGGTTGCAGGTGGCGCCACCAGTTTTGCCTATGATGAAGAGCTATGTGAGATCTATACACATGCAAAATTTTGGCCCAATTGGTCAAACAGTTCCCAAGATATGAGCTTGGATGTCTGCAGAGTAAACTTAAATGTAGGTGGTGCCACCTGTCATAAAATCAAGAAAGCTATCCAGGATGTATAAACCTACAAAATTTTAGGCAGATATGTCAAACCACTGCTGAGAAATGAGTGATTTATGGTTGCAGGTGGCGCCACCAGTTTTACATATAATGAAGAGCTATGTGAGATCTATACACATGCAAAATTTTGGCCCAATCTGTCAAACAGTTCTCGAGATATGAGCTTGGATCTCTGCAGAGTAAACGTGAATGTAGGTGGCGCCACCTGTCATAAATAAAAAAGCTGTCCAGGATGTATAAACCTGCAAAATTTCAGGTGGAAAAGTCAAACCACTGCTGAGATATGAGTGATATTATCCCAAGGTAGATGAACAGATGGATGCTGTGCATAAATGGTTGCAGATGACGCCACCAGTTTTGCCAATGATGAAGAGCTATGTGAGATCTATACACATGCAAAATTTTGGCCCAATCGGTCAAACAGTTCCTGAGATATGAGCTTGGAAGTCTGCAGAGTAAACGTGAATGTAAGTGGCACCACCTGTCATAAATCGAGATAGCTGTCCAGGATGTATAAACCTGCAAAATTTCAGGTAGATAAGTCAAACCACTGCTGAGATATGAGTGATTTTATCCCAAGGCAGATGAACAGATGGACCCTGTGCAAAAATGGTTGCAGGTGGAGCCACCAGTTTTAGTGTATGTTATAAAGCTATCAAAGGGCTATATTTGTGCAAAATATTTAGCCTGATTGGTCAAACGGTTCCTGAGATATGCGGATTTATGTGTGGAAACAGACACACAAATGGACACTGGGCAGCAAGGAAAGGTCAGAGGTCAACAAAAAATGAGGGTGCAGCTGTTCACATGTGACCTGATTATAAACCTGATTTGCTTAAAATGCAAACCAATTTTTTTCAAACAGTTGAAAGATATAGTTCCAATAATCTGGGAATTCTGCATCTAAACATTGTATCCAGACGTCTAGACGCTGTGTCTAGAGTCTAGACACATTGTTTAGACACCCCCCCCCCCCCCCCCGAGCCAGGTCAGTTGCCATGGTGATGTCTGGACCCCACCTGTTTGTACTGAGTGACCTCTTGACTTGGCTGCTGAAACTCAGCATATTGTCAAATCTGTTTTCAAATACAGAAAGCCTTTTTCAATTGGCTACAATGCTTTTTAGCTCAGCTGACTATAAGTCATCTGAGCTATAGTCGTGGTCCATTGTCCGTCGTCCGTCCGTCCGTCTGTCGGTCCGTCCGTCTGTCTGTCCGTCCGTAGATGTGGCACGTTTTGAAACCGTAAGACCTAGGAATCCAAAATTCAGCATAATGTTAGATGTCCCCAAGATCTCCTACCAAGCCGAAAACTGGGTCTTTGCGACTTCGTTCCTTTGAGAAATTAAGGAAAAACCTCAATTTTTTATTAAAATCCTATTTTCACACTTCAGGACTGCCTAATATCAAAACTACTCATCTGTTTTTCCTCATATTTACCAGAAATATTCCCCTATATGGTTCCTATGTACATGCCAGAAATTAAGTCTGTAAAGTATAAATTCTTTAAGTTATGGGCCCAAACATAATGGACTTTGTAAAAAATCAGGAAAAATAATAACTCACTTAACATGAAAAATTTTGAAACTAGAGTCTATTTTCTCAAGTATATAACTATGTTTAATTAAGATTCAATTGTTTACCCAAAATTAGATCTGAATTTTGTAAATTTTTTACGTTATTAGCATAAAAAAAAAATCAGTACCTTAAATTTTGCCCAACTTTCACCATGGCACGTTTTTTTCCTGTAAGCACCATTGATTTAATTTTCACAGCATGTAAACATAAATATTTAATTTGTCTAAATCTGAAATTTGAAAATAAAAGCTTGAAAATTAAGCTAGTTATTGATTTTTTTTCTGTAGTCACTTGCTTTGATTACAGATGCAGGGTCCCACTCCAGGTCACTGGAAGTCAGCTATGCCAGGGTTTCTGATTTGTTACAGTCACTGGGGGAGATCCCCTGCTGTGACAGGTGTACAGTTATTCTCATATCACCACCCCAATCACCCCCCCCCCCCCCCCCCCCCCCCCCCCGCAAACCCAACCCACCAAGTGTTATGCAGTAATTGTTATTGTTTTCACTGTATCTCCTTAATGCTGTTTCCACTCCGATATGCAAAAACTTTCCTTGAAAAAAATAATTCAAGGTGTAATCCAGAAGATGCAATGTTGTGTCATGTAGCATTTTTAAAGAAATCAATTTTCTTTTAAATGATTTTAACAAATATAAATGAACCCATCAGTATGCTTAAATTATTATAAAATATGAAGCACATTATGGATAAATAAAGAAATTAAAAATTGTGAAATCTAAATCAAGTATTATTTTTAGATATTTATTGTTTTGCAGATTTAAAAGATATATTTTTGTGGTAAAAAATAAATAAACATTTGTATGCATGATGTGGTGTTATCTGACAAGATTGAGATTTATGATGATGCAATTGAGAATTATGAATCAACTTTTATATTCAGATATATATGTTAAATTGGAAATGTATAGAAATATAAACTTAAATTAGAAAATAATTGATGTGATAAAAAAATCAGGATTTAATACAAACATTTGTTCATTATTTTCCTGCCTCAGCAGAATTTGAGATCAGGCTTTGTTTGCCCTGTTTTATGTTGTTAATTAGCTATGTTTCAACTGTAATCATTTCATAAAAAATACATATGTATTTAATAATATATATTATACAAAAAAATAGATTCAATTGAACAAATGTGTAAACTACTGAAATGTCAACAGTTAATCGAAAAACCAACTAATGATCATCGTAATAGTACAGATCATTTGTTCACAAACTGCTCACATGCTTTAGTTTCAACATTAGGAAACATGGTCAGGTCACAAAATATTTTTTGCATCAATTTCTTGCTCATCAATACAAACCAATCATATAAACCAACCATGGCCTTTATTACCTCTTCCTTTTACACTTTATCTCCATTAGATATTATTTTAGATTTTTACCTTCAAGGTTAACGTCAGCTGAGCACAGTGACCCATAGGTCCCTTGTTTAAAACTGTATTTACCCAATATATTCTTATAAAACTGGCAGAACCCTACCATAGAATAATTCTTGTAAAGTTTAAACCAATCAGCTTAACAGTTTCATCATAAATCAGTGTATAAGCTAGAAGAGTTTAAAATTACATTTTCGCTTGTAAAAACACATCAATGTAGGAGGCGCCATCAATACCTCAAAATCAGATATGACATATGTGAGAAACATTGGTATAAAATTTGGTGATTATAGCTTTAGTCGTTCTAAGATTTTAATTTTAGTGTGCTTTTTTGGACAGATGACTAAGTTACATAAAATCTGGGGATGGTAGCTCCTGCAATTCCTGAGAAATTAATTAATAATTAATTTCCTGAGAAGAAGATTTTTTAAGGTTTTTAAGCTTTTTCTCTATAAAATCTAAATTAATGCAGATACCCAATAATAAGCTCCAGGGCACCAAGTTTCACATGTGACTAATTCTTACATGTAATTTGGAGCTGCTAGCTCCGAGGGTTTCCAACTTACAGCCATGGACGGCGGAAAGCCAGCCCTGGACTGCTGACAGCGGACGGCTGATGGATGAAGCTGTGCCATCGCAAAAGCTCACAGGTTCGCTAAAAAGGAAAAGGGATATATGAAAAATTATTACAGATGCATACTGAATGCAAACTTGTAATACAGATACATCTCTTTTATGGCAAATTCTTGAATTAAGTTGAGTATGGATACCAATCACTTTTAATCCATTTATTGTTTCTTTATATAGCCACAGAGAGCTAAATATCCATGACTGTAAAATCGCCTGGTATGATGAATAATTTAAATAACAAATCTAATTTTTCAAAAGCTTTTTAAAAACATTCTTGTCAATATTAACAAAAGATAACCTGAAATCTAAATGTCTATTGGCATGATGTAATAAATGCATATAAACTGGTGCCAGGCTAGATGTAACAGCATCATACAGCTAAAATAAATGGTAAAATGACTCAATTCAATCTCCATAATTCAGCCAAAAATCATTCATGTGGAACCATTAAAGCCAACAAACATGAATTATCAATATCTGAGGATAATTAATGTGTGAGTTTTAAGAATTTGGCCTAGTGGTTTTTGAGAAGAAGCCACTGAGCTGAAATGGGCTGTTATGGCATATGACTAAATTCAGCTTCCCATAACTCAGCCAAAAGTCACTGAACAGAGACCATTTGAATAAACTTCAGTAAGCACAACCCTAAGATCATTTATGTGCGATTGTAAACAATTTGGCCATATGGTTTCACAGAAGAAGTTTTTTGTAGCCCTCAGTGTGATACAGGTAGTGATTACCCCGTACAGAAAAGGCCTATGCAGGTAGCGCCACCAATACATCAATTTCAGATATAACTCATGTGATTAACATTGGCATAAAATTTGGTGATGATAGCTCCAGCCGTTTCTGAGACTGAAATTTTAATATGCTTTTTTGGAAAGATGACTAAGTTCAACCTACTGTAACTTGGCTAAAAATCTCAAAACTAGAACCATTCTAACAAACTTGAGAGATTGTTCCAAGGATTATTTCTGTGAAATATTGGATAATAGGGAAAAGCTTTTTTTAGCTTTTCCATATTAAATCTGAGGAAATGGAGTTAGAAAAAAATTAACAAAATCCAATAGAGTTTTCCAGATGACTGATTATTTTCAAAAAATTTAATGATGCTAGCTCCTTCTGTTTTTGAGATAGCTATAGTTAACGTACAATCGATGCATGAAGCAGGATGCACTGACACATGACAGACGAAGCCGCAGCATCGCATAAGTGCACAGGTTCGCTGAAAATGCAGTTAGCCAAAAAATAAAAAAAAATCGGATACAGTTTTTTTAGATGACTAATTTTTTGCATAAAGTTTTGTGATGCTAGCTCCTGTTGTTCTTGATAAAGTATGGGTTAACGCACAGATGACGGACAATGCCGCACCATAGCATAAGCTCACAGGTTCCCTAACAAATGATTAAACATATAGTATGTAACCTGCAGTGAAATATGCAAAACAATCACAGGGAACACACTTTGCTTATGCAGCTACAGTTATTGATTTTTTTTAGCAAGTGAGAATAGTTAACCTTTGATCCTATATATTAGTAACAGCAGTCATTTAACAAGGCCATCTGTATATATATTTATGCTAGTAGTAGTATCAGACTATGCAAGGTTTTAAGCACGATGTCAGATTTGATCAGTATGCCCTCTTAACATGACCTAGTTTTCATTTACAGGGACCAAGCTACAGTGATTAAACATGCCAACACTACGCTGGGGAATCCTGAGTGCTGGAAAAATCAGCAATGAGTTCACGGCGTGTCTCAAGTTCCACTCCAAGGGTGAACAAGAAGTAAGATGGTTCCATACTGAATATTCATAAATTATTGGTGCCCATTTGGGGCTAGGCATAGGCTACCTGTTAAGGTAGCATCAATGGCAAAAACCCCTTCAATCAAAATCAACCCACAAGTTATTTATTATATAAATATTAGACCTATTAAGTATATATATTTTTCAGCCTGATGTAGAGTTTTTTAGCTCAGCTTACTGAAAGTCATCTGCGCTATAGTGATTAGTCTTTGTCCATCGTCCTTCTGTCCTTCTGTCTGGGTGTCCAGGCCTCCATCCTTTGGCAGGGCACATATCGTAAAAGTTAGATCTATGAACTGAATATCTATGGAGATCCTACGCTAATCTCTTTGGAAGCCTGAAATTAGGTTATGGTGACTTATTTTGCGAACTAGAGGTTTAAAACTTGATTTTAAGCATTCAGTCAGATGGGAATTTGTCTATAAGGATATTTTGAAAGAAATTTTTCAGAATGACAGTCCTGTGACCTTAACCAATGACCTTGTAACCAAAAAATCTTAGAACTTAATATCCTTGAACTTGCAGCATTAGGATTATTGTAACAATCTTTTAAAAAGTGACCTTGACCTCTGACCAGATAACCTCAAATTCTACTGATTTCCTCACTTTGGGCAAGTTAGCCATGTGTGAACGTTGGAAAGTTCAGGATGAAAAGTTTGATTTACAGTGCATCCACAATCTTTTTAATGATGTGGCTTCTGTGACCTTCAACTTAGATTGCTGGACCCTGAAAATCAAAATGAATTTACATATGTGGTTGGTCATTATTAAATCAAGTTTGAAGCCAGTCTGTTTATCAAAAGCAGAATTATCATCCATAAACTAATTTGTGAATGGATGGGCCCTGTGACCTTGACCTTTGACCTATGACCCAAAAATCAAACAGAATCTTCCCCAAGTGGCAGGTTAGCAATAGAAGATGGAAGGTTTGCGATGAAAAGTTTGGCTTCAAATGCATACACATTCCTTAGTGGTGGGCCATTTATAAGTTAAGTTTGAAACCAATATATCAAACTTAACTGGAGTTATCATCTGGAAACTAATTTGTGTGGATGGACGGATTGACAGACAGACAGACATACAAACAGACAGACTGACAGACAGGGTGATTAGTATAGGGCATCCACTTGTGATCAATAAACACACAAGGTTTTGGGACACCAGATGTAATGACAGCTGAGAAACTGACATGATTGTTGTCATTTTATAGTAAATAAATAGAAAAATATTTGTTAAAATAGGAAAACCACCACGTTTCAGGAACTGACAAAACTAGTCATGGTCAATATTCAAGGCAAAATTCATGACAAACCATGCATTAATTATCAAGATATTGGAGGTTTTGTATCAAATTTTTTTTTCTATTCTTGGGGGTACTTTCAAGCCCCATAGCTCAATGGAAAAAGGTTGCAGTGACCTAATTTCAGGTTTCCAAGGAAATTTTTAATTGACCTCCCTGGATGTTCACTTAGAAGTTTCTAGGACCAGCTGTTATGATTTGTGCCCTGCTAACGGACAGCCGGACGTCCAGACGGACGATGAACAAAGCGCCATTCCTATACCTCAGTTGACTTACAGTCAGCTGAGCTAAAAATGAATGTACCTGGCACCACCAGTCTTGTATACAAAAAAAAAAGTTTCAGAGATATATACATATGCACAAGTTCAGACTGATATATCAAACCCCTCCTGAGAAATAAGCAGGGACACACACTGTGCAAAAATTATTGTAGGTGGCACCCCCAGTCTTGTATACAACAAGTATACAATAATTAAAATATGATAGGTATAATATGCCCAATTTCAGGATGATATATCAAATTCCTCTATAGAAATAAGCAGGCACAAAAGTCACACACTGTGGAAATGTCATTGTAGGTGGTGACACCTGTCTTGTGTACGGGAAACCCATCAAAGACACATAGACAGGTCAAAATATTAGGCCAATACATCAAACTTACCTTAAGTCTGATGCATGGGGCTGACCATGCTTAGTGAGAAAGGCAGTTGCCCCGAGTGAACTGTGACAAATTTGCTAGCTCAGGCTACTGCACTAAGTGAACTCATGACCTGCACCTGGCTAGACTGGGTGAACTTTTGACCTGTACCTGGCTGCACTGAGTGAACTCTTGACCTGTTGCCTAATCTGATACAGTTGGCAGTCTGCCAAAGCTATAAATAGATTGGCTCCACATGCAGCCCTGAGGGGCATAACACCCATGAGGTGATCACATGGTGCCCATGAGGTGTTCACATGTCACCCATGAGGGGATCACATGCCTTGTGCTTGGATGCACTGACTGAACTCTTGACCTATATCTGGCTGCACTGAATGAACTCTTGATCTATTGCCAAATCTGAAACAGTTGGCATTTTCTTTACCTATGTAAATATACAGACACAAGCTTGGCCTGTTGGCAAATCTGTTTACACATACTGAAAGACTTTGGCTAAAATGCCTTTTTTCAAGCTGAAATATTCATAAACTTTTTATTAAAATATCTAGAAAAAAATAAAAGATTCAGTTCTTTCATTGTTAAAGGTCCAATAATTCTGCCAAAAATCATTCAAGTAAACTTGAACAAAGGCCACCTAAGAATAATTTTTGTGCCATGTAACAGAAGTTATAATTGAAAAAATAATTTTGTAGAAGAACAGTTTTGCAGTCCTCAGTTCGAGTTAGACATAATAATGGCCATAAGACCAACTTTAGTTTTTCTGATATGATTGACCATGTCCTACGATAATTCTTTTGAAAAATTGAACAATTCAACTTGACAGTTTCATCATAAACATTTTAAGCTGAAAGAGGCTAAAATTATGAGGTTTTTGCCCATAAAAAAACAGGTCAATGTAGGTGGCACATCAAAATCTGTGACTTCAAATATGAGTCATGTGACCAACATTTGCACAATACTTGGTAATGCTAGCTTCTGTCATTTCTGAGATAACTATGTCAGTATGCTTACTTGCCAAATGACTGTTCAAATTCATTTAACTCAACTAAAATTCATCAAATGCAAACCATTTGAACAAACTTGAGAGTGCTTGCCTCTGGGATCATTTCTGTAAAATATTGAACAATTTGGCTGGACCATTTACAAGAAGACTTTTAAAGGTTTTTCAGCTTTTCCCCTATAAAATCTAAGTAAATGCAGATAGCAAAAAACAGAAGCTGAATCCATTTGATATGTGACAGATATTTGCATAAAATCTGGGGATGGTAGCTCCTGCAATTCCTGAGAAATTATGGGTTGATATACAGATGACCAATGACCCCTGTACAAAAAAAGGTCAATGCAGGTGGCGCCACCAATACCTGAATTTCATATATGACTCATGTGACCAACACTGGCATAAAATTTGGTGATGATAGCTCTGGCCGTTTCTGAGATTGTCATTTTAGTATGCTTTTTTGGAAAGATGACTAGGTTCAACTTCCTGTAATTCGGCCAAAATTCACAGAACTTGAACCATCTGAACAAACTTGAGAGAGATAGTATAACAGATTATTTCTGTGAAATATTGAACAAATTGGCTTGACCGTTTCAGAGGAGAAGAATTTTAAAGGTTTATTAGCTTTTTCTCTATAAAATCTAAGAAAATGCAAATTTTTTCAGATGGCTAATATTTTGCATTAAATTTCATGATGCTAGCTCCAGTCATTTTTGAAATAGTATGGGTTAACGTATACCTGTGATTGTAAACATTACCTGGCATGAGGAATATCTAAAATCATAAATCTACATTTTTTAAAAGTTTTTAAAAAACATTCTTGTCAATATTAACCAAAGATAACCTGAAATCTAAATGTCTGGAGGTATGATGTAACGGATGCTGATAAACTGGTTCCGGGCTAGATGTATCTGCTTCATACAGCTAACATATATGGTAAAATGACTCAATTCCTTCTTTATTATTCAGACAATATTCATTCTTTGGAACCATAAAATGTTAAACCAATTGGCCTCAGTGGCGTCAGTCAAAAAAAAGTTTTGCAGGTTTATAACTCATATGGGAGAAATAAAGCAAAATGGCTAAGTTAAGCTTCCAATAACTCAGCCAAAAAGCACTGAACCAAAACCATTTGAACAAACTTGAATTTTCAACATCTGAGGATAATTAATTTGTGAGATTTAAGAATTTGGCCCAGTGGCCACTGAGCTAAAATGGGCTGTTATGGCATATGACTAAATTCAGCTTCCCATAACTTAGCCAAAAGTCACTGAAAAGAGACCATTAAAACAAACTTCAGAAAGCACTACCTAGGATCATTTCTGTGCGATATTAAACATTTTAGCCATATGGTTTCAGAGAAGAAGTTTTTTGTAGCCCTCAGTGTGATACAGGCACTGATGACCCCGTACAAAAAAGGCTGATGCAGGTGGCGCCACCAATACCTCAATTTCAGATATGACCTATGTGACCAACATTGGCATAAAATTTGGTGATGATAGCTCCAGCCGTTTTTGAGATTTAAATTTTAATTTGCTTTTTTGCACAGTTTACAAAGTTCAACCTCCTGTAACTCAGCCAAAAATCTCCAAACTGGAACAATTCGAACAAACTTGAGAAAGATTGTTCCAAAAGCTTAAAGCTTTTTTAGCTTTTTCCCTATAAAATCTAAGAAAATGCAGTTAGAAAAAAATAAACAAAATCCGATATAGTTTTTTTGGATGACTGATTATTTGCAAAAAATTTGGTGATGCTAGCTCATGCCGTTTTTGAGATAGCTATGGTTAACGTACAGACGATGCATGACACAAGACGGACATCGCCGCACCATTGCATAAGCTCACAGGTTTGCTAAAAAATACAGGTGGCCCCACCAGTCTGCAGAAACTGATGACACATCTCATGATCAATATGTATGCCAAAAATCATGACCATCAGTGATGTAGTTAATGAGATATTGAAGTTTTTGTATGAAATTTTTTCTATTCTGGGGGGTACTTTGGGGCCCCATAGCTCAAAGGATACAGGTAACAGAGACCTAATTTCTGGTTTCCATGGAGACTTTTCATAGGTCTCTCTGTGTGTCAAGAATGAATTCTCCAAGTCCATTCTTTATGATTTGTGTTCATTAACAGATGTTCACATTTTTTAAGGTCTCAAAAATAGAGAAAACAATTTGTAAAAAATCGAAAAAAACATGTGGCACCACCAGTCTGCAGAAACTGATGAATCATCTCATGATCAATATGTATGCCAAAAATCATGACCATCAGTGATGTAGTTAATGAGATACTGAAGTTTTTGTATTAAATTTTTTCACTATTCTTTCACTACTTTGGGGCCCCATAGCCAAAAAGGATATGATTAACAGAGACCTAATTTCTGGTTTTCATGGAGACTTTTCATATGTCTCTCAGTGTGTCAAGAATGGAGATTCTAGGTCCAGTCTTTATGATTGGTGCCCTGTTAACAGATGTTCACATTTTTAAAGGTCTCAAAAATAGAAAAAAAAATTTGTAAACAAGGGATCTATGGGTCACTGTACTCAGCTGAAGTTGACCTTGAAGGTAAAAATCTAAAATAATTTCAAATGGAGATCAAGTGTAAGAGGAAGAGGTAATAAAGGCCATGGTTGGTTTATATGATTGGTTTTTATTGATGAGCAAGAAATTGTTGCAAATAATATTTTGTGACCTGACCATGTGTTTCCTAATGCTGAAACTGAAGCATGTGAGCAGTTTGTGAACAAATGATCTGTACTATTACCATGATCATCAGTTGGCTTTTTGATTAACTGTTGACATTTCAGTAGTTTACAAATTTGTTTAATTGGATATTTTTTTTTGTATAATATATATTATTAATTATATGTATTTTTTATGAAATGTATACAGATGAAATATAACTAATTAACAACATAAAACAGGGCAAACAAAGCCTGATCTCAAATTCTGCTGTGGCAGGAAAATAATGAACAAATGTTTGTATTAAATCCTAATTTTTTCATCACATCAATTTTTTTTTAATTTAAGTTTATATTTCTATACATTTCCAATAAAACAGATACATCTGAATATAAAAGTTGATTCATAATTCTCAATTGCATCATCATAAATCTCAATCTTGTCTTATAACACCACACCATGCATACAAATGTTTATTTATTTTTTACCACAAAAATATATCTTTTAAATCTGCAAAACAATAAATATCTAAAAATAATACTTGATTTAGATTTCACAATTTTCAATTGTGTCTTTATTTATCCATAATGTGCTTCATATTTTATAAATTTACGCATACTGATGGGTTCAATTATATCTGTTAAAATCATTTAAAAGAAAATTAATTTCTTTAAAAATGCTACATTAACACAACATGGCATCTTCTGGATTACACTTGAATTACTTTTTTAAGGAAAGTTTTTGTATATTGGAGTGGAAACAGTGTTACAATTAAGGAAATACAGTGAAAACAATAACAATTACTGCATTACACTTAGTGGGTTGGGTTTGCCGGGGGGGGGGGGGGGGGGGATTGGGGTGGTGATATTAGAATAACTGTACACCTGTCACAGCAGGGGGTCTCCCCCAGTGACTGTAACAAATCAGAAACCTTGGCATAGCCCGACTTCCAGTGACCTGGAGTTGGACCCTGCATCTGTAATCTGTTATCAAAGCAAATGACTACAGTAGAGCCTCAAGAAAAAAAATCAATAACTAGCTTAATTTTCAAGCTTTTATTTTCAAATTTCAGATTTAAACAAATTAAATATTTATGTTTACATGCTGTGAAAATTAAATCAATGGTACATACAGGAGAAAAACGTGCCATGGTCAAAGTTGGGCTAAATTTAAGGTACTGATTTTATTTTTATGCTAATAACTTAAAAAATTTACAAAATTCAGATCTAATTTTGGGTAAACAATTAAATCTTAATTAAACATAGTTATATACTTGGGAAAATAGACTCTAGTTTCAAATATTTCATGTTAAGTGAGTAAATATTTTTCCTCATTTTTTACAAAGTCCATTATGTTTGGGCCTATAACTTAAAGAATTTATACTTAACAGACTTAATTTCTGGCATGTACATAGGAACTATATAGAAGAATATTTATGGTAAATATAAGGAAAATAGATGAGTGGTTTTGATATTAGGCAGTCCTGAAGAGTGAAATAGGTTTTTAATAAAAATTTGAGGTTTTTCCTTAATTTCTCAAAGGAACGAAGTCGCAAAGACCCAGTTTTCGGCTTGGTAGGAGATCTTGGGGACATCTAACATTATGCTGAGTTTTGGATTCCTAAGTCTTACGGTTTCAAAACGTGCCACATCTACGGACGGACGGACGGACGGCAGGACAGACGGATGGACGACGGACAATGGACCACGACTATAGCTCAGATGACTTATAGTCAGCTGAGCTAAAAATTGAAAAATACAGGTGGCACCACTATAGTCTGCAGGAACTGATGGAACATCTCATGATCAAAATGTATGCAAAAAATCATGACCATCAGTGATGTAGTTAATGAGATATTGAAGTTTTTGTATGAAATTTGTAACTATTCTGGGGGGTACTTTGGGGCCCCATAGCTCGAAGGATATGGGTAACAGAGACCTAATTTCTAATTTCCAAGGAGATTTTTTTTCATGGACCTCTCAGAATGTCAAGTTACAAGATTCTAGGTCCAGGGGTTACAATTTGTGCCTGGTTAACGGACAGACAGATGGACAGACAGACAGACAGACAGACAGACAGAGGACAGACAAAGAGTGATCACTATAGCTCAGATGACTTACAGTCAGCTGAGCTAAAAAGCAGAGTAGCAATGTGTTTGAAAACAGATTTAACAACCTGCCACTCAGTTCAACCAGGTTCAGTCAAGAGGTCACTGGATCAGTTCAACCAGGTGGTGTCCAGACATCACCATGGCAACTGACCTGGCTCTGTCTGGTATCTAGACAATGTGTCTAGACACATCATCTAGACGTCTAGACTTCTGCGTCAGATTAGAACTGTTTGAACTATATCTTTCAACTGTTTGAAATAACTTGGTTTTCATTTTTTGTGAATCTGTGAGATTATGCAATGGTGTGGCTTCTTCTGTTGTCCGCCATAGCTGTCTCAAAAAGGGCAGGAGCTAGCATTACCAACCTTTGTGCAAAAAATTGAAATCTGAAAAATTATATAGGATTTTGCTTATTCCTTGGCGAACTGCATTTTCTTCCATTTTATATGGAAGAAGTTAAAAAACATTAAAGAATGTTCTCCTCTGAAACCATGCTGCGAAATTGTCCGTTCATCTGTCCCAATAATCCTCCCTGGCAAAAAGAACACAAAAATATCCTGACTGATACATTCTAGTTTTAAAATATCCTAGTCCTAAACCTGCAAGTCCGAAACATCCATTTTGCTGAAATCATAATGACTAAGGTAGATATGCAGGACATAAGAGGATCAATATTAAATTTTAAAAATAAACTCCCATACTTTGCATAGGTTTGCATTAGACCTGTAGGCCTTGTTTTTAAATTTTACACATTATTTTCTCTATTTTTGATACCTTCAATAGAAGCAGTTTGACCATTAACAGGGCACAAATCGTAACCGTTAAAACTAGAAACTTCTAAATATACATCGATGGGAGGTCCTATAGTTGAATAGGGATACCACCTACAAAATTTGGTATTCAGATGATAAAATTGTTTTTGTGAAAGTCTTCCTAGTCACCTGAGCATCATGACCATTGGGTCCCTTGTTCCTCTAACATATTACTTTACAACTTTTGAGCTCAAGCCACTCTGACATTTCTTTCAAGAAAATGAAAAAATGCAATATTGATAAAATTTCCTTTGTTATGTAGTCCTTTTACTTGTTTAGCAAAATAAATCTGATATTATCCCTTATTTTCCCTTATATCATTAGACATTTTTATTGAAACATACAAAAAATTAAAAATTAAAATGCCCACCAGAATTGATTTCTGAAAAATTTTCCTAAATAGTTCCTAATTCTCTTTGCATATATTATATGTAAGAAATTGGGTCAATATTGCCAGATTTGTAGAAAATACGGAACTGAACATATTATGCTTAAAACAAGAGGAAAGATATTTAATCAACAAACATGAAAAGTTTTTGTCAAGTGTAAAACTATTTTTCAGATTTAGGTCTGTACAAGAAAGTGGTCATTTTAAGTTATTAGCTGAAATGCAGCATCACTCCCTGAAATATTGCCTTACTTTTACCTTGGTACATTTTTTTCCTGTAAGCACTGTTGGTTTAATTTTCAAATAATGTAGCTATTTGGAGTTAAACTTTTTAAATTATGAAATTTGGGAGGCAATTGAATAAAACACAATAAATTTTATTAGCAATTTTAGAAGATCATATCATATTTAATTTTACATGTTTAAATCAGGCAACACCTTGGTTTGAACACTAACATGTGTTCGTTTGGGTTAATTCCTCATTTGTAACCTAATGTTAAGATTACCTGCTGTTTACAGTAATATTGATGCAGTAGGATGGATGTCCATTCCAGTGCAGTTTTCTGTATGACAAGTGTCATTACTCAAAAACTGCTGTCAGTCCAATATAATTGCCTACTGAGTATCCACAGCTAATAAATACTGAACATTATGTAAGGTGCAGTTTTACATTTAATGAAACATGTACTGCAGGAAATGTTAGTGGACAAGTTAAAATCTTGAAATTTGGCAAAGATCAAAACTTAGCCAACTCAGAAAAAAAAAAATCTGTAGAGTTATTGAAAATAAAGCAAATAAATATACTGGTATGTAACATACATTTTAAATGCCTTTGACACAGGTGGTGGCTGTAGCAGCCCGGAAGAAAGAAGATGCCCAGGTGTTTGCAGATCGCTTCAACATCCCTAACGTGTATGACTCATATGAAGAGTTTGTCAAAGACCCAAACATAGGTACAGTAGACCTCAGAAAAGCAAAGTTTCAATAGCTCAGCTTATGCCCAATGATTGTCAAGTAATAGGGATGGGCCATTTTCTTTCATCTTTCAGGTTCATTGATTGGAACTTTACTGAGATGGAAACAAATTGTGACTGCTGGTTCAGAAAGTTCTGATTTTATATCGAAGCAAGATAATCCTGTTACAATGTAGAACCTGAGAAATCTCTGTATGGTAACACGTGTTTTTTTTAGCTACAAAAAGAAGACAGTTTTTAGGAGCTCAAATTCAGATTCTACTTTAGTTTCAAGATTTCTAAATGAATACTAAATAATACACTGCAGATCAGAAAAATATATGAAACAGTTGATGAAAGAGTATTTTTATATGTGAAAGAAAGACCCTTAATTACATGAGTGATACTGATAGAAAAAGACATCTAAAAATACAAAACATCCTAATATTGCAATTAGCTAAAAGAAAGCTCATGTAAAAAACTGTCTGCATGATCTAAGCTATAGTTAATCCTAAAATAAATTTAGATTTTGGGTGTGGTCCAGAAAAAAGTGTTCTTTCACTTTAAACTTTGCTGATACCTGTCCCCTGCCACCAAATTCTCAAAACCGCTGATGGGGGCTGCCATTTTGCATACCCACTAAAACCTGGATGTTGCAAGTTGCAGGTTGAAATTATGGGTTTACCCACTTGTGTACATAATGAATGGTATCACTAGGTACAATATCATTAAATAGATATTTCCTTACTAGTGTATGGTTCTGAGATATTTCAAGACATCAGTAGGTCTAAAGATATATAATGAAAAATGTATCATTAACACCTATCATATATATTAACATCCTTTTAATATGTACAGTTTACACATATACAGATTGTCAGATCATTTATCTAACCATTATTGTATGCACATGTTATGTTTTCAGATGTCCTGTATATTGCCACCACATTTCATATATTACATATATCTCAAGTTAGCACATACATCAGCATCATATTTTTATCATTGTTTTTCAGATATCATATATATTGGCACCATTCATCCTTATCATACGGCTTGCTGTAAGTTGGCACTGGATGCAGGTAAACATGTGTTGTGTGAGAAACCGCTGGCCTTAAATGTGAAACAAGTGACAGAGATGATCAACCTGGCCAAGGAAAAGAGTTCATTCCTCATGGAGGTAAGTTTGTGTCACAAATCTAGGGGCCAATCTTTAGGGGGGAGGGGGTAAAAAGGTTCGGGCAGGGTAGATTCTGTAACACGAGAACAGTGGAACCACCAACAAACACATATTTGTAGAATTCATTGAGGCATTTACATGTATCTCCCTTATCTAGTGGTTCGTTGTATCCACCTGAAAATTTGCATGTCTATGCTTATATCTTGGAATGGTTTATCTTGTGCTCAAGACTGGTGGTGCCACCTACAATCAGTTTCATATGGCACCCATCTTGAGCCCGTTTTTGACAAACTTTAAAATCACACACAACTCAGGAATTGTTAAATGTAATGGCCTGAAATGTCCATCCATCTTGGAGAGCTTTCTTATACACAAGACTGGTGGCGCCACCTACAATCATGTACTCAAAAAATACATTCATTTGTGGCGGATCCAGAAATTTAAAAACAGGATGGCGCTAATAGTGGGTTATTGTTTGATGGATATTATGAAAACTAAATTCTTAAATTGTCAACTTTATTTTTTTTGTTTTGTAAATATGTTTAATATATATATATATATTAACTCAAAAAATATTTTACGGATCTTTACCAAACTTTGTATATGTATAGATATGGGTGAGAGGATGAAGCCTTTTTAAAATGAGGTCATGACCTTTACTAGGAGATGGTCCTTGACCCTGAATAGGTCAAATTTTTGGGAAAATCACGCAAATTCTTAAATATCTCAAGAAATCTTGCATGAATTGATCCCAAAATCAAGTTGATCAAAGATCATGGATAGGGTTGTCATGTTCCAGAAACTGGTGGCGCCACCTATTATTCTTTACTTTTTTCGTGCCTTTTAATACCCGGAAAATTGCCACTTGACAGTACTGTGAGCATTATAAGTCAAAAACTAATGGACAGATTTCTTTTATATTATGCATATACATAGATATGGGTTATGGGATGATGTTTATTTAAATTGGGGTCATGACCTTTCCTATGAGAGTGGCCTTGACCTTGAATATTCCCATGTTTGGTGAAATTTACACAAAATTTTTAACATCTCAGTAAAGGATACATGAAATGATCCAAAAATCAAATTGACATAGGATCTCTGACGGCATTGTTTTCTGCAGAAGACAGATGGCGCCACCTTATGTTGTTTTCTTGTATAAATGATGTTTAAACGGAATAACTTTGTAAGAATTTGAGGTACAGACACAAAACCCACCAATTTTGATGCATCTTATCAAGGGCTAGGTCATGGTCAGGTTCGAACATGGATGACCTTGATGCATTTTTTAAAGGTCAGAGCAGCGATTATGCTAAAATGATATTAGGGAATAACTAAAAAAGAATTTTTGGTACAGTCACCAAACCTACAGGTTAGATGCATCTTATCAAAGGCTAGGCCAAGTTTGAATATGGATGACCTTGATGCATTTTTCAAGGTCACAGAGGCAATAATGCTGAAATGATGTTAACTTTAATATCTCACTGAGGGATGCATGGATTGGTCCAAAAATCAAATTGACAAAAGATCTTTGATAGCATTGTTTTCTGCAGAAGACAGGTGGCGCCACCTTATGTTGTTTTCTTGCTAAAATGATGTTTAAACAGAATAACTTTGTAAGAATTTGAGGTACAGTCACAAAACCCACTGGTTTGATGCATCTTATCAAGATGCATCTTATCAACAGCTAGGTCAAGTTTGAACATGGATGACCATGATGAATTTTTTCAAGGTCACAGCAGCAATTATGCTAAAATGCTAAAATGATATTAGGGCAATAACAAAAAAGAATTTGTGGTACAGTCACCAAACCTACAGTTTAGATCGATGCATCTTATCAAGGGCTAGGCCATGTTCGATAACACTGAAATGATGTTAACTTTAATATCTCAATGAGGGATGCATGGATTGGTCCAAAAATCAAATTGACATAAGATCTTTGATAGCATTGTTTTCTGCAGAAGACAGGTGGCGCCACCTTATGTTGTTTTCTTGCTAAAATGATGTTTAAATGGAATAACTTTGTAAGAATTTGAGGTACAGTCACAAAACCCACAAGTTTGATGCATCTTATCAATAGCTAGGTCAAATTTGAACATGGATGACCTTGATACATTTTTTCAAGGTCACAGCAGCAATAATGTTAAAATGAAATTACGGCAATAACTCAAAAAAAAAATTGTTGGTACAGTCACCAAACTCACAGGTTAGATGCATCTTATCAAGGGCTGGGGGAGGGGGGGGGTTAATTGTCTGGGGATACTAGAAATATCTAGGTATAGAAATATTTCGATACTTTATCCTAATGGAGCAAATCACACAACTGTTCATTTACTTCCTCAACTAATGAATTTGAAAGTAGTTCACTGTGGATAACTCAAATAAAATATAATTGCTTATTAATAAAAAAAGAAATATGAAAAATTAAATGAACCATGTAAATATGGAAAATAAATAAATTAAATCAGAGATGCTGCATCTCCATGGGGGAGCCTCCCACTGGATCCACCACTCTTCATTTTTTTTATCTTAGGAGTAGTTTGATATATAGGTCTGAAATTTTGTATATCCAGCGATCTAGGATGGCATTGTCTTGTACACATGACTGGTGGTACCACCTACATTAATAGTTTTGTCCATCTGTCATCTTGGGATACTTTGGCATTTCTGATGCAACAGATTTGGAGGGCTTTCACGTCAGGAGAGCTAGATTCCATGTCTCCATGATTTGGTGGATACCACTTGCTGCCCATATTCTTGTATACTGCGAATACTTTTACATTTTTTTGTGACTGACACATTCCAGCCAGTGACCTCAATTTTAACAGGGCACAAATCATAAAGCTATCGGGAATTTCAAACTTTTCTTGTCCTGGGGGTAATCTGTGGAAATTAAAATAAGTTAGCCTAGGGCTGTATCATGCCACAGTGGTACAATAGTACATTGTGATACAAAGTTAATATTGTATATTTGTTTATGTATGTGCAACTATAGATAAACTGACAGTATTTTTAGCGAACCTGTGAGCTTATGCGATGGTACGGCGTCGTCCGTCGTACGTCGTGCGTTGTCTGTACGTTAACCATAGCTATCTCAAAAATGGCAAAAGCTAGCATCACCAAATATTTTGCAAATAATCAGTCATCTGAAAAACTATATTGGATTTTGTTTATTTTTTTCTAACTGCATTTTCTTAGATTTTATAGGGAAAAAGCTAAAAAAGCTTTAAAAAATCTTCTTCTCTAAAACTGTCCAGCAAAATTGTCCAATATTTCACAGAAATGATCCCTGCAACAATCTCTTTCAAGTTTGTTCGAATGGTTCCAGTTGGGAGATTTTTGGCCGAGTTACAGAGAGGTTGAACTTAGTCATCTGTCCAAAAAAGCACACTAAAATTAAAATCTCAGAAACGGCTAGAGCTATAATCACCAAATTTTATACCAATGTTTGTCACATTTGTCATATCTGAAATTCAGGTATTGGTGGCGCCACCTACATTGGTGTGTTTTTACAAGCGAATATGTAATTTTAAACTCTCCTATCTTATACACTGATTTATGTTGAAACTGTTAAGCTGATTGGTTTAACTTTAAAGAATTATTCTATGGTAGGGTTCTGCCAGTTTTATAAGAATAGATTAGGTAAATACACCTTTAAAAAAGCATTGTAGCCAATTGAAAAAGGCTTTCTGTGTTTGAAAACAGATTGGAAAACATGCTGAGTTTCAGCAGCCAAGTCAAGAGGTCACCCAGTACAAACAGGTGGGGTCCAGACATCACCATGGCAAATGACCTGGCTATGGCGGATGTCTAGACAATGTGTCTAGACACAGCATCTAGACTTCTAGACACAATGTCTAGATGCAGATTTCCCAGATCATTAGAACTATATCTTTCAACTGTTTGAAAAGACTTGGTTTACATTTTAATCGGGTTTATCATCAGGTCACGTGAACTGCTGCGCCCTCATTTCTGATTGATCTCTGACCTTTCCTCACTGCCCAGCATCCATTTGTGCGTCTGTTTCCACACATAAACCCACATATCTCAGGTAACGTTTGACGGATCAGGCTAAAAATTTTGCAAAAATATAGCCCTTTGTTAGCTTTATAACATACACTAACAAGAGACCCATGGGTCACAGTGCTCAGCTGTTATATATGATAAAAAAATATGATTTAGAAATGAGGCACATGCTTGTTTTGTGTGGAAATAAATATAAGCTGTATTATGAGTTGTGGGTGTTTAGCTTATGTATGATTTTGATAGTATCTTTGGAGACAGGGAAGAGGATTGATTTCATTTATTTTATTAACAAATCGAGTGCTATTGTCACACAGATTTTGACTTGGCCATATAACTTATAAGCAGAACATATAATATAAGAGTTTAAATATTTATTAAAAATAATTACAAATTGTCCCAAATATAATTTTCATTAAAATAATAAGAGAATTGTATGATTTTTTAAAATAAAATACAACTGAAATGATTATTATAATAATATCAAAGAATATATTCATGAATGCATTCATGAATACATTTAGTATTTGCACTGGTATTCATATACTTTCGTTTTTACCTGAATTCCCATTCTTATGCAAGAAATTTTATAATAGAGTACATATTCATATTTGTATTCAAATACATTTGCAAAGTATTCGCACCATGTTTGGTATTTATTCAGTTTTCACCAAACAATGATGTTGAGAATCCAGAATATACAAAATTCAAACATTTAAATAATAATCATAAGTACCTGGTTTTATGGCTTTTATTCATATTAAACGCGACTACGTGTATCCGCCAAAATCAAAGAAGGACGGGTGAAATGAGGCATGGATTGAGTGGCAAGGGGAAATAGAGTTACATGTGTTACATATTAGAATGGATCTCTGCCACATAAACATGATTGTAGGTGGCGCCACCTGTTATTTGAACGAGAAACTATCCAAGATGTATAATCATGCAAAATTTCATGTGGAAAGTCAAACCACTGCAGAGATATGAGTGATTTTATCCCACAGCAGACAAACAGATGGACGCTGTGCAAAAATGGCTGCAGGTGGCGCCACCATTTTTTATTGGTCAAATGAGTCCGGAGATATAAGCATTAATGTCTGCAGCGTGAATGTGAATGTAGGTGGCGCCACCTGTCATAAAATCAAGAAAGCTATCTAGTATGTATACGCATGCCGAATTTCATGTAATTTGGTCGAACCACTGCAGAGATATGAGTGATTTTAACCCAAGGCAGACAAACAGATGGAGGCTGTGCAAAAATGGCTGCAGGTTGCGCCACCATTTTTGTGTATGTTATAAAGATATCCAAGGGCTACATTTGTGTAAAAAATTTTTCCTGATCGGTCCAACGGTTCCTGAGATATGAGCTTGGATGTCTGCAACGTAAACGTGAATGAAGGTGGCGCCACCTGTCATAAAATCAAGAAAGCTATCTAGGATGTATACACATGCCGAATTTTAGGTGAATTAGTCAAACCTCTGCAGAGATATGAGTGATTTTAACCCAAGGCAGATGAACAGATGGACACTGTGCAAACATGGTTGCAGGTGGCGCCACCTTTTTTTGAGTACGTTAAAAAGCTATCCCACAGCTACATTTGTGTAAAAAAATTTTCCTGATCGGTCAAACGGTTCCCGAGATATGTGGGTTTATGTGTGGAAACAGACGCACAAACGGACGCTGGGCAGAGAGGAAAGGTCAGAGGTCAAGGTCACTTGGTTAGGCACCAGTTCACATGTGACCTGATAATTTGTGTAAGTTTCTAAAAAATCTGTCCAGTAGTCTCAGAGGATTTCTCTGGAAATGAACGCGGCGGCGGCGGCGGCGGCGGAACCCGGTCAAAAACATAGTACCTGCAAAACTTTGTTTTGGCGGATACAAAAAAAATAAATGTCATATATTCATTTTGGACTAATTCCACATCAATGTACACACTAGACACAGCAGGAATCTAGATTAATATTATCAACTGCATCTTTGTCTATCATTAATTTCCTTCATATGATCCCTAATGATTAGTAATGAATAATATGATTTATCTTTTTATCATTAAAATTTCACTGAAAAATACCATAGGTGACTGCATGGTGTTATTTACAATATGTGACATTCTATCAATCAATACAAGATTCTTATATCATCAGTAACTGCAAGTTAATTTCCTGTTATTATCAACTAACAAATTCCTTTTCCATTTTTCTTTAATTTGTTATTTAAAACCAATGACTATTTATTTATTTATTGTTATGTTGTTTGTAAAAACTACTAGATGAGTTGGGTTGGACACCTGGATCAACTGTGGCTGGCCATAAGCTGCCTGGCTGCCCCAGTGTATGCCTTGCTTCAAGCGTGCATAATTTAATGAAAGGTCAACATACAGGTGACTCAAGAGGGGCTGGGGAGAGCTAAGGTCTGACATGGTCTCATAAAAACATTAATAAAAGCTACAATTTTTGGCCAATTTCTTTCAGCTTTCTAAACTAAAAAGCTGAAATCCTTATGTGTGCATGATATGAAAATTATATCAACAGCCCTCTCAGGAAACAAACGTGCCATGGTCAAAGTTTGGCAAAATTTAAGGTACCAATTTTATATTTATACTAATAACTTATAAAATTTGAAAAATTCAGAACTAATTTTGGGTATTCAATTAAATCTTGATTAAATAATGTTACATCCCTGACAAAAAATCTCTAGCTTCAGCAATTCTCTTGTTAAGGGAGTAAATATATTTCTCGATTTTTTACAAAGTGCGTTATGTTTGGGCCCATAACTTAAAACAATTACGCAATACTGACATCATTTCTTACATGTGCATAGAGAATGTATAGAAAAATATGTATATTATATATGATTAAAGTCAGATCAGTGGTTTTGATATTAGGCAGTCTTGAAGTGTAACAACGGGTTTTTAATGTAAAAATGAAGTTTTTCATTAATATCTCGAAGGTATTAAGTCATAGTGACCAAATTCTTGGCATGGTAGGGGATTTTGGAGACATCTAATTGTATGCCAAACGTTAGGAACTGAGAGCTGAAGCTGGGGAGCTGAGCTCTTGCAAACTGCATAACACTAGCTTGATGTAAACAATATGTTACATGGTGCTTGAAAACTTGAATAAAATCTACAGTTTTTGATTAACTAGTTTCAAATTTTTGGTGTTAACAGTTGAAAAGCTAACAAAAACATGCTGTGAAAATTAAATCCACAGTACTACAGGAAAAAAACGTGCCATGGTCAAAGTTGGGCAAAATTTAAGGTACCAATTTTTTATTTTTGAAATATTTAACAAAATTTATAAGATTTTGATCTAATTTTGGGAATACAATTTTATTTTGATTAATTAAAGTTATATTACTGGAAAAAAGTTCATAGCTTTAACATGTTTTGTGTTTAGTGATCAAATATCTTTCCTGATTTTTTACAAAATGCATCATGTTTGGGCCCATAACTTTTTAAAATTATATTATACAGACATAAGTTCTGGCATGTACATAGGAACTATATAGGGAAATATTTATGGTAAATATGAGGAAAAACAGATGAGTAGTTTTGATATTAGGCACTCCTGAAGTGTGAAAATAGGTTTTAAATAAAAAATTGAGGTTTTTCCTTAATTTCTCAAAGGAACGAAGTTGCAAAGACCCAGTTTTTCGGCTTGGTAGGAGATCTTGGGGACATCTAACATTATGCCGAATTTTGGATTCCTAGGTCTGGACTAATACCTTTATTTCACATTCAAGGGAATAATACATTTAAGTTTATATATTATTTAAGCATATCCACTTTTTCCATTAAAATAGTTTTTATCTGATTAATTTTTTTTATTTACAAGTTTTATAAATTTGTATTAAAAAAACACTGAAAATATAAGTTAAAATATTAGAATTCTTAGTTGCAATCATTATACATCCAGAGTGTAGCTCGTATTGGGTCATATTATGCATACACATATATTTTTATTATTTTTAAATCACAAATTTTTAAACTGAATTTAAAAGAAAATAATGCCACAACATGGCATCTGCAAGATTAATCCTTGAATCACTATTAAAAAGTTTTGCACATTGGATTTTTCAGTGCATGCTTGATCATATTCACCAAAATAAAATAAGATTCTGTAAATTTGGTAAAATAAAAACATCTTTTCAAATAAAGTATACACACTGTTGGTTGAATGAGGTACAAACAATATCATTATGCTAATTACAATCTAAGCTTTAATTTATTCCTGGAATTAATAGTCAATTTCACACCTTGTGAAGTTTTTACTCTTCTCAAGGAAGGAATTACTTATCTGATGAACATCCACACTTTCATAGCTATACACCACTTTGTGGACACAATTAAATGTGCACTTTAATCATTGTAACCCTGGTGGTAAATACAAAATCTAAAATGTAGCATAGCCAAGAATAAAATGAAATACAGAAAATTATAACATTCATCTAGTTAATGCATCATCTGGGGGGGGGGGGGGGGAGGGTGAGCAGGGCAGAGAAGAAGCCTGCTAGTAGTGGCCCAGCTGAGCCAAGACAAGCTGCCTGGGGTGGGTTACATAATGCAAGTGAAGGCTTTACTACTAGGTGGGCTAGATGTAAACAACACTTGACATGGTGTATGAAAACTTGAATAAAAGCTACTCTTTTCAATCAATTCCTTTATAATTTCAGATTTTAAAAGATTAAATCCTTATGTATATATGCTGCGAAAATTAAATCAACAGTGCTTACAGAAAAAAAACATGCCATTGCCAAAGTTGGACAAAATTTAGGGTATTGATTTTTTATTTAAGCTAATAACTTGAAAAATTTGCAAAATTCAGATCTAATTTTGGGTAAACAATCGAATCTTGATTAAATAAAGTTATATTCCTGACAAAAAGTCTCCAGCTTCAGCAATTCTCATCTAAGGTGAGTAAATATATTTCTTGATTTTTAAAAAAGTGCATTATGTTTGGGCCCATAACTTAAAAAAAATACACAATACTGACATCATTTCTGGCATGTGCATAGCGAATGTATAGAAAAATATGTATATTATATATAATCAAAGTCAGATCAGTGGTTTTGATATGAGGCAGTCTTAAAGTGTAACAATGGGTTTTTAATGGAAAAATGAAGTTTTTCATTGATATCTCGAAGGAATTAAGTCCTAGTGACCAAATTCTTGGCATGGTAGGGGATTTTGGAGAAATCCAACTGTATGCCAAATTTAAGGAACTTAGAGCTGAAGCTCGGGAGCTGAGCTCTAGCAAACTGCATAACACTAGCAATATGTGACATGGTGCTTGAAAACTTGAATAAAATCTACAGTTTTTGGTCAACTGGTTTCAAATTTTTGGTGTTAACAGTTGAAATGCGAACAAAAACATGCTGTGAAAATTAAATCCACAGCAGTTACAGCAAAAAAACGTGCCATGGTCAAAGTTGGGCAAAATTTAAGGTACCAATTTTTTATTTTTGCTAATATTTTAAAAAATTTAAAAGATTTTGATCTTATTTTGGGTATACAATTTAATTTTGATTAATAAAAGTAATATTACTGGAAAAAAAGTGCTTAGCTTTAACAAGTTTTGTGTTAAGTGATAAAATTTCTTTCCTGATTATTTACAAAATGCATTATGTTTGGGCCCATAACTTTTTTAAATTATATAATACAGACCTAATTTCTGGCATGTACATTGGAATTATATAGAGGATTATTTATAGGAAATATGAGAAAAAACAGATGAGTGGTTTTGATATTAGGCAGTCCTGAAGTGTGAAAATAGGTTTTTAATAAAAAATTGAGGTTTTTCCTTAATTTCTCAAAGGAATGAAGTCGCAAAGACCCAGTTATCGGCTTGGTAGGAGATCTTGGGGACATCTAACATTATGCTGAATTTTCGATTCCTAGGTCTTACGGTTTCAAAACGTGCCACATCTACGGACGGACGGACGGACAGACGGAAGGACAGACGGACGGACGACGGACAATGGACCACGACTATAGCTCAGATGACTTATAGTCAGCTGAGCTAATAAAACATTATGCCATCTAATATTATGCAAAATTTTGGATTCCTAGGTCTTACGGTTTCAAAACGTGCCACATCTACGGACAGACGGACGGATGAACAGAAGGACGGACAACGGACAATGGACCATGACTATAGCTCTGATGACTTATAGTCAGCTGAGCTAAAAATGGTGGCGCCACCTTGAACCATTTTTGCACAGCGTCCATCTGTTCATCTGCCTTGGGATAATATCACTCACATCTCAGCAGTGGTTTGACTTTTCCACCTGAAATTTTGCAGGTTTATACATCCTGGACAGCTTTCTCGATTTTATGACAGGTGGCGCCACCTACATTCACATTTACTCTGCAGACATCCAAGCTCATATCTCGGGAACCGTTTGACTGATTGGGCAAAAATTTGGCATGTGTATAGATCTTACATAGCTCTTCATCATAGGCAAAACTGGTGGCGCCACCTGCAACCATTTATGCACAGCGTCCATCTGTTTATCTGCCTTGGGATTAAATCACTCATATCTCAGCAGCAGTTTGACTTTTCCACCTGAAATTTTGCAAGATTATACATCCTGGACAGTTTTCTCGATTTTATGACAGGTGGCACCACCTACATTCACGTTTACTCTGCAGATATCCAAGCTCATATCTCGGGAACCGCTTGACTGATAAGGCCAAAATTTGCATGTGTATAGATCTCATATAGCTCTTCATTATAGGCAAAACTTGTGGCACCACCCACAACCACTTATGCACAGCGTAGGTCTGTGCATCTGCCTTGGGATAAAATCACTCATATCTCTGCAGTGGTTTGACTTATCCACCTGAAATTTTGCAGGTTTATACATCCTGGACAGCTTTCTCAATTTTATGACAGGTGGCGCCACCTACATTCACGTTTACTCTGCAGATATCCAAGTTCATATCTCGGGAACCGCTTGACTGATAAGGCCAAAATTTGCATGTGTATAGATCTCATATAGCTCTTCATTATAGGCAAAACTGGTGGCACCACCCACAACCACTTATGCACAGCGTAGGTCTGTGCATCTGCCTTGGGATAAAATCACTCATATCTCTGCAGTGGTTTGACTTATCCACCTGAAATTTTGCAGGTTTATACATCCTGGACAGCTTTCTCAATTTTATGACAGGTGGCGCCACCTACATTCATGTTTACTCTGCAGACATCCAAGCTCATATCTCAGGAACTTTTTGACCGATTGGGCCAAAAATTTGCATTTGTATAGCTCTCACATAGCTCTTCATCATAGGCAAAACTGGTGGTGCCACCTGCAACCATTTACTGCCTTGGGATAAAATCACTCATATCTCAGCAGTGGACAATTTTCTCGATTTTATGACAGGTGGCACCACCTACATTCACGTTTAAGCTGCAGACATCCATGCTAATATGCAACACACCTCACTCTATTCCCCTTGCCACTTAATCCATGCCTCGCTTCACCCGTCCCACTCTGATTTCTGCGGATACACACAATCGCTTATTGACTACCCATATTCTAGTTTTAAAATGTCCCAGTCTGAAACTTGCAGGTCCAAAACGTCCATATTGCTGAAATCATAATGACTAAGGTAGATATGCAGGACTTAAGAGGATCAATATTTAATTTTAAAAATAAACCTCCATTCATACTCCCAAACTTTGCACAGGTTCGTATTAGGCCTGTAGGCCTTGTTTACTATCCAATGAAAACTGACACCCAACACGTGTGAGCCTCTCAGCATTATATAAGGCAAGAAGGGAGAAACTTATTTTGTCAGAAACCAGGCTCCTGATTGGCTGATTTTTTTGTTCCAAATAAATTTTTAGCTAAGCTGACTATAAGTCACCTGAGCTATAGTCGTGGTCCTTTGTCCGTCGGCTGTCTGTCTGTCCATCCGTTCAACTGGCACGTTTTGAAACCGTTGGACCTACAAATCTGAAATTCGGCATACCTTTAGATGTCCCCAAAATCTCCTACCATAACAAAAATTGGGTCACTAGGACTTTGTTCCTTCGAATTATTAAGGAAAAACCTCAGTTTTCCATTAAAAACCGATTGTTACACTTTAGGACTGCCTAATATCAAAACCACTGACCTGATATTGACCATTTTTAATATATTAATTCCTCTATATATTTCCTATCTACATACTAGAAATTAGTTCAATTTTTTTTAAATTCTTGAGGTAATGGGCCCAAACATAATGGACTTTGTAAAAATTCAGGAAATATATTTACTCCCTTAACTTGAGAATTCCTGAAGCTAGAGACTTTCTATCAGGTATATAACTATATTTAGTCAAGGTTCAATTGTTTACCCAAAATTAGATCTGATTTTTTAAAAATTTTATCAGTTATTTTATCAGTTATTAAATATAAAATCAGTACCTTAAATTTTGCCCAGATTTGACCGTGGCACTTTTTTTTCCTGTAACTGCTGTGGATTTAATTTTCACAGGATGTTACTATAAGCATTTCATCTCTAAACATCTGAAATTTGAAACCAGTTGATCAAAAACTGTAGATTTTATTCCAGTTTTCAAGCACCATGTAAAGTATTGTTTAGATCAAGCAAGTAATATGCAGTTTGCTAGAGCTCAGCTCCCAAGCTTCCGAAGCCAGCTTTCAGCTCCCAAAATTTGGCATACAGTAAGATGTCCCCGAACCCCCCTACCATACCAAAGTTTGGTCACTAGAATTTCATTCCTTCGAGATGTTAAGAAGAAACTTTAATTTTCAATTAAAAACCCATTGTTACACTTCAAGACTGCCTAATATCAAAACTGCTGATCTGACTTTGATCATATAAAATATACATGTTCTTCTATTTATACTCTATGCACATGCCAGAAATGATGTGAGTATTGCGAAATTGTATTAAGTTATGGGCCCAAACATAATGCACTTTGTAAACAAGAAATATATTTACTCCCTTAACATGAAAATTGATGAAGCTAGAGATTTTTTTTTTGGTCAGGGATATAACATTATTTAATCAATATTACATTGTATACCCAAAATTAGTTCTGAATTTTTCAAATTTTATAAGTTTTAAGGATAAATATAAAATCAGTGCCTAAAATTTTGCCTAATTTTGATCATGGCATGTTTGTTTCCTGTAAGCACTGTTGATATAATTTTCATATCATGCAGAAATAAGGATTTCAGCATGTTAGTTTTGAAAGTTGAAAGAAAATGGCCAAAAACTGTAGCTTTTATTAAAGTTTTTATGAGACCATGTCAGACCCAGGCTCTACCAAGCCCCTCTTCAGTCACCTGTATGTCTTCAAGTTGACCTTTCAGGCCAATTATGCACGCTTGACGCGGGGCATATACTTGCAGCTGGTGGGCAGCTTATTGCTGGCCACAGCTGATCCAGGTGTCCAACACAGCTCATCTATTAGTTGTTTAGACCAACAGCAAAACAATAAACAATGAATAAATAGATTTTTATAGGTCTATAATAACAACTTTAAAAATAATCAATAGAAAAGGAATTTGACAGTTGATGAGTAACACTAACAGGGAATTAATTACCTTGCAGTTACTGTTTTATTGATTTTGTATGGATGGATGAAAATGTATTCCAAGAAACACCAATGAGTCACCTATGGTTTTTTTCTTTTCAAATTTAATAACGAAAAAAATAATTAAATTATATTGTTCTATACTATTAGGGTTTATATGAAGGAAATAAATGATTGACAAAGATGCAGATGATGATATAAATCTAAATTCCCAGGTCTTTTCCAGGTGTTTCAGCTTGTTAATTTATATTTATTTCAAATTTAAAACAAGATGTGTCGGAACGACACGAATGCCCTCGCCTGGGGCAAATTAGAAACATTTGTAAAATTTTGAAAAATTTTTTAAGTTCAGGAGGTGTCGTATGGTCAAAAGTAGGTCAACAAGGGCAAAATGCAAACTCAATCTGTAACAGGTCATGATCAAGCAACACACCAAAAATCATGCCAGTATATGCAGGCATTGTGAAAAAAAGTCCATACATGTGCATTTTCCATAAAAATTTCTGTCTTTCATGAAATTTTCTATGTTTAGGAGCCGTAAAACAATCAAAAGTAGGTCAACTGGGACAAAACAGTCTCGATCTGTAACTGGTCATTACTGGTCACACCAAAAATCAGGCCTGTATCTGCAGGCACTGCGAAAAAAGTCCATACATGTGCACTTTTTTATGAAATTTTCTATGTTAGAGCACTGTCAAACGGTCAAAAGTAGGTCAACTGGGACAAAATGTAAACTCGATCTGTAACTGGTCATTATCTGCCCACACACCAAAAATCAGGCTTATATCTGCAGGTATTGCGAAGAAAAGTCTGTACAAATGTATTTGTCATGAAAATTTATATTTTACATGAAATTTTCTATGTTCAGGAGCCGTAAAACAGTCAAAAGTAGGTCAACTGGGAAGAAACATGAACTCGACCTGTAACTGGTCAATATCTGCCCACACACCAAAAATCAGGCCAATATCTGCAGGCATTACGAAAAAAAGTCCGTACATGTGTATCTGTCATGAAATTTCATATTTTTCATGAAATTTTCTATGTTCAGGAGCCGTAAAACGGTCAAAAGTAGGTCAACCAGGACGAAACGCGAACTTTATCTGTAACTGGTCTATATCTGCCCACACACCAAAAATCAGGCCAATATCTGCAGGCATTGCGAAAAAAAGTCCGTACATGTGTATCTGTCATGAATATTTCTATTTTTCATGAAATTTTCTAAGTTAAGGAGGCGTAAAACGTTCAAAAGTAGGTCAACCGGGACGAAACGTGAACTCGATCTGTAACTGGTCATTATCTGCCAACACACAAAAAATCAGGCCAATATCTGCAGGCATTGCGAAAAAAAGTCTGTACATGTGTATTTGTCATGAAATTTCTATTTTTCATGAAATTTTCAAAGTTTAGGAGCCGTTAAACAGTCAAAAGTAGGTCAACCCGGACGAAACACGAACTCGATCTGTAACTGGTCTATATCTGCCCACACACAAAAAAATCAGGCCAATATCTGCAGGCGTTGTGAAAAAAAGTCCGTACAACTGTTTGATTTCGGAATGACGGAAGGACAGAAGGATGGACATGGGTAAAACTATATGCCCCAGCCACTTTGTGGCGGGGCATAAAAAAAGTTAAAATATGTCTAAATATTTAAAATTTTACTCAGATAAGTACTGGTTAAAGATGTCAATATGTTTCACTTATGCCATTCAGACATGTGGCTGTAACAGCTGTCACAAGACTATGTAAATAATCAAAATTTATATTACTGGTTCCTATATTTCAGTTAATAAAATTTAACTTGCCCATCTCTAGTTTTCTCATTGTATAATTTATAGGGTATTCATATCCTTGGGTTATTTTTTACACATATAATGGTTTCATAGCTGAGATACTTCAAATTTTTTTCTGAAAAATTTTTTGTGCAAATAAAAAAATTTGAATATTATAAAAAAATCAGATCTTAGACAAGTTCTCATTATGATTTCTGTAATGTTGATAATTGTCATAAGACTCTTGCTATGTCTAGTGTGTAGATTGATGTGAAGGTAGTCCAAAGTGAATATTATAGTTTTATTTTTGAATATAAATAAAATTCATAAAACCAGGTACTTATGATCATTATTTTAATTTAAGATATTTGTTTATTCTGGATTCTCAAGAACTTTGTTTGGCTGAAACTGAATAAATACCAGACATGGTGCAGTACTTTGCAAATGTTTTTGAATGCGAATATGAATATGTACTCCATAATTTCCTGTATAAGGATAGGAATACAGGTAAAAATGAAAGTATTTGAATACAAATGCATTCATGAATATATTCTATAATATTATTTTAATAATCATTTATTTTGATAATATTATTAAACAAGGCCTACAGGCCTAATGCGAACCTGTGCAGTGAGATTACACCAGGTATAATGCTTCAATGCTGGACTATTACTTTTCAAGAACATGTGTAACATGTATATGAACAATGCAAGTACTAAACACTTACAACAAGAAACAATTAAACAAACATCACTGCTGCAATTCTGGCATGGGTGCACACAACACAAAAACTAGAATATGGGTAGTCAACAAGCGACTACGTGTATCTGCCAAAATCAGAGTAGGAAAGGCGAAGTGAGGCATGGATTGAGTGGCAAGGGGAAATAGAGTGAGGTGTGTTGCATAATAGCCTGGATGTCTGCAGCTGAAATGTGTATGTAGGTTGCGCCACCTACCACATAATCCTGAAAGCTGTCTAAGATGTATAAACATTCAAAATTTTAGGCAGGTAAGTCAAACCACTACTGAGATATGAGTGATTTTTGCCCACGGCAGAAAAACAGACGGTGTGCAAAAATGGTGGCAGGTGGCGCCACCAATTTTGTGTACGATGAAGGGCTATGTGAGATCTATACACATGCAAAATTTCAGGGGGATATGTCAAACCCCTCCAGAGAAATAAGCAGGGACACACACTGTGCAAAAATTATTGTAGGTGGCACCACCAGCCTTTTATAGGACAAAGCTATTCGATATGTATAAATATGCCCAATTTCAGGCTGATATATCAAATTCTCTGTAGAAATAAGCAGGCACATACACTGTGCAAAAGTAATTGTAGGTGGCAACACCTGTCTTGTGAACGAGAAAGCCATCAAAGACACATAGACAGGTCAAGATATCAGGCCAAGACATAAAACTTACCTTGAGTCTGATGCATTGGGCTGACTAGGCTTAGGTGAGAAAGTCAGTTGCCCCAAGTGAACTGTGACAAATTGCTAGCTCAGGCTACTGCACTGAGTGAACTCATGACCTGCACCTGGCTAGACTGGGTGAACTTTTGACCTGTACCTGGCTGCACTGAGTGAACTCTTGACCTGTTGCATAAAGCTATAAATAGATCCAGGCTGAACTTTGGTGCCAAATCTGATGCAGTGGGCAGTCTGCCAACGCTATAAATAGAATGCAGCTCCAGCACTGAGTGAACTCCTGACCTGTACCTGGCTGCACTGAGTGAACTCTTGATCTGTTGCCAAATCTGATACAGTTGGCAGTCTGTCAAAACTATAAAAAGATCCAGACTGACCTTTGGCCTGTTGCCAAATCTGAAATAGTAGCCACACCATTGCATAAGCTCACAGATTGGCTTCACATGCAACCCTGAGGGGCATGACACCCATGAGGTGATCACATGATACTCATGAGGTGATCACATGCTACCTATGAGGTGACCACATGGTGCCCATGAGGTGTTCACATGTCACCCATGAGGTGATCACATGCCTGCAGTGTATACATAAATGTAGGTGGTGCCACCTGACACAAAATCCAGAAAGCTATCCAAGATGTATAAACCTGCAAAATTTTAGGCAGATATGTCAAACCACTGCCGAGATATGAGTGATTTTATGCCACAGCAAACAAACAGATGGATGCTGTGCAAAAATGATTGCAGGTGTCACCACCAGTTTTGTGTATGATAAAGAGCTATGTGAGATGTATAAACATGCAAAATTTTTGCCAAATCGGTCAAATGGTTCACGAGATATTAGCTTGGATGTCTGCAGCGTAAATATGAATGTAGGTGGCGCCACCTGTCATAAGACAAGAAAGCTGCCAAGGATGTATAAACCAGCAAAATTTCAGGTGGATAAGTCAAACCACTGCCGAGATATGATTGATTTTATCCCAAGGCAGATGAACAGATGGACACTGTGCAAAAATGGTTGCAGGTGGCACCACCAGTTTTGCATATGATAAAGAGCTATGGGAGATTTATACACATGCAAAATTTTGCCCAACTGGTCAAATGGTTCCCGAGATATGAGGGCCAACATAAAGTCATGAAGTGACAAGGAGTCTGTAAGCTCCAAGTGTATAGCTCTTACAACAGCGCAGGTAAATAACAAAATGTAGAACTTTCTCTTGGGCAAGTCACTGCAAAACAATGGTCCTGCATAGTCAATTCCTGTAATAGAAGATGGGGGCCCTCTCTGAATGCGAAGCTCAGGCAGTGGAGCTGTTGGTTGATTGCACGGCTTTGAATCCTGTTTCTGACTTGATACACATTCTCGATTTACCTTCCTAGCCAATCGCCTCACACCAACTATCCAATAGTGATTTCTTAGAGAAGTGATCAATGATTCAACACCCGCATGTTTTAACTGTTTAAGTTGAAACCTTATGAGCAACTCGGACAAATGCCCCTTGGGCAATATAATTGGGTGTTTATCTTCATAAGCAGGTTCAGACAACTGAAGGCGACCCTTTACCCTCAACAAACCATCGTCTCCAAGAAAGGGTGATAACTGAGCTACTGAGGAACTCCTGGGAACAGACTTACCCCTTTTCAAGTCCCCTATTTCAGAGGGGTATGCCTTGAGCTGTTCATAGCTGAAAAGCTTCATTCTGGCTGCTGAGAGCTCTTCCCATGAGAGATCCCCAGAATATCTATTTGACTTGTTACATCTGGCATTCTCAATGAACCAAAATACCCAACCTACAATTCGTTGAGCCTTGTTAAAACAACCCCAACGTTCAACCTCAATATATATCTCTGGTTCTTAAAGACTAGCCAAGGAGATTTTATATGCTTTTTTGCACAACCTCCTGTAACTCGGCAAAAAATCTCCAAACTGGAACCATTCGAATAAACTTGAGAAAGATTGTTCTAGGGATCATTTCTGTGAAATATTGGACAATTTGGCTGGACAGTTTTGGAGAAGAAGATTTTTAAAGCTTTTTTAGCTTTTTCCCTATAAAATCTAAGAAAATGCAGTTAGAAAAAAATAAACAAAATCCGATATATTGCTTTTTAGATGACTGATTATTTGCAAAAAATTTGGTGATGCTAGCTCCTGCCGTTTTTGAGATAGCTATGGTTAAGTACAGACGGCGCACGACATACGACACACGACACAAGATGGACGCCGCCGCACCATCGCATAAGCTCACAGGTTCGCTAAAAATCTATGATGAAAAAAACATGATACTGTTATTATTTTTAAGTTAAATTATATTTGACACAATATTTGTTATTAACTTTTAATAAATAGTTGAACTTTTCAAATAATTCTGCTGCAATGTAGGTAAAGTTTTATGGCAAGGTCAAAACCTGTGTGACACCATTTCCAACTGTAAATAATATTAATGACATCAATCCTCTTCCCTGTCTCCAAGGATATTATCAAAATCTTACATAACTTGAGTTAACTGAACACCATCAACTCATAATAGAGCTGATATTACCTCACAAAACCAGCCTTTGCCTACCTCCTCTTCCAAATCATATTTTGTGATCATATATAACAGCTGAGCACCATGACCCATGGGTCCCTTGTTATTTTTTTTAGTGTGTTTATCAGTTTTATTAGAGGAAGTTTGTCCATCTTTATATGAAATGGAATCACAAACTGGAAATATTTTTATGCATATTTTCTTCCGAAACTTTGAAACAAAAATTGTTTCTACCAAAATCTTGGATGAGTGTGAAAACTACTGAACTTGACTTTGATCTTCAGTATCAAATCCACCAAAATTAACAATTTCAGAGAACCCTATAACTTTTGAAGTCTTGCATGTTTTTTCCTCAAATTTGACATGCACAACTACCAATGCCAATGCCATTCTATTTTATTGAACATTGCATTTTAGTTTTGGTTAAACTATGGTGATGTTTCACATCATAAGGTCACGTATTGTTACCACAATAATTTGACTGCTGTGTTTGATGTTCAGGGATTCTGGAGCCGATTCTTCCCCGCATATGACACAATCCGGCAAGAGATAAATGACGGTGTTATCGGTGAACCACAACAGGTCACAGTTAATTTTGGAGGTAATCTGAAGCATATCCCTCGGATGAAAGAGAAGCATTTAGGAGGTGGAGCACTGATGGACCTGGGTTGTTATGTTGTTCAGTTTGCAAACATGATATTCAATGAAAAGCCGGAGAAAATTGTTGCCAATGGCTGCCTCATGCCAACAGGTAAAGGATGCAGAAAGATTTGGGAAGCAATTTGATCTGAAAACAAATTTGTGGATAGATAGACAAACAAACAGAAGGACAAACAGGGTGATTACTTTAGGGCATCCAATTATGACCAATACACACACCTGGTTTTGGGACTCTCAATGAAACCACAGCTTAGAAACTGACATGATTGCTGTCATTTTATAGTCTTATCAACAGAACAAAATGGTAAATTTAGGAAAAAATACAGATGGCACCACCACTTTCAGGGAACTGACAGAGCTAGTCATGCATCAGTAAACATAATTTAAAATTTGGTGCTGTATTCATTGAAAAAATAATTTCACTGTGTAACAGGAGAAGAATTCCTAATTGAAATCCTGGTTATGAGATATCTAAAGTATATAGTTATTTATTGTCTCTAATTTCAACATCATAGTAATGTACAGTGTAAACTGTAAAAAGCCCATGTGTGATGTTACAGGGGTTGACATGTGGACCAGTATTCTATTGAGCTACAGCGGGAACCGTGTTGCAAACCTGTACTGTAACATGAACTGTGAACTGAACAATGAAGCGTTCCTGTCAGGCACCAAAGGCACAATGAGGGTGAGTTTGGTGATTTATATTAACCATGTGTTAATTTGAAGAGCATTAGCAAAATGCAGGATTGCTTGAACAAATGAAAAACAGTTTAATTTTATGTTTAAATTGTCACTTGGCCTGGCATAGATTTAATACAAGATGAAATTTGGTGCTGCATTTTAGATTTGGTTAGATCAAGCCAGATCTTTCTGTAAACTCAGATCGATCAAACGGTTCCCAAGATATGTCGGTTTATGTGTGGAAACAGACACACAAATGGACGCTGGGCAGCGAGGAAAGGTCAGAGGTCAACAAAAAATGAGGGCGCAGCAGTTCACATGTGACCTGATGATAAACCTGATTCGCTAAAAATGCAAACCAAGTTTTTTCAAACAGTTGAAAGATAATAGTTCCAATAATCTGGGAATTCTGCATCTAGACATTGTGTCTAGACGTCTAGACATTGTGTCAAGACGTCTAGACACATTGTCTAGACACCCGCCAGAGCCAGCTCACTTGCCATGGTGATGTCTGGACCCCACCTGTTTGTACTGAGTTACCTCTTGAATTGGCTGCTGAAACTCAGCATGTTGTCAAATCTGTTTTCAAACACAGAAAGCCTTTTTCATTTGGCTACAATGCTTCTTTAAAGCTGTATTTACCCAATCTATTCTTATAAAACTGGCAGAACCCTACCATAGAATATTTGACGTGACGGCATGGACGAGTTAGCTCTGCCCACCTTGGATACGGTTGCTAGGTAGGACATTAAACCAAAAAAGCGTGCTTCTTATACATGTGGAACCGGCACTTCAGCCGTATATCACACCAGGCTTCAAACAGTATTAATTTTACCAAGAAAGCACCCTTAGGTTAAAAGTGTACATATGTAGGCTACAGAGAAGTTTTAAATATAAAATTGAGAAGTTTGATGAATTTGCGCCCGTTTCTGCTCGATACGGCTGGTGTCAGAGAACGAATCAGCTGACCCCTCTCATCAGCCTTGACACCTCAGCGGTTGGTTAAAATTTACAACTTGTTCAAGTCTAGCAGAACAAATTTGAAAAACAACAAAGTAACAGTTATTAAAATATTTGTCTATGACATAGGGTGCAGTTTCATCAAAAAATTAAAGATGACAACGTAAAAAGTGTTGCTTCAATACAAGTTAAAGCGACATATATGCTGTCATTGGATATAGGGGGGGGGGGGGGGGGGGGCAACTCATTTTTTATAAACATTAAAGGAAGCCTTGCTTAATATGTATTGCTCAAGCAGAGATTTTATAACCTTTGAAAGTTAGTTAATTGGTCATCTAATTAAAATTAATAATAAAAATCGAACAAGTGTCAATACCAGTATTCAAACAATAAATTATTGAAGGGCAAGTAAAATCACAGATGGTGTGTTGAAATTATTATAAAATATTGCATGTATATTGATGTTTTGGAAGCCTCCTATTTATACACAGGAAGAAAGATGTGTGTACAAGAAGAAATTTAAATGCATGTATGATCTGGATATTATTTATGAAGGTCCTTTAGTCTTTTGTATTGTTTTAAAAGATGTGGTGGGACAAGTGCATATATATATATATATATATATATATATATATATATATATATATATATATATATATATATATATATATATATATATATATATATATATATATATATATCAGGGGCGAAATAAGGGTTTGTAAAGGGGAGGGTCCAACCCAGGAAGACTAATAAGAAACCTATAAAAGGGTCCCCTGCTCAAGAATGTGACGGGTCCATGCAGGCCAGAAAAAATAGTTTAAAATTCTGAAGAAAGGTTGTTGCGGCTCGTCCCCTCCCCTACGCCCTCTGGATCTGCCTGTATATATTCATTTGTGTTCATGTGTGAGGGTGTGTGTGTGCAAAATAACTGTTTTATTTTATACATGTGCATATTATAGAAAATCTGCTGTTCTGTCAGTTAAGGCAACCTGTGGCAATAATTTTTAGAATTTTCCTTTAAACACTCAGAGTCAGTGACCCATGCATGTAATAATATAAATATATTGTATATATGTCAAGGAGAACTGAAGTGATGCTCCATTTGTGACATACCTGTGGTATTTGTTTAGTATAAAAGACACTGTGACACATCAAAATATTATCTTCATGAAGATAATAACCATTAATGTTTAATGGTGTATTTATTTCATTTCTTTATAATTCAGTCATTGAAAGAAGTTTCACTCCGTTATTACAACTTACAAGTATTTGTTATATATTCTGGTGTAATGCATCATTATAGCCTAAATGAACTGTGAATTAATTTTTTACAATTTCTCACTCAATTTCAATGAAATGTACATAATAGGTGTAAACACATATTGTCAGTGAAAAATTTTATCTTGTTTATTGTTGAACAGGAACATCTTAAGGATTATTTTCTTATTATGATTCATGGCTGTCATAATGTCTGATTCCAAGTGGATTATAATAACAAATATGAATTTTTTATCTCTATTTTTTACTACTAGCTAAAAAATAGCATTTTCCCCTTCTCTTTCTTAAACCACCTGCCCCCCCCCTCCCCCCAGCAGGATACATGTATATGCGGCCATAGAATGCAATATTATTATTGTTTTATATAATAAAAAATCAACAAGCTATGTGATCACTAAATATATTAAGTTTTGTAAATAACAGACAAATGAACAGACCAAATTTTTGTGAAAAATATAAACATACCTGTAATATAGCCGACAGTTAAATTTATTAAAGAACAGCTCAATGATTCAAGATTGTACCTTTGTCTTTTGGTAGTTTCTTGACGATTTTTTAAATTTTTTTTTGTCAATTGAACAATCAGAAGATCTAGGTCGATCACCAAAATCTGAGTTCGCGCTTTTGTCACACCAACAGATCTGTGAGTTGTTAAGTTCTAACACCAGTAATCAGTAAGGCAGTAATAGCCGTCTTGCATCTTTGAGTGCCAATAAATGCACACTGTTATGTAAATTGTCGACATGGTTACAATATAAAGCAGAGGGTTATACAATTAAACTTGTATCCTCGTCAATAAAAGTTACTGACCTTTTACCAGAGATATATCAAATATATTTTTGGTAATAGGAGGTAGCATATCGTCGCATGCATATGAACACATGAATACTGCATATCGTCGCATGCACATGAACACATGGGAGAAGGAGACGCTCTGATTCGACAGGGCCAAGATTGATACATTTTGTTTATACCCATCAACTTTAAAGAGTGAAGCGCTGGTGTGGGGAAAATGTAACACTTTTTAGCACTGGTTACAGGCCAGTGTTAACCAATAGATGGTATATAGGATCATATAGGCTGCGTCTTTTGACTAACTGAAAATTTCATGTGTCATTATGGACTCAATATATGACAGGGCCAAATCGGGCCTGCCTTGTCCCATCCCTGCGTTTCTCCTCGTCTTGTAATTTTATTACGAAGAGAAGGAAGAAAACAGATTGCTGTTACTTTGAATGATACCTGGGGTAACTTTTATAAAAACTAGAATACGGGTAGTCGACAAGCGACTACTTGTATCCGCCTAAATCAGAGTGGAACGGGTGAAGTGTTGCATATTAGCATGGATGTCTGCAGCCAAATTGTGTATGTAGGTTGCGCTACCTACGAAAAAATCCAGAAAGCTCTATACACATGCAAAACTTTGGCCCAATCGGTCAAACGGTTCCCAAGATATGAGCTTGGATATCTGCTGCATAAACTAGAATGCAGGTGGCGCCACCTGTCATAAAATCAAGAGAGCTGTCGGGGATGTATAAACTTGCAAAATTTTAGGCAGATATGTCAAACCACTGCCGAGATATGAGTGATTTTATCCCATGGCAGACAAACAGATGGGAGCTGTGCAAACATGGCTGCAGGTGGCGCCACCAGTTTTGCATATGATAGAGAGCTATGTGAGATTTATACACATGCAAAATTTTGGCCCAATCGGTCAAACGGTTCCCTAGATATGAGCTTGGATGTCTGCAGCGTAAACTTGATTGTAGGTGGCGCCACCTGTCATAAAATCAGAAAAGCTATCCAGGATGTATAAGCATGCCGAATTTCAGGTGAATTAGTCAAACCACTGCAGAGATATGAGTGATTTTAACCCAAGGCAGACGAACAGATGGACACTGTGCAAACATGGTTGCAGGTGGTGCCACCATTTTCGGTGTATGTTATAAAGCTCTCCAAGGGCTACATTTGTCCAAAAAGATTTTCCTGATCGGTCAAACGGTTCCCGAGATATGAGCTTGGATGTCTGCAGCGTAAACGTGAATGTAGGTGGCGCCACCTGTCATAAAATCAGAAAAGCTATCCAGGATGTATACGCATGCCCAATTTCAGGTGAATTAGTCAAGTCACTGCAGAGATATGAGTGATTTTAGCCCAAGGCAGACGAACAGATGGACACTGTGCAAACATGGTTGCAGGTGGCGCCACCATTTTTGGTGTATGGTATAGAGCTCTCCAAGGGCTACATTTGTGCAAAAGAATTTTCCTGATCGGTCAAACGGTTCCCGAGATATGAGCTTGGATGTCTGCAGTGTAAACGTGAATGTAGGTGGCGCCACCTGTCATAAAATCAGAAAAGCTATCCAGGATGTTTACGCATGCCCAATTTCAGGTGAATTAGTCAAGTCACTGCAGAGATGTGAGTGATTTTAACCCAAGGCAGACGAACAGATGGACACTGTGCAAACATGGTTGCAGGTGGCGCCACCATTTTTGGTGTATGTTATAAAGCTCTCCGAGGGCTACATTTGTGCAAAAAAATTTTCCTGATCGGTCAAACGGTTCCCGAGATATGTGGGTTTATGTGTGGAAACAGACGCACAAACGGCCGCAGAGCGCAAAGGAAAGGTCAGAGGTCAAAACAAAATCGGGGTGCAGCAGTTCACATGTGACCCGAACATAATCCCGGGTTTCGGAAAATTCCGCCCAGCGGTTACGGAGGAGTTCTCCGGACACCTACGCGGCAGCGGCGGCGGCGGCGGCGTCCAGCTGAAAACATAGTATCCGCAAAACTCTGTTTTGGCGGATACAATTATCAACATATGCCTCGACCATATTAAAAATAAAACATATTTATTATGACAGTTTAATCGAGCATATGGTTGAAAGTTTACACACGTGTCAGGAAGACAGGAATGTCCAACCTGATGTCCGACCTCAACGTGTGCTTACATGGCCTCATTTTCAGTCCGGCAATAGCGTTCGCTGATTGGCTAATAGAGCTGTAGATACCGCACTCGCCGTCAGGTCAATTCTTGTAAAGTTTAAACCAATCAGCTTAACAGTTTCATCATAAATCAGTGTATAAGCTAGAAGAGTTTAAAATTACATTTTTGCTTGTAAAGAACACATCAATGTAGGTGGGGCCACCAATACCTCAATTTCAGATATGACATATGTGACAAACATTGGTATAAAATTTGGTGATAATAGCTCTAGCCGTTTCCTGAGATTTTAATTTTAGTGTGCTTTTTTTGGACAGATGACTAAGTTCAACCTCCTGTAACTCAGCCAAAAATCGCCGAAATGGAACCATTGGAACAAACTTGAGAGAGATTGTTCAAGGGATCAGTTCTCCGAAATATTGGACAATTTGCCTGGGCATTTTCGGAGAAGAAGATTTTTAAAGCTTTTTTAGCTTTTTCCCTATAAAATCTAAGAAAATGCAGTTACAAAAAAAATAAACAAAATCCAATAGAGTTTTTTCAGATGACTGATTACTTGCAAAAAATTTGGTGATGCTAGCTTCTGCCGATTTTGAGATAGCTATGGTTAACGTACAGACGACGCACGAAAGACAACACACGACGCCGCACCATTGCATAAGCTCACAGGTTCGCTAAACAAGGGACCCATGGGTCACGGCGCTCAGCTGATCGTGATTGGACCATAAATGTTTCTCCACTGTGATACTATATCGAGAATATATCATGGACATGTTGGGCTATTATAAAGGAATGTAATGTAATATGTGAGTAAATGATAAATGAAATAACCTGACTGATGGATTAATAGAGTCATATATAGTGGTTTATTTTTTATTTATTAAAGAGGTGTAGAAAATTGTGATATATTTGAGCAAATATGAATGCAATGACAGCAGTAATAAGCAGTAGTAGAATGATGATAAGGCTATTTGTTGAAGGATCTAAAGTGTATGGTAGTCTGCAAGCTTTCAATTTGACAGATATGATGTTATGATTAACTATGCTGATGAAGTGATTTATGAATTTGTGACTGTATGACACAATATCTCTTTAGTCTTGACAAGGTACATTATTGTGATGCCCACTATGTCTACATATTACACAATATTGGCATAAATTCTGGCATGTACATAGGTACCTATGGACGAATAGTTATACAAAATATTAAAGTATGAATATATCTGATTCATCTTGTTCTTGCTTACTGAGGCTGACTTTGGGATGGGGTTCGGAGAAGGGAAAAGTGAGGGCAGCACGAAGGTGGATGTAGAAATATTCTATTGTAATGTTTTTCATTTATATAAGAATATGAAAAGCTAAGAGGAAAGGGGCCCTCCTACTTGGTTATAGTAAAGTTCTAAATATATGATTGCAAACTAATACTCTGACAAGACTGTCATGAAGAAAAACAGTAAAAGTTTTGAGATACTGTAATGTATGAAAATTTACAGATGGAAAATTTACAGATGGACAGGCAAGTGGACAGAATGGACTAATACCTTTATTTCACTTTCAAGGGAATAATGCATTTAAGTTTATATATAAGCCTATTTTTTTTAAGCATATCCACTTTTTCCATTAAGGAGTTTTTATCTGAATCATTTTTTTTATTTACAGGTTTTATAAATTTTAAATGAAAAAACCTGAAAATATAAGTTAAAATATTAGAATTGTTGCAAAAGTTGCAATCATTATATATACAGAGTAAAAAACTGAAACTATAAGTTAAAATATTAGAATTGTTGCAAAAGTTGCAATCATCATATATCCAGAGTGTAGCTCATATTGGGTCATATTATGCATACACATATATTTAATTATTTTTAAATCATAAATGTTTAAACTGAATTTAAAAGAAAATAATGCCACAACATGGCATCTACAAGAATATTCCTTGAATCACTATTAAAAAGTTTTGCACATTGGAGTTTTCAGTACCTGCTTAATTTTATTCACCAAAATAAAATAAAAGATTCAGTAAATTTGATAAAATAAAACATCTTTTCATATAAAGTATACACACTGTTGGTTGAATGAGAAACAAACAATATCATTGTGCTAATTACTATCCAAGTTTTAATTAATTACTGAAATTAATAGTCAATTCCACACCTGGTGAAGTTTTTACTCCTCTGAAGTAAGGAATTACTTATCTCATGAACATCCACACTTTCATAGCAATACACCACTTTGTGGACACAATTAAATGTACACTTTAATCATTGTAACCCTGGTGGTACAATACAAAATCTAAAATGTAGCATAGCCTAGAATAAGAATGAATCACATACAGAAAATAATAACATTCATCTAGTTTATGCACCATCTGGGGGGGGGGGCCGGGGAGGGAGTGCAGAGCAGAGGGGAAGCCTGCTGGTAGTGGCCAAGCTGACCCAAGGCAAGCTGCCTGGGGTGGGTTACATAATGCAAGTGAAGGCTGTACTACTAGGTGGGCTAGATGTAAACAACACTTGACATGGTGTATGAAAACATGAATAAAAGCTCCCTTACCGAAAATTTTTATAAGTGCCATATATGTGAAAGTTATATGGCACATATAAGGCACATATAAGGCACATAAAGTCATCAACTTCACACAGTCATATGGACGCAAACACATGAATCATAAAAATTAAAAAAATACAAGAGCCAAAATTAATGTTTATTTACACATTTGTAAACTGAAAATAATATTTTCATAAGATTTTTAAAACTCCCTGGTTCAGTCAGATTTGAGAGTGTTGTCCTTTTAGAGAATGAAGGCTGGAAGGAAATATACACCCTTGCCACACTCTAAATCCTTTTCAGTCCCCTCCTGTTTGACCTGCAAAAACAAATGTGACCAGTCTAAGTATACACATATAGTCATTATTGCTTACATTAATTATTTTATTAAATAAGTTTAAAGATAATCTTTTGACATTGATGCTTAGTTGCTTTTCTTAACATTTATAGTAGTTAACCTATCTGGAGGCAACACACAAGTCAAAAAAGGAAAAGAATTTATTTCACTGAAAGTACATCTGCTCTCTATATAGGGGTTTTCAATGTTCTGAAAATATGCCTGTTTAACATTTAGGATTATAAGTAAATACAGTTGGACTTCTCAATTACTAACACAGGAAGAGTTTTCCAGTTAAACAGAGTATTTACAAACATTAGAGATTATCAATTATACTGGTCACAGGACAGACACTGGGGCCTAAAGATGCTCATAGGTTCAGAAAGTAGGTTACTCAGTTGAAACAATTTTAACATGTAAACAGTTTATAATAATATATTAATATCCCATATGCACAATAAATGTTAACCACCAAATTTGCACTTCAAATATGGTAAGTTCCAGCTATCTGATAAAAAAAACTTACAATTCATAACATTTCCCATTTGCTAAAAGATTTAAATGTTACTTTATATGATTAACTGAATATGCTTACCAGACAATTCTTGCAAGGGCTGGAGATATCTGGGCTCTCCTTTTACTTTCTGCACCATTTCTTCATACTGGAAAAGTAAAGAAACCATTACAAATCATAGAAACAAAGGTTGTTGGAAATAAATAATTATAAGAACATGGAGTCTTGCATATTTTCACATTTAAGTAGACAAATGGACTAAAAAAAGGGCCTCACATCAATAATATTACTAAAACAGTGCATCAATGATGTTCAAAATGACTTCTTGACATTTAATGGTGAAATGGCACTACTACATGTACATATAAAAAGAAATCATTCAAGGTAGACTAAAAATGCACTTTTGATTAACCTGTAAATTGAACCAGATTTAATTTCTCTTTGGGAATCAAAATAGTACCTAATGAAATCATCTGATCCTTAGTGAAACAAATTCCCAAATTATTATGCTTTTTCTTTTGTAATGAAAGTGAATATGTCAGAAGAAACCTCAAATGAAAAAAAAGTCAGAGGACCAAGCCCATTAAAGTTAAAGTGCTCATGACCTTTAAAAGGGTGTTCTTGACCTTCTGATGTCAAATTCAGATTAAATTCATACATATGATTATGAATGGTTTGTGGATTGTTATGAAACATAGTGTGCTATGTAACAAATTGTTAATAAATTGGTGTTTACAGTATATGTAAATGACATGTAGAAGGGCATATTATGAAATTAAAGCTTAACTTAGGAGTTTTTGTGTGATAGACTCCAATAGTAAAATATATTTGATTAATTTTTTAGATTAGTTGAAATGTTTTGGTTGAGCACAGCAAACCTCTCTTCAATTTTATATAAAAAAGCATTCACCAAAATTGAGACAGTGGCTGTAAATTCAGCAATGATCAACAGTGTTTAATGTTTACTTTGCCTGGAAGAAAAACTTATGAACATTGTATAATTAACAATTTTAAACCATATTATAACTTTTGGGCACTCTAGCAAGACAAAAAATTCAAGTCAATTTGGAAAATGAAGAGGAACATCTTTACCTTGTAGCAGCTTTTTCTTTTAATGACCCAGAGTTCAGCTAAATAATAACATGGTCAATAGCCATAGGTTCAACAATTAAAATGGTAGTATGTGGTACTCATAGCATTTGTGTGCTGATTAAGCTTTTTGTAGGTTAACTGATCATCCCTTCACAGGTAGGGGACATTAAGAAATTACATCAATATGTAAACTTTGGGGCCTGCTGCTGACTCTTGATTTTCCACACCAAATTGCAAATAGCATCACTGAAAAGGATATGTTCTTAACTTCCTGTTGGTGCACTGAACATGCAAATTGTCACTATATAGGGGCAACAGCATCAGCTTTTTGTCAAAAATGTGTTCTTTTGTAAAAATGGGCCACCAAATAAGAAATGTTATCTTGAAACAGACAAATTCTGTTTTTTTTTTCAGGGCATACCAAGATAGGTGAAGTCATCTTTATGCAATCACTGGTTTACTATGCAAAAATAACTTAATGCAAGATTACTCACCAATGAAACATTTTTCAGCTATACATTCCCCTTCTGCTTGAGCAGCTTGACAAAGAACTTCTCTTCAAAGTGTGTACTCCCTTAACGGTTACCGGATGTTATCATTCAGATGTAAACTGACTCTGCATGCCTTTGTTGTACACAGCCTGTACAGTATTCATGTGACATCACCACTATTCCAGGGCAGGGTACAGTAAGGTCAAAGGTCCATTGTAGAGAGTGCTTGTACAGCAAGCTTGTCTGCTGGGGGTAGGGGGGGGGGTGTTACATATACTTGTGAAATTTACTGATTAGAATGCTGGTTATTGTCACAATAAGAATGCAGATACTTATTTTTTTAAGTACTTTGGTTTTATCAATGCTGTTGATTTTCAATGGCAATATTTTACAGCTGGAATGGGTGGGTGTTGAGCTGTTTCTAAAACCGGCCAAATATGATATTAGGTTAATGCCTATGTATTCCCATAATTGGTCAGTGGCACACTACATCAATACCCTTTGTTCTGTATTTATGAAATAGTTATCAATTGCAATTAGATGCTGAAGTGTTTGTATATACACTACATTCCAAAAGAATTATTTTTTCTTATAATTATCAAGGGCACAAATTATAACCAATATGAAATATAGTCAAATTATTTTTTTGTATTGTGTTTTGAGTAAATGATGTTTTACTGCATGCATGATTACTATAGTTTACACCTCTTAATGTATAAATCAGATGAAAAAAAAATTATTTATAGTATTATTTTTCTAATATACATAAAGTTCTGAGGAAGCTGGTAATTTTGATACCCATTTTAACATACTTCTTCAGTATTTATTATTGAATTATAATTCATTCTCTTAAAACCATAATGGAGCTGGGACTTAGAAGTTTCTGCAGCATTTGTGTTCCCTTGGAAAATGTCTAAGTCCTATCTTATAGAACAATAAGCTCACAGTATATAAACTTATAACTGACATATAACTGACATATACAGAACCCCTTCACATTCAACTCCCTTATATCTCCCATACAAGTCACATATAAATGAAATGGACAGAATGGCCTCATGTGCAACTCTCTTATAACTGACATATAACAAACATACAACCCCCTTATAACTCACATATAACAATGCCTGACTAAACATATAGCTGCAATATACATATAACTCACATACATAGCATTTATATGGGAAATATATGTCCCTTATAAGGGACATATAAGGCCCTTATAAGGGACATATAAGGCACATATATGTGAGTACTTTCCATTTTGGTAAGGGCTATTCTTTCCAATCAATTTCTTTGAAATTTCAGATTTTAAAAGATTAAATCCTTATGTATATATGCTGTGAAAATTAAATCAACAGTGCCAAAGTTGGAAAAAATTTAAGGTATTGATTTTTTATTTATGCTAATAACTTGAAAAATTTGCAAAATTCAGATCTAATTTTGGGTAAACATTGAATCTTGATTAAATAAAGTTATATTCCTGAAAAAAAGTCTCTAGGTTCAGCAATTCTCATGTGAGTAAATATATTTCCTGATTTTTTAAACAAATTGCATTATGTTTTGGCCCATAACTTCAAAATAATACCCAATACTAACCTAATTTTTGGTATGTTCATAGAAAATGTATAAAAGAATGTGAATCCTAAATACAATCAAAAACAGATCAGTGGTTTTGATATTAGGCAGCCCTGAAGTGTAACAATGGCTTTTTTTTATGGAAAATGGAGTTTTTTTTTCCTTAATATCTCGAGTCCTGAACAAAGTCCTAATGACCCAATTTTCGGTATGGTAGGAGATTTTGGGGACATCTAAAATTATGTCAACAGCCTGGGGAGCATAGAGATGTGCACTGAATGACCTACAGTCATCAAAGTGGACTGCTTGACAATGTAAGGGAATACAACAAGAGCCTCCAAAAAAATTCAATAACTAGCCTAATTTTGCAGCTTTTATTTTTAAATTTCAGATTTTAACAGATTAAATCCTTATGTATACATGGTGTGAAAATTAAATCCACAGTACTTACAGGAAAAAACGTGCCGAGGCCAAAGTTGGGCAAAATTTAAGGTACCAATTTTATATTTTTGCCAATATTTAAAAAAATTTAACAAATTTTGATCTAATTTTTGGTGTACAATTAAATTTTGATTAATTTAAGTTGTATTACTGGAAAAAAGTCCCTACCTTTAACACTTTTGGTCTTAAGTGACCAAATATCTTCCTGATTTTTTTACAAAGTCCATTATGTTTGGGCCCATAACTTTTTTAAATTATATAATACTGACTTAATATCTGGCATGTAGATAGGAACTATATAGAGGAATATTTATGGTAAATATGAAGAAAACCAGATGAGTGGTTTTGATTTTAGGCAGTCCTGAAGTGTGAAAATAGATTTTTAATAAAAAATTGAGGTTTTTCCTTAATATCTCAGGGGAACAAAGTCCTATTGACCCAATTTTTGGCATGGTAGGAGATTATGGGGACATCTAACTGTATGCCGAAATTCAGATTCGTAGGTCAAACGGTGTCGAAACGTGCCAGTCTTACGGACGGACATCCAGACGGACAGACAGACGGACGGACAGACAGACAGACGGACGGACGACGGACAATGGACCATGACTATAGCTCAGATGACTTATAGTCAGCTGAGCTAAAAAACAGTTGGACAGGGGTAGCTGAATGGTAAAGTGTAAACTGGGTGATTATGTTGTAATATAAGAAGGATTTTTGGTTGATCTGATGTTAATCTTGTTTTCAGGTGCCCTTTTTCTGGTGCGCCCCAACAGTGGTAACACCTACTGGAACTCATACAGTTGAACTTCCTAAACTTGAATATAAAGTGAACTTGATCAACAGTGAAGGGTTTGTGTATGAGCAGACATGCGTGAAAGAATGCATAGAAAAAGGTAATGAATTATTTTTATGTCCTGGCCACTAACATGGGTAAATGTTACAGAAGTTATAATTGAAACAATAATTTTGTAGAAGAACAGTTTTGCAGTCCTCAGTTTGAAATAGACATAAGACCAACTTAAGCTTTTCTGATATGATTGAAAGAACCATGTCCTAGGATAGTTCTTTTGAAAAATTGAACGATTCAACTTGAAAGTTTCATCATTAACATTTTAAGCTGAAAGAGGCTAAAATTGTGAGGTTTTGCCCATAAAAAACGGGTCAATGTAGGTGGCACCACAAAATCTGCAACTTCAAATATGAGTCATGTGACCATCATTTGCACAATACTTGGTAATGCTAGCTTCTGCATTTCTGAGATTACTTTGTCAGTATGCTTACTTGGCCAAATGACTGTTCAAATTCATGTAATTCCACTAAAATTCATCAAATCTCTGGGATAATTTCTGTAAAATATTGAACAATTTGGCTGGACCGTTTACATGAAGACTTTTATAAAAAGTTTTTCAGCTTTTTCCCTATAATATCTAAGTAAATGCAGATAGTAAAAAAAAAAAAAATAAGCTGAATCCCACAAAATTTTATATGTGACAGATTATTGCATAAAATCTGGGGCTGGTAGCTCCTGCTATTCCTGAGAAATTATGGGTTAATGCACAGATGACCAATGACCCCCGTACAAAAAAAGGTCAATGCAGGTGACACCACCAATACCTGAATTTCATATATGACTCATGTGACCAACACTGGCATAAAATTTGGTGATGATAGCTCCGGCCGTTTCTGAGACTGTCATTTTAGTGTGCTTTTTTGGACAGATGACCAAGTTCAACTTCCTGTAACTCGGCCAAAATTCACCAAACTTGAACCATTCGAACAAACTTGAGAGAGATGGTATAAAAGATTATTTCTGTGAAATACTGAATAATTTGGCTTGACAGTTTCGTTGGAGAAGATTTTTTTAAGGTTTTTAGCTTTTTCTCTAAAAATTCTAAGAAAATGCAGAATTTTTCAGATGGCTAATTTTTTGCATTAAATTTCATGATGCTAGCTCCAGTTTTCAAAATAGTATGGATTAACGTACAGACGACAGACACTGCCACATCATCACATTAGCTCACAGGTTCGCTAAAAATTACTACAGATGCATACTGAATGCAAAATTATAATACAGATACATCTCACTGATGGCAAAATCTTGAATTAAGTTGAGTATGGTTACCAATTTTTTATAATCCATGTACAGCCGTCTTTATATACCCACAGAGAGCTGTATACCTGTGATTGCATGGAAACATTGTCTGGCATGAGGAATATCTAAAATCATGAATCTACATTTTTTAAAAGCTTTTAAAAAACATTCTTGTCAATATTAACCATAGATATCCTGAAATCTATATGTCTATAGAAGCATGATGCCATGGATGCTGATAAACTGATGCCAGGCTAGATGTATGTGCTTCACACAGCTAACATATATGGTAAAATGACTCAATTCAATCTTTTTAATTCAGCCAAAATTCATTCTTTGGAACCATAATAGACAATTACTATAAGAATTATTCAAGGAATTATTCTTGTAAAATATTAAACAAATTGGCCTCAGTGGCATCAGTCAAAAATTGTTTTACAGGTTTATAACTCATATTGGAAAATACAGCAAAATTGCTAAGTTAAGCTTCCCATAACTCAGCCAAAAATCACTGAACCAAAACCATTTGAACAAACTTGAATTATCAACATCTAAGGATAATTAATGTGTGAGATTTAAGAATTTGGCCCAGTGGTTTTTGAGAAAAAGATCTTTGTAGCCACTGAGCTAAAATCGGCTGTTACAGCATATGACTAAATTTAGCTTCCCATAACTCAGCCAAAAGTCACTGAACTGAGACCATTTGAACAAACTTCAGAAAGCACTACCCTAGGCTCATTTCTGTGCGATATTAAACAATTTGGCCATATGGTTTCAGAGAAGAAGTTTTTTGTAGCCGTCAGTATGATACAGGCACTGATGACCCCCCTACAATAAAGGCCGATGCAGGGGGCGCCACCTATACCTCAAATTCAGTTATGACTCACGTGACCAACACTGGCATAAAATTTGGTGATGATAGCTTCAGCCGTTTCTGAGATTGTAATTTTAGTATGCTTTTTTGGACAGATGACTAAGTTCAACTTCCTGTAACTCAGCCAAAAATCACCGAACTTAAACCATTCGAACAAACTTGAGAAAGATTGTTCCAGGAATGGTTTCTGTGAAATATTGGACAATTTGGCTGAACAGTTTCAGAGAAGAAGATTTTTAAAGTTTTTTTTTGCTTTTCCCCATAAAATTTAAGAAAATGCAGATAGCCAAAAAAAAGCAAAATCCGATTGAGTTTTTTAGATGACTAATTTTTTCCATAAAATTTAGTGATGCTAACTCTTGCCGTTTTCAAGTTAGTATGGGTTAACGTACAGAAGACGGACGACGGCCGACTGACAACGCCACACCATCGCATTAGCTCACAGGTTCGTTAAAAATTGAATAAAAAAGAATCTCTGAAAATGATCATTGATATTATTTATTTAAGCAATATTTTGTAAAATACCTTTGATCAATTCATCAGTAAATATATGTAGTATTCAGTTTTAGTTAGTTTATCTGTTGATTTACTTTTAGTTCTAGTGAGAAAATAATACACAGATATAATTAATGTATTGATATTTTATCTGCCTTGAATGCAAAAATGATGTTTGTGTCCTTGCTTGACATTACTGGATCCAGTGTAAATAAAATTGTACAAGAAAGTGCAACAAATTTTAAATTCTTGGCCAAATCGTAGCCAGGAGGTTGCACATTCCAAGTTTCTCCTGCAATTCAGGCTTTTCCAACTGTCAATTTTTAGCTCGGCTGACTATATAAGTCATCTGAGCTATAGTCGTGGTCCATTGTCCGTCGTCTGTCCGTCCGTCGGTCAATGTGGCACGTTTTGAAACTGTGAGACCTAGGAATCCAAAATTCGGCATAATGTTAGATGTCCCCAAGATCTCCTACCAAGCCGAAAACTAGGTCTTTTCGACTACGTTCCTTTGAGAAATTAAGGAAAAACCTCAATTTTTTATTAAAATCCTATTTTCACACTTCAGGACTGCCTAATATCAAAACCACTCATCTGTTTTTCCTCATATTTACCATAAATATTCCTCTATATAGTTCCTATGTACATTCAAGAAATTATGTCTGTATTATATAATTTAAAAAAGTTATGGACCCAAACATAATGCATTTTGTAAAAAAACAGGAAAGATATTTGATCACTTAACACAAAACATGTTAAAGCTATGGTCCTTTTTTCCAGTAATATAACTTTAATTAATCAAAATTAAATTGTATACCCAAAATTAGATGAAAATCTTTTAAATTTTTTAAAATATTAATAAAAATAAAAAATTGGTACCTTAAATTTTGCCCAACTTTGACCATGGCACGTTTTTTTCCTGTAAGTACTGTGGATTTAATTTTCACAGCATGTTTTTGTTAGCTTTTCAACTGTTAACACCAAAAATTTGAAACCAGTTGATCAAAAACTGTAGATTTTATTCAAGCACCATGTAACATATTGTTTACATCAAGCTAGTGTTATGCAGTTTGCAAGAGCTCAGCTCCCCAGCTTCAGCTCTTAGTTCCTTAAATTCGGCATACAGTTAGATGTCTCCAAAATCCCCTACCATGCCAAGAATTTGGTCACTTAGGACTTATTACCTTCAAGATATTAATGAAAAACTTCATTTTTCCATTAAAAACCCATTGTTACACTTCAAGACTGCCTAATATCAAAACCACTGATCTGACTTTAATCATAAATAATATACATATTTTTCATTCTCTATGCACATGCCAGAATGATGTCAGTATTGCGTAATTGTTTTAAGTTATGGGCCCAAACATAATGCACTTTGTAAAAAATCAAGAAATATATTTACTCCCTTAACAAGGGGATTGCTGAAGCTAGAGATTTTTTTGTCAGGGATGTAACATTATTTAATCAAGATTCAATTGAATACCCAAAATTAGTTATGAATTTTCAGATTTTATAAGTTATTAGTTATAAATGTAAAATTAGTAACTTGAATTTTGCCCAACTTTGACCATGGCACGTTTGTTTCCTGTGAGCACTGTTGATATAATTTTCATATCATGCACACATAAGGATTTCAGCTTTTAAGTTTAGAAAGCTGAAAGAAATTGGCCAAAAATTGTAGCTTTTATTAATGTTTTGATGAGACCCTGTCAGACTTTGGCTCTCTCCAGCCCCTCTTGAGTCACCTGTATGTTGACCTTGTTGAACTTTCAGCAAATTATGCATGCTTGAGGCAAGGCATACACGGGAATCCAGGCAGCTTATGGCCATCCACAGTTGATCCAGGTGTCCAACCCAACTCATCTAGTAGTTTTAACCAACTACATATCAATAAACAATAAATAAATAAATTTTTATTGGTTTTTAATAAAAAATTAAAGAAAAATAGAAAAAGGAATTTGTTAGTTTATAATAACAGGAAATTAACTTGCAGTTACTGATGATACTTTGTAATTGTATTTAAATACAAATATGATTATGTACTCCATTATAAAATTTCTTGCATAAAGAATAGGAATTCAGGTAAAAATGAAAGTATATGAATACCAGTGCAAATACTTTCAAAATGTATTCATGAATGCATTCATGAATATATTCTTTAATATTATTTTAATAATCATTTCATTTACATTTCATTTTAAAAAAACTTATGATTCTTTTATTTTTTTTAATAAAAATTATATTTGGGACAATATTTGTAATTTTTTTAATTAAAAGTTAAACCCTTATATTATATATTCTGCTTATAAGTTATATGGCCAAGGCAAAATCTGTGTGACAATAGTACTCCATTTGTTAATAAAATAAATTAAATCAATCCTATTCCCTGTCTCCAAAGGAACTATCAAAATCATATATAAGCTAAACAACAACAACTCATAATACAGCTTATATTTATTACCACACAAAACCGGCATGTGCCTCATTTCTAAATAATATTTTTTTATCATATATAACAGCTGAGCATCGTGACCCATAGGTCCCTTGTTTATGTATTTCATGACTCAGGAAACTTATTGATTCATCAGATTTCAAATTCATCACAATGGTCTGAAAAAAAAACAGTAAAAGTTTTTTAGATCTCCACCAGATGTCTCTGTCATTGCGCAGAGCAGCAACATCTAGTGGATGATGGTCTGTATACTAGTGTAGTGTCACCGCAGGTTATTTTTGCCATTTGTAAATCACCTGAATCATGTTTTTCATGGAGTGTGTGTTTATGTAGTTCATCTAATATAGATTGATCCAATTTTTTGCACACTACAAACTACAGACATGAACCAGATTAGTGGATAAATGGAAACAAAGTTTCATACTGCAGAAAATTAGAGAGCATACAGATAGTGCATTCCTCCATCATCACCTGAATCAAAATCCAGAAGTGGACACTGATCCACCCTTAAATTTAATCACTTCTTCCTTGGCCCTTAATTTTATCACCCTTTGCACCAATTTAAATTGAAACAAGTGACCCATGGGTCATGACACTCAGCTGCCAAGCATGACCTGTGACATCATGGGCTGACATTCACAACTTCCAGTCAAATTTTGAAGAACCAATATGCCAATTTGTTGAAATTTTCTACGACAACAGAAATATATATCACCTATGTCTGGTTAAAACACAGTGAATTGATGGTCTGAGGAAAATGTATGATTCTTAAGGTATCCAGAACTAGTCCCATAGCTTACTTGATACCTGTCAGTCTCAAAAGGAACACCACAAAGGGCAAATATAAGATCAAAATATATAGCAAAAAATCAAGGAAATCCATGCAAGAATTACTGAGAAACAGGTGCTTCTGTATGAATTTTTATTCAATACAAGCCAACTGTACTGCACTTTCATATATGATGAAAATATTTATTAAGAAATATTTGACCCAATCCTGTGCAAGATTTCATTAATATATGTCCGACTGCCTTCACTTTAACAGTTCTTGAGATAATATGATCAAAAGGAATTTAAAGATGGTTGCCTGGTGGCCATTTTGGACTTCTGACAGGTCTGAAATCAGACAACAACCATTCTCCAAATCGGACCAAAAATTGAAGGAAAATTACTGAAACTGCACTGAAAAAAGGATTTCTAAGGTGGCTAACTGGCAGACATAATGGATTTCTGACAAGTCTGACATTTGATATCACACATCCTCCAATAAGAGACCAAACTTGGGGCAAATTCTCCAAATGATGTTACAATAATGAATGTCCAAAACAATTCAAAAGGCATGTTCAGGCGCTCATATCAAATTTACAGATATGCAAATGTAAAAGTGTAGGTCCAATATTTTTTATTATCACTCTGCTTTTCAATGGGGTCAGCAGGGTTGGTAAACTGCAAAACCTGAAAGAAAAGAAATGCAGAAAGCATGACTAAGAGTCTTGTATTAAAATAATAAAGCCATCCTAAATCAAGTACACATTCACATATTATGAGAACAAACACTTGCTTTTATATGTGGTGATTTATATAAAAATATTCAGATATCTAGGAAACTAAGTTTATTGCTATGATTCCATAAAATAAACTGCAAAATGTTCCCATCATCTTATAAATCAGTAGCTGAACCTTAATACTATACTCTCATAGTGTTAATTCCTGGCTGAAGTATTCCAACAACAGTGTTTTGTTATGCAGTAACGAGGTACTTATCACTCAGCCAAATCACTTAATAGCCTGATACAAAAGGGAGTCATATGTCACCAGTGTCACTCACAATTACAGCCACACGGTGAGATGTACCAGCTGGAGTGCAAGCTTATATATACAAAAAAATAGAGATGGTCTACAAAATAAGTTGACCTGACCTATGACCTTGGCCTTTTGCCCACATATCAACTGGATTCTTTCTAAATGATGGGTAACTACTAACCAATTACATCTGGCCGGGTGTAATTACTTGGCAACCAATGAGTGAAAGACTGAAGGTTTGGGTTGAACAGTTTCACTTGAAATATGTTCACAAGCATTTAGAACAATATTGTGACCTTGACCTTTGACCTTTTGAACTCAACATCAATAGGCTTCTTCCCCTATTGGTAGGTAAGCCATATATGACAGATGGAAAGTATAGATTGAAAAGTTTGCCTGAAAATGACTCCACTCAAGAAGAGGGTGCTGTGAACTTGACCTTTGACTTCAAAATCAACAGGTCTTTTCCCCCTGTAGGCAGAGAAGCGATATCAGTGTTGAAAGGTTTGGAATGAAAGATCTAGCTTGAAATGTGTCCACAACCTTTTCAAAGAAGTGGATCCTGTGACCCTGACCTTTGACCTTGTGACCTCAACATCTATAGGATTCTTCTCCCACTTAGTAGGTGAGCTATATGTGAAAGATCAAAGAATTGGGATAAAAGGTTTGGCTTAAAATGCATCTACAGGCTTTTCAAAGAAGTTGGTTCTGTGACCTTGACCTTTGACCTTGTGACCTCAAAATAATTATGGTTCTTCCCCTGTTGGTAGGTGAGCTGTATGTGAAAGATGGAAGGTTTGGGATGAAAATTTTGGCTAAAAAAATTATTTCTTGGGGGTGCAAACACACCCCATAACTTTGAGAATATAGGTTGCAGTGACCTAATTTCAGGTTTGCAAGGAGATCTTTTTACAACCTCTAAGACTACATAGGGTTCATGGCCCTAGCCCCTACGGTTACGATTTGTGCCCTGCTAACGGACGGCTGGCCAGCCGGACGGACAGACAGAAGGACGACGGACAAAGACTCATCGCTATAGCCCAGCAAGACTGAAAGTCAGCTGAGCTAAAAATGAAAACATTCAGATCTGCTCCAATATTAAATTGATGCAAAGCAAAAAATTTCAATGTTTAAAACTTTCCTTGACCCATAGCTTGGAAAATCAACAAAATGTATCGAAAATTATTAATAGTTTTGGATGTATTGGGTTTCAGACTTAAAGACAAGGGGGTTGAACACATAAATTTTGCCAAATTTGTTTGCAGTGATAATTAATTAACAGTGCAACTGGTTTTCCATATTTTTAATATGTTCTGAATCTATAATTATGATGCTATTTCCAGGACTGAAGGAGTGCCCGATTATGTCTCTTGCTGACAGCTTGGAAATCATGAGAATTCTCGAAGAAGCAAGACGCCAGGTTGGCGTGGTGTATGATGTTGACAAATAAGATGTGGCAGCATTTTTCACAACATGCACACCTGTATATATATTCATTTTGCTTTTTGTCTTAATTCATACCATATTTTTAGTCCAAAATGGGATCATAGATGGTAAATATATACAGATATAATTAAACTAAATAGGATCATGGAAGGATATTATATAATATTATAATATAATATTATATAAGTAATGGTATATAGTATTATATAAAAGCATCAGAACAATCCTGTATGTGTTATGAATGGTTTGGTTAGCCTGTTATTTTGTATCTTCATTTTATTAAAATGAACATTGAACATTTGACTTTTGTGTGTGCACCTATGTACTTAATGTTAAAAAAATGCAAACAGATATATAATGACACTTTAAAAATACAGCATGAAAATACACTCAGGAATTATTTGTTAATCATGACTCATGTGTAGCCCCTTTTCTAAACGGCTATGCAGAAGGAAACACAAATTGAAATAAACACATCAAAATGAGCTTTTCCGTGTGTCTGCAAACAAATGCATTTCCACAGAATCCCCACTGGGTGTGACCTATCAGTTGGGATGCCCTACCCTCCATCATTTTTAGCAACGTGATGGCAAAAGATCCATTAATTCCAATTCACCATAACACCCTTAAGGAAACATCTTGAATCAGTTGACTTATTAAAGGCTCCATATTTTTTCCTCCTTTCCATTATACCATGGATTCAAAACATATTGTCGACTCTTATAATTTATCTCATGGTGCTGTTGGTCCAGCTAGCCGTGACAACCCAATGCAGTAGGCAATGATAATTGGGCTGGTAAGCCTACTTGAGTCATGATACTAGCAATATCAAGGAATGCATTGCAGTGGTTAAATGTCAATTGACAGAGTACCGTTAGCCAACGAGGCATTGTCAAAAATGACAAAAATATTTGCATCCTCATGGGGCCTTATCATGCGTTCCTTAGACATTGATGTGAAGGCTCTAACATCTGTAATCTGGTTGTTGTAATGTCAGAGGGTCAATATGGTGCTACTGGTCCAGCATGATACTCTTTTTAAAAAGTGGCCAAGCAAATTGGCAAATTTTGTCATAGTTACAAGCACACCACATCTTTATATCTCATCACTGATCTTCAGAAAAAGTCTAGGCATGGAATCAACATAATATTCATCATAAATGTGTGTGGTCTTACACAAACACACAATGGGGGATACCATCTGAATTTTTAGCTCAGCTGACTGTAAGTCATCCGAGCTGTTGCAATCACTCTGTGTCCGTCTTCCGTCCGGACGTCTGTCCGTTAACAGGGCACAAAAATCGTAACCACTGGACCTAGTATCTTCTAACTTGACATCCACTTGAGACCTTTAAAGAGGTGGTCTACTGTTAACAGGGCACAAATTGTAACCCCTGGATCTAGAATCTTCTGACTTGACATCCATAGAAGTCCATGAAAAATCTCCTTGGAAACCTGAAATTATGTCTCTGTTACCCATATTCTTCCAGCTATGGAGCCTCGAAATACCCCCCAGAATAAAGGAAAATTTCATACAAAAGCTCAAGTATCTGAACAAGTAATGCATTGATCACCATGATTCTTTGCATGCATATTAATCAAGGAGTGTTTCATTAGTTCCTGCAAACTGGTGGCACCACCTGGATTTTCTTTTTTTAAGATTTTTGCCTCTATTTTTTAGACCTTTTATGATGTGGTCTTCTGTTAACAGGGCACAGATTGTAATAGGGGGACCTAGGATCTTCCAACTTGATATCAAGGGAGGTCCATGAATAGTCTCCAAAGAAACTAGAAACTAGGTCTCTGTTACCCATATCTTCGAAGCTATGGGGCTCATGATTGTCATCAAATTTGGTGTGCTTTGGGTCTTGATGAACTTGAGCTACTTTGCATGAACTATGATGCCACCTTCATAATCTTAACTAGAATACAGGTAGTCAACAAGCGACTAAGTGTATCAGCCAAAATCAGAGTGGAACGGGTAAAGTGAGGCATGGATTGAGGGGCAAGGGGAAATAGAGTGAAGTGTTGCATATTAGCATGATTGTCTGCAGCCTTAATGTGCAAGTAGATTGCGCCACCTACCACAAAATCCAGAAAGCTGTCCAAGTTGTATACTTATGCAGAATTTAAGGCATATAAGTCAAACCACTACATGTATATGAGTGATTTTAGCCCATGGCAGACAAACAGACGGAAGCTGTGCAAAAATGGTTGCAGGTGGTGCCACCAATTTTGCGTATGATAAAGAGCTATGTGAGATCTATACACATGCAAAACTGTGGCCGAATCGGTCAAAGGGTTCCGGAGATATGAGCTTGGATGTCTGCAGCGTAAACTAGAATGGAGGTGGCGCAACCTATCATAAAATCAAGAGGGGTGTTCAGGATGTATAAACCTGCAAAATTTCAGGCAGATATGTCAAACCACTGCTGAGATATGAGTGATTTTATCGCACAGCAGACAAACAGACGGATGCTGTGCTAAATTGGCTGCAGGTGGTGCCACCAATTTTGCATATGATAAAGAGTTATGTGAGATCTACACACATGCAAAATTTTGGCCCAATTGGTCAAACGGTTCCCGAGATATGAGCTTGGATGTCTGCAGCGTAAATGTGAATGTAGGTGGCGCCACCTGTCATAAAATCAAGAAAGCTATCCAGGATGTATACGCATGCTGAATTTCAGGTGAATTATTCAAACCACTGCAGGGATATGAGTGATTCTAACCCAAGGCAGACCAACAGATGGACACTGTGCAAACATGGTTGCAGGTGGCACCACCATTATTTGTGTATGTTATAAAGCTATCCAAGGGCTACATTTGTACAAAAAAATTTTCCTGATCGGTCAAACGGTTCCTGAGATATGTGGGTTTGTGTGTGGAAACAGACCCACAAATGGACGCTGGGCAGAGAGGAAAGGCCAGAGGTCAACGCCAATTGGTTAGGCACCCGTTCACATGTGACCTGATAATTGGTGTAGGTTTTGGAAAAATCCGTCCAGTAGTCTCAGAGTTCTCCGGAAACAAACGCCGCGGCGGCTGCGGTACCCGGTCAAAAACATAGTATCTGCAAATTTGTTTTGCCAGATACAATTAGTTGCCTGTGCAAGGACATATTGTCAACATGTCAGTTGGCTGAGCATCATGACCCATGGGTCACACTATATTTTGCATTTAAATATATTTTCCAAATGCGCTTAGATTTGGATATACATTTGCAAAGAAATCTGTAGAAATACGAGTTTTAATGTATCTGGCATTTTGTGTTTTTGACTGATCTAACTTGTGGCCCATGGGCCATGATGCTCAGCTATTTTCAGGGAAAATTGAACATTGGGTAACATAACTCCCAGTGAGCCCAAAATCATGCATTTTAGACCTTATACAGACCTTAGAGATTGGTTACAGTGACCTTATTATACATCCAGCTGCTACCATTTGTGCCCATGTGACTAACAGAGTGTTCTTTCACACAGTTTGCACAGAATACTGTGAACAGAGACATTATTTCAGGTTTAAAAAATATTATACTAGAACCTGCCTGATTCTTAATCAAATTAGAAGATTCTAGGTCCAGCTGTAACCAATCATCTTAATCTGTCCTCTAGGGTGCTCAAATCATGATCTTTCACATATTAACAGCCAGACTGCTTCATTTGAAGGTCTCAAAAATAGAGAAAATATGCGTAAAGTTAAACTAGAACTAGAATACAGGTAGTGGACAAGCGACTATGTGTATACACCGAAACCAGAGTGGGACTGGTGAAGTGGGGCATGGATTAAGTGGCAAGAGGAAATGTGAGATGTGTGTTGCATATTAGCATGGATGGCTGCAGTCAAATGTGCATGTAGGTGGCGCCACCTACACAAAATCTGGTAAGTTATATACAATTGCAAGATTTTAGGCAGATAAGTCAAACCACTGCTGAAATATGAGTGATTTTATCCCATGGCAGACAAACAGACGGATGCTGTGCGAAAAATGGTTGCAGGTGGTGCCACCAGTTTTGCATATGATAAAGAGCTATGTGAGATCTATACACATGAAAATTTCAGAGTATACTTCAAACCAGTCCTGAGATATAATCCTAGATGACTGCAGCCTGAACGTGAAAGTAGGTGGCGCCACCTGCCACAAAATCAAGAAAGCTATCCCAGATAGCACAATTTTAGGCATATAAGTCAAACCATTGCCGAGATATGAGTGATTTTATTCCACAGCAGACAAACAGACGGATGCTGTGCAGAAATGGTTGCAGGTGGCGCCACCAGTTTTGCGTATGATAAAGAGCTATGTGAGACCTATACACATGCAAAATTTCAGGAGGATATGAAATGTCCCGAGATATAAGCTTGGATGTCTGCAGCCTGAATGGGAATGTAGGTGGCACCACCTATCATAAAATCAAGAAAGTTGTCCGGGATGAAAACCCATGCAAAGGTTCAGATGGATAAATCCATTCACTTCAGAGATATGAGTGATTTTATACCAAGGCAGATGAACAGATAGACACTTTGCAAAAATAGTTGCAGGTGGCGCCACCACTTTTTATGTATGCTATAAAGCTATCCAAGGGCTATATTTGTGCAAAATTATTGGGTTAATGTGTCAAAACAGACGAACAGATGGGCGCACTGGAGAGAGGAAAGGTCAGAGGTCACCCCCTTTCTGGTCTATGAGAAAACTCAAAATTGAAGGTACTGGTACATGCCAAATTTCAGACCAATACACTGAACCACTCCGGAGATATGAGCAATTTCACCCAAAGCACATGTAGGGATGGATGTCAAAGGAAAACGATTGCAGATGACTCCACCAGTCTTAGGTACATGAGGGAGGAGTCCAAGGTTTATGGATATGCACAATTTCAGGCCAATACTGTGAATCACTCCAGAGAAAAGGGCATTTATTTAATTTACAAAAACAAAGGTAGGTGGCACCACCTATGTGGTTTACAAGCAATCATTCCAAGATGGATAAACATGCCAAATAAAGAAATTTCAAGGCCCCTACTTGAAATAAATTTCAATTAAACAGACTTGCAGTGACTTGTTTAAAATAATACAATGAACGTACCATGAAAACACAACACGAAGCTTTATATTAGTCAGACTGCAGCACATAGGTCTCTTCAAAGTCCTGGCTCTGTGCCAAAGCTATTTATAGAGCTGACATCATCTTGGCTAATTGCATGATAAATAATTTAAATCATAAATCTATATTTTTAAAAGCTTTTAAAAAACATTCATGTCAATATTAACCATATATAACCTGAAATCTAAATGTCTAGTGGCATGATGTATTAGATGCAGGTGAACTGGTGCCAGGCTAGATGTAACTGCTTCATACAGCTAACATTAATGGTAAAATGACTTCATTCAATCTCCATAATTCAGCCAAAAATCATATATGTGGAATCATTAAAGACAATTATTATAAGAATTATTGTGGGGATTATTCTTTTAAAACATTTAACAAACTGGCTTCAGTGGTGCGGTTGAAAATCGTTTGTAGGTTTATAACTCATATAGGAAGATACAACAAACTGGCTAAGTTCAGCTTCCCGTAACTCAGCCAAAAAGCACTGTACAAAAACCATTTGAACAAATTTGAATTATCAACATCTGAGAATAACTAATGTGTGAGATTTAAGAATTTGGTGCAGTGGTTTTTGAGAAGATTTGAACAGCCAAAATAGGCTGTTATGGCATATGATTAAATTCAAGTTCCCATAACTCAGCCAAAAGTGCCTGAACAGAGAACCATTTAAACAAACTTCAGAAATCACTACCCTAGGATCATTACTGTGTGATACCAAACAATTTGGCCAAATGGTTTCAGAGAAGAAGTTTTTGTAGCCCTCAGTATGATACAGGCACTGATAACCCCCTTACAAAAAGGCAGATATTTTAGATATGACTCATGTGACCAACACTGGCATAAAATTTGGTGATGATAGCTCCAGCCATTTCTGAGATTTAATTTTTAGTATGCTTTTTTGGACAGATGACTAAGTTCAACCTCCTGTAACTCGGCCAAAAATCACAGAACTGGAACCAATCAAACAAACTTGAGAGAGATTGTTCTGTGAAATACTGGACAATTTTGCTGGATGGTTTCGCAGCAGAAGATTTTTAAAGGTTTTTAAGCTTTTTACCTATAAAATCTAAGTAAATGCAGATAGCCAAAAATTAAACAAAATCCAATAGAGTTTTTTAGATGACCAATTTTTTGCATAAAGTTTAGTGATGCCAAAAAAAACCATCCCCTAAGCAGAAATAACATGGTGAATGTAGGGTTGGAGAGTAAATAACAGGGACAGATCCAGGATTTTGACAAAAACATGGGGGGGGGGGCATCCAGTCTGGGAAGACTAATGAGATCCTCAGGTCCATAAAAGAGGGGGGGGGGGTTTGAAACCCTTAAACAAGTGACCCATGGGTCTTGACGCTCAGCTGACTGGGAAGACCTTCCCAAAAGGAAATTTTATCATCTGAATGGTAGTATATACCCATTCAACTGAAGCATCAAACAGATTAACCAACAGGCCAAGATTGTGTTTGTATTTATATATCTCAAAAAAAGAGAAACTAGATGTGTCGGAACAACACGAATGCCCCCGCCTGGGGCAAATTAGAAACATTTGTAAAATTTTGAAAATTTTTTTAAGTTCAGGAGGTGTCGTATGGTCAAAACTAGGTCAACAAGGGCAAAATGCAAACTCGATCTGTAACGGGTCATTATCAAGCAACACACCAAAAATCATGCCAGTATATGCAGGCATTGTGAAAAAAAGTCCATACATGTGCATTTTCCATAAAAATTTCTGTCTTTCATGAAATTTTTTATCTTTAGGAGCTGTAAAACAATCAAAAGTAGGTCAACCAGGACGAAACGCGAACTCGATCTGTAACTGTCATTATCTGCCCACACATAAAAAATCAGGGTGGTATCTGCAGGCACTGAGGAAAAAAAGTCAGTACATATACATTTGATATGAAAATTTCTATTTTTCATGTAACTTTCTTTGTTCAGGAGCAGTCAAATGGTCAAAAGTAGGTCAACTGGGACAAAACAAGAACTCGATCTGTAACTGGTCATTATCTGCCTACACACCAAAAATCAGGCCCCTATCTGCAGGCACTGCGATAAAAAGTCCATACATGTGCACTTTTTTATGAAATTTTCTTTGTTAGAGCACCGTCAAATGGTCAAAAGTAGGTCAACTGGGACAAAATGTGAACTCGATCTGTAACTGGTCATTATCTGCCCACACACCAAAAATCAGGCCAATATCTGCAGGTATTGCGAAGAAAAGTCTGTACAAGTGTATTTGTCATGAAAATTTATATTTAACATGAAATTTTCTATGTTCAGGAGCAGTAAAACAATCAAAAGTAGGTCAACTGGGACGAAACGCGAACTCGATCTGTAACTGGTCTATATCTGCCCACACACCAAAATTCAAGCCAATATCTGCAGGCACTGCGAAAAAAAGTCTGTACATGTGTATTTGTCATGAAATTTCATATTTTTCATGAAATTTTCTATGTTCAGGAGCCGTAAAAAGGTCAAAAGTAGGTAAACTGGGACAAAACGCAAACTCGATCTGTAACGGGTCATTATCAAGCAACACACCAAAAATCAGGCCAATATCTGCAGGCATTGCGAAAAAAAGTCCGTACATGTGTATTTGTCATGAAATTTCTATTTTTCATGAAATTTTTTAAGTTTAGGAGCCGTAAAACAGTCAAAAGTAGGTCAACCAGGACGAAACGCAAACTCGATCTGTAACTGGTCTATATCTGCCAACACCAAAAATCAGGCCAATATCTGCAGGCATTGCGAAAAAAAAGTCCGTACATGTGTGCCTGTCATGAATATTTCTATTTTTCATTAAAATTTTCTAAGTTAAGGAGGCCTAAAACATTCAAAAGTAGGTCAACCTAGACGAAACGCAAACTCGATCTGTAAATGGTCATTATCTGCCCACACACAAAAAATCAGGCCAATATCTGCAGGCATTGCGAAAAAAAGTCCGTACATGTGTACATTTGTCATGAAAATTTCTATTTTTCATGAAATTTTCTAAGTTTAGGAGCCGTAAAACAGTCAAAAGTAGGTCAACTGGGACAAAACGCGAACTCAATCTGTAACTGGTCATTATCTGCCTACACACCAAAAATCAGGCCAATATCTGCAGGCATTGCGAAAAAAAGTCCGTACATGTGTATTTGTCATGAAATTTCTATTTTTCATGAAATTTTTTAAGTTTAGGAGCCGTAAAACGGTCAAAAGTAGGTCAACTGGGACGAAACGCGAACTTGATCTGTAACTGGTCTATATCTGCCCACACACCAAAAATCAGGCCAATATCTGCAGGCATTGCGAAAAAAAGTCCGTACAACTGTTTGATTTCGGAATGACGGAAGGACGGAATGACGGACATGGGTAAAACTATATTCCCCGGCCACTTGGTGGCGGGGGCATAAAAATGTGTAAACTTTAAAAAAATACAGGTGGCTCCACCAGTCTGCAGAACCTAATAAAAACACTTAATGGTCAATATCCATGCAAAGAATCATGGTGATCTCTGCATTAGTTGTTCAGATACTTCAGCTTTTGTATCAAATTTTCCATTATTCTGAGGGGTACTTCGGAGTCCTGTAGCACGTAGGATATGCGTAACAGAGACCTAATTTCAGGAATGAATTTCAGGAAGAATGAAGATTCTAGGTTCAGTCTATACGATTTGTGCCCTGTTAACATATGTTCACATTTTTAAAGGTCTAAAAAATAGAGAAAAAAATTCGTAAAAAATTGAAAAATACAGGTGGCGCCACCGGTCTGCATGAACTGATGTACCATCTCATGATCAATATGTATGCCAAAAATCATGACCATCAGTGATGTAGTTAATGAGATATTGAAGTTTTGTATGAAATTTTTGACTATTCTTGGGGTTACTTTGGGGCCCCATAGTTCAAAGGATATGGGTAACAGAGACCTAATTTCTGGTTTCCATGGAGACTTTTTATAGGTCTCTCACTGTGTAAAGAATGAAGATTCTAGGTCCAGTCTATACGATTTGTGCCCTGTTAACAGATGTTCACATTCTTAAAGGTCTAATAAATAGAGAAAACTATTCGTAAAAAATCAAAAAATATAGGTAGCGCCACCAGTCTGCAGAAACTGTTGAAACAACTCATGATCAATATGTATGCCAAAAATCATGACCATCAGTGATGTAGTTAATGAGATATTGAAGTTTTAGTATGAAATTTTTATGCTATTCTAGGGGGGGGGGGGTACTTTGGGGCCCCATAGTTCAAAGGATATGGGTAACAGAGACCTAATTTCTGGTTTCCATGGAGACTTTTTATAGGTCTCTCACTGTGTAAAGAATAAGATTCTAGGTCCAGTCTATACGATTTGTGCCCTGTTAACAGATGTTCACATTCTTAAAGGTATAAAAAATAGAGAAAACTATTCGTAAAAAATAAAAAAATATAGGTAGCGCCACCAGTCTGCAGAAACTGTTGAAACAACTCATGATCAATATGTATGCCAAAAATCATGACCATCAGTGATGTAGTTAATAAGCTATTGAAGTTTTTTATGAAATTTTCTGACTATTCTGGGGGGTACTTTGGGGCCCCATAGCTCATAGGATATGGGTAACAGAGACCTAATTTCAGGTTTCCATGGAGACTTTTCATGGGTCTCCCTGTGTGTCAAGAATGAAGATTCTAGGTCCAGTCGTTACGATTTGTGCCCTGTTAACAGATGTTCACATTTTTTAAGGTCTCAAAAATAGAGAAAAAAATTCGTAAAAAATTAAAAAATACAGGTGGCGCCACCAGTCTGCATGAACTGATGTACCATCTCATTATTTAAAATGTATGCCAAAAATCATGACCAGCAGTGATGTAGTTAATGAGATATTGAAGTTTTTGTATGAAATTTTTTTGCTATTCTGGGGGGTACTTTGGGGCCCCATAGCTCAAAGGATATGGGTAACAGAGACCTAATTTCTGGTTTCCATGGAGACTTTTTATAGGTCTCTCACTGTGTAAAGAATGAAGATTCTAGGTTCAGTCTAAACGATTTGTGCCCTGTTAACATATGTTCACATTCTTAAAGGTCTAAAAAATAGAGAAAACTATTCGTAAAAAATCGAAAAATATAGGTGGCGCCACCAGTCTGCAGAAACTGTTGAAACATCTCATGATCAATATGTATGCCAAAAATCATGACCATCAGTGATGTAGTTAATGAGATATTTAAGTTTTTGTATGAAATTTTTTACTATTCTTGGGGGTACTTTGGGCCCCATAGCTCATAGGATATGGGTAACAGAGACCTAATTTCAGGTTTCCATGGAGACTTTTCATAGGTCTCCCTGTGTGTCAAGAATGAAGATTCTAGGTCCAGTCGTTACGATTTGTGCCCTGTTAACAGATGTTCACATTTTTAAGGTCTCAAAAATAGAGAAAAAAATTCGTAAAAAATTGAAAAATACAGGTGGCGCCACCGGTCTGCATGAACTGATGTACCATCTCATGATCAATATGTATGCCAAAAATCATGACCATCAGTGATGTAGTTAATGAGATATTGAAGTTTTTGTATGAAATTTTTGACTATTCTGGGGGGTACTTTGGGGCCCCATAGCTCAAAGGATATGGGTAACAGAGACCTAATTTCTGGTTTCCAAGGAGATTTTTTATCGACCTCTCAGAATGTCAAGTTACAAGATTCTAGGTCCAGCAGTTACGATTTGTGCCTAGTTAACGGACAGACGGACAGACGGATGGACGGACAGACGGACAGAAGGACGACGGACAAAGAGTGATCGCTATAGCTCAGCATGACTGAAAGTCAGCTGAGCTAAACAGCAGGAGCAAGCATCACCAAATTTTTTGGAAATAATTAGTCATCTGAATAACTTTATCGGATTTGTTTATTTTTTCTAATTTTTTTTAGATTTTATAGGGAAAAAGCTACAAAAGCTTTAAAAATCTTCTTCTCCAAAACCATCCAGCCAAATTGTCCAATATTTTTCAGAAATGATCCCTGGAACAATCTCTCTCAAGTTTGTTCAAATGGTTCCAATTAGAAGATTTTTGGCCAAGTTACAGGTGGTTGAACTTTGTCATCTGCAAAAAAAGCATGTTAAAATTTCAATCTCAGAAATGGCTTGAGGTATCATTACCAAATTTTATGCCAATGTTGGTCACATGAGTCATATCTGAAATTGAGGTATTGGTCGCGCCACCTGCATCGGCCTTCTTTGTACGGGGTCATCAGTGCCTGTATCACACTGAGGGCTACAAAAAAATTCTTCTTTGAAACCATATTACTAAATTGTTTTATATTGCACAGATAAGATCCTTGGGAAGTGCTTTCTGAAGTTTGTTCAAATAGTCTCTGTTCAGTTAATTTTGGCTGAGTTATGGGAAGCTGAATTTAGTCATATGCCATAACAGCCCATTTTAGCTCAGTGGCTACAAAATTCTAAGTTCTCAAAAACCACTGGGCCAAATTCTTAAATCTCATATATTAATTATCTTCAGATGTTGATTACTCAAGTTTTTTTAAATGGTTCTGGTTCAGTGCTTTTTGGCCAAGTTACAAGAAGATGAACTTAGCCAGTTTGCTGTATCTTCATATATGAGTTTACACCTGCAAAACGTTTTTCGACTCATGCCACTGAAGCCAGTTTGTTTAATATTTTACAAGAATAATCCCCACAATAATTCTTATAATCATTGTTTTTAATGGTTCCACATGAATGATTTTTGGCTAAATTATGGAGATATAACGGAGTCATTTTACCATATATGTTAGCTGTGTGATGCTGTTCAACTAGCCTGGCACCTTTTGGGCTCATGTATGTGAGCTGCATACTGATAAAATATACTGATACCTTTATTATAATTTGCAATAATATCATGTAGGTGGCTTCTGTGACGTCTGGACTATAACAGTTTGTGATTCACGCAACTTTGATTTTAACAAGTATTTAATAGCTTTGTTCAGGTCCTGATAACCTGATAAACAGATCTTTACAAAAATTTCTGAGATGGACCTCAGGTCAGTTGTGAGACAACTTGAATTCTGACATCGCACATGCCTGTACCATATGTAAGTTGTTGTCTGTATCAAGCTACTTATTAAGGTATTTGTGGTCCCACTGTTTGTTTAAAGGTAACTACATGCTGTAGCTGGCACAGCAAGAATACGTATTGATCATCAATGTGGGTCAAGTGACTGATAATAATAGAAAGCAGTGGAATGCACTTGGCCGACTCCCTGGAAAAAACAGACAAACACATAAACAGAGATGACTGTATACCCTCCTGACTAAGGCAATTAAGACAAAAATAAAGTGAAAGAACAAAGGGACTTCACCAAACTTGGAGAATTAGGCAAATAAATGGTGGCAACTGAATGAGCTTACACTATATAAAATCAAATTATTGGTCTTATTTATATGGTTGCTACAATTATAAGCTTTTTATTAACCCACAGCCAACTTGAACTAGCCAAACCTTGACTACTATATCTCTACTTCACAGTGTTGCAGCTCCCTGACCTACTTATAATAAGAATATAGTGGTCACTCGACTTACCAGGACAACTCAGATAATGCACTTTCAGCGTGACAGTGCAAGATGTTATCAGTTCGTCCATTTTAAGAGGCATGTGTGTACATGACCAGCTTATCATTCACAGGTAACAAGCAATAGGGACCAGACATGGCACCGCTACGTTGGGGTATCCTGAGTGCCGGAAAAATCAGCCATGACTTCACAGCGTGCCTAAAGTTCCACCCCGTGGGTGAACTTGAAGTAAGATTGATTTTAAATGTGGTCTTTTAACTAAGCAGTGCCCATATTAGAGTGTATATGATGTAGGCTGTTGTGGTTAAAGCGACCTATTCACATACCCAGTATATAATAAATATACATTAACTTTATTCATGTGTATTCTCCTTAAAATATTAGGGCATTTGGCAATGTTTCATTCTGAAACCATTTGCTTATTCCTTAACAAAAGTGGGAAAAAGCTTGCAACAGGTGTGTTTAGTTGCACATAGTGCATAGCACATAGCGTGCATGCCACCTGGTGGCCCTAACTTGCAACTTAACAAATCTACAATTTTCAAGCTACCAACCGGTGTTTCTTCCACGTTTCTTCTTTCCTGTATCTTCTCCTTGTTTGGGAATTGTTGCACCTGCGAAAAATCAGGCTTTTGGTCATGGTCTTTTATAGTAAACAGACCCACATGGATTGTGTGTACACATAGAACCATAATTACAAATAAAACAGGTGACCTTGAGACATTATGCTAGTATGGTTTTGCTGGGGAAACTTTGTATTCAGCCGAAATGAGCTAATTATGTTAGATAATACACATATTAAACTGAAAATGAAATATGAACCTTAAAGGCTTTGGACTTCCCAGCTGAGATTCTGGATTTGAATTCCACCAGCGCCTCAAAGAGAAAATGGAAAAATCTACATAGAATTCAAAAGATTTGCTAAAATGTTAAACAGATTATGACTTCTGTGTTTTCCTTTGCCCTGTGTAAAATAATCCAGAAGGCTTGTCAATCACTTATTTATCATTCTAAGTATCATTTGGTCATCTTCATCAACATTCATTTGAGGCAGTGCCCCCAAACATGCAAGCAACAGACCTAAAAAAACGATTAACTGAAGACTGCAGTTTGTTCCACTGACCATGCATCATTTTTTATATGCCTGTGTATGACAGGACTTCCCTTAGCAAAATGAAAAGTTTGCCGCTGCTTTGCTGCAACCGTGCTGCAAAGCAGCAGAAACCAAAATAGGCTGCAAGAAGAGTGTGCAGGAAGGCTGCAGCTAGCTGCATGCTTCCCGCTGCCTGGCAAAGGCTGCAGGAAAGTGTGCAGCAAATCTGAATTGTGTGCTGGAAGGTTGCAGGAGGGTCGCGGCTAGCCGCAGTCCAATAGAGTATTTTAATACTGTGTGCAGGAAGGCTGCGGGAGGGTTGCGGCTAGCCGCAGTCTCACAGAGTTAACTGGATGCTGTGCGCAGGAAGGCTGCGGGAGGATTGCGGCTAGCCGCAGTCTCATAGAGTTAACTGGATGCTGTGCGCAGGAAGGCTGCGGGAGGGTTGCGGCTAGCCGCAGTCTCATAGAGTCAACTGGATACTGTGCGCAGGAAGGCTGCGGGACGGTTGCGGCTAGCCGCAGTCTTTTACAGTTTTATTTGCCCTACTTTTCCTGTCTTACCCTGCTGTGATTGGCTAAACTGATTTTGGAGGGAAAAGCAGCCATTTTTGCAAAATTAGGAAAAGACAGTGCTTTGTTAGCTCTTCTAAAAATATGAAGATCTGTGCCAATTAGCTCAAGTAAGAGTAATATTCAACAGATCCAGCATGTTCAGAGGACTTATTGGATTAATTAGAACATACAATCAGTTGATGGGAGGAACAGTGAGAGGGTGTTATGTTACTACCACCAGTAAGTTTGAACTACATATTTGTACCCTAAGGGCTGCCGCAGCAAGCATTGATAAAGGGCTGCCAAGCACTGATAAGATTGATTTTTCCTCAAGTAATTTTATACACAGAAAGTGTAGTATTAAATCTAATTTTGTGTAAAAGTAAAGACTAAGATAAATGGTGGGATTGAAAGATGTATTCAAGCTGGAAGGCAGATATATCAAAGGCAGCATGAATAAAATTCTGTGGTTAACGTGTATATCAAGTTGATTTGCTAAATTCTGTTTGACGTATGTCTATAGATGTCACCCTAAGTAAATGGGAAATTCCTAACAATATTGAAGTAACCCAATGTCACTTTGTGGTTCATGTTTCTAGTCCTTGGCCTGACAATAAACTCACCCAGAACTTTTATTCAGCTATGTAGCTACACAACTTCATGCAGGATTCGTGTGACTGTGTAGTGTGTACTCTGATTCATATTCATCAAGGTGTAATTTCTAACAAAGCTTGATTAAGTTTGGTTTATATTTAAAAGCCATTATGGATTAAGGTTTAATTGTATGTGCAAATTAAATGGAGTTTCATGAGAGCTTGTTCTGTTGAGTACCTGCATTTATATTTGGAGCAGAGACAGTCACTGACTAATGACATGGCATGTCTGCTTGTAAACAATAACTAAGCCCACGTGCTGTTGTTTATACATATCATGGCTAGCTGCTATCTAATTGGTCCCTGCTGCGGGAAAGTGTGCGAGAAGGCTGCGGGAAAGTGTGCGAGAAGGCTGCGGGAAAGTGTGCGAGAAGCTGCAGGAAGTGTTCGAGAAGGCTGCAGGAAAGTGTGCGAGAAGGCTGCGGGAAAGTGTGCAAGGCTGCAGGAGGTGTGCGAGAAGGCTGCGGGAAAGTGTGCGAGAAGGCTGTGGGAAAGTGTGCGAGAAGCTGCAGGAAGTGTGCAAGGCGTCAGGAAGTGTGCGAGAAGGCTGCGGGAAAGTGTGCGAGAAGGCTGCGGGAAAGTGTGCGAGAAGCTGCAGGAAGTGTGCAAGGCTGCAGGAAGTGTGCGAGAAGGCTGCAGGAAAGTGTGCAAGAAGGCTGCGGGAAAGTGTGCGAGAAGCTGCAGGAAGTGTGTGAGGCTGCGGGAAGTGTGCGAGAAGGCTACGGGAAAGTGTGCAAGAAGGCTGCAGGAAAAGGGCTGCGGGAAAAGGGCTGCGGGAAAAGGGCTGCGGGAAGAGTGCGAGAAAGGCTGCGGGAAGTGTGCGAGAAAGGCTGCGGGAAGGCTGCAGGAAAAGGGCTGCGGGAAGGCTGCAGGAAAAGGGCTGCGGGAACACTGGTTGCAGCAAGCCTGCAGCAAGGTTGCCGCAAACTAATTTGCATGGCAATTTGTGACCTTGCTGCAAGGTTGCTGCAAAGCTGCAGCAAGTTTGCAGCAACTATGCGCGGCAAGCTCGTTTTTTGCTAAGGGTTATTATGGTATACCTACAGCCTTTCTGTCTGTCTGTTAACTTTAAAGTGTCGCATGATAACTTACTGGGGCTTTGAAGGAATTTTTAGTAAACTTACCATGTAACTAACTAGAATACGGGTAGTCGACAAGCGACTACGTGTATCCGCCTAAATCAGAGTGGAACGGGTGAAGTGAGGCATGGATTAAGTGGCAAGGGGAAATAGAGTGAAGTGTTGCATATTAGCATGGATGTCTGCAGCTTAATTGTGTATGAAGGTTGCCCCCCCACCACAAAATCCAGAAAGCCGTCCCAGTTGTATACATATGCAAAATTTAAGGCAGTTAAGTCAAACCACTACATGTATATGAGTGATTTTAGCCTGTGGCAGACAATCAGATGGACGCTGAGCAAAAATGGTTGCAGGTGACGGCACCAGTTTTGCGTATGATAAAGAGCTATGTGAGAACTATACACATGCAAAACTTTGGCCCAATCGGTCAAACGGTTCCCAAGATATGAGCTTGGATGTCTGCTGCAAAGACTAGAATGCAGGTGGCTCCACCTGTCATAAAATCAAGAGAGCTGTCGGGGATGTATAAACCTGCAAAATTTTAGCCAGATATGTCAAACCACTGCCGAGATGAGTGATTTTATCCCATGGCAGACAAACAGACAGGAGCTGTGCAAAAATGGCTGTAGGTGGCGCCACCAGTTTTGCGTATGTTATAAAGCTCTCCCAGGGCTACATTTGTGCAAAAAAATTTTCCTGATCGGTCAAACGGTTCCTGAGATATGAGCTTGGATGTCTGCAGCGTAAACGTGAATGTAGGTGGCGCCACCTGTCATAAAATCAGAAAAGCTATCCAGGATGTATACGCATGCCAAATTTCAGGTGAATTAGTCAAGTCACTGCAGAGATATGAGTGATTTTAACCCAAGGCAGACAAACAGATGGACACTGTGCAAACATGGTTGCAGGTGGCGCCACCTTTTTTGTGTATGTTATAAAGCTCTCCAAGGGCTACATTTGTGCAAAAAAAATTTTCCTGATCCGTCAAACGGTTCCCGATATATGTGGGTTTATGTGTGGAAACAGACACACAAACAAACGCAGAGCGCAGAGCGCAGAGGAAAGGTCAGAGGTCAAAACAAAATCAGGGCGCAGCAGTTCACATGTGACCCGAACATAATCCCGGGTTTCGTAAAATTCCGCCCAGCGGCGGCGGCGTGCAGCTGAAAACATAGTATCCGCAAAACTCTGTTTTGGCGGATACAATTAGGCCTACTGGTACCAATAAATTATCTCAGCTGAGTTTGATTATGGGCAAAATCCACATGTATTTAATACGGTCACAGGTCATTAGACTACTTTTTAGCAATAACTTATCAGAAATATTATGGATTTTGATATAACTCAACAAAAATGATATAATATCTAGCCTTTCGATTTCCAGCAAAATCCAGGCATATTTAATGAGGTCAGAGGTCACCAGACTTTAGTGGCACTATGATGACTTACAAAAAATCTTATGGATTTTTCATGAAACTTATCAATATTGATATTCACCAATATAGTTTCTTACCTGGATTACATTCTCAGCAAAATTCATACATATTTAATGAGGTTAGAGATCACAAGATATGAAATGGGTGTATTATGCACCATTTGCAGTGCTCTTGTTTAGATATATTTTTCTTTGTACTATGTGATATGTGTGTATGTGTATAAATTATAACTATATTTTTGTTTTACTATGTGATATGAGTGTATGTGTATAAACTATAACTATAGTTTTACTCTACAGGTGGTGGCTGTAGCAGCCAGAAAGAAAGAAGATGCCCAGGTGTTTGCAGATCGCTTCAACATCCCTAACGTGTATGACTCATATGAAGAGTTTGTCAAAGACCCAAACATAGGTATGATTAACGTTAACAAAATAATGTACTTCATGTTTTAATTACATTTTAACTAATGTCCAATAACTGTTGAGCTGCAAGGATGGGTCATTGTCTATCTGCAGACTGTGTATCCGTTATAACTTAGATGGGGAGAAAATGTGACGGCAAACTTACAAAGTTTTATATTAAATTTTTAAAGTTTTCAAGGTTTTAATAAAGTAATTAATTTTTGATGACATATGTTTTATGCATTGAGTTTGATGCACTGGGCTGACCATGCAGGCTAAGGTGAAAAAGGCAGTTGCCCTGAGTAAACTGTGACAAATTGCTGGCTCAAGCTACTGCACCGAGTGAACTCTTGACCTGCACCTGGCTAGACTGAGTGAACTTTTGACCTGTACCTGGCTGCACTGAGTGAACTCTTGACCTGTTGCATAATCTTACACAGTTGGCTGTCTGCCAAAGCCATAAATAGATCCAGACTTTGGCTAAAATGCTTTTTTTCAAGCTGATGTATTCATAAGATTTTTTTTATAAAAATGTTTAGAATGATAAAAGATGAAGTCCTTTCATTTTTAAAGGTCGAATAATTGTGCCAAAAATCATTTAGATAAACTTGAACAAAGGCCACCTAAGATTCATTTTTGTGCAATGTTACATAAATTGATACAACAATTATGCAGAAAAAGACTATTGCAGCCCTAAATTTGAAATAGGCTTGATAATGGCCTCAGGATCAACTTAAGCTTTCTAAGACTCTACCAAAAATCAACCTATTCTTATACAATTTTGTAATATAATGGTCCACGAATGTGGGCATGGGTTCGAATCCCACTTCTGACACCATGTACTATTTAGTGAACACACGGCAAACGCTAACAGCAGGCTGTGAACACAACGACTTTATTCTGAACTAAACATGCCGACTACGCAGGTTGTGGTGACGTCACAGAGTAGTGTGTTTTGTGCAACACTCTCCCATCATATCCTGGTATTACTTAGTTGTGTGCTTAGTGCAAAACTCTCCAGACAGATCATTATATTACAAATTTAAAAAAAAACATATTCTAGAATATTAATTTAAAAAATTAAACCATTCAGCTTAACAGTTTCATCATAAAACATTTTTAAGCTGAAAGTGCCTAAAATCAAAACGTTTCTGACAGTAAAAAACAGGCAATTGTAGGTGGCGCCATAAAAACTGCAATTTCAAATATAAGTCACATGACCAACATTTGCACAAAATTTAGTGATCCTAGCTCATATTGTTTCTGAGAATGTTATGTCAATATGCTTACTTGCCAAATGACTTATTTCAAATTCCTCTTACTCAGCCAAAATTCATCAAACCAAAACCATTTGAAAAATCTGAGAGAGCTGGTCTCTATGATCATTTCTGTGAATTATTGAACCATTTGGCTGAGCAATTTCAGAGAAGATTTTCAAAGGTTTTTTAGCTTTTTCCCCATAAAATGAAAGTTAATGCAGGTGGTGCCACAAAACACCCAATCCCACATTTGATATGTGACAGATTTTTGCATAAAATATTGGGATGCTAGCTCCTGCTATTCCTGATAAATTATGGATTAATGCACTGATGACCGATGACCCCTGTACAGAAAAGGTCAATGCAGGTGGCGCCACCAATACCTCAATTTCAAATATGACTTGTGTGACCAACATTTGCATAAAATTTAGTGATGTTGCTCCAGCCGTTTCTGATAATGTATTTTTAGTATCCTTTTTTGGTCAAATGACTAAGTTCAGCTTGATGTAACTTGGCCAAAATTCACTGAACTGGAACCATTTGAACGAAACCGAGAAAGATTGTTTCAGGGATAATTTCTGTAAAATATTGAATGATTTGGCTTGACATTTTTGGAGAAGAAGATTTTTAAAGTTTTTTTTAACTTTTTCCTTATAAAAATCTAAGTTAATACAGTTAGCCATAAAATAAGCAAAATCTGATTTTTTTTAAAGACTGACTTTTAGCTCAGCTGACTGTAAGTCATCTGAGGTATAGGTATGGCGCTTTGTCTGTCTGGCCGTCCGGTCTTCCATTAGCAGGGCACAAATCGTAACCGCTGGACCTAAAAGCCTGTAATTAAAAACCTAGGAAGGTCCATAAAAAAACTCCTTGGATACCTGAAATTAGGTCACTGTGACCTATATTCTCCAAGCTATGGAGCTTGTAAGTACCCCCCTTTGATACAAAAGTATTAATGCAAGGATTGTCATGAATTTTGCCTTTAATATTGACCATGACTAGTTTTGTCAGTTCCCAAAAAGTGTTGGCGCCACCTGTATTTTTTTAATGAATATATTTTTTTTTTTTACTATAAAATGACAACAATCATGTCAATTTCTCTGCTGTGATTCCATCTAGTGTACCAAAACCTGGTGTGTTTATCGATCACAAGTGGATGCCCTATAGTAATCACCCTGTCTGTCTGTCTGTTGGTCTGTCTGTCTGTCTGTCTGTCCATCCGTTTATCCACACAAATTTGTTTCCATATGATAAATCCAGGTTAAATTGACATATGGATTTCAAACACAGCTTACAAATGACCCACCACTAAAGAAAGAAACTGTATGATTTTTTGGGTCATGAGGTCAAAGGTCAAGGTCACAAGACTCACTTATTTAAAAATATTATGGTTGCATTTTAAGCCAAGCTTTTCATCCCGAACTTTCCATCTTGCACATTTAGCTGAATTGCCATTATGGGGAGAGCATAGATGAATTTGGGGTCACAAGGTCAAAGGTCAAGGTCACAGGGGCCATCTGTTCACAAATTAGTTTCCAGATGATAACTCCAGTTTAATTTGACATATTGGTTTCAAACTTAATTTATATATGGATCACAACTTAAGTAAGAACCCTGTCAATTTTGGTGTCCAAATGTCAAAGGTCAAGGTCACAGGACACATTTCTTTAAAAGGATAGATGGGGATAGGGGAAGATTCTTTTTGATTTGGGATCATAGGGTCAAAGGTCAAGGTCACAGGGGCCATCTATTCACAAATTAGTTTCCAGATGATAACTCCAGTTTAATTTGACATATTGGTTTCAAACTTAATTTATATATGGCTCACAACTAAAGTAAGAACCCTGTCAATTTTGGTGTCCAAATGTCAAAGGTCAAGGTCACAGGACACATTTCTTTAAAAGGAATATGTATGCATTTAAAGCCAAACTTTTCATCACAAACCTTCCATCTTCAAGATATTACTCACATGCCGATAGGGGAAGATTCTTTTTGATTTGGGGTCATAGGGTCAAAGGTCAAGGTCACAGGGGCCATCTGTTAACAAATTAGTTTCCAGATGATAACTCCAGTTTAATTTGACATATTGGTTTCAAACTTAATTTATATATGGCTCACAACTAAAATAAGAGCCCTGTCAATTTTGGTGTCCAAATGTCAAAGGTCAAGGTCACAGGACACATTTCTTTAAAAGGAATGTGTATGCATTTAAAGCCAAACTTTTCATCGCAAACCTTCCATCTTCAAGATATTATTCACCTGCCGATAGGGGAAGATTCTTTTTGATTTGGGGTCATAGGGTCACAGGTCAAGGTCACAGGACCCATCCATTCACAAATTAGTTTATGGATGATAATTCTGCTTTGGCTAGACAGATTAGTTTCAATCTTGATCTATTAATGACCCACCACTTAATTAAGAAACATTTTGATTTTCAGGGTCCAGAAGTCAAAGGTGAAGCTCACAGGACCATCATTCTGAAAATTTCTTCAAAATATTCTTATAGACAAATTCAGCTGAGCATCGAGACCCCTGGGTCCCTAGTTTTCATAAAGTTTGGTGATGCTAGCTCCTGCCGTTTTAGAGATAGTAAAGGTGAACGAACGTACAGAAAACGGACCACGACGCACCATTGCATAAGCTCACAGGTTTGCTTAAACAAATATTTTGAGCACCTTGAGCACTTAACAAATGCTTGAAATCAAATACCTGAAATGAAACACAGAAGTCTTTCAGACAAATATCCCTGTCATCATTTATAAATAGTTTAAAAAATATTATGCAAGAAACTAAAATGGATTGTCCTAAAATTTCCTGTGCATATCAATCAAAGATAGATCATTGCACTGTACAAGACCAATGGGGCCACCTGTAAACCCCTTATTTTTGTGCATATTCTAGAAATACTACAGTTGCTTAGTTTGAGGTGAGCAAATAAATTATTTTCAATTTAAATTCTTTTTGTAACTTGACATAATATTTTCATATCCTGTATTTCATTTATATAAGAGACTTGTTGTTCAGAAGTATCCATTATCTGCATACATTCATCTTCCTATCAGCTTTTGCACACAGGGCCCCAGTGTTTTATATATTTTCAGATGTCATTTGTATCAGCACATTCTTTATTTTTACAGACGTGGTATATATCGGCACCATTCATATCCATCATATCCCCTGCTGTGAGTTGGCACTGAATGCAGGTAAACATGTGGTGTGCGAGAAACCGCTGGCCTTGAATGAGAAAAGAGCAGCGGAGATATTCAACCTTGCCAAGGAAAAGAATTTGTTCCTCTTGGAGGTTAGTGCATATTGCAGTCAGTGTTACTGCTTCTATAGCCCAGGGGTAAACCATGAGCCTCAAAGCTGAGAGATCACGATAGAAATTTAATTGCTCAGCCAGAGGCTTCACCATTTTCAATGGATATGATTTCTTGAATTACCCTTTCTGCCAGCAGAAACTGGTTTCTGCCATTTTTTGCCTGCCATGCGGCAGAAATAGGTTCCTGCTGGCAGAAACCCAACCCTACTTCAGTTTGAAATAGGCTTACTAATGGCTGCATGACTTCAGCTTTCTATGATTCTAACAAAAGATCAATGATCCCCATCTGATACAATTGAAAGAACCTTACCCTAGAATAATTCTTGTGAAAAATTGAACCATTCAGCTTGACAGTTTCATCATAAAACATTTTTAAGCTGAAAGAGGCTAAACTTTTGAGGTTTTTGCCTATAAAAAACATGTCAAAGTAGGTGGCGCCACAAAAACCTTTATTTCAAATGTAAGTCATGTGACCAACATTTGCACAAAATTTGGTGATGCTGGCTCCTGACTTTCTGAGAATGTAATGTAAGTATGCTTACTTGGCCAAATGACTAAGTTCAATTTTCTGTAACTCGGCAAAAATTCATCGAAACCAAAACTTAAGAAAGCTTAATTGTCTCTGGGATCATTTCTCTGAAATATTGAACAATTTGGCAGAATGATTTCAGAGAGGAAGATTTTCAAGCTTTTCCATAAAAAAATATGTTGATGCAGGATGGGCCACAAAAAGCTCAATCCCACAACATTTCATATGTGACTTTTGCATAAAGTTTGGTTATACTAGCGTCTGCTATTCCTGAGAAATTATGGGTTAATGTACTGATGACCGATGAACCCCATACAAAAAAGGACAATGCAGATGGTGCCCCCAGTACCTCAATTTCAAGTATGACTCATGTGACCAACATTTGCATAAAGTTTGGTGATGATAGCTCCAGCCGTTACTGATACTGAAATTTTAGTATGCTTTTTTCACCAAATGACTAAGTTCAGTTTCCTGTAATTTTGACAAAAATCACCTATACTTGAACCTTTCGTACAAACTTGAGAGAGATTGTTTCTGTGATAATTTCCCTGAAATTGGACAATTTGGCTGAACAGTTTTGGAGAGATTTTTAAATTTTTTTTAGCTTTTTCCCTTTAAAATCTTAGGAAGTGCATATCGCAAAAAATAAGCAAAATCTGATGGTTTTTTAGATGACCAATTTTTTGCATGAAATTTGGTGATGCTAACTAGCTCCTGCCGTTTTTGAGATGGTATGGTTTGACTTACATACGAGGGACACCAGACAACGCCACACCATCGCATAAGCTCACAGGTTGCTAAAAAATACTGCCAATATATTCAATATAATATCTCGCAAAAGTTTGAATTCAAGTAAAATCAATGTATATTTAATGAGGTCAGAGGTCACCAGACTTTAGTGATGCCATAACAACTTACCAAAAATCTCATGAATTTTCATGAAACTCTTTATGAATATTAAGTAATACAGTTTTCACCTAAATTACATTCTAAACTAAATTCATGCATATTTAATGAGGTCAGAGGTCACAAGATATGCAATGGGCATATAATGCACCATTTGTGGTGCTCTTGTTATGATAATGTATGGTTACAGTCCTAAGACATCAAGTTAACGGCTGTTTTTGTTTAAAATTTAGGGATTCTGGAGCCGATTCTTCCCGGCATATGAAACACTTCGCCAGGAGATAAAGGATGGTGTTATTGGTGAAGTACAGCAGCTCAGGGTTTCCTTCGGATTCAATCTGAAGGATGTACCTCGAGTGAAAGAGAGGCATTAAGGAGGCGGATCCTTGATGGATGTTGGCGTTTACATGGTTCAAATTACAAACCAGATCTTCAGGGAAAAACCTGAAAAAATTGTGGCCAACAGCTGCATCAGACCAACAGGTTAATGATTTTATTAATCCCACCCACTCTCCAGCTCACCAGCCAGCAGAAATCTAACATTTCTAGACAAGCTTTTATTGTACCTTAGATATAGGTGGTATAGATAATGTGCTGTGGGGGGGGGGGAGTGCAGGGCAGAGGGGAAGCCTGCTAGTAGTGGCCAAGCTGAGCTAAGGCAAGCTGCCTGGGGTCGGTTACATAATGCAAGTGAAGGCTGTACTACCAGGTGGGCTAGATGTAAACAACACTTGACATGGTGTATTGAAACTTGAATAAAAGCTGCTCTTTTCAATCAATTCCGATTAAATCCTTATGTATGTATGTTGTGAAAATTAAATCAACAGTGCTTACAGGGAAAAAACGTGCCATTGCCAAATTTGGACAAAATTTAAGGTATTGATTTTTTATTTATGCTAATAACTTGACAAATTTGCAAAATTCAGATCTAATTTTGGGTAAACAATTGAATCTTGATTAAATAAAGTTATATTCCTGAAAAAATGTCTCCAGCTTCAGCAATTCTCATGTTAGGTGAGTAAATATATTTACTAATTTTTTAAAAATTGCATTATATTTTGACCCATAACTTCAAAATAATACACAATACTGACCTAATTTTTGGTATAATCATAGAAAATAAATGGAAGTATATGAATACTAAATATGATCAAAAACAGATCAGTGGTTTTGATATTAGGCAGCCTTGAAGTGTAACAATGGAGTTTTTATTGAAAACGGAGGTTTTTCCTTAATATCTTGAAGGAACAAAGCCCAAATGACCCAAATTTCGGTATGGTAGGAGATTTTGGGGACTTCTAATGGTTACAAAGTTTTGGATTCGTAGGTCCAATGGTTTTAAAACGTGCCCTGTTAACGGACGGACGGACGACAGACAAAGGACCAGGACTATAGCTCAGATGCCTTATAGTCAGCTGAGCTAAAAAAATCATTTTGAGCTGGTAAGAATTATTTTCAGATGGACACTACAAAAACAATCCCAACCAAGGTAGACATGAGAGCAATCACTGACCGGTATTTGAATGAAATCAGATAATATTTAGGAATGTTATCACACAGAAACAAAACCTGATGGATGGACAGACAGAAGACAGACAGACAAACCCAAATCAATGTCCCCCATTCTGCTGAAGCAGGGGACAATAATCATTGCCTTGAAGGGATTTAAGTAAGGGCATCGGTTATCAATTTTGGTGCAGATAAGCGATTCTGTAGAACAAATTTGTTTTTATAGTGTAGCCTCATTGAAGATGATGCATGGTCATGAGTTTTCAGCAGTATGTAGATTTCAGCAGTATGTAGATTTCAGCTGTATGTAATTTTCAGAAGTATGTAGATTTCAGCAGAATGTAGGTTTCAGTATGTACTGAGTTTCTGCAATTATCATTTTCTAATTTGTACACATTGTATAGAGCCGTACAAAGCTGTTTTGAGGGTATTTTATTTCATCTGTTGTCTTACAGGGGTTGACCTGTGGACTAGTGTAATCTTGTACTTCAGTGGAAACCGTGTAGCAAACCTCTACTGTAACAGCAACTGTGAACTGAGCAATGAAGCTTTCGTGTCGGGCACCAAAGGCACTATGAGGGTAGGTTTGGTGATTAATATCAACCTTAAGCTAAACTGAAATGTTTAGACATTGTTTAAAATGCAGAAGCATTTGCAAAATGTCAATATTATAATTTATAATTATATCTCATCAAATGTACAGCTGCTAGTAAATAAGCATTTGCATAAATTTGCATATGAAAACATTTGATTTTCTTAAGAACAACATGTTATCTTGTAATAACCAGGAAAACAGCTTTCATCAAGGAACATTTAAGCATTTTTAAATGGTTTATTCTAAAATGACAGGTTAAGTTAATGATCAAAATACACATATCTTGAAACCACAAATTAAAATACACTTCAAATGCAAATACATTTTTATGTGGGCTTACATTTAATAATATTTATCATATTTGCATTTAATTGTATTTGAACATATTATCTGAACCACAATCGTCTGATAAAGAAGCATGACTGACATCAACTGCTGAGGATTATACAACATTTGAATATCAATCCTTGTTAGTGCAATTTTCTTTGTATAAATCTTTTACTTTTCGTTGAATAAATGATAGGATAACATTCTTGTGGACAAAATGATCAAAATCTCTGTCAGGGTAAAAAGTACACACCTCACACAGTGGTTATACACTGCAGTCGTCCCAGGCATTTTTTTGTGTATCCACTGCTTGGTATTTCAAGGTTCTCTGGGCATGAACACCAGGGTGCACACAGAGCACAGAATTGTATTCAGACCACTGATATTGCATTGTGCATCCAGCCTAAATTTTAAACATGCAACACCCACACTTGTTGGTCTGATAAAACCTGTTCTGGCATGCCATAGGGCCAAGAATGAGACCATAAGAGCATGTGTTGTTTGTTTAACATTTGATGCACAATAGATGCACAATAACTTAAAACAATTTTCCCACTTTTTTTTTAGGTTTTCTTAGTATTAATCTTCCTGGGCTGGATGCTGCCCTTTCCAAAATCCTGGATCTGGCCCTGTAAAGAATGCAGCGTGGCTCAAGGTCTGTCTCATCTTTGTTTCAGATGCCCATGTTCTGGTGCCCTGACACTGTGGTGACACCTACTGGAACACACAAAGTGGACCTTCCCAAACTCGCATATGATGTCAACTTTCACAACAGCCAGGGTTTTGTGTATGAGCAAAATCATGTGCGAGAATGCTTGCAGAAAGGTACAGAAACACAATTAAGTTTTATGAACAAGGAATATGAGATTGTTCACCAAATATTAAAATTTCTTTATTTCATGTCTTTGACAATATTGGTCAAAATATAGAATGCATTTGATCAATTTAACATTAAATATTAAAGCAATATCTTAATCTACTTTTAAATGGGTATAATTATACTTGAGTAAAATCATTTAAAAACAGCAATTAGTCAAATATATATTTCTTTGAATGTTGCTTCTGCTTTTAACATACATTTAAAGAATGTATGTATTCATGGCTAATAAGTTCTTAATTAGTGTATCAAAATATAGTAATTCAATGAACATGTAACAATTTAGTCCTTTACTTGAAAAAATAAAATCCTTGCAGAAAGATAGGTAGGAGGTTGGTCATTTGAAGTTTCCTGTGCGGTTCATTTAGTAATTTAAATAAAAATATTCTGTTGAGAGTGAAACACAAAACAAACTTTTAGACAACAGACAAGAATGAATAAATAACATCCAAAAAACTTCTCTGGAAAAGTAACAATTACATAGAAGTCAGAACTGGTTGTAAAATAATGTTCAATGATTGAAAGGAATTAAATGACCGTTGATCAATTATTAATGGATTATTTTATACACCTTCAGAGTTCTAATTATACATTACCATGAAATCTGCTGTATAGATTTATACCTAAAATATTAACTCGCTGCACAAGATTCAGTTTGATCACTACCTTTTGTCCCATTTTTCTTAAATGTCCCACAGGGTTAGGTTATTTTATGGATAATATGACTTCCTTCCATGGATATACATAATTGTTTGTGATCGATCATGCAAACATGCACCCAATCTAATTAATAATTGAGAATAAAAAATCACAGATATAATCAATTAACTGGCACACCACTAGTAACAATACAAATTGTCCTGTGTATCCAATTATTATAATAAATGTTGAATGAATATTTTACATGTTTAATTATATATCAAATGTTGAATTATATAATAAATCTTGCAATATGACACTATTTCTAGGCCTGAAGGAGAGCCCGATCATGCCTCATGCTGACACCTTGGATATCTTGAGAATTCTCGATGAAGCGAGACGCCAGATAGGTGTGGTGTATGATGTCGACAAATAGGATGAACTCCGTCTTGAGACACGTAAACAGTGATGACATTTTTCATATAAGTAATGATGTAGAACTTTTCAATGTGAAGTACATGAATATGGATTTTATGATAGTGGTGCTATCTTCCTGCATATGCAGCTATAGAATCATGACATGACATGACAGTTTTTTTTTCTTTGTTTATATACACATGTAGTTTTGGTCCAAAATGGGACCATGGATGACAATTATACATTTTTTAGAGAAAATGTAAATATGCAAAAACATTGCCTTAAATTATAGTTTTAATATGTAATTATTAAATTGTATTTTAAGTGCTTTGTATGGTTTATGATTTGTTGCTTTTTTATATTTTTTTTTTGGTGAATAAAATTAACAACCTTCCTTTCTCTTTAGTGTTTATGTACTCATGAATTAAATGTTACACTTTTAACATATATACCGATATTTTGAAAACAAATATACACCAACATTTAAAAAAGATAACATTATATAAATGTTAATTCAGAAATAATTCCCCTATCGCTGGTCCAGGTATGTGTGTATGTGCAGTCAACTTTAACTTACTCATCTAGACCAGAAATTTCAAATAATAAAAATATTTAGATCTTTATCAATAATTTCCCATGGATACTTCTAAGGTCAGTGTTGTGATATGGACATAGATTAAGGTCAAACTGTGTGTGCATATTTTAGAGAAGGGGAATAACAAAGGGTGCAAAACACCTGAAGGGGAGGATATTGAAGACTACTGAGGTCCTCACATGCTGTGGAATTTCTTTTTTTTTTTTATTCAACATGAAATAAGTTCATCTTCGGCATGCTGAAATAGTATGAAGCCAGCTTCAGAAATATCCCAAAACTAAACCCAGAAAGGTTTCAAAACAGAATCATCACTTGTCACAAAAAATGACAGGTTCAAATTCTGCCACATTTTACTCTCAAATTTACCATCTATTTTAGTTAGAGACATTCAAAAATACAGTCAGTGTTCATCAATAATCCTATATGTGAAATGTATGATTCACTAAATTAATTATCAGCTTATGAAATATATATCATCTCGGTATAGATTCTAAGAACAAGGGACCCATGGGTCACAGTGCTCAGCTGAGTTTTGTAAAATTTTTAGCAAATGCGAAATATTTTAATTTCTATTTTATATATATATATATATATATATATATATATATATATATATATATATGTCAAGGCCCAGATTGCGATCTGGACGGATCTTAGATCGGTCCAGCCCAAATTGCGATCGCAGTTCAGGCCGGCCCAAACTGCGATCGCAATCCAGGCGGCCAGATCTTAGATCTGTCCAGCCTATATTGCGATCGCAGTTTAGTCCGGCCAGGATTGCGATCTTGTCTTTCTTGCTTCAGGATCGCAATCTGGACTGGACAGATCTAAGATCTGTCCAGTCAAGATTGCGATCCTAAACTTGACCAGCCCATATTGCGATCCATGCGATCCAAGTGTTTCAGCTTGTTAATTTATAGTTATTTTAAAATTTAAAAAAGTAAAATATGTCAAAATTTTTAAATTTTACTCAGACAAGTACTGATTAAATATGTCAATATGTTTCACTAATAATATTAAGACTCGTGGCTGTATCAGCTGTCACAAGACTATGTAAATAATCAAAATCTCTATTGCTGGTTCCTCAATTTATGTTTATAAAATTAAACTTGCCCATCTCTAGTTTTCTCCTTGTACAATTTATAGGGTGTTCTTATGCTTGAGTTATTTTTTATTCTTAAAATGGTTTCATAGCTGAGATTTCTTTTAAATTTTTTACATTTTTCTAAATAAAAATTCTTAAATATAAAAAATCAGATCTTAGACAAGTTCTTGTTAAGATTTCTGTAATGTTGATAATTGTCATAAGACCTTTGCTATGTCTAGTGCTTAGATTGCTGTGAAAGTAGTCCAAAGTGAATATAATAGTTTTATGTTTAAATATAAATTAAAGCCATAAAACCAGGTACTTATGATCATTATGATCATACTTATGATCAATTTGTGAAATTTGTAAATTCTGGATTCTCAAGAACTTTGTTTTGCTGAAACTGAATAAATACCAGACAAGATAAGAATACTTTGCAAAAATATTTGAATGCAAATAGGAATATATGTACTCCATAATTTCATGCATAAAAATAGGAATACAGGTATAAATGAAAGTATTTGAATACAAATGCAAATACTTTCAAAATGTAATCATGAATGTATTCATGAATATATTCTATAATATTATTTTAATAATCATTTATTTCAATTATATTATTAAAAGATCTTTTCATATGATGCCGTTATTATTTTTAATTTAAATTATATTTGACACAATATTTGTTATTAATTTATAATAAATAGTTATATTATTTAAGTTTTGTTCTTGGGTAGGAATAACCAGTAATTATTAAATAAAAGTTCTCATTTGTAAAAATCAGAATTACCATGACTGATAATGGACAGGTTTTTTTCAAATAATTCTACTGCAATGTAGATAAAGTTATATGGCCAAGTCAAAACCTATGTGAAAACAGCACACCATTCCAACTGTATATAATATAAATGACATCAATCCTCTTCCCTGTCTCCAAGGATATTATCATAATCTTACATAACTTGAGTTAAACACCATCAGCTAATAATGCAGCTTATATTACCACACAAAACCTGCACTTGCTACCTCCTCTTTCAAATCAAATTTTGTGAGCATATAAAACCCATGGTTTCCTTGTTACCTTTTTTCAACAACCATGCAATACTAAATGAGTTGGTGAAAGTGATATGAAGGAGTGAAAATTGCCTTTCTGTATTATAATTGTATTTATTATGAGAAAATGGTACAATGCAATACCAAATGAGTTGGTAAAACAACCAATGTTTCACTCCTGTGATCGTAAAAGCATGGATCGCAATATGGGCTGGTCAAGTTTAGGATCGCAATCTCGGCTGGACTGATCTTAGATCTGTCCAGACCAGACTGCAATCCTGAAGCAAGAAAGAAGGATCGCAGTCTGGGCCGGACTAAACTGCGATCGCAATCTAGGCTGGACAGATCTAAGATCTGGCCAGCCTGGATTGCGATCGCAGTTTGGGTCGGCCTGAACTGCGATCGCAATTTGGGCTGGACAGATCTAAGATCCGTCCAGATCGCGATCTGGGCCTTGACATATATATATATATATATATATATATATATTATAACATTTAAAAGCTAAGAGGATATGGCCCTTGTTTCTCGTGATAATCAAATACTGTGCACTTTTTTTAACTGTCCAAAGATGCAGGAACCTCTCATGATCAAATAATTTTAGAAGTATCAGTGTTTCAACTATGTGACAGTAATATGTGCATAAAATACCCACACAACTAGCAATGTATGAAACCCTGTCAATTATATAACAAGGGCACCGCAAAGCTGAGCATCCCCTTGCATGGGGGAATAATTAAGAAAGGGTGTATTACACAGTGTGAAAATGAGGAGGGCAGCTCTGTGACCTTGACCTTTGACCCCATGACATAACAAGGGACCTATGGGTCATGGCGCTCAGCTGATTATGATTGGACTATAAATGTATCACCATTGTTATACTATATTGAGTAGAAAAAGCTTATGAATATCATGGTCATGTTGGGCTTTTATACAGGAATATAATGTAATATGTGAGTAAATGATATATGAAATAATCTGACTGATGGATTAATATGGAGTAAAATATAGTGGTTTATTTTTTATTTATTTGGGAGGGGTCGAAAAAACAATTTATTTGAGCAAATATGAATGCAATGACAGTATACTAAGCAGTGGTATAATGATGATAAGGCTATTTGTTAAAGGATCTATAGTGTATGGAAAACTGCAAGATTTCAATTTGACAGATACAAGGTTATGATTAACTATGCTGATGAGGGGATTTATGAATTTGTGACTGTATGACATGATATCTTGACAAGATCGGTCTTGACAAGGTACATTATTTTGATGACCCTCACGTCTACATATTACACAATATTGACATACTTTCTGGCATGTACATAGGTACCTATGGACAAATGGTCAACAGTACTGAACCACCTAGAAAGTTAAAATCATAAAAATATGATGAAATGTAAATCAAGTTTGAGAGCAAGAGGTTATTTGGGCCATGGTTGGTTTATATGATTGAAGAAAATGTTGCAAATAATATTTTAGATCTGACCATACCTTTCCATTGGTTACATTTTTGATAAGTTGTTGACAGTTCAACAGTTTACACATTTGTCTGATGAGATCCAATTTATTTGGTAAACCTTTTTTATCAATTTTATTATATGTGTACAGTTGACATAACATCCCCACTCCACAGGTGCAATGACTTGATGTGGGGGGGGTGGGGGGTGTTATGATCAGAGTTACAACGCCTCTGTCTCTCTGTAGATATTTTCTTTAATTATTAATTTTATGCTATAGCCATAGAACTATTGTTCACAGTGCCAAGGAGCAAAGCCTCAGTGGGATGAAGAAGGGGATGGTGAGAGTTACAACACCCTTTCATATACATACAGGATATGAAATTTAATTCAACAGTGCTTATAAAAAAAATTTATTCATGAACATTAAATATTTAAAACAGGCAGAAAGATGGAGAAACAAAGCAAATAATTTTTTCCCCATTCTACTGAGCCAATAAAAAATTAACAATATTTGCATTTATTCCTTTTTTTCATTACATAATTTTTATCCAGGTTTACAAATGTTACTATAAATTTACAGTATAACATACATGTGATTGTGAATATAACAGTTGATTCACATTTCTAAATTGCATCAACATTTATAGCTAATGCATCTAGTTTATAGTACCTGTCAACAGAATGGGATGGAGGGAGGAAGGGAGGCAATAAGGGAGAGAGAGAGAGAGAGAGAGAGAGAGAGAGAGAGAGAGAGAGAGAAAATAATCTTGATAAAATAAAGTTATATTCCTGAAAAAAAGTCTCCAGCTTCAGCAATTCTCATGTTAAGTGAGCAAATATATTTCCTGATTTTTAAAAAACTGTATTATATTTGGGCCCATAACTTCAAAATAATACCCAATACTGACCTAATTTTTGGTATGTGCACAGAAAATGTATGGAAAAATATGAATACTAAATATGATCAAAAACAGATCAGTGGTTTTGATATTAGGCAGCTTTGAAGTGTAACAATGGCTTTTTTATGGAGAACGGAGGTTTTTCCTTTATATCTCGAAGGAACGAAGTTCTAATGACCCAATTTTCGGTATGGTAGGAGATTTTGGGGACATCTAATGGTATGCAGAATTTAGGATTCGTAGGTCCAAAGGTTTTAAAACGTGCCCTGTTAAAGGACGGATGGCCGGACGGCCAGACGGACGGACGGACGATGGACAAAGGACCACAACTATAGCTCAGATGACTTCAAGTCAGCTGAGCTAAAAATGTAGGTTTAATGCCTAATAGGCTTCCACTTTATACTGATATATAATATAAATTTATAAGATAGAAAATTTGGTAAAAATTAACATGTGTCACATCTTGACTTGTTTTTCTGGACGTGTTACGTGACGTCATTGACAAAAATACCTAAAGTAAAGAGGGTTCACTTTTCACAAAATACATGTGGGTTCACAGGCAGAAATGTTGAAATCCATAAAAATAAAAATGTGGGTTCACATGCTGAGTGTCTATTAGACACTGAACCCAAATTTTTCTGCATAAAAAATATGGGTTCACTTGATGTTTTACCCCCCTGAAGTTCATCCCAAGATAATGCACCTATACCCTTTTAAAAGGCTTTACTTCAGCATTTTTGGAAATTATACTGTGTCCTTAGTCTATGACTTAGAACATCCTTTAAGTAGAATTTAAAGTTCTGAAGTATATAGGTTGTACATCTAATATACTTGGCCAAGTCAATGTATCTGGAAAAAGTAAAACTGAAACGTTTTTATCAGACAGTAACTTGAGTAAGGTCTTACTACGGTAACTTCTAGTTCTAAGGATAGTGTACCAGTAAATTTCTGTCTGAATATCGGTGCAACAATTTAACATGTTGATAAGGATCTGAAGTGCTACTAGCCTATCTTGGCAGGTGCCAGGACAGGCCAGTGCCACTAGACTAGATCTAGTATTTTGAGTCACTAGACAGACACGGTTGAGGTGGTCTGGGACCACCGCCCCGGCCTGTCTCTTTAGTCTATAATTTTGATGCTGAAAATTGCCACACAAGCCAAGCCAAGGAGCCGCGAAGAGCCACCAGCATGCACCCGCACTGGTGACCGAGAAAGCTACATCATCCACACCCACAATGCCCGAGCGGGCCACTCACCGCACGGATATCAGCAGCAAAGCTGCTGCCCCCAAGAACCCGGTCGCGAGCGACATCTCCGAGCAGAATGCACACCACAACAGAGAGGCCCGAACACAAGCAGGGAAACCCAGACCGCCGACAGAACAACTCCTACCGCGAAGAGCCGGACTTCCTGTGACTTGGATCGGGCAGGCTGTCTTGGCTTGGTCTTCAGCTGGTCCCCGAGCAGTGGGCCTAAAGTTGTCTGTTTGCCCACTGTCAGGGATTCTTGACTTGTCTTGACTTGGGTTCCGGCTGTCGGGGTGGTCTTGTCTTCTCTTGGCTTGTCCCAGGGCTACCAGTCTTGACTTGGTCTTGGGGCTTGGTCTTGGGTCTTGAAGTCTTGTGGCAGGCAGCGGACCTAAAGTTGTCTGTCTGTCCGCTGCCAGGTCGATGAGTGATTGATTAGTCCTAAGTAGGACTGTTGGGGGGTAGTCCTAAAAAGGACGGTTGGGGGGTCTTGTCTGGTCTGTCTGGAGTTGTCCCGGTGTAGGTCTGGGTAGTTGTCTTGGTAGTTGCTGTCAGTGGGCGGATGGGATGTGTGCTCGTCTGGGTGCCCTCTAAACTTCCGCTGGTGGTGTTGCGGGGCTGCTGCTGGACTTGCACGTCGGTGTCGGATGCTGTTGGTGGTGGTTGGTGGTTGTCAGGGGTAGTTGTCTGTGGTCGGAGGGGGGGGGGGGGGGGGGGGGCTGCAGATTTCTTTATAATTTTATAAGTATTACATGGGATTTTTTAAGAAAATACCTCATGATCATTTAACCTTATATTGGCCTAAACGAGATATCTATAGGAGATATCTTTATAGTTAGAAATCTAGCCGGCCGGTGGGGCTCTCAGTTTGTACTTTTATATTAAGTATCACATAAATATTTTTAAGAAATATTTATGATCATGTACTTTTATAGGAAATACTTATAAGAAGTATTTTTATACAAGCGCAGACTGAGAGGAAGGGGGCAGGGATAGCTGAGGCTATTGGCGGCATCAGTTTCCATCCACTTGCTAGTGGCGGGCTTCAGTTTCCATGCCACAGGTCTTGCCGGAAAAAAACTGTAATTACTAATAAACTCTATAATTATATCTTATATATGAGCGTCAGATCAGGCCAGTGCCAGGATAGGCCAGTCTTATAAATAGGTCAGTCAGGCCTCTACCAAGTACCTTCTGTTTGCCCAAGGGATTACAGGAGAGTACCAGAGTCTGTATTCACACAATTGATTAATTAGCTCAGACTAATTAGTCTTAGCCTCCATTCTTACAGTCATTTCCAACATGTGCATTAATTCTAAACCATATAAAAATTATTTTTATATGATATTCCACCATTTGTAATCATATAATTACCATTATTATTGCCAAATCCTTTGAATTTTTAATTAACTAAACTTAGCATAAAATTATTATAATTAAAACATAATTATACCAGGTAAAAATAATGTAAATATAAGAATAAAAAAGGCATGGTCTAAACTATGACATGGTTTTAGGTTTTTAAAGTTCTACAGCAGGAACTTCACTTGGTAGAACAGATAACACAGATAACAGTATATGTACACAGCATATGTACAGTTAACAATACAAGGCTTCTATGAAGGTATATGCAAGGAGTTTACAGGGATGGAGTAACAACTGTCAGAAGCCCTGCCAGGTCACGAGTGTCAGTCGTGCGCTAATTGCAATTAAAACATGATAAGCCCATTAACTCTATTGTGCGCCTATTGTGCCCCTGTGTTAGGCGCAGCGGCGGCACGGCCTTTGATAAAGCGAGCCTGCTAGATGTTACTTCTGCAGTCCGCTGTAGCTCGCTGAAGCGGATAGCGATATATCCAGTAACTGAGCAGTAAATCGCTGGAATAACATTGACCCGAATTATATATGCACAAATAATTTGTTTTGTCAAGAATTATGCACAACAAATATATCTAGAGAGGTCTCGTGTTGAGGAATCACTTGATCGATTTTGGGATGGATGCGGTCACTCTACATCAACTTCTACCGTGATTCATGACGGACAACTAGTTAGGGTAAACCTTACTTTCCCTGAATAACTTCAGAATTATATAAAATTCCATCAGTTCCCACACTTCTGACTTATATTAATAATTAGCCATGTATTATAGTATTCCCTCGATAAAAAAAAATTTTGACGCTTATGACCGGATGACTTTCATTTTGATGGATAACAGTGAGCCATCGCCCGCTCTGTTACTGACAGGGTTGTTCTTGTATTATTGCCCATATTTACCGCAGCCAAGCTATAGCTTAGGCGTCATTAGCAACGACAGCTTCACACACGTTTCCCACACATATGAAGATATGGTGTTCAAACTTATGATTGTTTAAAAATTTATATTAAATACTGGGTCTCACGTTAGTTTACATTCTCCCGGAACTAACGAGCTGAACCGAAGTCACGCCGAAGGGGTGTCTCTCACGCTGTATCAATTAGCACCAGTCTTAACTGCGGCATCTCTTTGTGCCTTAGAGTAGCGAGTTTTATGAACCCCGTCAGCAACATCCGACACGGCCAGACTCTCACTTGATACTCCATCCCTGTAAACTCCTTGGTATATGTGATGTCAATAAAGTCCGGAGAGTTACCCTGAATCGGGAACCTGGAACTGAGAACTAACTTTATTGACATACTGGCCTCACCTGGCACCGACCTATCCTGGCAGCACCCAGGATAGGCCAGTAGTAACTGCATGTTATAATGCAGCGTATGTATCCATTCCATGGATACCTGCTGCATATGAAGCTTCAAGTAAACTAGAGAATGTAAATCCTGTACTGGGCAAAAATTCCTATAAAATCAAATATTGTAACAGGAAAAACTTACGCATTCTGGAAGAAAAAGTTTTAATGTATTCGCCTGAACAAGAAAATTTTGTTGTAACTCCTGCTTTAGTGCCTAAACCGTACTAACTTTAAAAGTTTACCTTACCTGGACCTGACAGTTGTTCCTAAAGTTGGGACAATCACCAGGTGGTGCGTGTGATGCAACATTCTCTGTTCAGAAATTTATCATGAATGTTAAGGATAAACACAACGAATACAGGACACTTCGCCGGAACTCCATTTCGCCGAGCTTTGCAGGACGTTTCGCCGGAACTATGGTTTGCCGGCGATTCGTCCAACCGACGCAGTGGGATCTTATTGACCTTGACTAACATTAATCAAGTACCTTTTAAATACTTAGTGGTTTTTTTTAAATAAGCTTGCTTAAAAAGTTTATATTTATGCAACACAGCCGCTAATTTATTTGAAATGAGCTATTTTCATTCATGTCACCGTGTCCGATATGGCCGAATTTGACTCGTTAGTTACAAATTCGACCAACAGGTAGCATGACAGCGCATACCTGCGGACTCATCAGCACCGTGACAATTATTATAATCCTACATTTTAAGATATAAAAATACTTAATGTTCATAATTTAAATTGTCACTTTTCGGGTTAGATTTACAAGTGTGAAAATAAAATGGGTATAAATAAAGTTATTTGCCGAACTGTCTACAGAAACGGCCTAAGGCACCAACCCAGCGATATAATATTTGTATATAATAAAATGAGAATATATATATATATATATATATATGTGTGTGTGTGTGAAGAAAGTGATTTTTTACCGCTATACTGTTTATTATAGCAAAGGAAATTCGTTCAAATCATTTACATAATCATTATTTAAAAATGCATTTGCATGTTTACATTTATTAATGCAAATAAATGAAAAAAACTTCAAACACAATTTGAATTTTATTTTATTATATACATAATTAACATAAATAGTGCATACAGTGATATTAGAATATTCCTGATATTCATACAAATGAATCACGTCAAATGTTGCTTTATACAGAAAAAAATCATTAAGTTTAACTTCTCTAACATCAAAACATTAACCAAATAACCAAACCCAAGCAATGTTTGATTTCAAGTTAATTATCCTGTGAAATTGCGCTCAGTACTTTTTAAACTTTGTTCAACACATAGTAAACTTAGAGTATATTATTAAGTATATCAAGCGTAAAAGCCAACTTAAACTCAACGTGAAACTGAAGTTTATATGGAACGGCAAACTCAACGTAAACTAAGAGTTTAAGGAAACATAAACCAATCATATAGCTGTAGTTACAGGTAATGAAATCCGAAGAAAACTTTGAGTTTCATTTAACGTAAACGCAAGGTAAATTAAACGTAAATAAGGCGTAAACTTTAAGATGCGGGTACAGTAAACGCAATGTATATTTGTAAACATGTATATACTTATTAAAGCTAACGTAAACTGGGCTTAACCAGTATTAAATTTCTCTGTTTAATTATAATTTAATACACATTTACTTTAACTAAACATGGATTAGAAGTAAACACGACGTAAACTTGGCAGAAATCTTTTCATTTAATCTCTCTGAAACGTACAGTAAATAGGAAATTTAATTTAAAAATTATTAGAGTATATTGGGAGTTTCAGGAAATGTAAAGGTTACTGAAATTATGCTTAAATCGCTCAGTACAAGCCAAGTAAATTTAAAATATCAATATCTATATATGTGTAATTAAATAATATCAAAGTGCGATTTAATTTCATATACTCTAAATTAATAAAAAAATAAAGCCCTTTTTACATGCAGTGTTGCATCATCAAAAAATTCATCAGTTGGTTATTTGTAAGAGGAAAATGATATATACAAGATAAGATTAGAAAACATTTATCAGCGTCCAGTTCCAGAAATTTGTTGACTTGCAATAAAATTGATAAAAATAAATAAATACATAAAAATAACACAGAACGTATTTGACTATATGCAAGTAAAGGTAAGCATGTAAAAAATGATGAAGGTAAAACACATAATTAAAAAAATTAAATAATTAGAGGCCATAAGAGGGTTATGAGCAAAAATGTTTAATACTTTATGACACAAGATTTTTTAAGCGAGTAGTTCTGCAGAATGATACATCTAAGCATCATCTTATTAGAAAGGTTCTGACTGTAAAAATACCGATAGCTAATTCGGCTATATCCTGGATATATATATATATATATATATGTTTAGCATATTTTTTTTTTCCAAGATAAATCCTTGATATTGATACATCATTTTTGTGCAATTTGCATTTTGTGCATTATGCATGGCGAACTCGTTATATGATTGCTTGGTTGTATTTAAATACTCGATACCACTGTCCCCCTGTATTGACGCATGTACCTGGTAATAAAAAGCTTGAAACCAGAACCATGTGTATGAGTTATCTTATTTTTAAGATAGATGGCAGGGTTGTATTTCAAACAAAATATACTGAATGAATGAATGAATATTTTATTCAGAAATATATATAAGGCTTACGGCCCATAGTTCCATATATGCATATATCACATGCATGTAGTAAAACAAAATATACAACGTTTTCAAACTTGGAAAACAACATCACAAAAAAAACCCAGAAAAATGATATAGTAATCAAATGATAATATATGATAAAGCATTCCAAAATATTAACAAAGAAAATAATCATGTTTCAACCATATATATAAATATACAATACACATAAGATTAATTAATATACAAGTTAATGAATACGTATATATGCATGTGCTTACACATATTCTCAATAAATATACATACAGACATATGTAATCATAAAAAAAATATAAAATACAAATATAACTATATTAATACAATTTTAAGTGAAGTTTTACATATTTAACTCTCTTAATTTATGTGCATAATTTACTTAAATTTGATATGTATATATAATAATATAAAAAAAAATTTCTACTCAGCAACCCAAGGACTCGCAATTAACGCAGCTTTCCGCAGATGGTCCGCGTGTTAATATGCGGGTCTAAGTAGTGCCAAATAGCATTGTACCTCATTGGTATGACAAAGACCTTAATAGAATAATATTAATATAATAGAAATATAATAATATTTCTCTGTAATAAAACTCACATAAATATATTTAAAAAATAAAACATTAATTATAACGTTCAGTTTCAGTTAATAGTCTTTAGACAAATGGAACCATACACAAGGGAATAATGACAATTTAAAAACTATAGTATATTTTTTTTATAATATTTGAAAAATAAAACAATAATTTAGACAAATGGAACAATACTCAGGGGAATAGTGACTGGGTCTTAATGACTAGATCTTAATATCGTGGTTGGAGTAATTGTTGGAGCCATATATTGGACACTTCGCCGAGCATAATTGGACACTTCGCCGAGATTGCCGATTGGTGGCTTCGCCGAAGTCGGTGAAATGGAGTTCCGGCGAAGTGACCTGTTACCAACACAACATATCTTGACTCTGCGCTGGAGGATGACAACAGGTATGACGTTTATGTTGGAGAACCCCCAAGGAAATCCACTCCAGACATGCTTGTTTTTACCGCTTGAAATCAAGACCTACCTGATTCAACTGTTTTATGGACATGACGATTTTAAAGTGGTATGTTATGTTACCATATGATACAAATATGTTTGTATTCTTATATTATAACTTATAAGTTATAAGTGACACATTTTTTAAGCTGGGAGATTATTGTTTTATTGTCCAGTGGTATGTCTCCAGTTTTCAAACACCTCGTGCTAGGGCTCTCGCAGCGGAGCACGAAAGCTATGGCCGTATGGGTATGGCCTACTATCTGACTATGGCCAGTATGGGCTAGGCCAGTAGTAGCACTTTGTAGTTTGGGTACTGTTGGACATGTTCGAACTTCACCAAATAAAAACTCCTCATGAGAGGTTTGTGCCTGTACATATAATTATACATCACGGAAGGTGTAATCTGATATGAAACGTACTTGGCAAGTTAACGCACCAAGTCCCTGCGTTGGAGTGGAGTGAGGCGGCAGCGCGCAGCGTCTCGCTGTCGACATATTCTCATTGAGTCTGGGTATGGAAGACCAAATTGCAAAAGATTTGGGAACCAGTAAATAGTCTTGTACCCCAGTTGCTATTATTTTTTATTCAGTATTTTTTTAGAGGTGAACCAGTCTATCAATTAAAATGGAAGATTAGTTCCGGGTCACATACACATAATCAGTCTTTTGGGAGAAGAAGCAAGTCTATGAATTTATAAGTAGATTTCCGGTTCCGTTTTGTACAGAAAATAAAAATTTGATTTTTAAATCGAAGTTTTTTGATCGGCCTTCACTGGTTTTGCATAGTTTCTAAAATTCCCACCAGATGGCGGCGTGTGTTCATCATGTCCATTCTATTTGGCGTCTATCGATTCGGACACTGACGTGAGATCTGACATCTTATTTTTTTCTCTCTTTTTTGCATATGATTTCCAGCAATAAAAGCCTATGCAGTTAGTCTTTAACGTTCATATAAGAAAACCTCAACTGAATAAATGTATTTTTTTTTTACAAATAGTTCAGTCGTCTCTCGAGCGTTAATGAGGTGGGCTGTTGTAATAAAATTTAAATTACAAAATTTATCATGGAAGTCACCTTAATCGGTGTGCTACCGCTTAATTAAATCGGAAGGCTTGGCATTTGAAAATTTAATGAAAATTTCAGAAATACCGGTATGTTTTCCACGAAAGAACACTGTACCAGGTATCAAAGAATGTACACGTACGTTATGGAGTCTATTATGAATTTAAACCAATTTTTTTATTTATAGATAGGATTTTCTACCAATTGTGCTATTTTAATGAGATATATGAACAATATTTTTTATTTTATTTTAGAGATAAGAGGTTTTACCAATTGTCAGAAGCGGATCTAGTGGATTTATTTTTATCTGTCAAAATCGTAGATTATATAAATATCAACATCTCTTACATTTAACTACGAAGATTAAATGTCTGTACTCTTTAGATAATCGTGTTCTTTGGGTTGAATATGCATTGAGATCAAATCGATGAATTAATTTTGCTGATGGCTCGAGATCATTTGTAATTAAAGATAAGAGACCAAAGTATAGAAATATTAACTGGGTATAATGTGTGGATGTGTGGATCGCTTGATAAACGTTGACAATGACTCCTATTTCAGTACTCCGTTGATTTCAGTTCTAACTATACTATTAATAAACATTCCAAAGGTCAGTCTTGCCCGATTCCTCACCTACAAACGCCATATAAATACCGTTTAATGTTAAGATGAGATAAGATAAGCCTTTATTTGTCAAGCAAGCATGGAGTTTTGTTAGGATTTTCAACATTTAGCCAGTTTTTTTAAACCTATAAGGGACACAGAGACTTGTTTCTAGCTTACCGCACCCACAACTGTCTACATTGTTTTATTAAGACTGTTGCATATTGCACCAGTCACTAAATAATATTTCCTAAGTCCATTCTTATGGGCTATCGCCTTTGGTGCTTGTACTTGTAACTGACTCTGGTTTCATGACATGAGGAGTTTGTTCTGAATTTAATATCACGTGAATACACTCATCTGGATTCGTACTCTATAAATTATTTTGTCACTGTGAAAAATATAGTTATGAACGGTCAATGAACCCACACCCCGCCCAAGTATTAAATTATGTTATTTCAGATCGATTCTTCATTTTAATGTACCTCAGTTCAGGCTCAAATTCTCACTCATTTTATTCTTCACAAGCATCCAAAATAATGTTAATATGTCAATACGTGGATTTCTTCTGGATCGAGTTGCAAAAATTATTATACATCATTATACTGTTGCTTCTACTAAGGTTGTAAGTAAATGCAGGAAACGTTGGAATATTTGACTCTACGACTTTAAGCAATAAATCGGTAATCAGGCGATAAATTCAAACTGGTGTGGAAAGCGCAATTTCAGCGCGTCTCTGCAGGCAAACTGCGCAGCGCCATCTGTGTATAGTTGTATAGCCAGTCAAAATGTTGAATGGGGGCGTTTTATCAATGAAACTATCAGTTCATTCAAGATTTCTTATATCCTCGTAAATATTAAAATCTGTGGTTCCTCATATTTTGTTATGTTTTATTTATTCATTGCTTTCCACAATCTAAGAGAAAAAAATGCGCCCCTGTACAAACACCAAACTGCTGCCACCTGCCGCCGGCAATCAAGCGTTACCATAAAGAAACAAACAAACAAACAGATAAACTGTTCCCGGGATCGTGGGACTGACCCTGTTTTGAACAGGAATCATCATCTGGTCATGGCCAAGGCACTGAAAATGTAAGGCGGCTATATAACTAACGTGCTGCTTCACTCTTTAATTATAGAACAGCACAAAACCCCGCCACACTGTTGATAATGAGAGTAATGGCCGGCTGTGGTACACTATTTCATCCATTATCGCTCATTCTCTCTCTCTCTCTCTCTCTCTCACACACACACACACAATCATAACAGCAAGACACCACGTGAAAAGTCTACTCTTGGAGCAACTATGGAATCATTCCTATAGGGTGAAATATTTACAACAGATTATGGAGCCACTATAGAACGCGGGCTTCGCTTCTATTGAGGAAAATATAAATAAAACTGTCTCCTCTTATTCGGCAATAGTGAATAGATAAAACTCGGAAGTCGGAAGCCATCGGAAGTCGGAAGCCGTTTTATTTTTTAATATAATTTTTAAAATAACGAACAAATCGACAACTTTTTGTGTTAAAACGGAAGATATATACCCCCTCTATCATACAAGAAATTTTCAAACATATGTATTAACATATATGGAAATAAAAGCATAATTAATCCATCGGAAGCCTCTCGGAAGTCATCCGAGAGTGACAGATGATGCTCAAAATGCATAAAACTCGGAAGTCAAGCCCATAGCACCAACCAACAATGACACAGAAAAGGTCTCGCATCATTCCTTATTTTAATTTTAGTAATTTTATGTATTTAAATAAAATCAGAATGTATATAACTAATATAATAAAATATAAAATAATAAAACAAACTAAAAAAATGTTGAAATACATATCCAAATGTAATACATTATATATCATATCGCAATGTAATATTTTAAAAAGGAATGTTATTGTAGAAATAAAATATAAAAGCGTTTAAAATTTCGTAATTTTATCCAAATAATGTAATAACGTTTTTCCTTATTTAACAAAAAAATGAATATTATATCATATAAAAAATTAATTATAACTTAATAAAACAACATTCATGTGTATTATGATATTTTTAATTAATACTATTCAAATATTTTATGAAATACATAAATTTGTATATTAATGTAAAAACAAAGTATCAAACTGTCGCATTCTTGCAGGAACTGGTAAAACCGTAAGAAATTCCATTCAGTTTTTGAATTAATAAAACTATTTTTTATCCATTAGGATGCTATATATACAGTATTACTGAAAGTAGTAGTTTTTAATCCATGAAATAGGGTGGTATACATGGCACGCATAACTCTCTAAAGCTTGCTAAATACTGATCACCCAACGTATCAGGAAGCAATTTTGCACAGACAATTTTTTCTAATACATTAAAAAACACTTCCATTATATTTCGTAAATTTAAAAATAAATGTAAAACTGCAAAACTGTGAAAGATTAAAAAAAGGCATATGCAAAATCATTTCAATAAATTAAAACAGGATCTTTATATCTTAATAATTAGCTCAATCAAAATAAGTTATGTTGAATTAAATATTTCTATTACATTATAAGGAGAAAATGTTTTAAAAAATGTAAAGTTAAATGAAATAGATATATCATAATATATTTCTGACATTTATAGCAGGATAACATATGAAAAGATTCCAGAGAACAATTTTTATTTTTTTAAACAATTCAAAGCCACATACTGTTTTTGGTCAACATTTTAAGAACAGTTTCTTTAAAATGTAGTGCTAAATGGGGATCAGGCTTAGAAACGCGTGTGCTTTTAAGGTAACGACATAAAATATCTTTAGATTGTAATCAGTTACAACTAATTAAATAACAAGTGGTTAAGGGAGTAATCGCCACCTAAAATCTGTTTTGCGAGCTGTTACCCATTTTATTTGTAAGAATTACTCGCTCGATGGATGAGATAAATAATCACATACATGAATGGATATATAAATAATCATATTATATACATTTAATAATTTCAATTATTATTTTATATTAACATATATCACTTTGTAACATATACTACAAAATATGCTGAACAATGTTATATTCTATATTTAATCACTTTTAATGGTTTATATAATATTTAAGGAATATTGATTATAATATAATTTTATAATATATGATTATATATGATATAATTATATTGGTGTTGAATGGATATATTTATATCGTCACATAATGATATTTAACACATTGTGTATAAATTTTGTTATACCTGTTATTATGTAATTATATTTTGCATCATGTTTATATCTGTTCAATCTACAAAAAAATAGAAAATACGAAAATATATCTGTTTTGTATTTTTCTTGTATGTTATTTGTTATTATAGTATTTTACATTCATATCATATGTTTTATATTTTAATATTAATTTATATATTATTTTTTTAGTTATATACATTATGATTTTATTCAAATACACTAATATAACCTTTATTGAAATTTGGGTTCATGCATGCAAGACCCTATCTGTGTCATTGTTGGTTGGTGCTATGGGCTTGACTTCCGAGTTTTATGCATTTTGAGCATCATCTGTCACTCTCGGATGACTTCCGAAAGGCTTCCGACTGATTAATTATGCTTTAATTTTCATATATGTTAATATATATGTTTGAAACTTAATTGTATTATACAGGGGCTATATATCTTCCGTTGTAATACAAAAAGTTGTTGATTTGTTCGTTATTTTAAAAATTATATTAAAAAATAAAACGGCTTCCGACTTCCGAAGGCTTCCGACTTCCGAGTTTTATTTATTGCCCTCTTATTCCCTATTTTAACTCCTACTTTTCCCTGTAGATGACCCTAGACTCAACTCTTCTAACATTAACAACTACTTAGCATCAGAAGTCGCCAGAATTGGGAATCGAACCTACGATCTCTAGACTAGGAGCCCTACACGCTACTAAGTGAGCTGTGAAGATGAGATACCAGCAGGAGCGAGTTTTGTTCATTTATATCTGTGATTGAAGCGCCATCTATCGTGAAAATGGGGAAACCATTTACTATTAGAACAGGAAAATTAAGCTTAAGGTGGGGGCCCCACCCCCGCACCCCCATTCAGACGGGGAACCTGGGTTCCCCGGACCCCTCCTCCTGTAATATAATAAACTCCAGTTTTGAGCAAAATTAAATAGGGAATTCTCAGGAAAATAATATGTATCGGCCTTTTTCAGGAAACAGTTTATTATGCGACACCCGTTGTGCATATGGTACCGGCGGTAGGCTGAAGCCCAGTTTCTATAGTCCTGCCCAGATGATAAGCTATTATAACTTGTAAAATGTAGGGGAAGACTGGATTTTTAAATATAAATGTTTCAATGAATATCAGAGCTGCAAAGGAAAATTAATGTGCATAGGATTACAGTTGTACAGGTAGCGTTGGACAGATTTTATAGTTGGGCCTTAAACAAGAAAATTAATATAAATTAACAATATTTGATTAATTCAAGCTTAGTTGGCCATAGGGCCTAACTTATTAAATAATAGGTCAATTATGCTCCCACAATGTTCCCACTCCAGGCCCGACATCGGGACAACTGCTGTCATATTCATCATAAAGATATCAAATATATGTTACATATCACTGTTCTTAAGTGTTTTTCCACAAATATCAGATGAATATCTTCCATACAAGCAGTCGGTTATAAACAGTGATCAGTGGTCATATGTGGTGAAAAACTGCTCTTGGTTTTACCCTGACATGTTGGATCAGCAACCCTTAGGGATTGCCATGAATTTTCATGAATATTTGAACATAAAGAACAACAGGCCCCGTTGTGAATGTCTTCACAAACATAGGGATACAGCATCTAATTGGCATAAAGGCATGTCAAATATGTGTATACAGTAGGACCAATGGTCAAATTACCCTATCTTGTAAGAGGAATTCTCACAAACCAGGGCTCAAAATGACGCCTTTCCGCTTGCCTGAGACTGGCAAACATGTGCACGGAAAGGCATTTTTCATTTTCCACCAATCCATTGGAAAGGTGAACACGTGTTCCACATCAGTAGCTGATATGTAGGAAAAACATGACACAAAAATGAAACATTTTACAGGCTGTGCTCCACCAACTCCATATATTTCCATATAATTTCTTATACTTTCCGGCATTTAGATCCTTATCTCTTATTAGCTCAGCTGACCATAAGTCATCTGAGCTATAGTTGTGGTCCATTGTCTGTCGTCCTTCTGTCCTTCTGTCTGTTCATCCATCCATCCGTTAGGCAGGCACGTTTTGAAACCGTTAGACCTACTACCTAAAATTTGGCATACAGTTAGATGTCCCCAAAATCTCCTATCATACCGAAAATTGGGTCAGTATGACTGTTCCTTTGAGATATTTAATAAGGAAAAACCTCAAATTTCCATTTAAAACCTATTATCACACTTCAGGACTGCCTAATATTAAAACTTTGTTTGATTAAGATTCAGTTGTATACCCAATATTAGATCTGAATTTTGTAAATTTTTTAGTTATTATCATATAAATAAAATCAGTACCTTAAATTTTGCCCAACTTTTACCATGGCACATTTTTTCTTGTTAGTACTATTGATTTAATTTTCACAGCATGTAAACATAAGTATTTTCTTTGTTAAAATCTGAAATTTGAAAATATAAGCTTGAAAATTAGGCTAGTTATTGATTTTTTTCTTGAGGCTCTATTGTAGTCATTTGCTTTGTCCAGATGTAGGCAGTCCACTCCTGGTTACTGGAAGTCAGCTATGCCAGTTTCTGATTTGTTACAGTCACTTGGGTAGTCACCTGCTGTGACAGGTGTACAGTTATTCTCATATCACCACCCCAATCTCACGCCCCTTCCCCTCTCCCCCCCCCCCCCACAAACCCAACCCACCAAGTGTTATGCAGTAATTGTTATTGTTTTCACTGTATCTCCTTAATTGTAATGCTGTTTCCACTCCAATATACAACAACTTTTTTTGAAAAAGTAATTCAAGGTGTAATCCAGAAGATGCCATGTTGTGTTAATGTAGAATTTTTAAAGAAATCAATTTTCTTCTAAATGATTTTAACAAATATACTTACACATATCAGCATGCATAAATTTATAAAATATGAAGCAAATTATGGATAAATAAAGGCACAATTTAAAATTGTGAAATCTGAATCAAGAATAATTTTTAGCGAACCTGTGAGCTTATGCGATGGTGTGTCGTCTGTCGTGCGTCGTCTGTACATTAACCATTGCTATCTCAAAACCGGCAGAAGCTAGCATCACCAAATTTTTAGCAAATAAACAGTCATCTGAAAAACTCTATAGGATTTTGTTTATTTTTTTTCTAACTGCATTTTCTTAGATTTTATAGGACTTAAGAGGATCAATATCAAATCTTAAAAATAAACCTCTATTCATACTCCCAAACATAGCACAGGTTCGCATTAGGCCTGTAGGCCTTGTTATATTTTTATTGTTTAACAAATTTAAAAGATATATTTTTGTGGTAAAGAAATAAATATACATTTGTATGCATGATGTGGTGTTATCTGACAAGATTGAGATTTATGATGATGCAATTTTGAATTATGAATCAACTTTTATATTCAGATATATGTGTTATATTAGAAATGTATAGAAATATAAACTTATAATAAAAAAAATTGATGTGATAAAAAAATGAGGATCTAATACAAACATTTGTTCATTATAATCCTGCCTCAGCAGAATTGGAGATCAGGCTTTGTTTGCCCTATATGTATATGCAGAAGTGTTGTTAATCCAACCATCCCCCCCCCCATCCCCCCCCCCCCCCGCCATCCCCCCCCCCCCCGCTGCCATTGATACCTGTGCACACGGACATTAATTTTCATCATTCTCAACCAATCAGGTTAAATTAATGAAGGCTTAGACTGGAAGGGTCTTCATAGCTCTAGGTGGAAACACCCCTTTACAAATCAAGAGATTGTCACCTAAGAGAACTTCTAAGTTACATACACACACACATGTTCTGCATTGGAATCCCCTGCCACTTTTGGCATTAGTTTGCTTGGCAGTTATCATAGATATTTCCCTGTAAAGTGTAGTAAGGAGTCCTGAAATTATCCTGATAACTATTTTATGCTCATTTCAGACTGGTCAGTGGTGATGTTGATGGGAAATTTAAGCAAATATTCAAACGTGTTGGAGCAATCCACAAGAAGAATGGCCCATTTGATGTAAGTAGTTCCTCTGAGCTTCAGCCTTCATGAAATGTCTTTATTAGAGGCAGCTATTCTGGGAAAATGTAATTGAATAAGCTTCCTGGCAGCACCATGGCCACTGTTTAGCAGTAGAAGAGGTACTGCTTTGTATTTTGAAGCCAGCAAAACCAGCAAAAAGGCTCAGTGTTTCAACTGCAAGAAACTTGGGGTTAACGTCATGATAGATTCTCACAATATTTGCTCAATATTTTCTATGTAACACTCAGTAACTCATAAAGAGTAATCTGAACTGTTTATATTTTCTTTTCATATATTTTAAAGTTAATGTTAATAATAGTAATGGTTCTGTTGGATTGTTGGTTGTAATACTTTATCATGTCAATGAAATGAAAATAAACATGTCCATTTATGGTGAAAATCTGTGAAAATTATCATTCACATTGGAAATGACTGGAACTGGATTATTAACATTCTTTGATCTTTAGAGTACCAAAGTGTTTGAGGATGAGGTGCATCAAACATATTCCAAATTCCATTGTAATACAACATAAACATGCTAAACATGTCTGATGGAGCTAACGCTGACACTTGATACAACTTAAACTGCAGTCCAATGTTTCTTCTTGTTAACTAGTGGAGTTTGAGTGCTTGACATTTACATTTGTCTATTTCTAGATGCTGCTTTGTGTGGGAGAGTTTTTTGGAAATGATAATTCTGAGTGGGAGCAAGTGAAATCTGGTGAAATATCAGGTAACTATTTTATTTCATGATATAGTCTGTCCACAGTTTAAAGTGTTATTGTTTACTCATTACTCTGTTTTCTGTTAGCTTTATGGTTTGTTTTTTAAATTATATCTGCCAAAAGCTGCATTCTGAAACTATTTTCAAGATGTGCTAACCGTCCGCAGAAACTCCAAAAATACTGTTGTTTTGGGTAACCATGATAAAACACTCACTTTGCAAGGCATTTATGCCCCTGGTGGCACAAGTCACTATCAAGCTGAGCACTTGTGTTGGTTGTACAAAAAACTCCTTTACTTTTATTTTAGAAAGTATTGGTACAATACTGCATGGACAAATTAAACAGATGATTTATCCATCAGTACAGTTTTGGCTTAAAATTTGAACTTAAATGAGTGTTTTATTGAATTTTGTCACCGGTACCCAAAAGGCCAAAACACTGCATGATGTTTCGGGTTGACCCCATGCTAATGTTCACATCATGACCTACCATAGAAGGTTAAGTTACTGCTTCCCTTCAAGGTGTTGTTTAACACATATACCTTGACCACCTTTCAGGGAAAATTAAAGAATTTATGAAATGACAGAAATAGTGACTCTGTGCCCTTGCCAGATGTCTGCACTGTTTGCCTTGTTAATAATGCTGTATTTCATACATGTACACCATCAGGTTATGGTCACATTTGCAAGGTGGTCAAGTGTCACCAGACAATAGGTGACAATATGTACGGTGTTTTGTATCATAGTTTAACGAAGTCTGTTCTCTATTGATATTGACGTGAAGCGTCATCCTAAAGCGTTGACAGGTCTTGATTGTATATATATATTGTGTATTCTTGTATGGAATCCCATCGGCTATCAGCTGATTTATCCGTGTCACGCATCGTGTGTAATTATTACATTTGGTATGTGGGTCGCCATGGTGACGCTAACAGTCAAACTAGGTCACACATATCCTTATATGGGACACTTGAGAAATAAGCCAATCAGAGAACCGGATTGCCGTACACAGTGAACAGGCGATTGTGACGTCAGACTTCAAGAAGAGACGCTGAATGTTGGTTCAGTTGGGTCTTGAAGCTTGAGGTGGCAGCACGCACGCACGAACATTGAAACGCCAGGAACGGCATAGAAGCAAGCTTCTACATGAGGCAAAGACCCAGCTCATGAGAACTCAGCCGTGCTGCCGACAGAGCTTCGTATTGGCGATAAAGTGAAAGGGCGCTCGTCACCTGCCGGCCTAGTTCAGCTTGACCTAGATACATAACCGCCGTAAGCCGTGAAACCATTGCTACACGAGCAAGGTCAAGGACTCTAAGCTCTACGTAAACAAAGAGCGCTATTGCATTCATGTGAACGTAAACCTACCCGGGTCGCTGACAAGCAAGATCAGTTGAAGATCGCTAAACTCAGAAAGACTATATGCTGCTAACCATACGCTAGATTCTACACAAAACAGTAACCAGAGATCTCTGAAGGAACTGGACTTTATTGTTTTTTATACAAACCACGGACTCAGTAAATATCCTGTATTTTTAATGTGAAGGACTGTCGTATTGACACATCAACGCACACACACATCTACATCTTTGTAAGTATTGTCTTGAATTATATTGTGAATTTAACCTGATGTCTCATAGTTTCTATTGATCTGGGTGTATGATTGTCTGGTATTTTTATACACGTCCTTAAAAGAACCTGGAAATGTCACCTGTAATGACCGGGATCTAATTTCTTGATTAATGAAATCAAGTGGCGAGCGTTAACCCATCGTATGGTTTTATAGGATATATCCGTTGTAAAGTTATCACGTTAAGTTAGGGGTGACATTGTATGGCGAGCGTGCCAGGATATAATTAGCCTTAAAAAAAAAACTGGCTAATTACAGTAAGTTTCAGAAGTTTTGAACTGAGAAAAACAGTACTGAAACCAGACATTCATATACTCAAACTAGAGTTGATCTGAATTAATAATTGGAAATGACACCAAACTGATGTTGTAGTGTATACTTGCACAATGAAATTACCCCACTGTTAGGAGTTAATATTTATTCAGTGAGAATATTACCTGAAGCACAACATTGTTTCAAGATCGGCATATACCTTGTAGATTTGGCTAGAACACATGCATGTTTTGTGAGTAATGCTAGTTCAGTGATACCTGGACATCATTATTGGGTTGATATAAACCCAGATTAGAGTGAAAATTTTTGATGTTGTTAGATACGCCCTGGTATAATTTTTTCTACACTAGTTTGTGATTGGTCACGTGGTAGGGTCTCTTGACAGGTAAGTTTACCCCTCCCGATTGGCATGGTAATCATAGGTGCATGGTGTTTATTGATATCTTGATATCCATCCGTCCATCCGTCTGACCCTTCGTCCGACCTTCCGTCCGACCGTCCGTATAAGTAGATTTTGATGCGTAGAGCTACCGTAGTGTTATTGTACGGATACCGCCGGTTCGTTAGGTTGGCTTTAACAGTACGTATTTACGGATTTTTAAGAGCGGATATTACTAGATACTGGAATCTTACTAGGTTAGAGCGTTACCATGGAAACGTTAGAGTCACTTGTTAGATGCGGACAGGCCTTGGGGCTTAAGGACCAGGCTTTACAAGATTATGTTGAGGCTAGACGGCGTGCGGATGAGGAACGTGAGGAAAGAGCTAGGCAACGTGAAATAGAGAAGGAACAGCGGGAATTAGAGCGTGAGCGAGAGGCTAGAGCCCACGAATTAGAGGTTCTAAGGTTAAAGTCTGACTCTGGGGTTAAAGAAGAGAGAAGTAGGGATGTATTCCCGAAAATTCAGCTTCCACCTTTTGATGAGGCTCACGATCAGCTAGATGCGTTTCTTGAGCGATTTGAACGATTAGCTGTATGTCAAGGCTATGATAGGGAGAATTGGGCGTTACACCTGAGTCCGTTACTGCGGGGTAAGGCGCTAGGGACTTACACACAGTTATCGGTTAGTGAGGCCATGGATTACGATAAGTTAAAGATAGCCTTGTTAAAGCGATACCAAATGACCGAAGAGGGTTATCGACACAAGTTTCGGACTTGTAGGCCTGAGCGAGGCGAAACGCCGAGTCAGTTTGCGGTGAGACTGAGTGGATACCTAGACCATTGGATAGGGATGGCAGGGGTCGGAGGTGACTACGACGGGGTAGTTAACCTGTTGATGTGTGAGCAGTTCGTAAACTGCTGTAGTAGGGATCTCTCTCTGTTTTTGGTTCACGGTGTCGTGACTTTGATAGTATGGTAGACTTAGCCGAGAGTTATACGGAGGCTCACGGTGTACACAGCCTTACAGCAGGTCCTCGTTATGGCAATAATGTGCCGCGTCCAGCGCAACCGGTATCTCAGCCTAGAGAGAAGCGAGAGGTTGAGCGCAGTCCGGGCGGTCAGACATTTAAGCCATCAGGAGGCATCAGATGTTATTTATGTAATGAACTGGGACATAAGGCGCGGGAATGTAAGACTAGTGCCCGGTCGAGGCCTAGGTCTTCCCCTCAAGTAGGGCGTGGTATAGGACTAATTTTAGCCCCCCGTATAACCCAAAACAGAAACCGGAGACTATGTCAATGGCAGTAGTCGAGGCGGAAACGGAGACAGTCGGTGCGGTGAAACCGGAAGTAGAGAGTCCGAGTCAGTCGTTAGGATTTGCTGCCCAGACAGAAGGCGGATTCTCGTTACCTGTGTGTGAAGGGCTGGTGAATGGTAAGTCAGCGAGGGTGCTGCGGGATTCGGGATGTTCCTCGGCAGGAATACGTGAGTCGTACGTGGAGCCGAATCAGTTCACCGGACACCAGGTCGAGTGTAGGTTGTTCGACGGGTCTGTAAGACAATTTCCTACGGCTAGGATTAATGTGGACTGTGCGTACTTTGTCGGTACTATCGAGGCAATGGTGGTCGGGGATGCTGTATGTGATTTAGCGCTAGGTAACGTAGCGGGAGCGCGTGATCCGTATGATCCGGACCCGACGTGGAAGTCTGAGCGGTCCTCAGGCATAGTGTGTGACGGTGTAGAGTCACAAAAGGAGGTGTCGTCCGCGGTGGAGACACGGAGCGCTGCACGAGAGAAACAGATACCGACGCGTAGCTTGAATGTTGCAAGCCCAGTTGCCGATGTGAGTCTGGCCGAATTTTTGAAGGCGCAGGAGGAGGATGGGTCTTTAGCGCCGTATTGGAGGCTAGCTAGAGAGGCTAGAAATGATAGTCCATTTAGAATTGAGGACGGATATTTAGTTCGGGTTGTGAGTGATAAACGGGGAGATCAAGATGGATCTCGAGTGGTGGTACCTCAGACGTTCCGGTACGACGTAATGAGGATGGGCCACGAAGCGGTTATGGCGGGCCATCAGGGCATAGACAAAACGCACGACCGCGTGAGAACTCAGTTTTTCTGGAAAGGGATGTATAATGACATTGCTGAGTTTTGCAAGTCCTGTCCCATTTGCCAGAAAACCATACCGAAAGGCAAGGTGCCTGGAGCTACGTTAGGCCAGATGCCATTAATTGATGAGCCCTGGCGTAGAATTTCGATGGATCTGGTTGGGCCGATCCATCCAGCGTCTGAGAGAGGTCACAGGTATATTCTGACCGTTATGGATTATGCCACTAGATATCCGGAGGCTGTTGCTTTAAAGAACATAGATACAGTCTCTGTGGCTGATGCGCTAGTTGATATTTATGCGCGGTTAGGAGTGCCATCAGAGGTGCTTACTGACATGGGAACACAATTTACGTCAGACCTAATGCGAGAAGTTAGCCGTGTTTTGTCTGTAAGACAGCTCACCACTACTCCTTACCATCCTATGTGCAACGGAATGGTGGAGAGATTCAATGGAACGTTAAAGTTAATGTTGAAACGGATGTGCGAGGAAAGACCGCGAGATTGGGATCGGTACCTCAGCGCCGTGCTTTTTGCGTACCGAGAAGCGCCACATGAGAGCACAGGGTTCTCACCCTTTGAGTTGCTCTATGGTAGGATCGTTAGAGGACCGATGCGGATTCTAAGGGATCTGTGGACCAAGCGAGATACTAGCGTCGAGACTAAAACCACGTACCAATACGTCCTGGACCTACAAGACAAACTAAGTGACACATGCGCGTTAGCTAGAGAGGCGTTGAACAAATCAGCGAACAGACACAAACTGTTATATGATAGAGGTAAATGCACGCGCAGGTTTGAGGCCGGAGACGAAGTTTTGTTGTTACTCCCGACGGAGCGGAACAAATTAATGGTACAGTGGAAAGGCCCCTATACTATTGTAAACAGGGTTGGGGACTTAGACTATCGGATTAAGATTGGCGATAAGGTTAAAACCTTCCACGTGAATATGCTGAAACGGTACCATGCTAGAAACGAGCCCCAGCATATTCTGGCAGCGGTAGCCAAGGGCGCACCTGATTCTATACATGATCCTGATGGTGTAGACGGGGAAACAGAGCCTCCCGTGTTCGGAGAGTTAAACCCAGAAGGGGTTGATGAGGATGCCCACATGTCGTTACCGTCGTATGCGCGCCGCCAGACTGAGCGAGATGTTCAGGTAAATGCTGACCTAGGCAAGTGTCAGCGTCGTGAAATACTCAGTCTGCTTAGGCAATATGGGGATGTATTCACAGATGTACCCAAGCTTACCAATGTTGTAGAATGTAGCATTAAACTCTCATCTGATGTACCTGTAAAAACTAGGCCCTATAGGGTGCCTTTTGAACTGCGAGAGACAATGCGAACAGAAATCCAGGAAATGTTAAACTTAGGCATTATTGAACAGTCAGATTCTAGCTATGCGTCCCCCTGTATCCTGCTTAGGAAACCTGACGGTAAGACTAGATTTGTGATAGACTACCGAAAGCTGAACCAATCAGTCGTGTTCGATCCTGAACCCATGCCGGATCCAGAAACACTTTTTGTCGAAGTCGCGAAAAGCCAGTATTTTACAAAGCTTGACCTGACGAAAGGTTACTGGCAGATCCCTGTTTCTGAGGAATCCAGGGATAAGACGGCCTTTGTTACACCCGATGGCCATTACCAATTTAGGGTTATGCCATTCGGCCTGGTAACTGCCGGAGTGGTTTTCACCCGCATGATGCGGAAAATGTTCAGCGACATGCCGAATGTAGTATGTTATGTAGATGACGTGTTAATACACGCAGAGACTTGGGACGAGCACTTAAGAACTCTTAGAGAAGTGCTAGTTAGACTAGAATGTGCAAACTTAGCAGCTAAACCAGCTAAAACCTTCATAGGCTACCAGAGCCTAGAGTTTTTGGGACACCTTGTAGGCACGGGCAACTTGGCCACTAATCCAGTTTTGCTCAAGAGAATACAGAGCACTGATAGACCTAAGACCAAGAAGGCTTTGCGAGCATTCCTAGGTCTTACAGGGTACTATCGAAAATTCGTGCCAAACTATGCGGAAATAGCGGTGCCCTTGACTGATCTAACGCGTAAAGGTCAACCTAACAAACTAGACTGGAAACCCGTACACGAGAACGCGTACTGTTCTCTAAAGGCTAAACTGTCAGACCCTCCCATACTGAAACTACCTGATTTCAGTAAACGATTTTATTTGAAATGTGATGCATCTGATGTGGGTATTGGCTGTATCCTGATGCAAAGACACGAGGGGATCATGCACCCAGTAGCTTATGCCAGTCGTAAACTATTGCCCAGGGAGAGAAATTACTCCACCATCGAGAAAGAGTCATTAGCAATTGTATGGTCTGTACAGAAATTTGAGATGTACCTGGCTTGTAGACCGTTCACCATTCAGACCGACCACAAACCATTAAAGTGTATTAGCAAATCAAAATGTGCTAATAAGAGAGTAATGAGATGGGCACTGGTTCTACAAGAGTTTAGATTTGATATTGAAGCAGTGTCAGGTAAACTAAACCATGGACATGATTTTCTTAGCAGACTGCCTGAGTGTTAGGATGTAATGAGCTTTAATGTCTAGCCAGGTAAGTCTAAACATGTACAGGATTTTGCCCTGTGTCATAGACCGTGGGCATGTACTAATGACAACTTGTTACATGACTTTTATGTATTGCTATATGTAAATATGTTTAGCTGGACCCTGTGAGATAGAACGATACGATGTATCGAGAAAATACCGTGTATTTTCTTTAAAAGGAGGGGGTGATGTCACCAGACAATAGGTGACAATATGTACGGTGTTTTGTATCATAGTTTAACGAAGTCTGTTCTCTATTGATATTGACGTGAAGCGTCATCCTAAAGCGTTGACAGGTCTTGATTGTATATATATATTGTGTATTCTTGTATGGAATCCCATCGGCTATCAGCTGATTTATCCGTGTCACGCATCGTGTGTAATTATTACATTTGGTATGTGGGTCGCCATGGTGACGCTAACAGTCAAACTAGGTCACATATATCCTTATATGGGACACTTGAGAAATAAGCCAATCAGAGAACCGGATTGCCGTACACAGTGAACAGGCGATTGTGACGTCAGACTTCAAGAAGAGACGCTGAATGTTGGTTCAGTTGGGTCTTGAAGCTTGAGGTGGCAGCACGCACGCACGAACATTGAAATGCCAGGAACGGCATAGAAGCAAGCTTCTACATGAGGCAAAGACCCAGCTCATGAGAACTCAGCCGTGCTGCCGACAGAGCTTCGTATTGGCGATAAAGTGAAAGGGCGCTCGTCACCTGCCGGCCTAGTTCAGCTTGACCTAGATACATAACCGCCGTAAGCCGTGAAACCATTGCTACACGAGCAAGGTCAAGGACTCTAAGCTCTACGTAAACAAAGAGCGCTATTGCATTAATGTGAACGTAAACCTACCCGGGTCGCTGACAAGCAAGATCAGTTGAAGATCGCTAAACTCAGAAAGACTATATGCTGCTAACCATACGCTAGATTCTACACAAAACAGTAACCAGAGATCTCTGAAGGAACTGGACTTTATTGTTTTTTATACAAACCACGGACTCAGTAAATATCCTGTATTTTTAATGTGAAGGACTGTCGTATTGACACATCAACGCACACACACATCTACATCTTTGTAAGTATTGTCTTGAATTATATTGTGAATTTAACCTGATGTCTCATAGTTTCTATTGATCTGGGTGTATGATTGTCTGGTATTTTTATACACGTCCTTAAAAGAACCTGGAAATGTCACCTGTAATGACCGGGAACTAATTTCGTGATTAATGAAATCAAGTGGCGAGCGTTAACCCATCGTATGGTTTTATAGGATATATCCGTTGTAAAGTTATCACGTTAAGTTAGGGGTGACATCAAGCGAGGTCTTATATAGAGGGGGGAAAATCAGGATTTGTAAAAAGTGGTCATTGTTTTTAGGTGGTCGCTAAACTGAGGTTAGATGAGGTTTTACTATATTAACAACAATCACTTTTTAAGAAAAGAGCTGTATATGAAGATGCATTGCTTGTTGCTGATGGTTAACCATGATAAAGAAAATAAATGAAAAGTTTCAACATAATTTTATTCAAATAAGATAACTTATAGTAATAATTAAAACAAGTTCAGATTTATTTTATTCAAAGTAGTTGTAAGGAATATAACAGCACAAGCTTTTTGTATTCTTGCAACTTTTTTCTTATACTTGTAGAAACCCTCAAGTCTTTAATACCTTATCCATGGCAGATATACGGTAGTATTATTAGATTATTTAGTAGATGATTACTTGAAAAATCTATTGGTATTTTAAACTTTTAGATATTTAAATATTTTTTTCAGTTCCATTACCTACATACATATTGGGACCTACAAACACCGCGAACACAGAACACTTCAAGGACCAAGATGGCTGTGAATTGTGTAACAATGTAACATACCTCGGTGAGTTCTCAACAAATAAATGTACAGTGGTTTCCTTTTTGTATGGGAAGGTTTCAATTTTGTGATGTTTACGAAATGGAAATTATTGAGAAAATTAAACCTTTGTGAATAAGAGGTCCAGTAATGGAAGGCAAGTTTAGAGATAAAAAGACTGATATTATGAATTATCATAGATTTGATAACAGATGTCAGATATTTCAAATTTCCATTTAGTCCCAGTGATTTTGGGCATCAATTCTTTGATACAATTAATTCATATATTATTGGTTATACTCTGTGTATATCCGTAGGTCTTTTGAATGGTGAGATTGTAAAAATGGAATCCTTTTGAAATGCTGAAAAGGTGAAAATCATGAAATTTTAATCCAGCAAAAATGAAGGCAACCACAGTATTATCAGGAATCAAAACGAATATTAAATTTATAGCCAGTTACTTATATTTTTAAGGGTTTATAGATGTTTTAAAGTTGTAGGCCTGGTTGGCCTGGAGAAAATTTGTCTGGCCAAGTGAAGTTTTAGTGAGCAGTGTTTGCATAAAAAGGTCTGGTTAATTTAACCAGTTACACCAGACCTATATTCTACAAGCTTCTTGGTGAACTTCTTTTTCAGCACTTAAAAGTTGTGCTCTTCATAGCATTGGTTTATGCTGTATTTCATTATCAACCTTTGATACATGTGGCCTTATTTCAGGTAAGAAATGTGTATTTTCTGGCATTATTTCAGCTAAGAAAGGTTTGTTTTCTGTCATAATGTCAAGTAAGAAAGGTGTATTTTCTGTCATAATTTCAGGTAAGAAAGGTGTGTTTTCTTTCATAATTTCAGTTAAGAAAGGTGTTTTCTGGCATTATTTCAGGTAAGAAAGGTGTGTTTTCTGTCATAATGTCAGGTAAGGAAGTTGTGTTTTCTGTCATTATTTCAGGTAAGAAAGGTGTGTTTTCTGGCAGCACTGGTCTACAGATAGCTTACCTGAGTGGGGTAGAGGCAAGTGGGCAGGGTCACAGCAAAAACACTCAGTTCACCACCCTAGATGTGGACACACTCATAACATCTCTGGGGGCTGACAACAACAAGTACCCAGGGATTGATGTTCTGCTGACCTCACAGTGGCCAAAAGGAGTTGATAAATATGGTACTGCTGTGGTAAGAACTCCTTAATATTTAATAATTACTTAGTATTTCTATTTTGTAGTATGAAATAGTGGCAAATTTATAGAGTAGCTGTGACATAACTTTGGTTTATTAGTGAAATTGTAGCTCACTGATTAGCCAGGGATTGTTGTAAATAAAAAAAATATCTGTACATGTAACAATGTTATAGCTGCATAATGGTGTATTTTTTAAAGTCATCTGCAAATGTTAGACATTTTGCAGTTTATAAGACCTGTTTACTGACAAAAGAGTCGTAAAAATTGTGCATATTATTGTACCACCTTAATATTTAACTGATTCCTGAATCACATAACTTATCATTGAAGCATGATTTGTTTATTATACTCAGAGACATTTAATCTTTTTAAAGGATAAAGAAAGGGATTTTCTCAGATGGATAGCTCCCATGGAGTTACTCAGTTTAACTGAATTATCACTTAAAAATTGGTTGTTTTATTTAATAAAAAAAAGTTAATTACTGTAATATAAAAAATAAATTTAAATACCAATTGAGTGTAGTAAGTAACCATTTTCACTACACGTAAGAAATCCTGAATGTCACACAAAGAAGAGACATTATGAGGAGATGATGCTTGAAGATGAGAACTCTATGTGATTTCTAACCTTGCTGTCTTCTTTAATTTTCTTGGCTTTTTCATTGCTGTTCTGGTAATTCATAAGATATTACACATTAAATTGTCAATCATATTGTTCCTTACAGACTGGAGCAGACAGCGATCTGTGTGGCTCTGCATTACTTTCATGGCTTGCTAAAGTGGTGCGACCTCGTTATCACTTCTGTGGCCTTGAAGGGGTTCATTATGAGAGGCAGCCATACAGGTAAGTAATCTGTCACTAAAAAAAGTTTAATCAGTGCAAATCAGAACAAGGTTCCATGTACATGTCTATATACAGTCATTGAATCAGTAATTTTAACCTTAAAAGTCTTTGAAAGGACATAATCAGGAACAACATTATTCCTATTCTTTCTCAACATCAGTTCAGTTCAGTTTTGCTTCATCCAACAATTTCCCAGCAAAACAGTCCCAGCACACAGTCACAGTAGCTCCCATATGTCTATTTAACACCTTGTTATGGTTCTGCATTGCGATTAAACTCAGTTCATGTGTCTCTGTTTACCATAACAAGGCCATGTGATTTGAGGTCTGATTTTGCATATGCCTGACAGATCCCAAACAAGGACTAGTCCAGACGAGTCCATATGAGTCCATATATGTGGACCTTCATGTCCTACTGATATATCTCCACAGTCCTTGGGCCTAATGTACATTCTTTGAAGAACCTGTTGCAACAGATCTGTAAGATAGGTCCAGAGGCCTTAGCTGAAATAACATATACATTGTGAGCCCATGTATCCTGTCCCTGAGAAATGGCAAGACATGATGTTTACATCCAGCGTGAACATATATTACATTTTTTTAGGCCAAGTCAGTCAAGGCATCTCCTGTTTGACAGGTGTTGACTCCCACATGCAGTGTTTTTGTTTTATGCCTGTGGTCGCACCCAGTTAACGTTTTTTAACACTCCTGTGCATGAGTAAGCCAACAGTTTCAGGGCAATATTTTAGCAGGTACCAATTTATTTCAAAGAGGAGACACTATTTTTTGTGTTTATTCCACATGCATCAGGGGTGAATAGGCCTGTTCAAAATTGCCATCAAATGAATTAGTCTTAGATTCCAACTCTGAAAGCTTTTTCTGTCTTTATTCTAGAAAATTGTTTTAAAATTAATGTTACCGAGTTATCAGCTTTGTGTATTTGCATTATCATGCAGTCTTTGTCACATTAAATATTTTTAATATTTCTGTAACATTTATCACTGCCTTGCTCAGTAAATTAAGTTGTCCATTTATTATGTCCTTTAGAAACCACAAGGTTCTGCAAGAGAAGGAACGCCATGTCACAAGGGTCATCACTCTGGCCAAGGTGGGAAATGCTGAGAAACAAAAGGTAAATACCTGCTTTGTAATGCATTATTTCTTGATGATTTCACATGTATATTGTCTGAAGTAATGAGATTCATATTCTTGAGAAGGTGGGATAATTGTAGATATATGAATCAGATTCTTATAAAATTATAAAAAAAGTGTAAATGATAACATTAATCATGTGAATTGTTACCTAAAATCTTTCATAAAGATGTTAATCAGACTTATAAAAAATCGCTGTATAATCATACATTTTGTTATTTCAGTTTCTTTACGCTTTCAACATAGTACCCCTTACCCAGATGGACCAATCAGAGCTCACCAAGCAGCCCACGGACGTCACTGAGTGTCCGTATAACATCGAGGAAGAGGTCAAGAAGTCCAAAAAGGTCAAGGCTGACCAGGTATCAAAAACATTTGTTTCATAATGACATGTCTATTTATTCATTAAAATTAATATATGGATTAATATTTTCATATTGGAATTATTATATTACTATATATGACCTGTAAGTCATGGTGCCGTGATGTTTCATACTTCAGAAATCGTAGAGGGAATTACAAATATTTTTATACATTTACTGAAAGTAATTCAGAGGAAGCTTTGGTTTATCAGCTGATTATATATTTAAGCTAGTTCTGTCAAGGAGCAATTGGAATTTTTTTGGTTGACCCCCACAAAGGATGAACACTCTGCAAGCAAATTGTGTTCCATGGTCATGCTTCACTCTCATAACAAGCACACTTTTGGGGGATTCCTTTCCGTTTAATTGTGTGCTACAATCCTGTCATGTGGTTGGAAACTGAACTGGGATTCTACAGATGCCCATTCTCCATTCAACTAGCATTTGAAAAATATGGATCAGGTTATAAGAATCCTTCTGGGAGCATTATAAAAATGGTGGACTGAGGTTTCAGTCACCTTGCATTTAAGACCAGGATGATTTAGACTTGAACATTATGGGCTTGGGCTTTTTGACCAGGCTTTCCAGAAGAGGAATATTTGCTGTTTGTGTATATGGTTATTAGCTCAGCTGACTATAAGTCATCTGAGCTATAGTCGTGGTCCATTTTCCATCGTCCGTCCGTCTGTCTGTCTGTCTGTCCGTCCGTCTGTCCGTCCGTCTGTCTGTCCGGATGTCCGTCCATAAGACTGGCACGTTACAACACCATTGGACCTACGAATCTGAAATTCAGCATACAGATAGATGTCCCCAAAATCTCCTACCATGCCGAAAATTGGGTCAACAGGTCTTTGTTCCTTCGAGATATTAAGGAAAAACCTCAATTTTTTTTTAGAAATCTATTTTCACACTTCAGGACTGCCTAATATCAAAACCACTCATCTGGTTTTCTTCATATTTACCATAAATATTCTTCTATATAGTTCCTATGTACATGCCAGAAATTGAGTCAGTATTATTTAATTTAAAAAAGTTATGGGCCCAAACATAATGGACTTTGTAAAAAAAACAGGAAAGATATTTGGTCACTTAAGACCAAAAGTGTTAAAGGTAGGGACTTTTTTTCAGTAATACAACTTAAATTAATCAAAATTTAATTGTATACCAAAAATTAGATCAAAATCTGATAAATTTTTTTAAACATTGGCAAAAATATAAAATTGGTACCTTAAATTTTGCCCAAGTTTGACCATGGCACATTTTTTAACCTGTAACTGCTGAGGATTTAATTTTTGAAGCATGTTTTTGTTACCATTTCAACTGTTAACACCAAAAATTTGAAACCATTTGATCAAAAACTGTAGATTTTATTCAAGTTTTAAGCACCATGTCACATTTTGTTTACATCAAGCTAGTGTTATGCAGTTTGCTAGAACTCAGCACCCCAGCTTCAGCTCTAAGTTCCTTAAATTTGGCATACAGTTAGATGTCTCCAAAATCCCCTACCACGCCAAGAATTTGATCACTAGGACTTAATTCCTTTTAGATATTAATGAAAAACTTCATTTTTCCATTAAAAACCCATTGTTACACTGTAAGATTGCCTAACATCAAAACCACTGATCTGATTTTGATCATATATAATATACATATTTTTCTATAAATTTGCTATGCAAATACCAGAAATGATGTCAGTATTGCGTAATTTTTTTAATTTATGGGCCCAAACATAATGCACTTTTTAAAAAATCAAGAAATATATTTACTCCCTTAACAAGAGGATTGCTGAAGCTAGAGATTTTTTGTCAGGGATGTAACATTATTTAATCTAGATTCAATTGAATACCAAAAATTAGTTCTGAATTTTTCAAATTTTATAAGTTATTAGTATAAATATAAAATTAGTACCTTAAATTTTGCCCAACTTTGACCATGGCACGTTTGTTACCTGAGAGCACTGTTGATATAATTTTCATATCATGCACACATAAGGATTTCATCTTTGTAGTTTAGAAAGCTAAAGAAATTGGCCAAATATTGTAGCTTATATTAATGTTTTTATGAGACCATGTCAGACCCAGGGTCAATCCAGCCACTCTTCAGTCACCTGTATGTTGACCTTGTTGACCTTTCATCAGATTATGCACGCTTTAGGCGTGGGGTACACTGGGGCAGCCAGGCAGCTAATGCCCAGCCACAGTTGATCCAGGTGTCCAACCCAACTCATCTAGATAATAAACAATAAGTTAATAATTCTTATTGGTTTTTAATAACAAATTAAAGAAAAATTAATAGAAAAGGAATTTGTTAGTTGATGAGTTACAGAAAATTAACTTGCAGTTACTGATAATGTAAGAATCTTGTATGGATGGATAGAATGTCAGTGTCAATGTTATTCCAAATAACACCATGCAGTCACCTATGGTATTTTTCAGTTCAATTTTTATGATAACAAAATAAATCATATTATTCATTACTAATCATTAGGGATCATATGAAGGAAATTAATGATAGACAAAGATGCAGTTGATAATATTAATCTAGATTGATTCCTACTGTGTCTAGAGTGTAGATTGATGTGAAAGTAGTCCAAAGTGAATATATTACATTTAATTATTTTAATATAAATAAAAGCCATAAAACCAGGTATTTATGATCATTATTTAAATTTGTGAATTTTGTATATTCTGGATTCTCAACATCATTGTTTGGCTAAAACTACTAGAGATGGTGCGAATGCTTTGCAAATGTATTTGAATACGAATATGAATATGTACTGCATATGTACTGCAAATTTTATTGCATAAGAATTGGAATTCAGGTACAAATGAAAGTATTTGAATACTAGTGCAGATACTTTTCATGAATGCATTCATGAATATATTCTATAATATTAATTTAATAATCATTTAAGTTATATTTTATTTTAAAAAATCATATGATTTTCTTATTATTTTGTTTTAAATAAAAATTATATTGGCACAATATTTGATATTAAATTTTAAGAAATAGTTTAACTCTTTTATAATATGTGCTGCTTATAAGTTATATGGCCAAGTCAAAATCTGTGACAATAGCACTCCATTTGTTAATAAAATAAATGAAATCAGTCCTTTTCCCTGTCTCCAAAGATACTATCAAAATCATACATAAGCTAAACACCAACAACTCATAATAAAGCTTATATTTATAACCACACAAAACCAGCATGTGCCTCATTCCCAAATCATATTTTTTATCATATATAACAGCTGAGCGCCGTGACCCATTGGTCCCTTGTTATTTGTAAGCTGTCATCAGCTGTTTATTCGCCATGAAACATTTTTAACCAAATTTTTTTTTGTTTTTCAGGAAAAGGGGCAGCAGTTCTTTTATGATATGGGTGATGGCCGGGAGAAGGAGGGGCGTAAACGAGGCCACGGTGATAAAGGAGGGGGACCAAATAAGCAGAGAAAATCAGGTAGGACCTGTCAAAGTAGAAACTGCTCCAACTAAATTTAACAAATGTTAGGGAGTTAGAAGTATATTTAAGAAGGCATTGTATTGTACATTCCTTTTTTGCCTTTATTTTCTAGAACCTGGTATTATGTTTTGCCATATAATTGGTAACTTGCTTTGTATTAATTAATACCCACTGTGAAAGAAATGTATGATATTAACCAGCTACATGAGCAAATATGGGGTCAGTTTTTAATTGAAATGGAGAATTGAATTGAAATTGAAGGGAAAATTGAATAAGTTGGAATTGCATTGAAAAAAAAATGAAAATGGAAAGAATTCAAACTAAGTTGAAGTTAACAGGTTAAGTTGAATTGATCTGAATTTATGAGCATTAGTTTCATTCCATACTGTATGTGATTGACAGGTTTATAAATGTCCTTATATGATAATAATTTAAAAAAAATAAACAAAAATTGTATTTAATTTAGCTTTACTCATGAGTATGACAAATTTGTGTAGGAAGTCAGTGGAAGCTCTTCATTTCGGAATGAAAAAAGGAAATTCATGAATGGTTTTACACATTGAAAAACTTTCGTGAGATGTATATGTCTGATATGATATATGTTTTAATTTATTAATCATGAATAATAAAAATACAAAAACATGTGGAGTAAGAACAGGTGGATACAGACCATCCAAGAGGAATCCTTTAAAAGCTGCCAACCAAGGCCAGCCATGGTAAAAAAATGAATGAGATCAGATAAGATTCAAGATAAAAATCATCTCAAGAAATGAAACATGACAGGGGTACATAGCCAATTCAGTGTTTTACCCTCCTTGGTTGGAACAGGGGACTGTGTTGTTGTGTATAAATGTTCATTGTATTCAAATGACATGCCCCAATGCACAGCTTCCTTATGTTGACAGGTCAGTTTGCTGGCCCTTGCTGGTTTTGCTTGGGGAGTCCTGAAGTAGACAAACACCTGGTCGTTGATGTTGCCACTCAGGTACAGTATAAACTTGTATCTGCCTCTGGTCCATTTGCAAAATTCATCTATCACCCAGTAAAATCAATATCCCAAAGTTCAATATACTGAAACAATTCTCATACACAGCCATTATCAACTTTATTGTTGTGAAAGTTTCATCCTTTTATGTCAACAGAGTTTATCAAACTAATTTAACTCAGTACTGCCAACAGGCATTGGACCTTAACTTTAAAAGAAATTAAAATTCCAAAATCTTATGAAAATAACACATAATTCACTATCATTTGAACGTGATAGCACAATGCCGAGGGCTCTGGACCTTTGACCAGAAGGTTTTGGTTTTATGTCCGGTGCTCACTGCCATCTGCCCTAAGTTGTTACCACGAGGGTGCACACTCCTTATAGTGCCTATTATGGCTGTTTGGGTGGTATTCTTCCAAGGGAGCCAAGAGAAACTATATGAAGGTAAACGGTCAATGTGTGAAGTCAGATGAGACTGATATCATTTGTGATATAAGATTATAACCCCCCCCCCTCCTCCCTTACCTTTATATGCTTATTTTCACCCTCATTCATTCATTAGACATTGCCCCTACAGGGTACAATGGTGACTGTTTAAAATCTTTATTTAAAGCCAGCTATTCACCTACTTTTTCTGTTGAATTTATCTGATTCTGGCCAACTCTGCTTACAAATTAATGAACTCTAGGTAATTCCTATTAAGAAAAGTTCATATAACAGAAAAATTGTGTGACCTAAGGTGGTTGGTTGCATATGTGCCAAAGTTGAAAGGTCACTAGGAGCAAAAGACCCTTGGCAAAACTCATAAACACATGGATATAAACAAAATGAACAGCCTTTGTATTGTAGGATTGGCATTTATTGGCTTGTATTAATAAAAAGTATAAGGGATTATCCTTAGTTAATAGATGTCAGATATCAGAACAGGCCCCTTTAGATTGAAACACGCATAATGTAGGAACAAGTTTTCAGCCTGTGTTGTGGTCATAAATGTATGTGATCGTGTTTATACAGTGGAACCTCTCCTAGTGGGTGCCTCTATAAAGTGGGCACCTCTATAAAGTGGGCACTTTCGGGCAGTCCCGTTTTTTCTTCTCTTTATTATGTTTAGCTAATATGGACACCTCTATATTCTGTTAAGTGGGCAGTTTTCCAGAGCTAATGTGGGCACTTCACGGATTTTCGAGGTTGAACTATCTCCTTACAGCAAACTTTGTAAGCCGTCTTTATAGCACTTTTAAAAGTATAAGATAATATCTTAATTTTTTTAATAACAATATACATAAATTTCAATTGTAACAATCAAAACTATTGAACCAAATTCAGAGGTGAACAAGTGAACATTGCATAATAATGATTATACTTAACTCAAGACTTAGCTTGGGATGCATGCATACAATTAGATTAATATGCCTGCACTGGCTCAAGTCAGAGATCACCCAAGACTAGATGCCCTTGTGCTAATTAATTAATATTTGTTTGTTTGGCTACCAAGAGTGGAAGGAAGCCCTGCTCATTCATCCAATTAATACTCTGTGATAAAGTGACACAGCTACATGTCCCTCCTGCCCATCACAGGTAGTCAGGTAGATGCCCACCAGACCAGGGCAATGTTTATTTAACAGTTGATACATAACGATTCATACTGTTGAAATGGTGTTCAGTCTGGACTCTCTAAAAGCAAATGCAAAGCTACAATGTGCACTTTGCTCCAAACAATCTACAGTCACAGACTTTTTCACCAAGAATAAGAATTGTGACAATTTAGAACATTCATTCAAAGTGTATCACACACTTTAAATGTTTGATGGATTTCCAGTGACTAGATTAACGTTTGTGTCTTACTTTTCTTGTCTACTTGATATAGAATGTTTTCTTAAGATGATAGTATTCAGATAAGTGACGCACTGTCTTTTCCTTTTTCACTTGTGTATTTTTTTATCAGAAAATCACTAGTTTTCAAAGAATATGTCATTAAGAATTATTACTTCCCATGGTAATGCTAAATACCGCATGCGGCTTTGCCATTTTGTGCTTATAAAATATAAAAAAATTAATTATAGACTTATTGACCATCTGCACACAGCTTTGTTTAATTGTGCTTTTTTTCGTACTTTTATGTAATAAAATACATATTTTCTGACAAATGTCTTGAAAATTAAAAATAAATTGTCACTGAAGAACTTGTTAGTAAATAAAGAGATATTACATGAAATAAGTTAATTTAGTACTCTTGAAAAATGAGTAATTATAGCAATATATCTTACTAGGGGGCAGCACTCATTACCTCCATATAGTGGGCACCTCTATAAAGTGGGCACTTTGGTCCAGTCCCAAGGGTGCCCACATTATAGAGGTTCGACTGTAATTACAGACATACCTGGCTATGGCTAAAGGAGGTTTAACACCTGATCACACCTTGATACTACCGATCGGTCACTACCAGTCAACAGTACAAGCTCCCCCAGATGTTGTCAAGGAGATAGAGCGGTATCCTTTGAAAATCATGTCAGCTTCACTACCCATGCTGTGCTGGTTGCTCAAGATAAGCTTCAGATTTATGTACAGTAGAGCGCGGTATTTCAGAATGCCGAATTTCTGAAAATTTGTATTTCCGAAAATTAAAATAGGGAACCGAAAATTTATTCGTATTTCCAAAATATATTTCAAGTATGAAAATACCTAAAATGAATATTTGTAATTAGGAGTCATAAGGCCAGCAGTCATGTGTTAAGCTCAGTGGTAACCCTAATTAATTAGTTCTGGGCCGATGCTGTCGCTGGGGAAAGGTGTGAACACGACAGCTAGCCCCACAACGCTCAGTCCCCTGTACCCCTAGCAAGCGACTTAGAGCACTTATGTGTTATCAACCACATCTCGTTTGTACTCGAACAAGCATAGTTCGTCGGCTTGAGACAGGATGTCAGGCCAAATAACTGAGCAGTTTACTCGCATCAGCATTGGTGAGGTATAATTCATTAAACGCTTGTGCTAGAGCAGCTTTTATAAGACCCCGGTCTTCAATAACGTAGATCAAAAAGAAACACCGTGTTCCTTGGCGATGTCATTTGACCTTTCCCTAAAGTGAATTTGATGTAAAAAAAGGAGAACGCACGTATCCTTAAAGCCGGTTAGACTGATCTTTGCCAATTACGCTCAGCAATAATCCAATATCTTTTATATGTCCCGGTTGTCAATTACGAAGATCGAAAATACACCGTGTTCCTTGGGTAGAATGGCATTAAGTTAATCATTAACTGTCCTACAAACTTGCTGCTAGCCCCTTGTCCGCATTTCCGAATGTTCGAATTTACGAACAAAAAGCTTGTCCCCCAACGCTTTCGGAAAAACGGTGCTCTACTGTAGTTAAAGATAAGTTAAATGTATATTTAACGTCTTACCTTTCATTTGTCCATAATAAAATCAAGTCCTTTATGAGGTAATTTTGAAAATTTTTGCCATTTAGCTTTTTTATTTGTGGCTAACACATGAGCATGAAAGCATTTTGAGGCTTTATTATGTCTCCCCTCCCATAGGGGGAGACATGCATTGTATGGTCTGTCATGGTTGTCGTCCTTAGTCATCCATGTCTGTGTCATTTCTTGTGAATAAGATAACTTATGAAATTTAAACTGTTTCTGGCAAATGGACGAGTTTGAAAACCAGTGACCTTGACATTCATATCAAGTTCAATTTGACCGAAATAGAATTGTTTTAACCTCATGCATAACTTTTGAAGGTATACTTTTTTCCTCAAATCTGAAACACCAGTTGATTCAACCAGTTTCTTTGACATGTTTGAAAATTGGCGACCTCTTCAAGGTCAAATTAGCAGGAATAGAAATTATTTGTGAATGCTGTGACTTTTGAAGTAGTCCTTATTTGTTTCCTCATATTTGGGAAAAGGAGGCCCATCGTGAGTGCAGACATAAATCTGTTTTTGCATTGCAAAAACAACCTCATTCTAGTTTTCAGTGAATGGTCATATATTGTTATTCTTTATTCCTTAATGAGACTCCCAGATATAAATCATCTTTAAGAAAATGCATGAAAAGTCATGGCAAAGCTGTTGTGTTTTATGAAAGAAACTACAAAACTGCTCATTTACAAATACAGGTTGGTGCAATTTCATTATCTTTAATTTGAATTAATAGTAAAGAAACTATTTTTGGTCTGTTTACAGGACTATATCAATATGCAGTATTTAATTTTAACTTTAAAATGTATACAGACGAAGCCGCTTAATTGCAAGAGGCTTTTGTCAAGCAAATTAGTTGCAATTAACCGAAGTTGCATTTAGGCGAAGTTCACCGTCTAGCATGGGTAAGGGTAGGCCAAATGATCGATTGGACCGCTGAATATCTAATTAATTTAGCATGTTTTGTAACACTATTCCTATTGTAATAAAGAATAAAAACACCAGTATAAGATAATTTTCTAGGATGTTTGTTTCCCTCTGAGCGATTATTCAAGAAATCTATGACTGGGACACGGCATACTTCTTTGAAATGTGGACTTGTGGACCCCTTTGGTCTTTCATCTTGATAACTTCATACTTGTCAACCAAGGAGAGATCATTGTGTTTGCGCTTGCCACTCATGATTGAATTGTGACATGATTCTATATTTGCTGGGCTTTTATAGATGAGATGATTTAACAAGACATAACGAAAATAAGGGGTTAACAATGTAAGTTTATATAAGAGCCTTTGACAATTCCATTATGAGTATCATCAAAGGAACAAACCATGGGACAGCTAGCACACAAAGTTTGTTTGTCAAACAAACTCAAGCTAATTAAGAGTTGCTCTCGTGATCAAGGTGTTTAATATGTGTGACATATTTTTAACCTACCATTGTAACCCACTTCAAAGAGATGTGTGCTGTGAATTTATTGAACTGCATCACAGAGCATAGGGAAATTAAGGTCCTTTGTACACCTGTGCACCTGCAGTTATCACAGTGGCTACTTTTGAAGTTCCGGTCTATGATCATTATTGGGATAACACAAACACAACTCACCGACTCATTGAAGTACTTGCATTTAATGTGAGTTTTCTACCTTCCTGCCCATATTTTCTGTTGCGATAATCGGAAGTTTGCGATAATGAGGCTTCCGATTATGCGGAGCATTTTTAATGATAACATATAGGAAATGGTTTTTGTTTTCAGAATTTCTTGCAAATAAGCAGCATTTTCTGTTAACCGACTTGCAAATAAGTGGCGTCGTCTGTATTAACTTTAAAATGATATGGGTAAAATTTTCATATTACTGCTCTGACAGTATGGTGGTCTGGGCAGTATATTTTGGATATTAAGATCTTGTAATAGGAGTTTTAACTGGTCTCATCAAAGATATTTGCTGTAAACTCAAAATAATTGCTGTTACCTATGTAATATTAAAAAAACCAATAAACATGTATTGAGAACCTGAAATCAGGGAGCCTTTAGACTGTAAACATGTTTTTCCATATAACTAACAGAACTAATGTGGAGCAATAATTTGATTGAACAGACCTTTTAATCATTGCTGTGTTTATGAAGCTAGTATATCCATATACTAGCAACTGCTACTACTTGAATATTAAATACCATCATGATTGACCACTTAAAATTTACTAAGAATTCACAAAAAATATTTTCATGTTGGTTTCTGTTGTATGCATTTATTCACATTCATTTTCAGTTCAAAATAAATTTGTCAGTACATGAGGTAATGTGTTATTTATATTTATCATTATAAACATTATCTTTACTATTTATTTATTTTGTTGCCATGGCAACCAGGTTGTTCCAGTGCCAGAAGATCTGGCTGATGAGGTGAAGGAGACATTCATCGGCTGTGGATTGAGCCAGGACATCAGTCTACAGGAGATCCCTAAACACACAGACCTCAAACAGGTGCCCCATCATGCTTGTTTAATGAGTACATCACTAAATATACAGTAGAAACAACCAATCAAGGAAACTGGCAGGGCTATGTATTATCCCTGTAATAGAGGTGTCTGTATTAGAGAGAAAAGGCAAAAGTTAAAGTCTACTTTCAGAGGACCTTGTGCCAGTTATGGAGAAGTGTCCATATTAAAATGTGTCTGTAAAGACTAAAGAGAGATTTCTGTGGATATCGGACCAAATATCAAATATTGTTCACAAAGTACACTATATCATATATTTCTAAGATACTTTAGTTTTATATCATTAACTCTTTGATGCCTTATTTTGTTTCATCCTGCTGAACACTTTAACATATTTATTCTTATTTTGTTTAAAGATCTGTTATGTGAATTTTTATCATCACTCATAAAATAGTTCAAAGGTGTGTATAAATTGTCAGAAAATTATCTAAAGCACAACTGTACTGCTGCATATATATATTAAGAGTTTCTTCTGTGATTGACAAATCTTTTGCAGCATTACCTTGAGCTTGTACGAACCAGCAATATTTTGACACATGAAATTACTTTTTTTGTCTTTTATAGGTTGTCCCAGAAGGTGCCCCTTACTTCTATGTTGAGCTTCCATCTGGGGACAAGTTATTATTCAGAATTTCAAAAGGATTTCCAATAAATTTTGGCAGGTATGTAAGAAGGAAACTGCTGAACAGATAAATTTCACATGAATGTACTTTCTAGAATCTAAATGGAGAATCCCAGATTCATGAAATGACATGCAAATTAAATATAAATGCTGTGTCTTTGCATGGTCTTGTACACTATAATTTAGCTTTTGTCACAATTACTTATTGACATACTTGTTTCAGAGAGTATTATTGTATCCCCAGACAAAGTCGGCATACTATAGTTCCGCGACGGTCCTGCCGCTACTGATGATCTTTTTCAAACTTTACACTTGTATAGATATTGGTAGGAGGACGTAGCCTTTTTAAAATGGGGTCATGACCTTTGCTAGGAGAGTGACCTTGACCTTGAATAGGTCCATTTTTGCTGAAAATAACACAAATTCTTAGATATCTAAAGAAAGCTTGCGTGGATTGGTCCAAAAATCCAGTTGACGGAAGAGCTTAGATAGCCTTGTGATATGCCGGAAACTGGTGGTGCCACCTATTATCCTTTTCTTGATTTTAAGCCTTTTTATACCCCCATTATTGCCACTTGACAGTACTGTGAGCATTATAAGTCAAAAACTAATCGACAGATTTCTTTCATATTATGAACATGTAGAGAAATGGGTTATGGGATGAGGTCTAATCAAATAAGGGTCATGACCTTAACCATGAGAGTGGCCTTGACCTTTAATATTTCCATATTTGGTGAGATTCACACACCTCTTATGATATCTCCAGTGTTGATAGCCATATGGATATCATGCTTGACTTATGTATGGCCCACCACTAAAGTAAGAACCCTATAGATTCTAGGGTCATGAGGTCAAAGGTCAAGGTCACTGGACTCACATCTTTAAAGATATTGTGAATGCATTTTAAGTCAGACTTTTCATCCCAGATCTTCCATCTTGAACATATAGCTCAATTGCCAATAGTGGATGATCCATATCAATTTTGGGGTCACAAGGCCACATAGGTCAAGGCCACAGGAGCTATCTGTCAAAAAATTAGTTTCCGGATGATAATTCCAGCTTTTTTTGATGAATGGATTTTAAACTTGACTTTTATATGTCCCATAAAAAAAGCAAGATCCAAATTGATTTTGGGGTCAAAGGTCAAGGTCACAGGACACATCTTTAAAAAGATTGTTGATGCATTTTCAGCCAAACTATTCATCTCAGACCTTTGATCTTTCACATCTAGTTCACCTGCCAATAGAGGAAGATGCTTATCCATTTTGAGGTCACAAGGTCAAAGGTGAAGGTCACAGCGGCCATCTGTCAAAAAATTCATTTCCTGATGATAACTTCAACTTGGGTTGATATTTGAAATTTTTTTTTTCCTGTATGTTTTGTTCATTTATAGCTGGGTATAGAGAAATGTATGTATAGATACATACATATATTCTACATTCAGACTAACTTAATGTTGTTTGCCTTGTGTGTATTTTGCTGTATACTTTTTATGTATTGTTCTTTTGTCAATAAATATTTAAAAAAAAAAAAAGATTGTGGATGCATTTTCAGCCAAACTTTTCATCTCAGACCTTTAATCATGCACATATAGTTCACCTGACGATAGAGGAAGACCCCTATCCATTTTTAGGTCACAAGTTCAAAGGTGAAGGTCACAGGAACCTATTATATGTCTGGGGATACTAAGGCATCTTCAATGCCAGAAATTTCTAGTTTTAAATATTTTATTACACATTCTAAAAGGACATACAGTTTCAATATGCTTTTATGTATTACTGTCATTTTGGGAAGAGCAGCAACATGAAATATGTTGCCTTCAACTATTGTGTCATATATTTAATTTACAGTAAAATAATAACTGATAAGAAAAAAGTGATAGATTCCAAATATTATAACATCAGTAGCTCTCCTTTTTATGAAATAAAAGCACATGGAAATTGCTGTCTTTTTGGTACATTACTATGGGACACATTAAATAACTAGAATAGCACTTTGTACCTTTGTCACAAACCATTGTGAAAGTTCCAGTTTCTGCAAAAAGCCATTATAATTTTGGTCATTTATATCATGATTCTCATTCAGCCTTGCCAATGTGTCATAACCCATTGCAATAATATTTTGAATATAGGCAGTATCTCTTACAGGTTTGGCAATATCTGCCTGTGTTTCACTCTTGTATGATTGCACTTTTTGGGGATTCCTCGATGTAATGACCCAGCAACGGGGTTGATTACACACCCGGGACCTGCAGGTGCAGTAGTCACTGGGTCCGGTTAATGCCAGGATATAAAAATGAGAGGAAGCCTGTGTTTCTGCTCTGTCACACAGTCCAGAACTGGAATGGAATTCTGCATATAATCATACTTACTTAAACTGGCATAGTAAAATGTTACCTCCAATAAAAGAAGGATGATTATAAAATATAAAAACTTCATCAATATCTGTAAAAAATTACACCAACTTTTCTATAGCAAACACATTGCTACTTTCTGTTACTTTATCATTTTATCAAACAGGGCCCTTTTTAACCTGTCTGTCAGAACTGTATACCTGTAATATTTGTAGGGAGGCCCTTGCTCATGATTCTCTTCTTGATCTGCCTGACCGTGTTGACTGGAGGAACTGTAAGACCACAAAGGAAGAGGAGTCGGAAATCACAGCCACTTTCAGGAAAATCTTCGAGCCATTCAGCCCATCATCATGATAAATCCTCTTGAGAACACTGCGGTGTTCAGGAAATTTTTTGAGTCATCCAACCTGTTATGGTGATAAACCTCTAGAGAGGTGACATGAACATCTGCCCTCCACTGAAGGGCATTCATGTCCCTTGAGTTGTAGTCCTGAACTTATCTGTATTGGAGTTCAGAATCTGGAAATTACCAGTGAACTGCTGAATGATTTTGATGTTTAAAAGTGTGGAATGATCTTGCATTTATAGAACAAAATCTGCAACAGTGCACAAGTTGTATGATACAAAACTTCAGCAGATTTAATTGCTAGATTGTTAGCTATATTGTTAGATATAATAACACAGTAAATGAACTTGTTGATGAGTTAACTGTTAAATTTTAAACTGGCATACAGAAAAATTATTATCTGCATTTTAAAGACAGTGCAGCTTTAGTACAACTTATCGAGAGACATAGGTCATGATATTCAATTTGGAATTATTATTTCAAAAGCATTTTAACAACCCAAACATATTATTTTAAGCTTAAACAGTCAATTTTATGGTGTACACAGGTTTTAATTTTGCATGGTGCATTCTTACTGTATTACAACAAACAGTACTTATTACTAGAATGCTGGGTACAAAGTTACAATTTTGAAACTTTTATTTGTGTAAATGTGCATAACATTTTTAAATATTGTAAATAGGTGTAAATTCATCAATTTTTACAGTTTTATCCATCAGGGCACTGCTGAAGGGTTTTTACAATATATTAAAATAACTCTTAATGCAGCAAGAGAATAGATGTGCTGATGCATGTACATGTATAGATGTGCTGATGCATGTACATGTATATAGTTACAATTGAGGATATACTGAAAGGACAGGTCACCTTGACTGACATCCTAGATATCAGTTTTCTGCCAGAAGTCTCTTCCACTCTGTTACTTCCTCTCTCATCCAATTTCAGCTTATATTTTCTAGTGAATGAGCATGCGTAATTTTGCAAACACGATGTGCTGCCTTTCAGAATTGTGAGGCTCAGAAACTGTCTATACTTATGCCTAGCAACTGAAGGTATTAAAGCCAAGATATTGGCAAACAGCATAATTTTAGCTAATTTTGATGAAATTTTCTTAGAGCTGCAAAGAGGAAAGCATAACTGAACCAGGTTCAGTAAACAAACTATCAGTATTTTTTCACTGTTGAGTATCTGTGTGGATTTGATGAGAAAATAGTGATCAGGATAAAAAAAAGAGCTCTTCATGTGTAACAGAGGTGTAGGTAGACCTAGGATAGATAGAATTTATATTATACATAGGCATCCTGTCTATCCCCAGGCAATGCATGATAGTTTTATGTAGCCAGATTCTGAGCTCAGGGATTACCAGCTCTGCAGTTCATTATTTTATAACCTTTGACCTTTTACACCTGAAGGGCAGCTTATGTAGTCTTTAATCCTGATCAGAAGACAGCGATATTCTTCAATTTATTCCTTAATATATTATACCATTGATCCACTAATCATATTTTGTATTTGATCATGGTTTTAGTGGGAGTGGTCACACATTGAATATTGGTGCAGGTTTTTATAAGTTTACTAAAAAAAATGTTAGGTAAACTGAATATCTCAGGGTGAGAACCTCAGTCTCAGCAATAGTTTACCTTTTAAAGATTAACTCTGTTACTTCTGTCATGTGCTATAGCAATCTTAGACCAGTGCAGCAGATTTTAAGATGGCAGCCCAGGGAACCTGCAAAATGTACTTACCCAGCACACTAGCACACATCAGTTTAATGCTGTACGTTTTATATATGAAAACAAAGTTTTTAATATTGGCATTATCTTGATGATTCATGGGCAGATAAAACTATTTTTAAAGTGGAACCAATCTATCCGTAGAACCAGAATTTCATATTCTTATCACCTGGTTTCATTTTATAATTTTAATAAATTAGGCATTGTAAATATTTTTATGAGATTATTGGGAAAAGGTTTTTCCACGTAACCCCCTTCCATTGGTCAGTTCCTGTTAATCTTATGCTTTCACTAAACCATGGAACATCAAATATTTTCTTTGCAGATCATTATGTCCACAGTGAATTCTGCCAAGAAGACAGACATCCATTTCCTGGAAAATTCATTTTAAGAATAAGTGTATTAATCTGACAATCCACACTGGTGACTTTACTTTCTGTATTTGTATTTTCTGATACTGTCATACTTATTGTTGATCACTGTACAGGATGGCATTATTGCAAAAATGTTGCAATTTTAATAAATAAAGTATTTTTAAACGTGAATGTTTGTGTTCTGACAAATATTGAAGAGGTGAAGCGGCCAAACATATCCACACAACAGTGATTATACAAATTCCAACAACATTTAAATGCAAAGTTCACAACTTTCCTCTGGCCATATAAGGTATAGGGAACTTACTTCCTGTGAAAGCACTCTGTAAAAAATACATATAAACCTTGCTCGGGATATACATGCCAGAATGTTTTCTGGCCATTGCTAAGAGGTCAGTTGGGGATGGGGTTAAATGAACCATGGACCAAAAGGCAAAGCTTAACTATTAATGTACCTTTGCTTGGCAGTAAAGTATTTGGTCCAATTCAATAATTGTACACTCTATATTTTGAATCTTAGAATCCTTGAAATAAATTTTTTATTTTCAAAATATTTCATTTCCATTATATTTACAAACTTCTGCAGAATTTTTTCCAAATCCTGCTTCCCCTGAGTGTTGAAAGTCCACTCCATGAATTTCAAGTCTGTCATGACAAAGTTTCCCCAGTGCCACGTTGGAAAATTAAAAGGGGACTTCCAAACAGTTAATGAGATGTCAAACTTTATCATTATTCGTTTACTGTCATACATATGTCTTCATCACCATTCAATGAACATAGCATGCCAACCATTGACCATCATTAAGAAAAGGAGAAACCTTCGATGAATTTTTATTTACATTTTTATTACATGCAACTTACTCATATGAAAACAACCCAACATAAGTCCTGATCTTGCTCAAATAACCATTATTGTTGCCTTAATCTTAGGTGTGGATATGCACCAGAAAGATTCTATGTGATTGTTTACAACTTGAAATACATGAAGGATTAACAGTTCACATAACATAATTTAACTGAAATAACTCCCAAAATCTGGCGTCCATTTATTCAGTCTTAGTTTGAAATATTCCTTTATCATATTTTTTATTACTGATAACTGGTATTGCTTGGGTTGTTCATGAATGGCTGTTATATGTTTGCACATACAGATGATTTGTATTTCTCCTTATGATACATGCCTGTACAATAATAACATATTTGTCTTTATGAAGCCCATTTGCTCGGCTGGGGGAGTCTTTTTGCCTCCATTACACTTTCCATGTCATAGAATGTCATCTCATTGTGACCATAATATTCTGTTGTTTTGTAAGAAGTGTTGTCCAAATTTTCTGCGGAAACCAAATATTCTGCAGAAACAGGTTCCTCTGCTTTCTTAGGGGCTGGTTCTGAAGGTTTCTCTGTTCCTGGAAATTAAAAAATAAATAAACAAATATATACACATATAATGAAATACATTTCCAAAAATCAAACTTCTATTACAGACACTTGAAGTGTTGATGAATGACAAAAAACAAGGTTTGATTAGTCTGAACCTGCAACAGAGGACTTGTCTCCAAAAGACAGAACTAAGAAGCTATGTGGTCCTTGTTAAGTGTAACTTGTACCAATTATTATACATTTCAATCAATATTAGGTCCTGATGTCTAAAAAATCATGAACTTGAATCCAAATATTTCTGTCAAAAGGTTAGAATATCATTGCATGGCTTACTCTTGACTATCTATATCCTGGGGCAATGTTATTATTTAATTAATCAAGTGCTATTTAAAACTTTCTTTACCTGTTGATGAGCTGGCTGGTGCTGCTTTATCACAGAAACTTCGTGCCACTGCCAGCCGACTCACAGATGATTTCTGAATAAAGAATAAACCAGAATAAATCACCAGCAATACTAAAGATATCATTATCAAACAGTTGGTACTCAGAAAGTTTTTTTTAATCTGTGGCACTGGTACACAGTTAAGAAGAATGCTTGTGTTATTGTATATATGACACTGTATGATTTAATTGTGCACATTCAGTTCCATTGGCTCAGCTGACTATAAGTCATCTGAGCTTTAGTCATGGTCCTTGTCCATCGTCTGGCCATCCTTCTGGATGATAACAGGTTCATTTTAAACCGTTAGACCTAGGAATCCAAAATTCAACATGGAGTTAGAGGTCCCCAAGTTCTCTTACCAAACCTGAAACTGTGTCACTGAGACTTTGTTCCCCTCAAGAAATGAAGGAAAAACCTCTGTTTTTAAGTAAAAACCAATTGTGACAATCAAAACTGCCCCCTATAAAAACCACTGTTGTTAACCTATTCATATTTATCATAACCATTCCTGCACATATTTCCTATGTACATGCTGGAAATTAGCTCAATATTGTGTATTTCTTTTAGTTGTGAGCCCAAACAATGCACTTAGTCAAAAATCAGGAAATATATTTACTCACTGAACAAGATAATTGGTAAAGCTAGACCGCTTATTTCAAGCATACATCTATATTTGACTAAGTTTTAGTTGTATAATAGAAATTATATAATAATATGTATTTTTTTTAAGTTATTAGCATAATTGTAAAATTATTACTTTAAATGTTGCCCGACTTTAACTATGGCATATTTTTTTCCTGTATGTACATTCGCTTTAATTTTCACATGATGGACTAATAAAATCATAAATTTGAAAGGAACTGGTTAAATTGAAAAAGGGTAGCTTTTATTCAAGTTTTCATACATCATGTCAAATATTGATTACATTAAGTCAACCCAGTCCAGTGGTCTGCAGTAAGAGATGCAGCCTCACCTGTTATGTAAAGGCTTCACTCAAGTCATTTTTCTTGACTCAACTTAACTATGCCCCCCCCCCCCCCCCCCCCAGCCGACAGGATGCATAAACTAGATGAATGATAATTTTCTATACTTAATTCATTCTTATTCTAGTCTTTAGCTACATTTTGGTTTTGTATTGTATCAGAAGGGGTTGCAATGATTAAAGTGCACATTTAATTGTGTCCTCAAGGTGATGTATTGCTATAAAAATCTGCATGTTCATGACATGAGGAACTGATTACTTCAGAAGAGTAAAAACTTTGGGTTCTATTTTAAACATGTGTGATATTGAATATTAATTTCAGTATAACATTTTTAGTTCAGATAGTATTTAGCATAATGATATTGTTTCCCCCTCACCCAACAGTGTGTACATACCTGAACTGAAAAGGGTATTATTTAGCAAAATTACCGAATCTTTTATTTAGTTAATAAAGTAAGGCATGTACTGAAAACTCCAATGTACAAAACTTTTTTCTTTAATAACGATTCAATGAATACCGGTAATCTTAAAGATGCCATGTTGTGGCATTGTGTTTTATAAATAATATTTTCTTTTAAAAAATCTTTTAAATTCAGTTTTAAACATTTTGTTATTTAAAAAATAATGAAATATATGTATGCATAATTTGACATGTACAATTTAATTTTTTACATTTTATTTCAGTTAATAAATAAAATGTGTATTTTTACACAACAGCTTATCCCTTCTTTCTTCCTTATTCTATAAATAACAGGGTTTGATAAATTCCCAGTGGGTATTATACAATTTTTTTAATCATGAGAGGCTTCTACATCTTTGAGGTACCAGTTCATGAAAGTGCACACGACACACATGTGCACAATATTTGTCTTGCATTCATATATTTAGTATTTAATTACCGGTTTCACCAAACAGCAGGGCCAATTCCTCTAATTTTCAAATTCTAATATATAAAAAACTGAAATAAGTACATTTTGCATTTGCTAAAATTTTAGTTCAGCTGAGCACTGTGACCCATGTTTATATTTCACACTTGAATATTCTTGATGTACCAAACATTTTATTAATTTTAATATATATTTTTTTCCCACAAAATTATCTCTGCAATGATATACGCTGAATATCTGAGCATAATTATTTCCTAACTTAATAACATAATGTAGTACATATATACCTATAAATTTAATAAGAACTTGTATTATTAATGTTCAATCATTGCTGCTCCCCCCCCCCCCCAATGTACCAAACTATTTTTGTGGTAGTGACATATGCACATATTTTGCTCTCAACGAGTTGTATGGGGTCTCATTATCACGCAATATTTTAATTATTTAATTTTTTAAACAGAAAAAATATTTATTAAACAGAAAACTAAATTGTTTTTAATTAAATATTGTCGGTATAAAAATTAGTTCCACATTATGTCAGGCTGGTGTCATTTACTGGGCTTTGAACACTTATTTTAAATTAGCATTTTTCATATTATCTGTACGCCTGTCCTTGAGGCTTGACAACTGTCAAACTTGACATCTGTCAAGCTCTAACCACCACTTGCGACATCTGACGACAAATGCACGCGATAATTGAGGAACATCGGTCTGTTTCGCGCGTTTAGGATCTTTTCCTGGCTGGTCTTTGTGTAAAAAATGCCACCCAGCTAAGCCATATGAATATGCTGTCTACGTGAATTTTACGGAACTATTTTGCAAATGCGATGAACGTATACGTACTGTGAAATGTTGAAGAAACCGTGTACCACTCAAGGTCGCCATGGTCGTCGCTAGATGGCGATAGTCACGCGCAGCCTTGACCTTGGGAGAGAACTGCTTCCGGTCAGCCTCTTTTTCAACAAGCCGAAAGCATGGCAGACCAGGTATACTTCATGATACTGAAACAAATGTTCCCATCAATTAATATGAGCTCCTTCCTACCCATGAACACTTATATTAAAAATTACAAAGTTCGAACAACAAAATACACGTCATAAGTGGTCTGAGAACTCGGAATTGACACGATTTAAGCCATGCATTGTCCACCATAATACTACATTACTAGGCCCCCATTATCAGTATCACGTTGCCAAATGATGGCTGATTTGGGTTGACTTCAAAGATTGTGGATAGTCTTTGTGAGGCCTGTTATAACTATGTGAAATAGGTATGTATGCTTGATCCTGGCCTTGGCACATACAGACCAAGTTGTGAGCTTTCTTGGGTCAAGTGGATACGAGAAACCTTATGGTTCACAACCTGAAATATCAGAAATTAATATTATAATTACAACTTACTTCCACTTCTGTTTTCAAAGATTTTACGTCAGTCAGTATGATTAAGTTGTAATTTTGCAAAAGAAGTAGAAATAATCCACAAATGTCATAACTATAGACATAAGACAGCAGGGTTTCCGCGACCCTAAAATTTAGGCCGGTAAACGGACTCTTTCCCCCGCGAGGGTCATTAAAAATTCCCCCAGCCAAAGAGGCTGAGAGAGCTTAATAATAACTCAAGCACGAGTGTCGTGCTGTCTTCATCATCTTCAAACTATGTATCAGATTTGCGCGCCCCTGTCGCCTGTTCGGTGCCACTCAGTCACTGTCCTGACAATGTCTGAAAAACTTTGAAAAGAATAGATCAGTAAAAAGATTCCTTATACATGTACAACATCTGCGCAAATAGTTTTTATGCTGTCTCGCCGATGTCGGACGTACGATGTCGGCCCTGAACATGCGCTACCGGCCAAAGGTGTGATATTATAATTAATCGTTCGACAACCGTACATTCAGTCTCTGTAGTCAGTAAAAATGATAATCCTATCGATAATGGAAATTAAATTTGTGTTTTATTTGGTTGTGATGATATATTTTTCAAAATTTGAAGAAGGTGAATCATTTTCATCATGCAGTCGCTGTGGACATCGCTGCTTTGACATATTAACATACCGCGAGCCTTGCAGCGAGGTCACAATGCAAAGGGCTTTTGTCTTGACTTTACCGAACAAATTTCAAAAGGCCGGAGCGTAGTAAATGCGCTGTTCTATGTGCGAATATTCATGAGGGAATTCCCTATTGAAATAAAAACTTGTGGCAAATGCAGCCAATAGCGTCCGAGGAAGTTCTGAATAATTCAACTGAATGTCACACGTGCAGAAACAGGTTATGCTGGTCAATGATTGGGCCGTCTCAGACACGATCGCAATGAGGAATTTCGCAGAATCAAATGTTGGGCCTATAACAAGTAGGCCTAACACACTAAATTTCAAGGATATTGCACGAATTTTAAGTAAAAGCATGCGACAGCAATATATATTTTTTTGTCATTTAACTTTGAGAAAAACAGCCGGCCGTTGAATGCGTTGCAGCAGCCGACAAAACGCCGGCTGTAGTGCGGGCCCATCGTGAACACCCGGTCAGCGGAGATCACGCGGTAAGCACCAGGCGCGGGTAATCTGGGAGCGCGGGAAACCGTTAGTCCCTGGAGGGGTATGTTAAATTGGTCAATAGCTTGGGGATACACAGGAAGCGTGCACGATATAATAAAAACAAACAATGTGGACATCGCTTGGGCAGAACAGGCCCTATATTTATTATATTTATCTTCGTCAATTCGGTTTGCGCAAGTTTCCAAAACAGATGTTTAGGCGAATCCTTTCCAAGGAATAGTTAAGTAAAAGGCCAGTTTGTGGGCCCACATATGTCAGGGAGACACGACTTGTAGTTGTACGTGCATGCTGCATCACATGAAGGCCTAACGAATATTTTACTGTTTTACTGGTATATTTTTACGCCTTCCATGGGCGTGGTACTAAGCTGAAAAAGAACATCAGAAACGTTTTCAACCTTGATTTTGTAAAATTTCCACACCGTGGGAGGGGGGAACCCCCTCCAACACCCTCCCCCCCTGGGGGCTTCGCCCCCACGCTAGGTTCACTCCCTGTCACAAAGTAAAAACGGACACACTTTTTCAACCCTGGCGGAAACCCTGGACAGTAAACAGATTTAGTTGTGAACAAATTTTAATGTAATATTCTGTCTTTCACTTCTTCAGACCGAGAGGGCGTTTCAAAAGCAACCCACAATCTTCTTGAACAAGAAGCGTGCCCTCCTGAGTGGCAAGGCCAAAACCCTCCGCTACACTCGTAATGTAGGCTTGGGCTTCAAGACTCCCCGTGAGGTAAGTTAGTGATATTTCAGTCGACTCCGATCATTATTTCAATCTCTAAAACAAAAAGGTTACCTTGATGTCAGTGGCTCAGGATGGCAAAATTTTTCATTGGTAAGTCATTGGTTTTTAACGACAGATGAACTAGGATATATTAAAAACAGACCTGTTTGATCAATCATCATGAAAAGAAATTTTGATATTTGACTATGTTTTGAAAATGTTTAAACTTCACTTTGTGAGTAGAAGATAACCATTAAACACATGGTTTAATTTGTTTACCCCAAAAAAATGAACTGTTTGAAATTGTTTGTTCTACAGTCTTGGTAATTGAGAGGAAGTATATTGACATACACAATGTGGCTATATTTAAGGAATGCTTTGTGACAAATGGGTTTAAGAACTTATCAAACATTTGATCTAAAATTGTTGATATTAATATTCTGTGATTTAAAAAAATAAAAATGAGGATGAGTGGTGTTTCATTTTTAGGCCATTGTGGGCAACTACATTGACAAGAAGTGCCCATTCACTGGAAATGTGAGCATCCGTGGCCGCATCCTGTCAGGGACCGTACTGAAGATGAAGATGCAGCGTACCATCGTTATCCGCCGGGATTACCTTCACTACGTGCGCAAATACAACAGATTTGAGAAGAGACACAAGAACATCTCTGCTCACTTGAGTCCATGCTTTAGGTAAAACATCAACTGTTCAAGGGTTTTAATCATCTGGTTTTAATACTGGTACTTGGATGTCAGAGTAGAAATTGATATTGATAGATAAGTGTTCATGTAACTTATTTGGATAATGTCTTCATGTAAAGTTCAGTGCTTTGTATATTTTCAGTCAGTTATCAGTTGTTTGAGAATTTATTTGCTGTGCACTCAATACCGACATTGGCCTGGGAGTCTTTTAGTTTATACACTAATATTCCTGAAGATGGTGAAAACTGGTTACCAGGCTGAGCTTTAGATAAGATAATACAAGCTGAAATACCATTGTATCAGTCATGTAGTACTTGCCCATGTTGAGCTTAATGTGTGAAATTTGTCATTTACAGCAGACACTGTCAGGTAAAGTTATACCTCAACATTGGTAGCTGTACTGATTAAATGGTTAAATAGACTGCAATCTGTGCAAAGAAAAGTTCAGTATAGCATATCCATATTGTCAGCTAGCTCAGTTGATAATGTTGACTACAAATGAAGGTTTTAACAACAAAATTTGAGGACATTTCAGTGATGTATGTGTTACAAGTGAAGGAGGTGGATATGAGCTCTGCAGAATGGTGGAGATGTGTTTCATCTAAGTGCAATATATATTATCAAATTAATATCTGACAAATCATGAAATCCCCCATATCTTTAAAAAAAGGAGACCCATATTTAGTTTGTGCTTCTTTTTTAGGGATGTGTCAATTGGTGATGTGGTGACAGTAGGAGAGTGCCGCCCACTCAGCAAAACCGTCAGGTTTAACGTGATCAAGGTGACCAGAGGCTCTGGTGGCAAGAAGGGATTCTCCAAGTTTTAAGTGTACAATGTTGCATCAATAAAACATGTCCATAGTGGATCATTGCTTACTTTGTTTCTTTTAGAATATTTGAGGTATGAACATGTCTGTTGCTTGCATTATAAATGAAACTCTTAAATTTTTTTTAACTTTCTGATTTGTCCCATGCAGAAGAATAGTCCTATCCCCTGTTACAGGTTTATAAATCCCCTGAATGCATCATTCTTTAATTTGTTTGAACACAGTATTATCTCAGAATGCTGCTTCAAACCATGTTCTGTCGTCCCCCTTGCTAGTTGCTATCCAGGTCATCCCAAAATGTCAGTGTTTTTAGCAAGTGATGAAACATTACAATACAATCATGTTACTCCTATGTATTTTAAGATTTGAAATATTAAAAAATTACGTTATAGACAGTCTCAAAGTGACAGTTTACAGCATAGTAAGTGGGTTGGGGTAGAGTGTCCGCACAAATGGAGGGGAAAGGTGAAATAACAGAAATGTAGATGCTGCTACCAGTGTTCTGTACAAGAATTCTCCTAGCTGCAGCCCTGTACACACATTTTGGGTTGAGTTTATACCTTGTTAAAGCTTTTTGTGCTCAGATCATGATTTCAGCAAATATGTTGAGGACGTGAAACGACCAATATATATTGCACAGTAAAAGTAGTTTGCTTTGTTTCACTGGGGGATAACTAAACATATTAACACTCTCAAGAAAAAACTTACTCTCCATCAGCTTTTGTTTATAACCTGGAAATGCATGATGGAAAGGTTAATGTCATGTCATTTGGACCTATGAAGGAACTAGTAGTAGTTCCAACGACCTATCTTATTGTATCCCCAGACAAAGTCGGGGGGGGGGATACTATGTTTTCATACTGGCGTGGCGGTCACCACCGCTGCATATAAATCTTGTTGGCGCGATAACCGTAAAAATATTTCACTGAACTTTAACAAACTTGGTATATGTATAGATATGGGTAAGAGGACGAAGCCTATTTAAAATGAGGTCATGACCTTAACTAGGAGTGTCCTTGACCTTGAATAGGTCCAATTTTGGGGAAAATCACACAAATTCTTTAATATCTCAAGAAATCTTGCATGGATTTATCCCAAAATCAAGTTGATGGAAGATCATGGATAGGGTTGTCATGTTCCAGAAACTGGTGGCGCCACCTATTATTCTTTACTTGTTTTCGTGCCGTTAAATACCCCCAAAACTGCCACCTTACAGTACTGTGAGCATTATAAGTCAAAAACTAATGGACAGATTTCTTTTATATTATGCATATACATAGGTATGGGTTATGGGATGATGTTTATTTAAATTGGGGTCATGACCTTTCCTATGATAGTGGCCTTGACCTTGAATATTGCCATATATGGTGAAAATCACACACCTCTTATGATATCTCCAGTGTTGATAGCCATATGGATTTCAAACATGACTTATGTATGGCCCACCACTGAAGTAAGAACCCTATAGATTCTAGGGTCATGAGGTCAAAGGTCAAGGTCACTGGACTGGCATTTTAAAAGATGCTGTGGATGCATTTTAAGCCAAACTTTCATCCCAGGTCTTCCATCTTCAATATATAGCTCACTTGCCAATAGTGGATGATCCATATAAATTTTGGGGTCACAAGGTTACAGGTCAAGGCCACAGGAGCTATCTTTAAAAAGATTGTGGATGCATTTTCAGCCAAACATTTCACCTCAGATCTTTCATCTTGCACATATAGTTCACCTGCCAAGAGAGGAAGACTCCTATCAGTTTTGAGGTCACAGGGTCAAAGGTGAAGGTCACAGGAGCCATCTGTCCAAAAATTTGTTTCTGGATGATAATTCCTTCTTTTATTGACGTATGGATTTCAAACTTGACTTGTATTTGACCCATTGGAAAAGCAAGACCCAAATTGAATTCTGGGTCATGAGGTCAAAGGTCAAGGTCACAGGACACATCTTGAAAAAAAGATGTGGATGCATTTTCAGCAAAACATTTCATCTCAGATCTTTCATCTTGCACATATAGTACACCTGCCAAGAGAGGAAGAACCCTATCAATTTTGAGGTCACAAGGTCAAAGGTGAAGGTCACAGGAGCCATCTGTCCAAAAATTAGTTTCTGAATGATAATTCCTTCTTTTATTGATGTATGGATTTCAAACTTGACTTGTATTTGACCCATTGGAAAAGCAAGACTCGAATTGATTTTGGGGTCATGAGGTCAAGGTCACAGGAAACCTCTTTCAAAAGATTGTGGATGCATTTTCAGCCAAACAATTCATCTCAGATCTTTCATCTTGCACATATAGTTCACCTGTCAAGAGAGGAAGAACCCTTTCAATTTTGAGGTCAAAGGTGAAGGTCACAGGAGCCATCTGTCCAAAAATTAGTTTCTGGATGATAATTCCTGCTTTTATTGATGTATGGATTTCAAACTTGACTTGTATTTGTCCCATTGGAAAAGCAAGACCCAAATTGATTATGAGGTCATGAGATCAAAGGTCAAGGTCACAGGACATCTTTAAAAAGATGTGGATGCATTTTCAGCCAAACATTTCATCTCAGATCTTTCATCTTGCACGTATAGTTCTCCTGCCAAGAGAGGAAGACCCCTATCAATTTTGAGGTCACAAGGTCAAAGGTGAAGGTCACAGGAGCCATCTGTCCAAAAAATTAGTTTCTGGATGATAATTCCTGCTTTTATTGATGAATGGATTTCAAACTTGACTTGTATATGTCCCATTGGAAAAGCAAGACTCGAATTGATTTTGGGGTCATGAGGTCAAAGGTCAAGGTCACAGGAAACCTCTTTAAAAAGATGTGGATGCATTTTCAGCCAAACAATTCATCTCAGATCTTTCATCTTGCACATATACTTCACCTGCCAAGAGAGGAAGACCCCTATCAATTTTGAGGTCACAAGGTCAAAGGTGAAGGTCACAGGAGCCATCTGTCCAAAAAATTAGTTTCTGGATGATAATTCCTGCTTTTATTGATGAATGGATTTCAAACTTGACTTGTATATGTCCCATTGGAAAAGCATGACCCAAATTGATTTTGGGGTCATGAGGTCAAAGGTCAAGATCACAGGACACATCTTTAAAAAGATGTGGATGCATTTTCAGCCAAACATTTCATCTCAGATCTTTCATCTTGCACATATAATTCTCCTGCCAAGAGAGGAAGAACACTATCAATTTTGAGGTCACAAGGTCAAAGGTGAAGGTCACAGGAGCCATCTGTCCAAAAAAATTAGTTTCTGAATGATAATTCCTTCTTTATTGATGGTCATGAGGTCAAAGGTCAAGGTCACAGGACACATCTTTAAAAAGATCAAGGTCACAGGACCAACATCTTCAACAAGATTGTGGATTGTTAGATGGAAGAAACAATAAATATGCCAAGTGTCAGTATATCCTGCTAAAAATGGGGGTCTATTCTTAAAGCGGGGGGGGGGGGGGGGGGGGGGCTACTATGTCTTGGGATACTCTGGCACCTGCGGTGCCAAGAAATGTCTAGTTAGTTTAATGGGGTTATTTCCTATATCCTATTAATTTGTATAGATTCACAACAGAAGTGTGGGTCAAATCTTATGAATAGAGGATGAACATTTAGGTTTGATAAGAACAACACTTCACAAAATCTGTCCAGCCACCTATGGATATTAAATATATTGTGTGATTTAAACATTTCAGACAAATGGAAATTTGCAATGTCAAGGCCAAGCAAATTAAGGGCAGGTTCTGAATCTAAAATTAAGGAAGTTTCATTTTCTAATGCATCTAATGACATGCTAAGTTTTTAAAAAAAATATCTGGTATTGTTTGGGAATGAATCACAAGATCTTTTTGTAGTGCACAAGTGATGGGTAGTTTGAACATAGATAAATGAGGATAGGAGGCGTCACCAGTCTGCTGTTCAAAATTAAGTTGGTGCAGATCTGTTGACATCCACACTTAACCTTCAGTCCAGTATCATTCCTGAGATGTGCAAGGTTTTGTTTTCTTTTCACTAAAAATTAACCTTTTCAAAGGAGATAGATGGCACAAAAAATACAATTTAGCTGACACAGTCATTGTTGTATGCAAGGAAACTCGCCAAGATCTGTGAACATGCAAACTGAATGCAATTCATGCACAAAATAAAAACGTGTGAGGTTGGTGTGATTGAGGGAAGTGAATATTAAAGAAAGGCCAAACAAATATTGGGAGAGTGATCAGTGTTATGCACAAAATTAAATACTCGAGGTTAATGTGCCGTCAACATTTTCGGACAATCCTGAGAGACATGTAATGTTTCCATATACATGTATTCCACCTTTAATTACGTAAGGGAAGAATCACATATTTGACCTTTATAAACTCAAGGTAAACCTGAGTGATACTGTTAAAATAGGCCAGAAAACGTGGATATGACCGCACACAGGCTGCTTGTTTTGTATATATCATGTTTATATTATGTCGGGGCCCTTCAAAATAAAACCATTTCAATACGGGCATCTGGCAGCAAGTCGGATAAGCTAGAGCTTTGCAAATGGCGTTTTGCAACAAGTGACCTTTTTACCTCCGCATATATGCAACCTACCACCTTAGGTTACATGTTATTCCCGTTTGTCAACATTTCTGTGTCATCAAACATGTTGTTGATAAACAAGTTCATACATCCTTCACAACGGCGAAGAACTTTTCACAACCAAAATTACCCTTAGATCATTAATATATACACATAGGAAACCATAAATTACTTTTTAAAAAGGAGGTGAATGGGCACCTTCAATGGCAAATTGCCAGTTTACAATATCAAGGCCGCTCAGCAAAAAAAAAACATGAACCCAATTAATAAATTTTCATTATCGGACTTGTATCTATGTGCAATACTGCATGCAAAAGTTGGAAGAACTCTTTCAGGTTGTTTTGGAAATAAGTAAATCACTTTGATTTTGTTGTTAGGTACACGAGTTGAGGAAATTGTTATTAATAATTAACGGAGAAACTCTGTAGGTGCCGCCACCTGCCTCCTGCGCAAGTTTCAGGTTTTTACAATAAACGAATTTTGACGGCGGTCTATGCCAACACACCAGATATCTTTGGAGTTATTTGTTATTAAGATCCAAAATGCAAAACAATTGACACAAAATGGATTAAAATGATTGTAGGTGGCGGAACCAGTCTTTTAAAGAAGATTCGATAGCTATCGGAGATTCATATTTTGAGGGCAATTCATGCGTGTGCTCCCCAGGGTTTGGGTTATTCCTTGAGAACAGAATCAGGTGAATTACGGATCGACCCAAATGCCATCCAAACGACAGGGCACTTCTTTACCAACGGCTCTATAATAAATTAAAATTATTATCATTATTATTATTATTATTATTATTATTATTAAATAATCAAAAATTTAATTTGGCGGTTCACTGGTTACAGTCTGGAAACTAACAGTCCACTTTTAAAGGCGGCGGCTGGACACGGCTTAAACATAGAAACCACAAAATTCTATTTTCACGGATACAATTCTCATCTTTTCATATTTTATTTCAACACAATATTGTTTTATAGTTATGGATCATTAAGTGAATTTCGAGTGTTTCATGTTGCAGTGCGGCCATCGGCTGTTATGACTAGTAAGGTGCTGCCACCTAGTGACTTGAGCAGATATCAAGCTTCGAGCAAAAATCCGGAGAACGATATGCGTGAAAGGTAGGTTAGGTAGGTTAAAGAGGTTATATACATTAGTACTATCAAGAATGGAAGGAGTTAGCATAATCAATTTTTATGCTAAAATGAGTCACATGTTAAAAGTTGGTAGATTGAGATTTTGTGGCGCCACCTGCGTCGACTTTCATTTTCCCGGAGAGAATCTAGAAAAAGTCTTCTGTTGGTGTAAAATTTAATTAGTAATACTTCACAGAAATTATACCAGACACAAGTTATCTCAAGTAGGGTTCGATTGATGCCAGTCAGTTCATTTTTGGCCGAGTCACCGGAAACTGAACTTAGTAATTATAGGATTATAACAATCCGAGGTCGTTCGAATAATAACCCAGTAACTATCCCAGGAAGGGCAGGAGCTAGCATCACTAAGTTTTATGAAAACACTTATAAAATGCCAAACGTTGTATATTAATGACTTTGTGGAGCTACCTGCAACGACTTTTATTTTAGAATGCCACATACATCGAACATTTTTACGGGGGGGGGGGGGGGTTAACAATTTTGGCCTCTCAGCCAATGATTTAAAAAATCTTCTCTGAAGCCAAAATCAGTAACTTCCAAGGGATGATCCCATGGTCGTGTTCTTCAATGTATGTATAAATGGTTCTGATCCGCTGTTTTTTTTATAGAGTTATGGAAAGCTGAAAATAGTTGCTTCATATGTATATAATTCCTTTTTGAGGAAACCTCAGAACAATAGATGGTTAAATTATTTGTTATATACACACCGATGATGGCAATAATGGCATATTGTCTATGCAGTCATGTTATGTGTTAAAGGCATTATTTATTAATAATAAATTGCTATTGTATGTTATGCCTAAGCAATTATATTACTGAATTAATTTTGAAATGTTGGAATGTTGGGCCTTGGGCCTTTTTCCTGAATAAACTTCTGCTCTGTTCTGTGTAATGGAAAGCTGAAAGCTGAACTTGGTCACGTGGCCAAGAAAGCCTGTGTCAGATTGAAGGCTACAAAAGTCTTCTACAAAACTGCTATGAAAAAATCTTTAACATTGCACACGTCATTCTTAGGTGGTCTTTGACGAAGTGTGTTTAAATTGGTCTTATCAAATGTCCTTTGGCTGATTTAATTTGACCTTAACCTAACAATAGGACTTATTATAAGCTGGTTGTATTAAGCTGTAATTAGCTGCTACTGTAGAACTGCAGTAGGTATTTCATAATCATAGCATGTATTCCATAATGTATCTACTTTGCATGTCCTTACATTTTATAGCGTTTTCATACACAGGACTAGTGAAACCACATTTTTTAGGAGCGTACACCCGTGTACATGTCTGTCGAGTTGTTTGAAATATTGGGCCGAAATTTTGCATATCCATACATCTTTGATAGCTATCTGGTACACAAGACTGTCGCCACCTATGATTATTTTTTACGTGGCCTTCATTAATGCAAATACCTCTAGAGTTGTTGAATGTTGTTACGGAACCTTATATCAACAGATCACATAGTCGTGACGAGAATAATTTTTTTTTCCGGAGATAAATAAAAATCAGATTCTGTAACACTACTAGGCAGCTTGAAATATCTAGAGGAATGAATAACGAAGTCTGTGGTTTTTTGTTAACAAATAATTATAATTTATTCTTAAAACAATCCTAACATAACAATACATTAAATCAATACAATAACACAGTATAACAACAGTATAACAGTTAATCAATACAATTACACACTATAACTAGATATTTCTTGGCACAGCAGGTGCCATAGTATCGCCAGACAATTTAATCCCCCCCCCCTTAATAATAGTCCCCCATCTTCAGCAGCATACTGTATACACTGACATTTGATGAGCGACTGTGGTTTCTTCCATCTATAAACTTGAGAAACAATATTTTTCACCAAATATGGAGGCCAATAAAGAGAATCACTCTTATGAAAAGGGGATAAATTTATACTATAAAAATTGTAAGGTAGGTGGCACCACCTGTCTGGTTGACGAAAAAACTCTCCAAGATGGATGTACATGCAAAATTTGAGACCAACACATTGAAGGACTCCTCTGATATGAGCAATTTTCATCTAAAACAAATATACAGTTGGACGCCATGGCAAAACGATTGCAGATGGCGTCACCAGTCTTGTATACAAGATGCAGGAGTCCAAGATCTATAGATATACACAACTTCAGGCCAATAGGCCAAATCACTCCTGAGAAAAGGGCATTTATTTATTCTACAAAAAAGGGAAGGTAGGTGGCGCCACCTGTCTGTTTTATGAGAAAATTTTCCACGATAAATGGACATGCAAAATTTTAGACAAATATCTTGAACCACTCTGGAGATATAAGCAATTTTCACCAAAAGCACATGTACAGATGGACGCCACAGCAAAACGATTGCAGATGGTGCCACCTGTCTTGAGTAAAAGATGGAGGAGGGCAAGATCTAAGGATAGGCACAATTTCAGGCCAATAGTGCTAATCACTCCTCAGAAAAGGGCATTAATTTATTCTACAAAGACGGGAAGGTAGGTGGCGCCACCTGTCTGGTTTACGAGTAAAAATCCGAGATGGATGGATATGTCAAATTTCTGACCAATACCTTGGACCACTCCGGAGATATGAGCAATTTTTACTCAAAGCAAACGTGTGGATGGACGCCACTGCAAACGATTGCAGATGGCACCACCAGTCTTGAATACATGATGGAGGTATCCAAGATCAATGTACATGCACAATTTCAGCCCAATCTGTCAATAAGTTTGCATGCATCCCTTATTGAGATATTTATGATTTTGTATGATTTTCACCATATATGGCAATATTCAAGGTCAAGGCCACTCTCATAGGAAAGGTCATGACTCCAATTCAAATATACATCATCCCATAGCTATGTATATGCATAATTAATATGAAAGATACCTGTCAATTAATTTTTGACTTATAATGCTCACGGTACTGTTAAGTGGCAATGATGGGGGTATTAAATGGCACGAAAACAAGAAAAGGATAACAGGTGGCGCCACCAGTTTCCGGTACATGACAACACTATCTAAGCTCTTCGGTCAAGTTGATTTTTGGATCAATCCATGCAAGATTTCTTGAGATATTTAAGAATTTGTGTGATTTTCCCCAAAAATGGACATATTTCAGGTCAAGGTCACTCTCCTTATAAAGTTCATGACCCCATTTTAAAAAGGCTTCGTCCTCTCACCCATATCTATGCACATGTCAAGTTTGGTAAAGATCCGTAAAATATTTGTTGAGTTATCGCGTCCAAACGAAATCTCGGCGGCGGCGGCGGCGGCGGCGGAGACGGCGCAACCGTGCCTAAACCATAGTATCTCTAGACTTTGTCTGGCGATACAATACTAGTAAATAAAGTGTACAGTACCTGGACACCACCACTGTCACAGCGACAAAAAATCCTTTAAAACGTATAATCCAGATGAACAGTTCGCATAAATATTCTTAGAGAATAATAGTCCAATTCAATCCCATTATAAATTTTTTTAAATCCAAAAATGAAGTTCTTGTAATAATCCCGAAAGCAAACTGGAGACAGGCTGCACTTAATCTGCATAGAGTTCGTAGAATCCCTGACACTACTGCAATTATCGGATAGGTCTAAAACTGACTCACACTCTTCCGTGTACGCTGGAATATTTCTCTCTCCTCCTCTCGGCTCTAAAACACAGTCCCTATTTATAACTTTTCATCCGAAAATTGTAGAAACTTCTTTTTAACGAACAATCGAAAGAACCCAACAAAACATAATACACACGCCCAAAGAACATTACAAGACACGCGCTCATAGAGCGCGACCAGCCCAAAAAGTTCCATATCAGCATGAGCGCTGTGTTTCTACACGTTAGACCCCTCATGTGGGCCGGGCCGGCACGCACGTCTCCTATGGCAACGGACAATGCTAGTGCTACACATTCACATGCAGGACTGCTGCACACAATAAAAGAGATATCTGTTACAATTTATTGACCTGTAATTTTGCACGTCCATAGATCTCGGACAGCTTCATCTTGTACACGACTGATTGCGCCACCTACAATAATTTTTTGAGCGTTCACGCCTGCAGATACCCCAGATATGGCAAAGAAAACCATGTAGTTCACGTATCTTTGATAGCATTATCGAAGAAGACTGGAGGCGCACTACAATCATTTTTGCCTGCCATCTGCTTTATTTTCTGAATAAATCACACATATCTCATTCTCACTCATCAAAATTACAATGATCCACTTATCATGTATTTTTGCGTCGACCAAGTATAATACTAATTGATGGGGTCAAGAAAACAAGTTCTAATAAAAAAGAATCGGTATAGACAGGCGAATCTATGATGCTTTTTGGTTCTCACGTCAAGGGATATTCCGCGCCTCACTTAGTCAATGCCTTAGTGAATTGGGGAATACATAGAGAGTCTCTTTGTGATGCCAATATTTTAGTTTTAAATTGGTTAATGTTATTTAGTCAGTGCAAATGTGTAAGATTTGGGCTTATCGCTGGGGAATGATTTAACAATGTGCAAGGTAGGCATTTCACTCTTGCTTTGTCATGTACTTGACACACATGATATCCTTATAAAAGTTCTTATAAGCCTTCGTGAAGGATGTATGAACTTGTTTATCAACAACATTATTGTAAATACAGCAATGTTGACAAACAGGAAAAACATGTAACCGAAGGTGGTAGGTTATATATATGCGGAGGTAGTAGATCACTTGTTGCAAAACGTCATTTGCAAAGCTCTGGCTTATCTGACTTGCTGCAAGATGCCTTTGTTGAGTTCGTTTTGAATATTTTGGCGGGCACCTGCATAATATAAACATATTCTATGTTACTTATTATATTGATTTAAACAAAATAAGCAGCCTGTGTGCGGTGATATACACATTTTCTGGCCTATTTTTATAAAAGACCCAAAGGAAAAACTTTAGTTTATTAAGGTCAGATAGGTGATTGCACCCCTTTAAAAATAATAACTTCACAACTATATGCCAAGTTAATTATCAGCAAACGATTACACCTGATGTATATTCCAAGACAAAGGTTTGTATTGACCCTGTTATTGTGTTTCAAATTGGGTAAAACCTACCTTTCAGTCTTTGGCAACAAGAAACACATGAAATGCGTCCAGTATATGCAGGAATGTTGGCTTCGATTATGTTATAAATGAGCTTTAAAGTATAAAAATGGCTTCCATTTTGGATGAAATTACACATATCTCTGGAGTCGTTAGATGTATCAGCATAAATGTAGAATGTCCAGAGTACTTGGGTAGCTAAATCTGTACACAAGACTGTTGGTGCCATCTACCCTCGCTTTTTTACACTGGGTCTATTCATGTGTCTGATTTGGGTAAAAATATAAAAAATAAAAAAAAATAAATAAAAAAACACATATCTTAGTGTTAATTTATAGGACAAAATGTACATGTCTATATATATTGGATATCTTTCTTGTAGACAGGACTGATGGCGGCACCTACAACCGTTGATATATCCGTTATTTAAACCAATGCATGTACAAAGCTGTCACCCCTGTCAGGACAGTTAGCCATCTGAGGTAGGGGTAATTACAAAGCATTCATCCTTGCTATATATATATATATATATATATATATATATATATATATATATATATATATATCACACCGATTCGAAGTTTTTATGAAGAATGAAGTTATCAAGTATAAATGTCTCCTCTGAGAACCTTGAACCAATCTCTCCGAAACCCGGCATATTTATTAGATCACTTATGTAGTTGTGCCTAACAAAGACGGATGGCGCCACCTGCAGTCTTTGTGCAGTAAGAATCTGGGTGCCTTTTTTATAACATCCCATATCTCAGTAGTGCTTCAATGTATTGAGCTGAAATCTTGCTTGCCTTTAGTTCTTGGATCTATCCATCTCGTACTAGAGATAGGTGGCGCCACCTACAATGATTTTTGCGTGACGTCCATCCATGTGTTTGCGATCTGCTCGTCTTAGTGGTTGGTTCAACGTATTGGGCTGTAAATGTGCATGTCCATAGACCTTGGATAACTCCATCACGTGTTCTAGACTGGTGGTGCCATCTGCAATCGTTTTCGTGTGGCGTCCATCCACACGTTTGCTTTAGGTAAAAACTGCTCATATCTCAGGAGTGGTCCAATGTATTGGTCTGAAATTTGGTATGTACATCAATCTTGAAAAGTTATCGTAGATTAGACAGATGGAGCCACCAACCTTCCCTTTTCATAGAATAAATAAATGCCCTTTTTCATGAGTGTTTTGATGTATTACCTCGGATACCTTCTCATACTCAATGGTGGTGGAGCCATCTGCTATCGTTTTTGCATGGCGTCCATCCGTTTGTTTGCTTTAGGTGAAAATTGCTCATAACTCAGGAGTGGTTCAATGTATTGGTCTCAAATTTGGCATGTCTTTCCATCTTGGAGAGTTTTCTTGTAGACCAGACAGGTGGCGCCAGCGACCATCCAGTTTACATCGAATAAATTTATGGCCTTTTCTCAGGAGAGACTTACCTTATTGGCCGAAAATTGTACATGTCCGTAGATCATGGATACCTCCACCTTATACTCAGTGTTGGTGACGCCATATGCATACATTTTCGCGATGCGTCCATCCCTGTCTCTGGATTGGTTCAGTGTATTGGTCTGAAATAAGGTCCAGACAAAAATAGACCGGACAAATTGCGCCACCTGCTGTTTTTTTTAGAATACACATGCACTTTTTTCAGTAGTGGATTGGTCTCTCGGCCTGAAATCTGGCATGGTGTATCCATCTGTGCATCTGTTTTTTTTTTTTTTCGAGAAATTGCACATATATGAGGAGTTGAATTGCATCACTTATGCCTCACATTTTGAGTCATTTCATATCAGGAACATTCCATGCCATTCTTTACCCATTCCTCCTGTGATATGGCGGTTACACGTAGTTAGTCGATTACCCGTATTGTTACGGAACCTAATATAAACAGATCACGTATGCGTGATGAACACAAATTTTGTAATGGAGATAAAAAAAAGTCAGATTCTGTTACACTAGGCAGCGTGAAATGTCTAGGGAATGAATAAAGAAGTCAGTGTTTTTTTGTTAACAAATAACTATAATTTATTCCTAAAACAACCCTAACATTACAATACACTAAATCAATACAATTAAACAGTATAACAGCGGTATAACAACAAATCAATACAATCACACAGTAAAATAAACAATGTGCACAGTACCTGGATCCCATCACAGTCACAACGATAAATCCTGTAAAATGTTTACGCCGGATGAAAAGTCTACAAAAATGCTCTCGGAGAATAACAGTCCAATGTAAAGCTCTTGTAACAATCCAGAAAGTAAATTTGAGGGAGGCAGCATTAAATTGTGTAGAGTTAGTAATAGTAGAATCCCTGAAATTACTGGATAATCGGATAGGTCCCACAAACTGACATAAACACGTCTGTGTCCGCTGGAATATTCTTTAACCTCTCTCTCCGTTTAAAACACAGCCCCCTATTTATAACTTCTCACCTCAAGCCGAGAAGCTTCTATTTCTCGAACATTCGAAGAACCTTACACAATACACGGTAAACACGCGTTACAGGAATCATCCAGAAAAACGTCGCTGTGTCTCTACACACCATGGTGCACACGTGAGCTTGCCCCAAGCTAGCATGACAACAAGAGTTCAACCAGTACGGATTAAACAGAGAATGCAATGCGCGGCCAAACACGGGTGCAACAACACGAGTTACGCCTATGTCACACAATAAAAAGGGCACCTGTAACAGTATTATTGTTATACTCTGTAGTTATACTCTTATACTACTAATGAAACCTATTCGATCGAGGTAAACACAGTCAGAAATATGTCTTATCTTCGGGGTAACAGTACGTGATAGCCGAAACTCAAATACGGTTTACAGTAAAAGCACCTCCAGGGGCGGATCCAGGATTTGGGAAAAGGGGGCCAACCCAGGACGACTATGATAAACCTAAAAAAAAGGTCCTCAGGTTCGGAAAGGGGGGGGGGGGTCCAGGCCGCAAAATTGGTTTGAAGCCCTTAAAAAAGGTTGCTTCGGCTGAAAAAAAAGGGGGGGGGTCCAAACCCCCTGGACCCCTTCCCCCTGGATCCGCTTCTGACGTCTACATTAGGAATAACACGTAATACTATACAAATATATAGTTTTCCGTTGCTCTCAACTATTTTCACCAAGCCAAAAGAAGTATACGCTCTTCGAGCAGCTACAGGTTGCTGCGGTCAAGACCTCAGCCCTGTGCGCTCCTTAAGCATGTTCTCTGAGCCAACAGCCGCAGTGCCACACCTAGCCAAGCAGGGAGCCGTAGGGGGCGCCATCGTCTCTCCTGGGCCGTTGTCCTTGTTAGAAAGCTACAGCATCCACAGCCACAAAGCCAGAAGCAACCCGCATTCCCTCCACCGATCCCAGTAGCAGAGACCCAGCCATGCCATTCGAGAGCCGAACTCGATCCTTGTGAACGACCTTACTTCGAGATCCAAAGCCCTTTTACTTGCGATTTCGGTCATTTGGACCGTTTAACCGGTTTCCCGGTTTTTCGTCATCGGCAACTATTTTCACATCCTTTAGAATTAATTAAAATATTCAGAAAATGGACGCTCACTGTAATGTTATCTCTGAGAGGTATGCACTTTACATTCATTCATAATAGACAACCAACCGATACATTTATTCTAAGATAATAAAGATAATATTAATAAAAATAACCCCTCACAGAAACCACAATTAATTCTCATGGGAACATGTCTTACCTGGACTTATGAGTAGTCCGGTAATATACTGGAAAATCTCCTGGACTTCTATAAAATACAAATAACACCTCCCTATTCAACAATCTTCCTTATACCTTCATCCTATCATATGGGTGATGTCACCATATATTGGAAGTGATGTGACTCCCTTCCCCCCTTCCTTTACCTCGTCCAGGTAACATCACTTATCATCTGATGTTTCTGGTGGACAGTAGTCGACATATCACGGTTCCCTGTAAGGGTTTGTATGTATGCAAGCGTTCATTTTGGAGAATCGTCTGAGAGAAATCTCTTCATCCTTTCCACTCGATGATCTAAGATTCTGAACAAGTGTTGGTTCGTCCTCGTTTGATCTCCTTTTAAGTACAAGCAACTCCTGCATAGAGTCTGACGTGTTCCTGGATATGTAGTCCTCCCTACCTGTCTTTGCCTTTTGTGATTTTCTCTGCGAGTCCCTTCGATTGTCTTTCTAATGGACAGGGTATAATCTCTATTTACCCACCTGGCTAGACCAAACCATTCAAATGGTTCCACTATGTAGATGTCTTTATCCTTTGCTTTCTGGACCACTTTATACACTTCTGGTCGGTAAACGTCTTGGATTTTATTCCGTCCTCGACCCTCTGGCTCCTCATAAAGACTTGTGTCCTAAGCTCTAATGTCTTGCTCATGGGGTTACGATCGTTGACTTTTTTTTCGACGAAAATCAGAAGCATCCATGCGCTTTTTGACAATCTGATAAGCTTATTAAAGGCGACTCTGTGGAAGACTAATGCCAGTCTTATTCTGGTTGTCTGGGTTCTGCTACATTGTGAGGCAGCGACCTCGCTTCTCTACCAAAAACAATGTAAAAGGGCGTATATCTGGTCACACTCTGGGGGCAGTATAATAGAAGTAGATAATTTCGTCCAGTACTTCTGGCCATTTTTGTTTTTAGGCGAGAAGAAGAGATCTCATTAAATTGTGAAGTATCCGAATGAATCGTTCGCACTGACCATGCCCTTGTGGCCTGTAAGCTGTGATATGGGACTTCTTCACACTGTATATGTCACATTAATCCTTGATCAGCTTAGCCTCGAAATCTGTTCCCTTGTCAGTATGAAGACGCACTGGTGGTCCAAACCTATGAAACCACTGATTCACTTACATGCGGGCTACGGTCACTGATTTCTGAGTGAGTGATCTGCAGGCTTAACGGGGAGACTGTACCCAACAGTCGTATTTCTCACAAACGATTGCGCCTTTCGGGGGTTCCAAGGTGTTATGACCCAGTAATGGCTATGACACTTTCCCAGGACCCACAGGAGTGGTACACCGAACCTGGTTGACACCAGGATTATCGAGAATAAGCCCCTTTCACGTAGTCTGAAACCACAATGGTACTCTGCAGATGTACATGGTACTTAGTTTAGTAAGCATTATAAACTGGAGGCGGTTATCTCCACCAAAAGATATATATATAAAAAAGTAACGGTGTATTTTGAAAAATACATCTGTCATAACCAGGATATTTTTCTACCCATTTGAGGCTTTGTCATTTAAAGAAAAGTCTATTGCTACCACTTCAAACGGTCGCGTGGCCTGTATGGACCCAAGTGGTGACTTGACCCTCTTTTGATTTGATATTATGCATCTCTCACATCTCCTAATCTGCTGCTTAACATCTCTTTGCATTCCAGGCAATGGCATTTAGAACGGAGTAGATGGAGAGTCCTTTCATCTCCCTGATGTCCATGATCATCATGCGTTGCCTTGATTGCCTCTGTTCTTATTTCCCTTGGCAAAAGTACCTGGTTCAGTAGATCAAGTCGTTTACTTTCCTGCATAAGATCCCATCGCGATCGTTTAACCTTTCCTACAGCAGTAAGCGGACGTGATTGTTCTCGTTGTTCCTTGAATGTGGATTTATAACTTTTACCTTGAGGTCCGGATCACAGTTTTAAAGATGTACCATCTCTCAGGTGTCTTGCTAGGTAATGGCGTGACAAGCACACCTTTCCATGTATCTTTCATGTCAACCCCAGAGTTCTCTTTATAGACTGCATATTGCAAATGGATCGGTATAGCAGTTCCTCTGGGAACAAATTCACATTGTTTCGCTATCTCTTCTTAAGTCACATCCAACGGACGCTGCTCGTCTCTGCTGCGTCTACGTTCCCGCTTTTCCAGCAAGGCTTGTACAAGAGTTTGATGTTAAGGTCAGCAATTTCAGAAGCCTATCTTTGTTATCTGGCTGAAGCTGAACTTTGGTCGAGAAATCGTTCAAGGGATTGTTATCAATTAATTTTGAGAATCTCAAACAGTCACGGAATTTCTCCGTTAATGCCTATTTTAAGGCCAGCAGCTCTACTTTCTTTGCGCCATATCCTAATGCGTTTCTCTCGGATCATCTCAAACCACAACTTGCGTTGCTGATACCCCTACGTACCCCTTACTGTTTCTGGCCGAGAATAGCACAAAGTCCTTGCTTACTAGCATCAATCTCCAAAATAAATGGTCTCTCAAAATCTTGATAAGCGAGCACCTGCGAATTTGTCAGAAAGCTCTTTTACTGTTTCAAAGGAATTCTGGTGATCAGGAGTTCAAGCCTTTTCTTTAGGTAGATATAGTGATCGGTTTCATCTTCCTTTTTCCCAAACTTTTTCTCTAACGTACGTATACTGATGGAGTGGAGCTGTAACACTGGCATAGTTTGGCGCAAAACGGTGGTAATATGAAGTAAACCCAAAGAAGCACCTTAATTCTTTGATAGTTTTCGGAGCCTGCCACTTTGCCACAGCAACAATTTTCTCTGGATCCGTTTTGACACCTCTGCCTGAAACGACGTGTTCGAGAATTTCCACTTCAGCTTTGAAGAAGTTGCACACTTTGGCCTTGACCTTCAGGTTAGGTGCATCAAGTCTCTTGAAAACATTGTCAAATCTCATCAGCTGCGCTTTAACACCGGTAGAGAAAACAATAATGTCGTCCACATATACCAAAACTGTTGAGAAAATATCTTCACGGAAAACTTGGTTCACAAGTCTTGAGAAAGTTGTAGTCGTATTCGTGAGACCGAGTGGTAAACGTATATATGTGAACGAACCAAAAGGTGTTGTAAATGCAATTTTCTCTTGATCTTATGGTTCTAACTCAATCTGATTATAAGCTGATGCCAAATCAAGAGTTGTATAAAGAGGTTCTAAAGGCTCTCGCTTTATCCTGGAATTCAACTTCCAATAATCCACGCACATGCGAATATCTCAATTTCGCTTCCTAACTACCACAATTGGAACGCATAGATTGAATTGCATTCTTTTATTATGCTTTATTGCAACAGCTTCTCGAAAGGATTCTTCACCTCCTTACATTGTTGAGGGGGAAGTCTCCTTAATGGCTTAGCCACTGGATCATCATCACATGTTCGGATCTGATGATGTATTGTTGGCGTGGAAGTTAAAGGTTCACCCTTTTTATGGAATACCCTTGCATGTTTTTGAAAACAAATCCATTGGTATTATATTCCTCCTGTGTACCTTTGAATTTTTTCTGGATCCTGTTTCGGTGTATAACCATCATCATCAGATTGGTCGACACTAGTGTATTCTTTCTCATGCTGTAAGGATCCCATTATTTGGTTTGAAGTTATAATTAACTAAAGGGTGCTATTTTGTTAATCACTTGAACCCTAACTTGCCCTTCTCCACGCCTTACAAGAGTTGGTAGAGTGTGCATGCCCTGTGCCAGAGGGCGACCCAGAGGTTCAATTATGGCAGTAGACCTAGCTTGGCAAATAACTGGAATACCAAACATTTAAGATGCTGGCACTATATAATCTTTACTCCCCGCAGCCTTGCTTACAAGCTGGTCTTTCTTGTCCAGAAGCTTTGCAATTGGTTTCTGTTGTTGCTCCAGCTGTTCTTGTTGTCGTTTTTGTTGTTAAAGTAACTGGCTCAATCTTATGTTAGTCTAAATAGTTTCACTTCCTTCTACATTTTTGGCACACTCTGGGTTGGCACTGGTTGATCTGATTCCTCGGTTTCATGCACCTAAGCAGTGGAAGCTTTGCGTGTTAATTGTTTCTTTTTCACAATGGTACATAACCTCGTACATCTCGGAAATTCATGTCTAGATTTTTTTCTATTTCAGTCCGTAGGTGATATCGAAAAACTTTGTCTCGTATTTTTAATATTAAGTGGTCTCTTAACAGATTGTCCTTGTCCCTCACTATTTTCCCATTGATAGAGACTGCACGGTCAAGCACCCGCATCAGAGCATAGAAGTCTCTTATTGACTCCTTGGGGCCCGCCTCTCTCTGTCGAAAAAATGGCCGAGAACATTCGCTCCTAACTGCCTAAAGATACCATCTGGGGAGTCTGGCTCTTGATCTTAATCAAAATATACCTCCTGTTCCGCATCACCTTCAAGATCGGAGAGGACAAAATGCTCTGCGTTCTTTCCACTGAGAGACTATATATTCAGTTGGTGCTTACAGTCAGCAAGCCAGACCCTAAAATTTTTGGAATTGCCTGAAGACTTGCTGAGTTTCTAGCTAGCCTGAACCACCTGTACGATACTTTCCCCCCTAAGTTTACCCCGCAAATCGTCATTGGCTGTCTTAAAATCCGCCGTTTCCTTAGTTCTTCCACCTCAGCCATGCTTTGGAAGGTGAAATATCCGAAAACCAACTAACTACAAAAATATCTAACACTACTACTACACTGACAAAGTGGCGATTGTAGTATTACTACTGCTAACAAGTTATGTCACTCGGAAACATTATGCGTGAGCCTAAGAGTTACATACACAAAATACATGTATAATAAAATTGCCAGATATAATATATAACCAGATACTAAGTTCACTTTTCCAATATATCAACACCCATAGCGACGTCCCGCAATTTCAAAGACTCGTGTTGCGAGTACACATACGATATTATGACTGACATATGATGACTAATACCTTTCAGTGAAGTAGAATACTGCAATGTCTAAACCTAATAAAGCATTTTAAGCCATTTGTCAAGATTTTCATTATGCAATACATCATACAATGTACCATCACATCAATAATAATAGTACTATATGATGATATTAATCAACGGTGCTAATCTCTTTAAATTTATCAACTTACAAATTCTCAAAGTTCAGCAAAGTGATTTGTTGGACTCCCGAATACAACGTAAGTACCGGTCTGGATCAGTATATACATCTGGTACTTTTAACGTGTAGGCTATATGTCCAAACAAACTTTACTAGAGCAAAGAAAATCAACCACGTCGTCCCAACAATCGGGTCTCCTATACCAACTACCTTTATTATTATTATATACATATATATATATACATATATATATAACCTTCCAGAGAACCATGGCCCTTCGGCTGATGTTATATATTTCGCCCCCCCCCCCCCTCCAACTAAAAAGATGTTCCCACACGTATGAAAGGTATTAAAAACAAACATACCTGCTGGATGTAGGCCTATTATGCACTAGAATGTTGTTATATATCAGTATAATATTGTATCGATTAACAGCCAAACTTCCTGTTGATCGGGTTTCATAGGAAATAACAATATAACCTATAATATTATACTCTGTAATTATACCTTTAATATATCATGGTGGAAAATAGTAACATAGAGTGACGATAGATGACGCTTCAGGCATGGCTTTCCCAGAAGTTCTCACGCATACATGCGGTTTCGGTTGCCATGGTGAAGATATAATCATGCAACGTGGAAGTTTTCCCGCAAAAAGGCGACTGATATTTACCTTTTGCGTGGTTTAAAAGGATACAGGTTTCCATGTAAGGGTTAGGGTAGGTTAGTTTTAAGATACCGATATAAGTGAATTAATATTCAGAAGCGGCCGGATCCAGTGCGTCAGGACCCCCCCCCCCCCCCTTTCAGCCCCCACAGCCTGATTTATATCTTAAGGTTTTCAGACCAATTTTTACGGCCTGAGTCAAGCCCCTTTTCCTGACCCGAGGGCCTTTTTATAGGTTTTGTCATTATTCCTTCTGTGTTGGACCCTTTCTTAATTTTCCCCAAGTCCTGGATAAGCCCCTGATAGTATGTCCATATTACTTAATTGTTCAAATAACAAGGTCTTATATAATAGTTGATAGAAGTAAATAGGGCCTATCATTATCATAGAAATATATGCCCAGAAAGTGTATATATCATAATTTATGCATAAACTTTATGAAGATTTTATAAATTTATCAAAGTACCGGTAACACCTTACTTTCCTTCTTTTATTGGCCTTTTATGGGTTTAATCGAACGTTATATTATTATTTTTATTATCAGGGCCTCTATATTCTTATTTAAATTAAACAATTCCCAGTGCAAATAAACATTTAAATGAGGAATTTACCCCAGATGAAAATTCTTCGTTCAAAATCGACTTGTTCAGGTCGATCTTTTTGACAAACAGTGAAAGTTCTGATTGTAAGGAGGGGTAACACGTACACTTGCTTACACGGGCACTTGTTTAGGGGTTCGTGTGTTTGTCTATCGTAAAACAGGTTTCAGTATGGAGGATCTAGCCCGTGCATTACGTGTTTAATCAGCAGATATTGGGTCGTACCGAGTAATTCATATGGTAGGCATTAGGATCTATCGAGTAATTCGTGTCATATCTTGCTTTTTCCATCCTGTCTGAGTACCATATATACACAGGCGGCTTCGTCACCAGAGTTTGCCCTTACTACAAATTGACCGGCAGTCACATGACTTCCTTATATGGTTAAAAACCACGCACTTGGAACCAATCAGGACATCCCTTACATCCGTATATAGGTTAGAGAAGGAACTCAATCACGTGACTTGGGCTTCCCCACCCATTCCCGTACCGTGTCAGGGTGAGATACCATAACTTTAACAGCTAAAATGTCGGGAATTCGTCAAAGTTTAATGCTTACACAAGATCAACTGGAAGAACTCCAGGAAAGCTTCAGCACGGTAGGTTTGGACGATTTTAAACGGGTTGACTTTTTTTGTTTATCCGTGGGAGGGTTTGGCAGCTGAACGCCGGATGGATACACACGGAGCATGCCCAAAACACGTCGCCCGGCTCAGGTGAAGTTTTGTAACATGCACTTCAACAGGTAAACTCTTCCACTGATGTTACCTGTGTCCACCTGTTTTTACGATAATTTTCTGTCAAGTTTATATTTTTGTATAATTTTATCGAAAACTACACATGGAAATGACATCCTAATAATTCATCAAGGTACTACTTAGAAATAAATCCTGAATTTATGTTTAACCACCTTTTGACACTTCACCTGATCTGGCAGATCTAATGTTTCCCTGCATGAGTGGCCATCTTTCCCTCGACTGCTTATGTTTTTATGTGTTTACATAACATCATTCAATCAACAGGTGTCAAATATGTCTGTTTTTGCATGTAACCAGTCACCTGGACTGGCAGTGTGGTTGGATTACTAAGAAAAATGTATTCGCATTTTATTTATTAACAGAAAAACTGATTCCATAAATAATCTGGGATTTAGGTATTTTGTATCATTATTACAAATTTGTGCCATGCCAAAGGCTTGCCAGGCTGAACTGCTTCCTTAGAAGCACATTGCTTTAAAGTAACTCATTTTAAACCAATTATTGCAGCAAATGTTCTGAAGAACACCTACATGAACAGAAGAATATGACTAACTACAAAATTTACTTCTATATAAATACAACATGTACATGTTAACTTTACCATGACAGTGCAGTGCACATAACTAAATATACTTTTTCTTTTTCAACACCTATTTGTTTCCCAAATATACAGCAAAATAATTTGGATGGTGTTATAGCATATTCATGTTTATACTGGTTTTGACAAGTGTCTGCCTACAAAAAATATGTATAACACAGACAGATTTGCTGATTAGCAGATTGATAGGAATTTAAGCCTCATTTTTTATGCCCCCGCCACAAAGTGGCATATGGTGGATTGTTATGAATCATGGTACATACCTCTCCAATTTAGATTTATAACTGATTATCAGCTTTTGCTAATATTCTAGTTTCGCAATGCAGTGCTTACAGATACTGGCCTAATGTTTGGTCCTTGGACGCATAATGACCACTAACAGATCAAGTTCACGTTTCGTCCCAGTTGACCTATTTTTGACCATATGACAGATCCTGAACATAGAAAATTTCATGAAAGACAGAAATTTTTAGGAAAAATGCACATGGATGGACTTTTTTTCACAATGCCTGCAGATATTGGCCTGATTTTAGGTGTGTTGCTTGATAATGACCCGTTAAAGATCGTGTTTGCATTTTGCCCTTGTTGACCTACTTTCGACCATAAGACACCTCCTGAACTTAAAAAATTTACAAAATTTAACAAATGTTTCTAATTTGCCCAAGACGGGGGCATTTGTGTCGTTCTTACACATCCAGTTTCATATTTTTTTAATAAAGAAATTATTTGGTGTGAAAAAGTTAAACAAACAAATTAGTAATTTAAATATCAGTTATACGTTGAATAAAAGTCTTTTATGTTGTAGTCCAAACAACTGTGATCATGTTCAGTTTTTGATTTCTCAGGTACTTGATGTATATAGTTGTATTGAATAGTTTGTTCCTAGTGTTTCCTTTCATCATACCCCACTTGTAGATCAAGGGCTACTTAGGTTTTCTTAAGAACTCCAGGGAACTGTTCCTATGTACTGGTAAGACACATTTTGGTTAAGTTACTTCGGTAGGTGTCTGTGTTATTTGAAATCACTTTGTTCAGAAAATGTGATGTACCCTGATACTCAATAAAATCAATCAAAGGATACTTTGAGGATTTGAGCATTTTATAGGTAGATGTTAAGCTTTGAAGTTACAAAGTTATTTAGGTTGGTAGAAATGCATCACAGGTGGTCTGTGCTTTCATTGGTGTGCCATGATCAGAGACCTGCATTTATTTGCATGCAAAATATCCTTATCTCCAGGTCAGTGTGTTCTTGTACAAATCAAGCTAGGTACTGCACTCATAAAGTGACAGGAAATCAATGGCTCATATATGTCAGTATGTACATGGTAAATGCAAGTTGTGTTTGTTTAAAACCTCAAAACGTGATCATCCATTTATTTAAATAAAAATTCTGAAAACAAGGAACCATCATCCTGTCCCAAAGTCAGTGATACATCAAGATTCTTTTTACACACTCACGGATAAAGATAGTTTAAATATAAAAAAGATAAGGAAATTTTATTTATAAATGCAGAACATATAAAGGGCCAGCAGACTTTAGGGGAGATGATATCAAATATTAAATGCAGATAAGGGTTAATGTTAATCTGCCATGCATTCAGTTACCTTTAACATCATAATCCCCCAGTGTGTGACTACCTAGGGTACACATAGAGACTTCTAAAATATAGTGTCAGACTGAACAAAGTACATGGTTTTGTGATCAGATTATGATATTTACAAGATTTCAAGAAAAGTTAACCAATACAAAACAAACCAGTCACCCATTCAGGCACTTGATCCCCTTTGAATTAGAAGTAACCTTAAGGCCTCAGTACAAGGTTAAAAGTTTAAACATGTGAACATTAACACTGATCAAGAAACAATGCCAGGGTCAGTTACAGTGCTTTGTGCTCCTTATACAAAAACACCACAGGCCCCAAGTGTGCTCATATATGTGTATTTTATAAATACTAGAACTGAGTCATAACCTCATTTTAAAGGTCAAAGGTCACACAATGTTGCAGTGACTTGATGTTTGATGTTTTGCATGAGTGTGCCAGCTCTCAAGTTAGATTTTAATCTTCTGTCAGACTCTGTCCTGATTTTCTTCACTTTTGAAGTTGAATTAAGCGCACAAGTCACGCCAGCGACTTTTGATTATTATACCCTCTGTAGGGACTGCAGCCACATTATATCATCAAACTTTCTTCAGGAGAATATATTACCTGTATTTGTGTGGAAAGAAATGTTGCCTCCTGTTTTGAGTTTTCTACAAGTCTTGTTAAAATATTGAATCCTTTTTCTTGATACTTCTTCAGATACAGCTAGTAGGACATAGCTGCAGTCATGAAGCAAAATGCTCTGATGCAAGTTGGAAAATTGTATGTGTGAAAAATAAAAAACTGTGGATTATTTTTAAAGGTTGATACATTCTACATCCTGCTGTTTTAGGTATTTTGATAAGGTATATTCTGAAATAGGAACCCCTGGAACACATTTTGAGTGACAACTGAAAAGCATATAATGATTTGTCAGAGTCATTGATTTGTTTATTATTATCTGAATGATTTAAATACAGTTTATACAACAGACCCAGACCTTGTTTACTTTTTTGTTGTGACAAGGGGTAAAATTAATCAAGCTGTTGATATATAGAACACAGAGGTGATCAGTTACAAGGCTTTAATAACTATCAAGCAATGACAGATTTTGGTTTGAAAATCACATGACTGAGGTTCCCTTGACTCGGGTGAAAAAGTGCAGAAATTAATTAGGTATAGCTGCAGGTAGTTGGTCCAAAAGACCTAGTATTTCCTGCATTGATGGGGATAGCATTGTATCATAGCAACAATACTGTGTACCTTCCGCTAAACCACAGGTTTCTCTGTCCTCAAATGGGTTAAATGCAGCATACATCGCTTTGACAGCAGATAAATATCCCATGAGTATTAATATTTGTTTTGTAGTAAAGGGGAAAGTTACTCATTATCGAGTGTCATTCCAAATGCCAACTGGATGTTGCTTAAATATTAGTAAATGTGTTCATAGATTACCTGACAAGAATCATGCAAGTGCTCGATCTTGCTCCAGATTGAATCATCAGCCTTAAAATGTGCTGTATGTATGCCCTTTGATGGATGATTAATTAACAAGAAAACGTATTATGTCAGGTCACCGTCAAGGCCAAGAATTTTAAACAAGTATGCAAGGAACTGTATCATTGTCTAGGAAATAATGAAACAGATGTCTTTCCATTATGGGCACAGGCCATCTAGTATATGTCAAACATTTGAGACAGTCCCTTAAAGGTCAGTTCATTGGTCACAAAACAATAACAATTACCATGCGGTATATTGACAAATCTGTTATAAGCAAAAAAATCTGAGATCCCCATAGTGTTTGGCATTAATAGGTTCTCCTTTATATTTGTTGTGCTAAATGAATTATATCTGTTGCAACTTCTTTACCATGATATCTGTATCATAGCTTAGCAGAGTATGTCCTTGGATGAAACTCCAAAATCTATATAATTTTCATTAATAAAATGGATAGTACTGGTACATATTATACCAGTAGCACTAGTGTTGGATTACCTTTGAACTAACCAGTGTTCAAAACTTTGGAATATTGAACATTCTGTAAGTTATACATTTTGCACTGTTGGGCAGTAAATTCATCAAGTTGATCAAAAGCTTACAATGAAAAGATGAATATGAGAAGAACCCTTATTTTGACATTTTTGCCACTTTGTTTCTTCACCACCTCATCACTGACATGGCATCCTCTTTGAAATGCCAGCCATGTTTGCTAGTTATATACTTCCTGGGGATATTTACTGGGAGCAACATCTGTACAGACATCATCTGTCACAAGTGGTTGTATATGTCATCAATAGCCTTGACACTATTTCTGCAGTCACCCAGTCATACCAGATACATTTCCGGTATACCCCCTCCCTTCTCATGTATTTAATGGGTTATATTACTTCACTTTAAGTTCAGTGTTCTCAAGGTTTTCAGTTTTCACCCATTTGGTCAGGCCTGTGTCTTATTTATTATTGCATCTTTACTATAAGTTTACCATTTTGTAATTTGTCGTGAACTATCAGGGAAGGACACAGCATGGATGTTAAGGTATTTGACCTATGATCTGAAAGGTTTCTTAATCAATTCCCACCAGTACCTCAAAGGGCAAAATGTGAAATCTGATGAGGATTTACTCTTTATTTAACAAGAGGTCATGACTTCTGGATTACTCCAAAACCCAGTGTATATAAAGCCTGTAATCCAGAAGACTTACTACAGGATAAAAGATTATTCATATTATGTGGCTGTGTTCATCATAATTCGGAAGGCCTTATCACCAACAGGCCATGTATCTATCATTTAAATATAGTCAACAGTCCTTCATGGTGTGGACTATAGTTTTGTTTTAAATTATTTCAAAGCTGGGAGCCAGGAAACTAGGTACACTATACACGTACAGCTGGAGAATTGCCATAAAATGATATGCAGTAATGCATATAGGATCCGTTACCTCTGAGTATAGGGCCCCTGACAGCTAACCTTTTGCCCAAAATGATGTTTGGTTTGTCACAGTCACATGTGTTTTGCAGACCTCAGGTCATGGCATGGTTTATAGCTAGTCCTATTCTTGTTTGGCTTCTTACCAAGAGAAGGATGCTACCACACTAGGATTTTATGTCATATGGCCTCCATCGTTATGTCCCAGCTTTAACTTATTTGTGTTACTTGTGTAATACTGGTACTTTGAATCAGCTACCAGTTTCAGCTGTGCCATCCCATCCACACCTGTTGTTTAGGGGGTGGGGTTACAACTGATACAAGCCATCCACAAGTTACTCTCATCCATGTTGAAATCTTTCAATGTAATAAAATAAATTACTACTTGTTGGTGTTATGCACCTCTTGTATAAGCAGGGCTGGCCCTGCCTATTCGCTAAATTGCCAATGGCTAGCAATGGGGAGATCTGGCAAAACAAAATCCCCTCTGGCTAATTTATTGGCGAAAACCATCTTTCCAATGCCCTTAGGACTAAAAAAAGAGTTCTTTGTTTCTGATTACAGTGGTGAAAAATTTAGAGTAGTTAGGTAGGGAATTTATTTTATATTCAATATTTTTTTTTACCATGTGATAACAGTTTTATAAGAAGACTATTTCAAGATTTGATTTTGCTGTTGTTTCTCAGATTAAATTTATTCACAAATAGGTTTCAAGGGAATAATCCAAAATGTATATATCAGACGCTCCCATGTTATCTTACTGTCCAAAAAAAGGAGCGAGGAACCAGGCTGCAATATTACCCCACCCTCACTATAGAAGGCTGGTACATGGTAAACAAATGATCTCCTGCATACATATGAACACTGTAACTCTGTTACACATTATTACATAAGATCATAGACCAATTAACTGAATCATTACTGTGATATAATTGGCTGTAATTTCAATTATTTGTGACTTGTACAAGTTCTATGAAGTGACCTTTTGTGCCCCATGGCTCAAGGCTCAAAGTCAAATCCCAATAAAATTTAATTTTAGACTGGCTAGGTTTTCTTGGAGTCGGGTTTAGATACTGGAAACAAAGAACATTTTTTGGGCCTTAATGAATGAGCAAAACATGAGACTATAATATTGTGAAATAAAAGTTTATCAAGAAAGACTGGTCTTCAGTTGATTTAATTATAGTGATTATGTATAACTTATGTTCAACACAAAGACACACAGAATAATCATGAACTGTCCACACATCTTATTATATTTATATTTATATTGTGACTTGTCAAGATGTGATCAATTCATGATATTTCGAATTCTGCTCAGTGCTTAATATTGATATTTCCCATTATTCAGAAAATAAGTGCTGGCTAAAGTTTTTCTGAAATGGCTAAAGAAAATTCTGGTTGGCTAAAATTTGACTAAAGATTTTTTGAAAGCAGGGCAAGCCCTGTATAAGAAAATAAACAAGAAAGTGCTCATTAGGTATTACACTTTTGTTCTTTGACTATGTACTTGTCAGACTATTTGACTATGTACTTGTCAGACTAGTTTGCTTTTATCAGAATTTGCAATGCTCAATCTGACATCATTAACTTACTGTATTAAGCATGCACATTTCTTACGAATTGCACTTTTCGACTGGACATTTTTAGTTATAATCTTTGTTCTAGAACAGCCAATCCTTCATATAAATACCAGTCCTGTCTATATCTAACCTTTCCAGGTATATATATATATATATTATACCTGTCAGCTGACCACATAGAATAGCAAATGTTGAAAATTAACAATATATAGTGAAATCTCTCCTGACGACCACCCCGTCATGAAGACCACTTTGGCTTGTTCAGTATGTGGTTGTGTTTGTGAGATTTCACTGTACATGACATGACAATTCAGGCCAGCATCAAATTTCCAGGTTTAGCTGTGTCACCTACAGGCTGGTGTCATGATGATGTTACATTCACTGATTTTGGCAGACATCAGTATGTACGTGTTTAGGGATGGGAGTGTCTGTCTGGTTGTGCTGTATGACAGGATGACATTTACAACTGGGTCTGGTACATTTGTATACAGTGGGAGTTTGTGTGTTACTAACACAAGTGGTTCAAAGTTTCTGCCATAAATACCTTGATAATATAATAAACCACCTTGCCCTACAATTGCCAAACCAGTAGGTTGTTTATAGAGTAAATATTTGGCTTTACATGAGAACTACAGGGAGCCTAGGGTTTATGTTAAGGATACTTCAGGGGCACTTTGGTTTAGTATCTAGTACTAGTAGAGATTAGTACCAGGTATTTTGAAATTAACTCCTCCAGTATGAACTTTTTTAGCTCAGATAACACAGAGGATCTTTAATCTCACTTTCAGGCTTTCTATAAAGATTTAAAGTTAAGTTCACAAAAAAAAGAAACTTTGCTTAAGCTAGCACAGCATGAGGAATGTGGACATGGATATGGATATGGCAAAAACTTATAAATTTTACTGCTAGTGCTGGAATCCTGTGTCACAGCTTCAGAGGTCATGAGTGGAAATCCCCTGGTAACAGTGTACAGAGTATGTGGCATCAGTTGGTTCAGTGTGGCATGCATTATCATTGATTAAATAATCTGTGTCTGAATACCAGATCCATATACTTGTCTGCATGCACATCTGTCCACATGTACACTGTAACAGTCTGCATGTAAGGCTCTGTAAGTGGACTTGTGTATGACAGAGCTCTCAGTTGTAGAATTTCTTGACTGTTAACTTATTATTGTTTGTTCATCAATTTTAGTATCCTCTTTGAATGATAGGATTGTTGTTCCCATTTGAGTCATTTCTATCTTTGTTGGTTGTTGAGATTTTGTTGGATCTCAGTTTATAATCAGGATGTAAAACTTTTATATAACCAACAGGTTGTATGATTATCATTCAGGTGAATCAACAGTTCCAGATTTATCATTGGGATATAACTTTGGTTGTATATGCACAGTAACCTTGGCTCAGGGAATGATATCTGTATAAATGGTTGATGAACGAGGAAGATTTATTTCTCAGACATGCGGGTATTTATTTGTTTATAAAGGTCTAGCTGTGTACTATATGTTTTGAAATGGAAGAGGGATTCACCTTAAAGATCACACATGCTGGCATACAGTTGTCTTACACTTCCTTAATAGCACAATGGGCTGTCCATGAAACACACATTTTCTGTCCTGTTAAATATGTACTTAGTAAAAGAATTAAAAGAAAAACTCCTGGTATTGAGACATTATCTCAAATTTCTTGGGCTGTTGCCACATGGAAATAAAATGCTTTTCCTCAAACTAACTCTTTCTAGTTAGGCTAAACAAAAACATTTTATTTTTGTTCTACGGGTTCCATGCTCCTATTTTTCATGGACCCAATTTTATTTTTGCAAATGAAGACAAGTCCTGGTACTGTTGCTAATTTGTGATTTGGCTCATTCCCCCTCCCAATTCTTAACTTTATGGAAAATAGACTTATTTGTATTGATCATATATACCAGTTCAAGAAGTGGGGCAAGTTTTAGTATTTTCTGGGAAAGCTTTCAGAATTCCACATACTGTTTCTGGACCAGTTAACACTCACACCATACTTTTTGTTCCCTGAGTCTGTAGAAGAATAATTTTTTTGTGTGTGGCCTTTGATATCTTTGATATAAGATATGCCAGCAACCACATCAAATTTGGTTTTGTGTACAATAATGAAAGCATAATTCTTACTTGTACAGTCAGAAGGAAGCATTATTCAACATAAAAAGAAACTCTGTAGGTGAACCTAGGTTACCTTTTACATTTCCTTTGCCTTAGGTGTTTGTATAGAACTTAATACATTCTTACAATATCCTGGCTGAAAAGGTAGAGGAAGTTTACCAATTCAGCATCACACATTGCAAGATTCAAGAAAATGAGGTACCTAAGCTGACTAATGGTGGTTTACATTCTCTGAAAATGTTCCTGTTCTGATCTCAGAAATGTTGCAGACAGGAATAAGTTCCTGTTCCGAAACCAAAATGCATTGTTCAAGAACACACAATGATACATGTATCTTAGAAATGCAGATTAATAGTGTGTTATTTGATTTCATTTATGTTTATCAAATATATGAGATGCATTGTAAAAAATGATAAATTTAATGTTAAATCAACCAACAAAATTAAAATTAACAGTCCAAATGTGGGTAGACACTTCTTTCCTTTGCCGCCATTGTTGCCATCCTTTACCTCGTTCATGCGCACCCTCGTGATGTAACCAAATGCAGGAGTTGGTTTCTTTTTTTTAGCAATGCGCTGGAAAATGTTCAGAGTATCAGTGCATTTCCTTATCATAGCAGTCCTGATCTAACCTCAGGATACATTATAAATAAAACATGCTTTTCCAATTGACATACACATACATACCAGGAAGACATTATAATTATTATGATGATCATGATTATTAGTATTATAATTATATTGAAATGAAGATGCACTGGCAACACATCTGAACTTCCTGGATTGTGACTGATTTATTAGTGCACGGATTGCACAGACATGACTGCACAGAATATAATTACATATAGATTTACATTACATCACTTTGCATGTCATGTGTCATGCTGATTTGGATGTTGACACAATGTCAGACCGATGATTATAAAGATAAAGATGAAATCTGGTAATCTGTTTTAAGGAGGAAATCATGGCCTCTTAGTTTAATATCAGAACCATCAAACATGATCATGTTAGAAGAGTTTTATCATCATAATATCATAATGCTAAAAGTTGTTTAGCTAAGTTTAGGGGTATCCTCAGTGTAACTCACTGCAACTATATATTTGTAACCAGTGTTTTTTTTTTTTTACCATTTCAGTCTTAAATTACAATGTCATTGTGATATATTGTGTACTATATAGGGTGATATTATATTATTATGCACATTGTTTTGTATACAAAATGTACACATCTGTAATTAAAGGTCTCTCTTGTCTTATTGAATATTTTTGTCCCATTTAGTTATACTTTGTTTAAACAGTTTGACCTTTGGATTTTGTCTGTCACATTTTGTCTGAGGATTGTTTGTCACAAAGTGTCTGAATAAAACATGATCCCATTGGGGATTGGAACTTATAAAGACTCAGTAAAATTTTGATGTTGAACAAGATCTGTTTTATGAAATTGAGAAATCTACTGATATGCAGCTGAACTTAAAGATTACTACAGATGTGAGGTTTTGCCCTATGACCTGTAAGACCTGGTGGTAATAAATAGTACCAGTATCTAGGCAGTAGAAGAAAACATCAGTTCTTGAGAAATTTCCTTGGTAGAGCAGAAAACATTGGTTCCTTAATTTTGTCCTAGTGGCAGAACACAGGAAAAAAAAACAGGCCCACCCAGTGTGCCACCATGTGTGCAACTTGTGTATCAGCAAATGTAGCATTAATGTGAGCACAAGAAAACTACAAGTAAACAGGAAATGGTAGAAAAAAGCAAGTGTAATCTGTTAGCAGTTGCTATGAAAAATGGTGAAGGGTAAGCCAGGGTTACATTTAGGTTATGTATGCTGGATAATTAAACATACTCCCACAGCAACAGGAAGGTTACTGGGCAACTGAGGTTTCCAGTTATCCTTATTCTAAGTACAGTCTTCAGCATGCAGCAAAAAGTAGATTTTATTTTTCCATGTTAGGGCTGATGTTTTTGTGCTTGGAGGATTTAAAACTTTTTCATAAATGCTCGTTTAAATCTCAGTTAAAGTTAGAGGTTTTCAATATAATTAATCAAAGAACAGACAAGATTTGCTTATGAATGCATTTTTAGCAAACAGTGTTAGTTTCAGTACTTGCACGAAAACACACCATCTCTGAGTCCCATTATATCCCTGTTTTTCACTCTCTCTTTCACAGTGACATACACTTGAAACTGTCTTCTGTACAGTCTCATTCATTAAAACATTCTTATATTCTCTCTTTCTCTCCCTGCCCTCTCTCTCTCTCTCTTTAAAAGTTATATTTTTCACATTATCATAGTCCCTTATACAGACTTTACTGTGGAATAAAATAAGCAATGAGCTTTTCATTACCTCTAGTTTCTGATTATAAAATTAAGGGAATATCCATGTTTCTTCCTTGGATGTTTATAAATTATGATTTACGGTAATATAAATCATGTATGGTGGTATGAATGGTCTGACTGTAAAGGACTGCAGTCCATAAAGTATGGTGATACAGGTGAAAGCATACAGTATTTTACAGTGACATGGGGCATTAATTGTTGGCTTATGTATGAATGAGTGGTGCCACACTTTGGTTTTGATATATTATTAACTTTCATTCAGGTAGTGTTAAACCTCAGACTGATTAATAGAGTCTCAGGATTACAGTACTTGTCCATTTCTACAGTGAACTCATTCTGACCAGATCAATACCAACCAGTTTATAGCAGGCCTGTTTCCTCCTCTCCCCAGGAGAAACACATCAAAATAGAAATCAGGGAGCAATGGCCATGCTTTGATTACAAAGTCATGTACGGATGATTGACAGGCTGTCAGTCATACCTCACACAGGGTTGTTCACTCGAACATACTGTACTCACAGTTCTATCAATGCTCTTCCAATGCCCAAATGAATTATGAAGAGCATAGGAATGGGAATGCAGTGTAATAACATTCAAAGCCTAGTTTACACCCAAAAGTGTATCAATCTGAGGCCATTATATTTCAGTTCACTTTGTGAAAAAATTGCCCTTTGGAACAAAAAGGTATATGTGCAGCATATTTGATTCATATGGTAACCTTCATTCACAAATAGCTAACATTGCCCTCTTCTCATCATGATTCTTAAACACTGAAATTGTTACTGATGAGGGTGCAGTTCTACCCATATGACTTGATGGAACTTTCAGATTGACTGTTCTTGATGTGTTGGAGCTGGAATCACTTTTTGCAGGTCCTTCCAAGCATGGTAATTGAGTGTTTTGTATGATTATGCTGACTCAAATATTGACAGTAAAAACGTCCCACTGGAACCAGGAAGCTACAAATTGTTTGTTATTGATCTGAATCAGGTAAAATACCCTCAAGATATTTGATATCATCTTTTCATATTCTCACCTCATGACCAAAATATGATTGGGTATTGGAGATTTCAATATCAATTGCGTCCCCCCCCCCCCCCACACACATACAGACTCACCCATCAGAACCTGTCTCATCAGAATTGTATTTATTCATATAGAATCACACAGGATTTGCTAAATACATTCAAGGTTGCTGTGACTTTATATTACCATATACAGTGGAACCTCACTGTCTTGGCAATTGTTTGGACCAGTTTCCCCCCCCCCCCCCCAATAATAGAGAGTTGCCCATGATAGAGAGAGATACCTTTAATATTTGTGAGGGTCTTAGGAGGAGAAATTTCCTTGTACTTTAGTCTGTCTGACAGTGTGTTCAATGATTAGTCCAGTCACACTTCTGCCATTACTTGCCAGTACTTTGAGAATACATAAAAAACCCTGAACACCAGATTTTTAGCGAACCTGTGAGCTTATGCGATGGTGCGGCGTCGGCCGTCGTACGTCATGTGTTGTGCGTCGTACGTTGTGCGTCGTCTGTACGTTAACCATAGCTATCTCAAAAATGGCAGGAGCTAGCATCACCAAATTTCTTGCAAATAATCAGTCATCCAAAAAACTATATTGGATTTTGTTTATTTTTTTCTAACTGCATTTTCTTAGATTTTATAGGGAAAAAGCTAAAAAAACTTTAAAAATCTTCTTCTCCGAAACTGTCCAGCCAAATTGTCCAATATTTCACAGAAATGATCCCTGGAACAACCTTTCTCAAGTTTGTTCGATTGGTTCCAGTTTGGAGATTTTTGGCTGAGTTACAGGAGGTTGAACTTTGTTAACTTTGCAAAAAAGCATATTAAAATTTAAATCTCAGAAATGGCTGGAGCTATCAATACCAAATTTTATGCCAATGTTGGTCACATAGGTCATATCTGAAATTGAGGTATTGGTGGCGCCACCTGCATTTGCATTTTTTTGTACAGGGTCATCAGTGCCTGTATCACACTGAGGGCTACAAAAAGTTCTTCTCTGAAACCATATGGCCAAAATGTTTAATATCGCACAGAAATGATCCTATGGTAGTGCTTTCTGAAGTTTGTTCAAATGGTCTATTTTCAGTGACTTTTGGCTAAGTTATGGGAAGCTGAATTTAGTCATATGCTGTGACAGCCCATTTTAGCTCAGTGGCTACAAAGATCTTCTTCTTAAAAACCACTGGGCCAAATTCTTAAATTTCGCACATTAATTATCCTCAGATGTTGATAATTCAAGTTTGTTCACATGGTTTGTGTTCAATGCTTTTTGGCTGAGTTAGGGGAAGCTGAACTTAGCCAGTTTGCTGTATCTTCCTATATGAGTTATAAATCTGTGAAACATTTTTCGACTGAAACTGAAGCCATTTTGTTAAATATTTTACAAGAATAATCCCTACAATAATTCTTATAATAATTGTCATTAATGGTTCCACATGAATGATTTTTAGCTGAATTATGGAGATTGAATTGAGTCATTTTACCCTATATGTTAGTTGTGTGATGCTGTTACATCTAGCTTGGCACCAGTTTATCAGCATCTGTTACATCATGCCACCAGACATTTAGATTTCAGGTTATCTTTGGTTAATATTGACAAGAAAGTTTTTTAAAAGCTTTTAAAAAATTTAGATTTATGATTTTGGTTATTCATCATACCAGGCAATGTTACAATCATGGATATTCAGCTCTCTGTGGCTATATAAAGACAATCGTACTTAGATTATAAATTATTCGTATCCCTACTCAACTTAATTCAAGAATTTCCCATCAATGAGATATATCTGTATTTTAATTTTGCATTCAGTATGCATCCGTAATAATTTTACGTATATTCCTGATTTCTTTTTTATAAAAAAGTCAGCTGAAAAGCATTTTGTATTGGGAAAATAAATTTCAAAGTTATTTCAAGTAGAGACCACTTTTGTGTACAGATGGCAGCACTTGGTTTACCATTGGCAAATTGCCAGTGCCTTGATGTTGGCCTATAGCCAAGATGATGTCAGCTCTATAAATAGTTTTGGCACAGTGCCAGGATTGGAAGACGTGCAGCCAGGTATAGGTCAAGAGTTCACTCAGTGCAGTAGCTGCATTCTATTTATAGCTTTGGCAGACTGCTCACTGCATCATATTTGGCACCAAAGTTCAGCCTGAATCTATTTATAGCTTTGGCAGACTGCCATCTGTGTCAGATTATGCAACAGGTCAAGAGTTCACTCAGTGCAGCCAGGTACAGGTCAAAAGTTCACTCAGTCTAGCAAGGTGCAGGTGAAGAGTTCACTCAGTGCAGTAGTTTGAGGCAGCAATTTGTCACAGGTCACTCGGGGCAACTGCCTTACTCACCTAAGCCTTGTCAGCCCTGTGCATCAAACTCTGGGAAGTTTGATGTATTGGACTGATACCTGTCTATGCGTCTTTGATGGTATTCTGATTTACAAGACAGGTGGTGCCACCTACATTCACTTTTGCAGTGTATGCGCCTGCTTATTTCTACAGAGGAATTTAATACATCAGCCTAAAATTGGGCATGTTTATACATATCGGGTAGCTATATAGTGTACAAGACTGGTGGCGCCACCTACAATAATTTTTGCACAGTGTATGTCCCTGCTTATTTCACAGGAGGGGTTTGACATATCAGTCTGACATTGGGCATATGTATATATCTCGTCATTGTATATAAGACTGGTGGTGCCAGCTACAATCGGATACTACGTTTTCAGTCGGAAGCCGACGCTGCTGCCAACGCCACATAGGTTTCTGGAGAACTCCTTCATAACCACTGGGCAGAATTTTTTAAAATTCTGAATTATGAACAGTCAAATGTGAACTGCTGGGCCCTCATTTTTGGTTGACCTCTGACCTTTCCTCTCTACGTCCATCTGTTTCCACACATAAACCCACATATCTCGGGAACTGTTTGACTGATCAGGCTAAAAATTTTGCACAAATGTAGCCCTTGGAAAGCTTTATAACATACACTAAAATGGTGGCGCCACCTGCAACCATTTTTGCACAGCGTCCATCTGTTCATCTGCCTTGGGATAAAAACATTCATATCTCTGCATTGGTTGGACTTATCGACCTGAAATTTTGCATGTGTATACATCCTGGACAGCTTTCTTGATTTTATGACAGGTGGCGCCACCTACATTCACGTTTAAGCTGCAGACATCCAAGCTCATATCTCGGGAACTGTTTGACCAGTTGGGCCAAAATCTTGCATGTGTATAGATCTTCCTCAGCTCTTTATCATACCAAAACTGGTGGAGCCACCTGCAACCATTTTTGCACAGCGTCCATCTGTTCATCTGCCTTGGGATAACATTACTCATATCTCAGCAGTGGTTTGACTGATCCACCTGAAATTTTGCAGGTTTATACATCCTTGACAGCTTTCTTGTTTTAAGACAGGTGGCGCCACCTACATTCAAATTTATGCTGCAGACATCCAAGCTCATATCTCAGGAACCATTTGAACGATTGGGCAAAAATTTTGCAAATTTATAGATCTCACATAGTTCTTTAACATGCGCAAAACTTGTGGTGCCACCTGTAATCATTTTTGCACAGCATCCGTCTGTTTGTTTGCTGTGGCATAAAATCACTCAAATCTCGGCAGTGGTTTGACATATCTGCCTAACATTTTGCAGGTTTATACATCTTGGATAGCTTTCTGGATTTTGTGGCAGGTGGCACCACCTACATTTTTGTATATGCTGCAGACATTCAGGCTTATATCTCAGGACTGGTTTGACATATCCCTCTGAAATTTTGCATGTGTATATATCTCATATAGCTCTTAATCATACACAAAATTGGTGGCGCCACCTGCATCCATTTTTGCACAGCGTTCATCTGTTTTTCTGCCGTGGGCTAAAATCACTCATATCTCAGTAGTGGTTTGACTTGTCTGCCTAAAATTTTGCATGTTTACACATCTTGGACAGCTTTCTGGACTTTGTGGTAGGTGGCGCAACCTACATACAACTTTTGGCTGCAGACATCCAGGCTATTATGCAACACACCTCACTCTAATTCCCCTTGCCACTCAATCCATGCCTCACTTCACCTTTCCTACTCTGATTTTGGTGGATACACGTGGTCGCTTGTTTACTACCCATATTCTAGTTTCGCTTGTTTACTACCCATATTCTAGTTTTTGTGTTGTGTGCACCCATGCCAGAATTGCAGCAGTGATGTTTGTTTAATTGTTTCTTGTTCTAAGTGTTTAGTACTTGCATTGTTTATATACATGTTACACATGTTCTTGAAAAGTAATGGTCCAGCATTGAAGCATTATACCTGGTGTAATCTCATTGCACAGGTTCGCATTAGGCCTGTAGGTTTTGTTTAAAATCCAAATCACAAATTTAAATTGTCGTACCTTAAAATGTTAAATCTTAATATGCAGCAATAGTACTCCATTCTTCCACCTATGTCAGTGTCAGTATCAGGTATTACATCATGAGAGACGTACGGTAAATGTAAAAATGAAAGCCGAGCCTGTATTAAAATTAAGTTTAAATCAACTCCTAAATTGATTAGAAGCTCCTAACCTCAGGGCCTACATCTCCACAAAATTTCATTGTAACCCTCCCTAATTATTAAAGATACAGTGTACACCGGCAAGTTTGCAGTTGCACTGACAGCCTCACAGGAACCTGTAACAATATAAACTCTATTTAGCTCCACATGCAGAGGTACTTACCCAGTAACACAAGAGCCAGTGGGGTATAAACAGAAACTGATAAACAGAATCTGTCACAAGAAGAATATGTGAATTTGATACTCAGTTATTAAATGTTGACATGTTGTGGTTTTGATTCAAAAATAGGGTATTAACTGATGCATTTTCATGTATTGTTTGATTACAGCGCCTAATAACAGATTTTATATGTATGTTAATACAGTGCTCACAGAATATGTTAATTTGCTGTTTTTTCACAAGTCATGGACAATGTGCATTATGATGAATTAGACTATGCAAATAGATGTTTTTTGACAAATGTCATGAATGTTCTTAATTAGTAAGGACATTGTTATATTTTAACAATTCTAGGCTTGTTATGGTTATAAGATTTCTATTGTTCTAGTTATTTAGCCTTCAAATTATCTCTGTGTAGGTGTACAGAGATATAAGAGTATTGTTCTTGGGGGAAGGATTGTAGACTAGTGGTTTATAAGATGTTGGATATTGGAGCTGGAGGACCTTGGTTTGATCCTGGCTTAAAAGTCAAAATAGTGACAGGAAATTACATGATAGGGTGGGATTGGTGGGGGTTATTTACCCTATACCCCCTTTAGGTAGTCATTTTGATGTATTCTTGAATGTGAATTTTCTTTGGAAATCTTAAAACTACATGTATGTGATTATTCCATGACGGGTACAAATGTTCAAAATAGAGTTGCACCCAGTGAAGGGCATATGTCTGCCAAGGGAAAACAATCCTAGTGCCTTTTTTCAGATCTTCACCAAAATTTAAAAGGGTCTTGCATAGCTAATATCCTGATCCAACACAATGATTAATTGTAATCTGATCAGGACAGTCTTTGCATAATTCTGATATCAAATACTCGCCCACAAACAAACAGATACAGGTGAAACATCTCTTCACAGAGATAATAAATTAAATATAATGCTGCTTACACTTTGTGAAAAGCCACAAGTATGTCAAAGTGTCACTCCATGAGATGGGCCTGCTGTAGATGTCACTCAATACAATTGGTTGTATCAGAATAATTATCAGGTAAAGTGTGTCATCTCAGTCTTGACAACTGGCTGGCATTCTGTGGTTGCCATCTTTTTCTCGAGGGTTTCAAATTTGCAATACAATTGAAAAGGAATTATCATGAAAACAAACTGTCATAAATAAAGACTAAGAGGCCACATCATAGAAGGAAAGTTGAACAGCAAAAGATTAGTATTATAAATAATATTACTATCAGATAGTCTTGACTTGATCTTAATTAAATGTTACTTGCGAGTCAAAGATTACTGTAACAAATGATATCAGATCTTTCAAAGCATCTGCCAACAATGTACAATAAGTTCTACTCATTTAATGCTCACTTTGGTCCCTGTACAATATATAGGACTTTGTGCACATATTTTTAATATAGTTAATATAATAGTGGATATACTCTATGTAAGTTATTGTATGGTGATATCTTGAAGAGTGAACCCTCACTAAAATCACGAAATTTTAACCTTGCAAGTATGAAGCGAACTAATGTATCTTAGTAGTTGAACTGAATACCCCTTTCCCTTAACCTTAAGGGAGTGATTAAATAGAAAATTAATTGTTCTCTTGTATGCTGAGCTGTTCAATCATTGAATGTTTAGAAGAGGCACTTGCATGCACACATTCATACACATGTACACATGCTTGATATTATTTTTGTATTCATTTATCAGAATAAACCATCAGTATTTCTCTGCATACTAGTAATTTAATCATCTGGATTGATATTCACAGGATGAAGAAAATTTTGTTTAATTACAGTTAAATTTATCAGGATGATCATTCATAATAATAAAAAAAATCCCACATTTTATAAACAGATCATTTAATATGTTATCAAGCCAGATTAACAGTCCAGTGCATAAAGCAGGTACCCAGTATCCACCACTTTCTAAGTTAAAGCCAGCTATTCACCTGACTTTTCTGTTTAATTATGTCTCCCCTCCCATGATGGGAAACATATTGTTTAGTCTGTCGTCGGCGTCTATAGTCGTTGTCTGTGTCATTTCATGTGAATGTGATAACTTTTGAACGACTCAAAAACCAATGACCTTCATCATCAAGGTCTAATAGATAAAATAGAAATTTGTAAACCCCATTACTTTTGAAGTATCACATATTTTTCCTTAAATTTGGAATACTAATTGTTTCAACAAAGTTCTTTAAAGAGTTCCTAAACTGGTAACCTTGACCTTAAATCTTCAAGGTCTAATCAACTGAAATACTAATGATTGGTGAACTCTATATAACTTTTGAACCAATCAATATATTTTCACAAAGTTCAACTCGTGAATTGTTTCTAACAATATCTCAGACTAATTCGAAAACTGGTGACCTTGACCTTAATCATCATGGCCAAAAAAGCCGAAATATAAATTTTTGTGATCCTCATAACTTTTGAAGTATTGCATATTTATTCCTCAAATTTGAACTACTAATTTTTACAATCAAGTTCTTTGCAATCTTGACCTGGATCTCCAAGGTCAGATCAGCCAGATTAGAAATTATTTGTGAACACTAAAACTTTTGAACCACTTAATATATCTTTATGAAATTTGACTCGTGAAATGTTTCTACCAAAATCTATGAAGTGTTCAAAAACAGGTGACTTTGACTGTTTTATTCAAGGTCAAATCAGCTGGAATAGAAATTATTTGTGAATGCTGTAACTTATGAAATAGTCCATATTTTCTTCCTCAGATTTGGGAATGGGAGGCCCATAGGGAGGGGAGACATATGTCTGTTTTGGATTGCAAAAACAACCTCATTCTAGTTTATATGAATTTTGGCTTACTCTGCATGCATGTAAATGAACTAGAGGTAATTCTCGATAAGAAAAGTTCATATAATGTATTTGTGAAGGATGTAAGAGCTTGTTTACCTACAAGCTGTTAGTAAATACAGCAGTGTTGACAAATGGAAAATCATGTAACCGAAGGTGGTTGATTGCTTAGCAGTGAAAACACGACTCGCTCAGGAGGCATTTATATTGGGCTGGTAAGCCTAACTTGAGTTGTGATACAAGCCATATTGAGGAATGCATCACAGTGGTTTTCCATCATGTTGCATATATATCATGGTTAACAGCTCAAAATGTTAAAATTGGCTTACAAATGATAAATTAACACACAAGAATACATGTAAGCTCAAACTAAACCTCTGCCTCTATGATAAAGAGTCATTTCCTGTATTGCATACAAGTTAGCTGCGTCCAGTAACCCCTGCAAGCCATGCTTGTAGTCATACAGTCAAAAATTCAACATACATGCAGAGGGATTTATCAATATGCTGAGTTAAACAGAATTTTTCTTGCTCATGTTAGGTGTTGTTAGAAAGTACACTAAAAAGCCAGTGATTGGTCTGGTGAAAGCGTCCTTATAGGCCAGGAGGTGCCAGAGATAATGAAAATATTTGCATACTCATAGAGCCCCAAAGAGTGTTCCTCACTGAAGGATGTAACAGCACTCTGACAGCCAGTATATATACTGCTCATAGACTATATTATCAGAGATCCGAAATGGTGCTAGTTGCATTTGTGCTGAAGTTGAATGATCACCAGTTGCAAAACGTCCTTTGCAAAACTCTGGTTTGTCTGACTTGCAACACGATGTTTTTGTCTGAATGTGTTTGGATTATTATGGTGGGCCCCAATATGTTATAAACCCATGGGTATAAACAAAATGAACAACCTGTGTGCAATGGGATCAACATTTCCTGGATTTTTGTTATGAAAAGTTCAAAGAATTATCCATAGTTTATAAACATCAGATATCAGAATGGACCCCTTTAAATCCCAACACAGTAGGGATGATTAATTTCCATCGTATATAAATCCTTGTATTTTTCTATTAATTAATCTAGCTTGCAGACATATATAAATACCCTGGTTTCCTTTAGCCACTGCATTATAACCACTGAAGTGACACCAGGTACATTAACAAGCAGAGCTGAGAATGATCTATTTGTGCCCTTCTCACTAACACAATTGGGGTCACAAGGGAAAAGGTAAACATCCCATGAGGATAAGTTTGCTTTAAGCTGCTCGAGGTGGATTCTCCACCAATACAGGTTAACTTCCTCTTTCTACTTTCGTGAATCTTCTCTGTGTTGAAGAGTGAATCTGTGTAATTTATGATGCATAACACTTAATGCAAGCATCTCTAATAATCCATATAAAACTAGAAAGCAGTCAAAGACTGCATATATATGTATACCTCCTCCAGGATCAAAAATACACTTTCGTGTGTGCTTCATAAAAAACAAAGTATGTCTGATATAAATGTAAGCATAGAGAAATATGTGTCAGAGTACACCATTAGGATGGTTGCATCACAGGTGAACTCTGTGTCACCCCTAATAACAACGAATGGCTCTTGCTCTTATCTTTGTTAAAGAAAATAATCCTCTCTGACAATGGTAAATCCTTTCAGTTAAAAATTTATATGGGTGACCAAGATAACCTCCATTATTTTATGGATTATTCCTTATGTATTGGAATGTTGTGAGAGGTACATATATACAGCCTCTGACTAATTGCTAGTTTAAAATCTTAAAACCATGCATATATATCAGAATGAGATTGTTTTTGTCTCCTTAGATCAATCAGTATATCAATACATTATGCTAGCGCGCCAGTAAACAGGTCACTTTGCTTAAACAACCATATATAGGGCAGTGAGATAAGGTGAGTTTGCTGATACAGCTAAACCTAGATGTATGTCACAAAAATGAGATGTCAGCATTGTACACTTAGAAAAAATAGAATTGGAATGCATTATGTAAATATCACAGAGAAAGCTTGCTAATGGAGTGTGGTATGTAAGTTATCAAACCAGTTCAGACGAAAAAAGGTACTTGCCACTCTTCTTTTAAGACAAGTGATGAAATCAGGTTTTACATCGTGTGGTGAACGTGGATAGATAGTCACAGTTGTACTCTTCTGTGTTGAGGGTGGGTCATTATCTGTTAAGGGAGTAAATAATGTGAGCTGCTGTTTGGTTTAACCAACTTGACATGGACTCAATCCACGCTAGCCAGTTAAAAAAAATACAAACAGTCCGATAAATAGTATTTTTTTAAACTGGCTAGCGTGGATCATTGTTCAAATTCTAGGTAAGCTTTATTGCATGAATAAGGACTTTGTACTTGACATGCTATTCATTGTATTACTGTAGTGCACTTCAGAGAGCACTTGATTGTACCAAAGTGTGCAGATGTGGCATATGACTCGCTTAAATATGTGTGAAAACAGACCCTCCCACATGAAGGTATTTTTAGGTGGTAACTCTTTATGGAATTTAATATGGTAAATATTTTGATTGAAGGCCATCTACTTTAATTTTTACCTTGAGACATCATAATCATACACACTGGGTTTCCAAAAGCATAAATATTCTTGAAATTCCTTGAAAAATTAATCTGTATTTTCAAGGTCCTGAGACTGTTTAAATTTATTAGATTAATATTTTAAACATTTCTTTTACTCTGTTGGGTTACCAAATGAAAAATCCAAAATTATGTAAATGAAAAATTGAAAAACACCTTGAAATGGAATAAAAACAAATTGTTGAATCCTTGGCTTGCAACAGTTTGTATCAGTGTGGTACTCTTTTTAATTCAAATGTATCTGTTTTAGCACATCTGTTTTATTATGTCCTGTATTAAACAGACCCATGTATGTAGAGTTTTGCTTTTTAGAAAAAGCTTGGCTGTATTTTTGGGCAGGGTAGTGAAATATATACATTTGTAGCTGCAAGTGGGTGACTGATGTATATATGATTTCAAACTGAAAGCAGTTTATCATACCTGTTTACATTTGATGGACCATGTAGTTTTTAAACCATTAGTTTAATTGTTATATCTAATGATTTCAATGCCTATAAACAGTCACAATGCACATACCTTGGCATACACATGGGTTTTAGACTTAAAATTGATCATTAAACTGATCAAATACACCTGTCATCAAATATTTGTTGCTATAAATATGTTTATGATGAATCAGGATGAGCTTAAAGATGTCTAGATTTGCTGTGTTTACTCAGTCCAGGATGGAGATGATTTTATCATCTGTACATGAATCACTGACCTCTGTATCTGTGACAGTACAGGATACAGAGTAACCTACATATCTGTCCTGCCAGTTAGATACTAGTTAATTTGATCTTGGCAGGCTCGTAACAATATTGTGTTCCATCTGAGTGCTTAATCTCATTGTTTTGAAGTACCCAGTATCATTTTCACTTACCAGTTTGTAGTGTGGTACATGGAGATTTTTAAATCAACAAGAGGCCACCATTTCTTAACAAACCTTGAAATATATATGTGAATATATCTGATGAAGATATGACAAATGGTTGCAAAGAGGTGATGGGTTTTGATGATGGGTGACAGTGAGTGAGGTACAAATCGTGAGGATTGACAGACAGCACTTGACATTCAGTAACCATTAATGACAACAAATAACAAGTGACTGTGACAGTCATTGATGAACAGTGACAGTGATAAAAAGAGAGTCAGTGGTGCTCTACATGTTACTCACAAGTACTGTGACAGTCACTGAGTTAGTGATGAACAGTGACAGTGATAAAAGTGAGTCAGTGGTGCTCTATATGTTGGCGTTGAACAGTGCCTGTCAGTGAGAACAGTGACTGTCAATGATGAACAGTGACTTTTCAGTGATGAACATTGAGTGTCAGTGATGAACAGTGACTAACAATGTCAGTCCATGATGAACAGTGACAAACAGTGTCAGTCCATGACAAACAGTGACAGACTGTGACAGTCAGTTACAAACAGTGACAGCCAGTGATGAACAGTAACAAACAGTGACAGACTTGATGAACAGTGACAGTCCGTGATGAACAGTGATAGTCAGTGGTGCTCAGTGACAGTCCGTGAAAAAAGTGAAAGTCTGTAACAAACAGTGATTATCAGTGGTAGTCAGTGATGAACAGTAACAAACAGTGACAGTCTGTGATGAACAGTGACAGTCTGTGATGAACAGGGACAGTCAGTGGTGTTAGTGACAGTCAGTGAAAAAAGTGTAAGTCTGTAACAAACAGTAATTATCAGTGACAGACAGTGACAAACAATGACAATCATTGACAGTAGTGAAAAGCGGGGACTGGGGACCAGTGATACCATGACAAATTGTGACAGTCATTTACAGTGGTGAAAAGGAGGGACTAAGGACCAGTGACACAGTGACAAACTGTGACAGTCACTTTATTGATTGCTTTGCATTATGACCTTCTCATCATCCCTTAAAGGGACATAATCAGGAGCAATATTATGCCTATTCTTTCACAATATCAGTTCAGTTTTGCTTTAATCAAATGTTTCCCAGCAAAACCACCCAAACACACAGTCTCAGTACCCTGTATACGGCAGTTTAACACCTTGTTATGGGTCTGTGTGTTGGTAAACACAGTCCACATGCGTCTATTTACAATAACAAGACCACGCCTTAACACACAGTGTTTCAGCCAGCAGAAACATGTATTACATTTTTGGGCTAAGTCAGTCAGGGCATCTCCTGATTGAGGTGTTGTGCCAGGCGATACACGATGACACCTTTGATTGCGCCCTGTCCACCGTTTTTAACACTTGTTTACAGGAGTAAGCAAACAGTTTCAGGGCAATATTTTGGCAGGTAAAAATTTATTTTAAAGTGAAGAATATATTTTTCGTGTTTATTCAATATGCTTTATAGGTGATTGAGCCCCTTTAAAAATATGATTTTAATGCTGTTACAATGGATCAAGTCCTAAAGCCACCATGGTTATGAAAATGATTATAATCCCCATAATTTATCAATGTCAGAGTGAAACTCATTGAAACAACTGTATACAGGGTTCTCCTTGTTAAGATAACCAACATGAGATACGGGAAGCATGACAGCTCTACAGGATATTATATATAAGTTTTATTGTTTTAACAGGATATATTTGCATCACACCAGTCATTCATTGACATAAATACTTCAGCTTGGAATTATGAGGGTTACCACTATTTGATTTAATTCTTGATTAAGGAGCTGAATTTGTTATTTGACTTGCAGCAGGGTGTTTGTCTTTATTTTTAATGTATTTTTTAATGTTAGCAAGAATACAGGTTGTGAAAATAAAATCTGTATTATTAATATCTTTCAGCAGGGACTTTACATGTTTATTTTAGATAAGAGTAAGCGTAGGGGTAAGTTGTTGCTTTGTGATTAAAGCCAGCTATTCACCTGCCTTACCTGTAGAATTTATATAATTTTGGAGTTACCCTTGGTATGTATCAATGAATAAAAGTTAATTTTTGCTTGGACAAGCTCTGTGACAGGTGTATCACCATGTTTATCTGCAAGCTTTTAGTAAACACATCACATGTGCAGAGGTTGATAAACAAGGAGACCATGTGACCAAAAGTGGTTGACTGCACATGTGTAGAATGTGAAAGGTCACAAGTTATCGTTTGAAAGAGCATGTGAAGCAGTGCCATCTGTTGTTATATGTAAAACTCTTTTTTGTACCAGATGTCCTTGTTGGACGTGTTTTGATTACAATCAGCAGCCATTTTTACAGGTTCCTCACAGGTTTTAAACATTTGGATATGATAAAACAGACAGCCTATCAGATGGGTGCATGTAGTTTCTGTTTATGAAAGGCTTGATAGTTTATCTTTATTTAATACACCAAAGATATATCAGAATAGGCCCCTTTAAGGGATCAGTCTTCAGAGCTGAAGGTACTTGGTTCAAATCCCACCAGAATGTTGGAGAGTCTTTAGTGTTTTACCTGAAATTCACATGTAGGTGCAATATTTCCATGACATTTTGTCAAGAGGCCATGCCACAAGCAGGCCATGGGTGTATTCTATAATACTGAATCTGCATTCTAAGGCATGCAAGCCTCTCTGCCATATGGGGATCCTATTGCGGGATGCTCCCAAATTATGTTTACATTCACTTATTTGGCCAGTATTCCCAGGTTCATTCATGCATAAGTGACCGACATTTGTGAATATTCCTTGATGATGTTCCTGGTTCCTGATCATGTGCCAGATCCACACCAAAATCTAATTGATTCTTTTTTGGCCCATTCCAGAAATGCCCAGAAAATTTCATGAGATTCTGTCCATGACTGTGTGAGTTATGTCGGAAACAAACACACATGCAAACACACAAACACACACCTAAGCGTGGATTGGTACATACCCTCCAGGTGGGGCAATGAGTTAGTAACGGAAGGGGATGGGAGTGGGGAATTCTGTCTGTGGTAATTGATCATAAGCAAATGCAGGTCTGGTGTTATAATACAAAGAAAAATAAAGTTGTATATTTAGCATTTAGTCTGTGCAGCACATGTCAGTTAAAGACTGGTTTCAGTCTGCCTTATTCATAGTTTTAAGGAGGTGATAAGTAAGGGAGGAGCATTGTATGTAAGTAAATAAAGGAAATGTGAAGTCACAGAGAGAAAGGACTGAATAACATGTGGCACATATTTATAAGTGCAGCATGTTGTCACAGACAGGTGTGGCGTGTGACATGAATCACCTTAGCACGGCTAACACCAATCTCTTCAGGACCAGCGTTGCATGGGCCACTGCATTACATATTTCATGGTATACAGGTTATAATGGAACCCATATACCACACTTATGTGGGTAATGTCGTCATAATCATTAGCGCTCCACCCATTATATAAAGCTTTTGCAGTTAATGTAGTGGGAAAATATTTGGCATAAGTGGCAGGTGTATATGATAATGACTTAACAGTAACAAGAAAAAGGCAGGAAATGTCAGTGAAGAAAAGCACAATAGGAACTCAAGAAAAGGACATGTCATAGCTCAGTCAGTCTGTGTTTGTGGTACAGCATGCTCACAGACGTGGATGACCAATTCTTTGACTGCCAGCTGCTGATGTGACAAATTAGTGTATGTTAATAGTAAGATAGTCTTGTAACTCAAAACCATGAATTTGCCAAACATTACTATATTACTGAAATTTTTAAAGCACGGTAATCCTGTGGTTACCGTGGCTAGGACATCACAGATTACCTTGAATGATTGACAAGTATACCATAAAACGAATGCAAACAAGGTATGGATCCTAGGCACCACCCGTGTCAAGTTTAACCCCTTGCATCCAACATTTTTATTATGAGTTTTATCTTTCAAGAAGATGAATAAAACAAAATATGTAGTGCTTTTAGCTGTTTAGCAAAAAAATTGTTATTTTCATGCTTTTTCCTGATCATATGACATTTTTATTGAAACATAAAAGGTCAAAAATAAAAAACTGCCCGCACTGAATTCTGAAAAAAAAGTGTCTGAGAACCATACCATTTTTTTGGTCTAATAAGATATATATATATATTCCCCTGCTCAAACAGTTTTACTCTAAGTGGTTGCTGTTTCTGTATTTGTCAACATGAACCTTGAAGGGGAAGTAAACATGTTTTTCTGTGTCTGAAAATGAAACATGGCTATAAACACAATGTAAACTGACTCTAGTTGCTCAGTAACCACAGAAACATTGGTTAAATGGCCTTGTATTCCACTTCAATATTAATCAATCAGATTTAAATGGGTTATATTTAGACAGAAATCTAACAGTGATAACTGTTCTCTCTGTCACATTATATAATATACATGTTTTATATTTAGATGTTCTATTTTAAAATAAGACTTGACTGTTTGGAGCTTTATCTACTCTGGTCTAGAGGGAAACCTTATCAGTGGAACTCAAGCTCTGCCTCCTTTTGCCATAGCTTGCTTTTGAAATTGTCAGTTGATTCAGGGTGATTTATTGAAGTTAGCCTTTTATAAACAGATTACATATGATACATGAAGTAGGACTACTGGCTCTTTGTAATAATCAAGTTTATCATAGTTGTCATGTTGAAATGTTCCAGTACTTCTGGGCAGAAAATGTTGTTTTTTTAGCTAAGTTTAGCTAATTTTTTTTAATTTTCAGCTTTAATCAACTTGAATTTAGATTCAATCGTGTTGTCTGATGTTGAAAAAAACAGAGGTCATAATTTACTTAGACAGTAATGTGAAATGCTGTTACCAGGTGAAAATGTAATCATGCACCTATTGCTGACAGCAGTTGGGTTTGATCCGGGTATCTTCATATCCAAATTCATCATGGAGGGGGAAGGGATGCAATTGTATGTGTTTATCTCATATATATATATATATATATATATATATATATATATATATATATATATATAATATATATATTTATTATATATATGTCGAGGCCCAGATTAGAATCTGGCCCAATTTAAAACTGGGCCAGCCCAGATCAAAATTTTGATTTGGACCGGCCTAGATCAAAATTCTAATCTGGGCCAGACCAGTTTTAAACCGGGCCAGCCCAGATTAAAATTTTGATCAGGGCCGATCCAGATTAAAATCCTGTGGTGAAGACTTCAGGATTTAAATCTAGTCTGGACTGATTTTTAAACTGGGCTGGCCCAGATTAGAATTTTGATCTGGGCTGGTTAAGTTTACAATCATGTGGTGGACTGATTTTAAACTGGGCCGGCCCAGATCAAAATTTTAATCTGGGCTAGTCAAGATCACAATCTTGTGGTGGACTGATTTTAAACTGGGCCTAACCAGATCAGAATCCTAATCTAATCTTAGGCTAGCTTGATTTTTATCATCTAAAATCAGATAATACAGTAAACATTTATTCCAGATACACAAAAGGGGCACAAAACACATAATGAACAAGATCATTTAAAATATTTAAGTGAGAAAAAAGCTAACGAACAAATGTTATGTGCTTCTTTGGTTTCATCTATTCTTCAAGCATGCAAGTTCATATCTGAACTTAACCTAAACCAACTACCATAATTTATCACAGTTTAGAATATGTGTCAGTTCTGAGACATCTACTTGACTTAATATCAAAATTTTCAACTTAACTGAGATAGTTTTCTGTTCTGAATATCAAAATTATATGTGTAATATTAAATATATACATGCATAATTAAATACCAGCTTTACTCATTTATAAGTGAACAAAAGTAATTTATTAGTCTTAATGCTCATTTGGGTGAGCAGCATGACATTGTGCCCTAACATGGGGCTAGGGAGAGGTTTGTGATACCATTACTGTAATTTTCAATAGCAGAAAATCCACAGCTGAGAAAGTGATATGATTGCTGTCATTTGGCAGTCTCAAAAATAGAGGTGAACATGTGTGAAAATTGGATTTAGAATTTTATTTCAGAGGGTGACAAACATGGTGGAGGTTTCACTTTTGAGTTAATAACTTAAAAAAAGCTAATCTATTAACTGATAACTAATCTAAATTGAAGATAGTTAAATGCTGCAATGCAAATATTCTCTACCTTCAGTAGTTAAAATGCTGAGTTGGTGAATATTGTTCCACTGTTCTATCTAAATACATTATGATCGTGTTAATAATTCACACAAATAAGCTAATATCAACCTAATTTATGTACACTAGATATATATTTTTCTCTTTGCTAAATTTCAGTCACCTAATTTCAGTGACTTAAGTTAAGGTATCTTAATAGATGTTTCAGGGCATTCTTCCTTAATAAGTAGTATGTTAGAAGTTATAGGTCCAATGTTACAATATGTGCAAATTTTTTAATGGGGGGAGGGGGGGGGGGGAGATCACAGACCAAAAACCCCAACTTATGATAAATGATTAATAACTTTAAATAACAAATAAAATTTTGAATTTACAGGTCTTGGATCACAAGCTTAACATTGTGTAACATATATATTAATAATTATTGATTAAATCTTGTTTTAGTTTGTTGAATTAATGTATATGTTCTGCAAGCTATATTTGTAGTTTTTAGCTGTAAAATACCAATGTTTAACATGTTTCTTTTATAATTATATTTTAGACATTTCACATAAGAGGTAAAATTACAAAATAAATATGACAGGAGTCCAACCAATGATATTTTCAAAGAATATGAAATAAATTCATAAAATATTATTAATTATTGACTTACAATGTCTTACAAATTCTTTGAATTGATTAAAGGCAAGCTAGGTAAATATAGTGTAATTGAAGCCAGCCTAGGAGTAGATTAGTATTCTGATCTGGGCTGGTCCAGTTTAAAATCAGTCCACCACAGGATTGTTAACCTGACCAGCCCAGATCAAAATTCCAATCTCGGCTGGCCCAGTTTAAAATCAGTCCAGACCAGATTTAAATCCTGAAGTCTTCACCACAGGATTTTAATCTGGACCGGCCCAGATCAAAATTTTAATCTGGGCTGGCCCAGTTTAAAACTGGTCTGGCCCAGATTAGAATTTTGATCTGGGCCGGTCCAAATCAAAATTTTGATCTGGGCTGGCCCAGTTTTAAATTGGGCCAGATTCTAATCTGGGCCTCGATATATATATTATATATATATCTGTGTGTGTGTGCTGAAATTGTGTAATTGAGCCAGACAAGGTTTAGGCCTGAACAGCTCCCTCAGCCAAGTTATATGTAGTCTATAGAATTAAAGGAGCAAGGTAAACCAGCTGTACCAAAAGAAGAACATGAGATCTGAGAGACATTTCCCTCTTGTCAAAAGTGCAGGGTGCAATATATGTGCCAGTTTATAAAGTCATCACTGAAGCACTCATTCTTTGTACCTATAGATGTGTTATCTTCGTTCATGGTTCAGTGAAGACAGTGTATGGAGCACATATCGGGAAGCATGCCAGCTGATTCAGAATTCGATTTACTGTCCAGCTGGCCAGGAACAGCGGGGCATTGGGTCTTTTGCACCTGTTGACCCTGGACTGATTCGGACCAAGCAAATATCCGCATAGCACATATTGAAACATATGAAATAGATGCTGAAATGTGTTCTGTCTTATGAATATGCATGAGTTTGTATTGATGTCATCACAAGGCAGGGAGAATGTTTCTGCCTTTGATGTACTTAAACAACACTGTTGATTGGGAGGGGAGTGCAAACAGATCGACTGCCAGGTGAAATGGAATGTCAGATATAGAAATCCTGTTCCTCTTAGCACCAGGGGCACTTGTTACTATCTTAATAAGTTGGCCATAGGTCTCCCTTGACCCAAGTGGCAAAATTTAATGAATACTTGTCAGTAAGTATACTTGTTGTATTTGAAGGAAAAGCTGAGCTTCACCAAAGAAATATAATATGAAATATAATATATCATGATATGAAACCTGGGTTGTTTCATCATAACTTCCACTTATCACAGTCCCATTTACCCAAATGCCCTAGATTCCAAAACACATCAGATCTCTTCCCAAGAATGCTAGATTCAGTTGTTAGAACACACTGAATTGCAAGTAGAACTGAAGTGAATGCGCTGGATCTGGGGCCATCCTCTCTTAAATCTTGCATGGTCCAGTACTGCCCTCTACAACACAGATCACACAAGGTTTCTGAGTGTAAATGTGAGGCATGATTTTGACTGAGCTTGACACCAAATGTCTAATGTCATAGTTCAGAGCAGTTTAAATGCTCATTTTGCCAGTAGTGTAAATACAAGATTTTTTTTATGTTTAAAAGTTGGAGCTGGATGCACAATGCGATATCACACTATCATTGATCTGATTATAATTCTCTGCTGTGTGCCCACCCTGGTGGATCTTGCTATGCAAAGGAGGGGTTACAAAAGAGTTCTGGGATGACTGCAGTATTTAACCCCTGTGAAGAGCTTATTTAATGTATTGACATAGACATTTCAAACAAACATTCTTTGACATAATTGTAATCTATTTGCTTATATGGTTTAACTGATTTATTTTCAAAGCATAATCTCTGAACAGGGTTAAACAACACAGGCATCCTGCATGTTAAATGCTTACAGTGATTTACAGACTTGATATCATCTGTATTTTCAGGCCTGTTTGGCATGAATCACATTTGTCCTAGGTACAGTAGGATTGCCTCCTAACAGTCCTCAATGAAAACAAGATCATACACTAAGACCAGATCCCTTGGCCTCATTTGTTTCCATACCCTGAGGGTTCATTCCTGTATCAAGGCCACTCCTCTAATAAACTCACTTTTATGCAGTCCCAGTGATGACCTTAATTCAGTTCCAAGTCACATGAGTCATTGGCATACAGTGTTGTTGCAACAAATTTGTTATTTTAAGTGGCTGTCTTTTTATGTTAACCAAACTGGCTATTTGCTAACTTACTCTAAGGTAAAGTATTTTTTAGGTCATTTAGCATTCCAGAGAAAGATAACTTCATAAGAAAAATTATAAACTAAAAAGAAACTGTATACCCTGGGCCTGCCTTTTGCTACCTTATGGGGAATCAAGATTGAACTAAAAGTCAATAAATTTTATTGCATGTTAATTCTAAAGTCTGGATTCTGGATCAACATTTATTATATTGAGAAGGACTACCATTTTAAGAGACCTGTATCTTGAGTATATATTTCAAGAAGAGATATGCTGAAGTTTAGTAGTTATATTTCCAGAGAAACAAATTTACATACAAACAGAATGTATGATTAAGACAGATGCACACTACTGTTGCCCCCTCCCCCCCCCTCCCTCCCCGCATCAGGTTCAAGGGTAAACACTAGATTAAAAGTCCTTGAATGTGGTTCTTTCACATGCAGTAAAGAACTTACTTTACATATACCGGTATGGTTTCACTACTACAGATTCAGCCCCTTGTGTTTGTCCCATTACTTGATAAGTAGTATAGTTATCAGTATAACTACCAGTAAAAAGTTAACATTAGGAGACTACTAAAAAAAACAGTGAGTGGTAAATTGTAAAGTCATTACAGGAGAGGGGCGGGGATGGATAAATGAGACTCACAGAGGTGACACTCGCCATCTGTGTATAGTCGTCAGGCTTGGTGAATGAGGTCGTTTAACAAGGAGGTTGTGCTGCTAGTGGCTGCTTGTTTTGATTCCAGTATGGAGGTTCAGACCCATGGGAAATTAATGTTTACTCATCACTCTGGAAACCAATAATATTATTATTGGGAAAATTATAATGATTACGGGGACCTGCCCCCTGTCAGCTTGTGTTTTATGTACAGGTTCCGTGGGCAGGTTGTATATGGTTGATTTGATACGAGCAGATCCACAGTGAGGCAAATTGCACACCAGTTCATCTGTTGCTCCTGTCTGATAAACACTACATATATCTTAATGATAAAAGAGCTCATCCTGAAGCTGACCCAGTTTGGATGATATAAGCTTTCTCTTTTGTTTAGAATCGTGAATATGCTATTGATCAATATGCCTGTTCATTGAATCACAATCAAAATGTTATTGACAAATTGATGTCTTATTATTCAGACTTCTACATTTTAGGTATATTAGGGTCAAATTGATCACTTATTATTCAGACTTCTACATTTTTGGTGTATTAGGGTCAAATTGATCTCTTATTATTCAGACTTCTACATTTTAGGTATATTAGGGTCAAATTGATCTCTTATTATTCAGACTTCTACATTTTAGGTGTATTAGGGTCAAATTGATCTCTTATTATTCAGACTTCTACATTTTTGGTGTATTAGGGTCAAATTGATCTCTTATTATTCAGACTTCTACATTTTAGGTATATTAGGGTCAGATTGATCTCTTATTATTCAGACCTCTACATTTTAGGTGTATTAGGGTCAAATTGATCTCTTATTATTCGGACTTCTAAATTTTAGGTATATTAGGGTCAAATTGATCTCTTATTATTCAGACTTCTACATTTTAGGTATATTAGGGTCAAATTGATCTCTTATTATTCAGACTTCTACATTTTAGGTATATTAGGGTCAAATTGATCTCTTATTATTCAGACTTCTTCATTTTAGGTGTATTAGGGTCAAATTGATCTCTTATTATTCGGACTTCTAAATTTTAGGTATATTAGGGTCAAATTGATCTCTTATTATTCAGACTTCTACATTTTAGGTATATTAGGGTCAAATTGATCTCTTATTATTCAGACTTCTACATTTTAGGTATATTAGGGTCAAATTGATCTCTTATTATTCAGACTTCTACATTTTAGGTATATTAGGGTCAAATTGATCACTTATTATTCAGACTTCTACATTTTTTAGGTGTATTAGGGTCAAATTGATCTCTTATTATTCAGACTTCTTCATTTTAGGTGTATTAGGGTCAAATTGATCTCTTATTATTCGGACTTCTAAATTTTAGGTATATTAGGGTCAAATTGATCTCTTATTATTCAGACTTCTACATTTTAGGTATATTAGGGTCAAATTGATCTCTTATTATTCAGACTTCTACATTTTAGGTATATTAGGGTCAAATTGATCACTTATTATTCAGACTTCTACATTTTTTAGGTGTATTAGGGTCAAATTGATGTCTTATTATTCAGACTTCTACATTTTAGGTATATTAGGGTCAAATTGATCTCTTATTATTCAGACTTCTACATTTTAGATATATTAGGGTCAAATTGATCTCTTATTATTCAGACTTCTACATTTTAGGTATATTAGGGTCAAATTGATGTCTTATTATTCAGACTTCTACATTTTAGGTATATTAGGGTCAAATTTATGTCTTATTAATTTAGACTTCTACATTTTAGGTATATTAGGGTCAAATTGATCTCTTATTATTCAGACTTCTACATTTAAGGTATATAAGGGTCAAATTGATCACTTATTGTTCAGACTTCTACATTTTAGGTTTATTTGGGTCAAATTGATCTCTTATTATTCAGACTTCTACATTTTAGGTATATTAGGGTCAAATTGATCTCTTATTATTCAGATTTATACATTTTAGGTATATTAGGGTCAGATTGATCTCTTATTATTCAGACTTTTACATTTTAGGTTTATTTGGGTCAAATTGATCTCTTATTATTCAGACTTCTACATTTTAGGTATATTAGGGTCAAATTGATCTCTTATTATTCAGATTTATACATTTTAGGTATATTAGGGTCAGATTGATCTCTTATTATTCAGACTTTTACATTTTAGGTGTATTAGGGTCAAATTGATCTCTTATTATTCAGACTTCTACATTTTAGGTTTATTAGGGTCAAATTGATCTGTTATTATCCTGACTATTAGATTTTAGGATTGTTCAGGCCAAATTTATTGTTTGCTGTCAGCTGTCTGTCCTCAGAAAGTAACTTATTTTCATTATAAATTGGTACAAGAGATGCTTTGTTTCCACCAATCATGACAAGAGTATTGGGTACAATAAACCAGTTATTTTGTAAGATATGGCTGACGTTATCTCATCCATCCCAGCCTGTAATATTGTGATAATGTGTGAACAAAGGACTGATAAAATCTTTAAGGGCAGCCTTGTGTTTTCCTGTTAATAGCATTGTTGTATACATATAGATGATACACTTTTACCATGGTGTATTATTCAGGGAAGGGGATTGCTATTTTGAGAAAGTACTTGATACTCTCTCATTACTATCAACTGCTCTCCACTCAGATTAGATATTTTATGATCAAATGTAACTGGTAGTCTGGTACATGGTGCAGTTTTCTCACTGATAATAACAAATTAAGGCTCAGAGTAAATGTCAGATTTTCAATCTTTAGATGGGGAAAATCATGTAAAATGAGTATTATAATGTAATGCACTCCTCACTCCCTAAATCTGTAAATAATTGACAGCAAGACAAGTTTGCAGCCCCTGTTTTGTTGAACAAGTACCTGCTTTTAGACTAAATAGTATGGAAAAACAGGGCGCAGTATTAAGCAAAATGGAAAGTGGTATCTTATTGTAATACTTATGCAAAATTTTTGCTTAATGCAGCCTTTATGATATAATTTAAGGAATAATATCAATATCTGGCTGGTCACATTAGTAGTTTGTTATCTGCAGGGACAGGAAGCTGGTGAATTGTAAATTAAATTAACATATGGTGGTTTTGTAAAATAGATTGTTAACATATCATTATATATTATTGTGTGGCCCTTATCGTTGTTATAATCTTTGTAGGAAATGTGGTTATATCCCATTGCCTAGGATTCATTGAAAGCTTAAGAATTTGTATTACTAGTGGAAACGTACTGCATGTATGTTGCTTTTAGCCTCTTTGCTTTTGATCTCCATCACCCATATCTGTATAGGAAATGGTAGCCCCAACAGCAGCCATATGGAATAAGTTGGGGGATTAGCTAGTCAGGGTTCGATAAGGTTGCATGATTGTGACATAAAAATATACTCAAGAGGGCATCATCCAGGAGGCAGTGAACCTGGGAAGAGAGTTGAGGGCAATGGGTCATGTATCGGCTTTATTTATGGCAGAAAAAAGGTGTTGCTGCCACACCTATCTCCGCAAGGAAGAGTAGGATCTCATATACTGGACTTTGTGAGAACGTCCTTGAAAATCCTCATTTAGCATCAGACTGGTTTAACACTGGTGCATGAGCTACAATATAATACCAAGGTACCTGTTGTGGTCATATTTAGTCCTCAAAATGTGGTATATGAACTGACGGTGCTTCTATCAACTTTGTTATTTTTTGTGCATTTTTTGCCAGTTGGCCATGTTATCCTACTATACTTGCAGTTAATGACATGGTTAACCCCTGAGCATTCCCCCAGCTTCTAGTTAGAAGATATTGGGTCTAATGTGTACCAAACTCTCTCCACATATAAATTCCCATCTTCATACTGTCCTTGGAAGTTTGAGTACTTTACTGTTGTATTTCTCTGCCCTTATCAAAGCTGGACCTTGCAAAAAGTTTGGAATCATATCATTATGGGCTGCCATTTGGCATACAGACTAAAAATCCCATGTCGCAAATCACATGTTGGAAATAAGGGTGCAGAAACTTTAATTGTTGTCTCCCCCCCAGGTGATCCTTTCTCTCATGCACTTGTGTGGATGACATGATCATAATGACCTCCATGCATGTCATGACCAAGTCATTTTGTTTCTTTGCGGCCAGTTTTTAATGCATTTCACACTCATTGGCACCTTCCGCTTCCTCAAATCCCTAAATATAACTTCTGAAAGAATGAGAAGTTTCCTCGAATGGTATTGAAAATCTGGCTAGGAAGCATATTATTATACTTTGCCATGGAATTTACCAAGGTATCGCTAGTCATGGTATTTATAATGTTTAATGGAAAACATTGTCTCTGCAGTGGATTTGCCTCAGGTTTGGCCAGTCATGATTCAATGTTGAATATGTTAGTTACAATGACAAATATATAGCCCCACATAAGAAGACATCAAATGATTTAAGGGTCATGTTATTGATTGGCCTTGTAGGAACTGACATTGTAGGAATTTTCAAGCAAAGCCAGCAGTGCATGACAGATATTGAAAATGTTCTGGTATATAGCTTTTACTGGGAAAGTCACAGTCAGGGCAACATGGCTGTGTGCTTTGTAGTGGCATAAAGAGACATAATTTTAGTAAAGTACTAGACTGGTAATGTCAGGTGAACTACAGGTGCAAGATGCATGTGAAAAACAAATATTCTTTTTTTTTGGTTTCCAGGGAGCATTATTGCATGCTCTCACCATCTGGCACCTTTAACTTCCCTTAGAAGGATATGGTTTCCATATTTAACTTGGCATGAACAGCTTATGTGTTCCATCTATTCTATGAGCAAGGAAATGAAATATGAATACATCAAGGAAATAACTATCAGGCAGGTAACTGACACTATCAGGTTCAGTTATCACTATTATCATAGCAAGTTATCTCCTTATGTATAGTACAACTGTTCTGATGTATACATGATGAGAATTACAAAGGTTCCTGACAAGAGAAGGTACAGTTATGGTTATTATCATAGAAACTTATCCCTGTGTTGTAATAACTGTTAAGTTATATAACTGATGAGAATCGGTAAGGTCTCTGACAGCATCAGGAAAGTTGTCTGTAATATCATAACATGGTTTGTACGGCAGTACAAACTGTTCTGCAGTATAAAAAGTGAGACCATGTAAGGCTTTATTAGCTTCATGAAAACATCAGGTTCAGTCATAGGCAGTATCATTCAATGCAAGTTAAAACTGGATGATATAAAAATTATTTTGTATATATATTATAAGAATTGGTAAAGTTTCTGACACCTTCAGGTTCAGTTATCAATGCTATCATTGCAAGTTATCAGTGTGTGGTACAAACTTTCCAGGTGTATATATGGTACTTGGGCAGAGTGAGCCATGTGATTTGCATCTTGAGGAAGTTCTGACATATCGTGACTCATGCCAGTGTCTTCCAGTTCACAGTACATGATGACTTCATAGTCATGCTCCGATGACCATATATATGTCCTCCATCTCTGAGGCATTGTGTTTGACTCAATACCTTCCGTGAATCATGGCATGTTACACACAGTATGTTATTGTTAATCATTTTCCTGAAGCGGCGGTGTCAGATGGGTGTTCCGTTATGGCATATGTAATAATACTGCATCCTTGTTACCTTAATTAGGTATATTTCATGATGAATACTACTAATAATCATTGAAAAGTATAATATAGATTTATCCCTTAAATACTTTGTGTAATTGATTATTGATTGATTAATGATATTGATTGTATACTGATAAGGTACATTTAGTAATGAATGATTTTGAATAATCAAAATATATATAGAGATTAATAATTTTCATTAATTATATCATATTTAAAGATCAGTTGGTTTTGCTTTATGATCAAATTGACATCATTTTCATATCATAACAATAATAATAACATAACAATTAGAAAATTGCCACATGCTAGGATTTTAATTAAAGTTATTCTTTAAGTTAGTTCCTGTCTCCATGTCCTTCAGTTTAAGTTAATATCACTTAAATTAATCATAAATTACAAAAGCGTTTTGTTTAACTACAAATTAGGGAGATTTATGATATATTTATTGATATTATTACAACCTCAGCACTTCCATCTCTGTACTTCATGCTCTGTTTAGTCCATTTGGAAAGGAAAATGTTTTGTTTAATTACAAATTTGAGATCTACACTTCCATCTCGTTGCTATATATATGCTACTAATTCCATTTGCAGAGGGAAAACTTGCTAAAAATTGTAGAGACCAGTCAGGCATCCAAATGAAATGTTATACAAATTCACATGAAAAATGCAAGTCCACATATAAAAAATTTATTGGAATACCAAGATATATTTTTGGGGATAAATATCAAAACCATGAACAAATACAAGGTGTAGAACCACCATGTGCCAGCATTTACACTGTCATGGTGTACTGTTGTATGATTTATATGGTTATTATGCTTTGTCTGTGGCATATATTTACATTTAATTTTGTCTACACAAAGCTTTGAGGGTCAGAGGGGAGTGGTTATGAGTGCTGTGTTTTGTACAGTACTTTCCGTTGGATGAATGAAAACTTCTGTATACATTGAGTGGGTGAGGTATCGAGGTATTGTCCATTCAGCTATTCACTCCTGTCCACCTGTTTTCCTTCAATTACAGTTTATAAGGTGACTACCAAACTCAAAACTTTTGAAAAAAGAAAGAGTGAAGTACCTTAAAGGAATGAAAATATTGTTTTTACAGGAACTTTGAACAATGTAAATTTAACCATGGAAATGTGAGGAAAAGTGCAATATCTTTATAAATTTCACTGCCCAAGCTACATGTTGGCTACAGATTCAGGGATATCCTGATAGAAAGTCTATTGCATTGAGGAAATGATTTCTGTGCAATAATATTCCCAGAGACTGGTATCTGTGATGATTGACCCCTTCAGTTGTAGTCTCCCAAGGGAGCTAAGAAAAGCAACAATGGTAAACAGGCCTGACAGACCAGAAAAATGCATACGTATTAGACTGACAATCCCCAGTGATATGCCCAAATGTACTTAGTCTTTACCTTAAATATTATTTGTAAGACTGTTGGCGGTTTGCCACAGAACTGATCTTAAAACAGAAATAACGGCTATTATTAATTTTTGAGGTGAAAGGGAGATTGGCTGCAACTTTAATAACCATGTACTGGGTATCTGGCTTCTTTTATATAAATGTTAATATGGTTTCCATTTCATGATTAGTGAATGGCAGTGTGCTATGATTCCCAGAAAGATAGGTCCGCAACATATTCAGAATATTAGCGACCTGAAATTGAGGGTTAATATTTTGTTTGACTTATAATAATATGTATGTCTACAAGGTATTTTGTACCATTTGGATTCACTAAGAAGCACATTGTAGAGCTGCATTTAGGTATAAATTAAAGCTGCGTTTCCATGTGTTGGTATAAGGGGTAAATCAATGCATTGAAGAATCAATGCATTGAATTGCAAGCCCTCGGTTAAATTGTAATTGATTGTTAACCTCTGAATCAATTTATTCGAATATTATATTTTTTGCATGTATCAGCTGGAAGACCTCTGTGAGCTATCAAATTTGACAAAGTAGTTTGTGATTTTGAAGCTCTTTTTTGCGTGTGTGCCCTAAATCTATTTAAAATGTTAACTGGTGAACCACTCAACTCGCATAGAAACAAATATGGTGGTGACAAACATTGGGGAGAGCTATATTTTTCTTTTATATTGTTCAGTTTACTAACATCCATCTTGGTAGAAAGGCTTTTATTTTTCCCAAGTCTGAAATTTATTACTTAGGTAAGAAATGAATCAATAATTGAATTGAAGGTAAAGAATAGATAATTGAATTGATTCTAACAGCCCTCATAATTCACAGGCCTAGTTGGTATATGCCTGAACAGGCAGAAGTATGTAGGGGTACAGCAGATCTAGCAGCCTCCCTCCCTCCCCCACCCCTAAAAAAATGTGTTGGAGTGATGTCATTATACCTGGATTCCCAGAGTTCACACAGATCATGGGTGAAAATCACTCCTGCTGTGATGTTCAGGCTTCTATGCACACATGTGTATTGATTGACTGACACATGGAAGCACTACATTTACAAAATCATGATATAGTGACTTTTTCACGCAAATAAGTGCACATGAAAAGACAGCTATGGAGGGGAATTTGGCCATTTGCAGGCTCGGAAGTGTCTTGATTGGAATGGACCAGTGGTATAAACAGAATATTGAACCAGACATTTTTCACAAAGCCTCTTAAATTAAAATTTTGGCTACAGTGTCTTTAATGTAACCACAAGCCATAAGAGTGGGTGTAGGTATTTAAATCACTAGGATGACAATAACTTAGTGATAGAGTGCAGATGTTCACCATGACAAAACACATTTGTGTGTCTGCCTGTCCCTCTAGATCCATACCAAAATGTATCTGGTCTCCCCAGGCATTTGTGACTGTGTGTCCCAGTTCTCTGCTTAAACTCTGTTCCAACACCCCTGTCAACAAAATTTTTTGCGATATTTTTTTTCAGATATATTTTTTTGCCACTACAAATAAGCTTATATCAAAGGAAGTAATGTGGCGATTTATGATGATTTAAATAAGCATGAAATAAATATATTTACTTTGCGATGCGCAGACAGTGTTGACAAGTGTTTCTATCGGTTTATCCATGTGATGTTAGAGGGATGTATGTGTGACATAACAAATATATGACTTACAAGTACCACTGTGACATCATCAGTACGCATTGTTAAGTGGATGTAGATTTAGTACGTCAGCTTATGTCGTCTCTGATATGTTGAAAACTATCTCTGTTTAGTCATATTTCTTTCTGAATTAATCATACAGAATCCATACATGGAGAGTATTATTTTGCTGTTAGAAAATCTCCACATCTGTCTGATTTGTCTCTGGGGTAAATAATGGTAAGCTTTAGTGTATTGTATAAAAAAGCTTACAAAAAATAAGGTGGACAGGGGTGGTGGAATTAAGTATATTTTCATGGCAATTGGTTCATTGTTAGATGTGTCATCCTGCCAAAAGACAAACAAACAGACACAGGTGAAAACATGTGCTTTGAGCAGGAAATGATAATACTAAATGTATGTTTTACATGTTGGGCTCTTAAAGGTATGAAGTGTAAATGTGATTAAAAGAAACATGACTGCATCTTGCTACTTTTAAAAAAGATTAAGAATTATCCACTCTGGACCCAATCTGTGACTTTATAAAGGATCTTCCTTAGTATGATTTACTTACCAGTTTGATTATATTTACAGTTGGATAAAGATGGCAATGGCTACATATCAGTTGCTGAGCTTGGAGATGCACTGGAACAGTGTGGGTATAAGCTGCCTGGATACCAAGTCCGAGATCTGATCCGGGAGTATGACAGCAAAATCAAGGATGACAGACTGGATTTTGATGAATTCCAAGCAGTGAGTGTAACCCTTAATCATATTATACTTTAAGTTAAATATCTTAAAATGAATCAGTAAAATACTCCTCTGGTGCACCATTATAATCTGACAAATTCAAGGTCACATTTAATACAGTTACATGTTCAGCTGCACTGTATATACATATATGTCACTTTATTTGATAAAGAATAAGTCGACAAAGGGATATTCTTTTGGTCAGCATGTCTCATTTATTAAATGTTTCCTGTATCATGTTTCAAGGAAAATAAGTGCATTTGAAATCAAGACAATATGGTATGCAGATACAACTTAACTCTGGCTTTGTTGCTGCCTGATTAATATATTTGGTAATTGTGTATTTTAGAGGGATTTTGTAAAATGCTTATTTTACTATTTTTTATGCATTTTTTCCAAAATTTTATGACTTTATATTAAGGAAAAAATGTATATTTATATAAGAATAAGGCTTATAGAGTTTGATAATCAATATATTTTATATGTAATGACCAAAAATGCTCAAATATAGATTATTTTGACGATGTCATCTAGGTCATGTATAACATAATTGCGGAAGATAAAAATTTGAGCTAATAAATTCAAATTAGGAGACACAATGACTCACAAACAACACCACCTTTCATTAAATAACCCTTATTTTTGTAAAAGTATACATCTCATGTATATTGTAGAATATTACTTTTGTTTGGAATTTGTATTAAAGATTGTAAAATAGGCCAAAGATATGCAATGACCATATAAATTAAATAATTAAATGTTAAGACTTGTCAAATTATATTGGTATTCTATTGATATTCCATAGCCGATAATTGATATTTACATTTCTCCCATTAGCTAACCCTGCTTTATCTGTAAATGATCACTGAACCTGAGCTGATAACCAGTTTTAACAGATTATCAAACGAATATAACTATATCTGTTTTCCCCTACAGCTATATGCCAGAATCAAGTCAGAACAGGACATTGGCCACACATTTAAGAAGCAGGTTACAAGAAAAGAGGGCGTGAAAGCAAGCGGAGGAACATCCGTTGCCTCCAGCGAGGGGACAACTCACTCCATACGTGATGAAGAACAAGTGGCCTTCTCCAACTGGATTAACAGGTACTTTATGGTAACTTGTACTCCCGCACTATCAGTGTCGGTGAAGGTTTTACCCAGTCACCTGTAGGTTAAATGTACTTCAGTTCCTGTAATATTATCATGCAACAGTTTTGACTGCAAAAAAATTAATATATCACCAAGTCGCATTGATTTTTACTAGGATATAAATATAAGGAAGAGTGTGCTCCGGCCCTGTCACATATTCTGAAACTGAAACAAAATTCTGCAGATGTGTATACTCAGTTAAGCTAGCATTTAAAAATGTAGATGATTACCAGTTTACCACTTTCCCACCCCCAAATAAATAAACAAGTTAGATTTTGTAACAGTATTGTCAGATGGTGTGCTTAACAGATGTTGATTGTATTTTATCATCTGATAGAAAGCAACATCTAACATTTAATTATTAGTCCCCCAGCATAATTAAAGGCATATGAGATGAAACTTCACAGGTCAGATAAGAGTTGACATCTGATTGGCTGATTGTTGCCTCAGCCAGGAAGGTAAATACATCTATCCCCATCCATGTCTTTGTTTATATGTTTGTATGTTCACAAAATAACTCACTAGATAATACGTGATATTGATTGACAGGTTATATTTACAGGCACTAGATATAGATTAACAGGCTATTTTTGTAGACTTTGGATATTGATTGACAAATTGTGTTTATAGACATCGGATGTTGATCAAGACATTTTGATATTGTGTGACATTTTTTATGTAGGAACTTGAAATTGACAGATATTGATTGACTGCTTTGTTCATTTGTTTTCAGGAACTTGAAGGATGATCCCGACTGTGAAAAGTACCTGCCAATCAACCCAGACACAAGGGACCTCTACAACAAGTGTAAAGATGGCATAATTCTCTGGTGAGTAATAGTAAAAAAACTATAACTGAACACACTATTGTGGGCTTACTGCTTTACAGGGCCTGTGTCGGCATCTCCACTTTTAAGATGCTGATACCTCAGACATGTTGGCACCTATCAGTACATGTATCATTATTCCGCATTACAGAGGTCAAACATTTTTCATGGTGGTGTGACCTTAACTTTTGCATTTAAGATTATTCACAGTTGTCTGTATGTGTCATTTGCTGATAAGCATGTTAGCAACTTCTCTACCTTTCTCTCTCTTTATTTAAATATATATATATATATATATATATATATATATATATATATATATATATATATATATATATATAGAGAGAGAGAGAGAGAGAGAGAGAGAGAGATGAGTTTATAAAGAGACAGGGATACAGCCTAGTGAGTGGAGATTTAAGGAGCTAATGTCAATAGAGAATAATGAATTGGATATGGAATTAAATGACAGTTATGTATTTTAATGGAAGTTAAGTTAGTTTACCTTATAAACCACATAATTCAGATCTAATTATCAGTGTCACCTGAGCATCATAACCCTTGGGTCACTTTTTCTTATTTTGCAGCAAATTGATCAACAAATCCCAGCCAGACACAATTGACGAACGTGTCATCAACAAAACTAATCTGAGTGTGTTCCGCACCACAGAGAATCAGACCCTGGCCTTGAACTCCGCCCAGGCCATCGGCTGTAACGTGGTCAACATCCGGCCAGATGACCTCATCAAGGGAAAACCCCATCTTCTCCTGGGTCTGTTATGGCAAATCATCAGGGTGAGTAACTCCATGATATTGTATATAACCTTAATGCAAGGGTCATATTTAATGACCTTGACCTTTATTATGTTGACCTTGACCTCATTTATTATGACCTTTACTGTGAAAATAGGTAACTGATAATCGTATTTGCAGTACTTTTAAATGTGAAAACTTTCCTATTGTATAAGTATTTTTTACCCATATAGCAAGGTCATAATTTATGAAATAATCATTTGTAATCTACACTATATTTGCACATTGGGATGTTATGCATTTATATGTTCTCCACTCTTAGATGTATTCAAGTCCCCTTGAACAGTTTTATATTATTGTTATTTTCCTCAGAGCCAAGGTCTCCTATTCTGTATTTTAAAAAAATTTGACTTTTCTGAATGATCATTGAAGGAAATCTTCAGTTTTAAGACGGACAAACACTGACATTTTATCAGTTTAGTTCTCTTGACACCTGAGATGTGTCTGTGATGCAATGTTAAATATACAGAATTTCTTTGTATTTGTTTTCAGTTAACCTTTGTTCATCACAAATTTGCCATCATCTGTCAAAATTCCTTTTAATCACTGTATTTTAGATGATTATGCTGGGATAACATTTTATATAAACACATCAGCACAGTTGACTGATATTACTTTGACCACTGTGTAATAGATTGGATTATTGAGCGAAGTCAACCTACACGATCATCCAGGCCTGGCAGTGCTGCTACAGCCAGGAGAGAACCTGGAGGACTTCATGAAGCTCTCACCAGAACAGATCCTCATCCGCTGGATGAACTACCACCTGGCCAACTCCACCTGCGGCCGGCAGATCAGCAACTTCTCCGGAGACATCAAGGACTCCATCGCTTATATCCATGTGCTTAACCAGATTGCACCTCAAGATGCTGGGATCACCACACTGGCTGAGCATGTAGGTACAACATACACTAGGCATGCATGGATACTGAATTTTTGGTACAGTGAAACCTGTGTTATAAGACCACCCGTGGGACTAGCAAAAAAGTGGTCTTAATTCACAGGTGGCCTTATTAGACAGGTCAGTAATAATCAGTGTGAATGCTTTCAGTTGACTCAAGGGTGGTCTTAATAGACTGATGGTCTTATTAAATAGGTTGTTTTTCATACAGGTTCCACTGTATATCAATAGATGCAAGAGGTTTGAGAGTTTTCAAAGCTTCTTAAAAGAAACAATTTGATTGAAGCATGCATTCTTTTTACAAGCATCAGTCCAGCTAGATCTAATATACAAATAGTCTAGTAAATAGAAATTAAAATACATTTGACAAGCATAAACATGTAAATAACAACATCATCATGCTGTTTATTCATTACTATTTTGATAAAATAACCAGTGCCAGAGGGCCAATAAGATGATCAGTATCTGCGGTTAAAATCATTACCCCTATACCATAATATATGCAGATTTTTTCTAAACTGATCCCATATATTTATTCTGTATTTCATATTGATAAGCGTTAATAAACTCTAACAATATTCAAAAAAGCATTATAACAAAATTGTTTAGCTTTCTGTTTCATCTTGATTTTGTGTTTTCTCTAGGAACCAGATGACTATGAGAGAGCAGAGAGAATGTTACAGGAAGCTGACAAAATTGGTTGCCGCAGCTTCGTTTCTAAGGAGGAGGTTGTCAAGGGCAACCCCAAACTTAACTTGGCCTTTGTCGCTAATCTGTTTAACAACTATCCAGGTCTTGAGAAGCCAGATAACCTTGACCTTGAGGATGTGCATGAGGAGACCCGTGAAGAAAAGAGTAAGGATGTCCCATATCACTTACTGTCAAAATAATTTAAAGTAATAATGATAATAATTATTATAAACTTAATTTGATGGATCAGAACTTTAAATTGAAAAATTGTAATAAAAATGAAAAATAAAGAGTGGCTACTTATTACAAATACATTAAAAGTCAATAAAAATAAAGTTTTTTTCAAGCACTTTTTTCAGAAATCAATGCAGAAGGGCCTTCTTTAACTAAATATGCCATGTTATCATGAAACAACATGATCAGATCAGAAAGATTTTGCTAATCAGGTGAAAAAATCATTTCAAAACAAAACTTTATTATTTTATTTCTTTGAGAGAAATGTTGGAGAGGCTGAAGCTCAAAATCAGTGATTTTCCACTGAAAATCAAAATAGAACTTTTTGATGTGACAATGTCAAAATTGACCTGCAATGCCTGAGAAATCCACCTTTTTCAAATTTATATATTTTTTACATAATACCATCATAACTGTCTCATTATGACAACGATTAAGTGGTCTCCATCACAAGTAAATCTCACAATGATGTGACGTATTGTTGTAAGATGGTCATAATACCATAATGACACGAACATGATAATCAAAGACAAGATGATCAAATGACAGTAAAAATATAACTCTGATATTGATATGAGATGAGATAAATCATAAAACCATCTTCACATGGTATTTATTCTGGCAAAATATTTTTGTGTAACATAGGTGTTCATGTCTGACAATAACGATGTCATGTTGCTTTAAAAGGAATAAAAATGGGAATGTAATCATGAAACCGTAAGTTGGCCAGTATGTCTATTTTGATGAGTTCATTTTTGAACTGGCCTTAAAATGCTATATTGTTACATCTCTTAAGTATACAATTATAGTAATTTATATTTTTCAGCTTACCGCAACTGGATGAACAGTATGGGCGTCTCACCTTACGTCAATAACATTTATAATGACCTACAGAGTGGCCTGATCATCTTCCAGCTGTATGACATCATCAAGAAAGGAAGCGTTAACTGGGATCGCGTCCACAAAAAATTCTCCAAGCTCAAGGGATTCATGGAGAAGTTAGGTAAATAGTCAGCATTAACACCATGAACTTGGAACTTATAATGTGTACAATATAATCATTTCACAAGATTTTAAATTGCATTGAAAATATGTAGGTGGATATTTGTTCACTTTTCTTTTCATGGCATGTTATAGATATCTAGTAAACAGCTACCCAACTTTCTTTCTCTGTCTCTTTCTCTGTACATAATAATAATAAAATGTTTTATTTTGTAAAGCGTAAAATCCATGGTGATGTGCTCTAACATGCTATAACAAGCAAGCTATTGCATAGAAAATGACTGACTATGAAAAAAATAATCAACAAAATAAAGATGCAAGACTAAAATTTAGATGTTACTTAGGCTAGATAAAAAAATGTGTTAATCTAGTATTTTAATATGATGTGACATTAAACCCATAAAAGTAATTAATATAGTTAAATATCCTATTATGAAACCATATGAAGTGTTTGATTAAAGAGTTAAATAAATAAAACAGTAAGTAGGAATCAATATTAGAGATTAGATTTATATAAAGAAGACTTTGTTGATAAATAAATATTATATGCAGAATCCTCTAATGATTAGACTTCTGACCTAGACTTTACAGATTTCACAGTGGAAGATATACAGCATTTATGAACTTTATCATATGTTCAAGTTTACTTATAATGTTTTCATTTATTTTCCAGAGAACTGCAACTATGCTATAGAACTTGGACATGAATGTAAATTTTCACTTGTCGGAATCCAAGGAAAGGATATTCAAGATGGAAACGAAACCCTGACACTTGGTGGGTACAGCTAAATGTTTTGTTGAACTAATTTTAGGGCTTACAGCCAAATTATCCTCACAGTTGGACTGGGAGAGGTTGGGGAGGGGGTTGTTTATAATATTGTAGTACAAGTACCCAATGACTATACCTTCCACCTTTATAGAAGAAAAAAACATATGATAATACAAAGAAATAGGATGCTGTGTCCATATACAGTAAATGCTTATCATGTTGAAGTAAAAAAATGTATACATATTCAAGATTTATCACAATTAGGTCGAACTCTGAAAAAGTGATATCAGTATTAGTAAATCCATTATAATGAGGTTTTACTGCATTTTTGTCTGTTATATCCTGTAGTGTCTATGCCACCAGTAGTTCATTATTGAGGAGAATATGTTCTTTTATGTTCTTTTTATGAAAACAGCACTGGTGTGGCAGTTGATGAGAGCATACACTCTGAGCATGCTGTCCCAGCTCTCAAATGATGGGGAAGGCAAGATTGTTGCTGAAGCAGAAATCACAGCCTGGGTGAACGATAAGGTAAGTCTTTGAACATGACAGAGATATGAGCTATAACCCCCTCCCCCCGGGCCCCCTTTTCTAACTGATATTTGCAGAGATTTGCCCATTATACAGTATATTAATACAAATTGGCATGAAATAAGCCATTTTCTGGTAGAAAAGATTAGCTTAGATTATTCAATATATCACAGGGTTTTGTCACCCAAAAATGTTTTACATTCTCAGCAGCAATTTGAAGATGTAATAAATAAATGGAAACAATTCTAATATTATAATAATAATGCTATAAAAAGTTTTTATTATAAGTTGATTAACAGCATATAATATATTTGAATCATCATATTTATAACAGTAAAATTTTTATTAGAATTTTAATTAAAAAGTTGTATGTACAAAATAACTACCGGGTAGAATGATTAATGTATGTTTTTGTTACCATTGTTGTTTCTTACTATGATATTAGTGCCACAATGGAATATAAGGACAAATAGCTAACAGCTTTTATCATGTTTAATAGTGTTAGATTTGTATTCATTTTACAGTTGAAGGCAGCTGGAAAAAAGAGTTCCATCCGAGGCTTCCAAGACCAGACGATCTCCTCGGGAGTGGTGGTAGTTGATCTGATCGATTCCATTAAACCGGGCTGCATTAACTACGACTTGCTGAAGAAGGGCACAAGTGAAGCTGTGAGTAAAACTTGTCCGCCTATTTAGACTTTTATATTGACAGTATATATGAATAAGACATACTTTTTTTGTTGGCTTATATGTTAATCAAAGAGAGATTGTGATTTGCTTCATTTTGGTGAGGTTAAATCTTTAAAATATTTCAAGGGTTAACTTTTTGCGATTCTTTCTGTACAGAAATGTATTAATACATAGATGAATTGTTTCATCAAGAGTTTGACAGTTTTCTTTGACTTTAATATGCAGTCAAAATCTTAGGAATTTGACAGATTCAACAAATGATTGCAATTTCTTGTTCATAATTGACTGACTTACATATGGCTACAGATTATATTTATAATATTAATCTTGATATAAAGGTAACATAAAAGATCTAATATTACTTATAGTAACCATTTTTATCACAGATAATGTATACAGGAGATATATTTAAGTACTGTTATCTGTATTGATGGAGGGTCTTACTCAAGAAGGTTTTATTTGTGCAATAATTTCCTTGTCATGAATATCAGATAATCTAAAATGATTGGCTAGCATCCATGTATTTTGCATGTGTATATACTTTAAATTTGGTGTGCACAAAAGAAAATCTGTGTGTATTGGTCTGATTTTTACATACCGGGTAGCTCTTTCAAATAAAAAAGAAGTATTCCTGTCAGACCATTTATTCAGACCTGATTAAAAGGTACAATGAAATATTCTGTGGTTTGATTGTAGGAAAAAATGGAAAATGCCAAGTATGCCATATCTATGGCAAGAAAGATCGGTGCCCGGGTGTACGCCCTTCCTGAAGACATTGTCCAGGTCAAGTCCAAGATGGTCATGACAGTGTTTGCGTGTCTTATGATTCGTGACCTTCAAGCAGAGGAGAGGAAGGCTTGAAGGTCAAACTGATAATAATATATCACACAAATTCATTGAAGACAAAAATCGTGTCAGTTCCCCCATAGGATGAGAAAGGTGAACTGTCTTGACCACACACTTTTGTACCCAGAATGCATGTTCCACGTTATATTTGATACTGTAAACACATCTTCCGCAATACTCAGCAATCTGCAAGCACTCACGCCAGCTGATGACAGTATTACTGCTTAGCTATTAGGAATGCCCATGCTTGATTGCATCAGATTGTTCCTAAATATGGAAACTATTTTAAAATACCATAAAGATTGGTTTACATTTTAAACCAGGAAATTTACGTGCATTTAATTTCATAAATTGCCCAGGTTTGACTTATGCAAGCGTATAAATTTCATGACTTGCTCACATACTGCCTTACACACAGATGCAATTTCAGGAATTTGAGAATTCAAAATGTGACTAATGGTTACAGTTTCAAATTGAAATGAACACTATAATTAATGTGTAAATTCTTCTTGACTGTAAACTATATGGAATCAATACTGATTGTAAGGACAGGATGGGAATCCAGTGAAATGTTGTACATAAACTACATTAAAACTTGTCACTATAGCAGGTAAGTTTGGATGCCCTGTGATCAAATAATTCACACTGTTAAAAGTAATGTAAACTTAGTTTTGGTTATTACAAAAATTAAAAAAGTGTTATGGCCCAGAGAAGAACCAGACTGAAGAATGGAAAGTGGGAATACATAATAATGTGAAACTTTATTTTACATACCGGTAATAGAGTTTTTTTCTGAAGGAGTAGCAGCTAGTATTAAGCATATGCTTCAACTGGTATGATTGTTAAAGGGTAAAAAAGTTTTGTAATGAGATTCTCTCATTAAACAGACCATAATTGGCCCTGGGAATGGGTCGCTTACGATTTAACATTGTGAAAAAAGAACATCTTGAATTACTGAAGAACTGAACATTTTCATATTACACTTTATACAGATGTTTGATGTTAAAACACTGTTAACTTGCAGAACCTTAAGTGATACCTATTTTCATGACACTATGCATTTAGAAAAAAGCAGGTTTTTCTAAGCCGCAGTTTCCAGGAATTTTTTTCATCTTGATTTTATACATATGTAATTGTTTTCTTCATCTTTCATGTTTATATATAATTAGTCTGCTATGGAGACTTTACTTGATGTATGCATAGGATGTTTGTGTAACTTAAAATCTACAAATTAAATACATTATTAGATAGAAGATAAGATCTCTGTATATTCAATGCGCAAATTACTTGATACACTAGTGAATCCATAAATACTGCAAGATTCAGGGCATCTTGTGCCCTGTAATCTGTTTATGTATGATTTGTGTGATAAAATTAATTAGTTAAAGATATTATCTGTTTAAAGATTATTGCCGTGCAACCACAGAAAGTCTCATGGTAATACTTAATATGGTATGGTAATGCCGTATGACCAAAACAGTAAGATCCATATAATTTGGCATCAGTATGGTAATGCAGGATTTGGTGCCTGTAAAGCCTTACTTTTTCCGGTCAGTATGGTAATACATGATTCAGTGTCAGTATGGCAATGCATATATGGTGCCAGCCCAAATTAATTTCAGTAGCATTTCATATACCTGTCTCACCCTCTGTAAATCTCTGCTACTGTTGATATTTTTGCTTGGATTTACAAATGTTGTTATAGTAATGGTGTTGTTCTTGTTCATTGTTCCAATACTGAACTAATTATGAAATATATGGGACCAAAATCAGAACAAACTTTTCTGAAGCAGCTTATAATGTTTCCTCTTTTTTTATTTCCGGTGAATGTTTTACAGTTTTGATTATATCTGTGTTTTGATGTTTCATAAATATTTAGGAAGAAATATTAATTGAAAACGAGAATAATGGTTCAACAGGAAACAAAGTGTGTTGAATTTTTCTCAGAACTTGAAATGCTCACCTAGTATTTGGACATTTTGCCTGATATTTAGACAAGCATCAAGCCCAGTTGTTCCCAACTAGGATCTTAAGTATTGATAAATCTCATATTTATACCTTAATTCATGCTATAAATCATATTTGTTTTCAACACTCTAAACCACAACCAAGTCCTCTGCATTTCTGTAAGATGATATTTGTTGATTAAAATGGATGGAAAATTTGTCACATGAATCTGCAAAAATACTTTACACTGGCAAAGGGGTATTTTTAAGAAAAATAGCTTAGTCAGTTTGACAGGAAAGACTGAATCATGAAAAGAAGACTTCAACATTTTGTTACATGTAATATTGTTACCTAGGTAACTGATATAGCATAGATAAAAATAGAAACTATGAGTTAACATGTATGTGGTCAGTTAAATATATAAATGTATATATATATATATATATATATATATATATATATATATATATATATGGTATATAAAGTACTTGTTGCCCATAAGTCATGCAAAGAACCACAGCATGATGATGTGATAAAATTAGTATTTTTTTTCTGTGAATGCAGTTTGCAAGTTTGGCAGATATAGATCCCCAAAAGCTGATATGTGTAGGGGCAGGTATATTTTCAAAAATTGGTGTATATACAGATTTCACCAGGATGTAATATTTTCAATATGTAAATAATGATTTTCGAAACCCGTTTGTAGAGATGTGAATCTTGTTTAGATTTTATATGACATTTAAAAAAAAAAAAGACATACACAGGACTGACATCACATGCCACGAGGCCTTCTGTGTTAATAATGTTATGCAGGTTTGGGAAAATTGCGTTGTTATCCGTTTTATTATTTGCATGCAATTCCTGTGTTAAGTTTTTGTTCATTATATACCAACAGAAAACTTCCATCAGTCAGAGAAGTCCTTCATCTGCTGCCATGTAGCTGATTTGATGCAAGAAATAACGTGCATTTTTACAGAACTGTTTCGATGCTAAATCTGTGGATTTTGACTCACATTCCAAGCATGTACAAGAATTACTGACTTAATAAACAATCATTCTTGTTATATGGATTTCCTCTTGTTTCTCAAAGACATGTGACAAGTTAACTTTATTATTAAACTTAAGGATTTCAAGGAATGAAATCTTCTGTGTCCATTGATATAAGAGAAAGAGAGAGGGAGAGTATACATTTCTTATAGGTGCATGTTAAGATAGAGGGGAAAATAAAGAGAAAATATTTTGTATGGGCACATGATTTCAGAAAACGGCCATTGCCCATAGATTTCAGAAAACGGCCATATCAGCAACAAAAGAAAGAGATGCAAGATCATGGGTGGATTTCTTGATATCATAAAGAGGAGCTGACAAAACTGTAAATGTCCTGGCTAGTGCATGATATCATTAAGGGGAGACAGCAGTATAAGAGAAAATATCCAGGAAGTGTGCATGATGTCACAAAGAGGACAAGGGAGCGAAATGAGAAAATAACCCAATGATGCATTCCGAGAACACAGCAGCAAACCAGAACATTTCCTGGCCATGTTATAAAAATCAGAAGGGATAGCAAAAGTGATCTGCACGTGTCATACAGGGAACATGCAACCAAAAGAGAAAATATCCAAAAAGAAGTAGGCTCCCCAGCAAGAACCAAGGGGTATGATCTGGGGGTTGAGGGGTTTGGTGGTTAACCCCCCCCCCCCCCCCCCCCATAAAAATGAAACCTTTTGTTGGCATGGTTTCCCTCGTATTTTTTTTTAAAACTTACCCTCCAACCTAGCTATTAAGGGAGTTTTGGACCTTTGTAGGATTTTATTTCCTCTTTGTAAATGGTAAACCCTCTATAAAATCCCGGATCTGCTGCTGTATCCCACAACATTACAGATATCATGTATAAGTGGAGCTTGTTCAGAAGCATCACATAAAAGTGCTGCAGCAGTGGCAGCACTGAAGGTGTAACAACACAATTACATGAAAAAAAGACTCCTCAAAATCTGTACATGACATATCACAGTTTATTTTCAGTCAATGGAACTAGACTTACACATGAGTATCCAATAACTAAACAAACTTCAAAAACATATCCTGTTTCAGGAATACCTTGTGCTGCCCTCTATTAGCATTGGATGTAAGCTCAACTCAGTTTTCCTGTTCTGCTAATGCACACATTAAATGACTGTTAGGGTGTCTTTCCATACATGAAGATATTTGTATGTGTCAGACCCACATGCATAGCCTCTCCCCATATGTGCAGGTCCTGTTTGATAATTTTATGTTGCAAACACATATATTAATTATAATATATCTTTAAATTTTGAAAATCAGTTTAATGCATTTGTAAATAAACTAGGTAAAATGGATGATTAATATCACATGAAAAAGTCTCTCCAATCATGATGCAGCAAAGGGTGGCTGCTAAAATATAATGCTACTGGAGTAATAAAATCTTCATACAGGGATCTGCACTTACAGAAACGGGATAATTATAGATGTGAATACATTAAACATGTATGGAAAGACACCCTGAATCACCATTTTTTAAACAAGGAAATAAGAGATATAACATAGAAATCCTTTGAAAGATAATAAATAATAAGATGTTCTAAATGTCAAGGCATTAGAACTTTCATAATCACCTTGCCATCAGTTTACATTGACCCTAGTGAAGCTTACATTTACAGCCTGTGTCTCAATCTCCACAAGATGTCGCTACGGTTATATATCCTACTGTACTATAATTCGAGGATTTGGGTATTGTCCAAAGAATTTTTATCCTGGTTAAAACTTTGCCAATACTTTCATGTTGCATCCCCATTCTATTGAACCCCAACCGGTTTATTTCTCAAAGTTTCTCATAACCGTTCTTAGGGGCTGCAATTTGGAGTACGCCCTAAAACCAGAATATTGCAGGCTGCATGTTAAAATTATGGGTATACCACTAGTTCTAGATTAACACCTCACATAAAGCCTCCCCCCCCCCCCCAATTGGCAAGATTCATGCCAAAAAACATGTGGAGGTTTCCTACATCAAAAGTCTTGTTCTGGACACAGATTTCAATAACAAGGGACCTATGGGTCACGGTGCTCAGCTGAAGTTTGAAATTTTTACCAAATGCAAAAATATGAAAATATTCTATTGTAATGTTTTTCATTTATATAAGCATATTCGAAGCTGAGAGGAAAGGGGCCCTCCTACTTGGTTATAGTAAAGTTCTAAATATATGATTGCAAACTAATACTCTGACAAGACTGTCATGAAGAAAGACAAGACTGTCACGAAGAAAAACAGTAACAGTTTTGAGATACTGTGATGCATATGAAAAATTTACAGATGGACAGGCAAGTGGACAGAATGGACTAATACCTTTATTTCACTTTCAAGAGAATAATCCATTTAAGTTTATATATAAGACTATTTTTTTTAGCATATCCACTTTTTCCATTTATAGTTTTTATCTGATTCACTTTTTTTTTATTAACAAGTTTTATAAATTTGTAATAAAAAAAACTGAAAATATAAGTTAAAATATTAGAATTCTAAGTTGCAATCATCATATATCCAGAGTGTAGCTCATATTGGGTCATATTATGCATACACATCTATTTTATTATTTTAAAATCACAAATGTTTAAACTGAATTTAAAAGAAAATAATGCCACAACATGGCATCTACAAGATTATTCCTTGAATCACTATTAACAAGTTTTGCACATTGGAGTTTTCAGTACATGCTTAATTTTATTCACTGAAATGAAATAAAAGAATCGGAAAATTTGATAAAATAAAAACATCTTTTCAAATAAAGTATATACACTGTTGGTTGAATGAGAAACAAACAATATCATTGTGCTAATTACTATCTCAGCTATAATTTATTACTAGAATTAATATTCAATTTCACACCTGAAGAAGTTTTTACTCTTCTGAAGTAAGGAATTACTTATCTGATGAACATCAACACTTTCATAGCAATACACCACTTTTTTGGACACAATTAAATGTACACTTAAATCATTGTAACCCTGGTGGTACAATACAAAATCTAAAATGTAGCATAGCCAAGAATAAAATAAAATACAGAAAATTATAACATTCATCTAGTTAATGCACCATCTGGGGGGGGGGGGGGGAGTGCAGGGCAGAGGGGAAGCCTGCTAGTAGTGGCCAAGCTGAGCCAAGGCAAGCTGCCTGGGGTAAGTTACATAATGCAAGTTAAGGCTGTACTACCAGGTGGGCTAGATGTAAACAACACTTGACATGGTGTATGGAAACTTGAATAAAAGCTGCTCTTTTCAATCAATTCCTTTGAAATTTCAGATTTTAAAAGATTAAATCCTTATGTATGTATGTTGTGAAAATTAAATCAACAGTGTTTTCAGGGAAAAAACATGCCATTGCCAAAGTTGGACAAAATTTAAGGTATTGATTTTTTATTTATGCTAATAACTTGACAAATTTACAAAATTCAGATCTAATTTTGGGTAAACAATTGAATCTTGATTAAATGAAGTTATATTCCTGAAAAAATGTCTCCAGCTTCAGCAATTCTCATGTAAGGTGAGTAAATATATTTCCTGATTTTTTAAAAAAATTGCATTATATTTTGGCCCATAACTTCAAAATAATACATAATACTGACCTAATTTTTGGTATATTCATAGAAAATGTATGGAAGTATATGAATACTAAATATGATCAAAAACAGATCAGTGGTTTTGATATTAGGCAGCCTTGAAAAGTAACAATGGCTTTTTTATGGAAAACAGAGGTTTTTCCTTAATATCTCAAAGGAACAAAGTCCTAATGACCCAATTTTCGGTATGGTAGGAGATTTTTGGAACATCTAATGGTATGCAAAGTTTTGGATTCATAGGTCCAACAGTTTTAAAACGTGCCCTGTTAACGGCAGGATGGCCGGACGGCCAGACGGCCGGATGGACAGACGGACAAAGGACAAAGGACCACGACTATAGCTCAGATGACTTATAGTCAGCTGAGCTAAAAAAATGATGGATACTTTTTTTTATAAAAGCCATGAACCAAGTAAATGTAAGCTTTATTACTGTACTGTTGGTGTTATAAGACAAATACTCCTATTATTCCACATGATCTGTAAAAACAGAAACTGGTGTTAACAGCTTTGAGCAATAGATATTATCTAGTGCCTTCAACATGAGTTGCAGTGTAATATTTTGGGCGCAAGTCTATGTGGGACACATTTCTATGTGCGTAATCTTGTATCGGAGAGATTTCTGGTGGAGATATCAGGACTGTAGCATTTCTTTTTTAATATAAGATGTACAAGGGTATTTTCAACATAACAGAAATTCTGAAGAACTGACACAGTAATGTTACATGTATAATAATGCATCGTCATGGACCAGCCCTTAACCATTATACAAGATATATAAATAACACAAAAAACACACCTATTTATGTACAGCACAGGCACTAAACATGATTGTATGTAACGTCATGCTATACTGTTAATGATCATTACACAGTTCACAGATCCATCCAGAAGATGGGTGGTGCCACCTTGTGTCAGTGTAGGAAACTTGATCAAGCCAGCCTTTATCCAAACTTTAACGGATTTTCTCTTCAGTGGTACCAAGTTGTCCACAAAAAAATCATAAGATAATCATAAATCATATTCATAACATTTTGAGTATTTTCTCTTTATATCTGCCAGTTGTTGTTAACAGACAAACCAATAGCTAACCAACCAAGGGAAAAAACAAATATCCAGCCACCTGGTATAATAAGCAATCTTATTTTTCTGTACATGAATATGTTAATTACAATCTAATATCACGCAACCTGCATGCAAAGGCCACAGAGTTATGAAGAGAATCCCGACACTCGGCCAGCACAGGGTGTATGCAGGTTGCCTGCAGCTGGGTGGTTAGCTGTTAGTCAAAACAAAATGTAACAACACTGGCTCTAGGCACTCCTTGCTGGAATGGCCAACTTTTCTGTCATTGGATACATGACCAAGATAAAATAGTCTTAATGCCATAAAAGATCGATGGGATAGGGGGAACAAAGTGGTAGTATAATGACCTATTATTTATTAAGAGTTTATATCCCCATGTATAAAAAGGTGGTCTGTCTGAGTGATAAGGATTGAAAGTGAGTTGAAGCACACTTATTTATAAGGGTGTGAAACAATTCCAGCTTTTTCAAGTTTTTTTTCATAGTTTAATCTATCATGTAATGATATACATTTTTAAAAGTATACATTTTTAAAAGTAGTCTAAAATAAGGGCTCAAGTGAGTTGGTTTGAACAAAGATGTTGTGTGAGATTACCTAGTTTTATAGCCTCCGTGAAAATTGACAGAGCAAGGGGCTGGGTTAACACTCCATCTCATATATAACCTCTTTGGTTACAACTAATGAAGACCTAGTATTAGAATTTTGCAATGTTACTGAGTTAGTCCCTTTACAACGACACAATTTTATGCTGTAAGTAAAGGGTAATGGGTAATAATATATAAATCTCTCTATTGCTTGAGAAAGGGTACAAAAGTATAAACCAGAAAGTGTTAGTGTCCTACACAGACACAAGATGGTGCCACACTACCAGAAAAAACCTGATATTCAGTTCCCTCCAGATAAAAAGAAAACACCACATTAAATGCCTTTGATACATGTTTGCATATTTACAGTTGATGAATACAAAATTAATTACTGGTGAAACGTTTCACACTTATAAACCTCACTGACTCACAATGTTTCATCAATATTGTGGAGGGTACTGTAATCAAGTCTGTCTGTGTGTATGTCTGTATTTCTGATATTCAACTCCAAAATTACTGTACATATCCACTTGAAAAATTTACAAATTAAATCGGGTTTATAAACAGCTCTTCAGGAAACACTGACAAATCCAAAGTGACCCATAATCTATGACACTCAGCTGGAAATTTGACACAACTCAATCATGGGTTAAAATGTACGCCCAACAGATGGATACAGATACAGGAAGCAGCATTCCAGGGTCATCATCATCTTTATTATAATTGACGGTGGCAGGAAAATCATTGTCAAGCAACTCCTCTTTGGCCACTTCTTGAAAATACCCATTTTGGTGATTGTCAGAAACTGTGACAAGCTTGTCATAAGGGTGTCATTTTTCACATTAACCAATAAATTCTGAGGAATTTGACATTATTTTGTAAATTTTATGATGGGTCTATGTATATCACAGTGTCATTTGTTTGAAACTACACCAGTTTTTGCAGCAGAAAAACTCAGCCAATGGAAAACATATGTCCTGGATAAATGAGCCGACCTTCTGCAGACCCTCTCCCTAAGTGAGAATGGTTATGTGCTACTGATAATAAATATAATCAACTAAGAAAATACAAAATTTTGGTGTCAGAATGATTTGCTCTGACCCTGGTACTCCCGAGATGAAGATGACTAGGTGGGACCATCAATATTACTACTGAATTCACAACTGAAGATGGCGTTCAGTATAGAGCGAGCTCAGTATAAGTGAAACAACTCTACTGGACACCAACCTTTCATGCTGTGTGATACAGATCCACACCAATATTTAATGGGGTCTTTCATGGCACTTGTGCCAACCCTCAACAAGCTGTTTTGGAAATCCATGTATGCTTCCATGGCACTTGTGCCAACCCTCAACAAGCTGTTGTGGAAATTCATGGTACATCTTTTGTGTAATTCAATTAACAGTCAAACAAACCAACAAACAAAGAGACATGGGTGTTGGGGTATCCAATACAATGGAACTTATCTATAAGACCACCTGTCTATTGAGTCCACCCTTAAGTCAACTGAAGCAGTGACAGCATTCCCTTTAGTTATAACTGACCTGAGTTAAGACCAACTGCGAATTAAGACCACTTTAGACAGCCTAACAGGTGATCTTATCATACAGGTTTTACTGAATATTATTTTATAACATTATGCACAACGCTATGAGGTATGAAACAGGATGAAATACTGAAACTCTGGGAATACAAGCCCCATTACATGTGTTAAGTTCAGGGAATATAGGCCCCATTACATGTGTTAAACTGAGTGATTGTATAACTGATCAAATAATGATCCATACCACACACTGTTTCAGATTTAGTGTTTATTTACATGGAATTTATGGACAGGTGAATATCATGGACTAGATCTAAATAAAAGTATATAACATGAAAATGAATTTGTAAAAAGCTTAAAACAGAGTAAAATGAGCGCACAAATATAACTGAAGCCATACTTAAAGCACAGATTGATTCATACCTGCATCAATATACATATCTGTAAACATATATCAAAGTAAGCACACAAAGATAGATACACACAACTGAATTATGGAACTATGTAAATAAATGGATTCCTGAGATAAAATCATTTGAATATTTTCCAGAAAAGGACTACTTTTCAGTTTTTGTTTCCAGTTCAGTTTAACACGTGGTATTAAAACAGTATCACATAATATCATTAACAAAATGATAAGATTCTCTTACTTAATCTCTCTCGCTCTCTGGCAGCTCTATATAAGCAAATAAATATTCAGAGATTCAATCACTACTTCATATAAAGTAGTTGTATTCTGCTACTCTGACATTAGTGTTTATCTAGGTGTCAGAGTGGCATACCTTCATATATGAAGAACAACACTATAAACTTGACAAAGATGCAAAAATTGTCATCACTTTTGTTAACACCTCACTCTTACCAAATTATGCTGCAAGCATAAACAAATGTAAAACATCAATTAACTGATAAAACATGACAATTAACTTTCCTGATTCACCAAACTTTGATGACAGGGTTATATGTAACTTATACACATTTCATTGAAAAGGAACACTTTAAATTTATAATATGAATATCTTAGATTATTAACATATGGACTTTCACAAAATCCAATCACTTTCACTGGACACTGAAGTTTTTAATGCCATGTATGAAAATGATGTTCATATATCCTACAAACACACTAACATACAGATCAGATTAAACACTACAGTAACCTATTTTTTATGCTTTGCATTATGCAGCTTTAACAATTAGGTATATTATCCTGGAGTAAAGTGTGGCTGAGACTGCTATGCTACAGTGTGACCACCAAGTCACCTCAGACACTGCTCAAAGACTGATTTTGACCGGCAACGGTGCTGTAATGGTCTCATGCGACAGATGGACACCTACTATCACTACTGTCTGGGGTAAAATGACAAAATTCAAATATCTCCAGGTTAATTGTCCAAATTACCACACTATTCCATAGTCATTTTTAGAGCTCATGATTAAATTTGTAAATCATAATAACCCTCAGTATTACCTACCAACTGTCCTATTTTTCAGATTTTTTCAAATTGTGACAAGAAGAATGGGTAAAATGACCGGGTTCTCTGTGGTAAGCTTATTTAACCATTAAGTTTATGTGTCAAAAAGTTGAAGAACAAATGAAACTGTTTAAAACACTCTGAGCATTATAATGCTCCTCCCCTGGATGACATATAACAGCAATCAACAACCTTCATCATGTTGTCAGCTGACAGACTTATAGTCATCTTTTACCAAACACCACATTATGTGTGACATCATTATTTTAAGAGACATTACATCACATAATCCTGATTCACAGCCAGCCATATGATCAAGTTATAATCTAAACAGGTGAACAATGCTGTCAAATGGATAAATGAAGATCAATACCATAATTTAATCACTTTGAGATTTAATATGCTTCAACGACGGACCTATACTAACCTATTACCTTTAATTAAAATCCAAGAAAATTTTCTTAAGATATCTTGCAGATATACACACGTAACTAATTGAACACATTAACAGGTTAAATAAGAATGTGCAAGGTAAATATGACAATCTCTGTGTTAATGACAATATACAATGGTTGATGTTGGTGCACAGTGTACAAAAATCCTCAATTAATACTACATTGTGACAAATGATGCTTTATACAAAATATGAACATACATAAGAGATATTATGATTGTTCAATATTGAAATCTTTGGTGATCTGAACTTGTTTTCCACAAATGTAGACCGTGCATTCATTTTTCTGTACACAGTAAGTCTGTCTTTACAGTTTGCACCTACGCTATTGTGATCCACAGTGCAAGAAGTGAAAAACTTTTCCCATTGCAACAAACAGAGTTGTACATACATGTTTCATCTTCAAGATCAGTCCATGGCCTGTTTGGTGGCACTGTCTATTGAATGAGGATGAAATTAACCATACAACAAGAATGATATGTTAAAGGGACTAATTCCTATATCTGATGTCTATTAACTAATAATACCACAAAATAAGGCATTATGGATATAGATAAATGCGTCTTTTGCAATACGACGTTTCCCATTATCTCATTTACACCTTGACAAGGTCAGCTGTTATATAGTAAAGATAATCCATCAAACTTTTTTTAGTAAATCTAGGCAAAAAAATAAGTCCCCATCACACACAGGCTGTTTGTTTTGTTGATATCTACATTTATAATACGCTGGATTCCAACCAAATAATCCAAACACATTCAAGAAGAACATCTGGCGGCAAATCAAAGACTAACCAGAGTTCAGCAAAGGGTGTTTGAAACTAGTAACCATTCAATTTTTGCATATATGCAACCAACCACCTTGGGTTACATGGTTTTTTTCTTTTTAAAAATTTCTGTATTTACTAACAGCTTGTACCGGTAGATAAACAAGGTCATACATCCATTACAAAGCATCATATGAACTTTTCCTAACTTGAATAACCTAGAGTTCACTGATATCAGAAGCAGATCCATGGGAGGGGTCCAGGGGGCTTGGAACCCCCTTTTTAAGCTGCCACAACCTTTTTAAGAAGGGTTTCAGACCAATTTTAGCCACCTGGACCCCCTCTTTTCCAGATCTGGGAACCTTATTTTAGGTTTTGTCATAAGTCCTCCTGGGCTGGATCCCTCCTTTTCCAAAATCCTGGATCTACCCCATGGATATTTATGCTGAGTAAACAAGTAATCACAAATTTCTATAGAAAAGGTATGTGGATAGCTTACTTTAATAAACTTTTTGGATTACAGGTTTCATATGCAAGGGGCTAGGAATCGGCCAGAAGATATATACTGTATCTCAGACAGAGGTAATCTCTGGTGGAGATGGTGGCCAATTTGCAGGGATCAATATTTTCATAATAGTTGCTGTATTGTTCAGACCAGCATTATATGCAAACAGGAAACACAACCCACAATTTTCTAAATACAAAGCAAACTTAGAATGTGAAGGTTTATATACAAATGACTTTTTGTTTGTGAACACAGTCACAGGCAATACTGTATGAACATTTCAGTGCATGTGGAATGGCTGTATTGTTTTATGTTCAATGACTCATTATTATGCAGATAATATCATTAATATACTGTGGTTGGCTTCAAATTCATGAGGAGGCTAAAATTTTGCGTTTTTCAATTTTTCATTGTTTCACAGAGTTCCATTTTATCTACCACACTATAAAATAAACTACACACAGTATATCCATTATTTCATAATTATATTAAATAATGTGTGCACAAACTTGTAACAACTTGACATCATGGTTCACTATATTGCCAGATAATTGAAAAGATCTGAAATAATTCATAATAGCAACTTTTGACTGATGAGTAACATACAGGATCACTCATTAATTATAGGATCATTCTTTTTCCTTTCAACTTGACTTCCACTATGGGGCCTCCTATTCTTGAAGATTTTATTTTTCGCAATGAGTTCCCTTTTGTGAATATCACATATTAGAAACAGTAGAGAACAAAAAGACCATCAGACCATCTGCAAAACATCATACACTCTTAAATATGACAATATTACACATTCCTCTAAAGGCAGTTAGTGAGATTCTCAACAGATTGCGTACCGGTATGTCCGGTGAAATGATACCTGCCTGATTCCATGGGAATCTGTCCATGATGCCCATTTTTAACATCCTTGCACTTCCTTCAACAACAACATGATAAAACACTGGAATACTCCTCAAAATGATAAATCCTGATGTCACTGCCGACTGTCCTGGTCTGCTTCAGGTTTATGAGCATCTGTAGCTCTTTTACGCAGTCCTGGGTGCATATTTGCTGACTCATCAGTCTCCTGATCTTCTTGTTCATCCATGACTTCTTCTACAAATTCATCATCCTCAGGTTCATCCTCCTCCTCCTGATTGGTTAAATCCTGATCATGTGACACATCATCTGACTCATCTTCCTGGTCATGTGACACATCACCTGACTCTCCTTCCCTATCATGTGACTCATATGTGTCTGCAGTATTGGGAGGTGCTGCTGTGACATATACCTGAGATTCTGTGAGATCACTTCCTAAGCCACCATCCTCATCCTCTTCTTCCTCCACCTCCTCTTCTACCTCCTCCTCTTCTGGCTCCTCCTCCTCCTCCTCCACATCTTGCTGGACGTACTGCTCCATACTTGGACCAATGTTCTCCACCTCTTCTCCAGGGTAAGATTCAGACTCTGTACCTATTTCCTCTCCACTTGACGACTCCTCATGCTGTCCATTGATTATCTCATAGCTGTCTAGATCTGGGCTTGAGTCATTCTTTGCTGCTTTGTGCATTCCCTGCAATGGGACAATTACAGCATTATGTCATAAAAGCAGGTAATCAGGTCACATGTCTGACAGACATATGTGTGTGTGTGTGTGTGAAGGGGGGGGGGGAGAGTAATGATCAGTGTGGTTGTTTTGTGATGATATTTGACTATTTTGAACATTATCGTACTAAATATGTACTTCAATTTAAAATATAAAATCTCATGACTTTTATCAGACTTTTGGAACATGTTCTACTATTTAAATAAGACCTAAGTTCACATCCCATATTTCGTGGCTTTTTCTTGATTTTTTTGTACATTCTTTTTCATTCAATATAAAAGGAAGTTATATGTCCACACTGCTGTCTTGTATGACAGTTGGGAAAACATATGGTCTTGGGGTCTTGGTCTCATATCCTTTGGTCTCTGTCTTGGTCTAAAATATCAGGTTCTCAGAACTGATCCAATGGTCTTGGTCTCAAATCCTAATATCTTGGTCTCAGATCCCATGGTCTTTTGTCTCAGGTCACATGGTCTTGATGTCAGATCCAATGGTTTTGCTCATAGTCTCAGTCTTTATCCTGGGTCCTTTAATCAAGGTCTCAGATTGGCTACACATCTGACAGTAGCTCTATTAATGACTGTACCCACCTGCTGCTGTTGCTGTTGCCGCCGCTGTTGCTGTCGCTGTTGATGTACCTGGTGTACATGTTGCTGCTGCTCACCCACTTTGTGCTGTACAGTCTCCATTGCTTTGAGTATACGTTCCATCTGAGCTTCAGTCTCCATCAGACGCCGCTTCAGCTGCTGCATCTCATACTCACCTGAAAATATACTTTATCTTGTTATCTTCAGGTAAACAAGTTTATGAAGAAGAACATTTCTTCATATGTGTATTTGACAGGACTTATAATTACTATGAGTTAGTTTTGCTTGAATCTGTATTTTGTGTTATGCTTTGAAATGTCTTTTGATAAGAAGTTACATATTGAGTCCTGTAATTAATTACGTAATATACCATCTCTTAATACGCATATGTGACAAGACTTATAATTGCATGCCCTATGTTACAAAGACATGTTTGTGTCTGCAATTTGTGTTATGCTTTCTGATGTCATTTTGATTACAAGCTACACCTTGAATCCCGTAATTAATTGCTGGACAAGTCTAACTGCACATTCAACAAGATGCAAAGCAAGCAGACAGGTATTTACCTATGCCCTGTGGGAGCTTTTCATGTGCAAATTGAATAACTATCAGAGAGTTGAATAAAGAATATGTACAAAAGGCCCCGTACCTCTGGAATTAGAGAGCAGGACATGGTGAAGAAAGGACAAAAGAAAATGATGGAGCCCACAAGATACCACGTATACTGATACTGGTAAGCATTATGGATGAATCCCTGGATGATAAATGATTCTGAATTATCCATTGCTGGATTATCTGTTCCAAAATATGTAAGGGCAGTCAGTGGAAGTCAACAGAGATAAGAAGGCAGGCAGACATAAAATGGACTGACATTGAGAAACAGAATAGCACACAAAAGATATGATATATTCAAAGTGTCTATTTAAAGATAAGAATACATTTTTACCGAAACCTAGCGTATTGACACATCGTCAGCTATGAACACTGGCGCCATGTAGCAGCCATTAAAGGAAAGAGGCACATAGATGGAAATAAGAGATAATTATAAACGATGTATGGGGTCTAACTGGTCAAAAGTTTTAGAGAAATTATAAATTTTTTTAAGTATATGCGTTGGTAAAAATTACCCAACTATCATTCGGAAGGAACTGTCGTGGGATTTATAGTTTTCTTTTTCTTTTAGTAGCAAATCAAGCATGTCACCAGATTACATGTGACACTTCAGCAATAAAAAGGTTTGATGCCGGGGGGGGGGGGGGGGGTTAAAAGTGACCCTTGCAGTGCCTGAGAAACATATAATTAAATTTTTTTTTGCCCTTAAGAACTAAATTTTTGTTTTAACTTTTAACTATTTTGCTTTAAAAAAAAGAGGATATTTATGTACTTAAATTCTAAGTCGTTAACAATCTTTTAGGAACGATGGGAAATCTGTGACAGAGTACAGAGAGCAGGTACTAATACTTAGGAGCAGGAGTTGCCGTCAGTTAAAGCAACACTACTCTACAGGCAGAGATTAATTTAAAGAAGCCACTATGTCTAATGACTCATGGCCACCCACCCTCCATTGGGTCCTTCTGCATAACAGGATTATCATCCTCCAGTAAATGTTCCAACTGCTCCTCTAGTCTAAAGATCCCTTTCTTCAGTTTTTTCAGGTCTTTTGCCCCTTGAAGACAGAAAGAGACAAAAAACGGAGGACATCACATAAAAAGTCACAAAAAGATCAAAGGTCACATAAAAAGCATAGGTCTTATTTACTGTAGCAGACAAGTACAATTTACAAGGTATCTGCCTAACTTTGGTATACAACAAAGGACTGAGCTCTTGTCCAAGGATACTAAGTGAAAGGATGCTGTTGTCAAGACATAATGAGCTGATTTTGTGAAACAAGCTGGCAAGTACACCCTAAAGAAAACAAGGCTAAAAAAGGACTGGAAAAACAGAAAAAATATGCCAAAAGTAGGAAAATAAGAGGGAAGCGTAAGAGATAAGTAAGAAGATTTGAGGAAAGAGTAGGACAAAAGTAGGACTGTCATCACATATGTAACAACATTATTCATATTGATTCTTGATAAACAATGTGAAATCCAAAACTTATATTATGAGAATGTATTTTAACAAATTTTCTGTTATTCATAGTTTGTACCAGCAGTTTTGAGATCACGGGGGGCTAAAACCCACCCATAATAGGCCCATAATAGTTAACTAATGATAATAACACAAGGGAAATTACACAGTATTTTGACACTGCATTTTACAGGGCAATGCAAAAAAGTAAGAAAAATATGACAGAGACCAAAAATGTAGAACAAGTGACCCATGGGTCATGACTCTCAGCCAACTGACATGTTGACTATAAGTTCTTGCATAGGGAACTAATAAAGATAATGGAGTTGGCACCATCATTCATGCAAGTTAGCTTAAGTTCATTAAGACGCATAAGCACACCAAATTTTAGGACAATCCATTCACCAATTCCTGGGGAATCTCGCAATGTGTGTGTATTTTGCATTATTTCTGGGGTCCTCAAACATGCCACATAAATTCGAAAATATTAGTTATAGACACCTATAATTTGAAGTTTGCAAGGAGACTTATTATGGACCTTCCAGAAGATTCTAGGTCCAATGGTTATGATTTGTGCACTGCTTTTGTTTAAAACTTTTAATTGTTTTGAGGGCACTTTTGAGTGCAATAGCTCAAATGGTATGGATAAGAGAGACCTAATTCAGGTTTCCTTAGAGACTTTTCATGGACCTTCAAGGATGTCAAGTTGAAAGATTCTAGGTCCAATCAATATGATTTGTGCCCTGTTAACAGATGACCGCATCTTTAAAAGTCTCAAAAATAGAGTTAACAAAAATAATCATTACATAAAAAAATACAGGTGGCACTACCTGTCTGCAGAAAAACTGATGAAACACTCCATGATCAATATCCATGCAAGGAATCATGGTGATCAATGCATTAGTTGTTCAGATACTTGAGCTTTTCTATGAAATTTTCCATTATTCTCAGGGGTTCTTCAGAGCCCCATAGCTGGAAGAATATGAGTAACAGAGACTTAATTTCAGGTTTCCAAGGACCTTAATATCAGGTTTCATGGACCTCTCCGGATGTCAAGTTAGAAGATTTTTGGTCCAGCAGTTAGATTTGTGCCCTGTTAACAGATGACCACATCTTTAAAGGTCTCAAAAATGGAGAAAAAAAATCGTAAAAAAAATTGAAAAAATACAGGTGGTGCCACCAGTCTGCAGAAACTGATAAAACACTCCATGATCAAAATCCATGTAAAGAATCATGGTGATCAAGGCATTAGTTATTCAGATACTTGAGCTTTTGTATGAAATTTTCCATTATTTGGGGGGGGGGGGGTACTTTGGAGCCTCATAGCTGGGTGAATATGGGTAACAGAGACCTAATTTCAGGTTTCCAAGGAGATTTTTCATGGACCTCTCTAAATGTCAAGTAAGAAGATTCTAGGTAAAGCGGTTACGATTTGTGCCCTGTTAATGGACAGACGGCTGGACAACCGGACGGACGACGGACAAAGAGTGATTGCTAAAGCTAAGATGACTTACAGTCAGCTGAGCTAAAAAAATGTAGGAAAGTGAGATCACTTGACAGCCTGCATAAGGAAAATAAATAAAAGTGTAAACTGCAAAGTCTTACCGACAGCATCCTTCTTGCTCTTGAGGAGGTTGTCAAGTTCCGCATCTTGTTTCTTGCGTCTCATATATTCCCGGAATTCTGGATCCTCATACTCCTCTTCATCTTCGTCATAATTATCACCATAAACAAACTTTTTCTTTTCTCCATCGTAACGAATGTCCTGGTAACGTTCTTTCATATATTCATCTCGTTTTGGATCCTTCTTGCTGAAGACCTTTTAAAAGATAATCATCTCTTTAATTTTAATTTTAAAAAGATCAGCCAATGACCTCATGGTGGCATCCTCTATTGTGTGAGGATAAAGATAATGCAATTGTGTGATAAAAATAATGTAATATATTTTCACTGGAAAAGTCCCTATAAGTAAAGTTTGTCATAACAAAATGACATTACAGATGTGTCCTTCACCTACCATGTTGTATGGTTTTGCGGAACAGATCAAATTTTCCATATAATGAGAACTATAACTATAGATTTTCTGACATTTTCTGTATAAGGAGTATGGATCAATCCTTCGGTCATAGCCTTTCATTAACTATATAAATATGTATGTATAATATATATTTTCACATTAATCTAGTTTTTATATATATTTATATATTTGTATAAATAAACATAACTGACTAAAAACCAATCAATATATCTGGTGTCTAAAACAGTCAGTAACATGATTTCATTGCACTGGCCATGTGATCCATATCACAAGCACCTGTTGCATAATTTGAGCATTATCAGGAGATACAGACTTTGTTTAACTCCAGGAAACATGATCCCTAAGATAACTGATGTTAAGCAGATCATGCTTCCATCATATTTTCTGCAGTTAAAAGTCCTATATATCCAGATAATTCTCCATTTACAAATCAGGTGCTATTTAATATTTTGTTATGCATTATACACTGATGTACCTTTGTTAATGTGTAGACCAGGTACACCACAATTCCGATGGCATACACTGGCAGGATAACTCCCATCATGCCTTTCCCACCAGCGCTACCTGGCTGTGACATTGCTTGTTTCTTCATCTCAGCCGCAGCCCTCATGCCAGGATGAGGACCACTCTGTTCACAAATATGATGTCATCACAATCAATATGTACGATACATCATATCTGACAAAATGTTATCCTTATTACAAAATTTTCATCTTTATTAATAGGCACATTCTTTTAATAATGTAAACATAATTAAACATATTCTAAATACAGAATAACCCTGTTTTAAAGCTCAGAGGGGCAAATTAGGGTCACTTCGGAATAACACCAAAATCTCCTATCTCCATGAATTTTAATCCCCCCCCCCCCACAGAAATTTGGTACATTCACAATTAAAACTGAGCAAGATATTATCCATGATTTATAATAAATATAAAGTATACTTGTCCAACATCTAAAATTATCTGAACAGTGAAGGGTTCAGATTAGAATTTAACTGGTATATCATAAATGGTTTACTCTTAATTTCACAATTTTGTTCATTTAATACTTATTAATAAGGTCAAACATTTGTGTGTCTTAGAGTCACTTACCATTAATACTATTTTTGTTTATTACTTATCTTGTGACAACACTTTTATAATTTGTTTTAACAAACTGACAGTGATTAATTTGATGTAGATTATATTTTAACTGTTCCATTAAACACATAAGCTAAATTAATTAAGGAATTTTCTAGGTATCTCTTTACACTGTTTAAAAAATAAATATATGAAGTAATAACCTGTTGCATTTATTCCTTTTTTGATGAAAAAAAAACATGATTCAGAAATAATACAAGAGCATCATTGATATTAATTAAAACAAAACCCTAAAAATAACAAATTAACATAAATTTGGCATTTGTGCTTTTATATATTTATTGATGTAACTAATAGCCACACAACTGACCCTCATGTGCCGACTGATGTCATCAGGCATTGTCTTTCGGGTACTCCCTGGATGCCGCATGTGTGGAGGCACCCTCCCCGTACCTGTAAAGACAAAACTCAGTCTGTCAAACATGAAAGGAACAGAAGGAAAATTTTTCCCTGGAATGAAAATGAGTTTATAAATAAAGTCTGTGAACTGCTTTGAGGTCAATTCAGTTGCCAACTAGATATTTCTTGGCACCGCAGGTGCCATAGTATCCCTAGACAATTAATCCCCCCCCTTTAAGAATAGCCCCCTCCCCTCCATCTTTAGCAGCAAATAATTTCAGACCACTCTCATAGAAGAAGTCACTCTCATAGGAAAGGTCATGACCCCAATTTATATATACATCATCCCATAAGCCATGTCTATGTATATATGCATAATATGAAAGAAATCTGTCCATTTTTTTTACTTATAAGGCTCACAGTACTACTGTGGCAATGACGTGGTATTAAACGGCACAACAACAAGTAAAAGAATAACAGGTGGCACCACCAGTTTCTGGTACATGACAATACTATCCAAGATTTTCTGTCAAGTTGATTTTTGGACCAATCCATGCATCTTTTATTGAGATATTAATGATTTTGTGTGATTTTCAGCATATATGGCAATATTCAAGGTCAAGGCCACTCTAATAGGAAAGGTCATGATCCCACTTTATGATGTATATATACATCATCCCATAACCCATGTCTATGTATATGCATAATATAAAATAAATCTGTCCATTAGTTTTTGACTTATAATGCTCACAGTACTGTTAAGTAGCAATGATGGGGGTATAAACTGGCATGAAAACAAGTAAAAGAATAACAGGTGGCTCCACAAGTTTCCAGTACATGACAATACAATCCAAGATCTTTGGTCAAGTTGATTTTTTGATCAATCCATGCAAGAATTCTTGAGATATATAAGAAATGAGTGATTTTCACCATATATAGCAATATTCAAGGTCAAGGCCACTCTCATAGGAAAGGTAATGACCCCAATATATATATATATACATCATCCAATAACCCATGTCTATATATATGCATAATATAAAAGAAATCGGTCCATTAGTTTTTGGCTTATAATGCTCACAGTACTGTAAAGTGCCAGTGATGGGGGTATTAAAAGGCACAAAAAAAAGAAAAGGATAACATGTGGTGCCACCAGTTTCCAGTATCTGACAACACTGTCCTAAATCTTCAGTCAAGTTGATTTTTGGATCAATCCAGGTAAGATTTTTTTGAGATATTTAAGAATTTGTGTGATTTTCCCCGAAAATGGATCTATTCAAAGTCAAGGTCAATCTTCTAGTGAAGGTCATGACCCCATTTTAAATAGGCTTCGTCCTCTCATCCATATCTATTCACATGTCAAGTTTGGTAAAGATCCGTAAAATATTTTTTTAGTTATCACGTCCAAACAAAATCTCTGCGGTGGCGTGACCGTGCTTAAACCATAGTATCCCGACTTTGTCTGGGGAAACGATAATTGTCCATCAGTTTCATTCTTGATTCAATTATTGTAAAGTATTATCATTCTGTTGGATATACAAATATATATTATATATATATGTTGGATATATCAAACAAAGTTTCTTCATAAACAAAAGGCCTACTAAGATGATCATTATAATAATTTTATGTGAGCCAAGTAATCTTTAGATCTTCTCAAATATTATTATGTTAGCATATAAAGTTCTAACACAAAGGGGACTTTCTCTGTTAAAGATGATCCATACATCATGTACAGCAAAATGTTGAAATTACGACCACCAATGGGACCTCCAGTAAGTGGTCACATTTTTGAGGTGGTCATTTCAGTGGGGTCTGGTATGAAGAGTAAAAAAAATTGAAACCCAGAAAAGTGGTCATTATTTTGAGATGGTCACTAAACTGAGGTGGATGTCAGGTGAGGTTTCACTGTGTTAACTTGTAGCCAGGTATGAGCTAAGAGATCAAATGGTATGAAAATGACAGGAAATGCATTAGACTGAATGAAATTTAGTATTGCATGCCCAATTTGATTATTGGTCAAAGGCTAGCTTCAATTCAAAGCATCAATTATTAAATGCACTGTTACAGCCGATGGGCAAATAAAGATACAGGCATATAAAATGCATTAGGTGGCATCACTAATGGTATGGCACCTAGGAACATGATACCATAACATAAATCAATATATTTATATATGTATATATATATATATATATATATATATATATATATATATATATATATATTTACACATTCTGTAATTCATAAATTACCAGTGTCGTTTCCCGGCATATTCATAAGTTAGGAAGCGACAGCACTGATGTGTCACAGTCTTTCTAATTAGTGTTAACCCTGGGAAATAAACCCTTGGTCCATGACAAACATGGGTTTTCTGCTGCTGTTAAAACAAGCCTATTGACTGTATTGATTTTCTTCAAGGGTAACTGACAGTCTAGACATGGCTCAACAACCAATTAGTTGGTCCTTGATGGAACAAACACAGTTTCACACATGTGGCTGTTACAACATACCAACCTTCAGGTTGATGACTACAAAAATAATTCATACTAGAATGGTCTGCAAAAACAGATATATGTTTCCCTACATTTTGAGCGGGAAAAATATGCACTATCTCAAAAGCTAAGGCATTTCAGAAAACATATAAATCCACAGATTTGATCTTGAAGATCAATTCAAAGTCACCAATTTTGAAACTCTTTATAGAACTTGTTGGAAACAACTTGTTTCAAATTTGAGGGGAAAATCTTTATTACTCCATTAGTTAGTCATCCCAAATAATGGAATACCCTTGGAATACCATCTAAAGGCTTAAAATATCAATAAAATACCCTTCAAGAAATGACAAGGGATGATTAATTGATGTGTTTATGTCTGTCACTGGTCATATTTTGGTTGGTGAAAGGAGAAATAGGATAATTTAGTCATTACTGGCATCTTGATAAATATTACGCTCCCGAGGCAGCGGAAATCTTGTGCTTCTAAAGAAGCTACTGATTTTCCCGCTGCCTGCTTTGACCATTTATGATGCACAAGGTGGTACACATGGGCCTGCCTGCCATCCTCATGCAAGTCAACAAACACTCAACAGGCATCAGGCTCCGCCCAGAAGCCACGTGTGGGGCAATTCTCTCTGAGCCTGTGGCCTGTTCAAACGGTCGCTGGGGCGATGAGCTGTCACTCAAAACGAAATGAACAACATTGGCTTCTTGTATTCCTCACTTTGCTGGTAAACTGTTTTGTCTTCAGCACAGGGTCTCATCTAATTGGACCAAATTACAGTGCTTCCCTCTTGTGCAGAGATTCAGGATACAGGGTCATAACAAACAGCACTTACAATATATAGGTAGTTGGCCTATGGGTATAGCGCTGTGTAAAGAGCGTAGATAAATATGAGACAACTGGCGTTATCTCTTACCACAAGTGTTGCGTAATCTAATAACCCCGAAACCAGCCTGTGAAATATTTAGTATAATACTTATTTTTTTATATTAATCCATACTGAATTGAGTGTACTGTTTGTATTTCAATATAAAACAAATGTATACCATGAGAGTCTTGAAACAAACCTCAAGTGATCCTCCCAAGAAAGAATGGCATATTCCACAGGTATATTGGGATGGTTCCAAGAGAAGGGAAGGTGATGTCATCATATAACAAGGGACCCATGGGTCACTGTGCTCAGCTGAAGTTGACCTTGAAGGTTACAAGTGACCCATGGGTCATGACGCTCAGCCGACAGACATGTTGATAATATGTCCTTGCACAGACAACTAATTAAGATAGGTGGCATCATTGTTCATGCACATTACCTTAAGTTCATCAAGACCCATAAAAACAACAAATTTGATGACAATACAACCAGCCTCTCATGAGTAATCTGGCAATTTGAATGTATTTTGCATTATTTCTGGGGTGTTATTCTGGGAGGTACTTCTAAGACCCATAGCTCAGAGGATATGGGTAACAGAGACCTAATTTCAGGTTTCCAATAAGTTTATTTATGAACCTCCCAGGATGTCACGAAAGAAGATTTAAGCTCAAATAGATATAACTGTGCCCTGTTAACAGATGATGGCATCTTTTAAGGTCTAAAAAATAGATAAAAAATAGTAAAAATAAAAAAAAACAGGTGGCGCCACCAGTCTGCAGAAACTGATGAAACACTCCATGATTAATATCCATGCAAAGAATCATGGTTATCAATTACTTAGTTTAGTTACTTGAGCTTTTGTATCAAATTTTCTATAATCTTGGGGGGGGGGGGGGTAGAAGCCCCATAGTTCACAGGTTTTGGGTAACACAGACCTAATTCCAGGTTTCTAAGTTCAGTCATTAAGATTTGTGCCCTGTTAACAGATTGGCATCTTTTAAGGTTTCAAAAATAGAGAAAAAAAATTGTAAAAAATAAAAAATACAGGTGGTGCCACCAGTCTGTAAAAACTGATCTAATACCCCATGATCAATATCCATGCTAAGAATCATGATGATTAATGCATTATTTGTCCAGACACATGAGCTTTTGTATCAAATTTATCATTATTCTGATCAATGCACTAGTTGTTCAAGGCCTACTTCCATGAAAAAAATAAAATGAAATACTACTGAAGGTTTATTCATTTACATGTATATGTATAAATTATGGTAGAATAAAATCAAGCTTTGCGCACTTAACCGTTAAAATTTAAATCGAAACACCCGTAATCCACCCCACTCAGGGGCCCCAAGCCAAACAGAAGTGTCCTGGCCAAGGCGATTGTGACGTCACAACCAGAACACACCGGGCGGTATTGTAATGGCATCAGTTGAGTTTAACACGATCTGGGGAAAATATGCCAAAGTATTGCGTCGTCGGGATGAGCAGTAACATCAAGGGTGATGGTGTTAGCTTAATCATATTTTAACAAGTGTATATGCCACATGTTCGTGCCAAATGGACAGGATTTCCTTTACAGAAGAGGCCGAACTGGACCCGGCCGGGCATGATCTGGGAAGGGGATTCCCCAGGTTTGGCCACTGTCATGAGGGTGCGGATGGACTTTTCCTGACATTTAGTCACCTTTGTTGCCACTTTTGTTGCCACTCTATATCCCGTACATGCGTAGGTTGCTAATTAGGAAATGATGCTGCTTTTCATCTTTACGACTCCTGTATCTCTTAGTCTGCAACTTTGCACATGTTATTCCCCGAGTCGGCCTTGACACGTTGGGAGCTGGCACCACGCAGTCTGCACTGACGCCGTATCAGGATTTCAAGCGACGTGTTATATGACAACTAACATATAGCTGCTTGTTGATCGTATAAGTTTAATAATATCAAACTGATCAATCAATTAATTTATTATTAATTGTGTTTGAACGCTTGTAAATGATAAAAAAACTTTATTTTTTATTTTGGGACTTTTTTTTTTTTACTTTTTTTTAAGTTTAAAGACACATATGACCGAAGGGGTCACGTAAATCTCGGTGCATGGTGCCTCAGCAAAGGCATTAACATTGAAGAAACAATGAATAGGATTCTAAAAAAATAAACCCACGTTAAAAATCGTTACTCCTTATTGTTGACAATAATCAAAATAATTCATTTTAATATTTCAAATCTTTTGAAATATCAGACAATTAACAATTTAAAAAATTATACCATGCATTTCAGCATATTTTAATTCTGTGCCCAAATAATATGAAAAAAATAGGCTTCGTAATGGCTTCCTTACATTAAACGTGTGTGTTGTATATGGGTTGGGAATATTTTCACTCTGTTTGATTTTTTTAAAAGTTTTCTTATAAGTATCTGTAATGATAAAATGTTATATTGTTTTATATATGGTATATTGTAAATATGGTATATATATATATATGTGTGTGTGTGTGTGTGTGTGTAGATATATAAAGATAGACACTTGTAGTATGTATATAACAAAATATCAAATCAATTACCCAGTCAGTCATAAAGAGAACTCCAAATCTGTTTCAGCAGTCTCTCTCCTTCCATGTTAGTATGATTTGCCATATTGCACTCAAAGTTACACTTGAACCTTCAGATGATACACTGGCCGAAGTACCCATGCATTTAGTCCAAATATACCTATACATATACTGATCAACCTTACCAAAGACAACATATGGGTTATTTTGTATAATTTTAAATGATAATTTATTGTAAATGTACTTTTCTTGGAATTAAATATGCTTTCATGCAGAGTATTATAACTGGAATGTATGGTTTCTGGACACATTTTTTTTCATATTACACAATTCTTAAGTTGGAGGATACTAAAAGTACCCCTGAAATCCAGATAAACGGTTTTACATCAGCTCAAACAAAAACAGAGCAATTATAATGTCACTATGTGTGTGATTTTTTTATAATGAAACATGACTCTTTCATAATTCATTTAAAAATGTGAATTTCATGCTTTGTATTATATATTTCAAATTTATTAAATCTCTCTCTCTCTCTCTGTCTCTCTCTCTATATATATATATATATATATATATATATATATTAAATTATAAAAGGAAAGAGTGTAAATTATATAAATAATCAAATGTATGTATCATTTCCATGATGGTGGGCCGGGGGGGGGGGGGGGGGGGGGTACTTAAAATTAGTACCACCCTCCATCGGGATGGGTGTGGTACGTATACAGCTTCATTTAAGACTAGCCCCGTGTGTGGTACTATAAGGTTACTTGTATTTATGTGGTAAGGCCTGCCAAGTAAAAACTCGCTTTACGATAAGTATATATAGTAATACTACTGCTAAACAAAAAAAGCGCTTATAAATGTCAAAACAACAATTTTGCATTTCTGATTATGAAGCATGTATGTATAAATTATGATAAAAAGAAAGGACCAGCGCTTTATTCATATGACAAAACCATGTTGCTTATCAGCTGATTTTTGCAGAATCAAAATATGCCACCACGGCACCAGTCACAACATTGTTAATATTATCACAACAACAAACTTTGTTGCAAAGCGTCGCGAGCGATATTGAACAAACTCGACCAAGTCAAGAATCACCATCGGCATCTTGTACTACTCTACATTTTCTTGCTCTTAATATTATATTACTGAATAATCTCGTTATTTTGATAATAATTACCAGATTGAGAATATCACTTAAAATTCCCACAGACTCCATCCTCGATTTTGTACAGCCTGTCACTTCGTCACTGGAATCAAACCTTTTGCCAGTGTTGGCTTGCAGCGGCCGCTGTCTGTGTCACCGACTTCTGTTTCTAACAACGTTTACATGGCCCAAAATTAAATGAGGCTAATGTCGAAGTTGCCATAAATCTACAGATCTAAATTCGCCGCTTTATTCTCCTTTAATGTGTCTCAGACATTATCATCTTACGGTGATTCCTCCGCCTCGCTTGATCAGATCGACCCGTCGTCCTTGCTGAAACCACGTGGACGCGCAAACGGGGTTCTGGTTGTGACGTCATACACGTCCCAAGGGCTGTCTCAACTTTTTCAGGGGGCTCCCAGGACTATGTTCAAATATTCATTCCTATCACGGATAGTAGCTCCCCAATGTCAGTAATTTTTACATCAATTCTATTTGTAGGTTAATACCTTTCATATATGCAAAAACACCCAGTGGGTGGAAGTAGGCCTTTCAGATACCAGAGCTTTTGTATCAAATTTGTTTTGGTATTCTGGGGGGGGGGGGGGGGTACTTCTGGAGCACCACAGCTTGAAGAATATGGGTAACAGAGACTTAATTTCAAGTTTCCAAAGAGATTTTTTTTCATGGACATCCATGGATGTGAGGTTAAAAGATTCTAGACCCAATGGTTATGATTTGTGCGCTGTTAACAGATGATGGAATCCTTTACGTCTCAAAAAAGAGAAAAAAATTGTAAAAAAATATATAAAAACAATACAGGTGGGCCACCAGTCTGCAGAAACTGATGAAACACCATGATCAATATTCATGCAAAGAATCATGGTGATCAATGCATTAGTTGTTCTGATACTGGAGCTTTTGTATCAAATTTTTAATTATTCTGGGGGGTACTTCTGAGCCCCATTGCTCAGAGGATATTGGTAACAGAGACTTAATTTCAAGTTTCCAAAGAGATTTTTTATGGACATCCCTGGATGTGAGGTAAAAAGATTCTAGACCCAATGGTCATGATTTGTGCCCTGTTAATGGACAACCTCATATCTGAAGAACTATATTTGGGCCATTCTTAAAAAAACAATTAATATTTTTGATATACAACATACAAGGCCTTATTATTTTAACAATGCAGCAGTTTTATTGGACATCTGATGTTAGCTCAGACTACAGAAACAAAAGAGCCAGCGCATCAATCGAGTGACAGGGGCAGTGCTGAAAGTCACACCCCCACACTGTCAGTGTCACAGGAGTGGCCCAGCAAGATGCTGCAGCAACAGAAATATAAATGGTTTATATTATGAGATTACTTTTGCACATACCAAAATCATCATCTGTGACATCTTTCTTGTTGAGTCCAAACATATGCAGTACCATTGGGTGGAATATTCGTGGATATAAGACCGCAAAACATGCAAATATGATTGCAAGCACAGCAACTGTTTTTACTGTTGTCATCTCCATTTTGACAGTTGCAACTCTCGCAAGATCACGTGATCTTTGCTTATTGATTTAGATGTGTCGCATAAACACTGCAAATATTTCTGAATCGAATCTTCTTTAGATTGCCGTGTTTATGCTTAGCTTAATGGTTATCTAATGTTTGTTTTAATTCTGAATGTCAGATAAAATGGGCTGTATCTCGATGATATTTTTTTTCTTTATCTACGTCTTTTGGGATAAATTCATTCATTCACGAGACTTTGAGATAACACGCGAGAATCAACATGGCGCTTTCCGTTAAAGAACTAGCGTCTCTGCTAAGGTAAAATAAATCGCATTTCTCCACAATCTTGCATTATAGGTTTATAATTTTCATGCAATATATTGTTTACACATTGATCCTAAAATTCATATCAATATATACCGAAACAGTAGGGCCAAATATTATTTAAATCGGTGTGTAGAAAGAACATCCTATTATCGCCCAGTATTGGCTGTCAAAGCGTCCAGTGCCTGTCAAATACAGGATATCGCTAATACCTATAGCGAAAGTATGGAGGCAGTAAATGACTGTCTGCTTGAAAAACAGCAGGCAAACAACTAGTGTCCCCTAGCGTCAAGCCTGACCAGCCCATTTATTTAACACAACATTGTTGGCACTGGACATAGTGATTTTAATTGCCGATCATCCTGATACTAAGTTCTATTTATTATATTTATTAATATTATGCTGTGTCAAAACATAATACAGACACTTAAAAAAGACATCAGAAATCTCTGCATTTGACACAGTTTGCATTAGAATTTGATCTTAAATCAACTGCCTTTGAGTATGACATAAGGGAACGTACACAGGGTGCTCCAATCATTGATAAACGTCAAATTTTGCAAGTTTCCTTGTAGCTTATTATCCCCGGCCTGAGTGAAGTGGGCAATATGGTGATCAGCTCTGTCTGTTCATCCATCTGTCGTACTGTCCGTCTGTAAACAATTTTATGCGACGTGATATCTCAAAAAGTTTTACTTTGATCAACTTCGAATTGTAGTAGCAGGTGCATCTTATGGGTCTCTCGAGCTCATGAGGTATACGTCACACTTGAATGATTTTTTGTTTTTTTTTTATGCAAAATTTTAACATTTCAGATATGACGCTGTATCTCCAAAAGTTTTACTCAGATCTACTTCTTATTGTAGTAGCAGCTGCATCTTATTGGTCTTGACAGCTGATTAGGTTATGGTCACACTTGAATGATTTTTGCATTTTTTAATGAATATTTTTATGAATTTTTTTTATACAAAAATGTTTCCTTCTCATATGTGACTTTATTTCTCTCAAATATTTACTGGAATCTACTTCTTATGCTGCGTTAGTTACTGCTCGGAAATGTGGTAATTAAGAGTTTCCCAGTTCAAAATACTGTTTGAAACATTATCCAAGTAGTACGTACTACTGGGAAACTTTGATTTTGTGGAGCATATTGATAAGTCCCACTCTGCGACCTTCACCTTTATTCACTGCTTTTAAGATGCAAGGAGCAAATAAAGACACCAATATTTGACTGAGTTACATCAGGGTTGGGGCCAGGTACATGTGACAGTACATAGGTACAGGTACAGGTACTTGCGAAATGGTCATGTACAGGTACAGGTACAGCATTTTTGTAAAGTAGTACCAAGTGATTGTAGTACTGGTCTGAGTTTATAGCATTGTAGGCTTCAGTACATTATGGGTAGTGAAAACACCATAAGCTTATCATGAACATTTTGGGTCTGCACTGTATCTGGTTCCATATTATATTTTTCTTAAATGTGTGTTATTGCAATTTGTATGATTAAAATGCAAACTGGCTTGTGAAAACAAATCTAAGTACATTTCAGAATATGCATATGGATTGATGGATGTGAGATAAGATGTACATGTCACAATAATAAAACACTATATTTATCTGTCTCTTAACATCAAACATGCCTCTGTTTATCCATGGTTTACTAATCAAAGGTCAGATTGTGCCAGGTAACTTATTTGGCTGTGACCTACTCTGTCCAGTACTCTTATGTAATTAGCACTAGTGGTCACCAGCAATGTGGCAGCTGGCCCATGCTTGCCTCAACAATAGGCACATCCTGGGCAGTTACTGGACAAGAACTGAATCTGTTGAGCAATATTTGCTGATATGCTTAATGATCAATGGGCTCACAGGAAGTAATAGAAAGTAATATGTATTACTCTATTACTTTGCCTTCTGTTTCTATTACTATTACTATTACAGCTCAAATTTTTGAGTCTATTACTATTACTATTACATGGAAAAAGCTGTAATAGTCTATTACTATTACTTATTACTATTACCCCATGTCTGTAAAGTACCTAGGTACAGGTACAGGTACCTAGAAAGTACCTAGGTGCAGGTACATTTTAAAGATATACGAACTAATGATAATTGCATTAAATTCATCTAGATATGCAATAATAAGTTATAATAGAATGGCAGAATATATCAATAAGTATTAAATGATCACTTCCTATGTCATGAGGAAAAATACAGGCCTGGCAAATTTAAAGGACTGCCTTTAATAAATGTGATAAATGAACACAGCTGATAAAGTTTACAAAGTTATTAATACAAAAATATAAAACTTTCATAAAATGTCTATATTTCAAATCAACTTTCGAGCTCTGGAATAATGGTTTAATAGATTAACTTCATGACAATAATACATAAAAAATTAGAAGTATCAAAAAACATGTTCATGGCAGAAAGTCACACTGAGGATGTTTTGAGCACATGCATGTTATGCATGAGCTGGGACTTTTTTTCTGTAAAATGGGAATTCTACTTTTGTTTTGTTTATGTTGAGAGTTCAGTTATATATTATGTATTTTCTTTTCTTTTACATTTATCCTACACCAATGTTTTTTATACACACTAGACAACAGGTATCTACATGGGGCATAAAAGCAACATTGTCCATATCCTTTGCTCTGAACCCTTTATAGCTGATAATGCCACAATGAACTTCCTGTGTAGAGGCTGTTATTAACTAGGCCAGCATGCTACCAGCCCAAGTCCAGGCAAGTTCAAAGGCTGCAGGGTTGAAAGAAATTCACCTGCCTGGTTTAGGTAACAGCCCTGACAAGGATGACAGCTCAGTACCTTACTTGACCAAACCTGATGTCCAGTTCCAGTAATCCATTATCTTACCTGTAATTCACATAACTGTGAATTGTGTACATAGATACAGATACAAGTACCTGACCCCAAACCACTTCAGTGTACATACTAGTCAACTTTAGACATGGGGCATGTAGGCAACCACTTTTATCTATACCTTGTTGGTTGCTGTATACTTGCGCTGATAACATAATGCTGGAATGCTATTTAGAGGCTGGTGGTTGCTCATCTTGCTAGCCAGGAAGCTAGCTACAAAGGCAGCAGGGATAAATGCTTTGTAATTACCCCTGCCTAAGATAGCTTACTGCCCTGACAGGGGTGACAGCTTTGCACATGCAATTGGCCCAAGCCTGGTGTCCATTTTAAGTGCGAGTATCAAATTTGTATCTGGAGTACCTTATACCAGGTACAGGTACTTTAGTTCCAGGTACAGGTACAAGGTACTTTCTACTCATGACAGCCAGGTACAGGTACTCTGTATTGTGTACATAGGTACAGGTACAAATACCTGGCCCAAACCCTCGTTTACATAAATGTTGTAAATGACAATTATAAAATTGAACAAACGTGATATGAAACATATTTTATTAAAGGGGATTCTCTGGTAGGACCTACCACCAGTTCATGCAGTACAGCAAGTCATGCATCACTGTCAACCCTGTACCAGCAGGGAGCTCTGTTGATAAACATCACCATGTGCTGTGTGACATGCAGGGTTGGAGGGGTAAAGCTGTGCTGCAAGATGTCTGCATGAATGAAACTTGTTAATTATTTAATCTAATTAAAGAAGCTTAACTACAGTTATTTTCAGAAAGACAGGATTCAAGTTTGCCTTTGTATTCCTAATATTCAGGAGCATTATCAGGAACTTGTCAAATGACTGGTTGCAGGTTTAACTGCTATATAGTGACAATTAGTTTTACTAGTCCAAGCTGCATTGTCTGACAGTTCCTCAAGCCAAGTTTCTTCATGATTGCTTCAGGTTATTTGGTTATACATTTTATTTGTTTTGTTAAAACTTTTGTAAAATGGCATACTTTTCATCACAACTTTTAAAAAATAAATTTTATATCAGTTTCTCTACAAGCATATAAGAATTCAATTTAATATAAATATAATATATATTATATATAATAAATATCAGCAATGTATTACCATGGAGATTTATTCTAACTTTTATTTTATTAATATTAAAGTAAATCCCCATCCTGATTAACCTATAGTCCTGAGAATTTGCTTTGAATGTGCCCCCTCCCCCTCATGACAGACTGTATTGTGTATGAGTGGTCAGCATGCTATCTCTGTACAAACAGTCCTGTGAGTTAAGATGCAGGATCCCTGTCACAGATATTTTTGTGTTAGATTGGTAAGCATACTGTACAGGCAGGCCAAATCAGCTCAACACAGCAACTAAATAAAAATGAGTACTCCACATAAAATTGAGCATTGAGACTGGGATTTTTCTGCAACAAAGTGAACGTTAGCCAGCAGTCTGATATGGAGTATCATGTGAATCAGCCCTGTTCTTGAGGATGTACATGTCAAGGTGAATCTGTACATTGAGTTATTTCTCCGTACCACTGGAACATGATACAGCTGATGAAAGACATGGAGACAGGGTATAAAGATAAAGGGGAGCTCAATGAAAGTGTCAGTGATCAGAACTGCCTTTTGCGGCATGTCGTGTGACAACTAACCTGCCACACATCGGCTTGGAGAAATGAAAATGCTAAAGATAACAGGAATAAAGCTAATTATTTTCATTCTAAAACATGTAAGAATATTTATTTTTTTTACTAAATCAACAAAACTCAAGCAACAAACCCCCTGAGAGAGTACATTCATATGACCAGGCTGAGCACATGGCTCCATTTATGTTTACTATTCATAGGCTCCACCCTCTTTACCCATGTGACTTAGTCATGTGACTTATACCGGCAAATTAAAACTGGATAATAGTGGATATTACCACTGACAGTTGTTTATTCTCTCATATATTACAACAAACAGGTAAGGAGTTGAGTGTTTTTACTTAGCTCATTTTATTCACAATACATAAATCTTTATCTCAGTCAAAAACTGGATGTATACAGCTTGTTTTAAACTTAATAACTCCAAAATTGTGTAAAAATCTGGCTGAGCTCTGTACTGCATGCACAGACCACTCCCACTGATGGTGTGCTCCCATTGGGCCCTTTATATACCCAGTGTTCCCCTTTAATCAGTGTCTTTTGATTACTATAACAACCTAAACATCTGGTCAGTGGGTCTTTAGTTGGGTACCAAACATTTGCAAGTTGTACGCACGACCTGCCATCTGGTAATTACCATATTTCAGGGAGTTTCTCACCTGAATTACATTCTCATCAAAATTCATGCATATTTAATCAGGTCAGAGGTCACCAGATACACAAGGGCGCATTATGCACATTTGCAGTGCTTTTGTTATGAATTGTTTTTACAAAATTTTTACATTTCACTTGTGACACTTTCTCAAAAAGTATTAGATTTTTCTGGGATCTCTGATTAAGCCGGCACAAAGTGTTTTCAGTCAGTTCGGTAACTGTGAGGGTGTGTGTGTGATGGTGTGTGTACACAATTTACACATTCCAAATTGACAGGGGAAACAGTCCTCTGTACATTTTCTAGTTTAAAAGATTTTGTGCAACAGGGATCAGACCTCCAGGGGTGCATTCTCAACCTGCATGACTTAACACAAACACAAACTTTGAGGAAGTCATAACGGCCCAACTTTACGCTACTACTGACCTATACTGACCTATTGGCTAAACCATGTGAGGATATCAAATTTAACCATGACAGCAGTTGCAAATGTTCATTCGAGCAACAGGGGTTGCTTATATGTACACGTTAACTGGTTAAGTGCACAAATATCAGACAGAATTATCTACTATATTCGCAAACTTTCATTATGTTCATGTGACATTCCATATAGGAATGATAAAGTTTTACATATAAAATCACTCTGCTCATTCACTGATTGGTGATTAGTGTTAATTAACTACAATCCTTGACCCCCTGTCGCATGAAGCAGGCCCCTTCCTGTGACCAGGTATCCCAGTTGCTCTATTGTGCTGAAGCGTGACTCGTCATGTTTGGGGCATTGCAGGAAGGAGGCTTCCTCCTGCGACCCCCCCCCCCCCTTCCCAGTCATTGGAGGGACAGCCTAAAAAAGTGGACTGGATACAGTCACTGGAGAAAAATAAAGGTGAAAGCCATGCCCATTGTCTCTTTTGAGACAGTTTTTCATATTAAACTGTGCAAGTTCATGTTCGAGCCTCAACATCTGTCAAAAAGGAAATGCCCTGAATGATATTGCCCAGAAAAATGTAATACATGTTCCAACTGGATTAAATATTGCATGTTACGGTCAATACGGTGGCTCAAGGACCCAATACACAGGCTGTGTGTATCATTTAAGCTGAAACCCCTGGACCTATCACACAAATCTGTTTGCGAGAGGTTCTACAATGAATTTACATTTGGCAGTTGGACCATATTGTCCATCCAGCAAAGACATCATGATCAGGGCCCAGGGAATATGAAGGTCCATGTATGGACTTCCACAAGTTTGGACTACTACTTGCTTAGGATCTGTTGCACATGCACAGAATTGATCCTCCGGTCAAGCGGTCTTGTTATGGTAAACAGACACGTGGAAAGTGTTTACTCACACACAGAATCATAACAAGCTGGAGGGGGGTACTGAGACTGTGTGCTTGGATGGTTTTACAGGGAAACTTTTGTATAAAAACATTTTTAGCGAACCTGTGAGCTTATGCGATGGTGCAGCATCGTCCGTCGTGTGTTGTGCGTTGTGCGTCGTCTGTACGTTAACCATAGCTATCTCAAAAACGGCAGGAGCTAGCATCACCAAATTTTTTGCAAATATTCAGTCATCCAAAAAACTATATCGGATTTTGTTTATTTTTTTATAACTGCATTTTCTTAGATTTTATAGGGAAAAAGCTAAAAAAACTTTAAAAATCTTCTTCTCTGAAACTGTCCAGCCAAATTGTCCAATATTTCACAGAAATGAACTCTGGAACAATCTTTCTCCCAATCTTTCATCACCAAATTTTATGTCAATGTTGGTCACATGAGTCATATCTGAAATTGAGGTATTGGTGGCGCCACCTGCATCAGCCTTTTTTGTACGGGGTAATCAGTGCCCGTATCACACTGACAGCTACAAATAACGTCTTCTCTGAAACAAAATGGCCAAATTGTTTAATATCACACAGAAATGATCCTAGGGTAGTGCTTTCTGAAGTTTGTTCAAATGGTCTCAGTTCAGTGACTTTTGGCTAAGTTATAGGAAGCTGAATCTAGTCATATGCCATAACAGCCCATTTTAGCTAAGTGGCTACAAAAATCTTCTTCTCAACAACCACCGGGCCAAATTCTTAAATCTCACACATTAATTATCCTGAGATGTTGATAATTCAAGTTTGTTCAAATGGTCTCAGTTCAGTGACTTTTGGCTGAGTTATGGGAAGCTGAATTTAGTCATATGCCATAACAGCCCATGTTAGCTAAGTGGCTACAAAAATCTTCTTCTCAAAAACCACTGGGCCAAATTCTTAAATCTCACACATTAATTATCCTTAGATGTTGATAATTCAAGTTTGTTCAAATGGTTTTGATTCAATGATTTTTGGCTGAGTTATGGGAAGCTGAACTTTGCCATTTTGTTGTATTTTCCCATATGAGTTATAAACCTACAAAACGTTTTTCGATTGATGATGATACTGAGGCCAGTTTGTTTAATATTTTGCTAGAATAATTCCTTGAATCATTCTTATAATAATTATCTTTTATGGTTCCAAAAAATGAATTTGGCTGAATTATAAAGATTGAATTGAGTCATTTTACCAAATATGTTAGCTGTGTGAAGCAGATACATCTAGCCTAGCACCAGTTTATCAGCATCCATTACATCATGCCTCTAGACATTTAGATTTCAGGTTATCTATGGAAAATATTGACAAGAATGTTTTTAAAAGCTTTAAAAAAATGTAGATTTATGATATTACATATCATCTGTACACTAACTCATAATTTCTCAGGAATAGCAGGAGCTACCATCCCCAAATGTTATGCAATTATCTGTCACATATCAAATGTTGATGGATTCATCTTATTTTTTCTATCTGCATTTACTTAGATTTTACAAGGAAAAGCTGAAAAAAACTTGTAAAAGTCTTCTTCTTGTAAACAGTCCAGCCAAATTGTCCAAATTTTACAGAAATGATCCCAGAAGTGAGCCCTCTCAAGTTTGTTCAAATGGTTTGTGTTGGATAAATTTAAGCAGAGTTACATAACGGGCCAAGATTGTGTACGTTTCTTGAATAGGGTGAGAAACTGCCAACTGTTTCAGATTTGGCAACAGATCAAGAGTTCATTCAGTGCAGCCAAATATAGGTCAACAGTTCAGTCAGTGCAGCCAAGCACAAGGCATGTGATCACCTCATGGGCAGCATGTGATCATCTCATGGGTAGCATGTGATCACCTCATGAGTATCATGTGATCACCTCATGGGTGTCATGCCCCTCAGGGCTGCATATGGAGCCAATCTGTGAGCTTATGCAATTGTGTGGCTACTATTTCAGATTTGGCAATAGGCAAAAGGTCAGCCTGGATTTATTTATAGCTTTGGCAGACTGCCAACTGTTTCAGATTATGCAACAGGTCAAGAGTTCACTCAGTGCAGCCAGGTACAGGTCTAAAATCCACTCAGTCTAGCCAGGTGCAGGTCAAGAGTTCACTCAGTGCAGTAGCCTGAGCCAGTAATTTGTCACAGTACACTCGGGGCAACAGCCTTTCTCACCTAAGCCTGGTCAGCCCCGTGCATCAGACTCAAGGTAATTTTGATGTATTAGCCTGATATTCTGACCTGTCTATGTGTTTTTATGGCTTTCTCATTCACAAGACAGGTGTCGCCATCTACAATGACTTTTGCAAAGTGTATTTGCCTGCTTAATTCTACAGAAGAATTTTATATATCAGCCTGAAATTGGGCATATGTGTACATATCAAATAGCTTTGTTGTATACAAGACTGGTGGTGCCACCTTCAATAATTTTTGTGTTGTGTGCACCCATGCCAGAATTTCAGCAGTGATGTTTGTGTATTGTTTCTTGTTCAAAATGTTTAGTACTTGCATTGTTCATATATATGAAAAGTAGTGGTTCAGCACTGAAGCATTATACCTGGTGTATATCCATATGCACAGGTTTGCATTAGGCCTGTAGGCCTTGTTTACTGAACTGACAGTGTGAAAGAATATTGCGCCTGATTATGTCCCCTTAAAGTAGTAAAGTATTGCTTATAAGACTCACCAAGTCGGTGCCCCATCTCTTTGTTGACATGCAGTGAGGTGGTATTTGGGATATTTACACTACTTAACCTGGTACATTATACTAAGTGAGCTCATTGCCCTTGGATAATTGAGGGTACTCTTATTAAATGATACTTAGTAAGTAAATGTTTACCCTTATTAACGTAGATCTTATTACACTTCCTTTTTGTTTTCACTTCATAGACTTATTTTGAAATTAAGACTGTTTTATTGTAACCAGTGTTAGGGTTTACAGGCCAATGTCTTGTCTTGTTTAAAAAATATTGTAATTCTGTCAGAGACATAAGAAAGACCTACCACAAGGTAATAAAGAGCATTAAAACTGACCCTTGGGCATTGCACAATTGTCAATGACCCAGCCATTACCTTTACCTTTCAATGAGATGTAAAGGTCATAGAGAGGGTTCATACCCCCTGCCCACAGATGACCTTGCAAAAGGAGTATAAACACCACAATTTCATTCAAGATCCCTAGACCAGTTTTTCCTGCCAAAGCAAACATGGCAAATGGATGCAAACATGGCAAACTATTTGTTACCCCTGTCAGACCCCTTTGACTGATACAAACAACAGTTTTATTTAAGGTCCTCTTAGCAGTCATTAAGACATACAGCAAACATTATAAATAAAAAACTACTTGCTAACCCCAGTCAGGTGCTGGTTTATTTAGATGCTATCACAATGACATGACATGTAGAATATAGCACATAATCTTCCCCATAAAACACAATTTTTTTTTAATTTGAAAGAAAAGTAACATGAAGCATTGAGCCAAAATATATCTCATATCATCTAAAATATATTTCAATACACACTGTACCTAATCATGAATAGACCAACTTATACCCAGGCCTTTTTTAAGAAAATAAGATCTCATTACATCTCCTCAACTTCTCTGTTTAGGTTAAATCCAAGCATTGGAAATAGAAATATGACTGACTGTTTATATGTGCAGCTCCACAGAATAAAAGTGGCAGGTATAGCACACTTTGTAGGTGATAGAAACACTGTAACTGTAATCTGGAATTCTGGATACAGATTTCTGTATCTCATGATTTTGGCTGTATGTTGGCAGCCTTCATGTTAATGTCCTTCAATGCTAGGTTAATAATGATTTCGCTGGTGCACCAATACATTGTGATACAAAGTCAGATATTAAATTGGTGTTGTCTGTATTGATACATTAATGATATTAGATCATCCGATGAGATCATCACCAGGGCTCGACATTAACTTTTGAAAATACTTGCCCAACTTGGCAAGTAACATCCAGCTTTTACTTGCTCTACATGATTTTTTACTTGTCCCTAAGAAACAGTGATCACAGCCACAAACACAAAATGTGTTCCACATGGTTATTTTGCAACAAAATTTTGTTTTGTTAATAATATATCTCTTAAGCATTTGCACGATAAATATGCAGGTAATTTAGTAGTATAATGTGTTTTTATTTCTCCAAGTAAGAAAATAGCTGACTTAAGTTTAAGGCCTTTGTGTTAAGGTCTATGTTGAACCCACTTATCCAGTTGGGCAAGTAGGAGTCCACTTTTGTTTCCCTACCACTATTTCTTTTAATGTTGAGCCCTGAACACATATAAAAATAGTCTCAGCATGATTTAAGACATCTAATGCAAAACGTCATTGGTAAGACATGAGTTAAAAGGCATTTGATTTGCTAATTGTTTGTAAATCTATTTGAATTATGGTTTAGAAATAAATTTTATGAGAGTAAGCTTATTTAAATTTCTATTTGATAAAAAGTTAAAAAAGTGCAAAAATATTCCAGTTACATAATGGAAACATAAGTACCGGTATGTATCATATTGTGAGATAATGTGTTATTACAGCCATAAATAATGCATTGTCATCTTTATTTCAGCATTTTGTCTGAAGATGCCACCCAAACCCAGTCTTTTGAAGCACTTGCAGCAACTCTGCATCACTACTTCAACAAACCTGACCACTTTAAAGTTGGTACAGCCCTGGTAAGCATCTTATTTTATGCTGATATTATTATGTTATGATCTGGTAGCAGTAAATAACAAAAAAATTAAAAGCATGTACAATGAAATCTCCAAAATATGACCATCAACAGGACCTCTATAAAGTGGTTGGATTTTAGAGATAGTATTCTAAGCAGGAGATTGAGACTGTAAAAAAGTATGAGACTAAAAAAGTAGTAGTTATTTTGAGGTGGTCGCTAAACTAAGGTGGTTGTGAGGCAAAGTTTGACTGTATTTAAGCTTTGGTAACTGACAAGGTATTTGAAACAGCTGCCCTACAGGGATACAATGATACAAATGCTATATCCTCTGTATGATCATGAAACTCTGTGAACAGATATTTGAAGGAAAAGATTCATATTCTATAGATATTTTGTTGGACTGCAAATACTGTGCAAAGCAATATCATCCATCCTCAAACTCAAGCTTGACATACAGTCATGCTAATGAGAGGGATTTGCCAGTCATGTGATGTAATGACATGCAAATGTCAGATATTCACACCATTCACTTGACAGGGCTGGAGAAGAAGCTAAAATAAAGTTCCTGATTTAGGGACTACTTATTCTGTTGAGACATTGAATTTCAATCTTCATACTACCAAGTTTTTTGCTATGTAGTATGCTTTCATAGACCATGATTCCATGACCCTCTCTGGTGTCTATTTCATGAATAATGAACAAGCCTGCATGTGTTCCTGCTGGAATCACCATTGCCGATTAAATTGAACAAATAGAATGCAATCAATACACTATTCACATTGTCTGAACAAGAACACATGTACCAGAAATGGGACAGGCTTGTTTGATTGGCTTGATTCTTGATGCCTTCCCAGCAATGCTAAACGTTTGATCAAAACATCACACCAGACATCTGTATAAAACAAGTGCACATGAGTCATTTGATTGGTTCAGTTGCTTCACCCATATTCATCATACATATAAATAGACACCCAAGAGGGTCACAATATCAAGGTCTGTGAAAGTGTAGCTACAGACTTGGTAGTATGAAGAAATAAATTACATGTAATTTACTGATTGTAGTGGCAAATACAATGAGATATAGCCTGGCTGCTTAGATTTACGTAGTAGGTGTATCAGTGGAGTATGGTAGCACAGTGGTTGGGGTGCTTGACCTGTGAGACCACATAGTTGTTGGTTCAAGTCCCAGTTCAATTCATCTTCCCTGCTGAGACTCCTGGCTAAAGTATTTACAACAAGGGTAAACCTTATCCACCAAGAAGTGTATGGGCACTGGTAATTGACCTATCCACCAGAGCCCAAATGCTCCGCCCTTTTTAACCTAGTTATTACAATGAGCCCCGAAAACGCTCCTACACAGAAGGTCTTCCATGCCCATGGTAGGGAGAGCTGGCTTACAATATAATAATGACGTCACAAAGGTAGATGACGCATAACGTCGTATTGACTGACGTCATCAACTGATATCGCTGTCCTCGTATCGCAGTCATTGTGAACTTTTTTGCAATATTTTGGATTATTTGTCTCATACGAATTACATGCCAGGTAAGACATTATTATTAGGGCCCCGCTTGTCAAGCGGGGCCCTATAGTGATCACCGTGTCAGTCCGTCCTTCCATCCATCTGTCCTTCCGTCAGTGACACTTTCTTTCGCTCGCGCTAACTCAACAACAACCTAATGCAGCTTTCCCATATTCACAGGGATGATTGGTACCTATGAGGGCTCCAGACCTATTGAATAACAGACCTGTTGGAATTCCAATATGGCTGCCACAGCCCAATCGCTGATTTTCTTTCGTGCAACATAACTCAACAACAACACACTGCAGCTTTCCCAAATTCTCAGGGATGATTGGTACCTATGAGGGCTCCAGACCTCTTGAATTACAGGCCTGTTCGAATTCCAATATGGCCACCACAGCCAGATTGCTGAATTTCTTTCACACGCAATAACTCAACAACAACCTACTGCAGCTTTCCCATATTCACAGGGATGATTGTTACCTATGAGGGCTCTAGACCTATTGAATAAGAGGCCTGTCAGAATTCCAATATGGCCACCACAGCCTGATCCCTGATTTTCTTTTGCACGCGATAACAACAACCTACAGCAGCTTTCCCAAATTCACAGGGATGATTGGTACCCATGAGGGCTACAGACCTTTTGAATAACAGACCTGTTGGAATTCAAATATGGTTGCGACAGCCTGATTGCATATTTTCTTTCACGCGTGATAACTCAACAACAACCTACTGCAGCTTTCCCTTTCCACAGGGATCAATGGTGACTATGGGGGCTCCATTGTTTGTCATATTTTTCAAATTTAATTTAATTTTTCACCCACATGTAAACTAGTCAAGCACTACCAGAAATGCAGGGCCCTCTGAGGACCATTGTCCAACCACATCTAGTTTACTCGGTAGTTAGAGGAATGGCTCCTGCAGCCTTTAGCCTAGAATTTTTTCTTCTGTCTCCTTTGTATAGAAAATATCCAGGAAAACATGCCCACCGGGGTACTGCCTACTGGTAGTGACTTCACGTGTTCTATTTGACAGAGCTCTGTCAAATTATGCAAAATTTTGTTTTTTGTCAGATGATTGACGCTTTACAATGTTTAAGGTCACCTGATTGGTTGCTCGTTAGTCCAGTGCTTATGATTATTCATAGAATGAATATGCAATTAAGGTCATATAGAGTTCATGGATAGGTCAATTGGTGGCAGAAGGAATAACCTTCTAGCACCTGTAATGGCTGCTTTGGTTGTAATGCTAATCAGGGGGCTGATAAAAGCTACAAGGATGAAGGGCCAGGAAGGGAAAGTGTAAAGTCCAGTGAGACTGTCACCACCAGTCATATCTGACCATAACCCCATTCCTTATCATTATAGTGACCTATAAACATACAAAGCATACATGAATATACATGAACTATAGCGTTTTACCCTGAATATTTTATGGTATCTGCAAATATTTATTTTGAAACCCCTTTGCTTACTCCTGTGCTCAAGTCGGAATTACCTTGCTGTCGAGGGGCGCATAACATAAATACAGCCTATTTATGAGTTGTTTATGCATGCACAAGATCAGACCTAAGGCAGTCTTTTTTTATGGTACTCAGGCACACATGGACTGTTTACTCACACACAGAAACGTAACAATGTGTCCGACAGGTGAGTTGGAGATAGAAAGTCCCTGTGCCAGGATGGTTTGCTTAGAAACTTTTGTATTCAGCTAAAATAAACAAATGGCACGAGATGAAACACATATTGCAAATGAATATGTGCCTTTAAAGGTTAAATTTTGCAGTCCATACTGGCATGTAGAGTTCCTTATTAATTGTGATTTCAACTTTTGAAATGGCACATCTAATACCTGACATGGACATGTTGTTTTACAGGTTTTACTGCTACAGAACAGAGACCTGCTGCCACACCCCACCCAGAAGCTGGCAGCTGTCTATCTACTTTATGAGATGTACAAGACAGACCCCATTGCATCTAACCCGTTTGCCTCAGTCTTTGTTCATCTGCTGGTGAGGATTAAAGTCAGCCTTGATGTCTTTGAATTACCTTAAAGGGGCCTATCCCTTTATCTGATGTCTATTAATGGAAAATACTCCCTTGAAGTTTTGCAAAAAAAGGCCAGATCTGATGCTGATCCCACTACACACAAACTGTTTGTATTGTTTATATCTGTGTTTGAAACATGTAGGGAGCAGGAACTTGGAGGAAGCCAAAAATCACAAAAATTATATAGAATAGGTAGGTGAATAGCTGGCTTTAAAGTCTATTTATGGGCCAGAAAACTAGCGCAAGGCCAGTCATATGCTATTCTTATTACAATATTTATCTGCCCTCCTGGAATATTGTGTTGGTCTTCTTATTACCTCCATCTAACCATTTTGCAAAGGTTTAGTCATCATTTATATGTCCATTTGTTTCTTGGTCCAACTGAAATAAAAAAATGAAAGGCAGTTATTTTGTGCAGGTGTGGGCCACAAGCCAAAGAACAGTTTGCTAAAATTTTGGAGCAGATTATGAAAGTTTGAGGACAGATGTGGAGGTGGTCCCAGCCAGATTCATTCCTTTTTGTGTCTTGTGCTGTTTGTCTGTGCATAAGTTTGCTGTTTTGCCCAAAACATTAGTTGTTCTTGCTTGACCCATGGCTTACCTACCAAATTTCATCAAAATTAATATACAAATTAACAATTTTAGGGTTTTCGCTGTGATACACATTTTATAGGAATTTTCTAATTAATATGATCATGAGCTATTTCAAAATAGTGTATTTGTGTTGATATTACGGTATGATCAGCTGCTTTGGAATAGTATTTGTAATATATAATCAAATATTACAAGTGAGTTTCATGAATATGAATTGAGTATATCTTAGTGTTTCCAAAAACCCTTCTGACATAAAAAAAAAAAAAAATAGTGGAAACAATTGTATTATATTACGCTAAGATGCTGCAAATTTAAAGTCAAAATGAAAAGTAGAAAACTTGGACATATTCAGGCTTCAGCACCATTTCATTTGATTTTTTTGTTATAAGTTTTAATAGGATTTATATTCGGTGTTGCTTTATGTAACTTATTGTGACCTTTTCAGAGCCCGCCGGCAGACAGAGGAGACTCACAGTCAGAATTTCACTGGGCGATCCCCAAGATCACTCCTCCTGAGAAACACTTCCTGTCACAGCTTGTCTCAAGCCCATCAAAGGAGGTACCACTCTCTCTTACCCCCTTCTCTCTTACCCCCGTTTTCTCTCTGTCTCTTAACACACCTACATACACACACATTGGTTTCTTACACAGACACACAGTGGCACTCTGCAACCTCCCAGTTGTTTTTTTATTAGACACCATTTCACAAGAAACTTGAAAAAAAAATTGGTTTGGCCTTCGCAAAGAATTTCCTCCAGTAGACAATAGATGTCAAGTAATTTCATTTCAAAGGTCACGTCACATCTGCTCAACATCTGCATTCAACAAAATATTACTTATTCCATGCACTTCTTTAAAAACAAAAACACCCATGTTTTATTTGATAAAATAAGCCTTACATTTAGAAACATTCTTTGAAGTTCTTTTTCCAAAAGAATCAACTGCCTTATATCTGCTTATAGTCATATTTTCATGTATTTCTCACATCTCTTCCGTTTTATCAGGTAATTGAAATGGAAATTTCATATATATGTTTTTATTTTTATTTTAGCTGTTTAAGAAGACACCAACTCAGGTTTTACAAGCAGATGTATCAAATATGCAGGTAAATGAATATTCCTATTTTTAACCATAGAAGGTATTACCGTTCTTACCTAATATCTGAGTTGTGTGAAAATGAACTTTTAATTGTGTTTTGTCTGTAGAACACCTTACTTCTCAGTCTTTTTAACCTTTGGCACCAATCTCAAAACATAGTTTTTGCTGACAAAGAACTCTTCCTATTTAAAACATAATTATTTTATAAAAGAAGAACATCACTGGCTTCTGTGGTCAAGGGGTAGAGCACAGGACTCAAAATCCAGGTGGTCCTGAGTTTAAATCTCAGCCGAGGAGCAATTAGATTTTTCGCAGTCTGCTCCCACAAAGGATGAGAGATCTGTAGGCTTAATGGGCAGGCTGTGCCCCCCAGCCATGTATCATTCACAAACAAATACATCTTTGTGGGGTTTCATGGTTTCATAACCCAGTAATTGGGATGATTACACATCCATGACCTGCAGGTGCCATAGATACCGAGCCTGGGTGACACCAGGATACAAATAACATGTTAGGAAGTGAGTGCTACTGCCCTGTCACATAGTCCCAAACGGTAATGGAACTCTGTAGATGTACACGCTTAGGTGTACACAATTAGATAAGACAGCATAAAAAAATGGAGGCGGTAACCTCCACACAAAAAATAATAGAAAAAGTAAAAAAAGACTGAAGAACATAAAGAGAATGTTCTTCCACAGTCAATTTTATTCTTGTCTATGTTTTTTCAGTCATTTGACGTGAGTGGTCTTCAGCTGGCCTTAGTAGAGAGACAGTCAGAGATGCCAGCACACAGTAAATCAGGAATACCTTGTGTGGTGCCTGATCCTGATCTCAGACCTACCAGGTACAGAAATCCACTAAATCATCCAGTTATTAATCCAACCTTACTGTCTTATCAAAATGGTAGTATAGAAAAAATATCAAAGTTTAATATGGTTTCTCGCTTTTTTGGGGTTAGATTGTTTAATTCTCCCTAATTTAGCATTCTACATATATTAATCAAGAGGATGTGGTTTCTGAGCTTTGTTGGCCCTGGGCCACTTGTCTTTCGAATTGCCCATGAAGTATAATTCAGAGATTACCACCTGTGAGTGGAAAGTTCAAGGTCCTTTCATTGGGGAGCCTAAGTCTTGTGTTGCAATATGTAACAGATAATCAAGGAAATTACTCTGACTTGAGACAGGTACAGCTCATGATATAGATTTTAAGCTTATGATTTTTGTCATTAATTAATCTAACATGAATTAACAAGGATCCTAAACAGCAAGGAAATTAGGGTAAAACTGGAAAATAAAAAAAAAAGTCTTGGAAAAGTCAGGGAATTGTAGAAAAATGTCTCAAATCTAGGAAAGTATAATTTTATTTGTCTGAGAGGAGAAATTGGTTGGTATGATATATTTTATCTCATGTTCCATCAGCATACCTGCATAATGATCAGCTTTGGTGGCTTTTAGTGTGGCATTAGAAAAAAAAATACCCCGGAAATTTAAAAAAAGTCATCATGCAAAACTCAGAGAATAATAATGGAATCTTATTTTCATGATATGCAGGGAGCCCTAATTAAAGATTCATCAACATAAGTGAAGAATTGATGATATTTGTGTTGTAGTTTTGAACAGTTTAACAAGCCAGGCTGTATAAACCCAGACGTCCAGCGGCAGATGATCGAGGCGCTCCTGTCTGGGGATCAAGCCGTGGTTGAGAACTGTCTGCGACCGGAGTTTATCCGTCTTGCGCCACCTCTCCACCAAGCAGAAGATGAGGTATTTTGATATTCGACCAAAAAATATGTTAAACTGTTTTTATAAGTTGAAAATTTAAAGTGCCCTGTAGTGACTGGAAAATTTAGCTGCCAACATAATGTAAGTGTAACTTGTTGGTATGAAAATTATACTGTGGTTGGCGTTTTGTGCATATCAGTTCCAAATTTGTGATATTTACAAAGAGATAATTATTACAAATATAAAACCTTTATGATTAAGAAATAAGACTGACACAGGTGAATATTCCTACTTTACAGCACAAATTGTAATCCTGTGTACTCTGTCCATGCACGCCTGTAACATTAAAAGTAGGAAGGCTAAAGGTTGATTCTTTTAATGATGACAGATCCTTTATGATACCCATTAATCAAAGAAAAGTTATTATAAAATTAACATCTACAAAAAAAAATAGCTGCATTTTCCACTTATTTGCTGTTCTTTTGGGTTTCATCAAAAAGTTGATATTTGTGCAAGCATTTCAAACAGTTATACACACTTATGGATATACTCTGTGTAGGATACTGTATATTTAAGTTACAAAAACTTATTTATATTTTACAGCTGGTATGGATGAATCCTATTGAGCCTGACCATCAGGTGGCGTGGGATACCACCATGGGTGTCAGTAATTCCGCTGGGGCAGAAGTTCGCCGTCTCATGAACTGGGCTTTCAAAGGAGCTCTTACTTTACAGCAACAGCAGCAGTTGTTAGCAGAAGTTGATAAAGATCCGAAACTTGTGTATCATATTGGGTTAACTCCAGCTCGGGTTAGTATATTTAACTGAAAACTTTATCTCAGATTGAGATATCAATATTTGAATCTGTTCACAATATTATTTTGTAAACTGGGTTACCAATTTGTGTTATAAATATGCATTATCCTATGGAAACAATTAACTAGCATATGATAACCTTTAACTGACTATCTTTAATTGACTAGCAAAGAAAATGAGACAAGAAAATAAATATTTTTGGTGAACCCTTTGAAGTAGCCCAGCCAGACCAGATACCTTAGTTGCTGCATCATCCTGTTGTTTTGCTATAAGTTTAACATATTTATTTCCAGTTACCATTTTTGGTGGAGAATAACCCATTGGTGGCAATAGAAGTCTTGCTGAAACTGATGCAGTCCAATCAAATCACAGAGTGAGTGTCACATGGTACTGAATAAATTATTTTAGCCAATCAAATCACAGATTGAGTGTCACAGACTGCTAAATAATTATTCAAATCAAATAAATCACAAAGTGGATGCCCTGGTGTGTGAAATTGCAGAATAAGTATGGCATGTGACTAAAAGCATCCAATAGTATCAAATTACACTTCAATTGCCACAAAGTTTAGAATCTCTCCTTGATTAAATACTTGAAATTCCCACTTCATCCAGTTAAAGGTTAGATTCTCTCACAGTTTCAACTTCATTAATGGCTGCAGTGTATCAAAGTACAGATAGACACATATTCACACATACAGTATTTAGAGTTGCCCTTAATAATATTTATGCAATCATTGCATAGCGATTGCATGTAGATGCAAGTAAGTACTAGAGAGACAGAAGATATATACTCAAAACGTTTTAAGTAATCTCTTTGAGAGGGCATTAACATAAAGGTTTGTATGGTCACACAACTATATTAAACCTTTTCTTTTATGTTTACACATTACTTTTGATTTTACAGATATTTTTCTGTTCTTGTCAATATGGAAATGTCTCTTCACTCCATGGAGGTTGTCAACAGACTCACAACAGTAAGTATACACTTCTCTGAAACCTTTTTTTTCCCCTGACCTTAGTCCAGTTGAGCTTATGTCACATGTGACGATGTGGTATCCACCCATCAGTCTGTCCGTGTGGTGTCCATCCACACTTATAACAAAACTGCTACTTCTTTCATATTTCTGGACCGATTTTTATTATGTTTAATTTATCTGATAGGACTAGCTGTGGGGTTTTGAACTGGTACACAAAATTTTGAAATTCATTGTATCCCCAGACAAAGTCGGGGGATACTATGTTTTCATACCGGTCCCGCCGCTGCATATAAATCTTGTTGGCACGATAACTCAAAAAATATTTCACGGATCTTTACCAAACTTGGTATATATATAGATATGGGTGAGAGGACAACGCCTATTTCAAATGAGGTCATGACCTTGACTAGGAGAGTGTCCTTGACCTTGAATAGGTCCAATTTTGGGGAAAATCACACAAATTCTTAAATATCTCAAGAAATCTTGAATGGATTGATCCCAAAATCAAGTTGATGGAAGATCATTGATAGGGTTGTCATGTTCCAGAAACTGGTGGCACCACCTGTTATTCTTTTACTTGTTTTTGTGCCGTTTAATACCCCATCATTGTCACTTATCAGTACTGTGAGCATTATAAGTCAAAAACTAACTGACAGATTTCTTTCATATTATGCATATACATAGATATGGGTTATTGGATGATGTTTATTTAAATTGGGGTCATGACCTTCCCTATGAGAGTGGCCTTGACCTTGAATATTGCCATATACGGTGAAAATCACACAAAATCATTAATATCTCAATAAGAGATGCATTGATTGGTCCAAAAATCAACTTGACCGAAGATCTTGGATAATGTTGTCATGTACTGGAAACTGGGAGCGCCACCTATTATTCTTTTACTTGTTTTCATGCCGTTTAATACCCCATCATTGCCACTTAACAGTACTGTGAGCATTATAAGTCAGAAACTAATGGACAGATTTCTTTTATATTATGCATATACATAGACATGGGTTAGGAGATGATGTATATTGAAATTGGGGTCATGACCTTTTCTATGAGAGTGACCTTTTCTATGAGTGTGGTCTGATACTTATTGTTGCTGAAGATGGGGGGCCTATTCTTAAAGGGGGGGGGATTAATTGTCTGGGGATACTATGGCACCTGCGGTGCCAAGAAATATCTAGTTAATCATGCTATTTTATGCAGACTTTTACGAATGAAGAAATGCTTCTTCATTTTTATTTCTGGACCAAGTTTGAATATGCTAAGGGTTGGCGGAAACTTCTAACTTTTATTCAGAATTTTTAAATTGCAGATGGGGCATCCTAAGATACCAACTTTTTGTGATGAATAGTTCATCCCATGCAACTTGTGAAACTCCTATAATGTTATGTGGTGGGGATGCCAAATGAGCTCTGTATCATTGTAGTTCTGGTTATGTATCTGTATCAGGAACAAAAGAGCCAAAGTCTAAGATGTTTGAGCAGTTTTTGGGGAATCAAGCCTCTTGTTAGACAAAGATTTTTAACTGCACAACCAGTACAACAAAGAGGCCTCTTGTCATTATATCAGTGACCAAGAATAATCACAGTTTAAACTATTCCAGCTGTGTATAAATGCACCATGACAAACATCAGCAGGGAAGACTGACATCACAACTTTTAACTCTTATGTTCAATCAGAAATTTGTTTGCTGAGGATAGTGTTACTTAATTTTATTTCAGATTCCATTGGCTTCTACAATTCTTATATTTATAAAAAATTTGTAAAAATTGCAGTGAAACAGATAAGGAGAGTCTTTCAGAGGTCTGTGGGCCTTAAACAGTGAGCCAAAATTTTCAATTTACAAAACTGTCCCTTACACAGAAAGAGTTCTATAGACTGAAATTCATGTACCGTACATGAAATTTGATTTTCAAATTTAATCCATGAGTACTTCCTTAACTGTTATGGTGTTTTCACTTGGTTACTGTGTAACTTTATCTGTGTATGTTTATCTTGACAGGCAGTAGACTTACCCTCAGAGTTCATTCATCTTTACATCTCTAACTGTATCTCAACATGTGAGACAATAAAGGACCGCTACATGCAGAACCGACTGGTCCGCCTGGTGTGTGTGTTCCTACAGTCACTTATACGCAACAGAATCATTGATGTTAAGGTGAGTCAAAGGTCAAATTCAAGTTATACAAAATAGTTTTTATAGAAAAAAATATTTATATGCTCGTCTATGACGGGACATATTATGTTATACCCAGGGTCCGTTAACTTTTATTAGTGTCGCAGTTATAACTTGATGCATTTTCACAAAACTCACCATAACTACTTACCAATAGATTATCTTGCCCGAGTATGATTATGGGCATTATCCATGCATATTTAATTAGGTCAGAGGTAACCTGGCTACTTTGTGGTGTCGCCGTGATAACTTACCAGAAATATAACTGATTTTGATAAAACTCATGAGAAATATTATCCAATATAATATCTGTCCTTAGTTTGTTTTTAAGCAAAATCCATGGGTATTTAATGAGATCACAGGTCACCAGACTTTGTTGGCTCCTTGATGACTTACCCAAAACTATACATTCTCTGCAGAATTCATGAATACAGTGAAACACTGTTGTGTCAAACTCGCTTAAGTCAAATACCCTGCTTATGTCGAAGTTACAGACTCTATATTCCGGACAACTCTAGTTAAAGTATAACCAAATAAAACCCACTTGTGTCGAAGTTTTCTGACGGCCAATCCCTTCGACTTCGACACAACGAGGTTTCACTGTATTTAATGAGGTCAGAGGTCACAAGATATGCCACAGGCATTTTATGCACCATTTGCGGTTCTCTTATTATCCCCTCACAATGAAGTTGCAGGAGGGGATATAATAATGCCTCCATCCGTCTGTCTGTCCGGAATTGGCTTGTGAATCGATTTTAAGCCGAACCGTTTGACCAAAACCTTTCATATTGCACCTATGGCTCACCCAACCACAGATGAAGAACCATATCTATTTGAGGTAACAGGGTCAAAGGTCAAGGCCACAGAGACTACTTCTTGAAAAATCTTGTGGACCAATTTTAGGCCACACAGTTTGACCAAAACCTTTCATCTCGCTCATATGGCTCACCCACCCATAGATGAAGTGTCTTGTTGAGTTGGAAGTCACAGGGTCAAAGGTCAAGGCCACAGAGCTGCCCTCCTCATTTTCACACTTGTGTTATACATCCAGTCCAATTATGCCCGGTAGAGGGGATGCTCCGCTTTGCTATACCCTTCCCTTGTTTTACTCTCCTGTGGGGATGATTTTTATCACCGTTATATTGAGAATATGTGGTATGTTACCTCAACTACTAAAAATGTCAGCAGATTTTTAGTAAATTAGTTGGAATTATTTGTCTTGATATTTAGGAAACTATCTGAAAGCCAGCTGGTCACCTACCGTTTCTGTAGAATTTATATGATTCCTGGCTTACTCTGCATATCTAATAATGAACTGTAGGTTATCCACGCTAAGGAAAGTTCTTATTATAAATCTGTGACAAAGGCATGAGTTTGTTTACCTACTTTTAGTAAACACAGTGCAAGTGGCTATGTTGACAGACAGTAAAACCATGTAACCTAAGGTAGCTTGTTGCACATGAGTATGATGAAGGTCACTAGTTGCAAAACACCCCTTGATAAACTCTGGGTCTTTTTGACAGATGTCCTTGTTGAATACGTTTGGATTATTGTGGTGGGCCCCCCACATGTTATAAATGTATGGATATAAACAAAATGAACATCCTTTGTGGGGTGAGATTTGCGTTTTCAGCCTATTTTTATAAAAGGTTCAATGGAATATTTTTAGCTTATACATGTCATCTTTAACAGATCAAATTTAAATCTTTGTAGGAATAAAAAACTTTTTACTCAAGTATGGGGTAATTATATCTCCAGTGTATGATTGTGAATATTTTTGTCTGGTACCATGACCACCATAAATAAAGGCACTTCTGAATAACCAGATGTCTTTATTTAAATGTAACACATATCAGTTAGATATTTCTAAAGTATATATTATGTGTAAGTACGGCAGGTCATTATTCATTTCAGGACATATTTATAGAAGTACAAGCATTCTGCATTGACTTCAGTCACATCAGAGAGGCAGCTGGACTGTTCCGCTTGTTACGGACGTTAGACAGCGGCGAGCAAGCAGTCAGGCCAAATAATTCTGGAGGATCATCAGGCACTGGAGCCACCGGAAACAACAGATGATTCATCACACATCAATTAAGACAGACCTAACTATCATATTCATGAATATTCATGGGCTAGATATGTAAATGTTGGGCTTTGATGCAGTGCATTGTCCACCAGGGGTCTCTGCAGTTACCACTTTTGCTGGCACTTTACAACTTTTGTTTCAAATTTGTGATATTCATAATTAAGGAAAATAATGGGGGAAGCAAACAAGAAAAATAGAACCAGTTAACGAGAATAGAATAGAATCATACAAGCTCTGCACAATATTTATCAGTGTTTCTTTTTCCTTTATAAAACTACATTCTGTTCTTACCATGATAATATATGCTGGTTTTGTGGCACGCTGTATTATTTTTGCCTGTCACTGTGTCTAAGATTTCTTTGCAAAACTTCGCCTAAACGTGTTTAGAAATGTGTCCCCTTAATGTATTCATTAATAATTAGGACTATTATTGGTCTGCATGAGTGAGCACTTAAGAGTTTTATTTTAACCTATTTATTATATTTTGTTAGTTTTATTGAAACTTGCTCATTGTGAAATATTCTTTTGGAAATTAGAAAGGTGAAAAAGAACCCCAGACAGGTGGGACTCCTGGTGAAGAATGGGTGCCATGCTTTATTCACTAAATATATGGCCTGAAGAAGAGAGCCCTGGTAGAAAGTGGATGCAGGAACACAATGCTACAGAAACTGGACGTGGGTCCTAATTCCTAAAGTTAGCGGGACTTCACATTCTTCACATTAAGATCCAGCAGTGTTATATATACATATATAAGGACTCATGGATAAATCCAGAGACTCAAGTTATGTACCTTGCTCTGTAGTGTATCTAAAGGTCATGACCTCATGATCATGTGATAAGGTCATGTGATATGGCAATGACCACAGCAGTGTGCTTTGGTGAGATTGTGCTGTTTCATGGAGATAACTTGATAAAATAATATCATTGCCCAAGGCATTTATGTTACCAAAATAAAGATTACTTTTTCTGACTTAGTTTTTGCTTGTGTGTAGAATGTGTTTGATATCAGTTTAAATATGGAATCCTTTCTATTACCTTATTCACTGCTCATTACTTACGACTCTTTTTAATAAATGGTAAATTTTTTTTTCAAGGAAAAGAACTTAATGAATTATTTATGTGTGAATATTGTATTACAGAATATTTTACATATTTGATCCATAATTAATCTGCAAGGTCTTCATATTAAACCATTTACATTTAGATATTCAAATCTGTGTAGTGTGGTGGTGTAATAGCCAGGGCGCTGGACTTGTGCCCCCACGTTGTAGACTCCCATTCTGTTCTGACAAGACTCCTAGTCAAAGTGCTTACCACAAGAATGTGCTCTCTCAACCTAGGAGTGTATGGGTTCTGGTCATGGGTGGCAGGTAAGTGTATAACAAATAACCTGCTAGTGCCAGTTTTACCTGCTCAATCTAATAGGTCGTATTTCCCCCAGGGCCAGAGCAAAGCTACAGGAATTAACAGGCTCAAAAGACCAGGAAGGCAAAGTGTAAAGTTGGATGAGACTGATGTTGGTGATAGCAGATTCTAAACTCCTACCTTTACTTGTGTTTGTGAGGCCAAGATATCTCCCACAGTTCTTCAGCACAATTTCAGCAATTAAACCATAGATTTACATCCCAGTAAATTTGGTTATCATTCTTGCCTACATTTCTCATGAATGTGTATCTCAAAACAAATTAACAAGTGACACATGGGTTATGATGCTCAGCAGAAATACATGATTAATGTCATCAAAAACACAAGAATGCTGGAATCTTAATTCAGAACTCAAGTCACGAAATGTTATAAAAACCTTTAAATCCTAACAAGGATATATTATTCTTAAACGGTCTGAAAAATGTTCATGCTGTAAAATAATATAGATTGTATATTTCTATGATCAAATAAAACATATCCAACAGACAGTAGAAACCAAGGCCTCTGGCCTGCTACATGTCACATAGCCCCCAGCTATGTTTATCAACAATGGCCCAAACATATTTCACTTTATGCGTCATAATAATTAATTATTCATTTAATTTATAACACTGACAAACATGGTTGATTTTTCACCACACTTGCTGTCTGTTATTAACTCACATGGTAACTTATTAAATCAACTAAGTCATTTACAAAGCATAATTTATTTCACATGAAATATCATACCCACATTCATCAGCTGCTAAAATTCAAAATTGACATTCCATAAAGAGGTTAAACAAGCAACATGAAATTAATGTGGTTAAAATATAACTTCTGTCTAATGTGATACCTTACTGGTGCAATACTGATGTTATTTTATAGATAAGCATTACTCTTACAAATTTGTCGTGACAACAAAAGCAGAACTGTTGATATGATATAGCAAATTATTCAATGTCATTCTTGATTATCAGGACAAATATATAGTTCTGCCTAATGCAATACACTGCTGAAAAATACGGACATTATTTTATAGATTAGCATTACTTTTTGTGATGAATTATGAATAGAATCATTTTAAAAATGTATATAAATATTTCTCGAAATTCCAACTATGGAACAACAATAGTAGATTCATTTTAGAACCATTGACGTAATATAGCATATAATATTCAATGTAATTGTTTATTGTTATGACACAAATATATGCAGACACAAATAGTAAAGAGTAAACATAAAGGCTAAAATGTAACTTGGAATTCATGTAGGTCTTGCTGAAATATCTTTTGGACTTTGAAGTTTGGCCACAATGACATTTATCACCTGCATTTAAAATAAATGATAGCAAAAATGAATACAAATTATTCCCTGCAGTATTAAAGAACTTCACTCTCTGACATTCACTTGAATACATCAAAAGAGACATGTATAATGTATAAGTGAGAAATGAACAAAGAAAATGTAAATTTTGGATAGCACTTAAATTATTTGAAAAGACGATCTATAAAATGTTTTTATCACCTATAAAAAAATATGACATCGTTACAAATATCCCCAACAGGTGTCGCCGCCGTCTGGGTGCATTTATCTGCCTAACAGGAATCGCCTCGACGTGGCCAGTAGGGCATATCACCTGGCCCAGTGTCAACCCTCCAAATTTGGAGCTCTTTTCAGTTTCACCGTTAGGGATATCAATATGCCCCTGTCTATTTCAAATTCGACCTTTCTTTTTTTGTTTAATTATGACTTTAGAGAGTGCAGATGAAACCAGGTGACCCCGGTCACGGGTCTTAAAAAATGCTTTTATTTCTTAATCTGATCTAAAGACGAAAATGAAATGCTTACAAAATTAATATTTCTAAGTGAACACGAATAAATGAGAAAATGTGCATGAACTTGAAGTTGAGGGCACTGATGCTAATTAAGAAATTTTAAAGGGAAATGAGAATACATGTACATTCAAAACGTGTATGCGAATTCGATTATTTGAATAGTTTGTAAGTGCCATCCTTAATAATATATACGCCTAATAACATGAAATCCATGATGAAAGTATCCACGTACATACCATGAGTATGTGTAATTGCTCACAGAGAATTAATAACGCCTGTGTCTAAGGCTGCACAAAATATACAAATAAATTTTCTACGAACTCTGATACCGTGGTACCGGCACCCCCCCCCCCCCCCCCAACACACACACAAATATCTAAAGGACCTCAGGTTTTTTTTTTTTTTCATTCCTGGTCTATAGACACAGTTAATATACGGAAATTCTGCAGTTCGACTAACAGCATGTACAAGCAGGAGGGTAGCCCTGCCTGGGTTTTAGTATTTAAGTTTGCTACTGAAATGCCTAAAATAAAAAGTGATTCCACGTAGCGATAGACGTAACTTCATGCCAGCTCTTATCACTAAATAGTCGGTCAGAGAGCCACAATTTGCCGCGAGTTGGTATTATACCTGTTCTAAGCGGTTCGACACAGCAAGACTTAGAGTAAGTTTGATCGCTCTGCCATCGGATATAATATATGTTTTAACCATCGCATCGACTGGGCAAGTCCAGCGGTGGGATGCAAAACGTAAATGACACTTCTTGAAATTGTCCATGTGAATTACACAAAGGTTAATCTATTTTGGAGATACCTTTAGGAATGAAATTGTACGTTTTAGTACACAGTGGTTTCTTTGAACGGATTATTAAAGACAACAGCACAATTAAATTAGCAAAATAAATATCATGCAGGTTCTTCGTGACCATTCAAATGAAAAAAAAATCTGTTTGTGAAAAACATTTGTTTTCCTTATTAAAGTATTCTTTTTATATAATGTTATATAACTTTCTGAACATATACGGCCGGCAATATGCCTTTACTTTTAACTGTCGCTCTCTGTATGCGTGGTGAATTGTCCAAGGATATAAAAAAGCGGTTTTGGCTTTACATGAAAATAATGGGGAGAATGTAAGAGATAAAACGGGTGTTAGGATTTAGAAGTATTAATTTAAAAGATGGAATACAGACAAAGATGCATGTTTTAACGATAAATATAATAAAACCCTTCCCGAAAGCGCTTAGTCATACATGTATAGGCATACATATGTCATAAACTCAACCTCATAATTTTTTAGATCAAATAAACTTAAATAAACAATTTAAAAAAGGCTTATTAAAGGAATAATATAATCTTCAATATTTGATGAAAATGAAGAGATAATTAACCAGACTAAATAAATCCCCCCCCCCTTTACGTGTACGTATCTTTTAATTCTCTTCCTAAGCTAAATAAAACAAAGTGGTCACAGGGTATTGAAATCACTGTCAAATTGATATAACTGTCTTTATACTAGTGGTGGGCCGATCATCGAGTTTTATCGAAAGTCAGTCGGTTTGCTGCCACATTCAAGCGCTCGATTACCAAAGGCAACTATCGATTACATCATAAGAATGATTGTTTTATTTCCCGAATGCCTTTGTGTTATAGGCTAAAATTATTCTCCAATTTTTTACTACATTCTGCGCTTCAAAAAATGAGTCTTTATTACCAAATAACTTCCGTATGTAACTGAATTTAACACGGTAGATGCGAAAACGGAGGACTTAATAAACCTCTCTGAACTGGCAGGGAGCTGCAGAGTTAGCGGGGAGTTTTGTAACGAGATGTACATTGCACAATATGGGCGGTATAGCGTTATAATGCTACATAAATTCTCCAGGTCTATGCAGCAAGTAGATGTCCTGGATTGTGGTTTAATTCTTGATTATTATAAATAATTAAAGCATATATTACGAATAATAGGAAAATATAAAATAAGGTAAACACTTCTTTTCTTACGGTTGAATTACTTAGACATGCGGGCTGAATTAAGAAAGTAGAGTTTCACAGATTAATTGCATATTTCTTTATATTTGCTGAACCGATTAATAATCGATCATCGATAATCGATTATGAAAAAGGAACCGACTCCCACCACTACTTTATACCTATGTTACCGTTGGGTATGCAAACGAGTTTTCAGTATAATTGGTTATTTTTCAGGGCCCATTCAGGCCATTGAATAATTTGAATGATACAAGTTTGCTGCTCTAAACTTTCTGGAGCGGGATCGAAGGTGGCGACATCTGTAGGGAATCACCGAACTACACATAATTTATGCATCACATGATTATTCTCTGTAGTGGAAAGCCGGGCCCCACTTGATGAAAAGAGGGGTCCACAATGTCGCGACAAGGCGGGCAAAACCTGCGGAAACATGGCAGCCCCCACACAAACACACATGAATTTGTTTATACCACCGTCAAGGGAGAACTCGGGGCCATACAGGTGTCAAAATCAGACCTAACCGACCCGCAGACCATTTTCCAACACGATGCTGTGAAACAACATGGCGGCTTTGTACTTAAAACTGAAGGTAAAGAAATGCTCTCGGCATCTGCGGCTCTTGGAGCCGGCGACGCGACCCCCAGGCTGTCTGCAGGCACTGTCATTGTTAAATCCGAATTACAGCATCCGACAGCAGTCACATTACATCCCCAGGATCCCAGCGTTGCCGCCACGAAATTCGGCGATGTGTTCTTAACTGCTGCAGGGATTGAATGGTTGAAAGACAGAAAACTGGAGGTTGCCCAAGATGTAGGGGATATTTTCGACACCGGTGCCATGGTGACAGATGCAGATGATAGTGATGTTGTAGCATTCACTGCGGCACAGTCCATCTTCAGCACCTGTACAGCTAGTACTCTACAAAGCACCCAGTCAAGCCCATCGAGTCCATTATCATTGGCTGATGGCCGAAGTTTATCACGACAACGAAGTTTGAGTGAAACAGATAGAAGTATGCTTAGTGCTCAGGATCGAGCTTGCCTGGAGGAGATTGAGAGGGGCTCGCAGCTCACACCAGAAGAAAGGGAAATGTTTGAAAACAGCCGACGAGAATTACAAGCTATGGATTTTCAAGTTGACACAGAGAAGAACACCAGCAATATATTGTTGATGCCTCAAGGAATAGAAGCTACAATCACTGACCCGACTATTGAGTTTGAGGAAAACGGCACAAATCCAAAAGCGCTGGAAACTCTGCTTGGTGACAGGAGTATAATAACGACAGAATCCAGCACACCAGTTTCAGGAGCTGTCGTCATAACGAAAGATGAATTACTCATTTCAGCCGAAGGTTCTAACAGCCTGCCAGCCTCCACAATCCCTTGTTCAGTTACTTTAGCCAGCCCCACGCCTGTTGGTACCCTACAGTCATCTCTCATAGTTACAACAGCTGCCAGCACTGTCGCCCCTCAGACAAGTGATGTTGTCACATCCGTTCAGTCTGTCTTGTCTTCAGGTACAGTATTAAAGTATGAAAAAGAATACTGTCGTCAGCTTTTTGTTTGCGAGGGTTTCAAATTTGGTATATTCACGATAGGGAAAGTATTGCAAATATAAAACCTTTCATGAATAAAATGCCTTAACTACACCAGTGAACGTTCATTTATAATGTAGGCATTATTATGTAGCCTTGTCGGCATCTCATGTTTGAATTTTGCAAGGCAAAATTTTATTTTTATTTATATTAATAGATCTTCATGTTTGATATTCGGTGCATGTGTCATCAATGTTCACTACAGGGAGAGCTAGGGAAAAAGACAAACCCTCGTGATACAGTAAAAAATTAAGAAATTTTGCGAAAACCTCACAAATATGAAGCCAACCACAGTATTTGGATGTTAATCTGGCATTTGTTTGAAGTTTCAGGTTGATTGTTGCTTTTTTTTAAGCTCAAGTCTTTATCTTTAATTTCTTTGATCAAGGAACAATGGAGGCTCCTTTGTAACCTTGGTGTTTAACTGAAACGATGAAATACAAGTAATTCAGGCAGCATGCTCCTTCTCCAATTGAAGCATTTAATTTATATATTATTCTGAAATTCTTAGAGGGAAACCCTATAATCCCTTATAGGCGCAGGGCCCTATTAGGGATACTTGCAACATATCAAAAGATCTATATTTTGGTCTAAAAACAAAAAAATAGCCTTGTCTCCTAACTTTTTACTTTCTGAAGAAAATAAATTTATTCATATAAAAAAGTCTGCAAATGTCCGCTTTTTACACATTGCAGTAACTTGAAATTTGCTTTAGAAAATACGAGAATTTCTGTTTTAGTTTTAAAAAAAGCCAAAATATGCATGTCTTAATAATGTTTGACATCTGACCCTTGTGAAAAATAAAGCCTTTTACTTGGATTGGTCAAATCAGTTCCTTCCTGCAGTATTTCACTCCCAGGTCTCATAATGTAACATTAAAGTAAACACATTATAAAGTTACAAGCCTACAAGGAATTCTTAATGTTATGGTAAAATAACAATACATTTAACTGCATGTGATCTGGTTTGATTACAGGAACAGTTACATCATCAGCACCTCAGGTTGCAACAATCCAGCCATCGCAGGTTTCATCACAACCAATCCAGGGGAATCCAAACTTGTCAGCCATCTCTATCACGGTTGATAAAGGTGCCACCACAACAAAAATCCTCGTCAGTTCTGACAAAGGAGAACAAGTCATGCACTTAAACACTAGTGACCTGATGAAAGTGGTCCAAGAAACCACGACTAACAGCTCTGGTACAAAACAAGATGGAAGTGAGTGTTGAAACTTGGTTAGGGTGTAGTCTAGCTGTTAAGGAGTTGAACTTCAAAGCAGAGAGTCCTTCTATCGAAACTATGACTGCCTCATTGGGAAAAATGGTTAACACTTAATAGAGCCTTGAAGATTTGTTCCAATGTCTTTATGACAGGTTATGACTGGGATAATTACTAGCTCAGTGATATAAAAATTGTATCCACAAGGCCAAAAGTATTGTTCATTAATATTTACAAGAATACATTGAATGCTTGTTATTACAGAATTCAGATGTTAAAGCTGAAAAAAAAAACATGCATGCATTTTAATATTCTTTGCTTATATTAAACAGATGCTTGCGAAGTACCAATCAGTGTTTCTTTTTAATTAATAATGAAAAAATGTTATGGAGAGAAATATATATGTTGTTAGTATTAAACATAATGCTTGTCTTGGGTGAGTGAGTATGATGCTGATTGTTCATCTTTTGTTGTTTACAGGTTACATTGTGATACCATGTGACATGGGGGCATTAAGTGGAAAACCAGTTACTGTAAGTTTCCTGTTTCTGGTGCTTCATCCTTGATTACAACTCCAAAGATTATTACATTAAAAGTTCACCAGTTGTGAAATGTGAATCACTCTTCTTATTTTGTAGCAAAATTTAAAATGTCAGGCCCAGGGGCCAGGACATATTGTGTCAGATTAAAAAAAAAACTTGACCAATATTTACTTCAATATTATGAAGATGTCCCATTAGAGAGAAAATGTGCCAACTTTTTTCAATTGTTGCAAACTTGTTTTAATGTTATATGTTGCACCTGTTACATATAAACTTATAAAGCACTACATGTATATCTTAGTATTATCTTCTAATATTTTGGACATACAAACAGAAGTCCTGCAAGTGATGATTCTGGATATAATATCTATTGAATTAGCAGTCAGAAAGAGTTAGTCTTTTTCTAAATGACCAAATTTCCAATCAGATAACATAATGTACACTCATCAAATTATTTTGTCTTCATTGTTTAGACTGGGAATGAGGCTCCATCTACAGAGAGTGGACCCATCAAGCTTGAGAAGACTTGGCTGTGTCCATACCAAGGGTGTGGAAAGTCATTTTGTAAACCATCAAAACTCAAAGTCCACATCATGATTCACACAAAGGAAAAACCATTCAAGGTGAGAGATACTTTTGTACATCCATCTTGTGTACTTCTGTCTTTTGTACAACCATCTTCTGTACAGCTGTCTTTTGTACAACTGTCTCTTGTACACCCCCTTCTGTACACCAACCCATTGTACATCCATCTTCTATACATCTGTTGTTTGTACATCAATCTTCTGTACCCTCATCTTCTATACATCTGTCTTTTGTACACCAACCCATTGTACATCCATCTTCTATACATCTGTCTCTTGTACACCCCCTTCTGTACACCAATCTTTTGTACACCCAGCATTGATATATCTGTCTTTTGTGCGTCTGTTGTTTGTACATGGTCTTTGTACGCCCATCTTCTATACATCTGTCTTTTGTAGACCAACCCATTGTACATCCATCTTCTATACATCTGTTGTTTGTACATCAATCTTCTGTACCCTCATCTTCTATACATCTGTCTTTTGTACACCAACCCATTGTACATCCATCTTCTATACATCTGTCTCTTGTACACCCCCTTCTGTACACCAATCTTTTGTACACCCAGCATTGATATATCTGTCTTTTGTGCGTCTGTTGTTTGTACATGGTCTTTGTACGCCCATCTTCTATACATCTGTCTTTTGTACACCAACCCATTGTACATCCATCTTCTATACATCTGTTGTTTGTACATCAATCTTCTGTACCCTCATCTTCTATACATCTGTCTTTTGTACACCAACCCATTGTACATCCATCTTCTATACATCTGTCTCTTGTACACCCCCTTCTGTACACCAATCTTTTGTACACCCAGCATTGATATATCTGTCTTTTGTGCGTCTGTTGTTTGTACATGGTCTTTGTACGCCCATCTTCTATACATCTGTCTTTTGTACACTAACCCATTGTACATCCATCTTCTATACATCTGTTGTTTGTACATCAATCTTCTGTACCCTCATCTTCTATACATCTGTCTTTTATACACCAACCCATTGTACATCCATCTTCTATACATCTGTCTCTTGTACACCCCCTTCTGTACACCAATCTTTTGTACACCCAGCATTGATATATCTGTCTTTTGTGCGTCTGTTGTTTGTACATGGTCTTTGTATGCCCATCTTCTATACATCTGTCTTTTGTACACCAACCCATTGTACATCCACCTTCTATACATCTGTTGTTTGTACATCAATCTTCTTTACCCTCATCTTCTATACATCTGTCTTATGTACACCAACCCATTGTACATCCATCTTCTATACATCTGTCTCTTGTACACCCCCTTCTGTACACCAATCTTTTGTACACCCAGCATTGATATATCTGTCTTTTGTGCGTCTGTTGTTTGTACATGGTCTTTGTACGCCCATCTTCTATACATCTGTCTTTTGTACACTAACCCATTGTACATCCATCTTCTATACATCTGTTGTTTGTACATCAATCTTCTGTACCCTCATCTTCTATACATCTGTCTTTTATACACCAACCCATTGTACATCCATCTTCTATACATCTGTCTCTTGTACACCCCCTTCTGTACACCAATCTTTTGTACACCCAGCATTGATATATCTGTCTTTTGTGCGTCTGTTGTTTGTACATGGTCTTTGTATGCCCATCTTCTATACATCTGTCTTTTGTACACCAACCCATTGTACATCCACCTTCTATACATCTGTTGTTTGTACATCAATCTTCTGTACCCTCATCTTCTATACATCTGTCTTATGTACACCAACCCATTGTACATCCATCTTCTATACATCTGTCTCTTGTACACCCCCTTCTGTACACCAATCTTTTGTACACCCAGCATTGATATATCTGTCTTTTGTGCGTCTGTTGTTTGTACATGGTCTTTGTACGCCCATCTTATATACATCTGTCTTTTGTACACCAACCCATTGTACATCCACCTTCTATACATCTGTTGTTTGTACATCAATCTTCTGTACCCTCATCTTCTATACATCTGTCTTTTGTACACCAACCCATTGTACATCCATCTTCTATACATCTGTCTCTTGTACACCCCCTTCTGTACACCAATCTTTTGTACACCCAGCATTGATATATCTGTCTTTTGTGCGTCTGTTGTTTGTACATGGTCTTTGTACGCCCATCTTATATACATCTGTCTTTTGTACACCAACCCATTGTACATCCACCTTCTATACATCTGTTGTTTGTACATCAATCTTCTGTACCCTCATCTTCTATACATCTGTCTTTTGTACACCAACCCATTGTACATCCATCTTCTATACATCTGTCTCTTGTACACCCCCTTCTGTACACCAATCTTTTGTACACCCAGCATTGATATATCTGTCTTTTGTGCGTCTGTTGTTTGTACATGGTCTTTGTATGCCCATCTTCTATACATCTGTCTTTTGTACACCAACCCATTGTACATCCACCTTCTATACATCTGTTGTTTGTACATCAATCTTCTGTACCCTCATCTTCTAAACATCTGTCTTTTGTACACCAACCCATTGTACATCCATCTTCTATACATCTGTTGTTTGTACATCAATCTTCTGTACCCTCATCTTCTATACATCTGTCTTTTGTACACCAACCCATTGTACATCCATCTTCTATACATCTGTCTCTTGTACACCCCCTTCTGTACACCAATCTTTTGTACACCCAGCATTGATATATCTGTCTTTTGTGCGTCTGTTGTTTGTACATGGTCTTTGTACGCCCATCTTCTATACATCTGTCTTTTGTACACCAACCCATTGTACATCCATCTTCTATACATCTGTTGTTTGTACATCAATCTTCTGTACCCTCATCTTCTATACATCTGTCTTATGTACACCAACCCATTGTACATCCATCTTCTATACATCTGTCTCTTGTACACCCCCTTCTGTACACCAATCTTTTGTACACCCAGCATTGATATATCTGTCTTTTGTGCGTCTGTTGTTTGTACATGGTCTTTGTACGCCCATCTTCTATACATCTGTCTTTTGTACATCCAACTTATGTAAGCTGATTTTCTGTACATCAGTTTTTTTTTTTACGCCCATCTTCTGGACACCTGTTTTCTATACATTTGTCTTTTGTACACCCACTTTTTGTACACCCATCTCCTGTACACCCATCTTCTATACATCTGTCTTTTGTACACCCATCTTCTGTACACCCATCTTCTGTACACCCATCTTCTATACATCTGTCTTTTGTACACCCATTTCTGTACACCCATCTTTTGTACACCTGCCTAATTTTTTTACCCATCTTATGTACACCTGTCTTACATAATTCTTCAATTCTTGTCAAGATCGGTAATTTACTGAGGTCAGTTGTCACTAGTCTTTGATGTTTACTTTGATAACTAACCTTGAATATAAAGAAACTCACTGTAAATGTTTACAAAGAAAGCATCTTGCGTGATTTTGATTCTTTACAAGATCTGCACATCTTTAATGAGGTTGAGGGCACAAGCATAAGGAATGCTGTGGTTTGTACTTTAGTGGTGTTCTTATTCAGTTTTCAACTTGCCAGTTTTTTTTGTCAGCTGGACAACATTTAGTTTCATTGTGAATTAGAATGAATTTCCAGAGTATTTTCATTTTCAGTGTAAAGAGCCAGGCTGTGACTGGGGATTCACAACGAAAACCAAACTAGATCGACACATGGAGACCCACACAGGCAAAAAAGATTTCATGGTAAGGATTATGTATATATATATATATATATATATATTTACTAACTTGTGAGAAACTTTAAAATGACAGTCAGACAGTAGTAGTACATGTCATTCCACATTGTCTTTACTGTTTTGTTTGAGTAAAGTACTGCTGGTATAAGTTTGGCTCTAGTTTAGTTGTCATGTCATCTTTTTCAGAGAAGTGGCCTTTGAAATTTTGACTTTTACTTGATGAACACAAAATAGGTGTTATCTTGACTGTGATCCTGGTTCCCTAAAAAGGATAATATACATGAACTCTCATGTTACCAGTAGACTATTTTCAACAGTTGGCAAATTATGATTTTGCTATACATAATGCTGCATGAACTACAGTTTCTTCATTATTGGATATGTTAATATGGCAGTTTACCTAGAACTCCCACTTGGGAAAGATGGCTTAATAGTGTTTATCCAGGGAAGAAGCACATGCTCTTGTTAAGATGGAAGAAGAAACAATTTCTTATACTTGATTCACTAAAAAATTAAAAGTTCACAACTGCCAATGATGTCTCTTTGGTCAATCCATTTGACTGCTCTTTGAAATTATAGAACTTGTGTGTTTCCAAAATGTAATCTGTCTGGTTGTATTTTGCAACTTTTATTCAACATAAGCAGGCATTAGGCCTAATCTTATGCTTTTAAATTCTGAAAAAGATAATGATAAGCAATTTGTGGGATTAGTTTCAATGGGTTTCTTCAAAGAGAGCCATTTATCTGTCTTAACTGATGGCCAACATCTAAACATTTGACATCTAACTCCTTTTAATTTTTCTGCCAGTGTATATATCCGGGGTGTGGGCGTCAGTTTACAACAGTCTACAACCTGAAGGCTCATGTCAAACTTCACGACCGCCCTAATACTCATGAGTGCCCTGTTGAGGGCTGTGAAGAGAAATTTGATCTGAGGAAGAAACTAGACCAGCATTTAAGACACACACATAAAGATGTACAGAAGTCTTACAAGTAAGTATAATCATGTGCATACAGTATCAGTCAGTACAATATAAAGCTAACAACCTACATGTACTGTAAGTGACATGCATGGACTGTGTCTGTGTGTGTGTGAAAAATCAAATAAGATATTAAAAGGTTTTAACCCATATACCCATGATGTGTTTGCTCAGAACATGAACTTTGTATTATTGAATTCCTTCAAGGAGCAATCCTCTGACTCGTTTGCTAAGTCCAGCTCTTTTTGCAGCTTCAGTCAAGCAAGAGCCAACAAAATGTGAAAATACTGGTGAAATCTTTCTGCACATATGTTACTAGTCAATAACATGCTCTATTTGCTTCTTATGGATATCAGGAACACACCCTCTGATGTTTATCATAGACCACTAGTTGTTGAAATTTGAATATAGTTATGATGGCTCAAAAGAACTTAAGTTGCATGTACATGCACCCTGACAGTCACACCTGTTCTTACATTATAGCCTCATCTGGGTGAACATCCCATAGTAATCAAGTTTTCTGCCTGCCTGACTGTCTCTCCCTCTTTCACACTCTTCCACACATTATTCAAGTACCATTCAAAGAACTGGCGTGAATGTTTTATACAGAAGATTTACATGTCAGAGGATATGCGCTGTCAAATTTCAGACCATCAGAAATACCATATATCCATCAGGTATTTGGAATTCTGTTGCACGCATTTTCCCAAGAACTGTTCAAGCACTTGCTATGAAAATTCTACATTGGTTAGGGGTAAAGTTTGATGTCTTGTTCTGCAGGTGCCCCCATGAGGGATGTAACAAGACGTTCTACTCTGCTGCCACAATGGGTTCTCATACACGAGTACACGCTGAGGAGCGGGATCTGACGTGTTACTTTGATGGCTGTGGGAGGAAGTTTGATCAGCTGTCTCGTTTCAAACAGCACATCCGTACCCACACGGGAGAGAGGCCTTACATTTGTAATGTGGAGGTAGGGGTCTTACACACATACTGTACACCACAGAAAAACAAACATAAAGGAAATTAGTTTTCTAGCAGTTGACAGCAAACTGTTTCTGTGATTTTTTTTAGTAATAAAACTTTTAATCTGCTTAAATAGGCAGAAAAATATTTTTGATAAATATTAAATGTTTCTCCGGTTATTTGTAGCAATCAGTAGTAGAACAAATTTTCTGATAACATCAGTCCAGCCACCAAATTTTTATTTGCAATTACCTTTACATGGTGGCTTCATGATAGAGATGTTCATGTCCATATGATGGTCATCCTGTAGCCAGTTCCACCACCCCTGTCCGCCTTTTTATTGAGATTTCTTTGAAGTGCGACAGACCTGCCAAACAAAACTTGCACCAGAGGTAAAAAGAGCATAATGCATAATTCTGTCCATTAAATGTTAGTGTTTGCTGCAATAGCTTACCAACACTGATGGATTTTCATGAAACTGTCTCTAAATATTTATCAATAAAGTATGTCACTTCAGTTCTTGTTAAGATTTGTAATTTACTGAGGTAAGTTATCACTAGTCTTTGGTGTTTAGGGGTCTACCGTAAAATCTCCACTTAAAACCGCACTTCCGATTAAAACCGCACCCAGACTTCGCCGAAATTCCAGGCGAGACACCGCGAGGGGCTCAAATACTAAGAACCCCCCTTTAAAACCGCACCAACTTTCGCTACGGAATGATTTGACAAAAGACACAATCAAGCAATCATCTGGAAATGAACACGCGTAGGTTGCGACTCGGCCATTCCTGTCCACTTTAAAAATTCCTTGGGCATTTTATTTAAACACATCATAACACTTTTTTGCAGGGTCACTCAAGCATGAAGTTTGGGAAGACGTAAGTGCCGGTGAACCTCTGCCTGTTTATACAGATTTTATATTCCGTGCCGTATTCTTGTTTGCTACTGATTTGTCATTATATTTTGGAAAAAATATACTGCTGATCCATTTCAAGTCACTGTATATTTTAATTCTAAAAGTAATATTTTGAAATCTTAATTTTTGATGAAAATTCCATTTTCTGGAATTACTCGGAAGATTCAAATCATTTTCATACCGGTTACTTCGGTATTATCTTCGTCACATTCGTACGTTGACATCGCTCCATGTCACAATTTGCTGGTGCGTTTGAAAACATCGCTGGTCAACTTAACTAAATATCGAAGTACTGAAGTTACCTTTTAGAGATACGCACGTATAGGAAACATGACGCTTGAAAACGAGTGATTTTAAGGTAAAATTAAAGTGGCCAGTCCGGGTTAGCAAGTTTTTTTCCTGAAGAAAGTTTCCGTGTGGAGAGCCATTTTGTCAAGGCAGTGTTCGCGCAAGGCACGCTGGGACGAAATAGGTGGCTGTTCTATTTACCACCCACCGCTTACAGCCGTTCAAAATATTCTTAGCAGAATACCGGGGTGTTTCAGCACATGGCGGCACTCAAACTTGATTTTAAAACGATCGTCTGTCATTGTGTGACTCTTTACGATGTCAGCTTTTTATTCATTTTACGTTTTAAACAAATAATCATTGCTAAATAATGCCGCAAATGGGTTTAAAGTAGGCTTTTATTTCAATTTTGCTTGACCATGCCCAACGAAGTGGACCGCTGTGTGTAACAGCAGGGTTGTTGTAAACGTATTATTTGGTGACAATTACCAAGATTTTATAACAAGTTATATATCACACGAAAACTTATCAGCAATATTTAATTTATAAATAACAAATAATCGTAAATAATACATTTACACACGGCTCCCATGCATGCTAAGAACAGCCTTCGAAAGTTGCAATATTATCGCCCACGCGCCGGCCCAAAAACGATGTCTGTCAGGAAGATATTCAGGAAACCCTTCTAGTATAAACCGCACAGTGCTTTCAGGAAATCAACCTGATTTCAAGATTTTGAATTTCTTGATTAAACCGCGGTTTTAAGTGGAGATTTTACGGTAACACACATACTGTACACCTCAGAAACAAACATAAAGGTACTTAGTTTCCTAGCAATTGACAGCAAACTGTTTCTGTGAAGTTTCTTGAGTAATAAAACCTTTAATCCACTTAAATAGGCAGAAAAATATTTTTGCTAAATATTAAATCTTTCTCCAATTATTTGTAGCAATCAGTAGTAGAACAAATTTTCTGATAACATCAGTCCAGCCACCAAATTTTCATTTAATGCATGATAAAGTTTGCAATCACCTTTACATGGTGGCTTCATGATAGAGATGTTAATGTCCATATGATGGTCATCCTGTAGCCAGTTCAACCACCCCTGTCCACTTTTTTATTGAGATTTCTTTTAAGTGCGACAGACTTGCCAAACAAAACTTGCACCAGAGGTAAAAAGAAAATAATGCATAATTTTTGGTATCATTCCTGCTTCACTTTACAGCCTGGTTGACTTGTCTGTGATGTATCCATGATTCACTGTATTCTTAAAAAGTGACAGTTGGATATGGTTATGTTGTAACAGTGAAGCCTGTACTTGAAGAGAATACAAGCCTTACTGTAAGCATAGGTTTGCTGCCTTGGTCATGTGTCCTGTAGTTATGGGTGCCCTTTTTGTGAGTAACATCTATTAAGAAAGTACACTGTACTCTGCCGTGTCTAATTTATATTGTTGGTATATGATGTCATTTAGGAATAGACTAGTTTCTCGTAAAATAGTATTTATTTGTTATCAGGAAAATGGAATGAGGTTGGTCATTATTTCGGAAATAGTTAATTATGCATTTGGTGCAAACATTTGCCCTTGGTGCAGACCAATGGTACTCTTTGACTTGCCAAAAAATGAACAAGTAAAAACAATGGGATATGGGTGGTTCAACAAACTATAGTTCCTGATCTTGAGGCACCAGAGTTGGTCCTTTTAATCATTGTTACTGTACAGGTAAAATGATTTTGTCAGAAATAATGCCAAGGTATAATGCAGCATTATAGACATTTAATGTTTGACATGTATTTATCTCAGGGCTGTACCTGGGCATTTTCATCAGCTAGCAAGTTACGACGACACCAGCTGAAGCAGCATTACTAGCGATGTTTTATGTTTGACGTATTTTTTACAGGGCTCTCTACCTGGGCTTTTTCCTCGGCCAGCAAGTTATGATGACATCAGCTGAAGCAGCATTACTGATGATTTATGTGTTACATCGTTTTATCACAGGGCTGTACCTGGGCATTTTCCTCAGCCAGCAAGTTACGGCGACATCAGCTGAAGCACACGGGAGAGAGGAAGTTTGAATGTGATTACCCAGGGTGTGGGAAGGCCTTCCTCCGAGCAGAACATCTCCGTGTGCATGTACGAACCCACTGTGGGGACAGACCTTTTGAGTGTACATTTGAAGGTATGGAGGATCAACTAGTTGATAAAGTAGCTGTTGGTCATACCAGTGTTACAATTTTTGTATGCAGATTTCCGTGTGTATTTAATCTGTATAATTGTATAAAGTGTCTGGAAAATATGCAAGGGAAACAAAAATGCAAAAGAAAATGTGTTACCATAAATCGCTTAATAGAAGACTCAACGAATAATAGGCTAACTGAATTTCAAAAGTGAAAACATTTTTCTGATGTCTTAGTGAATTCTTAATGCTAGAAGGCATTGAAAGTGCAAATATGTCTGATCTGCCATAGCCCCACATGTTAGGCATGTGTGAAAGGAAGTGAACTTAATCAGTTGAGGGTAGTGAAACCCTTGGCAATGTTTCATTGGGTTAGCCAGGATTTATAAATTGGGGTGACAAAAAACTCAGCAGGAGAGTAATCTTTTTCTGGATATGTTCCAAACTGCATGAATTATATTTAAGCATGCCATACATGGTGTGACTTTTCACGTGACAAGTTGCAGAACAGTTTTACACTGCAACCTGATGCTCAACATCAACACTCCATACACTAGAATGTTTTGCAGAATTGTTATGAAAACTTCATGCATCCAACGTAACCTCAAAAGTTCAACCATTATGCTGCCTTTTAACTTTATATATGTATATATGTGCGTGTTCCTCAAAATCTAACCCAACAAGTCTCACCGTATAAAGACAGGCTTTATTGTTTGCTGCAGTTGTCTAGTAAGGTTATGTGAAATGTGCAGTGTAACCCCCATGGCATGTTCAATGATTTTGTCTGCTGATTTTAGGTAAATTTACCTCTGCAGGTATATTTATTTTCCCAATATATTTTTTCGTGCATGTCTTATAGTATGACAGTCAAAATGTATTTCAGTATTGTAAAAACATTAAACAGTATGTATTAAAAACTAAGGTATTAAGAATGTTTTAACTTTTATATAATGTTTCCACTAAGTTTTTAATGAATTTACACATTTCCATCATTGGTATCTTATTTAAAACAGCATCAGCAGATAGTCACATCAAGATAAATATCAAATATATTCAGTAATCATTAAGCAAACTTTCCTATTTTTCACGATACAGGGTGTGGCATGCGCTTTATGAACAAGACAAACTTGACAAAACACTTCCAGCGCCATCAGTCGGGTGTTATGAACAAAGACAAGCTTTGTTACATATGTCCATTAGATGGATGTGACAAGCGTTACATGTCCAAGGCCAGCCTAAGGTCACATATACTCAACCACTATCAACTGCCAGCAGGTAGGATATACATGTATGTGTGTGTGTGTATGTATATGCATGTTGGGGTTTGTATGTATACTGCATTCCACTACCTCATTTACCTGTTCATGATAAATTTGTTAAATGCAAAATAAAACTTACCTTTTTTGCCCTTGTGGCAAAACAGAAAATGTGCAAATTTTCTTACAGTTAAGTAATTCGATCCCTTGCATGCATTCCATATATTGAATTTAAATGAAATATGATTAAATAGCTTTTTGCTGTTACAGCATTTCAGGGATAATCTAAGGTTAGTTATAAACTAGATGCATAATTTTTAAAGGCACACCTGGTCTGGAATTATCCGTATCTTAGGACCTTGAACATTTGATTGCATTTTATTTCTGTGTAATTGCTGACTCATGAATGTAAATCTGCTTTGTGTAATAGCATTATGTCTGTGTGAAATGCAACATGAAATATACTTGATATATACTGACAGCGAGCTCAGATTGTTTATTTTTAACTGGTAAGCTTTGCGTGACGTTATGGAGGAAAATATCTTCATAGCTTAAAACTTTAACCTTTGTCTTTAATTTTGGGTGTTTTTAATTTCAGGTGTGTTCCAGTCTGACCTTGGGGTTATATCACTACTGAACTCTGAGGATATGCAGGAGGGCCTGACGGGTCTAACGCAGGACCAGAAGCAGATTATCACAGCTGCTGAAAATGCAGGTTAGCGACTGGTTATTTTTCTTAAGGATGAAGTAAATCATAAATAATAGGTCTGTAATGGTAGATGATGCATAATCACAATCAGATTCATGATAATTACAGAAATAAACCAAATTAACCTTTAGCAAAATTTCACAAATAGTATCAAATGTCATGATTTATTGGAAAATATTATGGAGATATTATAATTATAGAAGACCTTTCAGTGTTCCAGATGTTTTTTCAAGAGCAAAAACAAAAAAAGGGCATCCAAATGGTGGCCACAGATTGGTTGCATGGTAATGATTCAGTGCCACTGTCAATTATAATATACAGTTATCCTAAATGTCATCAGTTGATATAAAGTCTCAATGAAATTTTGATTTACACAAATTATTTTTTGTTTACAGACGCTGCGGGAGCGGTTGCACTGTTGTCACAAGACACATCAACGATAAATACAGGCGATCTCATTGGTGGAGGTGAGCGACGTTTTGACCTTTAATGATTTTCTAAACTTCCTGTGTTTCGAAGTGTTCCCTCACCTTACAAAAGGTTTGGTTGTTTTGGACATACTGATTGGTTGTTTTGGACATACTGATTGGTTGTTTTGGACATACTGATTGCATACCCTGATTCTACGGTGACACACACAAGACACTAAAAGATTAATATAATTGTGAAATATGTGTTTAGATACTACTAAAACCCTGGTGTGAGCTGTCTTGAGATTAATATCGGCTGTTATAAAATGAATTCTCGGACTGCAAAAGCTTGGCATGCAGGGACATTGAGCTTTATACTTGATCATCTGCCTATCACTAGTGAAATTATGCATATGTGTGGGGCAGTGTAGCAGAAAAGATATTAGTGATATTATGCATATGTGCAGGGCAGTGTAGCAGAAAAGATGCTAGAAAAGATACAACATATTGTATTGTCATAAGATTCTGAGAAATGCTGGTAAATATTGTGCATCTCAAACACATCTTTAGGAATAAGAACATTCCACTGATTCCCAGTCACCTGTGTGGTCCCGTTTTTGTGAGGCAGGCATCCACATCTACTGGAGAGGATATTATGATTCTTTCATTTCTCAAATTTCCTCTTAAACAATATGCACATTTGGTTTGTAGTTGACCAGGGGAACCTTGGAGCCACCAACTTGTTAGATTTGGTGGTGAATCAACAAGTTGATTCAAACGTTGTCACTCAGCTTCTGGTGGCTAATGAGATGAATCAGAGGGTGTCACCTGTAGCTCACCAGTCCCCGAGTATCCTTGGACCTAAGAAGACAACGTCCCGTGTGGCTGCTGCTAAAAGTATGTGTCCTTTTCATTTCAGGCATGGTTTACATGGTGTTACATGTTATTTATAAAGCGGAATTTGACTCTGGTGCCCCATACTGTGACAATGCAAATAAAAAATTCTGGTTCAATTATATTATCATTTGGCTATATATTTGGCCATTTGTTAGGTTTGTAGTCATGAACAATATGACCAGTTCATTGCTTCATTTGAGAAAAATAGGATGAGGAATAATTGCAGGAACTTTCAGCTAAACAGCTTTACCTGTTAATTTTATAACCAACCACACATTTTGACATTTTAATTTCAATTTACATATCAGAAGAGTCCAAAGTGAAGTGCACAAATTTTCAGTGGCATTGTCAACTGTCAGTTTTGATATACGCAAAAAAAATTGGCAAAACAGTACAAAAATGTTTCCTTATTATTGCATGTAACACTGATGGATGGTGTAAATTGGTGAGATAAGTACTGCATACCTACACTATACAGTGCTCTTAAATTGTATTTCTTACGAACTGGACAGTTCAGGAGAGATAATGTATGATCATGTCTGTCTGTCTGTCATTTCATATGTTCGATCATAATTCTATTTGCTTGTTTTTATCACAGAATGTTTTAGATACTCTGATTCTGAAAAAAATGGTCTGAGGTCTGATTTTAAATTCATAAATATTTTTGCTGCTGGTTGTGAAGGTGTGTGCTCCCTTGGTGCTGTCTGTTTCAGTATTCTATTGATTTATCTCTAGGTGATGAGCGATCGATGCTGAAACCTTCTGGAGGAAGTGGGAGTGCTCGCACTGACTTTCATAGCAACATGTTATGGAAGGCCAAGGCACAGATGAGAGCAAAACAGAACAAGGAAAAATTATCACTGGACCTGCCACCTATCTCAGGTAAAGTGGACTAATGCTCCTGTGCTGCCACAAATCTTCAGTATGAGAAACTTTTTTTTTTGTGTAATCGGAATCATAAATTGAATTCTTCATTCAGTTACATTCTTGTCCATGGCATGAAGTGACAGAAGTCAAGTGGGTGAAATGATAAAAGTTGCTTATCTGTGTTTTTAGTTGAATTTTATTAATGTGAGAGCATCACCGATAAAAGGAAACCTTTAACTTCTTGGTTAAAAATCTGTTGTTTGTTGTTATAAATAAACATCCTGCTTGTTGTTATATAGTACATTTGTTTGTGGATTTATCCAGGATTTTCAGATGATTTTTCAGCACAAATTGTATTGGTTATGTTTTAACTGGTGTTTGTCCATTGAAATTAGTGTAAGTTTGATGATGCAAACAGCTAACTGATTACCACAAAACATTAGAAAGGTAATGAGCTCAGGCCAGGGAACACTCCATTTAAAGTTAGTACAGATCAGGATTAAGGAACAGATCCAGTAAAATTGTTCAAAATTGTTCAGTCATGGTTGAGGTATCCACTTTACTAAATGCAGCTTTAGGTAATCATAGGTACACTTTATAGGGTCTGTCATTACCTTCTGAAAATTACTTGCCCAATAACCTATGGAAATATATAGATAATATAGAAAGAGTGCAGAGAAGATTCACAAAAAATGTTATAGGCATAAAAAACATGAATTATCAAGAACATCTGATGTATCTTAAGCTTCCTAGTTTAGAGTACAGAAGATTGAGAGGAGATCTTATTGAGGTTTACAAAATAATGCATGGAAAATATGATCCTAAACATCTCTTCTCTTATGAGTAAAACAGAAATGAGAGAACAAGAGGACACATTAAAACTTACTAAAAAGCACACTAAAACTCCTGGGGAAACAGTAAATGCTGACTCGTTAAATGCTTTTAAAAATAGATTGGATAAGGTTTCCCAAAATCATATGTATACTTATAACTTAAGTCAAAATTAAAAAGAGGAAAGACACTTAAACATGAAGGATCCCCATAAACTAGATCTAAGTCATTCAGAAATATGTAATACATAATACCTAGAGCCATATTGTACTACTACTACTACTAATAGGACAAGTTACATTTAGCTACATGAATTTACTTGTCCTAGGAAATTCAGTGATTGCTCCAAATGATTATTTGGCAACAAAGAACATGATCAAATGTTTGTTTGTCAATAATATTTCTCTAGCATTTGCACAGATAAACATAAAGGTAATTTAAGAAGAAGTATTACATTTGATTTCATTCCTTCAAGAGAGGAAATGGCTAACTTTAGATCAGTTAAGATTCATCTTAAGGTTAATGTTGGACCCACTTGTTGAACCCACTTTCCACTGCCCTACAAACAATTACAGGAACTTTTACTTCCCTAAAAAAACAGTTAACCATTAATGTTGAGCCCTGCTTAATACTTACTTACCAGCTATGTATATTTATAGAACCTGGTGAGCTGGGTGTGACGAAGCAGGAGCCTCTAGTGCCACCTACATCAAGCTTTAACCTCGGGAGCATGCTGATCTCCCCACAGGGCATCACGTACCAGGACCCTGAGACTGGTGTACTCTACCAGGAGGTACAACTTCTACAGGTATGTGTACCTCATGTTTGTTACGTCCACTGGGAAAGCAGAGGGTGTTTTCACCCATATTGATTTAAGCACAATTACCAACAAGAAAACCAGGCTGACTGGTCCTGGTGTTCTGCCTTTTAAACCTCTGCATTATGTTTTTGTTGTATATGTTAACACACATCACAGTTTTACTCGGATAGTTATAGATAGATTTTAATGAAAATCTAGGGAGGGGTTAGGGCAACACCCTAGGAAAAAGGAACAACCCATTAAATTTTTAGCTCAGCTGACTATAAGTCATCTGAGCTATAGTCGTGGTCCATTGTCCGTCGTCCGTCCGTCTGTCCGTCCGTCCGTCCGTCCGTCCGTCCGTAGATGTGGCACGTTTTGAAACCGTAAGACCTAGGAATCCAAAATTCAGCATAATGTTAGATGTCCCCAAGATCTCCTACCAAGCCGAAAACTGGGTCTTTGCAACTTCGTTCCTTTGAAAAATTAAGGAAAAACCTCAATTTTTTATTAAAATCCTATTTTCACACTTCAGGACTGCCTAATATCAAAACCACTCATCTGTTTTTCCTCATATTTACCATAAATATTCTTCTATATAGTTCCTATGTACATGCCAGAAATTAAGTCTGTTAAGTGTAAATTCTTTAAGTTATGGGCCCAAACATAATGGACTTTGTAAAAAATCAGGAAAAATATTTACTCACTTAACATGAAAAATTTTGAAACTAGAGTCTATTTTCCCAAGTATATAACTATGTTTAATTAAGATTCAATTGTTTACCCAAAATTAGATCTGAATTTTGTAAATTTTTTAAGTAATTAGCATAAAAATAAAATCAGTACCTTAAATTTTGCCCAACTTTGACCATGGCACGTTTTTTTCCTGTAAGTACCATTGATTTAATTTTCACACCATGTAAACATAAATATTTAATTTGTTTAAATCTGAAATTTGGAAGTAAAAGCTTGAAAATTAAGCTAGTTATTGATTTTTTTCTTGAGGCTCTATTGTAGTCATTTGCTTTGATTACAGATTACAGATGCAGGGTCCCACTCCAGGTCACTGGAAGTCAGCTATGCCAGGGTTTCTGATTTGTTACAGTCACTGGGGGAGATCCCCTGCTGTGACAGGTGTACAGTTATTCTCATATCACCACCCCAATCACCCCCCCCCCCCCCCCCCCCGCACAAACCCAACCCACCAAGTGTTATGTAGTATTGTTATTGTTTTCACTGTATCTCCTTAATTGTAATGCTGTTTCTACTCTGATATGCAAAAATTTTCCTTGAAAAAGGAATTTAAGGTGTAATCCAGAAGATGCAATGTTGTGTAATGTAGCATTTTTAAAGAAATCATTTTTCTTTTAAATGATTTTACCAGTCATAATGGAACCCATCAGTATGCCTAAATTATGACAAAATATGAAGCACATTATGGATAAATAAAGACACAATTAAAAACTGTGAAATTTAAATCAAGTATTTTTTTTAGATATTTATTGTTTTGCAGATTTAAAAGATATATTTTTGTGGTAAAAAATAAATAAACATTTGTATGCATGATGTGGTGTTATCTGACAAGATTGAGATTTATGATGATGCAATTGAGAATTATGAATCAACTTTTATATTCAGATATATATGTTATATTGAAAATGTATAGAAATATAAACTTAAATTTTTAAAAAAATTGATGTGATAAAAAAATGAGGATTTATTACAAACATGTGTTCATTATTATCCTGCATCAGCAGAGTTTGAGATCAGGCTTTGTTTGCCATTTTTTATGTTGTTAATTAGTTATATTTCAACTGTATACATTTCATAAAAAAAACATATTTAATAATATATATTATACAAAAAAAAGATTTGATTGAACAAATGTGTAAACTACTGAAATGTCAACAGTTAATCGAAAAGCCAACTAATGATCATGGTAATTGTACAGATCATTTGTTCACAAACTGCTCACATGCTTCAGTTTCAACATTAGGAAACACATGGTCAGGTCACAAAATATTATTTGCAACAATTTCTTGCTCATCAATACAAACCAATCATATAAACCAACCATGGCCTTTTTTTACCTCTTCCTCTTACACTTTATCTCCATTTGATATTATTTTAGATTTTTACCTTCAAGGTTAACGTCAGCTGAGCACAGTGACCCATAGGTCCCTTGTTTAAGAATTCTAGCTCACTGGAAAATGATTTCCAGAAAGTCCTTGAATTTTGAAGCAGGGGACTCCTTATTACCATTTTTCCCAGTTCATTATAAATGTAAGTAAACATTATTTAAATGAATCAACAGATTTGAGCAGTCTGTGCTCCTTGATTCCTCTGTTGGTCTGGCAGAGCGTTAACCTTAACCTTTTGACCTAAATAGGTAGGTCATATTTGATATCAAGATAGTTCTGGATGAGATCTACAAGGAACTTTAAAATTAGGTCAAAATTGGGCAAAACCAAGGGTTTAAATGTTTAAATGTTAAACTCTAGTTAATATTTCTTCAAGGAGGTTTACAGTTTAGGTAACATGATAACATCTTTGAATGTTTCGTCTCATTTTCAGGATGATCCACCTGACTGTGACATATACGGAGACGATGCCTCCAGCATAACTGTATCAGATCATGGGGGTCTCAGTGCTGATCCAACCATGCCGGTCCTCCATGACTCCCCGTCAGACCCAAACCCTGGTGCTACTACGTTCACAGGATCAACGCTCAACTTGCAAGATCTGGAATAATCAAGCTCAATAATCAAATACAGTCAAGATGTTCATGAATATACACCGGTGCTCAACTCTCATCACAGAGGCTTGAAATTTGTACATTAGAAATTATTTAGAGAATTAGAAGAGAACAGGATGAAACTGATACAGTGAAGTTGAACAAAGATCTGATAAAGAGGGCAGATAAGGGGAAAATGTAAAGCCAGGGAATTCCATAGTATAGGGACAAAAGAGAATAGGGAAGTGCAAGCAAAAACACTTTGAGTAAGTAATGGGGGGTAATTCACTCCCATGTGTTCTAACTTCATTATCAGGTATGACGTGAAGTCTCTGTAATTGTAGCCTCTCTCCAGAGAGAGTCCAGGGCATAGTATGTTCTCCCTTGGACCCAGTGCACACGGTGCCAGAGTCAGTATTGTTATATTTTGTTTAATCACTGAAGGCTCACTAACCCATGAAAACCTTGCAGAGGTCTCAGAGTCTGAAAGTTTTTACATTTTGCATCAACACAGACAGAACAACAGTTTACAAGTTTAATGGGTGAACATATTATGACTAGATTCACTCTGAAGAGAGGCTTCGATAAAATGGCCATTAGATATGATTATGGTAGATTAACACTGAGTAGAATAAAACCTGTTATTTAGTAAGAGTAAGAAAAATTTGGAGTTGATAAAGGAATGAGGAAACGGGAGAGAATACAGAGTTACAAAATAACCAAAAAGGTGGAATAGAATTTAGAAAGGAACAAAAAAGAGGAATATTAGGGTAAACAAGAGGATGGGGAGGGGACAAAGAAGGGAAAATGCAGAACTTTCACTAATGATAAATTATCCATCCATGACAGAGTCTTAGTACTAGAAATTATTATGTTCATTATGTATAACTGGATGGATTCCTCCAAGGTGGATATGTCTCTTTTTCATTGCCCAGTCAGGCTCTTAAGAGGTAAACTAAACCTGTTTCATATTCAAGTTAAAACATGGCCAACTGTGTCATCAAGTATCAAAGAAATGAAAATTTCTTCCTATACCATTGTGTATTCTTATAAAATATAAGCAAATGACATTTACAAATCGTACTGCCAACTACAGATTTCAGGCAACTGTTTTATATGTCCAGTTAAACAGAAAACTAAAGTTAGTTTCAAGGTTGAAAACTAGGTGGTGCTGGTTAACAGTCCTGGTATGTTTTACTGTAAATTTGAAGCAGGTACCTAACTGAATCATGTCTTCCAGTAGCATGCTGCCAATATGTATAGATGTTTATTGTAGATACATTTAAATGGACAGTCAAATACTGAACAAAGGGGATGACTGTGTGGGTTTCTTATCATTAAGTTCAAGCTGGGTCGCTATTCTTTTCACTCACATCATTCACTTCATAGTTGTCAAGTTGGTCCTATGCACACTGTTGCATGTTTATCTTATAAAATTTGTATACCGGTACACAGGGCTTTCTGGATTGCAGGGGTAAGGGTCTGTGAGGATTTAAATCTCTTCCAGGTGCTCAGTTTTTGAGGTTCATGCATCCAATAGGACATGCTAAATTCTGACCATCGGACCGACAGGATCAGCTTTGATCTGCAGCAGACACTAACAGTTGGTGCCTGCCTGAAACAAACCAGTTGGTTGTCTAAGTTCTCTACTAACAATTGACCCTTACACTTCGCTATAATTGTATCCCCAGACAAAGTTGGGATACTATGGTTTCACGATGGTCCCGCTGCAGCCGCCCCCGCAGAAAAACCTTGTGAGCGGGATAACTCAAAAATATTTCACGGATCTTTTTCAAACTTTACATTTGTATAGATATAGGTAAGGGGACGAAGCCTATTTAAAATGGGGTCATGACCTATGCTAGGAGAGTGACCTTGACCTTGAATAGGTCCATTTTTGCTGAAAATAACACAAATTCTTAAATATCTCAAGTAAGCTTTGATGGACTGGTCCAAAAATCAAGGTGACTGAAGATCTTGGATAGCCTTGTGATATACCGGAAACTGGTGGTGCCACCTATAACTTTTTCTTGTTTTTACGCCTTTTAATACCCCCATAATTGCCACTTGACAGTACTGTAAGCATTTATAAGTCAAAAACTAATGGAAAGATTTCTTTCATATTATGCACATGTAGAGAGATGGGTTATGGGATGAGGTCTATTTACATTTGGGTCATGACCTTTACCATGAGTGGCCTTGACCTTTAATGTGTCCATATTTGGTGAAAATCACACACCTCTTGTGATATCTCCAGTGTTGATAGCCATATGGATTTCAAACGTGACTTATGTATGGCCCACCACTAAAGTAAGAACCCTATAGGTTCTAAGGTCATGAGGTCAAAGGTCAAGGTCACTGGACTCGCATCTTAAAAGATACTGTGGATGCATTTTAAGCCAAACCTTCATCCCAGGTCTTCCATCTTGACTATATAGCTCACTTGCAAATAGTGGATGATCCATATCAATTTTGAGGTCACAAGGTCAAAGGTCAAGGCCACAGAAGCTATCTGTCATAAAATTAGTTTCTGGATGATAATTCCTGCTTTTGATTTATTTTTTGATGTATTGATTTCAAACTTGACTTATATATGTCCCATTGAAAAAGCAAGACCCATTGAAAAAGCAAGACTCCAATTGATTTTGGGGTCATGAGGTCAAAGGTCAAGGTTACAGGACACATCTTTAAAAAGATTGTGGATGCATTTTCAGCCAAACATTTCATCTCAGACCTTTCATCTTGCACATATAGTTCATCTGCCAATAGAGGAAGACCCCTATCAATTTTGAGGTCACAAGGTCAAAGGTGAAGGTCACAGGAGCCATCTGTCCAAAAAATTAGTTTCTGGATGATAATTCCTGCTTTTATTGATGTATGGATTTCAAACTTGACTTGTATATGTCCCATTGGAAAAGCAACACCTGAATTGATTTTGGGGTCATGAGGTCAAAGGTCAAGGTCACAGGACACATCTTTAAAAAGATGTGGATGCATTTTCAGGCAAACATTTCATCTCAGATCTTTTGTCTTGCACATATAGTTCACCTGCCTATCAATTTTAAGGTCACAAGGTCAAAGGTGAAGTTCACAGGAGCCATCTGCCCAAAAATTAGTTTCTGGATGATAATTCCTGCTTTTATTGATGTAGCCTTGTGATGTGCCAAAAGGTCAAGGTCACAGGACCAACATCTTCAAAAAGATTGTGGATTCATAGATGGAAGAAACAATTATTGCTTGCCAAGTGTCAGTATATGCTGCTAAAAATGGGGGCCTATTCTTAAAGGGGGTGGGGGTGGGCATACTATGTCTGGGGATACTCTGGCGCCAAGAAATGTCTAGTTAAATAATCATATAATGACAGGTTTTCAAATCATATGACATATATAAAATAATATAACCTATAATCATTCAAAATATGACACATATCATCTTGCCTTTAACTGGCTCTTCAAACATTCTTCCTATTGAAAGCCTTGATACAGCTACCACAGCAAGGCTAGGTGATTGAGGTGGATTTTGTTTGCAATGCTATTAAATGCTATGGCTGGTTCCCTGTTGGAATAAATGAACCATTTCATCATTCTTATAGAATTCAGGCAGGGACTTCATACAAAACAAAAATCCAGTGGCTTGATGATAAACAAGTCCAAGCTTGGTCATATTGAGGGAATTTGGATACAGAAAATAAAAGTTCAGCTTAATTTGGAGAATCCATAGACCTCATCACATGGTCTACCAAACACATAACTTCACACAAATTTTCTTCCGCATATGTGTAATCAATTCTATCCCATTCTTATGAAGCAGCTTTGTCTCTAGTAATTTTTGTGAAGGTAATCCAGTTGGGCGCCCTTTTAGAGAAAATATTTATATTGATTGTTAGTCCTGGTTCACCAGTTTTATTTGTGAATTAATTCGACTTGCATCAGAGCCATTGATAATCAAATCTTGTCAGAGCAAAATTCAGATGACTGTGCTTCTTACATAGCCTCACTAGAAATTTGTCATTTTTCAAAAAAATCCCTGATTTAGGTTGGCAGCTTCTTTTGTATATTGGCCTTGTTTATGCAGTTATGCTTTGGAGATCATTTTAGAGTGTAGACCCATTTGATGCTATTCAGTATGCACAGAGCCACAGACCTACCTTCATTTACCTTGTGAACTGAGGCCAAATTATGCTCAGCACTTGTGTGACCTCCTGGATTGAGTGTCTGTTCCAGTGGGGTGACCACTGGTTACAAACCCAATGTTTCAGCCTGTTTATTACATTATCTGCTGGAACGGCCTGGAGATTACCACTGATTTATCATCATGTAATACTGCAGCTCACCAGGACACGCACCCAAACCATACGGTCACACAGGTGCTGCACAGCATTGTCATGCTCTGTTCGTTAGATAAATGAAGCTTGATTTTTGTGGCTCTGTATATGCCACAGGCAAGTTCAACACACAAAAATTTGCTATTTCGTTTTTTACTGCTTGAATTCTGAAAATGCTGGTTCCTCTGTATTTTAAAGGTTGCTAGGTATGGTCAGTAAATGTAACTAAAGCAATAATTTATTAAATCTGGCATGTTATGTTTCCATCCTTTTCTCCTCTTTTTGTCAGTTGGAACTGAGATCCACATAACTTTGTAGTGAAGGGATGGGGCTTGTTCAAGGGAAGGTTGCACCCAATTTTTGAGCAGTTCCAGTTGAAAGGAGATCCATTCAGAATGTTATGCCCTGGTGGACACTTGTTTCTGATGAGTGCCATTGTAATATCACCTGTGGCATAACAAGGGGGCAGTGTAGGTAAAGAGGTACACAGTTTAACATAGTTATATATTTTTCACAGCATATTGCATGATAGGGAAATCAAACCATTGTATCATGTATAAAATAAGAATCAGTATTAGTTGAATGTTCAGCTCAAATGGGAACTTCCTGTCGTTGAAGTTCAAAGGTTAAAGGTCAGAGTTCATACACAACACTTCTAAGCTACAGGGAATACCTGTCCAGCAAGTACATAGTGAGCATGTGTGAGTTTGCTTGTTTGATCATGCGTGTGTGTGGGTGTGTGTTTGCATAATTTTTCATGATAGATGCTATATTATCATACAGAATCATCCAACTAGAAGGCGATATTTATTTATAAACCTGGCCACAGGCATTAACTGTATCAGAAGGAAGAAATAAAAGTTTTCTTTCCTCTGAAACTCTTTCATGTTTTTGTTTCTGATACAGTAACTAATACCCTTATCACACCCTAACACGTTTGGGGCAATGCAGATCAATCAAATAAGTTTCAGACTGTCTTGTGCATTCACACAGGCATCTAGCACTGATGCACAAGGCATACATTTGAATTGTATATGCTACAAAGTACCCAATTACAGGGGCGGATCCAGGATTTTGGAAAAGGGGGGGGGGGGGGGTGTTCCAACCCAGGAGGACTAATTAAAAAGCCTAAAAAAGTCCCCATGTCCAGAAAGGAGGGGGGGGCGGTCCAGGCAGCAAAAATTTGTCTGAAACCCTTAAAAAAAACTTATGAATTACTTTAATCAGAGTATCAATAACCAAAATGCAACACTGGTAAATTGGTTAAAGTAATTGCTTTTTACCTCATTTAATATGTATTTTGTTCCAAGAGGGATGTCTGCTCAATGTCTGCCAAGACATCAGTAGTGAGAACTTTTTCATAGAAACATGACCATGTCTACTATTCATGTATTAATAAGGGATATACACATTTAAATCCAACATTTATGCGTGTTAGTTCACCATAACTAAGTTACTTACCCAAGATTATTTTTAATTTTTTTCCTTTTACAGATACCATATAGTGCTCATAATTCCAACTGAGTGTATATGTAAGGGTGGTGACTAAAATTAACTGTTATCTCTTCCCTGTAAAGTGCTCCACTTACATAGAAAAAAAATGATGGCAATAAACAGCAGGCAAGCTAAATTTCCTTTTCTGCTAAATTTAACTTACATCAATTGTGGTAAAATATAAAATATTTAAAGAATGTCAGAAGTTTACTGCTAAAGTAAAATTGCGAGAACTGAATTGTTGGTTAAGGATAAATTGTATGTGTTAAAAGGTCCCTACGAATCAATCAATTCAAAGGCCCTTTATAATATACAAGTGAAAATCGTGAAGTTAAAATGCCTTGAGCAATATTTAAAGATTTAAAAGTCTTGAAATAAATCACATACAAAAGCAAGTGGGCGATGGTCAGGCTTTAGGGATTATAAAGGACAACCATACCATGTGACAATAGTTAAAAGCAAATAAACATGCATCCATCCATGCATGCAACCTGAAACCTCAAGTCTCAATGAGATGCAGCCAATAATTTTACATTTATTTAAAACAAATTACCAGGAAATAACAAATATGACAAGACCACTGAACTTGTTTCTACAAAGGTTAAAATTACAAAATGATAACTTATAAAATGAAGTTATTATGTACTTTTGCGAGTCATTTCACAAATAAAATGCACTGAAAAATATAAATTATACTTTTAACTGTACACTGATAAAATAACTCCTTACATTGGTGATCCTAAAAATATCAAGTTAATAAAATTATGATCATTTATGAGACAACTTTAACAAATCTCTTAATTAGTGTATATATCACTAAAAAGTCTCTACAATATGCTTGTTCAGTATAAAACCAATCTTGCAGGACTGAACCGTCCAGGAATAAAATACTTGGATTTGCATCGCAGTTTACTATAGTCCATTTTTGATGATCCAAGAACTTAATTATCCTCCAGATCTCAATAGCCAGTCATAACATACCAGTATATAAGATACATGGTGTAGGATATTTTATTCTATTTTGACATATTTGCACCCAAACGGTAAGTCCGGTATGTTAGGGCTATTTTCACATGCATAAGTTGACTTGTTTTACACACAATCAGAATGTGTTTCCGTGTATGTGTAATTTGTCTTTGTGTGCCCATGATTGTGTAAATGTATATGTATTCAATTAAAAAATAAATTAAAATGATACCGGTATATAAAGGCTCACTTAAAGATAGTGCTGAAAGTCATTAACCACCTATCATTTTCAATACTGATTAACTATGATATCTAACCAATTTCTATTTTTCCAAGTAAATTATTTCCTGACTTACCCCTGCAATGATAATTTACATATGAGAACATATTCCTGAGCTACAATTGGCCGTTGTATTTACACAAGGATGCATAATATGAAAATGTCATAGTTGCTCAATCTAATTTGAAAGAACCTGGCCATCTTGCATATTATTTTCTATATACAGGCACATACTGTTAACTTATTTTAATACTTCATTAATACTAGAAATTATGTCTGTGTTATTTATGCATTTGCAAATATTCAGTGATATAATTATTTCATCTTTTCATTAAATAGCAATGTGTGGAGAACATCTGTCATTCATAAATAGCTTTACTCACTAACAGTAATATTAACTTTTCTCAATTAAATAGGAGCACAATGTTGAACACAAATATACATTTAAGGTTAGGTAAAGGTAATAGTACTTTGTGATGTTATGTGCATGATAGATTTCATCCAGAACAGAGACTGGGCCCTGATGAGATTGGCTAGTGCAAAGTGTGACGTCACCTGCAAAATTTAGAAATGACTTAATCTAGCAATGCATGTTGTTTTTATTCTTCCCTGAAAATTTATGGCTGATAGTGTCAGAAATATTATTTTCGATGAGATCTAGACATTTTAGTCACAGGTGATTTCCCTGTGTTTGACGTCACTTCCAAGTTGACAGTGCTCATAGATGAGCCAATAGTTTCTGAACAAATCACACAACCTCATGTTTTATCCTTATTCCCTATGATTATTTATGTCATGTGAGGTATCTCCTATTATTTTCTACAATTATCCCTTTGTTGTGTGTGACCTCTCCTCCATTTCCTGTTGTTTGATCAGTTCCCAGTAGAGTCCTTTCTTTTTTTTGAGTGTGCTGTGTGTGCCCATCTAACAAAACAAAGAAACAACAATCTTAAAGATTAATATAATGACACTCAAAAGCCAACAGGGTTAAAATGTCAACACATACATTAAATACAATGTGTTCATATATATATATATATATATATATATATATATATATATATATATATAAAACAACAAATGATCATAATAATCAATGCATTAATTTCATATTTTATGTGCATTATGACTTAAATGTAGAAGTAGACATGCAGACACTTTGCAAAATGTATGAGAATTTATCACCTCTGCAATGACACCATTGGCTACGACAGCGATGACATCAGCGTCTCTGATGGTGCTGAGTCTGTGAGCGATGACTAACACTGTACGACCTGAAAATAAAGTATCAATTTAAGAGCTGTAACTACAATTAAGAGCTTAAATTGTAACATTCCATGAGTAGTTTGGAAATAGTTACAGTGAAACCTCACCTGACAACCACCCTGCTATCCTGACCACACGTCTATTTTTTTTGTCCAAAACTATAGGGAATCATCATGAAAACCTCCCGCTAACATAACCACCCCACTAACATGAGCACTTTGGCTGGTTCCACAGGTATTTGTGTAAGTGAGGTTTTACCATATTTTTCTTTGATATTAAATGGAGACCTTCTGATCCTAGTTGCACATCTTAAGTTTTTAGTGGTACCAGACTTTGTGACTATAATCATGGAATACACAAATTATAATAACTAACTTAATTATAATAACTAATATATTACCTGTTCTTGCTTAGTTCATGTAATATCTGATAGATGCTACTGCAATAGTCGCTTTGTGAAACTAGAATGCATGTAGTCAACAAGCAACCTCATGTATCCGCCATATCACAGAGGCATGGGTGAAGTAAGGCATGGAATGTTCATGACATGACTCCAAATTTGTTGCATCAGTGAAAACAGAACAGCAGGTGGGGCCACCTGTCTGGTTCACAACAAAGCTATCCTAGACGGATAAACATGCCAAAATTTTAGGCTGATACATCTATCCACTTCTCAGATATAAGCAATTAATACCCCTAAGTTAACAGACAGATGGACGCCATGCAAAAATTGCAGATGGCACCACCAGATGGAGGTATCTATGGATTTCAGGTCGACAAGGCAAATTATTCCTGAGAGAAGGGCATTAATTTATTCTACAACTAGGGACCCAGGGGTCTCAACACTCAGCTGTATTTGTCTATATGGAAATTTTTATAGAAATATTCAGAATGACAGTCCTGTGACCTTAACCATTGACCTTGTGACCATAAAATTTGAGAACTTATTATCCTTGAACTTGCAGCATTTAGATTATTGTAACAATCTTTTAAAAAAAGTGGGTCCAGTGACCTTGACCTTTGACCATGTAACCTCAAAATCTACAGATTTCTTCCACTTTGGGCAAGTAAGCCATGTGTGAAAGATGGAAAATTTGGGATGAAAAATTTGATTTACAGTGCATCCACAATCATTTCAAAGATGTAGCCCCTGTGACCTTCACCTCTGAACTATGGACCCTGAAAATCAAAATATTTCTTAATTAAGTGGTGGGTCATTAATAAATCAAGTCTTAAGCCAATCTGTAAAGCCAAAGCAGAATTATCAACCATAAACTAATTTGTGAATGGATTGGCCCTGTGGCCTTGACCTTTGACCCTATGGCCCCAAATCAAAAAAGAATCTTCCCCTTTTGGCAGGTGAGTAATATCTTGAAGGTGAAAGGTTTGTCATGAAATGCATCCTTTTAAAGAAATGGGTCCTGTGACCTTGACCTTTGGACTCCAAAATTGACAGGGTTCTTACTTTAGTGGTGAGCCATATATAAGTTAAGTTTGAAACCAATATAAACTAAACTGGAGTTTTCATCTGCAAACTAATTTGTGAGCAGATGGCCCCTGTGACCTTTGACCTTGTGACCCCAAATTCATTTATGCTCTCCCCATACTGGCAGGTCAGGTAGATGTGCAAGATGGAAAGTTTGGGACGAAAAGCTTGTCTTAAAATGCAGCCATAATCTTTTTAAATATAGGTGAGTCTTGTGACCTTGACCTTTGACCTCATGACCCAAAAATCATACGAATTCTTTATTTTTTGGTGGGTCATGTGAAAGTCATGTTTAAAATCCGTATGTCAAGCCAACCTAGAATTATCATCTGGAAACAAATTTGTGTGGATGGACGGATGGCCAGACAGACAGCTAGACAAACAGACAGACAGGGTGATTACTGTAGGGCATCCACTTGTGATCAGTAATTGGGAAACTAGATGGAATTACAGCTGAGAAACTGACATGATTGTTGTTATGTTATAGTAAAAAAAATAGAAAAAATATTCGTAAAAATCAGAAGTACAGGTGGGAACTGACAAAACTAGTCATGGTCAATATTCAAGGCAAGTTTCATGACAATCCATGCATTAATTATCAAGATATTGAAGGTTTTGTATCAAAATTCTTATTATTCTGGGGGTACTTACAAGCCCATAGCTCGGAGGATATAGGTCGCAGTGATCTAATTTCAGGTTTCCCAGGAGATTTTTTATTGACCTCCTTGGATGTTCACTAAGAAGTTTCTAGGACTAGCACTTACAATTTGTGCCCTGCTAATGGACGACCAGATGGACGACGGAAAAAGCACCATTGACTTACAGTCAGCTGAGCTAAAAATGGGATGGTAGGTGGCACCACCTGTCTGGTCTATAAGAAAACTCTCCAAGATGAATGGACATGCCAAGTTTCAGACCAATACATTGAAGCACTCCTGAGATATGAGCAATGTTCACCTAAAGCAAATGTACAGATGGACGCCACATAAAAATGACTGCAGATGGCGCCACAATTCTTAAATAAGAGATGGAGGTATCCAAGATCTATTGACATGCACAATTTCAGGCCGATATGGCAAATCACTCATTTGAAAAATGTCATTAATTTATACTATGAAAATGGTAAGGTTTGTGGCGCCACCTGTCTGGTCTACAAGAAAACTCTCCAAGATGAATGTTCATGCCAAATTTCAGCTCAATACATTGAACCACTCCTGAGATATGGATGGTTTTCAAGAAGACACAAGATTCATACTGCACAATAAGTACTGCAGGTGGCACCACCAATCTTTGTTAGGCACAACTACATAGGTGAGTGAATAATTATGCCAAGTTTCAGAAAGATTGGTCCAAGGGTCTCAGAGGAGTTCTCCGGAAAACGAATGCAGCAGTGGCAGTGGAGGCTGTGGAACCCGGTTTAAAACATAGTATCCACAAAAATCTGTTCTGGTGGATACAATAATACCTTTCTTAGCTTTCTCAAGGTTTATGAGGAAATATGAAAAAAAAAACCTCAACCCCCCTTAGGACACACTTGCCATCAGTACAAAAACCAGAAATAGGTCTTGATTCATTTCTTAGACAGATTCACAAGGGTTTTGCATAACCTTTGACACTGACCTTTGACCACTCTGTCCAGAGCTTCCTGAACCACTCTCTCTGATTCTGCATCCAGTGCACTAAAAAGTGAAAAGTTAAACAATACCAATAATATAGCTAGGTTTTCATACTATTACAAGTTAATATTTTGTATTCATTTACTTAAGGTGTGATTCAATTTCATAGCAACAAACATAAGCCATTCTTAAGTTAGCTGTTTGTCTTAAATTTGTTATGAGACAATTATTTTTTTTTATTATTGATGTACCCAGCTACTGCCTTTGACCTCCAAGCTAACCATTAAACCTGTTGTAAGTTTTTTTATATTATTAAATTTATTATATGTTGACAATATAAATATAAATACTATTGAATCAAGAATTACAGTTATTTTAAGAAATACATTAATAATATAATAACATATATTATTAAATTCTGTATTAAAATTTAACATTTATCACATAATATACATACATATAATCATACATACATCAGCCATTATCATTAACTATAAGAGCATGGGTTCTGACTAACCTTGTGGCTTCATCTAATATCAGAACAGAAGGATTCTTTAACAACGCTCGAGCAATTGCAATCCTCTGTTTCTGCCCACCAGACACTGTCACACCTCGCTCTCCAAGCACGGTACTGTAGCCCTGGGGGAAGCCCCTGATGAAATTGTCAGCATTCGCCAATTGAGCAGCCTCATACACCTGAATAAATGAAAACCACTTTTAACAGCTATGTATGAAAATAGATCGTGCCATCATGTCATATGACGTCTGTGAATCAGGTGAAGTAATAATAAAATATATGTTTCCATACATGTTCATGTTACACCTTTAAAGTATAAGTCCATGGTTTGTAGGTGGCGTTGTCTGCTGAAGAAGGATAAAAATAACCATATGACAATAACGACACAGTCTGTTAAAATTTCACTATATTTCCCTGCAGAGATTGGTGGGACCCTGAATTAAGAACCCTGTCAAATTCCATCACCACTCTGCTACACCTTACCCGACATCACACTCTTTAGGAAACTGTCTCATTACATCTGTTTCTGACCTTTTCTAATTCTTGCTACCAAATCTGATTTTGTGGGAAGAGGGTAAGAGGGAAATTTATATCCCAATCCACCAAGGTAAGGATTATCCACTAGTTTATACAGTACATATGGTGAGTTATCCACAGGTTTTTACTGTATATATAGTTACCTCTTGATCTGTGGCATCAGGACGTCCATACCTGATGTTCTCCATCACGCTGGTAGCAAATAGGACTGGTTCCTATAAAATAAAAATCACACATTAAAACAAAAAATTACCAGCTGATATGTAACAGATTATTGCATAAAATCTAGGGATGGTAGCTCCTGCTATTCCTGAGAAATGATGGGTTAATGTACAAATGACCAATGACCCCTGTCAAAAAAAGGTCAATGCAGGTGGTGCCACCAATACCTGAATTTCATATATGACTCACGTGAACAACACTGGCATAAAATTTGGTGATGATAGCTCCGGCCGTTTCTGAGATTGTCATTTTAATATGCTTTTTTGGACAGAAGAATAAGTTCAACTTTCTGTAACTTGGCCAAAATTTACTGAAGTGGAACCATTCGAACAAACTTGAGAGAGATGGTATAAAAGATTATTTCTGTTAAATATTGAACAATTTGGCTTGACCGTTTTGGAGGAGAAGATTTTTAAAGTTTTTTTCAGCTTTTTCTCCATAAAATCTAAGAAAATGCAGAGTTTTTCAGATGGCTAATTTTTTGCATTAAATTTTATGATGCTAGCTCCAGTCGTTTTCGAGATAGTATCGGTTAACATACAGACGACGGACGTCGCCACACCAATCGCATTAGCTCACAGGTAAGCTTAAAATTACTACTGATGTATATTGAATACAAAATTATAATACAGATACATCTCACTGGAGGCAAAATCTTGAATTAAGTATGGATACCAATTATTTATAATCCATGTACAGCCGTCTTTATATACCCACAGTAATAGTTAGGGTTAACATATACCTGTGATTGTAAACATTGCCTGGCATGAGGAATATCTAAAATCATAAATCTACATTTTTTAAAAGCTTTTAAAAACATTCTTGTCAATATTAACCATAGATGATCTGAAATCTAAATGTCTAGAGGCATGATGTAACAGATGCTGATAAAATGGTGCCAGGCTAGATGTATCTGCTTCACACAGCTAACATATATGGTGAAATGACTCAATTCAATCTTTAAAATTCAGCCAAAATTTATTCTTTGGAACCATAAAAGCCAATTATTATAAGAATTATTCAGAGGATTATTCTTGTAAAATATTAAACAAATTGGCCTCAGTGGCGTCAGTCAAAAAACGTTTTGCAGGTTTATAACTCATATGGGAAAATACAGCAAAATGGCTAAGTTAAGCTTCCCAAAACCATTTGAACAAACTTGAATTATCAGCATCTAAGGATAATTAATGTTTGAGATTTAAGAATTTGGCCCAGTGGTTTTTTAGAAGAAGATCTTTGTAGCCACTGAGCTAAAATGGGCTGTTATGGCATATGATTAAATTCAGCTTCCCATAACTCAGCCAAAAGTCACTGAACTGAGACCATATGAACAAACTTCAGAAAGCACTACCCTAGGATCATTTCTGTGCCATATTAACAATTTGGCCATATGGTTTCAGAGAAGAAGTTTTTTGTAGCTGTCAGTATGGTACAGGCACTGATGACCCCCGTACAAAAAAGGCTGATGCAGGTGCCACCACCAATACCTCAATTTCAGATATGACTAATGTGACCAACATTGGCATAAAATTTGGTGATGGTAACTCCAGCCATGTCTGAGATTGTAATTTTAGTATGCTTTTTTGGACAGATGACTAAGTTCAACTTCCTGTAACTCGGCCAGGCCAAAAATCACCAAACTTAAACCATTCGAACAAATTTGAGAGAGATTGTTCATGGAATCATTTCTGTGAAATATTGGACAATTTGGGTGAACAATTTCGGAGAAGAAGATTTTTAAAGCTTTTATAGGTTTTTCCTTAAGAAATCTAAGAAAATACAGTTAGCCAAAAAATATGCAAAATCCAAAAGTGTTTTTTAGATGACTGATTATTTGCAAAAAAATTGGTGATGCTAGCTCCTGCCATTTTTGATATAGCTATGGTTTTAGTACAGAAGACGCACGACACACAACGCCACACCATCACATAAGCTCACAGGTTCGCTAACAAAAAACAACTAATAGTATAAGACTGACAAGCACCGGAGAAAACTCAGCCTTCTAAACAGAGAAACCTTCATCTGGCACAATGACATGGGCTAATAAAATTTTTCAAAGAAATATTAATATGAACCAACTTAGGACCTTCTGTCTACAAACCTGGTTAATAAATCCTATGGCACGCCCTCGTAACCAGCGTGGATCCAAGCTTCGGATATCATGGCCATCAAGTGTAATACTGCCACTGTTAACATCATAGAACCTCTCCAGGAGTGCTGCCACTGTGGATTTACCTGGGTGAAACATACAAAAATTCCTTTAAATGGAAACACTTATTGTTTAATATACACATTAAAACATGATATGATCAGTGATGGAGGACTTGAGTCCGAAAATGAGTCCAGTGTTTTAGGGACTCAAGACTGGTAGGTCCTGGACTCAGACTTGTACTAGTACTCAAAGGCAAGGACTCAAATCAAGGCCAAGTCCATTTTGAGTCCAGCAGAAGGAAGGCTCTCTCACATACTATAAAGTTATTTATATACATGTGTAAAATATTGACCAAAAGATATATATATATATATATATATATATATATATATATATATATATATATATATATATATATATATATATATATATATATATATATATATATATATACACACACACACACCATGCTTTAGGTCTTCATCAGGCGCAAAATGTAATTAAATGTTTAAGTAAAAACATGTATAAACTTACATGAAAATTCATGTGGTAACCACAAATTTCCATTTTAAATTTCTTTTAATAAGAAAATATTACTGGACTAGAAGAATCTGACTCAAAGAAGTTGGACTTGGACCTGGAACTCAAGGACTAGGACTGGGACTCAGACTGGAGCAGCTCAGACTCAGATAGCACCCTGACTCTGATGGTATGGACTCGACCACATCACTGGATATTATGGGATACATGACCTCTTCCCAATTTTGCTACAGCATGCAAGAGTGCTTATGGTTCAATTTTTGCTGAATTTTTTTTTATATATCTTACCGCCACCAGAAAGGCCCACCAGTGCCACCATCTGACCTCCAGGAATCTTCAAGGAAAAATCTTTTAAAACTTTCTGAAAATATAAAATTACTGGTATCACAAATGTATCTCTTGTATAAAACAAGGACATTAATGTGGTTTTGAAGCATGTTATTTAGACAGGACCAAACCCCTCATGAAGCAGAAAAGTGATCAAATGTACTTCAGCTTTGATCAAATTCTAAAATCATTAGATACTGCATCCAAATTTATGTTAGACAGCTGAATGTCATACCACCATGATAAGAGGGTACAAGGCCAGAACAAAGGGTCGGGTGTCATGCTTCAATTTAAACCCTAACATCAACAAATTGTTATTTTGGTTTTCAATAGAAACTTACCAATTTTGAGATCCAGCTGCTCAGACGTTTCTTTCAAAAAGATAAAATTGTATTATTTTGATAAGATTCCTTTGTTTTGTAGTGCTTTTACCTGTTTAGCAAAACATTTCTGTTATTATCATGCTTTTCCCTCATCATATGACATTTTTATCAAAACATACAGAAAAAGGTAAAAAAATCACCCTCACACGCTGATTAATGAAAATAAGTGCCTGAGAATCCACCTTTTTTTTGGCTTATCTCCCCTGTCAAAAGGCCAGCTGTGAATTAAGATCACTTTCAGGTAGTCCTACTGGTGGTCTTATTACACAAGATTCACTCTACTCATTCCTTGATATTTTGAATAATAATGCAAACACAGTCATAAGCAAACAAACTTGTCCAGCTTGTCATAAATAATTATACTTTTGTACCATTTAATCACCTCAGCAGTTTCTGATGTTCCGTCTGTCATGTACTTACTTGGTTTGGTCGTGTTGGGTAGGTGAAGTTGACATGTTGGAACTCTATGGTACCGGCAAGCGAGTGGAACGGAATCTTTTCACCTCCTGATATTGGCATCTTTGGTGTCTGCTGTATATACTGTGAAAATAATAAATAAAAATGTGATTTAAAAATGTTGATAATATGATAAGAAACATGAGTACAATTTATGGATGTTTTATCAGTTAATTATCAATTTGTCTGTTCATGAAAAAATTAAATATCATATTACCTTGCTCAACATGAGAATTGTAAGGTGGGTAAGCTGGTTTTTAGAGCATCTGATGTTTTGCAATAGACTGTATTGTGCCCAACAATTTCTGTACTAAATAAAACAAGGGACCTATGGGTCACTGTGCTCAGCTGACGTTAACCTTAAAGGTAAAAATCTAAAATAATATCTAATGGAGATAAAGTGTAAGAGGAAGAGGTAATAAAGGCCATGGTTGGTTTATATGATTGGTTTGTATTGATGAGCAAGAAATTGTTGCCAAAAATATTTTGTGATCTGACCATGTGTTTCCTAATGTTGAAACTAAAGCATGTGAGCAGTTTGTGAACAAATGATCTGTACTATTACCATGATCATTAGTTGGTTTTTCGATTAACTGTTGACATTTCAGTAGTTTACACATTTGTTCAATTGAATCTATTTTTTTGTATAATATATATTATTAAATATATATGTATTTTTTTATGAAATGTATACAGTTGAAATATAGCTAATTAACAACATAAAACAGGGCAAACAAAGCCTGATCTCAAATTCTGCTGAGGCAGGAAAATAATGAACAAATGTTTGTATTAAATCCTGATTTTTTTATCACATCAATTATTTTCTAATTTAAGTTTATATTTCTATACATTTCCAATTTAACATATATATCTGAATATAAAAGTTGATTCATAATTCTCAATCGCATCATCATAAATCTCAATCTTGTCAGATAACACCATATCATGCATACAAATGTTTATTTATTTTTTACCACAAAATATATCTTTTAAATCTGCAAAACAATAAATATCTTAAAGTAATACTTGATTTAGATTTCACAATTTTAAATTGTGTCTTTATTTATCCATAATGTGCTTCATATTTTATAATAAATTAAGCATACTGATGGGTTCATTTATATTTGTTAAAATCATTTAAAAGAAAATTGATTTCTTTAAAAATGCTAAATTACACAACATTGCATCTTCTGGATTACACCTTGAATTATTTTTTCAAGGAAAGTTTTTGCATATTGGAGTGGAAACAGCATTACAATTAAGGAGATACAGTGAAAACAATAACAATTACTGCATAACACTTGGTGGGTTGGGTTTGTGGGGGGGGGGGGGGGGGTGATTGGGGTGGTGATATGAGAATAAATGTACACCTGTCACAGCAGGGGATCTCCCCCAGTGACTGTAACAAATCAGAAACCCTGGCATAGCTGACTTCCAGTGACCTGGAATGGGACCCTGCATCTGTAATCAAAGCAAGTGACTACAGAAAAAAAAAATCAATAACTAGCTTAATTTTCAAGCTTTTATTTTCAAATTTCAGATTTAGACAAACTCAATATTTATGTTTACATGCTGTGAAAATTAAATCAATGGTGCTTACAGGAAAAAACGTGCCATGGTCAAAGTTGGGCAAAATTTAAGGTACTGATTTTTTTTTATGCTAATTACTTAAAAAATTTACAAAATTCAGATCTAATTTTGGGTAAACAATTGAATCTTAATTAAACGTAGTTATATACTTGAGAAAATAGACTCTAGTTTCAAAATTTTTCATGTTAAATGAGTTATTATTTTTCCTGATTTTTTACAAAATCCATTATGTTTGGGCCCATAACTTAAAGAATTTATATTTTACAGACTTAATTTCTGGCATGTACATAGGAACTATATAGAGGAATATTTATGGTAAATATGAGGAAAAACAGATGAGTGGTTTTGATATTAGGCAGTCCTGAAGTGTGAAAATAGGATTTTAATAAAAAATTGAGGTTTTTCCTTAATTTCTCAGAGGAACGAAGTCGCAAAGACCCAGTTTTCGGCTTGGTAGGAGATCTTGGGGACATCTAACATTATGATGAATTTTGGATTCCTAGGTCTAACGGTTTCAAAACGTGCCACATCTACGGACGGACGGACGGACAGTCAGACGGACGGACGACTTATAGTCAGCTGAGCTAAAAACAATTAGTCAATTAATAAAATTCTGATGGTTTGGAAGAATTTCATATACTGATTTATATAAATTTTTGCAGAAGAAAAAATTGTTCACTTTCAAGAAAAAGTTTTATCTCAAATGCCCCCAGATCCTTTCTCCTCAGTTCTGAATGAGCCTAAATGAAGGTAAAAAAAGCCCCATGAGCTACATTCTTACTTAGTTAAGATGATAATTTAATACCTTTTTCATATAAAATAACAATGAACATTTGTAAAGTTCATATTTACCACAAAACTATGGACACCTGCATTTTAATGAAATATTATCTCAAGACTCATTTAATGAAATATGCATCTCAGAGACATGGGCACAGGCATTTAATGTAATATTTACCTCAAAGCTACGGGCACCAGCACTGAGACCTCGGACTGCAGTCCCAAACAGCAGAGACATCTGAGCTAGTGATCTGTCAAATTCAATGACAAGTTTAAGAAACCATATTTCATAGCCTCACATTTTCACTGTACATCTGTTTTCTGCCTCATGACTTCATGTTATCATAATAATACATCCCTATAACTGTTCAAATTTAGTTAATTTCAATAAAAAAAACCCAGTAACTTTTCCACCTTGGACATAGATATGATAAAATGTTCTGTTTATAGTGACTAATAAAAAACAATATGGGTAAACCATATGACTTATAATGTAACATTAAGTAATAGTAATAGTAAAATAACATATAGTAATACCAATATAAAATAAACTGAGACTTGACTCAGTTTGATGCTACTTACTTGTGGAGCCTAGCATACTGACAGGTCAGACAGAGTTCCACAGATAACAGTATCATGTGGAAACCAAGGTGAAAACCTTGACCTTTGACCCTGTGACCTCAAAACTGTTAGGGTTCATTCTTTAGTGATGGGTCATATATATATGTAATGTATGACCAAAACTGAACAATCCAAACTTGGATTATAACTCAGCAATGAAATGTGAGGATGGAAAACAGACAGATGGATGAGAAAGAAATAAATGTGTGAGTTTCTAAAAATATTGCACCACATATGTTTGTGTAAATAATTACTGTTATAGGTTTTTTTGTCAAACTCTGCTTAAAGCTGTGGTACCCAACTGGACTCTGTTTGTCCATGTGTAGTGTCCATTTGTAAGATTTTGCTGATTTCGTTGATGTGTATGTTGCTTTGACCACAGGTTCCTGTCAGCCTGTGTGTGATTGTGTGTATTTTTATGAAATCTTGATAGTTTATATCTGGGCGTCTTTACCTCTGTATGGTCTGTGTAGCCACCATGAATGTCATGAGGTCACCAGCACGTAGTTCATGTTGAGACATCAGGTAACCTCCGACATATAGTGTACCCAGCACCACACCTATACAATATACCCGATACATTATATTTATTTTTGAAAACTTAAAATGGCTGTCCAAAATTTTGACAGCCAAAAACAACTAAGGCATATTTTAAGGGGTGATACACTCATTCTCGTTTTGTTAATTAGTATCTTTTTGCTATTGCTATGAGTTATAAGTTAATCTTTATTGAATTTGAACAAAAATTCTGAGCTTTTGATTCAATTTACAATTTATTTGACACAAATGTACCCATCTCTATAGTTTATATAGTTTATTTTTAATGATAAGAATATTAACATTGAAAATATTATTTACTAGATAAAGCCTGAAAGATTTAAGATTTACATCAAATCACATGAAACCTTTAAAAGTTGTCAACTATTGATGTAAAAAACACTGAATTAATTGAAACATGACATATAACCTACAATTTCAAATGTCAGATTAATTTTATAACAGCAATTTGTATGCTTTCAACTGAATAGAGTCAATATGTCATTTTTTATGGTTTTTTTTCTCAATTAATGAAAACAAACTTTTCTTTATTCTTATACTTATTTGATTAAATATTTGACTATGAACTTACCATTCAAGACAAAATTTGACATTCCCTGAAACAGTCCAATCCCAAGTCCAAGTTTCTCGTTCATATGACTAGACTCGTCTACTTCCTGGTTGTACATCCTGTAAACCAATCATGAACTTGAACTTAGCAATGGTAACATCATGGGAAAAGTTTTGGGTTGACAAATGGACAAATTTGCAAAAATGTAAATTCATGAAAGGCTATTTTGATTACATAAGGGGTACAGAAAATTGTACTATAGTCTGTTCCACAATAGGGTACCCATTGAAATTAAGCAATTATCCTCTGAAACTCAAAAATCTGCAAGTTTATGAAAATATTGTTAAATTTCAATTGGCACCCTACCATGAAACAGAAACAGATTTTCATCCATACAGAAGGTTACAACAAATGACAAAATAGCCAATTGCAATAAAACAACAATGCTGAGACTTTCAGTCACACATATATATGCATATGGTATGATGCATATATAATAAAACCTGAATTTCTGCATGGTCTAAAAGTCAACACCATAAACAAGACTGAGACTATTTTGCTTAAAAACCAAGTCCAAGAGAGAAATCAGGACCTCTGAGACCAAAAATAATTGGTATTGAGACACATTTTGAGGCCAAGTCAATCTTGAGATCTACATCAATGATGGGGACAGCAAATAACAGATCTAGCATTCTTCACTCTTTGCATTCTTTGAAATAAACACTTACTCTATCTCCTTCTGTTCCATAGCAAAGGCTCTGACAGTCCTGACATTCCCGATAGCCTCATCAGCCACTGATGTTGCCTTGGAAACCTACACGTGCACAACACTTCATCATCAATATGAATGTTCAAGTCTGTAATTAGCTGACAGAACTATAAATACAGGTCAAATCAAAATAATTTATATATACTTTGTATCAAAGTTACAGCATATGTTATCAACGGAAAAAGTTAGCAGTATAGCAGCACCACTGGCTTTGATTAATAGACCCGGCCCGCTCCTTTGGCAATGACAAAAGTGATAAAGATTTTATAAAGTCTGGCAGCTGCAACAAAATATTAATAAGCAGACATCAGTCTCTGATATTTTACTCCACATAACCTTTTTAACCACCACTACTTACTTGTGCCTGTGCATCCCTGGATAGCTTTCTCAGAAATGAACCAATCAATGTTCCCACACCAATAATTGACGGGATCACAACCACCATTAGTCCGGTCAGCTTCGGAGAGACAAGGAATAATGATACTGCACAACCAATGACCTGTAAAAAGTAAAGCATTCAGATAATCCATAGTTTGTATCATCTAGATGGAAAAACAAAGATGGTCTGCAAGGACAGCAGTTGAACACCTCAGCAATAAATAACTTTGAGATTTAATTTTGTAAGATGAAGAAAGCAATACACTAAAAAGTTTTTTCCATAAATGATCAACCATCAGCATCCAGTGACCAGTGAGAACCCAACCTTTATTTTTTTTTGTTTGCTACTGTCCTTTACTTTTATTTTATTTCTTTTAAGGAATAGGCAAAAGAATGTTGGTGGGATGTTATTGAAAAAGGATGAAGGTAAACAGATGACCAGAATTTTATTTTTTTTAGCAATCTCTATTTTACATTTCATCTGCCCATGTCTTGGAAAAATCCTTAAGTCATGATCTGCATTTACAGAAATAGAGTTAAAAAATGAGGTTCTATTAAGATTTCATCATTTTGCCTATTGCCTTTGGTTGGATTCAAATGGAAGGGAGTGCATCCTTGTAATAAAGACTTTGGCCAGGAGTCTTTGCGCAAGAGGCAGTCAGAACGGGAAACTAACACACAACCTTGCAGTCACAAGTCCAGTGCCCTAACTATTGTGTCACCAGACTATACTAATATAATAAAGACAGTAACATTTTTATACAAATACCAACTTACCTGTGTGGAGCTTCTTAACCCTTGAGATATACACAACTTAAATGAGCTTTTGAAATCCTGTACGTCTGATGTTAATCTGAAATGAATAAGAAAAAGAACAAAATAATTGTCTGTACCTTTACAAGATAACTTTTCATTTTTGACTGGGTAATCTATATAAAATTTATTTCATGTAATACCGGTAAACATATTTATTGGCAATTTCAGACTTATTTTAACACACTGCCAAAAATAATGTTCTTTAAAAGAAAATTTTGATATTTTTCCTAATTTATAGGCAGCATATCTAGATTTTCTTAAGAAAAGATATTTTAGTTAATCATAAAAAAAAAACATTCATCATAACATCCCAAGACATTATTTCTTTGCATCAGATGATTCAAATTCTGATAGCAAGAAAATGATCTTATCAGAAGAAAAGAATTGTTATCATGAGAAAAATGTTCTTTAAGATAATAAGAAATATTTTTTGCCCTACTCCTGAGAAATTTGTTTGCCCTCAGATGTTTTTTCCTAAAATCTTTTAAAGACAATTATTTTGACAGAGCACTCTTTATATTTACAGGTAAAAGATTGCCAGCTTTTATCATTACAAAATTTACAATGTTTAGTTACTAGTTTACCACAGGGACTGTTTGCTTTTTGTTAACAGGATTCTTTGGCGCTCATAATAAATATTGTACATTTTTGTTCTCAGAGAATCTATCCAAATGAGGGAGTCCTAGGAGCAATCTAGAGTTTACTTTAGTGGCCTGTGCAGTATGTGGTTGTACAGAATAGCAGAATTGTGGGCAAAGCATATTTTTATTCAAAAGACTGTCAGTTCTTTATTACCAAAAAATCTAACATATTACAGTCTACAGTCAATAAATATAACAGATATAGTTACAAGTTAGCTATAAGGATGAATTTAAAAAGCCCCTTTATTGGAATTTGGAAATAAAATAACCATCTCCAGGGCTCAAAATTTAAAGGTTGCCTGATTGCACAGAGCAAGTAAAAGATTTAGAAAATAGTAGAAGGGCAACTTTAAGGCCAACAAAGTTGCCTCTTCCTTAACAGACTGGACAAGTGGATTCATTAGAAACCTTTACCTTATATTTCAATAAAATTCCCAAAATGTTTGTCCCACTGAAACATATCAATAATACATCTTTCCCCTAAATTACATATTAATTGACTAATATACAATAAAATTGACAAAACAGTGATTCAAAGCACACTTTTCAACTTGGCCACATTTGATGATTTTTGTAGGGCAAGTCTAAATTTATGTAGGGCAGGTAAAAGCTAGGTGTTACTTGCCTGGTGGGGCAGGCAACTAAATAATGTGGAGCCCTGATCTCTGTCAATAATAAGGAAGGTATAAAATAGCACTTACCTGTTAACTAACTCTCCAGTCTTGTTTTTATCGAAGAATTCTATATCCTGAGTAATGATGGACTCAAAGAGTTTCTTACGAAGGTTGGATGCAATTCTCTCTCCCGCACTGGAGAGCAGAGATATATAGCTAAATGTTAAAAGACCCTGAAACATAGAAATTGTTTGTAAATTTTAAACATTTAATATGTGGCCCATATAATTAATTTCTGTATAGATATACTTGTATTGTTATGTCAGGATAACAATCATTTTTGCCATCAGGCTATTCTGTAATCCTGGTTAAATAAATATGTTTAATTGATCACATTTGTTACATATTTCATACCAAAAGGCAATTTTTTATATACAATGTAGCCTAATTAAGAGTGAAAATGTGTTCAACTGGTCATCTGAGCATGTGACAGCTTTGTTTATTTGCATCATATGGCTTTAAAATTCATATAACTCATGGAAATTTAAAACACTCAATAGCAGTAGATACCACATAAATACAGACCAATGTCTGTGATCCAGTGACCATCAATCAGTTCACTGCTAGGCTTTCTTTTACATATTTATAGTAGTAAATAATGTTGTGCATGATCTCATTTGTTAGTAATGGGGAACAAACATGTCTAAGACCAGATGGGAGTGTGGGATATTGATATATATAGTACAGAGAAACAGAAAACATCAGATAGTGGTATTTATTTGCATGATCAGATTCATATCAAACATAGATTTGATGAATAACAAGTGACCCATGGGTCATGACGCTCAGCTGACTGGGAAGAGATTCCCAAAAGGAAATTTTATCATCAGAATGGTAGTATATATCCATTAAACTGAAGCATCAAACAGATTAACCAACAGGACAAGATTTAGTCTGTATTTATATATCTCAAAAATAGAGAAAAAATGTGTAAACTTTAAAAACTAGAATACGGGTAGCCGACAAGTGACTATGTGTATCTGCCAAAATCAGAGTGGAACGGGTGAAGTGAGGCATGGATTGAGTGGCAAGGGGAAATAGAGTGAGGTGTGTTGCATATTAGCATGGATGTCAGCAGCCTAAATGAGTATGTAGGTTGTGCCACCTACCACAAATCCAGAAAGCTGTCCAAGTTGTATACATATGCGAAATTTTAGGCAGAAAAGTCAAACCACTACATGTATATGAGTGATTTTAGCCCAAGGCAGACAAACAGACAGACGCTATGCAAAATGGTTGCAGGTGGCCCCTCCAGTTTTGTGTATGATAAAGACCTATGTGAGATCTAAACACATGCACAATTTTGGCCCAATCAGTCAAAGGGTTCCTCAGATATTAGCTTGGATGTGTGCCGCATTAACTAGAATGTAGGTGGCGCCACCTGTCATAAAATCAAGAAAGCTGTCCAGGATGTATAAACCTGCAAAATTTTAGGCAGTTATGTCAAACCACTACAAAGAAATGAGTGACATTATCCCACAGCAGACAAACAGACAGACGCTGTGCAAAAATGTTTGCAGGTGGCCCCTCCAGTTTTGTGTATGATAAAGACCTATGTGAGATCTATACACATGCAAAATGTTGGCCCAATCGTTCAAAGGGTTCCCGAGATATGAGCTTGGAGGTTTGCAGCTTAAACTAGAATGTAGGTGGCGCCACCTGTCATAAAATCAAGAAAGCTATCCAGGATGTATAAAACTGCAAAATTTTAGGCAGATATGTCGAACCACTGCCGAGATATGAGTGACATTATGTCACGGCAGACAAACAGACGGATGCTGTGCAAAAATGGTTGCAAGTGGTGCCACCAGTTTTGCGTATGATAAAGAGCTATGTGAAATCTATACACATGCAAAATTTTGGCCCAATCGGTCAAACGGTTCTTGAGATATGAGCTTTGATGTCATCAGTGTGATGTGAATGTAGGTGGCGCCACCTGTCATAAAATCAAGAAAGCTATCCAGGATGTATACGCATGCCGAATTTCAGGTGAATTAGTCAATTCACTGCAGAGATATGAATGATTTTAACCCAAAGCAGATGAACAGATGGACACTGTGCAAACATGGTTACAGGTGGCGCCATCATTTTTTGTGTATGTTATAAAGCTATCCAAGGGTTACATTTGTATAAATTTTATTTCCTGATCGGTCAAACGGTTTCCCAGATATGAGCTTGGATGTCATCAGCGTGAACATGAATGTAGCTGGCGCCACCTGTCACAAAATCAAGAAAGCTATCCAGGATGTATACGCATGTCGAATTTCAGGTGAATTAGTCAATTCACTGCAGAGATACGAGTGATTTTAACCCATGGCAGATGAACAGATGGACACTGTGCAAACATGGTTACAGGTGGCGCCACCATTTTTGTGTATGTTATAAAGCTATCCAAGGGCTACATTTGTATAAATTTTATTTCCTGATCGGTCAAACGGTTCCTGAGATATGAGGGTTTATGTGTGGAAACAGACGCACAAATGGACGCTGGGCAGAGAGGAAAGGTCAGAGGTCAACGCAAATTGGTTAGGCACCAGTTTTCATGTGACCCGATAATTGGTGTAAGTTTAGGAAAAATCGGTCCATTAGTCTCACAGGAGTTCTCTGGAAATGTACACAGTGGCGGCGGAGGATAACGGTCAAAAACATAGTATCCGCAAAACTTCCTTTTGGCGGATACAAAAATACAGGTGGCTCCACCAGTCTGCAGAAACTAATAAAAACACCCTATGGTCAATATCCATGCAAAGAATCATGGTGATCCCTGCATTAGTTGTTCAGATACTTCAGCTTTTGTATCAAATTGTCCATTATTCTGAGGGATACTTCCGAGTCCTATAGCTTGAAGGATATGGGTAACAGAGACCTAATTTCAAGTTTCCACAGGCACTTTTCATGGGCCTCCTTGCATGACAAGAATGAAGATTCTAGGTCCAGTTGTTGCGATTTGTACCCTGTTGACACATAACCACATCTTAAAAGGTCTCAAAAAAAGAGAAAAAAATTCATAAAAATTAAAAAAAAAATAGAGGTGGCGCACCCAGTCTGCAGAAACTGATGGAACAGCTCATGATCAATATGTATGCCGAAAATCATGACCATCAGTGTTGTAGTTATTAAGATACTGCAGTTTTTGTATCAAGTTTTCCATTATTCTGGGGGGGATTTTGGAGCCATACAGCTTAAAGAATATGGGTAACAGAGACCTAATTTCAGGTTTCCATGGAGACTTTTCATGGGTCTCCCTGTGTGTCAAGAATGAAGATTCTAGGTCCAGTTTTTATGATTTGTGCCCTGTCAACAGATGTTCATATCTTTAAAGGTCTCAAAAATAGCGAAAAAATTTGTAAAAAAAACCCCGAACAAATACAGGTAGTGCCACCAGTCTGCAGAAACTGATGAAACACTCCATGATCAATATCCATGCAAACAATTATGGTGATCTCTGCATTAGTTGTTCAGATACTTCAGCTTTTGTATCAAATTTTCCATTATTCTGAGCTGTACTTTGGAGTGCCATAGCTCAAAGGATATGGGTAACAGAGACCTAATTTAAGGTTTCCATAGAGACTTTTCATGGGTCTCCCTGTGTGTCAAGAATGAAGATTCTAGGTCCAGTCGTTACAATTTGTATCCTGTTGACAGATAACTACATCCTTAAGATCTCAAAAATAGAGAAAAAAAATTTTGAACATTTGAAAAAATACAGGGGGCGCCACCAGTCTTCAGGAACTGATGGCACACCTTTTGATCAATATGTATGCCAAAAATTATGACCATCAGTCTAGTAGTTAATGAGATATTGAAGTTTTTTTTTTATCAAATTTTCCACTATTCTGGGGGGTAATTGGGAGCCCCCCACAGCTCAAAGGATATGGATAACAGAGACCTTATTTCAGGTTTCCATGGAGACCTTTCATGGACCTCTCAGTGTGTCAAGAATGAAGATTCTAGGTCCAGTCTTGATGATTTGTGCCCTGTTAACAGCTGTTCACATTTTTAAAGGTCTCAAAAATAGAGAAAACAATTTGTAAAATTGAAAAATACAGGTGGCACCACCAGACTGCAGAAACTGATGAAACTCTCATGATCAATATGTATGCCAAAAATCATGACCATCAGTGATGTAGTTATTGAGATATTGAAGTTTTTGTATGAAATTTTTTACTATTCTGGGGGGGTATTTTGGGGGCCCCATAGCTCAAAGGATATGGGTAACAGAGACCTAATTTCTAGTTTCCAAGGAGATTTTTCATGGACCTCTCAATGTGTCAAAAATTAAGATTCTAGGTCCAGTCTTTACAATTTGTGCAACGTTAACAGATGTTCACATTTTTAAAGGTCTCAAAAAGAGAGAAAAAAATTTGTAAAAAAATTGAAAAATACAGGTGGTGCCACCAGTCTGCAGGAACTGATGAAACATCTCATGATCAATATGTATGCCAAAAATCACGACTCTCAGTCTAGTAGTTAATGAGATATTGAAGTTTTTGTATAAAATTTTTGACTTTTCTGGGGGGTACTTTGGGGCCCCATAGCTCGAAGGATATGGGTAACAGAGAAATAATTTCTGGTTTCCAAGGAGATTTTTCATGGACCTCTCAGAATGCCAAGTTACAAGGTTCTAGGTCCAGCAGTTAAGATATGTGCCTTGTTAATGGACAGACAGCCAGATGGCCGGATGGCTGACGGACAAAGAGTGATCGCTATAGCTCAGATGACGTAAAGTCAGCTGAGCTAAAAATGCTCTTTCATCTGTATTCAATGATTCCTTCATACTAGGTGACTTGCGCTCTTCCAGCAGTTGTTAAAGTTGTTATCCCAGATCTTTGTTTTAACGGCTGTTTTATAAAGCAAGATTATATGGGTTCCACAATAAGGGCTGGCAAAGAGCAAACAATTGTAATCAAACCAATGAGAGCATGGTATTGAATTATGCATCTAGCTCCAAATTTTACACATGTGGCACCCTGATTGGTCTGATTACACTGGTTCTGGCACAAGGCCAAGAATCAGCCTAATGAGGGTGGGTATCGCATGTTACTAATTCTGAGCTTGATGCAATACTGTGCTCTGATTGGTCTGATTTTCCTTTGTCTGTGCCAGCCCTGGTGGTTGAACCAAGAGAATTTTGCTATACAAAGCAGAGGTAAAACAAAGGTGATCTGGAATGACCTGGGTGTATACCCACTGCAGGAGGGGCATATAAGGGACTTAATATAAGAAAGACATGAAAACCTACAGTGACACCTACCTGCAGAGCATACACAGATACCCAGAGTGACACCTACTTGCAGAGCATACATAGATACCCAGAGTGACACCTACCTGCAGAGCATACATAGATACCCAGAGTGACGCCTACCTGCAGAGCATACATAGATACCCAGAGTGACACCTACCTGCAGAGCATACACAGATACCCAAAGTGACACCTACCTGCAGAGCATACATAGATACCCAGAGTGACACCTACCTGCAGAGCATACATAGATACCCAGAGTGACACCTACCTGCAGAGCATACATAGATATAAGCTTGGTGGCTGGTCCTCTGATGTCGTCCATGAAACTAGACGCTGTTTCGTGAGTGTATTTAGAGACCACATCCACCACACCTCCTAACATCAATGGGACCTGTATGGTCACCCAGGCAGCTGCTAAAGCACTCTGTAAAACACGGCAGTATGATGGAAACAAACCTAACAGATATGTCAGGTTAAAAATGATAAATTATCTTGTACATATACAGGGCTTCTGATTTGGTGGCCAATTTTTTTCATTTGGAGTATCCAGGCTGGCTCTTTGCAGTCATTGACAATTCCTGAATACCTCCAGCAAACTCCAATAACTGTGCTGACAAATTATACCACCAAGGCACAAGTAAATATTCCAATTTTACGACTACTGTAAATACAAATTTCATCATATAGAGTGTATATTATATACAGGGTCATGTGTTTTTCCACCAAAATTGTGGCTCTAACTGGTGGTGCCAATTATATACAGTAGCAGATTATCTTTGGTGAAAGACGGTAAGTCAAAGCTATTTCTACACCCCCTAGTCTCTGATGTTTATAGAATGAGGCGTTAAAACTTGAGTTCAAGCTTTACATTAAGTACTATAACTTCTTTTATATTAAAATTTTACACAAAACTTCATCAGTCAAGTCTTAATTAAATCCAACAATTTCATTAATTTTTATTTTTTGTTTTGCATTCTTAAAGGTGAACTAAAACAATATTTTTAGATTCCTGATGAATCACAGATATCGATGAATGATGGCTTTATATACAATTATGCAACATCCATTTAATGATATTCTGGGTTAAAAATAGCTTAAGGATTGGAAAATGTTCTGTCTATAGAGGTGAGTGGCCTCAGCCACCCAGCTTTAGACTTTAGCACATGGTCCACATTTTTCAATATTATGAAGGCCACCATCCAGAATCATTCAAGACAAGTGCACGTTTATATGAGCATGCTAAGAAGAAACCAAAAGGCATCAGAGTTTTCCACTATGAAAAATAAAATAATTTTTTGCTATAAAGGGCATAATATAGGCTTTTCTTTCATGTCTGTATAGGTTGTAATATTTTCCACTGTGCATGAAAATCAGAAACTATATGTACACCTGTAAGATGTGATCAGCAGATAAGTCTTGCAAATAAGTCTGTACTGAGCAAAACAATGTCATGTGGCTTACATATGTGTCTGTGAGGACTATATCACACCAAGCTCATATGGTAAACCTGTCCCATATTTAATATAGTTTACATAATATCAGATCCAGGTCATCCAACGGAGATTAATATTTATGATCAGACCTACAGTATAGAAAGTGTGTGCAAACTTGTATATAGGCATACTTTAACATACATATAATATATATCTTCTATATAACTTAGGTGGAAGGTATAATTAATTAAGATTAACAGCCAAAATTAAATAAATTGTTAACAGCAAAAATCCTTTGTACCTAGCCATAGCTGAAATGGACAAATATCAGGAAGCTCTGCTTAATAGATACAATGTTTCATGTATAGGCCTACATTCCTCAACATCAGCACCTGACAAGAACAATGGGGTCAATGCAGGAGTGAACCGGTACACTCCTAAAAACACAAGTGTGTGTTTGTGATGTAGGCCTCTGCTATAAACCTTATATTTTTTTATATATAATTTGACTTGGAGTATTAAATTAGTCTTATTTATTTCCCAATTCAACACAATCCACAATTCAACACAATCCAATAAAACTGATAAAATTTGTCTTTTGGTGACAGACTAGTTTATAATAGGCCCTATGACATGACAGAATTTCGAAAGCCATCCGGCATCTAATTATTTTCAGTTAGGCCCTAACTATAAGCACAGTAACAGTTTTGTTCAGTCTGGTGTTAGTTGTGATCAATAATCAGATTTTTTACTTTAAAATTATCAATAATTTGTATCGGCTGGGAGTATAAGCCTTTTCGTGTAGGCCAAGGCCTGTATTTTTGTTCTCTCAATCAAACAGTTATTTCTGTTAATTATCAAAAAGGCTATAGAATAATTATTTTATCTTAATTAATGTTTCTATAGCTATTATTCTCAACAATTATATATAATTCTTGTTCAAACAGTCACAGTAATTTAATAATTCAACAGAACAAGAAGAGCAGATTTTTTATGTTAGAATAGGCACAGCAGTAAAATCTCACACGGGACACTGAAGTGGACACATATTGTTTGTTAGGTAACTATGACGTCATCACCTGAAGTCCATCCCCTGATGGTACCACTGTGCGGTGTCATAGCATGGCTCATAATTATAACCCTAAGGCTAATTTCTTTAACTTCAAATTGTTTCTTAAATTGTTACTTATTAAACTATAATTTTCCTTACCAGGGTAACTTTTCATGCTCAATCCATTAAGCAAATAAATAAAATTGTTACAGTTCACCTTTAAGGACTGTCAACCCTACTGAGCATTCAATATTGATTTGTGAAATAATGTTTACTCACCACAATAGCACCAAGCAGGTACCAGATCTCAGGCCATAACATCTTAATAAATTCCTTCCACGGAAATTCTGGTTCCGGACCATTGTTCTCATCCCGTGCGCCAACCAGGCGTGTTTTACTACGTTTTGGTTCACATAATACTTCCCGAAGCCTTGAACATGTTCCTATTAATAAACCTAATGAAGCAGTGACACCAACACCTATATTCACTAAAAGTCTGTCTGGTTTCCCTGCAGAATGTATTTTTGGCACATGAGCACGTTTGGCGGTATTTAGTATCCCTGATTTCACTGAAGAATGAAACCGATAAAATTTCTGCAGTAGAGTCCTGTTTTGTAATGGAATTGTTTCTGTTCCTATTGGTTTCCAGATTGCACCGGTGTGACCCCTGCAAACAAAACAAAAACATATCATTGTAGTAGAAGATATACTGGTATAATAGAAAATGTGATTAAGCTTTGCTGAGAAATTCAGTGGAAGCAATTGGTGAACCAATGCCGATAAAATCCAAATAACACTGGATTTAAATGGATTAAACCAAGTTTAATCCATTGTCCTGATTTAACAGGTTTTATCCAGATAAAACCATACCCTTCAGTAAATTTTCTGCCCTGTTCAACAGTTGGCCCCCAGTGATGTAGTCAAGTCCACACCATCTCAGTCCATGTCCAGGCCATTTGGGTCCAAGTCCACCATCTTCAAGTCCAAGTCATTAGGAACCCGAGTCCAAGTCCAAGACTGATACAAATATCCTTAAAATAAGCAATTAAAATAAAAATTTTAGAATATCATGTACATTTTAAAGTAAGTTCATAGATGCTTTTACTGTAATGGTTAATTACATTTTTAGCTCCCTGTTCTGAGAGGCAAAGCTTGGTATTTATAGTGTTATTTTATTGTAATATTCTCTTAGTAGTTCACCCATGTACACAAGTCTTTATAATAAGTGAAATGTGTTTCTTGTATTTGACTCCACATGGACTCGGCCTGATTTCTCAAGTCCTTGCCTCTGAGTCCCAATACAAGTCCGAGTCCAGGACCCTCAAGTCAAAGTCCGGACTCAAGTCCTACATCACTGCTGGTCTGCTGGACCCCTCAGACTGGTGAAATTTCTTTAATTTTGAGACCTGGCTTTCACATATCAGGGTTTGGGGCCAGGTACAAGAAGCTTTAGCTATGTACAGACCCAGGTACCGGTACTTTGAAATGTACCTAAGTGCAGGTAAAGTTCAATTGAAATAAACCTGCACAAGTAATATAAATTTACAAGTTTCATTGACAAGTGAGTCAATAAGTCTATTTAAAGTATAGTACATGTATTGGTACTCTGAACAGGGTACCTAGGTACAAGCACTGGGCCCCCAGCCCTGTCACATTTATACAGCAATCCCAATTTAATGTGCCCCATTAACATGAAAAGTCAGTTGGGGACATTTAGGTTTACCAATGCCTTTACTTGGAGCTGTGATTTTGAAACTTTTCACCTCTGACAGAGCATTTTTTTCTAGTGTAAAATTCACATTTCTTAATTTTTCTTTATATCCAAATGGACCTTAGTTTATTCATTCATATTCACTTCATAACACACACATTTCTACAGAGATATTGACTGGAGCCAAAACATTGATAAGTTTATATATTGTTCTGTAGGAATAATAAATTTATCAGCCGTAGCAATGATAAATTTGCACTGAAAAATTAAATAAAAAGGTACTTGTTCAGAACTGGGCCTACATCAGTGTCTGCTTGGTCAAAAAGGGTGTCACATAAATTTGTTGCCAATTAATCATAAATTTTCCTAGAAATTCGAATGTATTTGATTTTGCTCACGCCTGGAGACTTTAACAGTTCATAATATTACAGGAGGAGGGGCCTGGGAACTTCGGTTTCCCACCTGAGCAGGGATGTTGGGGCAGTGATCCTATCTTATGTTAAATTTTGCTGTTTAAATATGAAATGGCTCCCCTTTTACACAAGAGATGGCACTTCACTCGTAGCTATAAATGAATCAAAATCAACCGGACTGGTACCTCCTCTTCATGACTCAGTTAGTAGTTGTGTAGGACTCCTGATTAAGAGATTGTAGGTTTGATTCCCAACTCAGGTCAGGTGACTTCTAATATTTACTAGTAGTTAATGTCAGGACAGGTGAAATGTATTGTAGTCAACTGGGCTTTGCATCCAATGCTCCACTGGTTCTTTCACGGGGGCCGAGTCAGAATTTGCTGACAAGCTAGGCCAATGTTTATGGGTACTGGATTACTGGTCAGCATCACTCTGATGTTAAATAAGCACAAAGGCAAACATTATGATTAAAATAATTATTACCAAATATAATCAAGAATAATTATAGTTCTACTGGACTTGGTATGATCAATAGAATATGATTACAAGATCACTTTATATACGGGACCCTGTGTATGTACTTCCATATCCAGGGGCCAGGATGCCATCAGGGTTGGGGTCAAATACGTATTTGTATTTGTATTTAAATACAGTCAAAGTGTGTATTTGAATTTGTGATGTGCAAAATGATAATATTTGTATTTGATCTCAATATTAGATGTTTTTGATCAAATACTGTACAGATACATATGTAAAAATAAATATTCATATCTGCCATAAATTTGAAAATTTAACTACTTCCTAACTGTTGAACAACCCAAAAGACTGCATCAGGTCAAGTGTTTCACTTCTTCCTGATGTTTGCAATCACACACTGCTTTGTCAATGTGCTCATGGTCCAAACTGCTCATGGCCTCTGCCTCACCAGGTTGTTCAGTGGCAAGGGTCAGAACTGGGAAAGTGTTCCATCAGGAGCGCTACTGTCTTTCAGACAACAGGTTTGAGGAACTTATGTTCCTGCATTGCAACAGGGAATTTATTAAGATTTTCTAGAATAAAGATGTCTTTCAGACAGTAAGTTTGAGGAATTTATGTTCCTGTGTTGCAACAGGAATGTTTTTTTAAACTTTGTAGAATATAGAAGGACTTTGATCTCAAAACACACACAAGCAGTACTGGTACAAGTAGACATTATGAATATTTATGGTCCTCGAAATTAATATATATTCTGTAATAACCTACATTTGCGTATTTGTATTTGATGTTCTGTATTTGTATTTGTTTTCAACTTCACCAACCTGTATTTGTATTTGGAGGGGAACAGCTCCTGTATTTATATTTGGCATACTGTATTTGACCCCAACCCTGGATGCCATGTTCTTAAGAATTTGAGGCGAGCTGAGATTTAAATCAAGCTAGTGTCGAGAGACCTTGAAATGTCACAGCCCGTACTACATACCAAAATAGTTCACAATACCAATACTTCCACGATGTAAAGTTCACAAGGCTGTGACACACATTCTTTTAGTCCATTCAGTAGTTAAACTCTCCCGATGGGCCACCATCATGATCACACTTCATTCCATCTTCACTACTACGTCACTTCGTAACAAGTCAATACGCACTAAACAAGTTCATACATTACAGTGCACTCGTACCTTGCATGTTTGTACATAAATCAAGTCGTACTTTAGGGGTTCACCACAGAATATAGGGACATCTGCAGGAACACTATGAAGGTAAAAATGAGAAAGCAAGAAGGGACAGTTTGTTTATATTTCCATGTCCCAGAATAAAGACCCAATTCTGAACATGCCAAAGTAAAAGTAATGAAGTGTGTTCAGAATCCACTCTACATGATAAAACATGGAAAAATACTTTAGACATATTCCCAAATATACATGTATTTCCAGTGTGTTCCACTAGAGGTCTCTCTATTCATAACATGATTTGTCAATGAATGTCAGAAGTCATCTCTGAGTGGATCTGAAATTCTGAATCCACAATCTCATGATGAGAAGCCCCACACACTCTCAACCGAGCCGTAGAAACATGATACCGAATGGAGTGATTTTGTTTATTGTTGTGAATATTTTATTGATATCTGACTAATATAACTTTCATCTTGATACAAGTTTTTGGGATTAAGCACGAGCATAGCTCATTAGTCACTCTTTCCCTGTACATTTCATATAAATAAACATGTTCAGATAACTGAAAATGAAAATTATGTGTCCGAAAAAACATTGTAATGTCCTTCATGATCATGGTAACTGTGAGTACAGATGCCAATCCTGGAGAAAGAGTTACTGTGGTTGGCTTCATATTCGCGAGGCTGAAATTTCGCGATTTTTCCATTTTTAATGTTTTGCGAGGGTTTCATTTTCGCGATCTCACATGAACCTATATCAAATCTTTGGCAAAGCCATATACCTGTGTGTATTATAAAATGAGAATAAGTCATGAGTTTGTGACATTTCCTTATATAATGATAGGCCCGCACACACAGCATAGGTGGTTTAGTTCAAATTTAAGGCTTACAGTTACATTTCCCTATACCTGCAAGAATGTATTTTATAAAAAAAATTCTCTCTGTTTTAACCTATTACCATACAAGTATTGATAACACTAAATAAGAAGGGCATTCTCAATTGGCCGATTATTCCCGAGGGTTTCATTTTCGCGATTATTTCCCATTCGCGAATATCGCAAAATTAAAACCCTCGCGAACAAAAAGGCAACCACAGTAGTTATGTGAAGGGTACACATGGAATGTAAAGAAGAAGAAGAAAGGATACTGTGGATGGTTGGATGTTATGATAAAACAGGTGCTGAATTGAATTAACCCACTGGTTTTAGTGTAACCCATTTAATGTTTTAAGAAGTACATAAAACTAGACATTTCTTGGCACCGCAGGTGCCAGAGTATCCCCAGACATAGTAGGCCCCCACCCCCTTTATAAATAGACCCCCATTTTTAGCAGCATATACTGACACTTGGCATATTCATTGTTTCTTCCATCTAACAGTGCACAATCTTGTTAAAGATGTTGGCCCTGTGACCTTGATCTTTTTAAAGATGTGTCCTGTGACCTTGACCTGTGACCTCATGACCCCAAAATCAAATCTGGTCTTGCTTTTCCAATGGGACATATGCAAGTTAAGTTTGAAATCTATACATCAATAAAGCAGGAATTATCACCCAGAAACTAATTTTTGGACTGATGGCTCCTGTGACCTTCACCTTTGACCTTGTGACCTCAAAATTGATAGTGTTCTTCCTCTCTTGGCAGGAGAACTATATGTGCAAGATGAAAGATCTGAGATGAAATGTTTGGCTGAAAATGCATCCACAATCTTTTTAAAGAGGTTTCCTGTGACCTTGACCTTTGACCTCATGACCCCAAAATCAATTCAGGTCTTGCTTTTCCGATGGGTCAAATTAAAGTCAAGTTTGAAATCCATACATCAATAAAAGAAGGAATTATCATCCAGAAACTAATTTTTGGACAGATGGCTCCTGTGACCTTCACCTTTGACCTTGTGACCTCACAACTGATAGGGTTCTTCCTCTCTTGGCAGGTGAACTATATGTGCAAGATGAAAGATCTGAGATGAAATGTTTGGATGAAAATGCATCCACATCTTTTTAAAGGTGTGTCCTGTGACCTTGACCTTTGACCACATAACCTCAAAATCAATTTGGGTCTTGCTTTTCCAATGGGACATATACAAGTCAAGTTTGAAATCTATACATCAGTAAAAGCAGGAATTATCATCCAGAAACTAAATTTTGGACTGATGGCTCCTGTGACCTTCACCTTTGACCTTGTGACCTCACAATTGATAGGGGTCTTCTACTCTTGGTAGGTGAACTATATGTGCAAGATGAAAGATCTGAGATGAATTGTTTGGCTAAAAATGCATCCACAATCTTTTTAAAGAGGTTTCCTGTGACCTTGACCTTTGACCTCATGACCCCAAAATCAATTTGGGTCTTGCTTTTCCAATGGGACATATACAAGTCAAGTTTGAAATCCATACATCAATAATAGCAGGAATTATCATCCAGAAACTAATTTTTGGACAGATGGCTCCTGTGACCTTCACCTTTGACCTTGTGACCTCAAAATTGATAGGGTTCTTCCTCTCTTGGCAGGTGAACTATATGTGCAAGATGAAAGATCTGAGATGAAATGTTTGGATGAAAATGCATCCACATCTTTTTAAAGGTGTGTCCTGTGACCTTGACCTTTGACCCCATAACCTCAAAATCAATTTGGGTCTTGCTTTTCCAATGGGACATATATAAGTCAAGTTTGAAATCAATACATCAATAAAAGCAGGAATTATCATCCAGAAACTAATTTTTGGACAGATAGCTCCTGTGGCCTTGACCTTTGACCTTGTGACCCCAAAATTTATATGGATCATCCACTACTGGCAAGTGAGCTATATATTCAAGATGGAAGACCTAAGATGAAAGTTTGGCTTAAAATGCATCCACAGTATCTTTTAAAATGCCAGTCCAGTGACCTTGACCTTTGACCTCATGACCCTAGAACCTAAAGGGTTCTTACTTTAGTGGTGGGCCATACATAAGTCATGTTTTAAATCCATATGGCTATCAACACTGGAGATATCATAAGAGGTGTGCAATTTTCACCATATATGGCAATATTCAAGGTCAAGGCCACTATCATAGGAAAGGTCATGACCCCAATTTAAATTAACATCATCCCATAACCCATACCTATGTATATGCATAATATAAAAGAAATCTGTCCATTAGTTTTTGACTTATAATGCTCACAGTACTGTAAGGTGGCAATTTTGGGGGTATTAAACGGCACAAAAACAAGTAAAGAATAATAGGTGGCGCCACCAGTTTCTGGAACATGACAACCCTATCCATGATCTTCCATCAACTTGATTTTGGGATAAATCCATGCAAGATTTCTTGAGATATTAAAGCATTTGTGTGATTTTCCCCAAAATTGGACCTATTCAAGGTCAAGGACACTCTCCTAGTAAAGGTCATGACCTCATTTTAAATAGGCGTCGTCCTCTCACCCATATCTATACATATACCAAGTTTGGTAAAGTTCAGTGAAATATTTTTTGGGTTATCGCGCCAACAAGATTTATATGCGGCGGTGGCGGCGGCGGGACCGGTATGAAAACATAGTATCCCCCGACTTTGTCTGGGGATACAATGAAACCTTCATTTGTTTATCCTAATTAGCATTCACCAGTAAAAGGGACATTTGCAGAAGGTAATTGATGTTGTAAATGATAACCATAAAGTCTATAAATATCAACAAATCAGCTGGCAAGTCTGGTAAATTAAAAAGAAACTTAGGCCTAAGCCGCCTAAATACACTTCTAAGAATTTCAGATTATTTTATTGCAAAGTTGATGATAATTCAGTTATTCCTTTACTGATCATAATGCTAAGTTGTTAAAGGAAAACAAACCAAATATAGAACATCCAAGGTTGAAGTACTGTTTTAACAAAGGGCAAACATAACAAAAAAAGAAACACCTTGTCAAAATGGTTTAAAAGAATGTAGGCATTAAAACTGAAAATGACTGTCTGTTAAACAGACTATATTTTAGAAACCCTGACAATAAAAATACACTATAAACTTTTTTCTGTTCCCTTTTCATTTGTAAAAAAAGTCCATCTCTTTATTATTTACTTAATATTAAGTAAATAATAAGGCAGACCTTCCTGTGACCGGGGGGTCGCATGAAGAGGGCACCTTCCTGCGACCCCCCTCACGTGACCTGGTATGCTTGAGTGGTTGCTTTGTCGACCTGTGTTGGCAAAGCGTGGTCGCACGAAGCCGGGGTTACAGGCAGCCTTGGAACTCACCCAATATGTGATAGATGGAAAGAAAACAGGGTTGGGCAAAACCCGGGTTTTAAGCATAAAACCCAGCCCAGTGGGTTTTACAGGGTAAACCCGGGTTTTATTGGCAATATAGTCTCAAATGGCAACTGACTGAACTCAAAATTTCTTGTACCAGCTTGGAAATACTGTGATCAGGATGCCTCTCTGCTTTAAAATATATATAACAATATAAATATTTTTAATACATAACTGATATTGTTGATATATAGCAGTTATAATGAAAATTAAAACAAGTGACCCATGGGTCATGACGCTCAGCTGCCAAGCATGACCTGCGACATCATGGGCTGAGAATCACAACTTCCAGTCAAATTTTGAAGAATCAATTTGCCAATTTGTTGAAATTTTCTACGACAACAGAAATATATATCACCTATGTCTGGTTAAAACACAGTGAATTGATGGTCTGAGGAAAATGTATGATTGTTAAGGTATCCAGAACTATTCCCATAGCTTACTTGATACCTGTCAGTCTCAAAAGGAACACCACAAAGGGCAAAATAGGATCAAAATATATGGCAAAAAATCAAGGAAATCCATGCAAGAATTATTGAGAAACAGGTGCTTCTGTATGAATTTTTATTCAATACAAGCCAACTGTACTGCACTTTCATATATGATGATAATATTTATTAAGAAATATTTGACCCAATCCTTTGCAAGATTACATTAATATACGTCCGACTGCCTTCACTTTAACAGTTCTTGAGATAATATGATCAAAAGGAATTTAAAGATGGTTGCCTGGTGGCCATTTTGGACTTCTGACAGGTCTGAAATCAGACAACAACCATTCTCTAAATCGGACCAAAAATTGAAGGAAAATTACTGAAACTGCACTGAAAAAAAGGATTTCTAAGGTGGCTAACTGGCAGACATAATGGATTTCTGACAAGTGTGACATTTAATATCACACATCCTCCAATAAGAGACCAAACTTGGGGCAAATTCTCCAAATGATGTTACAGTAATGAATGTCCAAAACGATTCAAAAGGCATGTTCAGGCGCTCATATCAGATTTATAGATATGCAAATGTAAAAGTGTAGGTCCAATATTTTTTATTATCACTCTGCTTTTCAATGGGGTCAGCAGGGTTGGTAAACTGCAAAACCTGAAAGAAAAGAAATGCAGAAAGCATGACTAAGGGTCTTGTAATAAAATAAAGCCATCCTAAATCAAGTACACATCCACATATTATGAGAACAAACACTTGCTTTTATATGTGGTGATTTATATAAAAATATTCAGATATCTAGGAAACTAAGTTTATTGCTATGATTCCATAAAATAAACTGCAAAATGTTCCAATCATCTCATAAATCAGTAGCTAAACCTTAATACTATACTCTCATAGTGTTAATTCCTGGCTGAAGTATTCCAACAACAGTGTTTTGTTATGCAGTAACAAGGTACTTATCACTAAGCCTTATCCCTTAATAGCCTGATACAAAAGGGAGTCATATGTCACCAGTGTCACTCACAATTACAGCCATATGGTGAGATGTACCAGCTGGAGTGCAAGCTTATATATACAAGAAAAATAGAGATGGTCTACAAAATAAGTTGACCTGACCTATGACCTTGGCCTTTTGCCCACATATCAACTGGATTCTTTCTAAATGATGGGTAACTACTAACCAATTACATCGGGCCGGGTGTAATTACTTGGCAACCAATGAGTGAATAACTTAGACCTGCAACCTTTAACCTCCTGACCAGCTGACCTCAAAATCAATTAGTTATTTCTTCATGCAAAAAGACCCATAAATATGAAGTTTGAATCACATTGAGTGATGCATAGAGATTGAGTGGCATACGTGAAAGACTGAAGGTTTGGGTTGAACAGTTTCACTTGAAATATGTTCACAAGCATTTAGAACAATATTGTGACATTGACCTTTGACCTTTTGAACTCAACATCAATAGGCTTCTTCCCCTATTGGTAGGTAAGCCATATATGACAGATGGAAAGTAAAGATTGAAAAGTTTGCCTGAAAATGACTCCATGCAAGAAGAGGGTGCTGTGAACTTGACCTTTGACCTCAAAATCAACAGGTCTTTTCCCCTGTTGGCAGAGAAGCGATATCAGTGCTGAAAGGTTTTGAATGAAAGGTCTAGCTTGAAATGTGTCCACAACCTTTTCAAAGAAGTGGATCCTGTGACCCTGACCTTTGACCTTGTGACCTCAACATCTATAGGATTCTTCTCCCACTTAGTAGGTGAGCTATATGTGAAAGATCAAAGAATTGGGATGAAAGGTTTGGCTTTAAATGCATCCACAGGCTTTTCAAAGAAGTTGGTTTTGTGACCTTGACCTTTGACCTTGCGACCTCAAAATAATTATGGTTCTTCCCCTGTTGGTAGGTGAGCTGTATGTGAAAGATGTAAGGTTTGGGATGAAAATTTTGGCTAAAAGAATTATTTCTGGGGGGTGTAAACACACCCTATAACTTCAAGAATATAGGTCGCAGTGAACTAATTTCAGGTTTGCAAGGAGATCTTTTTAGAACCTCTAAGACTGCATAGGGTTCATGGCCCTAACCCCATCGGTTATGATTTGTGCCCTGCTAACGGACGGCCGGACGGACAGACGGAAGGACGACGGACAAAGACCCATCGCTATAGCCCAGCATGACTGAAAGTCAGCTGAGCTAAAAATCAGTAGTCTTTAAGATGAAGTATAAACCTACCGTACTTTGTAACTCCCATTATTTCAATCATATTTCTATCTGAATCTGTCATTTATATTATTTAATGATTTTGAAATAATAACCTTTGTATAAATGAAAGATTGAAAGTGGATGGATTACTTATTGGGTGTGTACAAAAACTGGCTAACTGGTTGACACAAGATGGTTACTGGCTGCCAAGTGTCAACTGATTGACAGTACATGTATATAATACCATACAAGTGAAGCCACAGTGGCACCTCAGTGCTAGTGTCATACGCATCCAATCTTCTCTGTATGCCAGTCAGTTCTGCTGCTGCAGAATCTGTATTCTCTAACATACAAAACAAGATTCGCAATCAACTTGGAGTAAAACGTGCTGCAAAGCTTGTTACCTGCTATTGTGCCTTTTGTGGACATTCTGAACTGGACTGGTAGCAGTTTGTATAAAACAGTTTGAACATAATGCATGATGTATCATAATAGCATTAGTGCATGACACAATTTCTTGCTTGTGTGCTTCTTCATTTATATCTGTGATGTTGCTCATCTATTGGCATTACACTTGTTTCATGGACCATCACTGTAGTTTTTCCTTTTTATTTGATTGTATGCATTTTATGCAGCAATTCTGAAATTGAAAAGAATGCTTCTAGAAAATCCCAAATCATATTGCCCATTAAAACCCACATGTGGGTTTTAAGGCTTATTGCCTGCCCGGGTAATAAGGGGTATTACCCACCCGGGTTTACCCGCCTGGGCATTACCCACCCAACCCTGAAAGAAAATGTTAACCTAATTCACCTCGTGAGTGATATACGTTGTGCACTTCATTCTAAGTTATTAACAAATCATCCCTATGTGATGATTATATTTTCATTACAACACTCTTGCTCACATTCTTTTACTGCAACGGAACAAGGTTATCATCAAATCGCCATAAAACTCTGATGTTGATTGTCATGACTCAATGGTGTCGGTACTTAATTAACAGTAGCATGGTTGCAAAAACAAAAACGCATGCTAAACAAATGTATAAGAACAAACAAAGGTTTCATAATTTAAAGAATAGAAAATAATGGTGTCAGTGCTTAATTAATGCTAAGAGAAACCTTAAGTGATTACATGGTGGACTTTACTAGTATCGGTCATGTCACGTGACACCGTAGGCTCAGGCCAGGGTTGCACAAAGCCAATTAATCCAGGCATGAAAATTCCAGGAAAATTACACCAGATGTTATAGGGGGGGTCACACGAAGCACGCCAATTCGCCGAAAAAATGAAGAGATGGACTATATAGTGTGAAAACCCAAGAAAAATGTCAGATAAGTAATATATATAGTTTTAAGGGAATTCAAGCGCCTGTGATTTCCCCAACTTAATGCAAGCGTACCACATCATGGTTCAACGGAATCTTTTCGCAATATTTGAGGGCGAATGATTGGCCAGCTGCTCATGTTAGCCTTAGAAGGTAAACCTGCCATATCGCTAATGGTGGGCTGATCATCGAATTTTATCAAAAGTCAGTCGGTTTGCTGCCACTTCAAGCACTCGATTACCAAAGGCAGCTATCGATTACATCATGATCATGATTTTTTTACAGAATGCCTTTATGTTATAGGCTAAAATTATTCTCCCTTTTTTTCTTTGTCCCCAAATAACTTCCGTATGTAACTGAGTACAAGGTAGATGCGAGAGCGGAGGACATAATATACCTCTGTGAACTGGCAGGGAGCTGCAGAATTAGTGGGGGTGTATCTTAAACCCGGAGATCTCCGGCCGGAGATCAAAATAAAACCCGGAGATCGCGATATCTTAATTAACAAGTCAGCAATTGGTATTAAACTTTCCCCTTGACACTTCTAAATGACATCGGCATCGAATATGATACTTAATTTGCAAGTGCACAAGGTATTTATTCAGTTATCCACGGAAACCTCACCTGGAGACGACCCGGAGATCGTCCAGAGACCGCCATCTTGCCTGGAGATCCGCCAATGAGTGCTTCCCACTGATTCCCACTCGCCACATTACATGTCTGACTTCCCCGCTCTGATATGTTAAATTGTTTACGAGTCTAATTGATTGGCACTGTCACTAAAATACATATATTGTTTTAAAAACTGTTTAATACACTAATCATATATTCTGTTTACCAATTTTTCTATTTCTGAAAACTCTTGAATGTTTTTAATATGTTTATAACTAATTATATTTTCTTGCATATTATACAGAATATTATCTTTTAGTATAAATTTTATAGTAAAATATGTGATAATATACAAAATAGTTTAATTTGATATTTACATATAGAAGTTATCGTAACCTCAACTATCCTTAATTTTTTAAATAGTATAAAGGGTATGCATTAAATATGGAAATATAGAAATTATAAAACATATAAAATAGTATGTCAAATATGTGGTTTACTGCATTCCAGCTCTGGGAAATCAATGGTGTTAGAGTAGTATCTTGGAATCCGATTAATTCTGGATATTGTTTTTGTAAAATTATTTGCGCAGCACAGATATGCTTATCAGAAAGCCAAGAATCGTTTTCTATTTCTCTTTTGTTTTGAACTGTTAGTCCGAATTCATGCAGCCAATACCTCGCTCGGCACGTCTCCTTTTCTGGCGAATAATGTACTAAAATTAGCGATATCGGATTTGCCTTTCTCCTTTTAACTGAAACGTTGTTTTCTAATGTCGGCAATTTATTTCGTTTTAGCGAGAGTCGATTTCTTTTTTTGTTGGTGTTATATCTTCGGGGATTACTTTACGAATTTTGCTTAGCGGGCGATTACATTCGTCAGAGGTCTCACAATGTTCCTGGGTTATTTTATTTGTGGTCTGTTTTGGTGTAGAGGAAGCACTTATTTCAAAAGATTGTGTATCGATAATGCTTTCCGGCATCCCTACTGGACTACAATTAGGAGCTGGAAGCAAGGATGAACTGTCGTCTTTACTTTTTTCTTTACTGTTACTATTACTCTCTCCAAAATCAAGTCTAATTCTCACTCGTTTCCGTTCTGAATTTTTCAAAATTGATTTCGGTGTTTTTTTTTAACTGTAACATTATTTAATGGGGTTTTGGCCGGGGTAGCTTGTGTCTTAATTTTATCAACAGTACCCTGTTTAGTCTTCTTTTGTTTCGAAACGGGAACCGGGTCATCTATCTCGGGAGACTGCATGCAGAGATCTATATCTAGTCGAGGTTTTCATGAAAACATCAGTATCGGGAGCAGCTTAAAATCGTACATGAAATCTGATTTTCTCGGCTGTTTTCTACCCGTTTTTCTAGCCACCCTTTTCTTACTACGCCGAGACATTAGTGAAACATTTAGTTTGCGTTTTTGATCGATTACATCCATACCTATAGATTTCCTGGCTGCAAGAATATGGTAGCAAATATTTGTTGCTGCGCACTGACATTTTTCTTTTGGGAACGGAGTTACCGAATATTTATTGTCATTGTTGCCCTCCACAATGAAAGTACCAAATTTCGCAATTAATTCTATTTTCCTGTTATTGATTATATCTTGTGCCCTTTCAATTTGTGTCAGGTTCTTTCTAATGAATTCCGAATTTATGTTTTCCTCTTTTTTATCTCCGCATCAGTATGCAACAAATCTGATTGAAGTGACGGGGGATCAGACATGAACTGGTTTATATTGTTTTTTACCTTTTCAACTATTAGTCCCGGGCGCAAGTATCCTTGGGGAATGGTTGATCCTCAGGGTTTTCTAATAAATGCATATATTCTGACTTTAAATGATAGGAACCTAAATTACAATAACCCCGCAAAATTTCTTTCAGATAATAATTTTGAAGATAATAAAAGTGGGCCATATGATCAAAGAATATTAGGATTACAGTATTTCAAATAGCTACAAAGGATTAATTACCCTGCCGAGGTCTATTGGTCATCACTGTGCGTACATAAACAATATTACTCCATAAATAAATTTGTTTGTCTTCAACTGTGCGCAACAGAAATTAATGAGTTTAATTAGTTTATTATTTAATATGGCCAAATTGGCCATGCCTCTGGATGAGCCACACCGTTAATGAGGTTTGCCCGTAATAACTGTGTACACACCAGCACCTGCCTGAAAACCCAGGCGCGCCGGGAAGTGAATCCATAATTTAGTAATCAATTAACTTTGATGGGGGTATCCTCGCGCTGCCCTTTTTTATAATTATATTTAAAACCCGTTAAAATCTGGTCTTAGTGCCAAATAAGTAAACCACACTTTTGACATAGTTTTTATGTTTTTTAATTTTGATATTTCACAATTAAGTAAACCACATATTTGACATACTATTTTATATGTTTTATATTCCTATATATTTCCATATTTAATGCATACCCTTTATACCATTAAAAAATTAAGGATAGTTGAGGTTACGATAATTTCTGTATGTAAATATTAAATTAAACTATTTTATATGTTATCACATATTTTACTATAAAATTCATACTAAAAGAAAATATTCTGTATAATATGCAAGAAAATATAATGTTATAAACATATTATAAACATTCAAGAGTTTTCAGAAATAGAAAATTGGTGAAGAGAATATATGATTAGTTTATTAAACAGTTTTTCAAACACTATACGTATTTTAGTGACAGTGCCAATCAATTAGACTGGTAAACGATATAACATATCAGACATGTATGTGGCGGCATCTGTTGTGGCGAGTGGGAATCAATGGGAAGCACTCATTGGCGGATCTCTGGGCAAGATGGCGGTCTCCGGACGATCTCCGGGTCGTCTCCGGGTGAGGTTTCCGTGGATAACTGAATAAATACCTTGTGCACTTGCTAATTAAGTATCATATTCGATGCGGATGTCATTTAGAAGTGTCAAGGGGAACGTTTAATACTAATTGCTGCCTTATTAATTAAGATATTGCGATCTCCGGGTTTATTTTGATCTCCGGCCGGTGATCTCCGGGTTTAAGATACACCCAATTAGTGGGGTGTTTTGTAACGGGATGTACTTTGCACAATATGGGCGGTAGGGTGTTAAAATGCTCCATAAATTCTTTGGGTCTATGCAGCAAGTAGATGTCCTGGATTGTTGTTTAATTCTTTATTATTATAAATAATTAAAATAAAAAATAGGAAAATATATAAATTTTTCTTTATATTCGCCTGAACCAATTATTAATCGATCATCAATCGGTTAGCTGAAACCGATCATTGATTATGAAAAAGGAACCGACTCCCACCACTACTTATCGCCAACTTCAGTTATTTCTCAGCGACTGATCATTCCTGGAAAGTTACTTCACTTTTTATAAGAGATTGAACAAACACCTCTTTCTTCAAGAGAAAAATTACGTGAACGGAATTTCATTCGCGTCAGTTTCAATTTGCGTAACCTCCATGTAACCTGAACCATCGTTCAATCAATTTCCACATGCCTGTATGGGAGAGATATAATACGAATCAAGGCCCTTTTAAAAAAGATATGGACATCTCCGGATTTTATTTTTACCTCCGGCCGGATCCTTCTTGGTTTTGGGCACACCCAAAATAAAAAAACTGCAAGGCCACCCGCATTGATTTCTGAAAAAGTGCCTGACATCGAAACCTTATTTATTTTGGCCTAGGTCCATATATCTGAACATCTGCCACGATAACTTGCCTAGTAATTCTACACAATTTATGCGTCACCCTGGTCTGTAACATGAGAGATATTTCGTTTGCAATGAGACCTCAATTATCGCCCGGGGAAATAACATGCCGGTCACTCCACCCGGCGTTAAACTAAAACAAATGATGTGACACAATCGTCTCGTCTAAATTACCTGGCTGTTAGTCTTACACAGCTTCGGGCAGCAGCGACGCAGTTCATCACGTACGTCATGTTGACAGCAAGGTCCGGTCAAATTCAAAGTTATCAGGTCGAAGACCGACCGCAGATTGAAGTACGTACTACGATTGAAGTACGTACTACGAACGAGGTACGGCGTCCTTCGTTTTAGGTACGGATTAACTGGATCAACCTTGCCGTGTTTATTATCGTATTCTGACTTTATTTTACGGTCTATGTGATTGGTCAACAGGGGGAATTCTCCCAAACAAATAGGACAACAGCTGTGCTTTTGTTTTGATGAAGCGGGACTTCCCCAAACTGTTTTTAATCCACCGAGAAGTTCATCGTGATGCGAGATTGAAGTTTTGAACGGAAAACAGATTGGTATAGAAATGTTTGCAAGAGAAAATTCTTCATGTCATACAAAGTTCAACATTCCTACGCTTTACCTACCATAAATTGAATCAGATTCTATGGCATATTAGAGAGAAATTAAGCAAAGTGTGATGGCCCTGCTACCCCTGTTATCGGCCATGATATTTCCGTACTTCCATCGAAGTACGGCGTACCTCAATATCAAAAAAGAATCCTGATTGTTTCCCCTTTGTTTCGTGACAAGTGGTGACTGGCAAAGTGTGATGCAGGAGTTTTTTTTAACACAAACAAGAATAATAAAATGGACACTGAAGTCATTGTTGAATGTTATCTTACTATGATTCCCCGAATCTCTGTCAGTCTGTGTGTAATATCTTGCAGGAAATTAATTTTAAAACCTCCTACCCTAGATCTGCCACTGCTTAATGAATTGTTAATACATGTAATATAATTTACGTCTTAAATAAAGAAAAAGGAAAACATTGTATTTGGTGAAAAATCAGCTGTGATTATCAATTTGTTTTGATTAATAATATAATTTTTTACAGTTTTAAAATTATAATTTCATCTTTATCATGAAAATTAAATAATGTTGCATATGGTGTTGCCAGCTCAAATACCAGTAGATAACTGATAACACCTCGAGTGCAGATATGCCCAAAAAGAGCCCACAGCAGTGAGTCTTAGAAAAAGATATGGTGTTCATCTGTTCTGTTCAGTTAAATATAATAATTCATGATGTAAGGCATGTGCATGAAAATTTCTATTTTATATGTAATGTTGAGTTTAGAATTGTATTTGGAACAGGGCTTGAAAATGTTGCTAGACCACCCAAATTTACCAGTCTGGTATGTATCCAATTGCTAGTAGAAGTTTCTTGCCCTGGAAAATGTGTAGGTTTCAGGTTCTTTTTGTGTAGGTTTCAGGTTCTTTTTTAAAGATGGCAGTCCTTCAATCAGCAGCACCACAGGAACATGTTCAACCGAACATTGGAAACCAGATCCATGTTGAATGAAGACGGTATTCTAGCACCTGTAGCCAGATACTATTGCTGAAGGGGGGGGGGGGGGTAGAATGTGATATATAATGTGTATATATATATATATATATATATATATATATATATATATATATATAAACAAACACTGAATAGAATAGATAAGATTGAATGTAAATCAAATTGAGGAAGAATTTAGAATTTTGAAACGTAACAATAACAGTAAATGGTTATGATAACCATTGCTTGACAATAATTTTGGCATTTTGTGGTTAAATATAAAAGCTTTTCTGTGTTTGAATAAAATTATTATTTCTGTCTTTTCACAGGTATAGTTATGTTGCCAGTAAATGATTAATTAATTGAAATTATATAATTTGTATTTCCAGTAATGAAGGAGAACAATAACGCCTTTGTACTGTGTAACAGTAAAAACTGTTTGACTATAGTCAGTATGTTTACTTGTCACACATGCTGCTCAGTGAACTACCTTATTTGAAGTGACTACTGCAAGTAAAATTTCTGCTAGTATGGTGTCAGCAATGATTTAAGTGCATGCATCATAAATTACATATACACTCCGTAACATACCAACCAATGCAGTTTTAACAATATTGTTAACAATGCTTTTGTTGAATATTATTAACCAAGTCTAAAAATTGTATGTAAAATCTCATTTATATAATTGTTCTGAGGTCACAGAGTTTGTTGTACTTGGTCAGCTCCTCCACCTGCATGCGCTGCTCTTCCTGCCTGCGACGGTCGAGGATCAGCTGTTCTGGGGGCCTTTCAGTTCGGTGGTCTGGCAAACTAACAAAATATATAGTATTAATAGAGATAATGATTAGATGATCTACTATTTGGTGTATTGATCATTCTCTCTATGAAAAAAAAAATTTGCCCACAGAAATGTGAATGAGACAAAATGGTTCAGTCAGAAAAAATAATAATATATTCCAGGAATGATAAAAATGTTGCTTATATATCTGTAATAATGGGAGGGTTAAGAAAGGGTTCCAAAGAAGGTACGCCGTACTTCGATCGAAGTACGGAAACAACATGGCCGATAACAGGGGTAGCAGGGCCATGACACTTTGCTTAATTTCTCTCTAATATGCCATAGAATCTGATTCAATCTATGGTAGGTAAAGCGTAGGAATGTTGAACTTTGTATAACATGAAGAATTTTCTCTTGCAAACCATTCTATACCAATCTGTTTTCCGTTCAAAACTTCAATCTCGCATCACGATGAACTTCTCGGTGGATTAAAAACAGTTTGGGGAAGCCCCGCTTCATCAAAACAAAAGCACAGCTGTTGGCCCATTTGTTTGGGAGAATTCCCCCTGTTGACCAATCACGTAGACCGTAAAATAAAGTCAGAATACGATAATAAACACGGCAAGGTTGATCCAGTTAATCCGTACCTAAAACGAAGGACGCCGTACCTCGTTCGTAGTACGTACTTCAATCGTAGTACGTACTTCAATCTGCGGTCGTCTTCGACCTGGTTATCGTGCATGGATCAGAGGACGTTCTGTTTACATGGTACTGGGTGTCGTAGAGGAAATAAACCTCCGGAAGAAATTATCACCTCCAAACCTAAATATATTACCAGTATTGAAATTATATCATGGTGATATAAATAACCCCAAAAATATAATTAATTGTTTAATTGGTGTTATCCCAACCCCAAGATAATTTTATTCTAACTTTGTTCAGAAATATTTGCATAAAGTTGCTTACAAACCCAGTAAGGAAAAAAGGGAAAACTATATTATTTCTTCCCCCTGGGGGAGGAACATTCAGTAGAGCGCAATAACCCCCGCCAGGGGGAAAAAAGTCAAACACAACCCTTTATCCGGATCAGCAGCAAATCTTAATGAAGTCTTCCCTTCCCCGGCCCATGGTCATTCATATCCACTTAAAGTGTCAATTGTAGCCGGCAGATGGCTGCAGGTATGTAAATAATATAGTTATTATTTTCTTGTTATTTAGAGGGGTAGGTCCATATAGCCTGTTGGTGGCACTGTCTTTTGAATAAGGATGAAGAAAACCATACAAAAAGAATGATATGTTATAGTTAAGCCTTCTGGATTTCAGCTTTTTATGCAAGGGGGCTTTGAATTATATAATTCATAACCTGTCGACAGGACAGAGCGAATGTCTGCTGTTCAATCGAGATTACATTATTTTGCCATCAAGGCACCTGTGGGATCTGAACCAGGGATCTTTCGCTCCAAAGAGGAATAGGTGCGAGGCCCATCCCCTGCCCATTTCAAATTCTCTACAAGGTTTCGTGAAAAGTCTATGGGTAATTTTCTAACAGACAAACAAACCAGAAAATCAACATACACACAGTAATGCAAAACACAACCTCCTTGCCTGTAACAACAAGAACTGCGACTACAAAAGTGAAATTGAAAGTTTTAATAACATATATGATAACATCCATTATTAAAATAACGATAATACGAAAGCTGGGTTATGTTACTTATAAAACGCGACATATCACAGTAGAAAGGATGAGGCAAGATGTGTGATGATGAACGAGTGCATGAAAAGGTCAAAGGTCATTCTAGGGAGGTCTGTTGGTGTAGATTTATGCGTTTTCAAATAATTTATATGTTGTACATAAAGTCTTCAGGAATGTTATCACAAAGTATACCCTCAGATAAAATTATATCATCAATAACAGTCTAATAGAGTAATACACTCATTAATTTTAAAAATGATTATGTATACATGTATAAAATGATGAACTGGCATTTGTTAGCATTTGTAAAAAATAAATAAGTAGTACTAAATATTTTTGAATTAATGGACTAAGTACAGGAGTATTAATAAGAGAATTATAATATTCATTAATACAATTTTTGCGTGAAATGTTTATTCAGAATTTGATACATACTATAAAATGAGGTTTCTGTTTTTATTTGCCTTGTTCAGTTCGGAGACCAAAGATGATCTGTATCATATATGTAAGTACATGTATATGAAATTTTTTTATTACTATTTAGACATTCACATGAAAATTGAAATGCCCTATGCCGTATCTTTAGATGGACATTTGGGAAAAGGCAAGTTTGAAAGCACCACGTGTTGCTAAGAGAAGTAAACTTAATAATAAACAATCAGACACACAGATGGCAGCCAGATTCAGCTCATATACACGTTAATAACCTTCTGTTAAGATTCCAAACACGAGTTGACCGGCACATCGCGACTTCCTCCAATGAATACTAAATACATTCAGGATTTCTGATGCTCAAGAGCATCATTACCAGTAATATATACTCCAGTTTATATTACATGAAAGACTTAAACGTGTGGGCCAAATCTCCGCCAGAGGTCGCACCACTATCACAGACCGTTTCTTCATTATTCATGAATTATGACTCATCTTCCATTTTAAGGCAGATTACATGATACGTATACAGTTAAATAACATTACTTTACGCACCACAAAAAGCACACCGAGCACGTCTGAATCATTGCATTAAAGACATGAACAGGTCAAAGTTCACAAATATATGGATATGCTTTTTATGGAATTGAAAGAGAATATGAACATTATGTTCACGTCTTCTGTTTCTTGCAGTATTTTCAGAGAGTGACCTCTACTGGAGACTAGACATTCCAGTTGCTTGTTATATGTTTATCGTCCATTAAGGCTGTCGTCATCTTCTTCATCCTCATCTTCATCACTGCTTGAATCACTTCCTTCCCCGAACACATTCTCTCCCCCGAGTCCGATCCCTTGTTCCTCTTTTGACACAAGTCTCAACGTGACTACCTCACTTGAGTCACGCATGCCCAGCACGATGAGCCTCTCTTCCATGGCCATGTTTAAACACTGGATGGTTGTATCAGGCGTAAATACACTCAGTACTGATCCACGGTTAAGATCCCATAAGGAGATATCACCAGCAAATACGACAGCCCGCACACCTCCCTTCAATATCCTGATCTCACTTCCAACCCCAAACCGGAGCCCCTGGTAACCTTTGACCCGCATTACCGAGTTTGAGCCTCGCCATCTTGGTTGCCAAATATGCAAATCATTGGGCGTTTTTCCGATGACAACTTTGTCGGCGTCATCGGTGATGGCGAGAGCACATACGTTTCTCTCGTTCTTTAGCCGACGTTTCACATGTCCAGACCTACAGTCCCACAAAGTGACGTAGCTGGTTTTGCTTTCATCATCGTAATTTGCATGAACAAGGTGACTTCCGGTGTAGCTGAGTGCCGCAGTGTGAAGGAACATCATGGATGTTGGATTTTCAAGCACTTGAACATGTTTCTTCTCCACCAGATCAAATACACAAAGAAAATGAGCGTAAAACGACGCTACTATGACTTTCCTGTCACCGCTGACCATGAATATCTCAATGGCATTTTCTCTTTCTTTTCTTCGATTGTCAAGTTTGCTCTTTTCCTCCGCGAATTCCTCCGCATGGCGGCGCTCGCGTGCAGCCTTGGTTTCAGCTCGCCTGTCCCACGGCGTCATATAAGCAGTGGTGTTTCTTTTTTTCACAACCTGCTTTTCTTCAATGATACCGAGTTCCGCTCTCCTCTCATCCATTTCACGGAAATTCGTCTTTATGCGGTGGACAGCATGTCCGGTCTTCAAACTCCAGACCACAAAGTGCGTTCGGCTTTCTGAAGGACCTATCAAGTGATCATTGTCCGTTAGCAGATATTCATGCGGAGGGGAAGGCACAATGTAACAGCCTGTCAGTTTGCGAACGTATTTCTTGCTCTTAAGATCATAGATTAAGACCGTCTGAAACAAAGGTCTGCTATCCTGGTTTACACTTGAAAATCCTTTATCAGCCAAAATGATAACATTGGTATTTTGAACTAAAAGCACATCACTAGGGTCCACTAAACCATGCTCAATCCTGACTGCGGTTCCCGCGCATTTTCCTTTGAACACATTCCACACAGTCAGAGGCCCATTGTCCATTGAACGTGCGATGACATAACGAGGGTTATCCTGAACGGGAATGATTTCTGCGACACCCTTTCGTGCCTTTTCTCTCTGTACTGGTTGGTTAACCTTACCACTGAGGTTCCATATCCTCATAATGTTGTCTTTCCCGGTGGCCGTCAGTATAAAACGAAGATCTGAACAAGCTGCCAGCTTGGATATGTTCGGATGCTTCGCAAGGTGTTTATGGTCTTCTGTTTCAATATTCCAAACGGCAATATCGGAGCAATTCTTAGCTTCAGATCTACATATACTCAAGGCGTGAGAACCAATGGTGTTGATATACAGTTCATCTATGACGTCGTGTATGCATCCACGGACGCTACGTAGAAACTGACCATTCTTGACATCAAACAAATTCAGGACATATATTTCATGCAGTTTCATATGCTGGCATCTCGCAGCCACCACCCAATACTCTTTGGTAGCATTTAAAGCACTCACAGATGCGGATTTCTCATGACATTTCAGTGTTTGAACGACATTCCCAGATTTACAATTTCTCACGGTAGCACAGTTTGAACTCCGGAAGGCGTGTAAAACCCTCTGGCCGATGGCTGTTGGGGAGACTACAATTGACCTGTCTTGGTGGATCTCAGAATCATCAGAAATACATTCTTGGAGTATTAGCTTGCAATCCTGCATAAGGTCCCACGTCTTCATATTCCCGGAGCCATCGAAAAATGCGACCAATAAGCGCCCTTCTTCTGTGGGCACCATTATTGCGGGATCATCACACTGTTCGATCACATGAACGCATTGTCCCGAGTCTAATTTCCAAACTTTGATCGAGTCCAGCGCTGATGTCACAGCGACGGAATTATTCAAAGCAAACTTGACTGACAGCACGTCATGGCCAACACATGTGATAGTTTTGCTGACACGACCGTTTTGTAGCGTCCACACCTTCATGCTGCTGTCCTTAGAAACAGTCAACGCCCTTTGGCCATCTGCAGATGTTGCGACAGCGGTGATAGCATCGGTGTGCCCTGAGAGGAGGTCAAAGAGTACACCACCAGGTGGCGTTAGACATGTAACAGACGGGATAAATGCAGCAGTGGACGTTTTCTTGGCCTGGTTATAAAAAGGATGCATGTAGGGGTATCTGAGTGGGTCTGCTGGTGCTGTAGGTACATCTAGTGTTATGATTTTCTGAAGACGCCCCACGATCTGAGAAGCGAGTTGGCGTGGCTCGTTCGTAAGAGCAGCAGTGGAGAGATGCAACGTCTCTGAGAGAAGCAGAAGATCTTTATCACCTGGTTCGACCGAGAGCGCTGTTTGGATTTCCTCAAATATGGAATGCAATCCATTTGCGAAGAGCTTAGCTGAAACCCATTCGAAATTGCATAGACATTGCGATTTGAGCTGTTCGAACTGTTGTGACCATAGCAGATGGTGCGGCATCTCACTTAATCTTCTCTGGTTGAAGACTGTAGAAGTCTGTTCTGAAATATCGTCCGAAATTTCCTCCACTAACGGTTGAGGTTGAACGTGGCGTATCACTCCATCCTCATTACCTGAGAAAGGTTTGGGGTTGTCATACCACATGTTTGAAAAGTACTCCGCTAAATGTTTGTGGTAAGATGGCGCCTTATCCCTTTGCAGGAGATAACGCTCCGTTACTGCTTCCAAAATGACCGGGTGTGCCCATTTTAGCACACTTGTTTGGTCACACTCCGTCTCGAAAAGCAAATCTCCCAAATCATCTCGCAGCCGTGACCAGTAAAACGCAGGGCATCGTCGGATTGGAGGCTTTACATGCGTAGTCATATCATCCATCACAGCGTCGTCAAGAGAAAGTAGGTCTAACATTTCAGTCTCTGACACACCATTTCTTGATGCGGCCAGATACCCCAACGCTCGTCTGACTAACGGTTCCGCGTGGTCCCTCTCCAAACGTCCAATCACATACCCAACCATTCTTTTAAGGGAATTGGGTATTTTGATATTTTCTGCGGGAAGGTAAGAAGGCCATCGTCGCGATTCTTCATAAGCTAACTTTAGGTACAAAGGTAAAGGGCAAGCCAAGCAGTTTTTGAGCAACAGTTCCCACTGACCACTAGTGAGAGTTCTTGAATCATTGTCCAACCAATGGTGTAACAGAGTCTGTATTTCACCTCCTAAAAGATCAGGGTGTTCTATCAGTCTCTCTGGCTGATTAGACAAGATGTTTTTGAGACAGCCGTAGGTTTCGTATTTTTCATCTCTACATGTTGTTATGACCAAGTACACGTGTTTAGGAAGGGTCTTTGGCAACCAGCTCAACTTTCGTGCTTCTTCGTCTGTAAAAACAAAAAGAGGACATATAGTACATACAAGAAGAACAGAAATTTTCAGAGGTAACAGTATAGGAATTTTCAGCAAAATATAGAAACGGAATTAAATATTTAAGACCGCTTTAGCGTTAAGCGTTTTATATCGTTCATGACATGGTTGTAATGCATTGAATAAACCCAGTCTAAGTCTCGTTTTGAAGCTTGTATTAACGGAAACGCCAACAGCTTGATAAAATATGGTAACAAAATAACACAAACCTGCCATCATGTGAAGGGAGTCGAGGACCAAGATGACTGGTGACGTCACGGAGGCCTCGGTCAGTTGGAAGTCAAAATAGTTTTGCAGACCACGGATATCCTACAAAATATATTAATACAAAAGGTAAATGAGCTTTCATATTCATTTAATATGCAGAAATGCAACCCCCCTCCTCCGAATAAAATAAATGTACGCGTACATGGCTGTTTAAAATAGAAGGATAGAGCAAGAAGTGCGTATATATAAACGCCAAGCAGTAATGTTTATATCCATATATGGTTATAAAACGCCAGGGAAACCATCTATATATATGGGGTACCATTTTTTAACCGATTTCTTACATATGGTGGTTGATTTTTTTACGTATTTATGCATGTTGGAACATACCTCTAAGCTAAAATCCACGCTTTTTATACCCGTGTTAAGACATAACAGCCAGGTTGTTTCCAGGGTCCAATTTCTCTCGGGGATGAATATTTTTACATTGGAAATGGCTTAAAAACTACTTTACCACTCTTAATATTAATTATGAAATAAAAAACACTGAAATATTTCAAGTCAAAAGCGACCCCTACAATGATATTTTTTTTAAATGACTTCGGATAAGTGGTCAACATTGTGTTATCGTAATTTGGCGTCTGCATCCAATAAGTCACCGGTGTAATTCTAACATATTTTACCTCGGGAAGACCGGTTGGTTCTTTGTGGAAAACCCTACAGAGCTGCAGGCAGATTCCTTTGAGCAGCGTCCTAGTTTTGGTGGAGCCGGGTGACGCGCCAATACTTCGAAATATCACCGCTGCACAAGACCTGAAAACACCGCGACATCTAATGTTAATCCAATTCATTATTTTATTGCTAAATCCTTTATGGCAGGACACAATTGCCAGAACTCGGAAATAAGCTGACTGAAGATGATTTGGCCATGTCGCAGATGGGCTGAAGAAAATTAAAATGACTATAATGAACAAATGGCTATAATATTGGAACATGTTTCTCTTCTGCGATTTAATTATTACAATTTTACGATTAAAATTAAAGTATTAAAGTATTTGCTTATTTTTACCGTTAAGGAGTATCCTTTACACTGCATAAAAGATCCAGAATTATGTATCTAATATAAAGGTGTAACTCCGACATGTTGAATTATCATGCAATATCCGATAACTTCATTTAGTTAATTTTCCATCTCACAGTATGAAACCGAACAAAAGGTTACATGCTTGGTTTTTAATTGACTGGTTTGCTGTATAGCGTAAGGTATATTTCAAGATGTTATCGAACACTAAGAATTCCATGATACATATTTCTTACTTTTTCATCCACTTGTGTATCATCAGCGTTGCCTTGGAGACGGTTGTGCTGAGACCACTTCCTGCTTTACCATGGAGTACGAGTGGGGCGCCACCTGGCGATCTCATGTATTGCTTTATGGCATTCAAGACTTCTTTTCGTCCATACAGTGTTTCACCTCTGCATATTGGAAAATATAAAGAGCTATAGCAGATCGGCTCATGCATGATTTTGCCAGTGGGAAAAGTTACGCCTATACGACATCGATTAAATTACAAAAATGATGTGAGAATCAAGAATATCAAGGACCTAACAACTATAAGGGATTCCTGCTTTCCCTATCGTGATTTTTTCGCTTAGAGAAGTCAACTTTGAAAATTCGATAATGGCGAAGAATTAATGCGATAAATGTTCTGACAAGATTAAAAATTGGTTGTGCTTATTAACATGTAACTTCACTAATTCTCAATCCAGTTACGAAATAAATATTGAGAAAATACCCGAAATTGCTTCTGCGATGAGAAGGAAGAGTCGTAGAGCCGAGCAGTTTTTTAAGAATGTAATGTTGACTTTGACTTCACGAATTTTATAATTGTTTACATATTTATTTGCATAAGCATAACATAAAATTACCAAATAGCAAATGTAAAGTTATATGAATAGGATGACCCGTAATGTACAGAACGACATCATTAATGTTTTTAATTATATCATGGTTTTTGTGGAATTATGTGCTTCGTCACCTTTTTGTGCAAAACGCCGCATGTAGAAGGACCTCCTGCTCCAACCAGTGATCTTCGCTCAGATCTGTTTTGAACGAAAGTTGGTGAATCAGTGTTTGGGTGATGGTGTCCGTAAAGTCTCGCGCAAGTCTCTGGACGTACGAGGAATGCGCACGGTTTGCTTCCGGGTCAATCCCATTTTGACCCCAGGACACTGTGTATTTTGTCTTGTTTTTATGAGGTACCTGTCAACAGAATATTATTTCAAATATGACAAATAATATGTTATACATCAGATTATAAATATTTTTCATATTCCGATTAATAAAACAGCAAAGTTAACAAAATTAACCAGCAAATTTAAGAAGCGCCACTCAGCTTATTATTTATATTATTTATATCTGACATTTATAATAGTGTCATAATATAATTCCTTAGTTCATCTGAACTTCATTTACTCTTTTATACTATTGATTTTTCTCTATTCATCGGAAAAATATTAAATGATGAAATAGCATTCTGTCACGGAAAAATAATGACGATGGTACAGACAGGCTCAACTCAGAGGAGATTTGCTTTTTCATCTCCCCGTGTGTAGGGCCTACTGATCGTGGCGTAGAGCCTGCAATACACCAAGACCAAACGAACAAACATCTGTTAATTATATTTACCAAATGGGCCAGCTTTCCAATTTTGATTTCTTCTAGTGATGCTTGCTTTAGTTCATCTTTCTGCGTTGTCATGGGAACGATATCGATGAAGTCTCGTGCTCGATCAGCCTCGAGGTGGTAAGAGATGTCCTCGATTTCCCGCTGGTACCACAAGATATTTGTTGCTGGAACTGAGCTAGACTGGATTATCTGCTGCAGTTCTGTATCTGCGACTGAAATAACGGTCGTATATTTTAGGATGAGTAGGCTCGCTGTACTTAACAACTGTAAGGCCACACTAAGAATAATCGCTCCTATTATTCACAAATCATTTTTTTAGATTGCACAAGAAGGCCTCGGTAAAAAGTTGTAAACTCCTGCACTTGTTACAAAAATTGTTAAAAAAACTATTAGGTGTATAAGTGAAATTCATTATTGAAGGTTTAATTCAAATGGACAAGATGTTATTCTTAAATACAAAATTCAAGGAATGTTACACAATTTCATTCATTGTGCAAGAATCACATATTCTGTCAACCGGTAAAACTACACACACATAAACACACATGGCATATTTGCTCTAGCTATATGCTCAGGGCCTACGTTTACGTCTAAAATTGCTTTTCACAATATCTGGGAGACCTATCTTGAATAAGCGTTTGTTATGAGAATACTTACAAATAAGGAAGTTATAGAGGAGTATTTCATTACTCTGCTAATTAACATATATGCGGAATGATTGCACTGATAATTTTGGCATAAGAAAATGATCAGTCGTAAAAATGGTATACCTGACTGGCTGTATTTCCTAGCGACCTCTGGCGAGAAAAGCTTTGTGCTGTATTTGACAAACATGTGGCGTAATTTCCGGGACACGTTTTGCCATGCTGTCCTCGCTTGTTGACGCTTACTCGCATCTGACCGGAGTATTTCTGGGTAGTGCGCACTGCAGAAGAATTTTTCCATGATTGAATATGGTTATACATATACACTCGAGCAAAAGTGACTAATGTATTGTATATCATTCTAACTTGTTACAGATTTATTTTTGTTTTGTGGAGGTAATCGCCTCCATTATTTGATTCCAGTTTCCGACTACGTGAAAAAGTCCAACACACAATTACCCCGGCGCCACAGAGGTTCTGTGTACCCCACATGTAGATCTAAGTGGGTTACAGCGAGGAACTCCCGAAAGGCGCACTCGTTTGCAGGTGAAGCACATCTGTTTTGTACAGTTTACCCATTAAAAACCCCACAGATCGCTCACCAAGGATAGGGTCCGATCTTGAAAAAAATTTCACCGCTATTCAGCCAAGATTCGAACTCAAAATCTCCCGACTTTGAGCCCTGAGTTCTGCTCATACATATTTAATTTTGTCTTTGTTTATCAAATCTTAAACTTTGATGCGACTTAACTTTAATATGTCTGCATTTATCATGAAAAGGCCATCAGTAGGCTATTAATAACATAATAAACGTGGAGTTAAAAATGAAACTTTATAAATTAGGTTTTAGACCACAACAATAAATAAAAAAAGTTACCTAATTTTCTGTAGACGATACACAGGAGGTAAAGAATTCTGATCCAGTTTGTACCACGCCTCCAGCAGTTCCGGTTCCGGCCTGTCCCGCTGTTCCTTGATAGCTGTGATAAACGCGGCCTCCTTACTCACACTCTTGATGTGCGTCCGTAATGCACTCCTCCAGTCTCTCTTCTTTTCCTCACCCTCATTATTTTCTGAATCAGTATTTTCCAATCGAACAGCTCTAGATTTCGTGTTTACATTTCCTTTCGCTTTTACTTCGTCTATTTTGTCTTCTGTTTCTGAGTCACTTTCAGTGCTTATTTGTTTCCTAGCAACGGCTGCGCGGGCCTTCGCTGCAGCTTCTTCTTCGGCAAGGTCACGATTGGCGGCGTTCAGTATTTCTTCGAATTCAGATTTGGCAACGGTTGTTAGTAGCTGAGGTTCTCCATACTTATGACTCAAAAACGTCTGAAAGGAAACGAGTATTTGCAAGCTTTAAATAGTATTAAATATGGGACTGGAAGTCCTGTTTGCCAAAAAAATCATAGTTTGTATTTGAGATATCGTCGGAAAGCGATTTTCCATCATAATTGTCTATGTGTATATAATAAAAATACAATTTTAAACTTAATGCCTGTTAATGTGGCATTATCCTATATGAATTTTTGACTATGAAAACACAGGTCTAGATACATTGGTTAACCTCAAAATTCCAGTTTGCTCCATAGATATTAAAGTTTCAGCTAGGAATCAATGCAATCGTACATCAACCCAAACACCGTAAAATATACACAGTTAATTCACATGTATCCTCTATTGGCAGCTTGATTACGCAGGCTCAATTTATTTCTTCTGCCACGTAAATTTCGAGAAAAGACAATATTTATACGGACGATTTTTTTTGCTATTAAGAATATGAAAAAAAAATCAGCGATTTTGTCTGTGAACATGCGTACCTTTGAATGTTTAAACCAATTAGTTTTGTAATAAAACCTGAAATTTATATATGTTAGTTTTATGACATGCTGCAACACGTGAACTCACAACACAGTTGACTTGTGATGTCTGGCCTAGGCATCCCTTCAGCTCCCGCCGGACGAACTCGTTGCCGCTGTGGTCGTCTGCCATCAGGTCACGTGATGCCCAATGAAAGTCCTGCAGATATAGGTCATGACCTGTTATTCGACACCGCCTTTGAAGTTCTGGGATGCTGTGCTGGATCAAAGCTGTCCTTTCTGCCTCTGTGTCTGTAATTAAAACAAACACTTAATTATGAAATATTTTCTCTTTCCATTCAATAACTTTTTCAATAACCATTCTCATTTAGGTTCTAGTTTATTTACCAAGTGAACTAGTCTGAAAAAAATCTAAAAGAATGGACACTTTCATTATCTGCAGATATGAGACCTTTATATATCATGTTAAAGATCATAAAATGAATTTTTCAAATGTTCGGAACGAAGATATCGACAGGAAGATGCACTGCAGACACTTCTGTTATTCCTGACTAATTTGAGGATTTAAAGACGTGGAATAACGAAGACTGATCATACACGGGGAAAAAAACTTGTATAATAATTTCCTTTAACATTCTATGCAAATTTACCCAATACAACATATTAGGACTGAAGTATTTTCTTTTATTCAGATCTCCAGTTACTGCAGTAATTTCTTTCTTGGCTAGGTTGAATGCGTTTTAGCGGTATACGTCTTATGCAGATTATACAGGTTGACTGGAAGAAGCATTAAATTTGAAGAAAAATATGACCTACCTGTGAACGCAGAGTGAATGAAGACTTTGACGGCTCGGGAATCAGTTGGACACTCCACGTGGATTAAACCCGCCATTATCGCTCGCACCCGCTCCTCCCTGCTCAGGTCATTAAGTACACCTGAAGAGGGTCTGAGTAAACTTGGCGTTGGCACCGGGCTCACCTCACGGGGAGGCACAAGGCCGTCGGCTTTTTCTTCATTTGCATGAGGGGAAGGCGGTGACTTCATCCCATTCGGCGTTGTCCCAGAAACAGATATCACTGGTTTTACAATTGAATCGGCGTCATATGTACTATAACCTTGGCTATTTGGTAATCTATCCTTATCTTGCGATACAAGTTTGCTTTTTATCTGGGGGTCCATCTTTTCGTCATGTAATGTTCTTTGGTTATCGGAAGAAGCAATATTTGAATCAGTGCTACCATTAGCTGTATTAATACGATCGTCGGGATCTGAATTTTCATATCTTTTCCTCTCGCCTGTTTCTGTGTACATATCAAATATGTCTTCAGGTTTAGCGGTCATCTGAAAGAAACATTATGATTGATTATACGCATTTTATCTTGATCTACAAGTTAAACATAAACATTGCTCGTATGTATGGACATTCCTATATAATTAATTTAACTCAAATTAAAGTCAAACATATGTTTATATTTCTTATGTACAATTTTTATTTACTAAATTCTTAAAGGAAGAATTATTATATAGATAAAGAATTTTTTGCATGCAATGTTTCCACCTGAAAAGCCTTCTGTTCCGAAATTGTAATTATAACAGAAGGCCTGTTTTTTCTAGAGATACTTTGGCTTAAGGTTCCCTGACTTACCTTAACTTTCCTGTTTTCGGCTGGCGAGTTTTCGTCTTGCAAGTTCTCGCCAAAACTCGAATCGCCATCTGTCATCGGCTGTGAAAGACGCAGTTCTTGCCGCCGGTTCAGCTTCCGCTGGAATATGAAAAATGTCTGTAAAAGCAATGTTCAGTCAGAACGTTCGACGTTAACATTTTAGTTAACACTTCTACTTTTGTTAAAACCTTTATTACAGGTTGGTTAGGATGTTTCAAATTGTCACGCTAATCATTTTTTTTGTAATGAGATGAGCACAAGCAAATGGTGCTCCAAGGCCGAAATTTAATCAGGCTTATGTCAAAAATGGGAACACTTCTTTTAATCAATCTGCCTTTCTTGTTATTCAAATCCGAGTCACTTTCGAAGCGAGTAACATATAGGGACAAAATAAAAATGTCTGGTGAGCCTCCATTATTATCTCCTTAATTGTGCACTTGTGAAGCCCTACAATGGAATCTCTTTACTTATTTATTTGCGGGAATTTACATTTTGTTAGGTTTTGTTATAAATATTACGTTTCTTTAAAAATCAACGTCTTGTGAATGTGTTTCAAATATATTTTGTTGGCAATATAGGAAACACACATAAGGATTACAAGATAACTTATTATTCAAGGAAAATAACAAATTATTCTTAAGCATTCTTCTATGGAATGACGCATATGAGTTTGGAGTAAAGTCACAAAGATGTGCAAACGGCGTCGTATTCGGACCATAAACATTTAATCTGATAGTAACGTATTTGCATATCAGCTTTGGAGCAAAGTCACAAAGATGGTGTAAACGGCGTCATATTCAGGAGCATGATTATAAATGTTGATAGTTACTCACTCGTAGATGCGCCACCACCTGGCGGTCTGTCGTACTTCTGGGTTTCTTGTATGGCGGCATAAGTCGACTCGTGCTCATCTAAAAAACAACATGTGTAACAGTTTTTTAAATATATTTATCAAACCTGCATACATGTGGTTCTATAAAAGAACTCATGAAATAATGCAGATTGAAAGAATATAGTACAGTACATGTACTGGCAACATAATGAATATCCAACCACAAGCGGGCAAAAGAAAGCAATTCTGCGTTGCTATAGACCCTGCATGTGATAAGAGCTTTCATTTATGTTTATGTTTTTTGACCTAAATAAAGCAATGGGAGTTTTTAAAAGTAACATTATATTTAGCTAATACTATAACTGTCAGTATCCCAAGAACTATATAACCTTAAGTTAAACACTTATTTCAGTTAAACCTTGGTTACCTGTATAAGACACCCTGTATTATCACATGCAATCTTTCAATATATTTTCAACATATATATATATATATATATATATATATATATATATATATATATATATATATATATATGACTTATTTAAACATGCTGAATCAACCAACCTCGTTTTCAGACGAAGAGACACTTCCGGTGTAGGTGGTAGATAATGCTTTCGGGGCGCCATTTCTCATGTAGCCGGCAGCGTTCCTCATCAGGGCCCGCTCCCGGAGAAACGTGGGCTCTCGTATCAGGCTTCCCAGCGGAAGTGGGGGATTGCTGCGCCTGCGGCCTTCCACAGCATCCTGGAACAATGGAAATCTTTATTCTAAGATGAACTTACATTTGTTACTTTTAACAAAACATTAGATTCAGTTTATGTTGACCATGCTGGGAATGGTGATACAATGACCTATTGCTGTAAATTGTCTAGTGTCAAATTAAATTAGCATATTCCTATATCTAAATCGTGTTGGATGCCAGATGTTCACACTCGGGTATGGACATATTTCAGGTTTAATAAAAAACCCGGACATGCAAAAAAAAGAGAATGATGCAGTTTACTTTATAGTCATTCTAATAACAGCGTCCTTTTTAGGTGCCAGATTTTGTATGTTTGGGGCAGACAAAAATTTCTAGTTCTTTTTTTTCCAAAAAAGTAATCAAACGAACACCCAATTATCATAAGTAATAAGTTTTTATGCCAAAAAATAATTCCAGTTGCTGTTTCTAGAGCTGTTAGAAAATGCATTTGGCTGTCTGTGCATGTAGGTTTGTACTAAGGATTTGTCGGTGCCACAATCCTCCTGTCTGTATGTGCTTCAAAGTTCACGCTCTAAATTTCCCCACTTACCTTCGTAAGACATCTGATTCTCGGATGCATTTGTTGCATAAGCACAACAGGAAGTGAAAACCTCCCTTCTCCTTTCTTTCGTTCTACATTCATAATCTTTTGAATTCGTGACTCCTATATAGAGATATCCAAGCTGTTTAAATTTTTTTGGCTTGTTATTTATGATTTTCGGTTACAAAAAGAATCTCACGCTCGCCATGGCAACGCGGGCACTTCTGACTGAAGAAGTCCTCACTTATGTATAAGCTTCCACATCAATAATCTGAGGAAGCGCCTGAGGTAGAAAAATAGCTATAGGTTTATTTTTACCATCACAATGAAGAATACAAAGCTCCTCCGAAGCAATGAATAAATCAACTGTTCATATAGACACGGTCCACATAAATTCTCCGGTATACAGAGATTGTCGTCTGCTAAGGAAAGTCGTAAAATATTACCGTTTGCGGCCAATGTGGTTTAAGTGCAGACCAGCGGTGTACCACACGCTTATTCTCGAGTGAGTGGTTTCGAAACGCGATATTACTAAAAGATCAACATATTCAACTTAAAATCTTCGAATAAATTCTCAATGATCAGATGGCAGTATCCCTGTTTCCCTTTTTTGGCAACAGAACAAGTGTATCCCAAGAATATGGCCGAAGTGCTTGAGTTATTGCAAGTCCAATAATTAGTCGAAGGTCTATCAAGTCCGAGTGCACACAATCTTGGGGTTAGCCGAGGAATGAGACTCCTGGTTGACACACGTAAGGTTTATCCGTTAACAAGACCACGGATAATTAAACAATAAGAGTACACATGTTTAATCCCATTTGGAAAGGATTAGCTACATTTAATATATGTCAGTTCGCCCGACTACGATCCTTACACTATAGCTATGATACGGCTTAGTTCTAGAAACCCAACAACTCTAGGGTATTTGTCACCTCAAGTGGCCATTCTTTGGGTAAATCGGGTCAGCTCTCACTGGTTGCTAGCGTGACCACGAAACGAAACATCTGTTGAGAACCTGTCCCTAAGGACTTACGTAAGGGTTATCCTTAATCTCCGTTACTAAAGGTATAAGCTTCTTACGGTGGACCACGTGGAAAGGGGAAGTATACATTCATATACCGCGATGGCATGTGGTATCTCAATGGCCGTAACAAATATACTTCACTTAAGTTCTTATCTAATATCTCGCACCCATCACTAACTGACTCTGCGTTTTTTTAAGAGTTTTGTCGAAAAAAGTGTGTGCGAAGAAGCTGATCGAGCCTACATTTTTTTTCTACGGATGATGTTAAACAGTTGTGGGTAGAACACGGCAGCGGAAGAGAGTCTCTTGGATGCGCGGGAAGCACTTGTCTTCTGTTCAAAGTTGTTGTCGTCTGCTCAGAACGATGCCGTCATACTCCGTTGGGCGTTGAGGTATGATCCGTTTCAGTTTCCCGCAGCGGATTGTTGTTCCCACAAGGAAAGTACACACAACATCCAAAGCCTCGGGGTGACATCGACTATTCCCGGAACAAACCGATCCGTATTTACAAATTTATCAATAGCGCATAGCACGATTCCATGAAAAAAAATCTTTGCTTCCGATCTCGGATTTGCTTTAACAGTGCATCTTATTGTCTGGTCCTTTAATTGCTCTTAACACACCTATTATCAATACAAGATATGATAAACATCTGGACAAAAATGCTTTGTACCTCATATTGTGGGCGGAGGTGAAAGAAGAAATCAAGATCACGTGAAAGCAGCCACTTTGCCACTGTATCAATTTTGTTGTTCCTTTTATTCCCTTTCCTTCGCTTTCTTTATATTTTTTAAAGTTGATGAAGGTGAGGTGACACGCGCATTTTTTTTATATTTGTTTACATGTCTGCCATGAATGTATTTTCAGTGTGTCCCCCTTTTTCTCGAAGAAAATGAATATAAAATCTTAACATCCATTCACTCTGCACAGGAACAAACATTACACCGGGATACTTTAATTTTTCCAAGATACTGTATATATTTAGGTGAAATACGTAGCCATGCATGCATATATATATATATATATATATATAGAGAGAGAGAGAGAGAGAGAGAGAGAGAGGTGAAAAGAGTTGCCTATATTATTGACTATAGATGAGCAGAAAATATTCTAAACTAGACAGATTTGTAATATATTCATTAAGAGATATAATTTACTTAGTTTACTATATATTTAAAATTTAATAGTTTACTATATATTTATATTAAAATTTCATCGCAATGATCAAACTCTTCGCAAATACCGAAATTGCCAAGCAAAAGTAAAATTTCCCTTCCCACAGAAGAATAGCCCCCAGTGTATTAAGAGATGGTTGACATGCCATATAGATGGACCAAATGCTTACACCTTTAAGTCAGTAAATCCTAGATTATTTAGCCCTGGTAAACATGTTTATTCACTGACCCGCCATACACTGCCCAGCGCCCACACGGAACACGTAAAGTAGTTTACTAGTTTTGGCTTAACAAATAAATACAATCTGTTTGGCCTGCCTGGGGGCTGGTGTGTTTTGGGCTACAGGTAGTGTCGGAAGGGACAAGAGTACTTAAATAAAAGCAAAAGGAGCTCTTATCTTTAAATCGATTGATGGAACTGGATAAGGACAAACGGTGTCTGGACAAACACCTTATCTTAATATTTCTCCCATCTATATAGCTATATATTTCTATAAAAAAAACTTGGAGCACTTTGTGTATTTCACAAATATGTATTTCTTCTAAATATCCTTAATAGTAAAAATAATAATAACAGTAATAACCATTATAATGCTGATGACGACGATAATATCAATAATGATAATAGTAATAAATTTTTAATATTATTATCATTATAATCATTTCCCGTTAATTGACACATGGAAATAACATAGGACAATTTCCTTAAAAGACATTGGAGTTCTCTTCCTTGAATCGACGATCAATAACTGTACGTCAAGTAACTGACCCGTGTCATCAATATTTACACCCCGGCCTACAAGTCTCGCCGTTACTGATAACATTCCGATCTCTGGGCTACATATAATCTCTCATTAATTTATTTACACTCGGCACAGTTTACACTGACTCCCAGAATCTATATACATGCATGGTAGACCCTAAACGACACGGCCGGAGCGATTCCCCTGTTGCATGGGTGTCTTCACATGGCGCCTGAACACACTATTTTGTGCAAATCATAAAATTTAACTTGATATTTCTACATAATTCATTCTCCACACTCCTGTTCTGGAATTCACCTTCTCAGATGGGGCCCATACGGTGATAAAAGTCCCCCCACCCAAAAACACCCCGTCCCCGCTTTCAAAGTATTAGTCCAGCTTCAAGTCAAGGTAGTAGGACATATACAGTGTGACCGAGTCGTTAATGGGCTGTATATGTTTTCGTCCCAAGTAATAGAGAGTTTCTGGCTAAGTTTTCATAAAGAATATTTCTAACCTAGAATTCCAGTGAAATTTTAATTGAAAGTTTTCGCCAATATACCTGTAATGGCCTCGTTCTGGGATATTTTGTCTATATCTGATATTAATCACTGAAAGTAAGAGAATTCTTAAACAATCACCAATACCAGCTTTCAATATACATTCACTATTTTGTTACTAATGCTGTATTTCAGCATGACTTGACTGACGATGTTTTTTTAACAGATGACATATTCTAACAACTATTTCTCAATCTCATACATTTAAAACACCCTTGTTCTAAAGCATGAAGACACATAGGTACGACAGTAACCTACATAATCTGCATTTAAGAATTATATAAAATCTCACATTCCGGAGGTAGCTTACATAACTGAAACGGAAGTCATTAGGTCGTCTGCAACAGTACTTGCTGGTTCCCCACACCAAACACTGAATGCAGGTTAATGGGCGTTTTAACACTTAAACGCAGACACCCCAAACGGCTCAAACATTGTTCAGATGAGTGTATTTTAGCTATTCACACATAGCAAACATTTCAGTTCACAAGTCTGTGGCTGCCGGGCATAGGAAACATAGAATAAGCGGGGTGGCCATCATATATTGACTGTGGTTAAAGGCAGATATGGGAACAATTCAATGTACTAGTGATATGGCTCGCGGCATCCCCACTCCTCGCGTCCATGGTCATTAAAAAGTGTCATAAGTGGCAACGTGACTCGGCAATACTTAACTATACAAGTTCTTTACAAGTAATTTGCATTGTGCTATTAATGTTAACTAGTAATAGTGATTGTGGCGAATGGATCCCATTAAACTTAAAGCCGGGCCTGATTAAACACAGCATGGTAACAAATGACTTCTTTAGCCCATACAGTTTCTGTATAAGACTTACTGCCATGCGCGTGGATGTAAAGAACGTATTGTTCACAACCTAACTCGGCTCACGTTAAATGACTGGCATCTTCGCATTTAAATTCAAGATCATGGTAGTAATTTTACGGACCTTTAAATTAAATGGATACAATGCCCCGAAAACTAAGCTTTAACGGATTAAAACGGGTTGTGAAAGGTTGAAAATGTCATATAAAGGGATTTGAACGTGGTCGCACATGGTGTGAAACAGAGCTTCCGAGGTCTATATATCAATATTCATAATTACGCTACACTATAGTTAATATATACGCTTCTGAAGCACGTAAAGCTGATACACAAGGAATCATGACCGTAGAACAAACCGTTCTTATATCTTTGAGATGAAACACGCCTAAATATTACAATTTAACCAGTCTTCATTAATCTAAAGAAATGAGCATACGGTGCCGAACACCGGGTGCGCAGAAACCCACGTGTTGTGAAATCGAGTTGAGACTCATAGAATCAGGAGGAACTAGTATTATCTGTAGTAATGAAATGTTAACACTTACCTTGCGGAACGGTTGGCGGTAGCTAGTTTTCATCCTTCAATATTAAAATCAGACTGTGTGGCGTTTTTCATCAGAGTCATAAAACAGACTTCTCGGTTAAAAACCCTCAGTGAATGATGCCCGTGGGCTATCAGCTCAGAAGTTTTCCGTGCACATAAATCGTCACCGTAGCGTGAACTTCCTTTTTCTGGATCATATGAACAATCCTTTCACTGATGTTTGATGTCGGTGTTATAAACAACATGCCATGGCACTGTAGTGTTTAATGCCGCAGAGTTGGGTTGCACTTCAAAACACGCACCTGTACACCGACGCTTTTAATGAATCCGTACTTTCAAATGCACTAAATATGTATCTCTCTTATGGGTGCCTTTATTAATTCCCTATAATGTCTTGTTGTCTCAAGGACTGCGCCGGGGTCGGCACGAAGTCGCTGAATACCGGACCAGCCAGTACGTGTTTACGGTGATCACACCGAAATGAGAAGACGCTAACCGTTAGCCCGCACTTGAGCTTGTCGTCAAGCCGTGAGGAATGGACCAAGAGGCGACATATCAACAGTAATCAAATGACATTTGATTAACAAGTGGTGATTAACCAGGCAGAAGCACCGATTCAACTGTATACCGACACCTTGTATCTGCTCGCGTATGCCTTATCTCCTGGAACGTCGTTCAGCTGTTAGGGTGTCACTGTCCACTGATGTTTACCTGTGCGTCACGTATACTCTCTTACACATATTGCCTTACTTCAGTGAAGTGCTTTCTGGCTATATCTCAGGTACTCTGCTATCCTACGCCGCGGTGCCACTGAACGCGGTACAGTGGCGACTTAATCTTATTTAAACACCTTATATTCAAAATGACGTCAAGAATCTTCTAGTATAAGCCGTCATGGTCACCGTCGAAAATCAGAATTTGTAATTGTTCCTGAATTTCTTTCTAAACGGAAATCCTGTCAAACTGTTCATAAATGCTCAAACTAACGTCAAGACATATTCGTCATAAACTGCCTAGTCCATACATGAATTTCGTGCTTGTAATTGCACAAATATTTCTTGCGAAAGCGAAATTCTGAAACATTGTTTAGTAATTCCTTCCTGCCGCGAACCTAATTCGAACAACATGCATGTCTACATGTATAACGCCATTGCTCCCACTACCGTACATAACCCAAGCTCAAATGTTCTAATATATTTTGAAATCTTTCCCACGCGGACTTTCACATGGGATACGTGCCTCTACCTGCGCAGCAGACTTGTAACTAAGAAACCTGTTGCTACTTTGAAGAGCGTGTACACTTAAAGAAAATGCCCAGCTAGACGTTAATTCTAATCACACGCATATAGTTGATAAAAAGTATACATGTTAACGGTACATGAAGTGCCCAAGAACTTCTTAACAAAATACTCCTATCATTGCTTCAGTGTTTAAATAAATACTTGAGATTCGAAGGAAATGCACATTATGTTTACCTAGTCTTCTTCTTTAGCAATTACGTGTCTCATACAGCAAACACATACAGTATACAACAATGGCTTTTTCCGGACCACTTCTGTAACAGATCATTATACAGTGTTATAACACGGTAGATTAGTTCCAAAGTATGACTTGTAATCTTGAATCATTTTTTTATATATCTCCTTTCATAAGCCTCTTAATGAATCTCTGTTGTTACTTTGCAAGACTTCCCATTCCATATCCCAGTTACCGATATATGCAAGTCCTTTGGCTAATGTTCGATGTGTCACCGCGTTTGACACGTCGTATGTTTGTACAATCTAATAATATATAACTAGACCATATAGACAAAATATTAGTTAATCTATAAAGATTCTGAATATTTTCACCTCTTCCATTATTCCTTTGTTATTTTTATCTATGTCATCTTTTACAGGCACAATCGCAAATACAAACACATTCGAGAGCTTGCAGCCCCAGAGAAACTCCGAAAGTGTTAACAGAACAATGCCACTTCATTTTAAACAGCGATCCTCACTTAATATCACACTCACATGAATTTGGAGGTTTAAAAGATTTTGGCATTCGACATCTAAAGTTTTATAATATGTTCTACTATATAAGATTCAGTTATCCTAAACTAATTTTTCATCATGTCCCATTGTCAGCTAAGCTGGCTGCCATGTCAGTGAGCTTTTACGTCTTTAAACATTTATGCGCGCAGGTAGAATCTAATGTGACTGGGTTGATAGTAACCGCCGATGATGTTTTTCGAGCTTGGTTTACATTCTGTTTGCTCAATAGCTGAGCTGAACTATACCTGAGGGCCTGGATTTGTTGATTCGGTGGCGCCCCCAATCAGGGACCAGGAGATCCCGGTTAACAAGTTTGACATCGAGTACTAAAGGTAATGTTATACTTGGTAATTCGCTATTTATTATCCAGTGCGGTATGGACTATCATTCCAAGAGCTGAGTCAAGGATGAAGCTTGAACGCAACGTCTGCCAATATCCCCACTGAATACAATCCGGGTAAGATTATGGCCAGGATTTGCCGAGATTACGGACTGTTTTGTCAAATGTGACAGTTCGACGACAGCTCAGCTAAGGTGAATTGACCTTCCTATTTCGAAGTGTGATTATGATTAAGACTGCTCAGCAATAGCAACAAACCCTTACATTATACACGCAGTCATGTCTGAAAGACCACATATCACATAAGACGTCTATAGATTACCGGTATAGGAAGGCTACCATAACAAAACCCAAAGAACCGGGCATGAGTGATATTCGTTCCAAAGACTGGACTGTTTTTCTTGTCATCGACCCCCGTGGGGACCATAAGCAGGCTTAATTGCCAGGTATTATAGTGTTTACCTGTGCAAAAGGAAATGTATTAGCTGAAGTCAAACGAACCGCGAGAAGTCCAGAGGGGTCTACCTGTTCAAATCTGCATGTACACCAGCTAACTAATCCACTATATTAGACTCGGGGAAAGTGTATGTGGTTACTGATACAAGTGTAACTAATATATTATACATGTGTATATGTTTATGTTCTAATCGGCACAAATTTTGTTGTTTGGATAACTTCTACGATGAATTGAAAAAATTAATGTAGGGTTTAGGAAATCATAATATCACGTGTAATATGCTTGTCCTTTTTTCTGATCATATTCAGGAAATACAGGGCCGCACATGCATGTTGCCCTAATTTGATATCAATAAAACGTATATTTGTATTATCTTTGACCAATATTACGTTGATTCTTACGTGCTAAATTTTAATTGTATTCTTATGTTGCTAATGACTAGACTATAGATGTGGGTCACGGTATTCATCGAAAGTACGTGCTTATTAAGGTACAAGTAGAAAGGTGTGTTGCAGATGACTTGGCTGGACGGTGTTCGACATATTTATCGAAACACAGTTGCTTATGAAGGATTCAGCTTGGTGCTGCTTCTATAATCCCTAATGACAGTGACAACAGTGACAACTCCGGAAGAACAGATAACATTATCGGAATAACATGCTGATACGTCATAAAGAATGTTATCACCCACCACACATCCTCTTTCTAAATATCTGTTTTCAGAAGATACGTGCGACCTGCCTAATACGAACGAAATGAAGTTTTCGTTTCCTATCATGTAAAATCTGTCTGTTAATGAGTAATTATCACTTACAATTGGGAATATTGGGAACATGTTAATACTGATATTCGATGAAGTTTAAAAAGACAGATTTTTTGAAGACCAACTATTTAGAGTTTATAAAGTTCTGAAAGGCTGCCTACGTAAACAGGGTTTCCTTTTTAGCAGATTTTGTTTGGAGAAAACTTATTCTAAAAATAATTAAGTTAAGTTTTACTTAAGAAATTAAATTAACTATGTATGTTAAATTGGCTAATAGAGCAACCACATGATCTTAATTACGTCAGTGGAATATTTTTTTTAATATGCAGAATCGCAGTTGTGCAAGAGAGTTAACAGGTAACTAAATCGAAAAAAGTTTTCCACATGGCTTCATTATGACTATTTATAACAACTATTTTGATGGTTCTTTTTATTGCACGTGTACTAAAACTTTCCAGTTAGAGTTTGCGGGTCTTGATCTTTCTTTATATATACGCCGTGTTCTATCTGTTTCAGGGGATTACGTGATTACATGTGACGATCGAGGGTGATACAGTAGCAAAAATCCTCACTCGAACTAAATATACTTTGCATACCTCAGGAAAATACGTTTATCGCCACACAAAGGTTATCACAAAAGAGCAATACATACTAGGATGTAACCTTATGCAGAACAAGTGTATACATAAAACTTAAGAGCAAATTGTTTCTTGAAGAATGTGATCTGTCTCAGTGAAAAGATAATACATTGTAAATCGAATACCTAGAATGAAAATTCAAGAATACATTTTTTTAAATAGAATGCAAATAATCAGAGTGACAAGAATAGTCAGTCAAATGGACAGTTAAAGGGCAAAACGCTCGGCTCTCTACGCTGGCGATCCGGGTTCGATCCCCGGCTTGGCTATGAGAGTGGGTTGCAGTTGCCCGTCCAAGGTCGGGCAGTCTACCAAACGCCAACATCTGAGCCATGGAGAGTGCCGCGCGATTAGTTATAATTACTATAATATTCGTACAATTCATGTAAAATAAATAAGTTTATATTAATATTATAATATACCTTTGTCCTGAAAATACATGGACGGAAAACTTTTGAAGTCAAAATTCTTTTTACGCAGCTTGATAAGAACATTTGTAAACCAAACAAATGGAAGAATACTCTAGAAATTAATAAGTCATTCTATGCAGTGTGCAACCACTCGGGGAAACAGAAAGACACATTTGTAAATCAAAACACGTGGAAAAACTTTGAGGTCATGATCCCTTTCATATGTGCAAACTATCAGAGAGAAAAGATGATTTTTTTTGTTTATAAAACAACGTATGAAGAAATAAACTATAGAAGTCAAACGTCCCTAAGAGTTCGTTTGTTATTTGAAGCATGTTTACGGTTGACAATTGGAGTGTGATCGCTAATCCTTTGATCGCGGAGAAGGTCAAGCCAGACCGTTATCCGGTGTTATCTTGGAGAAAAGTGATTACTACCTGATAGTAATATACAATCCACGACTAAAGGTATTTCAAGAGCTTGTTATGGCGACAGGTACATCAACAACGCCGTGACAACGGGAGCATTGAGTTCATTTATGACCAATGGTTGTCCGGGGTGACTCGGGTATTTACTGACTATTGCATTGCGTTGATAACAGCTGCATACCGATAACGTAAAAATCACGTGACTGTGATATCTTTGACTTTGTGACTAATAAATTTCTACTTAATCTTATATGACGATATACTCTATTAAGTTTACTATACGACTTCAAAACCTCTTTTAAATACCAGGAGACTGCATGTTTTATTATTCCCTTCTATATAATTCAAAATTCTCTCTTTTTGCGTAATGTATTGAACTGTTTGACTTCTGTTATTTTATTATACTATGAGGTCTTGATTGAATACATCTCTGATTCCAAAACTGGATTCATCTTAGAAAACAGGTCAGAAATTAACTTTTCAGAATAACATGGAATTTTATCTGATGCCTTTTAATTTCTTTGTCTAGAAAGTAAATATAGTTTATTGATGTACAAGTACACATGGTAAAACATCACACAAGTTTCTACCGAGCAATGTTCAGAGAATAGGGACAAAAAAATTGTGCACGTAGTGTGCCGATATATATCATATATTTGCATTATCTGAGCATCGATCTCGGAGTCCACTGCTTCATTTCGACCATAACAACCGTGCGCGTGATTTGTTAAACATGTTGCTATGGGTCAAATATTCACAAAAGGAAGAGAATTCAGGTCATATTCAGCAAATATATAGGCCTGCAAACAAAGTGTTATTCAGATGAACGGTGAGGCAGATTCTGTAACGTTTTGTTCGTTCCTAATAGATACAATGAGAAAAATCCTGCCATATTCAGCATTTGCCATTGGAGAGAGACAGTTCCGGTATTCCTATCGACTATGTCCCAGGGGAATTCTACAGACAACAGAGGGCCTGACCAATCTGGATAGGTATTGTTAAACATGAATAAGAGGAACTCGGCAATGCGTGTTGGACTGAGGTATAGTTTGGAAACAATAGACAAAAGACCACAAGGTCCTTTTGATTTTGTGTATACAAAATTCACACGCATGCCCTCTCTCTAACACACACACAATAGGGACCTACACGTATATTATATATATATATATATATATATATATGTGTGTGTGTGTGTGTGTGTGTGTGTGTGTGTGCGCGCGTGCGCGTGTATGTGTGTATAAAACAATGAATAAAACTCTTACAAATCATTAGATTGCCAAGAATTTCAAGGGAAAACACTTGTGATCTGACGTAAAGATAACCAGAACGTGTTATAACCAGAACATAGATACCGGTATGCATGCATATTTACATTTCTACTCTTGCTCGCATATTTTTCAAACGGGAAGCATGCCTCAGTGTATTGGGGAAAGGTCAATGATTTAAATTATTCTGCGGTCAAAATGCAATATTCATATTCCTGTTATAAAAGAAAAAGGAAGAGCCTATCACTTAGACCTGTTGGGTTGTTTGAGAGTTTGACAAAATCAATATTTTACACAGTTTATAAACAAGTCCATCATATAATTTTTAGAATACATAAAAGGTTTTAAGATTCCCGTCCAAATTTATCACAAATTCCTATATCTAATACCAGCTGGTTCCTACCTCTTCGTCCGTCCATGTTTTCTCTCTCTTGAAGAATGATCTTTCCTTCAACCAAAGTGTTGTATGTTGTCTTTTCATAAATCTGTCAGGAGAGAGACGGTCCGGAGCACTCAACCCCAAATCTGTCTTTTCTCTTGACATGAGGCATTTCTTTCGACTTCTCAAGAGCGCGCGCTCTGTGCCTGAGCGAACGAATGAAAGCTCTCTGTTCAGGTCACGAGGTGTGGTAACGTCAGTCATATTGTCGTCTGCTTCACATCCAGTTCTTCATTCCTAATTTTCTTCAAAAATGAGAGTTAGCTGAAAGTAACAACGCAAAATTACTCAGCATAACAAGCCATAGCAGTTTTCTCAATTATCCCAATGTATTTCTTCATTTGAGTCGGCAATATGTTAAGTCACCCCCGTCCTTCGACAATTTGCAAATGCCAATGATTTAATATGGACCCACATGCATTGATAATGCATGGCGCTAGCAATAGGTTCGTTCCCAGAGTGCCAATGAGAGCCAAATATAAATATGCAACTTACCGGACAAACAATGAAATCTATGGATGTGCTAAATCAGAATATGAAAAAATAAAATAAAATCCTTTATATTTACTGATAACTTTTATTAATTGCGGAATATCGGATTATAAGTCACTTTTCTATCATCTTAACTAAAATGTAACAGTAACATTGTTTTTCATAAATTAGACTGTACCTTTGATTACTTCTCAAGTTCAGCTGCATAAGTTACCAAGTTGAAGCCTATGTATAAATGACACGCCCCTTGGAAAATATACACTTTAGCCGGTGGTCTCCACGTATAAAGCCTGCATGATTGCCACAAAATAACAAACGCCTGTCCGTCTGCCTTTTGTCAAATCAACAAAACCCTCGAGAACCCAAGTGGGGCCCACTTATAAATGTTATCTGCCAGGAAAGATTTATAATACGACATTAACGATGTCCTCAGGGAAATAATATGTTTCACTTTCTGTTTCTGACATTTCCATCTAGTCTTTCTTGCAGTTTTGCTAGACGAGCCACGAGGTCTCTCGATGTGCTATAGTTGCCATATTCTCAATGCTACAGCTACAAGGGCCACCACTTGAAAATCAATCACCTTTGGATTGCAATACCAACAGATTGCGGTAAAGATCTTGGCCAGGGGGTCTTTGTAATGTAAAGCTTTGAGGGAACACTTTGAACACAATCTCACGTTTCTGCACGTACTATGTCTTAATGATTAGTCCGTTGAAATAAGTAATTAAGCAATTTTCGCTACCTGTACGTGTATGGCTCCATGTGGTAGACCAGGCGGAAAAAAAGCACAGGAGCAAAAGATATCATGTTTAAATTAAATTTAAGTGGTCATCAAATGCCCTCAATTCAGCATATCGAGTGAATATACAGAACAATTTGGGAAACGGGGTCAGCAGGCGGTCCATCAAGACCAAACAAAAAAAATATTCTGTTCTACGGAATCGCCAGACGGCCAAACAAAAAAAAAATCTGTTTTTCAGAATCGCCACTAGTATTTTGCGCGGATTATTCATTCATTTAATTATTTATTTATTTTGTGAATGAGCGCGACGTCCTCGGTAATGCTGCTATTAAAATTCATTAAAAAATCATAGAAAATGAACTTTTTTGCCATTCTTTATAATTTTGGTAACTTACCATAAAACAGTAACCCGTTCGCTCCATATTTTATTACCCCAAAGTCCGTAGAACAAATGATTTTGGTTGTTCGCCTAACCCATGCAATGCTAGTTAAAAACAAATAATCATGACTGCAGCTATTTAAAACCGGCATGATCTGCACATTTCCACTCAATCCTACGTGCCTCTTACTTTCGATATCAGCAGAAGTTCCAAAGATAAAATGATATAACAGCAGGAGCTACGAGGGGTGCAACTTTGTCTGTGACACCTGTCATTGGAAACCACTTTTGATACAAGTACTACGTGAGGTCTGATGGCCTTATGGTGATAAATTATTATGGACATTTAATTACTTAAGATGGCAAACGTGTCATAATGTAGAAATGTCCAATATGTAACAAGTCTTTAAAAATGTTTCTAATTGGGCAGACCTGAAAGGCTCTGCAGTATACACAAGAATACAAGTATCTCTTGGAATGACACATTTTAAGGTCCCATGTTCTTGCCAGTATCATCCATACTATACATATTACTCATTCTTGTATTTTGACCGCGCCATAGGTCGGGTTTGTGCCGGGGTTTCCATGGGCCGGTTCAGTCAGACCAAATTAACATGTTCAGCCATGCAGGCGTGATAAAAACGCCTCTTTTAATTCGTTTTATATTTTAGGAGCATTCATTTTAATATTCTCTCGTATACGTTGAATACCTTAACCAATACCCTAGACAGATTTCGTGTGCCTACTTTCCAGTACTAGCGGAGGATTCGTGTGAAAGCATGAGCGAGCCGCGATATACAATATTTTAAACGTCGGTAACTCAGTAGATGAAAAACTAAACCAGCTTGCCATAAAGGCTGTAAATAAATACTATTCTGTTCAACATAAGCGTTTTTATATATTTCACTCCGGATGACTGGGCAAATAGCGCCTAATATGTTGTGTCAATGTTAAAATGTGAAATAGTGTGGGGTATACTACTACTACTACTACTACTACTACTACTACTTCTTCTACAACAACTACTACTAATAATAATATTAATAATGATTAAAGTAAAAAATTTAAAGTAACAAAAAATTGATAATATTGGTATCAGTGAACACGACTTCGTTGACACTATATATACGTACTTAAGGACTTTACCTACATTTATCACTACCACAACAAGTACTACTAAAATTATATGATTAGTTTAATAATGATATGAATAATAACAATAATAATATCAGTTTGTAGCAATTATGGAACCGAAAAGAATATTCAAGAGCACAATATATTCTCCAAAATGGTTCAGAAGCAATATTGTTCGATCCACACATGTATATAATGGTCATATGCACTCACTGGTTAAAATCAAAATTTCCCTTCCATTACTATACATATGAATAATACCTCCACAGATTCCTATACAATGTTTGATTTATTGAGTGAAAATCTTACCTGACAAATGTGGATGCATATGCATACAAGTGAGCGAAACGTTCTTATCTTGAAATTTCACTGATGTTTAATCTTCACAATCTATTCCTAACTAATGCCCTGTTATGTAACTTGTGTCACAACTCCTTGCGTCCGAAGCAATATAAAACGTTGTTTGTTTGACGCAAGTATATTATTAATACCATATACTTTTATGGTGCAAGATAGTGTGTATTAATTATAACCTTTCCCTGCGTGACGTGTTGAAATGTACACCACCGCACGCACATATATACGCGTCTGTCTCAACCCGTACAACAAGTAGAGTTATTAAAGGAAACAGGGGGCGGTCTGGTCACTATAGTTACCTTTTAATGAAGTCTTTAGTCTTGTACAATACTGTATAGCGGTGAAGTGCTTTTAGCTTTATTAAGTACGGACTAGCCACGGTGCTTTTGCCGGTTATACCTCTCTATTCATGATTAAAGGACCCTCAACAGGTCCTAGCAAACACGCTCGCTGAACCATACGGGATTCCTGCCGCCACAGACTGCCCCGGTCCATAAAGAATGGTTTTTACTATATTTGCCTGTAGCTTTGAAGTAGAGCCATTCTACGCCACCGAGTTGAGCATAATTAAGTCTACTGTTAAGAGGTTGAAAGTTCTTTTGTACGCTAATTGGATAATCATATATCAAGGAACTCTGAACCTTGCCCACCCCGTGGAATTGACTCCCCCCAACTCCCTCAATGTCTTCGCTACAGCTAATTGGCTTTGTAAAGGAGCGGTTTTAATTGATACAGTTCTCACTGTACCTCCAAAACACGTCTACGAATTGAACAACCATACATGCTGCTAATTTTTAACTTATTCTCTCTCTCTCTCTCTCTCTCTCTCTCTCTCTCTCTCTCTCTCTCTCTCTCAAAAACACACAGGCACGGACGCACGGACCCACGCACATGCTGCTTTTATCTGTCTGACTTCCCGTGTTATTCGTTTCTTTGGCTTTTGTTTTCTCTCTCTCTCTCTCTCTCTGTTTCCTTGTTGTCTGTCTTTCTGTCAGTCTGCCTATCTCTGTCTGTCTTTCTCTGCATATATATATATATATATATATATATATATATATATATATATATATATATATATATATATATACACACACTAAAAACAGATTGGTCAAATATTTGACCAATTTAGTTGGTTGAAATGATATTGGTAGATTTAACCAAAACACTGATTATTTCAACCAACTCCTTGGTCTAGCGCAAACCAAAAAGAATGGTCTTTTTGACCATTTTTTATTGGTCGACCATTTGATTGCATTTGTTCAACCAGTTAAATGGGTTGAGTTAAAAATTGGTTGATTTTACCAACTTATTGGTTATTTTTATCAACTGAGCACTAACCCAACAGATTGGCCAGTTTCACATCAGACACAAAACTGCTCCTGATCGGTTGAAAGTGAAGCAATCTTTAATGGCTGAGGGGCAAAACATCTGATTTGTATGCGAGCGGTCACAGGTTCGATTCCATGATCGATTGAATTTAGTGATTCATCCTTGAAACCCTCACCAAAGCAACCCGAATTGCAAGAATGGCGTATAACAATAAAACAACTGAAAAAGGGAGTGAAAGTTGCAGTGCCTACCTAAACGTGTCCCCTAGTCTAACCAACTGGAATTCGTTGAAATAACCAATTTCTTGCCTGATTTAACCAATTTGTTAATGATAGATTAACCAAGAAATTGGTAAAACGGGCCAATATATACTAGTTGGTTAGTACGAAGCCGATCTAGATTAGTTAAAAATTCAACCGAAAAAGATTGGTTGCTATAACTAAGAGATTGGCTGGACACATATTTACCAACTAGATTGGTCTTTTTATAGAGTGTGTGTGTGTGTGTGTGTATATATATATATTTATTTATATCTGTCTCTCTCTTTTTAGCTCTGTCTGTACCTATATATCTTTCTTTTTATTTCTCTTTTTCTGTGTGTGTCTGTGTGTGTATGGTCATGTCCTGTTTCTTTTCTTACAATCTTGCCGTCAAACGAAGAGAAAAAACATTAAATATATTTAATGTTCTCCACACAAAACAAGAAACAACTGTGAATATATATGACAACCGCGGGAGTGCTTATTCTTAGAGTATTGAGGGTGCGCGCGTGTGTGTGATTGATTAGCATAATGAAATGTTTAAAGACAAACATTGTTACACAAAAGTATACATGAAGTCATGAATTGGAAACCATCATTTTCACAGGTTTTAACTCGAGACTTATTTATTTTAAGCCATATATGCATATACATACAGGTGGTAACTCTAGGTCAAAAGCAAGGACGGGTGTTCTGCAAGAATAGACTTTTAATTACACGTCTTGACATATTGTTTGGTCTAATAATGGTATATATATACGGTACACACTAAATAAACTTGACGGACAGCTACACGATAATATGTACGAGTGCAGAAAGGATACAGACCAGTAAGACAATGTGTTAGCGGTGAATGAGTAATGTGTAAAGTGTAATATAAAAAGGATTTTGCATGCACCCTTGCAATGTTTTTTTCCGAGCTGAATTTTCACTATCATCGTTTGATATATTTATCATACTACCGTAGTTATTATTTCATATCTGGCCTACAACAAGGGTAACGTCTGAATAAAATAATAATAAACAGTCCAACCTTTATGCCAAGGTGCATGTCCGTAACCTATTTAACGCTCTTTTAACTTTACCTGATAATTTTTTATTGGATGCCCTAGTGAAGGCACCTAGTGAAGATACTAAATTTAAGGTAACTTAAAGGGACCCAATCACCTATAAAGCATGGTGAATTAACATGAAAAAAATAGCTTCTTCCCTTAAAAAAAATCTGTAACTGCCTAAATATTGAATTTAAACCGTTAGCTTACTCTTGTAAACGAGAGTTAAAAAACAGTGGACCGGGCGCGATCACAGATGTCTACATTAACACAGAGCGTCGGACCGCGTGCATTGGGGAGCCACAACACGTGTAAATCAGATGCCCTGACTGACTTGGCCCCAAAAAAATGCAATACATGTTCCTGCTGGCTGAAACACCGCGTGTTGCGGCTCACAATCGGGCCTTCGGTTAAGCGGCCATGTCATGGTAAACAGACACACGTTGACTGTGTTTACCAACACGCAGAGTCATAACAAGGTGTTAAACAGCCCTATGTAAGGTACTTAGACTGTGTGCTGGGATGGTTTTGCTGGGAAACTTTTGCAAAAAGCAAAACTGAAATGATAGTGTGAAAGAATAGGCATAATATTACGCCTGACTATGTCCCTTTAATGAAGGTTTGTGTCCCCGCCTCCCCTTGCACCCTTCCAGCCAATAACGTCTGGAATCCCTTAATTTATATTTAGTTAAGTGAAAACAGGGCTGAATCAGCCACTAGAAGACCCGAAAATCCGGAATTATGGCAATATTGTCTTTATTCTTTATATATATATATATCGACTGGGCTGGCTCTGGTTTGTTTTAATTTCCTTAATTTATACATTATATGACAGAAACCACGAGAAAAAGGAAAGTGGTATAAACTCATCCAAATACTAAAATACTTAAGTTACCTGTGAAAACATGTCCTGATGACCTTGATAAAAAACACAGGTGGATAAACGATCTCTTTTGAACTCTCTGTCTGTGGGGGGGGGGGGGGGGGTGGAAGGGACTACGTTTTTCCTACCGCAATCTGCATAAATATATATATAATATATATATATATATATATATATATATATATATATATATATTCAAATGAGATTTTAAATCTTCGTATTTTCTTTTCCTCAGTATCTAGCATGCATGGCTGCAAATACAGTGAGTTAATTGTGTATATTATTATAATACATGTATCAATAATTAATTATCTACATCAAGGTTAGCCCCGTTGAAAACGGAGTTATGATACCACATGTACATCGTCCTGATAGCTATATAAGTATGCACAATTACCATAATGTCCCAGCAAACACATGAATGGTACGAATAAAGTGAAAGTATTTACAGCCACTGAACAAATCGAATTATTCTTCATGTTTGCATTACCTTTGATGATGAGGATTAATTAGCTGATAACAACATATTTAGTCCGCTAACTTTGTGTGCATTAATTAATAAATATGATTAAAAAAGACATGGGGGGGGGGGGGAGGGGTGACGCGCACTAACACGATGACAGAACCTTTACGTATATCGTGCATAGTTGTACATATATACGCTCTTTACACAGCGCATTACCCATAAGCCAACTACCTATATCGTAAGCGCTGTTTGTTTTGACCTTGTTTCCTGAATCTCTTCACCAGAGGGGAGCACTGTATTTTGGTCCAATCAGATGAGACCCTGTGCTGGAAGACAAAACGGTTTACCAGCCAAGAAAGGAATACACGAAGCCAATGTTGTTCATTTCGTTTTGAGTGACAGCTCATCGCCCCGGCGACCGTTTGAACCGGCCATAGGCTCAGAGAGAATGGCCCTACACGTGGTTTCTGAGAGGAGCCCGATGCCTGTCGAGTGTTTGTTGACGTACATTTTGTTGGATGCTAGTCACATCAGCAGTTTTTTTTTTCAGCAGACAGGCACATGTGCACAACCTGGTGTTTAAGTGCATCATAAACGGTTAAAGCAGGCAGCGGGAAAATCAGTAGCTTCTTTAGAAGCGCAAGTTTCCGCTGCCTCGGAAGCGTAAGTTGTACTTTTAAAGTCCCTTGCGAATTAAGGGGTCTCAGGTCCAGTTCGATGATAAATAATACCGGTAGTCTTTTTCGATTCGATTACTGCAAACGGTAATATATTTTGAAGTAAGTATCTACTGACAGTTTCATTCTCAGGTGGTGTTGATATGATCATAATATGATGCACTGGCGGATCCCCCACTTTTTTTAGGGTTTTAGAATAATTTTTGCGGCCTTTTCCGGACTAGAGGATTTCTCTTCTTAGGATTTCTTGTTGGTCTTCCTGCATTGTACCGTCCCCTTTTTCAAGTCCTGGATCCGCCCCTGTAATGTACCCACGCACTTATGCATGTAGACTAATGAAATAATAAAATCAACTTCGTGAATCACTGCACAAATCGCTAATTTAGGATACAAGGCGACTCATCCGGCACCCCTGCAAAATAAAATTATGCAATGTTCACTAAGTGCACGTTATGATGAACGTTACATCACCTGGCCCCACCTACAGGTTCAAATTTCTGGAAAAAGGTTTGAAAGTCCAAACCTATCCTTATAAGCTAAAATCATAATCGATTTAAAATAATGAAGAAACATATTTGTGATTTTGAAAAAGAAGTTTGCATAAATTTACATAATTAATAATTTAAAAATTCTCTGCAGTAGCAGGGTTCATACACTTTGAGCAAATTAAAATTTCATGACTTTAACAGGACCTGTGAAAAAAATTGTCCTCCTCACTTTACCTGTAAATGTTACTTAGGAATCTGGCTATGCAGATCATCCTTGATCGCTTACATGCATATGAAGAATATGACGGAATGAATACATGTATAGTTAAATATATTAAACGAGCCTTTATTTCAGTAGCTAAAATATGTTCTGTTGTTCATGTTTGACAGCATGAAAATGTGGATGTTTTTAATTTTCATCTCATTTGTAGATTTACTAACAGTGGCTTTGTGTTTAAGATAATATTCCATTAAGAACCATGAAGTAAGAACAGCCTGTTTAACAATTCAGCCACTGTTTTTTTTATTATTATTTTAAGATTCAATGTTTAAATGAAAGATTCTTTAATATCGAAAGTGAACTAAAACAATTAAGCTTTCAAACTTAAAAAATTACTTAAATTCAAACACAGATATGCCAACAACCAAAGAGTAACATCAGGGTAAAATATATGGTATGAAAAGGCAAACAGTTTAATTGGGGTTAGTAAGAACTGTGCCATTTATATCAATGGTAAGGGGGCTTAAAATTCAGCCCAGATAGGGAAGCACAGATGTCAACGCAGGTGAGAACAGCTAACCAAGGGGAGAAATGCCCAGGTGTGGCCTCGTTAGGGTGGTTTTCTTGTGCCGATAGAAATCTCTGATAAATATAATAAAAGTTGATATAACACATTTGAGACAGTAAGTAAATGAAAATTCTTGAAATTTTAGAATTAAAAAAAATCATGACTTTTTAATAACTGATTTTTCATATCTCAAAGATCATGACTTTTTAAGGCCGTACGAACCCCGAGAAGTTTCAAAGAGCAAATCTGTTCCTAAATCTGATAAAACAAGCGGACACATGTTCGGTCTATATAAAGATGCACTTTTTGTGAATTACGGACGGACGTCGCATCGCATGAGCTCATCGGGACGATGGCGCAACATTTTTTTATCTAGTGAATTAGCAGTGTGAATTCAGAAAGGTGTAAATTTTAACACACTGCTACACAAAAAGGTCTGTTTATAAGCCTTGCCATCGAAATAGTCTGATGTTATGTGCTCATCCCTGTGTCTGTGAAAGTTCTCGATTTATTTTCAGGTCCAGGCTTTGGCGGTGTTCATAATGATTTTGAGTTATGGATTCGTGCATTGTCGGTACTTTATAGCTCCATTGTATCACCCTCTCAAAAAATATTAATAAATAAAATAATAAATACCTGAAAATTAATCTCGCAGTTTCAAGCCACACCTGTTCTAGTTCGTTAAACTTTTATACGAACATACAGGCGTATATACAGCAAAATATTAACCTGGCATCCATACCCCAATTTATTCATTTACAGACAGACTGACGGACAGCTTAATACATGTCAGCCTCACTGAAACTTTTCAAGGATGTTTTTCTTTAAACAGATGAGAAACTAAACAAAACAAGAAAACAACATACTCGATCTTGTTTGACACTTTATTTATTCACATCGAATAGTTCCAATAAATAGAAGACTACTAAAGTAAACTAACATGTTCATCTGACAGGCCTAATAGTTCACATGAATGAACTTAAAAAGCCCGACTGTCCAAACCTCTCGGCTCCACCTACAAGGTATTACCAATAAGGAGCTACGGGGTCAAGGCGTGCACAAAAACCGCCTGGGGATAAGTAACAAACAGAAAGTCATTAGTGTGGTACATGTCTCGTGTATATGTTTAACTATCAGCATATGCATGGCATCTGAATTCATTTAATATAATGGGTAAGAGGGAACAAACAACCATGGGTGGGTCACCCGTGAAAGTACAAACCTGTCAGGTCACACGAAGCAAATATAAGTTTCATATGGACAATTATTGTACAACCATTGCTGCACTTCTACCATAAGGGGTGAGGTACAAAAACAAATTGGGTAACCTACTATCGGTGGTGTACCGGCAAATCTGAACAAACATTTTCCCCCCTCTTTACAGAAGGGTCAAATGAATTTACCACAGAGACTGTATTGTTCGTAATCTGTTGACAATTGTCAAACCAGACATAATAAGAAACGATAAGAAATATTACAAAGGTGGGGCAGTCATTATACAAACAAACCCAGAAACCTTGGTACCTTGTTGTAAGATTCTTAAATGTGATCTATTGTGTTATAAAATTGGCCCCAGATAATCGTGCAAAGGCTGAACTCATTAGCAAGACAGAGAAAATGTGACATTCCTGTATACAAACACTCAATAGCCTAAGGTGCCCAAAGTTCAAGCGTCCTAAATCTTTGAATTCCCTGTCATAATTCCTTGTTATTCTGTACTGAAAGGTGTGTGTTCAGTACAGGGTATAGACAAAAACTGGTACAAACGTTATGTGAATACACACAGGTATGTTAACACATTACATGCTTGTTATGACGCAATTCAAAGGAACTCTCTCAATCAACATTCGATTGAATCTACAGAAAGCAATTGTGATGTGACCGTACAAACTTGGGGGAACAACAATCTAAATGATCAAGATATATGAAAACATTTTGATGATTTAAAGGTTCATTTGAAAATTGGGCCCAGTCAGTTACAGGACAAGTGTGTGTATTTTTCAGTATAACAGCAGTAATATTTGCTGTACATGTATATTGTCTTTGGCAGTACAAAAACCCCCTCTAGGTCACAAGTATACTGATATATTAAACTGCTGATATTGCGAGGAATTACTGTCCTAAAGGAAACTTCAAAATACAAGATGCCACAACACTGTTCTGGTTTAAACCATGCCAGATTTGAACAACTGGAGGACAAGACCATTCTACAGGCCCAAACCAAATACAATCTGATCATTGTATATAATGCAATCCCAAGGAAGGTGTTCAGCGTTCTCATCAATATGCTCCTGAAGTTTGAATTTATGCTTAGACGCCATTTTTGCTTTGGCACTTCCCTTGTTTTTACCATAACAAATGAACTGAAACTAGCAAAAAATTACTCTTTCTTTAATTTTTTGACAAATGACAAATGTTTAAGGCCTGAGTCTGTGTATAAATCTGTCACCATTCACATTGAATGTTATCACTTGCTGTAATGTTACTTCCCCTAGCACATATTATTTGTGCAGCATGTACACTACCACAGCACAGATAGCTTCTCAGATTATCTTTTTCTTCTTGTTTTAGATTTTACATATACAAAATGAAAACTCTTCATGTGAACAAAATATAGACTCCCAGTACATATTCATTCTATACATAAACATGCTCATAATGTGTCCCTCTCTGAGGGCCAGTTTTTCCATAAATACAACAAATGGGTCAGATGAAAATATTTCACAAATGTTCAATTCAATTTGCATAATGATCATTCTTTTATAGGTTAACACAGACAGTAATTTTTATATTTTTTTTAATGTTTCAAGCAGCAATGTTTTAACAAACTCATTGCAAAATCTAGCAAAATAGCACTAACACAATAATTATTATGTCACAGCACATGACTGAAGAAAATGTAAGCTTTTTCATTTCTTTTTGATAAGAGGAGTCTTCCTATGATGAATATAGAATATGAAAAAACGTGTGATTTTTATATTTTATGAAATGAAGTTACTTCTGATTGATTATTCAGATATGGGCATATAACATAGGAAAGTTTTTTATATTCTAATATTAAAAAATATAAATAATAAATATAAATAAAAAACAGGTTGGTTGAAATAAATGACATCAAAAGAGTGGACTTGGTAATTTCTTGATTTAGTTCTTGTAACTGAATTAAATTCTAACTACGTATTATCTTTGAAACCCTGATACTTCCTCATGGACATAACATGTAACATCAACATAATAAGCATCTACCTGAAAGTCTTTACCAGACTTGCTGCACACAAAGTAACAAACATCCAAAGAGCACAACACACACACATATATATATACTCTAGCATTACAACAATGTGATTGGTATCTATTTGACATGCTTTACAACAGAAAACAATGTAAGCTCCAATAGCTTATACCCTTACATTATATTACATTGTGCATATCATTCACCAAAAAAAAAAAATTAAGATAAATTAATCCCTAGTAGTATAATAAATACAATTACCTCAGCAGGTTCCAGGATCGGAAAACATTCAAATCCATTGTAAATAATACAATACACATACGTCCACATATGTAAAATGCCGTTATATTAGTAGCAGTGGATTGGATGTACAATATGCGTGGATATCATCAGCGATGAAGCCATGATATATGAGTGACTCATGAATTAATGTGATGTATTTCTGATATGATCTACTGTACAGATCACAGCTTTAGTGGTCTTGGGCGAAAATTTGTCCCGACGAGTCGATAAGCTTTAGCAGTCATCTCTACTTGGGCTTTTGTCTTGCCAAGTGCTACTGTCTGCCAGTCTTTACTGAACTGAAAACAGAAATATAACCATTTGAAATAATTATATATTTAACCGTTAACAGCTCAGAGATTCACTTCAGTGCACATCTAGGACTCCTGTATATGGCCATTTTCTCTGATGATTAACTTATTGCATATTTAATTTCATACTAAAGATTATCATGAACTGAAAGCACATTCTCAGTAGGAACCACTAAAAATTGGGTATAAATAAGACAAAAAATGAACCAGATATTGTCTGTAATATGAATGAAAAGAGAGTAAGAATTTGTCCTAAATTGAATACAAGCAGTAAAAGTATATTTCTGGTATTTTTCTTAACCAAGCAAATAAGGCCTTGAATGAACCTTCCTGGTAAAAAATATAGATATAAAGTAGTATATCATTATGTGATTATGTTTTCTGAAGCCTGCTGGAATTCTGCTCATAAATAGGGTAAGTGAATAATCAAGAAATCACAGAATCCTTAAATATTACAGAAATTATTTTCAAGAAAGGGGAATGTTGGGATGCAGATAAAAAAACAGGCGGCTTCAAAGTGAAACATAATCCAATCATGGGGATTGGTGTGTGTGTGTGCAGAAAAGTGGAATTTGGTTCATAACATATATCAAGAGTGAGGATAACTGACAAATATAGAATATATTTTAATTTCAAACAGATTCGCATATATTGGTGGAACTGTAGTTTCGTAGAAAAATTCAAATTGAATTTACCTTCTTTTTAAAATGTCACTAATGTTTAAATAACATAAAGTGCTGTTTGGTATACCATTTCTTATTTCAAATACAGATCATCCACTTTATTTTCACTTACCATGGGTAAAGACTTGGTTGGGGTTTCCTCAAACCGGATGATCTGCTGAGCCTTAGATTTACCTTTCCAAAGTTTCTGTAACATTAAATACAAGTATTCAAGAATAATAGACATAACCCATCACAGGATGCTTTAGGTTAAAACTTAAAAAGAGCATGCATAAAGCAGACAGAACCTCTATTATAATTATGTAACAGTTGGCTTGCAAGATTTTCCAAAAGGTTCATCCTTTACAGTAATGAGCCTATAAAAAATTAATTGGTAAATAAAAAATATGAAAATCAAAATTTAATCTAGAATAAAACTAGGCACGTTTTTTGGACAGGCTCTGCTGGCTTAGAAATATTTATCTGTAAATCAGAAGTATATTTTAATTATTTCTAAATTTAGTAAAGTGGACAGTGTGATTACTATGGGGCACCCACTTATTCAAGCAGGATCCTGATACTAGTATTATCTCAGCTTTTACATTGCTCACCCTTCTCTTAGCCTGCTGACCGGGTGAACCAGGCATGGAAAACGCATCATTCAGTGACATGTGATCCTCTTGTAGCGTCTCCTTCAAGATCGACGGCGGTGAGAAGATAATACTGCGATCACTCATCAAAGACTTGCTCTGATAAAAAACAACAATAACGGAATATGAAATAAAAAACAGATTCACCAGTAGAATTAGATTAAATTTGAATACTGGTGAGTAAAATGATTCCTACTGATCCATGTTCCACCTTTACAAGAAACCTTATTCCTGGTTAAAGGTAGGTGGACACAGTAAGTCATTAAAGACTGCTTTTTGACTGCTTTTTGATACTAACATGCCTGGAGTTAAACTAATTAACCAAGAGTAACAGAAGTGATAGGGTAGGACTCCTGGGCAAAGTCCAGTTACACTGACAAAAATTGGGAATGCTATTAACAAAAAGGGTAAAAAAAAAAAAAAAACTATCAGCATAATATTCCCTTAACAGGACTCTTTAAAAAAAGTTATGTTGTAGGCCTGCTTTTAATAACAATTTGTATTGGATATGTAAATTTACTGGAGCATCCAGCTCAAAAATTTTCTTATATTTCTGTTGGTCTGACAATATCCCCATGAACATTTAACCCAACTTAAAATAAATTTATAGTATTAAACCATGGGGCCATTCTGGGATCCATTATGTGTAATCACAAGGTTCAATTATGTAAGTTACAATTAAAATATACTAGTATACATATTTACAAATAACCCATATTTCTAATCATATGCATATATATATAGAGAGAAACCTACAGGTGTCTCTGGTGTGAGCGGCAGAGCGTCTGAGAACAGCTGAATATCACCAGGTGTTGACCATTTCTGCTCCAGTGACTTCCTGGCTTTCTTCCTTGGATGATTCTGTGTGGAATAATATGACAGATTATTAACAATAATATATATACTAACTTCCTTGGTATACATCCACAACAGATACACGAGGTATTCATAATTTTTAAAAACCTTGCACAATGCCCGCCTTATTTAATTCCCTGTTCCACATCAAACATCAACACATTCTTTCTGACTAAATTTGGAAAAAAAATTACAGGAGATATCAAGATTTTTAAATGGAACTTGAAAGATCAGACCTTATATTTAAAAAGATGGGAAAACACTACACACCCAATAAAGCCAAAAAAAATCAAAACAGTGTTTGAATACTGGAATTTTATATGTAAAGCATAATGAGCGTGTTTACTCTGTTCTAGCATACCTGTGTCAACCTGTTTTACAGCTAATTTTTTCAAAAGTTTTTTTCAATGAATTTATAGAACACTGCTGATGGAAGTGGCAACCTAATATGGCAATCGAAAATTTTAAAATAAATCTCAAGTTTGTTTCACAACTGTTTTTACTCTTTCCAATGATCAGGGTTCTGACTGATCAGATATCTGAATGAGCAGTTATCTTCATTTTGCCTGGTTATATTTTTTGGAATATTTACACAAAATGAACCAATCAGCAGCTGTCACCGAGGCTCTTTTCCATGGGACCAATGATCTTGACTGCCACACTTGGGTCTGATGTTGTAAAATGTGGACAGCTTTCTCAAACCTTGTGTAAGGTCGAAAATCATTTCCTTTGCTTAAATAAAATAAGCTCTAATATGCTATATTAAAAATATAATGAATATTTAACATTTCTTAGCAAAAAAAAAACACTAGGGGATGGAATAGATTGGTTAAAGTATGGCTTATACAAGCTGACACTGCACACTCAGGTGGAACTACTCACCTCTTTGTCAGACAGGCTTCGTTTAACACTGCCATAGCCACTGTCTCGCTCCGCCTTGGCACATGACTTGTACGATGAGAACGGGAGGCCAGAGTCCTCGTGAATCCCTGTCTCTTCTCGTATCATTTGGTTTAGATCCTCCACTAGATGAGTGGGAGTCTGCAAAAATATGACCTCACTGCTAACACAACAACAAATCAGGTAATGGTAACAAAAAACATATATAATTAAATCCCTAAGTTAGACAAATACTGACAATGAGAGAGATAAAAGAGAACAGATATAGAAAGAGAATAGAGATAAAGAGGGACACCAATACTATTGCAATACATGGTTTACCTACACTAAAGAAACCAGAAAACCCAACTTCATTTAGCATACATTCTAATTATAAAAATATCACATTTAATATATAATAAACTCTACTTAAGAAGACCAAACTAAGCAAATATCCCAGCTATCCATGCAAATTAATGATCTGGAAATTATTTAAATTTAAAGGAAGATACATGTTGATTGTTCAATTATCATGTCAAAGTTAAATCAAGAGATTTTCTAATTTTCACATTTCTAAGTCATCAGATGTGCTTATGATCAGCTGGTTGGAACATTCAAGGTTTAGTAAGCCTTGTTGCCACTAGATAGAGACACATGTTACAACTACCCACATTAGGAGTGATTGAGCAATAATTACCAGCAGACTGACACCATTCTGCTTCTCAAATTCTGCCAGGGCATTTTTGAATGGCGTGGGTGTCCTTGGAGTGGCGTCAAGTATGGAACGGCGAGCCTGAGGTGTCTTGTGTGTCATGCGGCCCATCCTGCAAGTACAGAGAAGAAAAATATTAAAAATTTGTGTGAAAGTGGTGGCATCCATTTTCTTTGACCTTGTGGATTAGCTGTTTGAGAACCTGGAATTTGTTCCTGGCATTAGGCATGGACTATAGTCATGGGAAAAGAAAAACCTGTGACCCCTTATTTACTTTTAAATAATAGCAAGACAAACTGAGTGAGAGTATTTTTTAATATCTCTGCAAAGGTTGTTAAGTTTTGTCCCATGTTTGTCTGTTATCAGTTTTAAACTAGGTCTATTTCCATGAAATGCTGTGGAAGGAAGGGATATATGCCATGGGATACACTGAATTCTTGAGCCAATCCCAAAAAGGAATAAATTTTTTTTTTTTTATATTGACATAGGTATGCACCCTACTGAACACACTTTCAGTTTCAGAATTGTTGTTAGAAAGAGGCTCAAATCAAAAAACTTTTAGTTGTAGAACAGAAAATGTCCACAGAACCATGTGACTTTTATGGCTGGTGAAGTGTACAAGAACTGCAACAGTTTATGGCCCTACCCAAAGTCCTTGAGGACTGGCGTTGTGAAGGACACGTTCTGTTGCGGTGTTGCGCTCTGTGGAGCATTACAAACAGGAGTTGACGTCAGTTTCCCATCTCCATCAGGTACACCAGGGCTGTTCAGGAACTGAGAAAAAATATAAAGATTTCTATCTGAAAATATCCTTGCACTGTATAAAATACATTGTCAAAAGAGATATCTGATATAATCCCACTTTCATAAGCAATCCTAGTTACTTCATCTTAATTTCATCATTTACATAGATACATAATTTTATGAAACAAAGCAATTTGCACTAACCAATAGTTAATAGAGGCAAAATAAATCTGACGGTGAATATAGTGATTGTAAATAAAAATACCAAATATTTAACTAAAACAGTTGGCCATGTTATAAATTTACAAAATTAATACTTTATATATGTGAGATTGAACTATCTTTCCATGATTTGTGACTAGAATCCATGACATTCAGAACAACTCTGATTTCAAGTGAAGGATCTGTGATAAAAAAAAAAAAGAAAAAGAAAACTAGGCCGTATCCGCACTGGGTTTGCATCTAGATCAGATTATACTAAACCAGTTCACTTTATTCTTGGAAGCAGTACTCTTTGCTTCAACACTCCAGATAGCTTAAAAAAAAGCTGTAACCAGTTAATTCAATAAAAACTGAGCACAGTCTGCACTTGGTTGTCCAGTTTACTGTGCTGCAAAGTGACGTTTCACAGGAAGGATTTGGTCAAACTGTAGAGATACTGGCCTGACACAGACAAGGACACATTACCTATAAACAGTATGAACCATTTTACTGTACACCAGACTACAGTAAACAAAACTGCTGTAGACCACCTTTGTAGCCTACTACAGTAGACCGAACTGATGTGGATTAGAGGTTAAGTGTGAACTGAGCAAACCAATTCATGATCTAGATTATTTGCAAGTACAGATACAGCCCAAGTCTTTCTCTCTTGTCCTGTAGAATAATCAGCAACTACCCTAACAGAATATCATGCTGACGTGAGGAGGGGACAGATACTCACCTGTGATGGAGAGAATGTCAGACCTTTGATGGGAGATCCGCTGGGCGTCCTTGGCTCGCCCTTCATCAGCAGCTTACCATCCGGTGTCTGGGTTGGTATAATTAGCGTTGGCCGATCCTTCAAGTTTCTCTTGTTGAGAGGGGTAGTCTCTAAGGCACGGCGAATGTGGGTCAGCTTCTGGCTGGTCTAATTCTGGTTAAGGAACAGTTGCTGAGAGTAACAATAAGTGGATGATATTTAAATTAGTTACCCTTTTATGTTTAACCTCAGATATGTTGAAGTTTTTTTTAAATCTCTTTGACTTTGACACAGGCTGTAATTTCTTTTTCTGTAACATTACAATAATTGGGGATTTGTGACTTCTCTTGTCCTTCAATTTTTATCATTTATCCACCTACTTGTGCTGCCATCTGGGGGCTTTTTCGTGTTCTTTTTCACTGTATGGCAAAATAAGAAACGTTTCAAGGTTTATCACTTGGATTGAAAAGATAAGGAATCCATTGCAGTTTGACATTTTGTATTTGTTCACCTGTTTTATTTAATAAAACGTGCATCTTGTCTTGGGACCCTAATCAAAATACATCATCAACAAATGACTATAAATACCCTCTCCCAAGTGAAGCCAGGATTAAGGATTTTAAATGTTAATAAGAACTAAAAAAATTAGTTCACAAAGTAGAGAAATATAAAAATTCAACAAGAGTGAAAAAAATTCAACCAAAAAAAAAAAAGAATTGTACAATATTGAATATTTCTGTTCCTACTACACATACCAAATGCTCATGGCAATTTCTTCTCCTCAGAGCAATTAAATGATCATTAAATTCATTTTACAATACCATTTCATGGATTGTACTAGTGTAAGGATACAGTCTTCTGCTGTTTGCTTTTACGCAGTATCGGTGGCATCGTCAGGTGTGATGCTTGGGGTGATGTGATGGAAATCAAACCTCCATCATCTCCTCTCAGATTCTGCAAGTCATTCCCATCAAACCGGTAATCTGGAACATTAAAAAAAACAAAACATGCTTACTTCTGGTTTTTATATTTCATGCGTATATACAGTAAACCTCACCTTACAACTACCTCTGTTTTGTGACCAGCTCAAAATAATGACCACTTGTTTAAGGCCCCTCTATTTTTTCACTCTTTACATGAGACCTTGCTTAGACAACCACCTCGAAAATGAGACAACTTTATTGAGGTCACATTTGTGGTTGTAATTTACTGTGTGTGTGTAAATATTTATAAGGGATTAATTGCTAAAATAAATGTGTACACACCAAAATGTTGCAGATAATTTTGTAAGATTTCTTTTCATATTCTAAGCCAAGTATAGACAACAATCTCACAATGAAGTTAATTGTGAAAAAGTTCAAGTATGTTTAATTTACATACAGTGTCAGTATTGATTATGTAACAGCTGGCAGAAAGTTGTAGATTTTTACTGGTGTACTTGAACAAGGGTGTTTTACTGTGCTGCAACACAATTTGTTTTATGTGGAATATTTCATATTGTGCTGGCTAGTTCCTAGTAAAATACTATGAATCAATGGATTTTCCTGTGATATCTATGAAATATATCTACATAATTAAGGGCAAAATTTAGCATAACTTTAGACCAGTCAGTCCTATTATTTCATTTTTCAGACTTGGACAAGCCATTTTTCTACACTTCAACACAATATAAGTATAGATTTTCCACCAGTCCCTGAACTGTAATGACCTAACACTGTCATGCTTCTGAAAAAGGAAGTTATCTAACTTGGCATGTTCAATTACCTTCACATGTTCCATTTTCCTTCAAGAATACACAAGTATCTCAAAGATCCTAATCATAAGAAGATTTAAATACCTGATAGCATTATGCTGTTAATGTGTGCACACACTTGACTAAGTCTTCACACAGACAACAGGTGGACAATTACTCTCAGGAAGCAAGCAGGCACTAAATGATACCTACTAGTTGTCTCATATCCAAATATATACAACTCCCCAAACACAGCTGTTCATTCTGGCATCTTATGAATGACTCACTTATACAAGCTACCATGGTCCACTGGTTTTTCACCTGAGCAAAGTCCAAGCTCCTTAACAGACCTGCTCACCTGACCACTGACCTCACCTGGAGCTGATGAGCTCATGTGTAATGTTACATCACAGGTGAGATGGGGGATTACACCTGAGTCTGGCTGCATCTAATTAGGGTCAGGTGGAAAGATAAACAAGGGTTGAAATCATTCAGAAAAACAATGTACAGGCCAGTAGGGCCTCTAGATAAATTGTTCTACATGCCCACCTATTGAACCATTCGGTCTTAACTGGCTGTGCATAGGATAAGTATTTTATTTCTTTTGCTTAAATTTTCATTTTGCCATGCCAACTAATCTTTTTCTCCAAAACACTTTGGACATTTTTTTTATTATAAAAAAGTATATGAACCTGGATAATTTTGTACACAAATAATTTAGTAATAAAATAAATACTGGAAGCAGATAGTATCTAACCTTCAAGGGTCAGTGTCTTGGTGGAGTCCTCTTACAAAATTTCCACTAAACATGTTAACCATTTAGCAACAAATTTTTATGGAGTATATTTTTTCATGTATCTATTTTAGACTGATGATTATCTTGTCTTTTAAAATGTGTTTGAAAATAAATTTTTCAAAAATAATATTTTCAAGGACTGATCTTTCAAATCTATTATGTGAACACTGTACAAAAAGGATTCACCTGAGCAAAGAACATGCCATCAGGCCAACTACACCTGTAACAACCATTATTAGGTGTACACCTGACAAGACTTGCATTAGGTGAGTACAGGGCTTGACATTAACTTTCAAAAGTACCTGCTGATGGCACACAGGGGAATAACATATACCTTTTTACTTGCCCTGAATGAATTTTAACTTGCCCTACAAAGTTCAGTGATCACAGCAACAAACATGAGATAAGAATCATGTTCAAATGTTTGTTTGTTAATTTTTCTTTAGTATTTGTACATAAAGGCACAGGTAATTTAGGATAGATGTATTATCAACAAAATTTCATTTCTTCTAGAAAGAAAATGGTTAACTGTAGTATCAGGCCTGTCAAATTCAGGCCAACTTTTGCATCATGTATGCAGATTTAAAAATAAAACAACTGTTTAATTTCATAGCAAGGGCAGACTAGGTCAAATACACTTTTTTCCATGGTGAGACTGGTAACTGCTGGCATCAAAGCATTTCAACTATTGTTAAAAAATCAGAACACCAGTATTTTTGTAAAATGTCAAATAGCAGAGGTGGATTCTGCATATAATTATTTTCTTTTTTGAAAGGTCCAATCATACATTTTAAGGGATGCATGTTGATGTGAGAGAAAATATTTGTGATATACTTTATCATATCTCAACAGAAACTGCAAACGATAGTGGTTTTTATAACACAGGGTCTGCCAGGCTATTATATTTACATTACAATAACTAGTTTGTGCAAGCAATTTTTTTATCTGTTTGGCATATTTTCTCACTAATAACACTTCAGTCTTGTGTAAACTGGCAAAGCGGTTATCAGACCTAATCAGACCAGGAATTGTGCAGTGTCTTTGTTATTCAAGGGCCACACCTAATAAATATATTGTTTTACAGGTCTACAAACAGAAAATATTGAGCTGGTGAGCATTTTTTAAACTCTATCATCCAAAACAAAATTAAATTTTAACGATTTACAGGAAGGAAACAAAAATGTGAAAAAATCTTTAAATTGTGAAAAGCAGGTTAATCCATTTTTTAAGATACCTTTATTAATGAAAATTACTAATAGCAGTTATTAGCAACATTAATACCATTGAGTTGGTGCTCATTAAAAAAATATATACATTCCTGAAAATAGGGGCAGTAATTCCATAGAATAGTGTGCAACCTTACTCAGAGCAACAGGCATTGGGGATTTTAGGCTAATAAAAGGTATTATTGTACCGTATGTAAAACAACGCAAGTTAAGTAATGGACAATACATTTTGTTTATAGCAGATGTAATATCTGACACAGTACATCATATAATTCCTTGAAAAGGTAGTAGTACAGACATTATCCTTAAGGATCTATAGTATTGCTAAAAAATAGTTGGAAAAATTAGCTGAATACATGCAATTTTTCATTTCTTCAGTTCTTTTCAAGGGTTTCATTTTGGCAATTTTACCATACAGTAAATTACACAATATAAGTAACCATTATTATATCAATTATCTAGTAATATTATGAACTCAAAATCTACAATGAGGTAAGGGAACATAAAACAGACAGAACATTAGTAAATCTACATGCAACAGTGGAAGTTATACAAACGAATTGACATTAATTAATTTATCAATCTCTGAATGACAGGTTACATAACATGTATGCTAATATTGATGCTAACAGCACAAATATGATTGATGTTACAGAATAAATTGCTGTTCACCTGTGCAGATGCGACATCTTATTCATGTCGGTTTAATTTTTGTTAAAATTATCCCTTTGTGAATATTGCAAATTTGAAATCCTCACGAACAAAATCGCCACGGTAATAAACTTAAATTCATGTTCATACCACCTCTGATCAATTTACCTAATACCCAGATAAAGTAAGCCACTACCTTGTTACAATCTCTACCTCATTACAATCTCTCCTTAATTAACTAACCTGTAGCTTCTTTTCCTTGCAGAGCAGTAAATTTGATTGGAGTGATACCAGGTGGCGCCTCTGCACCATTTATCAATTCTTGAGCAGACATAGAACCAAATGGACTGCTTTCAGAGATAATATTCTCTATATCTGGAATGCACCTGTGATGAAAAGAGAGTAAAATTTTAAATACAGGTATGTAAAGAATAAAAAGATGTACACAAGAACTGCATGTATTGACTGTTTGCATTGTTTAGGTAATGAAATTTTTGTCAAGAGGGATTTGAATAAAAGCCACAGGCTTTGACATGAACCTCCTCATGAAAGAAAAGTTGAAGTTTATTACTTCTATCATTTGAGATACCACTAGAATAAAATATTTTATAGCTTGTCAATATAAAAGACCCAAACTTAGTGTTAGTCATCACTGGCATCACTTGTGAGGTGGAATAGGTCTTTTATCCATCATTCAAAGATCAGGGCCCCAAATGATGTGGCAGTTGGACTATATTTTTTTTCTTTGATTTTTAAAAAGAACAGGTCCATGGCTTGATGATGACACCATTAAACCATCTGATATAATGATACCTATTTAAATACTGGGCCTTCTGTAAAGGATTGCAGGTTTCCTAAGAATGGATGCAGGTACAGTCCAGAAGTCATAACCTTAATTTAAAGCAGCAATTTGAACCTCAGAGGTTCAATCTAGATGTCATCATTTTGCAGTTTATGCACCAACAGGGTTGACTGGGTTGTGAGCCTTCTGTTCTGATCACTAGAATATGTCCAATCCCCAGCAAAACTTTCCTTTTCTAAATTATTTACTCACTCCATCTTCCCCTTATCAGTTTTCTGGTACACTGGTTAACATTAAGACTTAAATTCTAGCCATTTATGCTTGGTTGGAGAGCAGGTAGGGTAACACACTGCCTGGGAAGTGCTCCCTCTCCTCACCAGCAGGTGTGACCTGAAGGCTCAAAGCCTGCTGCTTTAATTAGATAATTACACTAATTAATTGCATAAGGGATAAAGGAAGTGGCTGATGATGCATGTCAGGTAAACTCCAAAATACACACTGTACAGCTAAATATAGCAAACACATAAGGAAAACAATGTCATGTTTCTATTTTACTTGTATGATGTGTGGATGGAGGGGGTGGGGGTGCTAGAGGTAAGGTAAATATGCAATCAGCAAACTGGATTACTTTGGTTATAACAGTTAGGGTTTTCACATTTCATTCATACAGGCTGCAGTTAAATTGACATAGGGAAATCTATACAAGAAAAAAATGGTGACCATTGCAAATAGGAAGTCAACAAATATGACGGTTAAAGATGCTGCTTCATTTGGCTTCAGTTCACATAACGAACTGCCTTGAAGTGTGTATATAACATTTTGTTTTTGAGTGTTGTGGTTCAATAAGATTTAAGTCTATAACAACAATGTAAAAAGGAGATAAAACCTATTTAATATGCTGCAGACAGTAAGAAAAGAAGATAACACTTATTTATTATATTTCATATAATATTTAATATATCCAAGTTGCACCATGTATTTTTGAACATAAAAAGAAAGTTGACAGACAACTGATGGGGAAAGTTATCTGATGCACAATTAATCTGTAAGTCATTAAATAGTATTTAGCTTTCAATTCTGATGACTTTGGATCTGGTTTACAGGCAATCAAGTCTTAGTACATGTACAATACAAATCTGTCAATTGACAGTTTTCTTAAATGAAAAATCTCTATGGAAATCTACACCTTTTTTTTTTATAACATTACATCAATTACTATAGCAAGTTTAACTTAAATACCCAATCAATAAATGACATACTTAAGTGGAGAGAGGACACCTTCAGTGTTGGCCAAAAACCATTCTGTTGTTTCTGCATCCTCACTTTTCATCCATTTCTCACCTGAAAAAAGAATAATTAGCTCTTATTATTCTTCATTTTTCCAAACATCCCATTCTCCAAGGTAAATTTAACATATGTTTAAATGTTGTGAAGACATAAAAAAAATTATAAAAATAGGCCTTTTTTCACATATTTTAAGGAATAAGTCAGCAGGATCACATGCCCATTAGACATAAAAACATCACAAAACTAGATGTTGTTGGACAATGGTCCTCAAAGGGCCCCCGCATTTTTGGTAGTGGTGGGCTAGCTTGCCATATAGTTAAAAAGTTAAGTTTATAGTTTCAAAATATGACAAAGAGAAACAGATTTTTATCAATATGCATGGGGGAAAAATGCTACTGGTTCAAATCAAATTAAAGAAGTTATGTCTGAAATAATGTCTGCAATACAAAATCTCCAATTGTGGTCCAGCCAGAATTTTTCCATAATGGATTTTTGGTTGGTGTGGCATTTGATGGGGATGGAGCCCTCATAGGTATCAATCATCCCTGTGAATTTGAGAAAGATCAAGCGTGTTGTTGTTGAGATATCGCACAAGAATGAAAATCACTGACTGCGCTGTGGCAGGCATATTGGAATTCCGACACATCTGTAATTTGATAGGTCTGGAACCCTCATAGGTACCAATCATCCCTGTGAATTTAAAAAAGCTCAAGCATGTTGTTGTTGAGGTATTGCGCAAAAGAAAGTGTCACTGACGGAAGGACTGACACAGTGATCACTATAGGGCATCACTTGTCAAGCAGGGCCCTAATTAAGCCCATTGACACAAGGAAATCACTAGTACGTGATATTTCAGCTTCCTGCTTACCTTGACTAGTATAAGGATTGCTGACTGGATGAACGGTTATGGTGCCATTGCTCTGGACAACACCCGTCTGAAAAATAATGAGAATATACATGAACTTTTATATTTGTTACATAATTTCATTCACTTTTTTCATACGTTTCTCTCCATATACTGTGGAAGTGGTTAATTTGGTGTGTCTGAATTTTCATGCATTTTTCATTTTATAGCATTTGACGCATTTCAAATTTTCACGCAAATCCATATGTAAGGAATTAAATTGTGTATCAAATTATTAAAATATTTATAAAAGCCAGGTTTGTAACGTAACCTACATCCCACCTAACAACTTTCGGGTGACCGCTTACTGGTCAAGAACTGTGACCGCAAGGTGTGAACATTACGTAATTAATTAGAACTAATCACGTTTGATGATGCAATGGTACTGCAACAAGCTACGTTGTTTGACATCTGAGTAAGTTATAGAATTTCTCTACAACAACAACTAAGTGCACTAACCAAGCGCAGCCAATTATGTCCGAACAACAAACGGAACTGACAACAGTCACAGGTCGCTTTAAGCTCAGTGGTACTTTAAAGCTGTGGGAAGGGCTAGGGGTGTCTTAAAAGGCTACTTATTGTCTCACAGTTGTTTCTACAAATCACTATAAATGAGAGGGGTCTTTCTCGAGAAACACTTGTAAGTTGTTATGAACTCTTCTAATGACAACATGACTCCTCTCACATTCTTGTTGAAGAAGCCTCAACTCAAGCGACCATGCATGGAGGGACTACCAGGACCACATGACTGTGTGTCAGGTGAGAATGCTGTAATCTTCTGAACAATTGCATCAAATTTACGTGTGTTCTTATTTTAGCGCAAATCTAGCTCCCGCTAAAAGCGCGAAAATTAAAACCCCGCTAGCAAAACAACTTTCACAGTATACCTCTTTTCGACATAAATTGTCTGAATTGTTAATCAAACCCTATATAATTCTTATAATATATGATTCAAAGGATCAGTTAATGTGGTCTGTCTCCTGTTTGCTGAATATTATATACTTGAACAGGGAGACCCCAAGAGTGCATAATATGGCAGTTGTAAATACATTATCCTGTATTTGAACAGTACCTGTCTCGCCTGGTTTGCATCATGCACAGCTTGGTGGTACGGAGGGGGAGGGGCTTGCTGTACCCCTTCAAACTGTCCATCCCCAGACGCATCTTCTGACTCAAACTTCCTCTTCATAGAGGAGTTCCAGTGATTTTTAATTGCATTATCTGTCCTGTGAAAGAACAGTAAGAAAAGGTACGCTATTTTAAACAAATTGTACTTATTTTAAATTGAAAAAAAATATTTCTGGCAGCAGAAACCCAACCCTGTAGCTTTGCAACAAAATTCAAGGACTTTTCTAAGAGTTCAACAGATAAAGTGCTATTTTCTAGGACTTCAGGGTCAAATCCAAACAATTTCAAGGATCTTTCCATACCTTATAAACCAAGTAACATACAAAATGGTTGACTGCATTGATGAAGCTTATACTGTGAATTTATTAATAATTTTTTTTATATTTCAATTTTTCATAGATTGGTCTTGTTGAAAGTAAACACATAAGATTACCTTCCAGGTAGATATTTAGCTATCTCCGCCCATCTGTTGCCGAGCTTCTTGTGGAGGTGGTAGATCAGTTTGTCCTCCTCCTCAGTCCATGCTGTTTTCTTGATTTCAGGATTTAGATGGTTGTGCCATCTAAAAGATTGAAGATACATAAATAACTGAAACTATAGATCCACAAGTTTTAATTTAAGGACAAACTCAGTTTGTTACCCCTCATTTATACTGCAATTGATTCTTCATGTAAAGATTTACTAATTTTGATTATTCACTTTTTGCATGTATCCCTGCCAAGTGGTGTTAGTTACAACACTCATCACAGGAACAAAAACTTCTTTCCTGTCATGCAATTTTCTGTGGTGTTTTAATCAGACATTTTTGTTTCTTTACTGGCTGACGTTAATTAACTTCCATTGTGGTTGTTAGTTCAAATCTTAGCAGAGGCACTGAGAACTTATGGTTGGCCCCCACCAAGGGTAAGCACTCTGAGACTGAATGGGAAACCTGTGCCCAACAGCCATGTATCATTATCAAACAAGCGTGTCTTTGGGGGTTTCCTCACTGTTATGACTCAGTAATGGGGATGATTACACACCAATGACCCGCAGGTGCGGTATACACAGAATACCAAACTAAAATGAAGCGTTGGCTATCACCCTGTCACTTAGTCCCAAACCGAAATTGGAACACCACAGATGTACATACTTAAAAAAAATTAAAAAAGCTTATTACCCTGAAAGGGTGAGAATATAGGATGTGTTAAAAAAATCACTCACCTTTCCCTACACTGCTTGCCAGTGCGTCCCTTTAAGTGTTTAGAGATGATGGTCCAGCGCTTTGGTCCGTACTGGTGGACAAGTTCAACAACTTTCTGGTCCTCCTGAAAAAAACACAAAGCAAAACAAAAAATGAATATTACATGGTTAAGTTTTACACACCACAGTGATAAAGAGAAGGTGGTCATTAAATATATACACAATTTGAGAAAGTGATTATTAAGTTAGTCTTTGATTACAATGGCTTATTATTAATTAAAACATGATATTTTGCAATTTACTGAAACAAAAATATCATCCTGTTTGAATCTTTTTTATCCTCCATTGAATGTTCATAAAAATCACATAAAGTGCACCTTTTTTAAAGTGTGACCTGTGCATGGTGGACAGTGTTACTGTACAGTGCATACTCAGCTGATAAAATTATATAAAATAAAGGGCAACAATAATTAACATTGATTCTGGACTAATATTTTCATATAAAGATGGTAGATAAAAGCAGTGTAAAAAAAACAAAAAAAACTGCCCAGTAAATGTATAAACCATGAAGACATGCTGACAAATACAGAATACTACATGTAAGGCATTGTTGCTTTGGTTATTTTAAAAAAGCTTAGTTAAGTATGTATTAATTGCAACTGACAGCAGCTGACATAAGTAAAACTAGTGAATCTCAAAGATCCATATTACATAATTCTTAACATCAAATTAAAATGAACATTAAAGAAAGCAAAACAAATAAGTGTGGGTAAATTTAACAAAACTTACATTATAAAAAAAAAAAAAATTATCAACAAACCTCCTTTGTCCATGGTCCTTTGATGAGCTCTGGGTTGAGTACTTTATGCCAGCGATGTTGACACTGAACATCTGACCTGTCAGGGAAGTAGCCAGCTAACATCTTCCAGTTATCATGTCCGTAGGAATCTACCAACTTCTTAAGGCGGTCATCCTGCAGCAGAAAAATAAGATTATTTCTAACATTACCAATAAATAATAATAAATTAATACAAAATTTCAAATTATCCTTAACTTAATTGGCATACAGTATATTACACAATAGATACTGAAAAAAGTTGAAAAAGAGTTAAACACGGGCTGGGCCATAATGGTTCCACACAGTGTATATTTGCATTTTCAGGGCAGGCCTACAGTTGGGATTAAAATTACTGTAAAAACTAAAATGAGTACTTTACCAGAATGCGCGAACTAGTTCTTAATGCTTTCACATTAACAGGATAAAAAAAAAAGACTAATTTTGTACCTCTTCTTTTGTCCAGCGCCCTTTGTTAACATTTTTTCGTGAACGCGAGTGTACTAGGTTGTAATCATGATCAAGATGGTCACCATCGTCGCTGTCGTACTCATCACTGCTGTAGCTCCCGGTGCTTGGAAAACGGCTCCTTTAAATAAAAATTGAATAAGTTATACTGTTACAGGGAAGCTCTTCGGATGATGTAAATGAATATATGATGAAAATCAGCACCTTTATTGTTTCTTGTCTAAGGGAACACTAACAATTTATGTTAAGTATTAGGAGAGAGCCATTCTGAGGGGACTCAACCTGTACTAAAGCCAGTTATCATCATCATGCAGGCAGAGTTCCTAGCTTTAGGTACAAAACACCCTTAATTTCCCTGAGGAATTAAGTACACCTGAATATATATCTCACTTGAAATGTTCTTATTATCACTGAACAGAAATTAGTTTCAAGAAGTTAACAAACTAAAACAAAGATACAAGATTGTAGTTTTTCCTGAATTAATTATTGACAAATACTGATTTCATATCAACCAACAGTATTCAAACAATCGTTAAAAAATATTACCCTTAATCTTGAGAAACTGAAATGGTATTTGTTTTGGAATATCAGAAACAAATCCACCAGGATTATTTATGCCAAATGTAAATGTTCAGTTATGGCCTTTATATAAGATTTAAACACACATACTTAAAAGCTTCTTTGGATGGCGACAAACCGCCTTCATTTTTTTCATTTCTTCCTAATTTGTTTTATTGCTTGCTTAACTAACTTCCATGTGCATCTGCAAACTTCCTTTCTGGTTTTGGAATATGTGAAAGGTGGTTTCACTAGATTATCCTGTCCTGGGTGTGCACAAATAATGAAATAAAAATATGGATATACATATCCAGTTACAAAAAAAATACATTAGTTTACCCATTCTGAGTCAAGAGAGATCTTTAATAATGTGCAGGAATCTCCAGTGAAAGCACCGTTTATAGTTACACCCATTTGTTGGAGAGGGATATTGACAAGTCCTGTATCAGTACTAACTATTAAGTTTTATGCAGTGATATGGGTATAGGTGCATTTTCTGGGGATGAATTTTAGGGGGTTAAAAACCAACTGAACCCACATTTTTGCTGTTTAAAAAAAATGTGGGTACAATGCCTAATAGGCTTCTACTATACTTTACTATAAATCTATTACTTATAAAAGGAATTCGGTTCATGTTTGTTTGCAGTGTTCTCCAAAACCACGTTGTGTACAATATTGTGCCATACATCATTTTAAAGGTTATTATCCCTGCAGTGACATAGGCGATATGAAAATAAATAATTTTTAATATACATATAATTTTGAGCGATTTTTCCGGGTTTTTTTTACTGAGCACAGCCGAACTGCCTTTGGCAATCACCGGAATGTGTGCATTGTGGTCACTTAACCTCTAACACTAAGGACTATTGTTCATATGAATAACGCTTGCTTTCAATGAGGGATTTGACTGTGGTCAGTAAAAGAGAAAAGCACATGTTTCTCGCTTTATGAAATGGAGAGTTCAACCCAGGAGGATTAATGAAAAAACCTAATTCAAGGTCCCAGTTTCAGGAACAGGGCTGGGGTGGTGTCGAGGGTTTCGGGCCTCAAAATTTGTCTGATACGATGAAAAAAAGGTTGCGGTGCATGGCTGAAAATGGGATACGGGCCAACTGCATGGAGTCCCACTGGGTCCGCTTCTGCTACTTTCGATGTATGCATATTTCTGTTTCCTGCTTCAGGAACAGTTTCCTTGCAACGTACATTTAATTAATCTTTCATGTGTTCCTCACATCAACCTATTCTTTATACGACCGACGATAGAAACCAGTCAAATATCAACGAAACACTGTATGCCTCCGCGTCTCATTCCGGTCACTGACCAGGTCTTCATGGTAAACATACCGGGATATGATTTTTGCCACAAGCTCAGCGCCACAAAATAACAGTAAAAATTATTTGTACATATCATATTCTGAGAGTATCCCACAAAAAATCTATATTTTCTTTTAACTTTTATAATAAAAATTGAGCCAACATTCAATATCTCAGTAAATATATCTCCCAAACCACGTTTAAAAAGCCTGGTATACCGGGTTTTTCAGCTAGTATTTAAATATTATCAATTGTTTCAATTCTATAGGAAAAAATAAGTGTGGGTCCATCACAATTAACATACACAGATCACTTAAAACATGAATTGAACCCACATTTTCTAAACAAAGATGTGGTTCAATGCCTGATAGGCTTCCACTTTATATTGATATAGGTAATATATAATATTAATTGAAATATAAAATAGAAATATGCAGTAAAAAATAAGTGTCACTACTTGACTTATTTTCTGGAAGTGTTATATACCTTAAGTAAAGGTCATTAGAAACCCTCATCGGGTAATCAGACCCTTTACCAAGGTTAAGTTTCCTCTTCTGTATTGCTGCGTTCATTCTTTCGTGTTACTCAAATGCTTACAGTGTGACTGAGACTTGGCAATATTCAATAAGAAAATTCATAGCTGTAGAGGTCAGGGTGGTTACTCCACACCTTTGGTAGCCTGTTCTTAAATGAGTTGATTGTTGTAGCATCCACTGTATACTGGGTCAGTCTATTCTAGTTGTATGTCACTCTTGCTGTGAGAAATGACCTTTTTGGCCCAGACTGGTGTTGCACCTATAGTTTTAATGTATGTCCCCTGGTTAGAGAGTTGATTGAGTGTTTGAGCATCATATTACCACATATTACCACACCATATATCTCTTTCAGTATTTTGAAGACTTGGATTATATCTGCACTGTTAATTGTTATTTGATGTCATTGACAAAATACCTTTAGTGGGCTCACTTTGCACAAAATAAATGTGGACTCACAGGCAGAAATGTGGAAATTCAAAAAAATAAAAAATGTGGGTTCACTAGCTGAGTATTAGGCATTGAACACATATTTTACTACATAAAAATGTGGGTTCACTTGTGTTTTAGCTCCCTGAAATTCATCCCCAGATAATGCACCTATACCACTATATGGTTTAACAAAAGTGATAAATTGTTGAAATGAATTTTTCATTATATGATTATTAAATATTATTATTAAAAATTTGATTGGTGTATGAAAACATCAACAATCTTCACAAAGTCAAAGTGTTTATCTATTATTAAAATATTCATAATAAAAATTAAGTTGTAATTTGTCGGGTTTTGAGTTACTTTTTTCACCAATGTATAGTTTGAAAAGTGAAAAGCCACAGTGTCTACTACATGCATTCTGACGAAAGTAGGGCCACACAAATGGCGAGTTTCGAGTGACAGATGGAAAAATGTCAAGCATGAATGAAACTGCAGGTACTGTAACTCCTAAAATGAAAGAAAAATTCCACGTTGCTCCTTAATTTATAATAAAATAATAAAGATTAGTATTATATTGATAAGATATATTGATCATATAGCTACTTATTCACTGAACCTGAAATGTAATAGACGAGAGAGAAGGGGGTTTCGGTCAAACAAAAGACAGGCCGGGTCAAGTTCTATTTTTAGCACGGGGTTGCGGTCGGGAGGTGATAAAATAGAGGCCAAGATCTAATTAACAAAACAGTTTTGTAGAACGCGACAACCACAGTTTGATCTGAAAAATATGATTAGGATAAGTGTTTTACAGGATGGAGAAACTCAAAACCAGGGGTGATTCGCCCCTAAATTCGCGTATGGATGCCTGTCTCCGTCAATGGCAACACAATGAATGAACCATTGACCGGACTTGGACCTGGGCGTCCTTTGGGTGAACAAAATTTTCACTTACCCGAAAGGAAGGTACCTGGTCATCTCTTTCCTACGCCAGGGTAGAAATCAAATATCACTGCGTCAAGGACAGTGTACTGATGAAATAGCAACTTGTGCATTAAGGTAGAAATCAACTTCAAAATCGTGCTTGTTTCCTGTCAATGTGAATATGGCGTCCAAAAGGTTCTAAATTGCGCGCCGATCTCGAAATTATTCATGTAAACCACGTGTGATTGGTTGACCTCTGATGACGTTTCGGCCGGTTGGGTCACATTGGCCAATCAGAGCTCCGTAAATAAAAAAGCACATGCCCATGTCAACAAAACCACAGGGCTTAACCAGGTTATTGGAACATATGTAGCAACAGCAATTGGAGTTACGCCAGACCTGCTAAGGCTGGCTGCTGATGAGTTTGCCTGTAAAGGGACCTAATCAGAGCATAAAGGACCTTGCACAAGGCTCTGACGGTTAAACCCGAGCCGGTAGTCTCTCTCGATCGTGGCTTCAGCCACTGTGCATTATAGTGCTACATGCAAGTACTTGCTCGCCTTCGGTCTAGTGAACAGCCGTGTAGCAGCTACTGTGCATGGGCTGTTAATAGGCCCTTGCACTGTATGATGGCTCAACGGGACCAGCTCGAACTGACAGTTATTATTTTATCATTGAGATGAACTTATGCTTTTAACCTATTCTTTATATACTGATCACATGAAATTAAAATATTGAGAAGCATATATATATAGTTATTGATAATATACAAAATTTGTATTATGCATTAAACGTTATACTATGTCTATGTTCTATAGCTTGCACATGACAGCTATCAAAGGGGGGGGGGGGGGGTTATTGAATAAGATATCTTGAGCAACCAATGATTTTTCACACAAACTCTTTAATTATTTTCTGTAAAATATCAAATAAATCCACTTCTCATTCATTTTATACAATATGGATTTAGTAGCATTACACTCACATTTGCACATACATGCTTAGGATCAATTGTATTTCAAAAATAAAATTTCATATATTCAATTGATTTCGTTTGTTTTTTTTTAGATTATGATTTTTTTGTATACTGAATATACCTATAAAAATATAATGAAAAAAAAAATGCTGTACCAAAAAAAAAAAAATAATAATTACATGACAGAGCTTACATCTTACAATACCAATTTCATACCACTGAAAAATATTTTGACATTTTAATGGAACACTTATTCAGCTTCTTATTGGTAGGGACCTCTTTCTTTTGTGAAAGACTTGAGTATCTCTCATACTGTTTCAGGCCTGGATGAAATCACATAACACCCCCCCCCCCCCCACAATCACCTAATGCAACTCTGGCTTGTTCAAAAAATAGACTTCAGTGAATGACAGAAAAACAGTGAAGCAGTGTGTAATCACTTTATGTGGCCTAATATAAAAACTGCATAGCATTTTTATGTGTAACCACAAGGCCACACAAACAAAAAACAATTCGCAAATAAGAAACAGGTCCTCACTTCATAGTAATGTTTGCTTGATTTTGCTCTTGCCTTAATTCATTTATAGAAAGTCTATAGAACATTTTTTTCTTGGTGTGGCCTAACTTGATTCAGTTCAAGGCCAAGGCTCGAGATCTTACCACTAGTCTATTTAATGTTCATATATAAAAACTCATTTGGTGTGTTGCTTTTGTTAATTTTAAATGTTACCCTTGTGTAATCAAAATTATTGTTTTTTTATGTGTATCATAAATTGTGACTGGTCCTCAAAGTACCTGTGAGTGAACTAATTTTTTTAACAGTGATTCAGGTCTTAAGACTGGTTTTGGATCAGATTTGACTAGTCTAAATAATGATTCTCAATGATAATTACAAATACAATTAAAATGTATAATTTGCTCTTTTTAACTTAGATTTAATAAAGGTAGGTTATTATGCCTTAATTTTTCTGGAATCTGCAAGTTTTTATATGCATGGAACTAGGAATAATCCTGAAGTTATATCCTGTCTTTGGGACATTTGAGTGAATCTATAACATTCTGTTGAGATTCCTTCACTAAGACATCTGATTACTTGTGGCATTCAAACCAAAGCCCTTCTGCTCCATATTCTGCCATAAAGGTTCATATTCATTTGCAGTCATATATGTGTATTATCTCATGTTTAGACCAGAGCCACACAAATATTGCTGGCTTGGGTAAAAAAATGGCAGACTTTAGTAGTAAGCTGAGTTTTGTATCTGGACTTGGCTTACTGTGTCTGCTGGCCAAAACTGACCTGAAAACTTATTCATTTGACAATGTTACAAAGTACCCATTTTATTTAAACAAGCTATCTATATTGCCTGTTACATATTGCATCAATCTTACATTTAACCCGTTTGTGATTAAATACTGAGTATAATGTATCATGGTGGTTTCATAAGCCAACACTCTTATACAAGAAAAAAAACCTGAACATTTCTTTTGGGCATTTTTATTTGCAAAAGTATAAAATATTTATCTTTTTTGTATTAAAGGTGCTCATTCCCCAACCTTTTAAAGAAGAATTTATGTGATTTCTGGCTCCCTCTGTGTATATAGTAATGGTCAAGGGTAATTTTGGTAGTGAAAAGTTCTTATAAAGCCTTTGTGAAGGATGTATGAATTTGTTTAACAACAAGTTTGCAAACTAAGTAATGTTGACAAACAGGAAAATCATGTAACCTAAGGTGGTAGCTTGCATATATATGAAGGAATTAAGAAAGGAAACTTGATGCAAAATGCCATTTGCAAAGCTCTGCCTTATCTGACGTGCTGCCAGATACCCTTATTGAATTTGTTTTTATAATTTTGGCGGGCCCCAACATATTGTTCACATGTTGATATTAACAAAACGAGCAGCCTGTGTGCAGTGATATCCAAGTTTTCTGGCCTATCTAGCTCCAAGGGATTACCTTTAGTTTATAAAGGTCAGATAGTTGATTGGGCCCCTTTAATATTTCCCAAGCAAAACTGAGCTGCAAACTAGATGTGTCGGAACGACATGAATGCCCCCACCTGGGGCAAATTAGAAACATTTAAATTTTGTATAATTTTTTAAGTTCAGGAGGTCTCTTATGGTCAAAAGTAGGTCAACAAGGGCAAAATGCAAACTCGATTTGTAACAGGTCATTATCAAGCAACACACTAAAAATCAGGCCATTATCTGCAGGCATTGTGAAAAAGTCCATACATGTGCATTTTACATAAAAATTTCTGTCTTTCATGAAATTTTCTATGTTCAGGATCTGTCATATGGTCAAAAATAGGAGCCATAAAACGGTCAAAAGTAGATCAACTGGGAAGAAACGAGAACTCGATCTGTAAGTGGTTATTATGCGCCCACAGACCAAACATTAGGCCAGTATCCGAAGCATTGCATTGCAAAACTAGAATATTTGCAAAAGCTGATAATCAGTTATAAAGTTAAATTGGAGAGGTATGTACCATGTTTCATAACAATCCACCAAATGGTTCCTGAGATATAAGCTTCTGAGTGTTTTTGTATAATCAGCTCTAAAACAAAGGAAAATAGGTCAAGGTCACCCATCTTCCAACTTGACCAAGATTTTGTTGATATACATCTTCACCGATAAAAAAAATTCCAACGGTGAATCCTTTTGAGATATCCCGCTCACAAGGTAAAAGTTAACAAAGGACAGACAGACTCTGGACTGACAGACAGATGGACGGACAGCTTGGGTGACAACAATAGCTCATCAGCCTATAAGCTGAGGGCTAAAAACAGCTGTACATGTAAATTTGTCATGAAAATTTCTATTTTTCATGAAATTTTCTATGTTCAGGAGCCGTAAAGTAGTCAAAAATAGGTCAACTGGGACAAAACGCGAACTCAATCTGTAACTGGTCTATATCTGCCCACACACCAAAAATCAGGCCAATATCTGCAGGCATTGCGTAAAAGGTTCGTCCATGTCCATGTCCGTCCAACAATAGCTCATCAGCCTATAAGCTGAGGGCTAAAAACAGCTGTACATGTGTATTTGTTATGAAAATTTCTATTTTTCATGAAATATTCTAAGTTTAGGAGCCGTAAAACGGTCAAAATAGATCAACTGCCACCAAATGTGAACTCGATCTGTAACTGGTCATTATCTGCTTACACACCAAAAATCAGGCCAATATCTGCAGGCATTGCGTAAAAGGTCCGTCCATGTGAATTTGTCATAAAAATTTTTATTTTTCATGAAATTTTCTAAGTTTATGAGCCGTAAAATGGTCAAAAGTAGTTCAACTGGGAAGAAACGCGAACTCGATTTGTAACTGGTCATTATCTGCCTACACACCAAAAATCAGGCCAATATCTGCAGGCATTGCGAAAAAAAGTCCGTACATGTGTATTTGTCATGAAAATTTCTATTTTTCATGAAATATTCTAAGTTTAGGAGCCGTAAAACGGTCAAAAGTAGGTCAACTGCCATGAAACGCGAACTCCATATGTAACTGGTCATTACCTGCCCACACATAAAAAATCAGGCCAATATCTGCAGGCAGGCCAATATCTGCAGGCATTGCAAAAAAAGTCTGTACGTGTATTGACATAAAAATTTCTATTTTTCATGAAATTTTCTAAGTTTATGAGCCGTAAAACGGTCAAAAGTAGGTCAACTTCCACGAAACACACTTGATTTGTAACTGGTCATTATCTGCTCACACACCAAAAATCAGGCCAATATCTGCAGGCATTGCGAAAAAAAGTCTGTACAACTGGTTGATTTAAGAATGACGGAAGGACAGACATGGGAAAAACTATATGCCCCGGCCACTTTGTGGCGGGGGCATAAAAATCTGCTTGATGAAAATTCAGTGGTGCTTCCGGCACAAACTGGCAGCAGCGCCAAGCTCTACTAATGTTATTAATTCATTTTGACTGAATAAAAAGTTTCCCCCGCAAAACCATCCTGGCACATGTGATTTACATCTCCTAGAGGATAAAAAGTTATTATAAGCAGTGCTAATGGAATTTGAAATTAAGACAAAGATGAAATAAAAACAACACACACATAAAACAGTGATCACAACAACAAATTAATTAAACAATTTATTAAAATGTATTGCTTTCTACAGCCATATGGATGGAATTTAAGAGTATTCAGTCACAGTATCAATTAAAAGTTTTCAAGGAACAAATTAGTCCTTTTCACCAAAATGCATCCCTTTATTTCCACTAGTAAGGCCACATGAAAAAATAACCTGTACTATGACATCACCACTCCCTTATTTTTCAGATCATTTTCTAATTTTTTTTTGTGCACATTAGCACCAAAATATAGGTAATGTAACAAATTGGTGCTCTCAATTCAAACTTTATACATTATTCATGAAGGAATAAAGTAATATTGTACAAATCTTTAAGATGAACAAACAAGCACCATTCCAAGAACTAAAGCACATCTTTGAATTTGAGCAAAGTTAGCAGAATCCCATATATTTTGTCTCAACCAGGGTATTTTAACAGAAAAAAAAAACAATGTCCAGTCGTTCAACTTTTTTTTGGTCTCAAAGTCTGTAGAACAATTAGGTTTGATTGGTGTGGCCTACCTTTTTTAGTTTCCACTTGTCATCATTTTCATTTTCACTGCACATGACAGTTATGGCTTAAAATGAGATGGTGTAATTATAATGATAATACATTTAGTATTTCAAAATAATCCTTCTTGATCCTGGCTAAAAAATGTAATAAAATTGCACAGTTAGTCCTACTTATCTGTTATTCATTTTTTTTTTAGAAAATCCTTAAATATGATTATGGCATTAAATAACAAAGATAAGAATTATACTTCTGTCATGTTCATCTCATTAATGTCATGTCTTAGTGCAACTGACATAAATGAATGTTGCACTGTCAAGCATATTTAATAATATCAAGCACGTAAAGCATTTAAAAAGGCCTCATGGATTATATATGCCTACTTATATTTAATGTAGAAGATTAACGGTTTCAGGAATATGCTTGGATTTGTATCATAGAAACCACTATGACCACACAACAATTACCAGAGTAAACTGGGCAACTGGTACATTTTAGTCCTGTGTATGATGTTCACAGGCTAACCTTACTTAATTACAATCCAATCTCATATTTAGCAATACAAAAGTCTCCATTGTAAACATGTGGTACATTATTATTTAACAGACATAAAAGTCTTGCATATATAGGCAGATAGGATTTCTCTAACACTTGTATCCATTTTTCAGATGTGGCACAATCTTCAGCTTTTATACCATACAGTTGCCTTAAGGTTTGTTACCATAAAGCTCCCAAAAACAAAGAGGTGTGTATATTTTAGATATTTGATTTATTCATGTTTCCATATAACTATGACATTGCTATAGTATCCTTTATCATTCCAGATTCCTTCTCCTTTGTAATGGAGACAGCTAAGTTTTCTTTAAATGCCCCCACTCTTTGAGACATATGGAGAAATATTAATATTTTCATTTATAGTAATAAAACCTCTGCTTGTCAGAGCCATCTACAATTAAAACTTGAAACTATTTTTTTTCTTTTATATGAAAAGGTAGGTAAAATCATTTAACAATCCACTGCAATCTAAACAACTACATTTGTCATCATGATATTTATATACAAAGGAATTATCCAGAATCAAAATATCCCACAACATGGTGCTGAGATATACAGCAGTGGTATAACTGTAAACAATAATGAAGACATTTTTACTCCAAAGTATTTAATGCAATTCCAAAACATTCTGCCATTTCCTTCATTTGTGCAGAAAAAATGCATATAGGCCAAACTGGCACCATTATCAGTGAGTAACCAGTAACATGAATTTTCATTACATAACATTCTTATCACACAGCCCTTAAATTCATCTTGACATGTGATCTGTATAATCTGCAATGTTTGCAAGTCCATTTATAGTCAGATATGCTTAAAGATACATACATAAAATTAATAATATAATACTTTTATGTAAAATCTTAACAAGAAATCCTTCTGATTCTATCACAAATTATCTTGTGGGCAACAATACTTAAAACAAGTCATCGACAACACCTAAAATGGTCATTTCAAATCAGACAACTGAAAGAGTATTCATGAAAGGTTAAGCTTAAGTACATTTTTACTCCCTTAACACACTACATTACTATGTAATACACATTGCATGACTATCACTGAAAATAATTTCCCCTTGGAATGTCTGAAATTGTCTAACAACTTAAATTAGAGAACATATATTATTCAGAACCAATGCCCAAAAATCATTGGTCCATTTGCACATAGAGCAAATGTCAACTATTGCATAGTAATGACTTCAGTGCATACAAAAGAAATTACAAAATTGTACACAATTTTACAAGTATCACTACTGATACATAATCATCCACAGAAAAACAGAATTCGTGAATCTTTTTACATTTAATTATATGTTTTTACACATAAACACTCATACACAGGGCCATAGGCAAGTTCAAGGCCCAAAACATGCACTCAGACAGAATGAAAACAGACCATTGCAACACCATCCAAAATACTGTGCAGCAACATGGAAATGCTCAGAAGCCTTCATTTCCTGCTGTCCAAGTTTAATTCTAAGGTTTAAAATCAGGACTGGAGAACTTGACAATATATGTACATATGCATATAGATCTAATTTATTCTAACCAATATAATAGTTGTTCTTGCATATAAATAAAAGGGTCATGGCATCCCTTAAGACGAATGACCTTATGTAGAGTCATTTTACACCTTTTATATATATATGAAGCAGATTGCGACTTACAGACGAAAGAAATATCAACTGTTAAAATGTTTCCTTTGGAAACTGTATTCATGGAAATCTTATTACTAATGTATTTTTTGGTCAAGTAAAGGCAGAAAAGTACTATGAAGTTATAGTGACATTAGTATTTCCTAAACCTATACAGATTATTTTCATGAGTGGAGTTGTTTCTGAAATTATCAGAGTATTATGAATTAAGCTGAGCATTTAAAAAATAAATCAAAGGAAAGTGCACTTTACAGTAATCAGATTGCATTTCCCCATATACCAAACATTCAGGTACGTCATCAAAGATAATTTACAAATGCAATTTCACTTATGAACAAATGAACCTGTGAATATGGGCAGAATAAGTGAATGCAAACACGGGTTGAGGAGTATCCCCACAAAAGGGAACCACACACACATAGTGGCAGCTTGCATTTCTTAGAATGCAGATTTCTAGTTTTTTTCTTGTTTTTTTTTATAAAGGACAGGTCTATTAGATGAAAATGCATGAGGCTGGGAATAATTTATAAGTTATTACCTCCCATTAAGACATTCTAGCAAATTTTTGAGGTTCTACTGGAATCTGACCATTCTGCCTTAAAAATATTGGTAGGGTTTGTTTAGAGGACCTACTGGTCTTTAGTCCAAGGTCTTAACCACTAGAACCTTCAATTTAACAAGAACAATTTATGACCATCAATATCCTATTCTACCTCCTACATTTGTTTAAAAGTCATGTCCCCATGCAATTCATAAATGTTGTGTTCAAAGTAATAAGTAGTGTTAATTACTTATAAGTAATAAAGAATATAAGAATAAGAATATAAAAGATAAGTAATGTTACACTGAACTCCTTCCCAAAGTCATAAGGATATATACAAATGATATTCCTGTGTGACAGATGTTACTAATGATAGTCCCACACTGTCTTATTGATAGCCCTATTTGACATTGGTAATACAGTGTATACTTTATGTATTAATGACTAAATTACAAGTAATACTCTATGATACATAGAGCAACAAGTAATTAAGGCAAAGTAACAAGTTTACAGGTATCAAAGCCATGAAAGATAAGCTATATATGTGATGAAAGTGTGTACATTTGAAAATACAGAATCTTATCATTGATGTGATATATATCTGGTTACATAAAGATGCCATTAAGATAGTGAAAGTCTCATTAAATCCTTTTTTGTTTAGAGGCAGAAAAGTCCCTTGACTATCATGTGAGGGGGTCAATACTGATACTGCAGTAACCATAGTCCAGAACTGGACTTGGGGGGGAGGGGGGGGGGGGTGAGGCCTGTCACTGTCCAGTTCTGGACTAGTTACCAGAAACATAAGTAAACTCATCAAATGGGAGTGGTAACATGCTTCTTGCATACTTTCTCTTTTAAACACAGATAGCAGATTTAAATACCAATAAAGAATTGCATGCCAAAAGGTAAAGTTAATTTTTTATAAGTTATCACCTATATACCAGCATTGATAACTAAAAATGTACCTATCTATATTAAAATTGTGAGATATCAGCAAATAAGTTTACTATGTAAAACATTCATGACATTACCCAAGGTCAAAACCTGACAATAAAAAAATTACAAATGCTTTAAAAAACTCTTGTGCCAAGCTGTACACAAATTTGTACTAGTGCAAAGGCAAACTAATATGACAGAGGCTTGCCATATGCTAAATATTTTAAAAACTTCTTTAAAAAAATTTAATAAATGAAAAATTAACTGCATATCCAAATAAACTGCCAGTTGCTATATCAAATTTTTTTATCAAATATTTTTCCTTAAAAGTCAAGAAGACAAAAGGTACTTTGACTCAGCGACTTAAAATATGAATGGGACATGTCCCATGTACCTACCCCATCAACAAAGCTGATGAACCTGATTGCAATATATAGAATATTACAAAATTATTCTTCAGATAGACAGTATTCTGGTGAAGTCTTACAATACAGGAATTGAAACATTTCAACTGTTTCTCAAGGACAATAATTCTGAAACAGCTGTATATATTACAATATACTTGTACACTGCCCCTTTCATACAAAAAAAAAGTTTAAAACATTTTGGGAAATATGAATTAATCAGGTCGGTTTCAAACCTTACTAGTAGTGGGTGTTCACACAGGCATCTAGCACAAAGTCAAGTGTTGTACATTTCTGTGTGTAAAACTGATATAATAACATATTTCAAAGCATTTCTGCAGCTTGGGCTGTGAACTAGTTGCTGCCTCAAAACTAGAGGATAAACCAGTTTGTCAGGAGTGGGTTGTTACGAATAATCCCAATGACATTTGTGTCAGATCAGAAGTCACTGATAAAGTCGCTAAATGCTGAAGGAATACTTTGTGCACTTAATCTAATACCCTGATACATGTGCATTTGCAATGCATGCAGTCCTCAGCTGTGTTAGGGTCTTCTGTGTCAGAAAAAGGTCGTTGTCAAATAAAACATGACACGTCAGAAGCATGGCAGGAACAGCACATTTAACAATTAGGTTTTTCACTTTTATAATTCAAGATATTACTGAAATGATCTTTTATATGTTTACATTAGGGTCTCAAACGCTTAGTGTCAATTGTTGGTTATATTAGTTATTTGTATGATAGAAAAGGTATGAAACTGAAAAACAGGCTGTTATCAACCCCATATAGTTGAAATAACAGTAACTGCCTTTCTGGTCACTGAAATTTGAAAGGCAGGTCAAGCAACTTTTTCCAACATCATATTTACTTTAAATGCTAACTAACATATACATTTATATATATATATATATATATATATATATATATATATATATGTATATATATATATATACCTAATGTATAAAAAATATAATCAGAAAACATGGTCCCAGTTGCCACAATGTTTCATCAGATAGGCCATTTATCTTGACTGTGTGAAATAACAGTCTCCAGACAATTAGGAGACCTAATTCACAAACATATTAAACAGTTCATATTACACCAGTGGTCAAAAAGTCATTTTTGTGCCACAATAAATATTGCACCTTGGCAGGGGTGTTTTCAGGTGGTTGCATGTGGCCCCTCCCCTCAGATTTTAATGCAAATGATTCAGTTTTCTAAAGCACAACCATGAAAATCCTAACATCAGCAGGTATGGGAATTATAATGTGAAAGTTCCTTCAGAACTTGAAATATTTGGAACATTATAAGGTGGCTAAGCATGCAGCTTGTTAAGCATTTCACCACAAAACAGGAATGATCTGGAAACTTTCTGCTAGACTGTGTTTATCCTAACTAAAGATTACACAATGATCTTAATATAACAAGGGTCTACCTTGAGCATCAACTGATTTTGCAAATATTTCAAAACTCAATCCCTAATACCAGGATTACCCTGCACTACAGATTAAAAAAAAACATCCAAAGCACAGTGATTGTACGCTGTGATGTAAAATGTTAAAATTAATATCTGACATGAAATTCTACACATATTTTGATTTTTTTTCTATGTATTTATGAGACAGTCACTAGCTGAAAGGTCACAATGATAATCTTCTATTTGATATGCAGACTATTGCATCCTTCGATTTCTGCTTCTCCTTACAGCTTACCCTGAAAAACAATGAATATGCATTAATAAGACTTCATGAATATCCATGGTGATAAACATGAATACACAGCTAAAAGATTTTATGAATATTCATGGTTAATCAATGCTGAATTTTGTTTTATTAGTCATATTCTTTAAACTGGAATTTAAATATTAATAAAATTGTTTATCAGTGTAATTTAAATATCAATTTAAACATCACTAATTAGATAGAATGACAGTTTGCATGACTAAGAAAGAACACTTCTTGATTCCCATATCACAAGATTTTAATAAATGGAGTGGATCTTGTACATAAATATTACATACATAAGTACATCATTTCTGCTGACATTGTATCAGACAACTTATATGCAAATTTATGTTATTATAATTACAGCATAAAATAAGAAGAAGTAAAAGAATTTACATATAATAATAATATAATAATATAATGATATAATCTTCATATTGAAAGCATATTCAACTTTTATTTTATCACAATTACGTCAATGTTATATAATATAATATAATATAATATAATATAATATAATATAATATAATATAATATAATATAATATAATATAATATAATATCATTGGAGTTCTTTTGGTTTCTACATATAATCATACATTTTTTCTACATCTTTAAGTCTTCTTTTCCATAGGACAAACACAAAGGAGTTTTCCTTTGTGGATCTCTCTTGTATTTGTTAAGTTCAAGTTATCAACACTAGGTAGCACTGACTGCCAATCATGGTATGTTTTACAGTTCTTAAATGAACATGAAGAAACATGCAGAAAGCTTGGCAGGACAGGAGACAACCTTAGACAGCAATAAAAGCAAACTGTACATCAGTTATTATAGGGTAAGATTTTATATATACATAAGGAATCAATTACTGTGAAAAAATACTATCAGAATGCTGTGTTTGAAAATACAGCCTTTTTGGTTACAATGATAGGATCCTGTCTTGCCAGTGATGGCTGTTTTTTTTTATCTTGGAAATGTGGGAATGAGGTCATAGTGACCTACTTTCAGGGTTTCCTTCAATTCAGAAAAGCTGTATGAGTATACTTTCCTATAAGCAAAGGCTCTTGATTTGCTGTGCTCCAAGAGACTTTGCTTTAATGGGCAACTATAATTTCATGAAGTAATAACAAGGCAAGTGACCTTATCAAATGACTTGAATACACAAACTTTATGCTAAAAGCAAAACATATTTCTTGTTTTTTAGATCAATGATTCGGAAATGCCAGAATGTCATTGTGAATTTAACCAATCAAATAAAGGCTTGTAAACCTATCCAATTTCCATAGTATGTATTCTTGCTTGTTATTATTCCAGTTTTGACTGCTGGGTACTGTTTACATTAAGTATGTTAGACTAAATTGGTTTTTATGATTTTAGTATCATCATGTCTGAGTCTATTAATAATCCATGAAATAGCAGGCAGGCTGGTCTGTTGAAGCAAGGTGTCTCTGAAAACATAGTTTAGACTGCCTTGCTAATGGGAAGCTAAACCAGTATCAGTGCTTTTATTAACAGAAGTATAATTATAAAGCCCATCAGAACAAAATTAGCCCTGCTGAAAGAGAGAAGAAATAAATAAAAGATAGTACCCGTAAGAGCACCGCCACAATGAGACCAAGAAGGATCATGGGAAGGTACTTGGTCAAGAACTGGCTGCTTTCTGATTTTAGTTTTCTGGAGAGGAGCCTCTTCATCCATTTTTCTTTAGTTGGGCTGTAGGGTGGATATCTCAAGCTGTAAGCAAAAATCATCCAATCACAACAAAGGACATTAGGGTTGTAACGATGCGCTGATACATCATGATACAAAGAAAATTTTGTATCTGTATCATCACTGTTGATACACTGATGAAATATAAAACTAATTGAAGGGACTGCTTTATTATTCATTTTTTATTAAACTTTGAAAGTGATGAGTATTGTGAATCATGTCTGTGTACTGAATTATGAGTGAAGTATCGCAACATGTATTTTCCAAGCCCCAGTGGACATGCATGATTGACATTTGTCACATGTTTATTTATGAAGCAGGAAAAATTAATGAAGACTTTCTTTGCTATAACAAGGTTCAAAGCAAGAATAACAGCTACAAATGCTCTATAAATTGCAAGTCAAAGTATCTTGTACATAATTTTTTTGGCATTATTAAACTAGCTGATTACCTTTCAATTATCTTGTGGGACAGAATTTATCTGGTTGGACAGTGATTAATGGTCAGAATTTTTGGAAGGTCATCAGTTTGATCATCACCAGTGCATCAAGGTAAATAATTTAATTTTTCTCTGAAACTTTTTGTAAATATAATTATTCTTATAATTCTTCAGAAAATAAAGGATGTCTCTCTTTACTTTACACCTGAAGCTCAGAAACAGCTTTGAACCTTGTTCAACTAAATAAAAGCCTCACAGGCCCCTGAACCCAGCCATTTTAACTAGGCCTGTGACACATGGCAATACAAATCAGTACTTATTAACAGACTTTGTTAACACTGGGTTGATCTGCAAACATTGGTTAACATCAATTAGCAGGTGAAATTTCACATGATCTTTGCATGCAGAATTAGAGCCAGCACCTAACAACAAATTATAATTATCAGTTTGATATATGAATAGTCCAAACCTTTGGAACTTTCATGTCAGTGAAGACTTTAAATTGTTCAAATTTTTCCTGTAAGTATGGAGGGTATCAGAGGCTTGAACAAACATATATCCACATTACAATTTGATCAAGCAAATGACATATTTAACAAGTGACCAGTGGGTCATGGTGCTCAGCTAACTGTGAAGATGGGCATTACCTGATGTTTTAAGGAATAAAGATATGTAGTTAAAAGTTATTCCATCCATGCATGTAAAAATTTGGAAATGCCAAAAGCCATAAAAACTAACTAAACAAGAGACAAATGTTTGCATTTGGTAACAATGAGGCGTCTAAGTAAGTATCATTCAGCCATATAAAAATTCATGAATAGATCATTTTTATATAACCAGAATACAGGCAGTCGACAAGCGACTACGTGTATCCTCCAAAATCAGAGTAAGACGGGTGAAGAGAGGCATGGATTGAGTGGCAAGGGGAAATAGAATTAGATGTGTTGTATATTAGCATGGATGTCTGCCACGTAAACATGATTGTAGGTTGTGCCACCTGTAATTTGAATGAGAAACTATCCAAGATGTATACACATGCAAAATTTCAGTTTGAAAAGTCAAACCACTGCCAAGATATGAGTGATTTTATCCCACAGCAGACAAACAGATGGACGCTGTGCAAAAAAGGTTGCAGGTGGCACCACTATTTTTTGTGTATGTTATAAAGCTATCCAAAGGCTACATTTGTACAAAAATTTTTTCCTGATTGGTCAGCTATGTGAGGTCCAAACACATGCAAATTTTCAGGAAGATACGTCAAACCAGTCTGGAGATATAAGCATGGATGTCTGCTGGGTGAATGTGAATGTAGGTGGTGCCACCTGTCATAAAATCAAGAAAGCTACCCAGGATGTATACGCATGCCGATTTTCAGGTGAATAAGTCAAACCACTGCAGAGAGGGGGAAAAATCCATTCACTGCAGAGATATGAGTGATTTTATACCAAGGCAGATAAACAGATGGTCGCTGTGCAAAAATGGTTGCAGGTGGCGCCACCATTTTTTATGTATGTTATAAAGCTATCCAAGGGCTACATTTGTGCAAATTTTTTTCCTGATTGGTTAAACAAGTCTGAAGATAGGTGGATTAATATGTCAAAACACATGCACAGTTCAGAGGTCAAAGCAAAATATTTTGGCACCAGTTCACATGTGACCCAATAATTGTGTAAAATTTCAGAAAAATCTGTCCAGTGGTCTCAGAGTTCTATTCTGGAAATGAACTCGGCGGCGGAACCCAGTCAATAAACATAGTATTGGCAAAACTTTGTTTTGGCGGATACAATTAAAACTGTTGGATTTATTTATTTAACATGAAGGGTGTTTAGGCAAAAAGGGAACCTCATCAGACAACACACCGCAAACATGCATAATATGCCTGTCTTATGACATCTGACCTCCTTAAATATGTGGGAATTTTGTCAAGAATTAAATTCAGGTGAGAAACACTATTTGTTAATATTTATATTCAGTTTCACAAATATCCATCAGATTTGTGGTAAGTCATCAGGGCACTACCAAAATCTGGTACCTCATACTCTATTAAATATGCATGGATTTAGCTGGGAATCAAAATAAGGCAAGATCTTAGTTAAAGGACATAATCTAGAACAGTATTATCAATTCATTATCAATTATATAAAAGTTTCCCAGCAAAACCAACCCAGCACACAATCTCAGTACCTTCCATACGGCTGTTTAACACCTTGTTATGGTCCTGGGTTGTAAGTAAACAGTCCATGTGTCTCTGTTTACCATATAACAAGGCCATATGATTACCAAACAAGTTGACAAAAATGTGTTGACAGGTGAGTTCACAAAATATCTCTAAACTCATGAAAGGTATCAGGTTTCAGATTAAAAGGAACAGGTACAGAATTCAATTATTATTTACAAATAAATTTCCTCTAATCCTCTTAAGGTTTCACATGAGATATGTTTCTCATGAAATTTTAACCTCATGAACATGAAGACAACCACAATATATGACTGAAAAAAATAATAGCCCCAAAAAGACAAAAGGGGTAAACATAAAACTAGAATACAGAAGTTGACAAGCAACTACTTGTATCCGCTGAAATCAGAGTCATACGGGTGAAGTGAGGCAAGGATCGAGTGGTAAGGGGAAATAGAGTGAGATGTGTTGCATATTGGCATGGATGTTCGGCACTTAAACATTACTGAAGGTGGCGCCATTCATCATTTGAGCAAGAAAACTATCCAAGATTAAAAGTGGAAAAGTCAAACCACTGCTGAGATATGAGCCTCGGAGTGATTTTTACCCTAGGCAGATGAACAGGTGGACACCATCAAATGGTTGTAGGTTGGGCCACAAATTTGTATAAGCTATAGAGCTATGTAAGATCTATACTCATGCACAATTTCAGGTTGATATGTCAAACAAGTCCTGAGATATAAGCATTGATGTCTGCAGTGTAAACATAATTGTAAATGGCACACCCTGTCATATAAACGATGAATTTATCCAAGATGTATACACTTGCAAAATTTCAGGCAGATAAGTCAAACCACTGCTGAGATATGTGTACTTTTAATTCAATGCAGATGAACAGATGGACGCTGTGCAAAAATGGTAGCAGGTGGCGCCACCAATCTGGGTATGATAAAGAGCTTGTGAGTTCTATACACATGCAAAATTTCAGGCCAATATGTCAAATAAGTCCTGATATATTAGCATGGATGTCTGAAATGTAAACATGAATGTAGGTTGCACCACCTGTCATAAAATCAAGAAAGCTATCAAAGATGAATACACATGCAAAATTTCAGGTGGTAAGTCCAACCAATGCAGAAAAATGAGTGATTAACCCAAGGCAGATGAGCAGATGAACACTGTACAAAAATGGTTGCAGCTGGTGCCACTAGTTTTTGAATGATATAAAGCTATCCCTGAGCTACACTCCTGCAAAATTTCAACCAAACTGGTCAAATGAGTCCCAAGATATGTGGGTTTATGTGTGAAAACAGATGCACAGATGGACACTCTGCAGAGAGGAAAGGTCATATGTAAACTGATCATAATTCAGAGTTCATAAAATTCCTTTCGGTGATTACAGAGTTCTCCGGAAACCTATGTGGCGGTCATGTCTGGCTGAAAATATAGTATCTGCAAAACTCTGTTTTGGCAGACACAATAACACAGTGTAAATTCTCATATTTCACCATGTAGCCTTATGGAAATAGAAATAGCTAATATCTAAGACAAGTTGACTTAATACCAGTATAATTAGTAGTTTTTTTACAGATCTTCATTTTGAGCTTTTGTTAATAAAGATTTGCATGTAAATGCTCAGTGCATGTGTATAGTTACATGTTTGTGCATGTTTGTATATGTGATTACTGTGTATTACTGTGTTTCTATATGGCTTGTATGTAACAAAATCCATCATTTATTTACAAACATATCTGAAAAATAAATATAGTAATCTGACAACTAAAATGGAACTGTCTGAAAGATCACTGTCTAATAAGACCACTTGTCTGTCAACACTACTGTTAAGTTAACCAAAGGCATTCACATTGGTTATAACTGACCTATCTAAGACCACCTGAGAATTAAGACCACTATTTGCCAGTCCCACAGGTGGCCTTATATCACAGGTTTCACTGTATATTCATTTATATACTTACAAGTTCACTTGTTCCAGTTTAAGGTCCTTGATCATGCAGGCACGACGGTGGGAGAATGTATCGAAAGAAAACTTGCCGTGGTAATGACCAATTCCACTTTGTCCCACTCCACCAAAAGGTAGGGTTTCCACTGGGAAGAAACAAACAATTTCTTTTAATTACAGAATCCTATGCAGACTGGGTAGATTAAGCCTCATGCACTAGTCATACCTCTTGCTCCATAACAACATGGGGTAAGGCATTTGTGTTAAGGAAGAGCAAAATTATACATGGTTTTCAGACATCAGAAACAATCCTGTTCGTAATGTTTTAAAGTTTCTGGGAATAATGGTTCCAATTTTTGAACATCAGAAGCAATTTACAATCAATTTACACACATGCTGACGAGTCGATTACAAAACAGAACACATGAGATGTAACCGTGTCTTGCTGGGTGAGGACAGTTCATTGATATCATATTGAACAAAGCTAGAAGAAACCATAGAAGGATACAAGATAAAGGGTACAGTAGTCCTGCTATTGTTTAATACTTCTAAAAATGAAACCTGTAGCCTTGTGGTTGTGTTTTGGGTGCAGTTTTAAATGTTGGTTCTTGGTACTGACTGTCTAGCAGGATTTCATATTGGATTTTGGCAAAGTCTAGGTGCGGTTTTAAATAGACATGAAGATTAAAAATATAAGAAATATGGTACTGACCACCTCAGTTTCCATGGTTTTTCAGTTTGTCAGCAATACTGTGTTTATTAACAGCTTGTAGGCAAACAAGCTCGCACATCCATCACAGAGGCGTTATATGAACTTTTATTTACAGGAATTACCCAGAGTTCATTAAAATATAAAGAGTGAGCCAGAAATCACATAAATTATATAGAAATGTTGATGAATAGCTGGCTTTTATGAGAGCTTCCCCTGTACGCGCATACTCACGTGATGCTTGCATCAAGACATCATTGACCAAAATACCACCGCTGCTTGTCCTCTTGATGAAGGCTTCAGACACTTTCTTATTTGTGGTAAATACGTATACGGCTAGAGGCTTTTCCCTGGTGGAATAAAAAACAAATATCAAATAGTTAGCAAACATGATAAACTGTGCATGAGTCACCTGTTTTGAAAATGATGGAGAACACTGTCAAATAAAAAGTGATTCTAAAACAACATACAATTTATATATGCTAAAACATTTGATTAATTCAGTAGTTTGTTGAAATTATAGTCATAAGGATTATGTAAAACACAATTTACTGTATTTAATCTGTATCTAAAGCATAAACCATAGATTTCAATGCATATTTGCCTTTAGTCTATCTGTTGCATATTAGTTCATAGTATAGATTTATGGTAAGGATTACAACTCACAGGTCCATGATTTTTGTCTCAGAATTTGTTTAACATTAGAATTTTTACAAATATTTTCCCATCCTCCTATTCTCAGCATTTCAACACTATTTGCCCATATTATGTGGTCTAAAAAATTATCTGGTCCAAATAGAATAAATAACAGGTAGGTAATTATGCAGTTGTTAAATTTTATGTATGGGACCATACAGACCTGTTGTTGATGAAACGGATGGCCTCTTCGAGGCTGTTCACAGGCATTATGGGTAATAAAGGTCCAAAGATCTGAAAACGAGAAAGAGCAGAGGTTTGCATAAAAAACATGATAATCCACCATGAAAAGTTGTTAGACTTTAGGTCACACATAAAAAAATAATAGTTACGAGGACTCTTGGACCAAAAATATGGGGCAGGTAGGCAACTTATTAATGCACCAGATAATACAAAATATATTGAAATTTCGCATCTTTCAAGGAAGAAATATATGATAATTCCTGAAACAGAGCATAACTATAATCTAGATCCATTTTATGTGAAACCAGTTATGAATGAAAATTTTGCATATTGATATAAGCAGGAATTTCTTTGAGAAGACTACAATGACTTTGTTCCCCCTATGGGCCATCCCAAAATATAAGGGGCAAAAATATGCACAATCGCAAAACAATGTTACTAGATGTCAGCAAATTTGACCTTCAAGATCAAGGTCAAGGTCACTGGTTTTCAAACTCTTCCGAGATTCTAGCAGAAAGAACTGGTGCGTCAAATTTGAGGAACAAATCACCAGTACTTCCTAAGTTATGGGGGTCACAATAATCCTAGAATTGTGCAGATTTGACTTTGAAGATCGAGGATAAGGTCACCAGTGCCTCAGCTATTCCAAAAACAACTTGTGTGTTTCATCTGTAGGAATAATATGCAACACTTCATAAGTTATTCTGTTCACAAGACAATAACTAAAATTTGGCTTATTTGACCTTGAAGATCCAGGTCAAGGTCACCTGTTTTTGAACTCATCCAAGATGTTTATTGAAACAAGTTGAGTACCAAATTTAATGACAAAATGTTAAACACTTCAAAAGTTTATGGGTTCACAAAAGATTTACATTTTGGCAGATTTGACCTTGAAGATGAAGGTCAAGGTCATCAGTTTTTTAAATCCTGCGAGATTCTGGTAGAAAGAATTTATGTTTCAAATTTCGGGAAAACATATGCAGCCCTTCAAAAGTTATCACATTCACAAGATATCCTACAGAAGATGACAAAGACTGACGACAGACGATGGCACTGAAAACAATGTCTCCCCTGTAGGGGGGGAGATATAATTAAGGAAATAGTAGCAAATTGACAATATTAATAGTGAGGGACTGTACCTAAAGTGGAACCTGTCTGAAAGACTACCTCTCTTATATAATCAACTGTCTATTAAGACCACCCTTGTGTGAACTGAAAGCATTCCTTATTGGTTATAAATGACCAGTCCAATAAGACAACTGGTGAATAAAGACAACTTTTGCCCAGTCCCATAGGTGGTCTCATAACACAGGTTCACTTCATTCATAAATTGATTTGATCTTTGAAAAAGTGCACTGCAAAATGTGCATAATAGGCCTGTTGCATATTTTGTGACCTCTGACCTCTTTAATATGCATGATTTTGCTAAGAATGTAATTCAGGTGAGAAACTGTATTGGTATATCATAATGTTCATCATGAGTTATAAGATAATCCATAAGGTTTTTGGTGAGTCTGGGTTGTGCCACCAAAGTGAGGCGACCTCATAAAATATGCATGAATGTTGTGGAAAATTTAATTGAGGTGAGAAACTCTATTGGTAAATATGTATTATGAGTTTCATGAAAATCCACAGGATTTTTGGTAAGTCACCACAGTGCCTCCAAAGTGCGGTGACCTCATTAAATATGTGTGGATTTGCTTGAAATCGAACTTAGGTGAGATATTTATTGATTAACATTTCTGTTGAGATTTATCCATCATATTCCTCATAAGGGATTATGGCGACACCAAAAAGTAGCCTGGTGATCTTATTAAAAATGCACTGATTTTTCCCATAATCAAACTCACGCCAGATAATCTATTGGTAAGTAGTTATGGTGAGTTTCGTGAAAACCCATCAAAGCATTGGTATGTTATTGCTGCGACACTAAAAGTTAACAGACGGCAGTGGGTATTCCATAATACACCTTGTCATAGATGGGTGTATATTGTATAATAAAAACAGAAGCTAGGACACCATAAAATAAGTTGTGGCCTTCAGTAACAAAATTAAGTTCATACTGCCTGTCACGTGGCATTGGAGACAGCATTCCTTAAAACGATGTCACAAAGAGAGGGCATCCCAGTGTTTACAGCATGTTCTTCAAGCAAAGTCAACATGCTTATGGCACAGATGCTATTCAGGGATAGTGATGTGGGGAGATGGGTAGACTGATAAAAAAGTGTGCAATTTTATATGATTACTTGTCTAATGATCACAAGGATGCTAAAACAATAAACAATGTGCAGCAAATATTACCATAACAATGATAACGCAGGACATCGAAGAACAGAAAATTTAAACACACCTGGTGAAATATTCTTTATTTTCAGAGAGTTACAGATACAAAAATGCCTTCCTTTTTAGTATACCTTTTCAGGTAAATTATGCAAAATGCATATTGCACCACCAAAATGGAAACACACCCCACAAACTGTTCATAAGTCATGTTAACATGCTTTTTTAGGAGTTGGGGGGAGGAGTTAACCATTTTTTAATGCTGACTTGTCTAATTCTTAACCTTAGTATGAACATCTGCAGAATTCAGTTTTGGACTACATGACAGGGAGTAGCACTCACTTCCTGTCATCAATTTTATATCCTGATGTTATCCAGGCCCAGTGTCTACCACACAGGTCCTGGGTGTGTAGTCACCCAAATTGCTGGGTCATAACACAGAGGAACCTCCCAAATATGCATTACCAGGTAATGTTTGCATGTGCTAACATGCTTATGGAAATGTAGCTTTAGCTTGTGAATGTGAACATGTGTTTGTGTGTGTGATTCTACCTCCTCCTGCATGACCCGGTCCGTCGGCTTACAGTCTGCCAGTACAGTTGGGCTGATATAGTTCTGTGATTCGTCCATGTCTCCTCCAACCACTATTCGCTCTCTGTCCATCATATTTTTAACCCGACTATAAAAAAAAGATCATCTTTGTGATATTTGTTTTTCTGTAAATCAAGGAGTCTATCTTTAATTCACTTGCAATCTCTTATATCTTATACACCTTTGGGTCATTATTGTATCTCAAATATCTAAAAAGTAAAATGTCCTCTGTTATGTCTAAAATATCTAACAGTCCAAACCATCAACTAAATTTCAAAAACATAATACACAATGACTCAGATAGTCTCAGATATGTTAAAGAAAAAATCTGTAGTCATATCTTAAATACATCAGAGTTGCAAACATTTTATCATATTTCAAATACTAAATAGTCAAAACCTTGTTTTGTGAACAGCAAAAATTTTCAAAGGAAAATAAATCAATTCCATTATATTGATCATTGGTCGTTTTCTTTCACAATTGATTACAGTTTTTGCATAATCATTAAAAAGAAATAATGGATGCATGCACATACACAGAATATTTTAATCCTATCAGAGATAAAAGATATACAGAACATGAAGTAATGTAAACAAGCTAATTCATGGAATTTATCTCTCCCGTTTCTGCCTCTTGTTAATTTTTATTTTCCCCTGAAGATGTCTCTTCGTCATAATTATTGGTTGTGAATTTGGAACAAAAGGGAAATTTTTTTGTTGTTTTGGAGCTGGTGATAAACAATTTTCAGACAGACACTCCAAACCAATCCCAATCAAGGTATGCATGAGAGCAATCACTGACCCAAATTTGAATGAAAATGGATAATATTTAGGAATGTTATCACATGGAAATGAAAAGCTGACAGACCAATAAACAGAGGGACAGACAGACAAACCAAAATCAATGTCCCCTTTTCCGCAGGAACAGGGGACAAAAAACCTTGTGCAGTAAACAAGTGTGAAACCCCTTCTTGATCTTGAACTTTCAGCATCATGAAAAGGAAAGACTGAGTTTACTTGCTCAATATTTAAGGTGTAATTCCATAAAGTAGATTTTACGGTAACATATAAGGTACTTTATATAATCTAAAAATAATCAATAACTAATGGATCATAGGTTGTTTTATTATGACTTTGCCTAGGAGGACCATGGCAGTGGCCCAAAATGAGTGAAAGTCAGATGAGCTAAATACAAAAATATTTTACAATAAAAAAAAGAAATATCTAAACCTGATTTGGAACTCACTTGAAATGTCTGTTGTTGATAATTCTCCCAAAGGATTCACAAGTCTTTGGGTTTCCCTCATAAAACTGATCAATGCATTTCTTGAAACATTCTACCAGCTTCTCCTGTAAATAGAAATCATGTAATACTTACTGATACTCTTTTCATCATTTACAGTAAAAAACACATCTTAGTAGGAAGTACTGATAACATTGCAAAAATCTTCACATAATGTCAGGCATACACAGCTCCCTCAGTTTTCTAATCAACTGTCACACTTCAAAATATAAATTTGTTAAATTCAAAGGAAACACCTATTTTTTATTTCATGTGTGCATACATAAACATATACTGTGAAGCTTTTACCACAAAAAATACCATCTTTGAGTAATTTACCTTGAACTAATTCTCATAAAAAGGTAAAGGTGAAAGATGGGGTTTTATAATCTGAAAATTATGATGTCAGTCTGATGTCAGTCTCATCTGACTTTACACTTTGCCTTCCTGGTCTTTCAGGCCTGTTCATTCTTGTGGTTTTTCTCGGCTCCTTGGGGAGCATACAACCCAAGCTGTCACACAAGGTACTGGAAGGTTATTTTGTTCTACATTTGCCTTTCTCCCATGACCAGTACCCATTCACTCCTGGGTTCAGAGAGTGCACCCTTGTGGTAAAGACTTTGCCCAGGAGTCTGAGTGCAGACAGCAGTCAGAAAGGGATGCGAAAACACAACCTTGTGGTCACAAGTCCAGCGCCCTAGCCGTTACGCCACCATGCTCTAAAACATCATCTAACTTATTTGAACAGACTACATTGCCCTCTTCACTATATTTATACCTAAGCCGCTGGTGTATTTAGAGTCCCTGGTGCATTGTTGGGCTTAGATTTTAATGCCCACAAACTCTAACCAGCAGAGTTGTAATGTGTAATGTAGAGTGTAATGACTCACGGTTATTAACTAACTACACTGACCTGTGTATCTTTTTGACACATGATGTAGTCAGGAGCAATGCACGTCTGTCCACTGTTGGCAAAACGACCCCACAGGATACGTTGGGCAACGACCGCCAAGTCACACTCTCGATCAACATAACATGGGCTGCAATAAACAGATGTAACAAAGCATAAACACTTGTGGTGTGCTAATTAATTAATTATATCAATGACTGATCATTTTCTTTCATAATTGATTAAATCAAATGCATTTTGCATAACTGATCTCAAATGATCATATTTGCACATAAAATGAAGTTATATTATTCCACTGACATATTCTTATTCTGTCAGAGAGATAGGAAAGATCGGGCACAAAACAGCCAACAGCACTGAACTAAACCATGTGCATTGAATCAGTGTCAACTACCCATCCATTTCCTTTCAGCATGATGAATTTCTTCAGTCAATATTTAAGTTATAATTATACATCATATTTCACGGTCACATAGAAGCCAATGTTAGCCTTATTTTAGTTTTTTACAGACAGGTACACAGTCTGTTGCTTTAACTGTCTGTTGAATACTCACTAAGGTAACTATGTAATAAGAACATTTTATCTTTAGTAAGCCTTCTGTATTTCACGTTTTGCATGCATGGGACAAGAAATAACCAAAAAGTCATAACTTGTTATCAAGACTTGAGAGTGAACAACTAATGTCCTTTCCAGATTTCATAATTTTTCCTTTCAGGCTTTAGTGGGGTAAAAACTGAAGTCTTCCCCTTGAAGTCTTGGTAACCAAATGCCTTAAACTGACCTATTCACATACCTGGTATGTTAAGTAAACACCAAATATAGTGTTTTCTCCTTAAAATATAATGATATCTGCCATCATTCCATTCTAAATCCTTTAGCTTCTTCCTCTGCATATGTGGGAAAAAGCTTGGACTGGGTGCGATCAGTGGTGCAAAGTATAAACATGACATGCACGCCATCTGGTGGCCTGTCCTGTGCAACTTCAAAAATCAAGATTTCTCAAGGTTCCAACTGGTGCTTTTTCTGTATTTTTTCTTTTATGTTACTTGTCCTTGTTTAGGAGTTGTCGCACATGCACAAGATCTACAGACCTCTGGTCATGCCATTGTTCTTCTTGCAAACAGACACATGCAGACTGTATTTACTCACACATAGAACTATAACGACACAAGGGACCCTTGGGTCACTGTGCTCAGCTGAAGTTGACCCTGAAGGTAAAAATTTAAAATAACAACAAATGGAGATAAAGTCTAAGAGGAAAAGGTAATATAGGCCATGGCTGGTTGACATGATTTGTTTGTATGGATGAGGTAGAAATTTTTGCAAATAATTTTTTGTGACCAAACCAGACATTTCCTAATGTTATACTTGAAGCATTGTGAACATAAGATTTATATTATTACCATGATCATTGGTTTGCTTTTTGATAAATTGTTGACAGTTCAGTAGTTTACACATTTGTTCAATAGGATCTATTTTTTATAATATATATGATTAAATATATGTGATTTTTTTATTTTATAAAATGTGTACAGTTGACATATAACTAATGTCAACAGTCCACAGATGCAAGGACTTGGTCGTGGTGGTGTGTGTGTGTGTGGAGGGGGGAACAAGTGGAATAATGGGAGTTACATCATCTCTGTATCATTATAGTGTATATACATAGGATTTTCACTTAATTTAATAATGCTTACAGGATAAAAAAAAGTTCATTCACAATTCCTTAATATTTAAAAAAAAGGACAGACAGACTGATAGACAAACAAAGCTGATTATATATGAAGTTCAACTATTTCTTATTTATTTTATTATATCATATTTTTTTAAAGTTTAACATCTGCAATATTACATAACTGAATATATCAGTTGATTTCAAATTTCAGATTTTAATATCTTAGATCCATAAATATATAGCATATGAAAGTTATTGCAACAGTGCTTACAGGAAAACTTCATAATTAATTTAAATTTAATGATAAAGAACAGATGATGGACAGACCAGAGCTTATCACTTTTTGTTCCATTCTTCTGAGGCAAGAATATGTTTCAAATGGATCATAATTTTTTCTAATCCATTTATTCTTTATTTTTCATTGATTAATTAAATTTTACACCTTTGCAATAAGACTGATGTCCCAGTGCAAAGGAAAAATGGCAGTGGGGGGGGGGGGGGGGGGGGGAGACAAAGCCATCCCCAATTCTGCTGAGGCAGGAAAATAATGAACAAATGTTTGTATTAGATCCTCATTTTTTTATCATATCATTTTTTTAAGTTTATATTTCTATACATTTCCAATATAACATATATACCTGAATCAAAAAGTTGATTCATAATTCTAAATTGCATCATCATAAATCTCAATCTTGTCAGATAACTTCACATCAAGCATACAAATGTATATCAACTTTTTTACAAAAATATATCTTTTAAATTTGCAAAACAATATATATCTAAAAATAATACTTGATCCAGATTCACAATTTTGAATTGTGCCTTTATTTATCTATTATTACCTTCATCTAATACTTATAAAAGGAATTCAGTTCACGTTTGTGCGCAATGTTCTCTAAAACTGCGCTGTGTACAATATTGTGCCATACATCATTTTAAAGGTTATTATCCCCGCAGTGACATAGGTAAATATTAAGAAAAACAGATAAGTGGTTTTGAAATAAGGCAGTCCGGTAATGTGATAATAAGTTTTTAATGGAAATTTGAGGTTTTTCCGTAAATTATCGAAGGAACGAAGTCGCAGTGACCCAGTTTTCAATTTGATAAGAGATCTTGGGACATCTAATAGTATGCAGAATATTGGATTTGTAGGTATAATGGTTTCAACACGTGCCAGTCTAACTACCAGAAACATGGACAGATGGATGAACAGACGACCGACAGTGGACCACAACTATAGCTCAGATGACTTATAGCCAGCTGGGCTAATAAAACAGGTGAACTTGAGACAGAAAGTCCCTGTGCCTGGATGGTTTTGCAAAGAAACTTTTGTACTCAGACAAAATGAACAAATGACATGTGATATGGCACATATCATACTTTTTCCCTCCAAGCTCCAGTGTGACTGGTGTCAGGTTCTTGGATGCCGCCTCCATCACGATTTTACCCACATTTGTGTTGCCCGTGTAGAAGATGTAGTCAAACCTCTCCTTAAGAAGTGCTGTGGTCTCAGCAACACCCCCATTTATCACCCTGATTGCTTCCTGTAAAGAAGAAAAAAAAAAAACAGTCATAAATAAGTCAGAGATTGGGTGTAAATAATCATGATTGATGACTGAAAGATAATTGCACCAGATGATTATCATTAATATTCATTATAAATTACTCTGACTGTGTGGTAAATGTTTAAAAATTAAATTTTTTATTATTTTATTGAATTAATTTGAGATATTTTCATGTAGTTCGATATAACCACTAAAAGTGTTTACTTATTGCTTAAAATTGTGTTCGATTTAAAATTTATGATTTTCAAAATTGTTAAAATTTCATATGAAAATAAAGGTGAATTTCATAAAGAGTTCTGTATCTGGTTTTAAATGATATGTAGTTTATCTGGTCTTTAATTCATTTAATACAACTTTTGGATTTATTTTAAATTTAGGGATTTTGCATGGAATACTACCCTAAATTTAGGAGTGCACCTTACCTTATCCACATACTGTGGTAGAAGCTTTTCTACAACTTCAGCTGTGTGTGGTGCAACTTCAGAGGGCTTCAAGATCACACAGTTTCCTGACAATGGGTAAAATAAATAATAACACAATAAATGGTACTTGTATTAAATAACAGGTCACTTTCTGCTCCCATTATGGTTTAGCCCTAGTTCAAGTGTTCTCTTCCTTGCTCTCAAGGAATTTGGTTCACAAGATAACCCACGCAATCATTAACAAAATCTCATGAAATTTTCAGTGCATTTCGGGAGTGGGCCAAGGAAGAAACCAGTAGATTTTGGATTGGGTCTGATATACGATCTCAATTCTGGAACATCATTAAGGATAATCCACAAATGTTAAGTCACTTAAGCATGAATGAAAATAGGAATATGGGCCCAATAAGTTAATGTTAACACATGGTGGAGGCTTGCATTCCTTAGAATGCAGATTTTTAGTTGTTCAGTGTAAACCTCAGCCTTGGTATAGTCTGTTCCACAAAGGGGAGCCCATTGAAATTTGGCAATATTTTCATTAACTAGCAGATTAATTTCAGATTTCATGTTGCAATGAAGGAATGGGGTGTTGGCCTAATTTACTATAATAAAATTATTATCTTACCTAGCAAAATATTAAAGCAATGCAATTAAATTGATATCTGAGAAAAGAGTATATTTTACAACACCTCAACCCCATTCATGAATGTCAAGGTCACCGGTCACATGCTCAAACAACTGCACCTGAAAGCTCCTGATTGGCTAAAAACTGGTCATAAATATTCTAAAAAATACAGTCGTCTGCAACCTATGGCAGACGCCATGCCACTTGATTCAGAAGAACCAGAGGGCTGCAAAATATAAATGTTGGGTTTTGTTATGAGGTTTTACATCTCATATTAAGCCTTCTGTCCCCAATCAGCTTTAAGATCAGACTGTAATAATTTTTGAGTTTCAGAGAATACTGTGGTTGCCTTTATATTGGCGGGGCTAAATTTTTGCGGTTTTTATATTTTTAAAAGTTTCATGGGGTTCCTTTTTCGCGCTCTATCATTGGTTTAGTAGTATATTTCATTATCAAAAATAGTTTCATTTACCGGTGATTTCACTGTTATCTGGGTCTCCTATTTCTCTGTCCGGATATCGCATGTTCGAACATTCACAGACGGCTGAGCCGACGCCTGCGGGAAGCATTGACCCCGCTGGCTGTAATTAGTTCAGGGCCGAGGCTCATTAAAAACAACTCAAATGTTATTAAGGTGTGTAGAGAAACCAACCTGTAACTACAAAACGGTATATTAAGTTTGTTTTGGGAAACTGTCTTGATAAGGGTATCTTACTCCTGTTAATTAAAAGTCGAGTCGTAATCACCTGCTCAACCAACAAGGGACGCCTGTAGGTAGCCCCCTTGTTTCAGTATCAAAGGCAGGGATGTGCCCAGAATAATTTGAATGCCGTTTATATATGTTGCTAATTACTTCCATACAGGTGGAAGAAGATACCATATTCAGTTTCTCACAGTTAAAATCTGAAGCAAAACATAATATTCCACTGTTTTAAGGCACTTTGGCCCCAAAATGCGACCTTTCAAATATATTCAAAACTCACGTCATCATTAGCCAATCATACATCGTTTGGCGCGTCATGATTTCACAGAATTAGTCTTTTATACAATTACAAGGTGGCGCAACCCTAGCGGCTATGTTCACTACTTTAGTGGCAAATTTTATTCATTAACATGACTAAATACGGCACAATGTGAACGAGTACCTTCTACTCAATATTCATTTTTAAGGGGCACTGGATGTCATCTAACTTGGCACACATGCACGTAATTTTTAAATATTAATGCCCAGCGGGCATTGACACTTTCCAGTCATGTGCCGGGAGAAAGGAATAACTGCCGGGCGCGTCCGCCGGAGTTAGCACGCACCTGCAAAGGGTCCCGGTTTTTTGCATCAAAGCCAATCGATATTATTTAAAATGGGCCCAGCATTCTCCCTGAATCATTTATCGTATATGCACCAAGCTCAATCGACAATCACTACGTAGCTGAAGATGAATATCAACTGTCGCAAACTATCGGCAGCTTCTGAAATTAATGATTATGGTCTGGTATATGTGCATTCAAAACTGCGCGGTTTCATTTTCGCGGTCAGGGAGCGACCGCGAATATCGCGAATTTGAAACCACCGCAAATAAGAAGACAACCACAGTAACTGCCAAATTTCAATGGGCACCCTACCGAGGAACAGACTATAGATGTCACATCTTGACTTTGGAGTGATGCTAGTAATGGGGCAGTTGAAGACAGCTCCAATAGAATAAGTATGTTCTACAAGTCCCATAAATAAAAACCTGTTTTCATTTGTATCCTTTTACAATCCACGGCTTTTTAAGAATGTTTACACTAACTTACCAGCTGCAATTGCTCCACAAATTGGATACAGTGTCAGTTGGACAGGATAGTTCCATGCCCCCATAATAAGAACCACTCCGTATGGCTGTCGCTGGATTGCACAACTGTCCATTATGGTTGGCAGTGATTTCTTCACCTTAATTGAGAAACATCAATATTGACAGGACTTGCAAATAAATAAAAATTTAATATTACATATTTCAAAATTAAATTTAAGAAATATAGCAATAATAATGTTAGATTTCTTTTATTTCACATCATATAAAAATACAGAACCATTATATACCATGAAATTAAGCAATGTTCTGCAACCATCCAATACAAGCAAATAGATCATTTTCCATTTCCCATTTCATATCCCCTACTGTAAAATAAACTATATGAATCTGAAAACAAATGTCAAATCAATTTTTCATTCAGAATACTACTGCTGGCTTTATGTTTGTGAGGGTTAGTTAAAAATCACTAAAAATATTAATAAGATAATAAAGACATAAACACAGAAGAACATCTTTTCAAAATGTTGTTAGAATTTTAACACAGCCCATGGATGACCTTCATCTATCAAACTTTTAAGGACCCCTTCTAGTAATTTGCTGTTCTTTCATCTGTTTTCATGTGTTCATTCATACTATTTCATGCAAATTTTCTCCTGTATAATTTAAACACAGAATATTTGAAAATAATGGTTAACTGGGAGGATTGGGAAGCTGTAAACAGTCAAATTTTTGAACTGATAGAAATCAAACATGGCTGTCAGGTACGAGTCTTGGGATTCCTTTCACATGTACTGTTTACCAAACAGGTCCAGCAACAGGTCTCCCTGAGAGGAAGATCTCTGTGAGTTGATGTGTGCTATTGAATTTCTAATTATTAATTAAATATCAAAAACTGCTATTAGGCAGCCATATTGTGATCTGGGCACAGAGGGACATAACTGAGGACTTTAAAGTTCCAGTCATTTCCAGTAAAGACTCAAGTTGACCAAGGTTAGGCCCATCTGTCATGTGACATTTATCACCCTTGGCAGACATAAATCAGGACTAGCCCTAAACCAGTTGTGAAATCTTATGATAGAGGTTTTCCATTTTACTAGTGACACCTATGAGTGATATGTGACATGTATGATTCAGGGTTAGTAGTCTGCATCTGTATGCCAGTTAACATTGGAAGCTGTTGAGTTTTAGTAACATGACTTTCAGCGTCTTTGACAACCATGAGAAACTGACCAAAACAGGCTTCATCTTGAAGAGCTAGGTATTGAACGTATATATATATATCTGACAATCTGTGCTACGCACATTAAAGGGACATAATCAGGAGCAATATCATGCCTATTCTTTCACACTCTCAGTTCAGTTTTGCTTTATACAAAAGTTTCTCAGCAGAACCATCCCAGCACACAGTCTCATTTCCTCCATATGGCTGTTTAACACTTTATTATGGCTCTGTGTTGGTAAACACAATCCATGTGTCTCTGTTTACCATAACAAGGCCGCGTGAACGGAGGTCCGATTAAGAGGGACAATATTTTAGCAAGTACAAAGTTATTTTAAAGTGAAGAAGCTATTTTTTGTGTTAACTCAGCATGCTTTATAGGTGATTGGGCCCCTTTAACAAAATGATGATGTTAATTCCTTTATTTATTGTCATATTACAGAATGATGTAATATTGGACTATCCTAGCTATAATATAGTTACATTCTACATATTATTTATAGATATTAGTCATCTTGCCAGTGTTTTGACTTGTGAAGGTAACCTGACTTGCACCCTGCAGAAATGAACCTGGGACAAAGTCACGTCTATTAATGAACAGCCTCACGAACACTGGATGTAAATAGCATCATGCACTGTATTCCAAAAAAGTACTCAAATATAACTTACAGTTTTTCAAATTCACAAATAGCCACTGATTACTTGTATACGTAAAAATATCTATGACATAAAACAATGTGATGAATCATTTTTTGTGTCAGGTGACATGTCATGATATAACAAAATATAAATAAAAACATGTGCCTAATGAACGATATTCAGAATTGTTGATGATCATACAGTTCATTTCATTTAGGAATTCTGATGAAAAGTTAAGTTTAAATGTGATGAATTTTTAATAAGTCCATTCGATAAACAAAGGTTCATGCAATAAAATTACAAAATACAACCTTTTGTACAACCACTCCAGCTGACATTCAGCTCATGTGGGTGCAACCAAAGACAACCATTTATTTACAATAGGCGAGACCTGTTGCCAGTTAACAAAGGCAGCAAAAGTAGTCTGACGATCCCCCGCATAGAGTGAGAAAGGCCTTAACCGTAAGGTCAAAGGTTGATTGTATAGAGTGGCAGTGCCCATGCTTATGGATATTAGCCCAATTTATTTATTCTTTGATTGTCCAACCTGATGCATCTACCAAGCTCTATATCTAACAATTCCTGATCTCCTGACAAAATACCACAGCAAGTTGACTGATATAACCGACAAATGTCTTTCAATGTCCATACTACACAGACGCTAATTTATTTTTACAATATTGTCAAAATTGTTGATAAGTCCAAGAACTGCCTGAAGCCAATTCTATCACAAGCAATTTAAAAACATGTTGGACATTATGTCAAATTAGCCCGACTGGACAAAACATTTTTTGTGCATCAAAATTGCACCCAGCTCATGATGCCACTGACCTTTTCAGGAGCTGTCCATTCATCCAAGTGGTCGATACATGATATTGCTTCATTTTTAGTAATCTCTATTTCCATCATCCTAGTCTCCATAGGATGCTGAAAAAATATACAAACATTACATTACTCATGGATACTGAAAAAAGATACTTACAGTGTTAAAATATTGTAAGTCATACCACATTCAATAAATTTCTAAAAATCCTGATCATCTCCATTTAAGGTCTTCAAGCTATAACCATGAGATATCTTAATATTCATGATAGCCAGATTTCCTTTTTAATATTCATGAAAGCATCAGTTGCATTAACTTTCAAGTGGGTAAAATATGATACAATCTGAATATGAATATTTCATTGAAAGGTGACCAATGGATCATGGTGCTCAGCCAATATTTGAAACTTAATACACCTGGCTTTCTGCGGCTTTATGGTTAAAATTTTGAAGTTTTTAGCACAAATATTACCTTAATATTTAATATCATGATGCACTTGAAGGTAAATGTCAAAGTCACTGGTATTCAAATATATTTATGACATTGGTTGAAACAATTTGTGTATCAAATTTAACAATGAAAAATTCTGATGATGGCTTCTGAAAAGTTTTTACATTCCAAAAAAATTACACATACAGTTACAAGGAAAACAACTGGCTACTTTCAATGACAGCAAACCAAAAAATGTTTCGAACTGATGGAGATGAAACAAAACTTAATGGTAATCTACACATCAGTTCTTCAGATATTGCATCTTATGTATGTATATCTAGTCTAATTCACAAAATTCACAAACACTGGTGACATTTTATTGAAATGAATACACTGAATTTCTTCTAACTTGCTTGAGAACATGTTATGTATTATCTCAATGATGCATATAACTAGAATGGCTTGTTTTTTTTTGACATGGCAAAAGAAATATATATATGTCCCCTTCATGGCCCCCGATCTCCATATTTTAGGAGAAATGATGGACTATCTCAACATCTTATGGTGTTGACAGAAAACTTATGAATTTGCAGATTTGACCTTGAAGATCTCAAGAGCACAGGTTATTGAACTCTTCCAAGAATAAGTTGGAACTGTGGGTCACGTCGCTCAACTGGATTTTGGAAAATTTCAGCAAATGCAAAATATACTTATTTTTATAAATGTATTAGTATTTGAAAAGCTAAGAGGAAATGGCCCTGCTAACTGGTGATAATCACATAATAAATATATATTCCAAGAACATTAACTGTGCACTTTTATGGGCTATAATCGAAGATGCAGAAGTCTCTCATGATCAAATATTTCTAGAAGTATAATTATTTCAGCCATAAGGCAGTAATATGTGCAGAAAATAACAGTGAAATGTATGAACACATGTCAATGATGGAATAAGGAAGAAAGTGGAGATTAGCTGAAGTATAATAATACACATTCAATTTATTAACTGAAATAAAATGCTGTATAAAAATGTAAAAAATCCATTTTCAAATGAGCATAAACTGAATCTGAAAATATATATTGTACTCTGTAATACATGAAAATTGTGGCCTGAAACCATTTGATAATGCAATATGGGAAAAAATATGTGCCTAAGTGTTATATGAAAGGATACATATGACCAGCAAAAAATGTGTCAAAGTATTAATAAGTTTGGATGATGGAAAGTAGGAGGAGGAGGAGGTGGAGGAGGAGAGCAAGAGCGAGAGATGCAGAGAGAGAAAGAGGGAGAAAGAGGGAGAGAGAGAGATAATTCAACAGTGCTTATAGGAATTTGATTCATAATTATTAATATTATATATTTAATGATAATCAGAGATGGACAGACAGAGCTGATCACTTTATGTTCCATTTATGTTTCAATTAGATCTTAATTTTTTAAATTTTTTTTATCTCATTTTATAAATCCTTATACAGTTGCTTTAAAACTAATGGGCAAGAGCACAGGTGCAAGGGCTCAGTGGCAAGGGGGGGGGGGGGGGGTTTATGGGTGTGTTACAAGACCTCTGCAAATACACACAGGATATGAAATTTTAAGAAAACAATGCTTAAGGGGAGAAATGATTATTCATAATTGTATCCGCCAAAACAGAGTTTTGCAGATACTATGTTTTCAGCTGCACGCGCCGCCGCATAGGTGTCCAGAGAACTCCTCCGTAACCACTGGGCGGAATTTTTCGAAACCCGGGGTTATGTTCAGGTCACATGTGAACTGCTGCACCCCGATTTTGTTTTGACCTCTGACCTTTCCTCTGCGCTCTGCGTCCATTTGTGTGTCTGTTTCCGAACATAAACCCACATATCTCGGGAACCGTTTGACCGATCAGGAAAATTTTTTTACACAAATGTAGCCCTTGGAGAGCTTTATAACATACACAAAAAATGGTGGCGCCACCTGCAACCATGTTTGCACAGTGTCCATCTGTTCGTCTGCCTTGGGTTAAAATCACTCATATCCCTGCAGTGACTAGACTAATTCACCTGAAATTCGGCATGCGTAAACATCCTGGATAGCTTTTCTGATTTTATGACAGGTGGCACCACCTACATTCACGTTTATGCTGCAGACATCCAAGCTCATATCTCGGGAACCGTTTGACCGATCAGGAAATTTTTTTTGCACAAATGTAGCCCTTGGAGAGCTTTATAACATACACAAAAAATGGTGGAGCCACCTGCAACCATGTTTGCACAGTGTCCATCTGTTCGTCTGCCTTGGGTTAAAATCACTCATATCTCTGCAGTGACTTGACTAATTCACCTGAAATTGGGCATGCATACACATCCTGGATAGCTTTTCTGATTTTATGACAGGTGGCGCCACCTACATTCACGTTTACACTGCAGACATCCAAGCTCATATCTCGGGAACCGTTTGACCGATCAGGAAAATATTTTGCACAAATGTAGCCCTTGGAGAGCTTTATAACATACACAAAAAATGGTGGCGCCACCTGCAACCATGTTTGCACAGTGTCCATCTGTTCGTCTGCCTTGGGTTAAAATCACTCATATCTCTGCAGTGACTAGACTAATTCACCTGAAATTCGGCATGCGTAAAAATCCTGGATAGCTTTTCTGATTTTATGACAGGTGGCACCACCTACATTCACGTTTATGCTGCAGACATCCAAGCTCATATCTCGGGAACCGTTTGACCGATCAGGAAATTTTTTTTGCACAAATGTAGCCCTTGGAGAGCTTTATAACATACACAAAAAATGGTGGCGCCACCTGCAACCATGTTTGCACAGTGTCCATCTGTTCGTCTGCCTTGGGTTAAAATCACTCATATCTCTGCAGTGACTTGACTAATTCACCTGAAATTGGGCATGCATACACATCCTGGATAGCTTTTCTGATTTTATGACAGGTGGCGCCACCTACATTCACGTTTACACTACAGACATCCAAGCTCATATCTCGGGAACCGTTTGACCGATCAGGAAAATATTTTGCACAAATGTAGCCCTTGGAGAGCTTTATAACATACACAAAAAATGGTGGCGCCACCTGCAACCATGTTTGCACAGTGTCCATCTGTTCGTCTGCCTTGGGTTAAAATCACTCATATCTCTGCAGTGACTAGACTAATTCACCTGAAATTCGGCATGCCTAAACATCCTGGATAGCTTTTCTGATTTTATGACAGGTGGCGCCACCTACATTCACGTTTACACTGCAGACATCCAAGCTCATATCTCGAGAACCGTTTGACTGATTGGGCCAAAATTTTGCATGTTTATAGATCTTACATAGCTCTTCATCATACGCAAAACTGGTGGCGCCACCTGCAGCAATTTTTGCACAGCTCCTGTCTGTTTGTCTGCCATTGGATAAAATCACTCATATCTCGGCAGTGGTTTGACAATCTGCCTAAAATTTTGCAGGTTTATACATCCCGACAGCTCTCTTGATTTTATGACAGGTGGCGCCACCTGCATTCTAGTTTATGCAGCAGACATCCAAGCTCATATCTTGGGAACCGTTTGACCGATTGGGCCAAAGTTTTGCATGTGTATAGTTCTCACAAAGCTCTTTATTATACGCAAAACTGGTGGCGTCACCTGCATTCTAGTTTATGCAGCAGACATCCAAGCTCATATCTTGGGAACCGTTTGACCGATTGGGCCAAAGTTTTGCATGTGTATAGTTCTCACAAAGCTCTTTATTATACGCAAAACTGGTGGCGTCACCTGCAACCATTTTTGCTCAGGGTCCATCTGTTTGTCTGCCACGGGCTAAAATTACTCATATACATGTAGTGGTTTGACTTATCTGCCTTAAATTTTTCATATGTATACAACTTGGACGGCTTTCTGGATTTTGTGGTATGGGGGGCAACCTACATACACAATTTGGCTGCAGACATCCATGCTAATATGCAACACTCAATTTTCCCTTGCCACTCAATCCATGCCTCACTTCACCCGTTCCACTCTGATTTAGGCGGATACACGTAGTCGCTTGTCGACTACCCATATTCTAGTTATAAATTATAGAAAACAGACAGAGAGATGGCCAAACAAAGCCAACCATTTTATTTCATATTCTGCTGAGGCAAAAAATAATGAAAAAATGTTTCCATAAGATTCTATTTCTTTTTGTTACATCATTTTTTTTTCCCATGTTATAAATTTTATACATTTGCAATATAACATATGTATCTGAATATATAAGTTGAATCTCAATTCTAAATTGCATCCCTATTTATCCCTAATTTTGTCCAATAAAAAAACATTGTGCATACACATGTATTTATTTTTTTCCACAAAAATATATGTATTTCATAAATTTGCAAAACAATACATATCTGAAAATATAACTTGATTCGGAATTTACAATTTTAAATTGCACCTTTATTTATCCATAATTTGGCTTATATATTATCAAATTATGGTTCCTGATGGGTTTAATTATATTTAAATGTGTTAATATTATTTAAAAGGAAATTAATTTCTTTAAAAGTGTTACATTACCACATTATTGTATTATCGATTACTCCTTGATAGAGAACAGTTTTAAAAGTTTTTAACAATTGAGTGGCTTTACAGCTTTAAATTTCAAACAAAAACAGTTTTTGCACTACACTTGGTTGGGGGTGGGGGGGGGGGGGACAGGGTGATATGATGATAACTGTACACCTGTGACTCATGCTTCTCAAGTGAACCTAGCTAAGCCTAAGCTGAGTCAAGGGAGATGCCTGGAGTGAAGCCTTTACATAACATGGTGAGGCTGCCTCTCTCACTTACTACTGGCTTAATGTAAGCATCACATAACATGGTGTATAAAAACTTGAATAAAAGCAACCCTTTTTCACTAATTCCTTTCAAATTTCAGATTTTATTAGCTTAACACCATATCTGTCCATCATGTGAAAATAAAAGCCATTGTACATACAGGAAAAAAATGAGATTTAGTCAAAGTTGGTCAAAATTTAAGGAAATGATTTAACATTTATGCTAATACCTTAAAAAATTTGATCTTATTTCTGGTATACAATTAATAAATAAGCTCTCTAGCTAAATGAATTATCATGTTAAATGAGTAAATATATTTCCTGATTTTTTTTTACAAAGTGCATTATGGTTAGGCCTATATCTTCAAAGATTTATGTAATGTTGACCTAATTTCTGAAATGTACATAGGAAAAATATGCAGAAATAGTTATATTAAATATGAACAGATTCATAACAGCAGTTTTCATAGTGGGCACTTTTGTAGTGTAACAACTGGTTTTTACTGGAAAATGGAGGTTTTTCCTTAATTTCTCAAAGTAATGCAGTTGCAGTGACCCAGTTTCAGGTTTGAGAGTTCACACTTTTATATTTTGCAAGATTTGATTTTGAACATGAAGGTCAAGGTCACTAGTTATCATCTGAGATTTTGGTTGAAACGATATGTGTCTAAAAGTTCAGGAAAATATATGCGACCCTTTCCAAAGTTATTGTGTTCACACAATATCCTACAGACGACAAAGACTGACAGTGACAGACATCACATGATGATGGCACTGAAAACAACATGGAGGGGGAAGAAATAATTATGATTTTGTAGACTACTAATTTCAGGACATCATTAGGACTGTGTGAAAGTGGCTTTATTATAGGAGTGGCTTTATTATACTAATAAGGACAGTGACCTTGACTAACAGTCCACCTGATAATGAGCAACCATAAATAATGAGTTTACTGTACTGGGCTCAACATTCATGGATAACTGTCTGCTCAAGATTAGTAAACTGTAAAAGTTCCAAATAATATGTCATGGTGTTACAATATGTCTGGCACATTACTAAAGGTCAGGACACTAAATATAGGTTCACTTATGTGATCACATAGGTACACAAATGCTGAAAATATGAAATGCATGTTTAGGTTTATATACAGGACAATGATAGGAATTCACCATCAACAGTCAACACCTCTAAGGACCTGAAAAGCCTGGTGGTATCTGGTCATCTTAAACACATAATGGCCCATAAGGTCAAAAGTTCAATGAAGTTGGAATGACATACTCTGAAGAATGACTGGGATAATTATTTGGTAATCTGCACATAAAATACTTCATTGTACAGTGCTGAAGCAAAGATTTTACAATTCTTTATTTTTCACTGACCAAACTAAAATGCTAAAATGATAAATATTTTACACATACTGAAAAGAAAGATAAAATCAAAGGTAGAAATCTTATCCAGTTGAATCCAGTGAGAGATTTCTCTCAAGATACAAATTTACTTGTTCAAAATATGATGACACTCATTCATAAATTGCTAAAAAAAAAGCTGCCAAAATCTTAATATACAAAGAGAAAATTTTGAGTCTTATGGATTTTGTTTCATGACAAGAGCACAGAGATAAACTGAATTTTAAATCATGAAATGTGGTCATCACATTATTAAAAGCTGATTTTACCTCTGCTAAGAGGTAAAATGTTTTTGTTGGTGTCTGTAGGTTTATTGGTTGGTATATTAATCTGTTAGTAATTTATTAACCAATTTAATGAAATGTCATAGAGGGTTAGGATGACACACAAGAAACAATATATTAATGGTTGGAGGTATTATGATCACCAAAACATGTTTCTGTTTTAACGATTTCACATTGTGAAATTTGCTTGAAACAAATCAGGACAACACCATTTATTTCACTTGCATTAGGTAAAACATGAAGTGTTAATTATACAGGTGTAACAATACATGGAATAATCAATGCAATGACTTGCAAACCCATAATGAAATTGTAATTGATTCTTAACCTCTGATTGGATTTGTTTTTACTATTACTTTTCAGCATGTAATACCCAGGGGCCCTATGTGAGCTCTCAAATTATTCAGCATGTTGAGGTTATTAAATGTGCATGTTAACTAGAAATTCAACGCTTGCCAGTAGACCCCTCAGATGTCAAATGGTGGTGATAGTCAGAGGGACAGCTGCATTGTTCATTTACTTGCTAAAGTAACTAACATCTGTTATGCATAACTATTTTATATGAAAGAAAGTATAAAATGTACTAATAAAGCTATAACTGAATTAAGAACTGAATCAAGGTAAAGATTATTGATTATTAAATTGATTCAAAGGCTCCCAAAATTCACAGGCCTATAAATTTCAAAACGGGTAGAAAGTTTTCACTGTATACAGGCTGTGCACATGTGTAACCTTATTGAATCACCTTTGTTCTGGCTGCCTCAGCTGACCTGTGATGCAACTATGAAGTTGTTTGACTGTGACATACATTACTGTCAGTTTGGATTTATTACTTCCTGCCCTTACAAACTACACAACAATGTTTGATCAGAATGATGATATAAATTCCAGGGCCTGCTCCCAAACAAACCAGTTTTTAGCCATAATTTTAGCCAAATCTATTTTATTTTAGAAAAATTTGTATTTTAGAGTAAAAGAATCAGACTGATTCAAAAGTCAAAATGTTTCCAAATGTTGATAGTGTGACATGAAACATCGATTGTCAGGGGCTGTGTACATTTCACAACTTACCTTTTGTTGGTACACAATATTAAAATTGTTAACAAATGTGGTGAATGCAGAATGCCTAAGTAGCGCAATCTCTTGTTTGTGTAAGAGACTAAGGATATTGGTGATCATGGAAACAGCAAAATATCAATAGGTCCAGCCCCACTGTCATCCTCCTTTGAAACACCTTTACCTGATGCCCAATGAAACTTCTGAGATTTTTTTTTGTGAAACCCTACAAATTTGACCTGGACCATGATAACTAGACCTCAGGAAGTTCTGGTGCTGGACAAGTCAATTTGCATAATATGTGCAGGACATTTGAGGGGTACCTGGCAGGATCCATGGACATAACCATATGTATTAAGCATCCAGGCCAAAACCAATGATGTCTGTGTCATTCTCTATGCAAATTATCACGTGTGGGAATCCTTATGCAAATTATCCCATGTTGTACATACTCTTCATTGGTAAGCATACAATAGTCACCTATTTTATTAATAAACATATGACCGCAAAGACCTCTACTGGTTCCAAATTAACGAGAGGATACAATATAAGGTCCTTTGTCTTGTGTTTATTTCACTCACTGGAATAGGTCCATCATACTTGCAGAATCTTTTAACACCAGCTCCAGTCAAAGGAGCTTGATTGATTTCATCTAATAAATACAGAAGCTTTCATGTTTCAAAAAATTAAAATCAAATCAAAACAAAATTAAAATCATTTGCGCCAAGATCCTTCGGCTGTATTGGCCCTTACTGGTGGAATTACCTTCCAGACTACCTAAAGGAATATTCTGACTTTAACATGTTTTAAAGTAAGCTTAAGACGTATTTATTTTAACAGTGTTATGAATAATATGTTCAGCTCACCAAAATGTTGTATAGGTAGGCGCTATATTAAGTTTTTTTAAGTTACTAAGTTATTAATTCCAAGTATAGGAACAAATGGCTTATCTTATCTTTGGAGGTAACTGAACCTAATGATAGCTACCTTTATAAAGATTAATTGTGGCTATTTATGTGGCCGACAAGACCTTCAACTTGGTGTTTTTGTTGAGTTTCAGGCTCAAGGCTATCACACACAGCTCTAACTGTACTTAATGGCCTCCCTCCAGCAGGTTATATTTAAACTAAGGTCTGTCTGATGTTTTCTGCATATCTGAAAGATTTCATGTAAGGCTGTAAACTGATTTTCTTAAAGCACAAAACCAATGTGTGCATAAATATAATTCATATGAGGGTATATTAAAAAAATTTAAAATCACCAATTTTTATTTTTTTTTTTTTTAGCATTTCATGTAACGTGGAAATCCCACATGAACCTCAGTGTATCCTCAGTTCTGATTTTTGCAATTTTACCATACAGTAACCTACAAAGAGTCTATCTGTATACAATGCATGGAACTTGAGGGATACCTGGCGGGGACTTATGGACATAACCATATGAACAAGGAAAAAGTTGATCTGTGCACACGGAACAGATCTAGCATGTCCCCCGTCTGTTGTGGGAATAGCTGAAAAAAATTATGTTAATACATGTATGAAATTTGAGATGGGTCAATGTCACCCACCAAGACTACCTTTGTGACTTTGAAAACTGCATGAAGGTCATCCATATTCGAGCTTGACCTAGCCCATGATAAGGTGCATCAATGCTGCAAGTTTGGTGACTGTATCTCAATTTTTTTTTAGTTATTGCTTATCATCATTTTAGCATTATCACTGTTGTGACCTTGAAAAATGCATCAAGGTCATCCATGTTCAAACTTGACCTAGCCCTTGATAAGTTGCATCAATGCTGCAGGTTTGGTGACTGTACCTCAAATTCTTTTTGAGATATTGCATTAACAAATGTGTGACTGACGGACTAAAGGATGGAGGGAGGGACCGACGGACAGACACTCACCATTTCTATGTCCCCCACTGACAGCACCCTTAGCGACCGTGGGGACAATGAAGCCTCCAGGCCAAAACGGATGATGTCTGTGGGAATCCCTTTGCAAATTATCATGTGTTGTGCATACTCTCGATCTACTTGCATACAATGTTTATCTATTTAAGAATAAACCCAAAACTGCACTTATGCAAATTATCACATGGTGCGCATACTTTTTACCAATTAGCATACACATTTCAAAGCGCAAATGTCATGCCCATGTGTTCCTAGGCAGTGTATTTATAGACACAGCATACAGTGGTCCATCGCTGGCTTGGTGTCATTTGGGAAGACAGCAACTAACAAAATTAACAGTGCACATTTTTTTATGCTGAATTACTATGACAAATGACAAAGACATTTAATATTCAGTCAGCAAAAAATTTCATCATTTAAAATTTTCTTTAGCCAATCTAGCTGGACTTTCCTTTTTTTTTTGCAAAATATTATATAAGGCACATGGGCACTGTATTTCTATATCAGGTGATTAAGAATTTTGGACGGTGTGTGTGGTCTCAGACTATTTTCTAGGTAAATTCTGAATATTTGTTACATTAAGCAAACAGTTATTTCAGATAGCTACAAAAGTTCCTATTTTCTTACTGGACTGAATTGGAGAATTTTCGTGTCCAACTATTATTGATAACTGAGGTATTTTAATACCACTGGAATCTTGTACTAGAAGGACAGACCAAATATCTGTGACTACCGGTACTCTTGATTGAGCCTTGTGTTAATGACACTGTAACTAATAAAGTCATGGCTTATCAGAGCTAATGTCAGGTATAGGAACAAATGGCTTATCTTATCTTGGGAGGTAACTGAACCAAATGATAGATACCTTTATAAAGATTAACTGTTGCTTTTTTTGTGCCCTACAAGACCTTCAACTTGGTATTTTGGTATGTTTCTGGTACAAGGCTATCACACACAGCTCTAACTTTACTTAAGGCTTTAAACTCCAATAACGCCCGCCAGGGCGCGCGTTTGTCACGGGTCTGTAGTTCAAAGGCGCCCGCCCGGGCGCGCTAAAGCCCATTTTACATACCCGTAATTGGGGCAAGTTTTGGGGGTGAAATGTCTATTGTCATCCATCATATTTGTACGTAAATGAAAGAGAAAAACGTCAAGTGTTGTTCTAACATGTGACCAAGATCCAAACTGGCGCGAACGCAGACTTGTTGGAAAAATATAAAAATGATTGACTTTCACTCACGTGGCCTTGTTACGTGGGCCCTGGTAACATGTCGGCTGCGAGAGTAGAATCAGACTCCTACGCTAAATTCATCAGAAATCGGTAAATTACCAAATGTTGGCAATCAATCCTGGTGACAAAATCAAGTGCAGTGTGTTAACAGATTTAACTTCCGTTAAACATTTCCAAGATCATATATTATCCCCTTTTTTATTGGTTTAACTTGTGACCAATGATCGCCGTCCGACTGACTGACGCGTCTGACAGACACCACGCACGTGATCTGCGTGACCTCCTTACTGTGTCATGTACTGGCACTGGAAAACCATTTTTAACCGATATCATATAATAAAATGAGTATTTATTTTAAATATTAACATATTTTCTTAACTAAAAATCGAAGATACTGTCATATATCATGTCGTATATATATGTGATGTCTGATTGTTTACTAGTGATCATTTCTGTGCCAAACATTTTATGTACAATCGTAATCGGGCACAAGAACTGTCAATCATTCTAAGAGGCTTTTTGGATTGAAAATAAAATTAATACCGTCTTAAATTAGAAACAGCCGGATATTATAGAGATATAGTTAATTTTCCAGTGTAAAATATAAAGATAACTTTATACTCCATAAAATATTGAAGTAATTATTTTACGACGTACGTGGAACTTTACGCCTATACACCCAGATCCTTGAATATGTAAAACAAGACAGTAAGTGACTTATACGCTTGAACAAATATGTATTAATACGGTTTTAACACATACTGAACAGATTTTACAAATTTTTATATGTGTAGTACTTCCTTTATATGTATAGGCTACATGTTTACGTGCACGTGTGCGCGCTTTTGTGTGTGTGTGTATATATATATAGGCCTATGTGCGTATTATAATTTTCATTAGTGATTGATAAAAGCACCAGTAGTTGTCACTGCCAGTGAAACAGATTTTGGGCGGAGCTGCAAAACATCTTTAAATATATATGGCACATAGCAAACTAAATTTTAAAAATATAACCTATTATTTTATGAATTGAAGTAAATATTTTTTTTTTTTGTAATACGTTTGCCTATAACAGGCTATTCATTGTTGTAAGGAATAGTACTGCGTTATAAATGTTTGTACCTTTTAAACATAAAATCTGATCACTAATACCAGAACTTATAACTCCTTTTTATATTTCATCCATGAAAGTTTCTCAAATCGGGTTCATTCGCCGCCTATATTCATAAAAAATACATAACGTATACCGCAGACTGCATATATATCGCATATACCGTACGTGCACCCGGTATAAACGCCGCTTTATATTGATATCGCTCTCAAAACCCAGTCAACGCTTGCATGCATGGCCCAGGGATTAAATATGGAAAATGTGTCGTGGTCATGATAATCCTTTAAAGTCATACGGCGGAGTCAGTCTCAGTCATGATACATGCAAGAAAATGAATAAAATGCATTCGCCAATCTTAAATTAGAAGCTATAGCGTATATATATAGTGACGGGGACACAGTGAAAGTAAAATATTAAGACCAAAGATGCGGACTTTCGATATGCATGCGCATGGTGTACTCAAAATGACGATCGAGAAACCATGCAGGTGGACAAATTAGACTGAAATCTAATTGTACCTTTCCATTGCTGTAAAATAAGATTTATAAGACGCAGGTATACAAATATATCTATATTGCAAAATGTTTGATGGCTTTGTCTCAAACTTGCCCCTTTCGAAGACCTAAAATACCACAGGGTGTCGGCTTCTATTTTTACCCACCGACCTTGTCATTTTCACGTTTGATTGACAGTTTTATTAGCACAAGGAAATTTTCCTATCACACAGAAGATTTTAGCGGAAAGACAGCACACAACATGTGGCCAACCAGACGGGGATTCGGAGTGAAAATTACTAATTTAAATTGGCATCTATTACATTAATCATCAAAGGATAATGACATCATTTACAATGTTCGGGAACCGAACGACATGTATAATTGCCAGGTGTAGGTCATGGTCCGCGTCTCTACAGCTGACGGGACTGGTGAATACAAAATAAATAAATAAACAAACACCCAAGAGATCATAACTTATTAGAAGTTTTTGGAACATTCCAGGTGCTTCTTAAGAATTATTGAATTGTTGCTGCATATTGTTTTATAATTAACTTGAACTCTGCCTCTCCGTGAAATCACCATGCACCTTGCAGCCTGGGGAGACCGCATGCTTTCCTGCTTAAGCTGAAGTTTTATCAGCAGTGCATGATTTCTGACTATATGAGGGCCTAAATGTACAAAGTTGCATACGGAGGTTACCAGATTAGCTATATGATTTGAAGTTAGGTCTCGTGTATACATCTAGTTAACCAAGGAATTGTGCATCTCAAAATTATTAAATAAATTTCCTACTTTTCTTCAAGTGAAGTTGAATTAAATAAATGTAATTATATATTATATTTCCATTTTATATTAATTTCATATGACGTAATTATGCTTCATTTAAATGTCACTGAAATAAAGTGCAAATTGAAGACCTGGATAAGTAAGTGCATGAAGATATGTAAGCCTACGTGCAATTTTCCTCTAAGATACCAGAATGTACTGCTATGAAATCATAGTAACTAGGCATGATTTTGATAAGCATTGTTGGACTTACGTAGGCCTATATATTTGATTAACATAACATACATTAAAATGTACTGTGAAAACATGTTTCTTTGGTGTTACTTCACAGTTTAGTATCGTTTTCTCACGTTTATAAACTTTGGTATTATGTGCATAATCCCCAATAGCACATTTTAAAAACACCTTTTCCACAATAAAAAATATTGTTTTTCCGTTATTTTATATTCTTGTTAATAACGATTTGTTTACATTAATGTGCATTGGCCTATTTATTATATATATGTAATAAATTATTGTTCCACTAGTACTACCAGTGTTTTCATTGTTTCTGATCCCTGCGGGAAAGAATCGATTCTAATGCATACATATTGCATGACGTGAGAGGATGTTTCCCCCCCCCCCCCCCCCCCCCCCCCCCCCACACACACAAAAAAAAGAATAATCAGACCGCCAGTCGGCACAGCATCTCATGATGCTTCTTATAATAAACACGCCAGACTCAGTCACGTGAACCATGTCCATTTAAAAGACTTTACAAAATAAACACGCCAGACCCAGTCACGTGAACCTTGCTGATGTAAAAGTAGATACGATTGGGTGAGAAAAGTTTGCAGCGTCAGTGCGTCACCGCTGGCTGAGGGATGACGCGGTAAAATTGGACCGTTCAGGAAAAAAACCCAAACAGACGTGTCGTCTTGCATCTTAATTGTCCAGTAAATGTTTTATTTATTTTTATTTTTCCGTAATATTGACTAGATAGGATAATTCTGTGACTAAAGTCTGCAAAACCGCCTCGTTAATGTACCTTGTGTGCTACATATTGCTAAATTCACTCATTATCGCTCAATCACCGTCAGCCGCGGAGGGGCGGTTACTTCAAAAGAAATTGCATGGATACCCTCAATTAAGAAAATAAGAGTTTTCACAAGTGCAAGACATATTTGTTTTGATTTTTTATTTCAAATTTTAGTACATTCGCACTGTTTCGAATGGGAAAGATTTGGATATATCAACGTTTATTTAGGCTAATCGTTGATCGAACCAAGTGCACACCTGTTTACCTGTCGCACCTGGATTTTTACCAGTGCAGATAAACGCGACAGACCAACTAAACAGCAATTTTATTATTGCATGAAATGTTAACAAACAGGGTAGACACATTTTTCCAGATTTTATTTTAAAATCAGTCGGCGATTTGTTTTTGCCTGCACATGTAAAAATATATTAATTTGACATAAAAAGGTATATTACAGGTAACCAGATAATTAGTGCATTTCACCCCCATAAATTATATATTTTGCACATTGGACAAAAGTAAATAGTTTTTATTGCAATGTCCCTTATAACAAGTATAATATATAATTTAAATTAAAAAAAATGAGAATTTACCTTTATTTACCTGATCTTACCTGTGCAGGTGAGTAAACTTTTACAGGTAGAAATTGGCAAAATTGAAATCCACAAGTCTCGTGGCTGTGCAGTTAATTAAAAGATAGTTTCTGCATATTGTTTTAACTCCTTCAAAAATTTCCTCTCCACTTTTAAAATGAAAAGTTGTCTTTATATTCTGTACTTACAAAGGTAATTAAATCTGTTTAAGATCAAAGGTATCATTTCAGGTAACCCAATAAATAGTGCAGTTAGTACCTATAATTCATAAATTTTACACATGGCACTCAAAATTTAGTTGTATGTTTTTTTTCTCCCTTATTACATGTATAAAATATATACTTCATTAAAAAAATAATTTACCTGTATTTACCTGAACTCACCTGTACAGGTGAGTATGTTTTTATGTGTAACCGTAACCAAAATTATCAATTTATGTTTTACATGTCTGAAAAATCAAAATATAATGGTTTTACACAGTTGACACTTGTTTATCCATATTCTTCTCAGCCACTTTTCAGCATGATTTTGTCACTGCCACAGGTAATTACATCAGTTGAAGAACAAAGGTACTATTCACATAGGTAACTTAATTACTGTATTAAAAGCACCTGTTCTTATATCAAAATGAATTATACAGTCCATAAATAGAGAAGGTATTAATTTATAGTAACTATATTGATGAACAAGGTGTTTGCTAACATATTCAGAAAAAAAAATAATTTACCTTTATTTACCTGTACAGGTAAACATATGTGTTATATGTTAATAATCATAGAATGTGCTCTTTGGGTCAGCAAGCTTTTCAGGTGAAAAATATTTGATTTCCACAGAAAAATCTAATTTACTTGCACATTCTGGTTCGTTGGTGGTTCCCTTTCCAGTATTAAACCAAATCATTTACCTTTTTCTTACCATTAATTAATAATTACCTTAGAGTGAAAAAAAATCCTTACATTTCCCTTTTTTTATCAAAGGGTTAATGGGTTACCTGAACAGGATGAAAGGGGTCATTTTGGTAATGTACCAGTGAGTGGAAATACAGTTAGTACAGATTTACCTGTTTTTACCTGTATATACCTTAGTTACATACATATCAAACCAGGTATACAGAAAATAAATAAAATAACATGATGGACATATACCTGACAGTAAAAGCTGAAAATTTCACAAAGATACCTTTAACGGTTACTGAGTTAATGTCTCTTATATAGATTCATGTCAAAATGTGGAAAAAATGCAAAATAAATCTGAACAGTAGGAGTGTGACAATCCACAGGCTAATCTGAACAGTAAAGGGTTAATGGCCTCCCACCAGCAGGTTTTATTTAAACCAAGGTCTGTCTGATATTTTCTGCATATCTGCAAGTTTTCATGCAAGGCTGTAAAAAGGTTGCAAAACCAATGTGTGCATATACATATGAGGGTATATTAATAAAATTCAAAATCTCCAATTTTTCTTTTTTTTTTAGCATTTCATGTTATGTTGAAATCCCATATGAACCTCAGTGTATCCTGTGGTTGGTTTCATATACATGGGTTAAATTTTACCAATTTTTACTTTTTTCAGTGTTTCACAAAGTTTCGATTTTTGCAGTCTTGCCCTAGAGTAACCTTAAAAGACTCTATCTGTTTTTATTAGTTAATATGCATACAAACATCAGGCATAAGAAAAGGTCCAGGAGAAATTTCCTGAAAATGTGTGTGTGAGGGGGTAGGTGGAAGTGGGGGGGGGGGGGGGAGGGGGGGCTTTCCAGTCAGATTTTATTATAATATATGCAGGAATAAAGAGTGAATTAGGTAAAATTTCCTGAAAATTCCTGAACTGGAAAATTCCTGTTAATGCATATATGAAGGTTTACATTCATGACTGGAACTTTTCTTGTAACGAAAAATCTTTTGACCTTCAAAGTTACCATGGTAACAATCTTTTCATTAGCTGTCACAGTTCATGAATAGTAAATCGTAAATGAAATTACTGAAACCTACTTTAACGTTTAGAAGGAGATCACTTACAGATCAAAGAACAGTCAGCAACAAATCATCTTGTTTTTGTCATATATGGAGAGATAACATATGATTTATAGGAGACAAGTATATATCACATATTATATTACTTATTGTATCAGCTGAATGTGTCCAGGAGAACTTTTTATTGATGTGATTTTCTGTCCTGTACATGGACAATCATTTAAGTTTCATTGTGAGGACTTGGTTTTTATTTAGTTTATTGTTAGGACCTTGTTTTTATTACATCATTAATGTGGTTATACACTGCAGACATCCCAGATCTCCTAAGTTTTAACCGCTGCTTTTTAAAGCAAGATTTTCTGAGTTCCACCACCAGGGCTGGCACAAGGCAAAGACTTGTAATCAGACCAATGAGAGCGTGATATTCCAGCTCCAACTTATAAACATGTCACACTGCTCTTGGCCCTGAGCCAATACTGGTTTAATCAAACAAAGTTGAAATTTGGCAAAATTCCATGTATTGTGTAAACTGGTAAATTGTCATACAGCAAGATGACATGCTTTTTTTCAGAGTTTATACATTGACAATAACTTAAGCCTACTTTATGGTTAAAAGGGAGGTCACTGACAGATCAGTACAGGGTCAGGGCTGGATTAAGGCTGTATGTGGCCATTTCCTGAAGTTAAAACACAGGACCTTCTACTGAAATATTTATGATTTCTTGTGAAATTTCTACCCGAAAATGTTCTTTTATAGCATTCAAATAGCTACTGCTTAAATCTGGTGTATGCTCCTGTTTATAAATGAAATAAAAAAACAACATGACTTGCCTTAGGTAAAAGAAAAGAATAAAATGATAACAAGCTCCAAATTCATGGACTCTGCATAACTGGTGTATTTTTGTCCAATATTTGAAAATTTACTGTTAAAATAATCATTTTGTTTAAATCCTGTTGTGCTTCATTGTCTGTGTATGTATACACATTAAAACCTCGCCTTACAACCACCCCAGTTTAACGACCTTCTCATAATAAAGACCACTTTTTCATGGCCCAAAATTCGTTTTGCTCTTGATAAGAGACCTCACTTATTATGACTGAGACAATGACCTTGAATTATGACCCCTTTATCCAGGTCCTGTTGGTGGTCATAATGTTGAGGTTTCACTGTATATATATTGTTACAATGACTAATTGATCCGGGATTTGAACCCTAATCATATTATCAGTGGGACACATGTCTGGCTTTCCAACCTCTTCACTAGAAAGGCAAGCTTCACAAGTACGACAGTTTGGTCCCCTTTTATGTCATCAACATAACACACCCCCTTTTAAGAGCCTTCTGGTATTAGAACAAGATAAACTATCCGAGGAGTCACACTTTTTTTTTAAATTTTTTTATTAATTTTTTTTTTTATTTTTATTAAACAAAAATACATACATACAATACATACACATAGCATACAATACATTGACAACAGAACATTGTTTTACTCTAAACTGTACAACTGGTTACTTTGTATCTCTCATATAGCTCATATAGATACAGTGGAACCCCACAATTACGACCACCCTGGGGACTGAGCAAAGTGGTCGTAATTTGGAGGTGGTCGTATTTGTGAAACTCTTACCGTGGTCGCATATAACACGATGATATTTAATGTGTATCAGAGTATACTATTACATATCTTTAATGTGAATTATAACAAAATATTTCACCTAGCGGAGGACCCTTATTTTGAATTTTTTTGTGTGTGTGTAGCTGAACATATTTATTCATGATGGAAATTAATATACATGTACACATACGTCGTTACTGACGATTAACAAATAATAACACTAAGGCAGTATGATTACAACATACTGAATGCATATTGAACATAATACGTGGCTGTCATATATTTAGCCTTCCGCTTGAGTATATATTGCATGCACTTGAGTTTTCCCGACGCTAAACTGCTGAGCCATTTGGCGCTGACTGCGCGTGGTGTTGCCGCCTTGATTAACGCCACTTTATCCTTCAAGGAAAGCTCTTTCAGAGGCATGGTTGCCTAACAGCAAGCAGTTTAAATGCAAACTTAACCAGTAGAAAAATAAACTGACAACGATCTATCAGAAAAGGCAATTTAATGTGAGGGATTTTCCCCCCATGCAAGCTTTATTTATACATTTTACTGACTGCTCAATACTCAGTGTCAGTAAGGTATGAACACATTTATGATTAAATAGGTCGTTAATTTTACCAATGAGGATAGAAAAATATGTGATTAGTTGAAATATTAAGCCCGCAACCCCACACTTAGGGTAGCTGTAATACAGGTGATCAGTGAGAAGCAATTAGCATCTGACCCCAGGTCAGACCGGCTCATTAAGTAATCAGGCCGATGGTTAACCTCTTTGATCTATAACCTACACCTCAACGAGTCTCAGCGAAGACACCGAGTCGGCAATATATGCAGAACCAGATTAACACTCGGGTTAAGAAACCTTGTTACCCGCTTTGATCTTTCGTTAAGGCGCCTGTGACAAGACGCAGCCATTGACTCGTGACAAATGTTGTTTCAGTACTTCTCGGCGGTGGTCGCATTAGCGGGGTCGCATTAGCGCTGGGGCAAGGAAATCTGGTCGTAATTCTGAATTCTGGGGTGGTCGTAATTTTGAGTCATTTTTAAACATAAATAAACTAAAAATAATTCGGGACCAAGCAAAATGGTCGTAATTGTGGGGTGGTCGCAATTGTGGGGTGGTCGCAAGGCGGGGTTCCACTGTAATTCTGCTGTTTTCTGTCACTACAGCTAGACAAGACCTGTCCAACTAATCTTTTATACAGATTAAGAAAGATAATTAAGTGTTCTGAAAATCAACATTTGTGGTTGTCCACCAATAGCAGTGTATCAAACTTAACTATGTAACTAATTACTATTTTGGTTTTTGTTTTAACCGATGGTTGAACCAAGTGAACAGAATTTCTGCCACTTTTCATTATGTATATCAATTTTACCATTTTGCCATGCTATACTTTTTTCAATTTCCATAATTTGTTTTATGAAAATAAGTGCATCGGTTGGTGTCGGCTTCTTTTGTCTGCACTGACTTATAAATATAAATCTTTTAACACACAAAATAATGCTGCCTATTAAACCATTATAGTTACCCAATATTACGCTTTCTGCATTAAAGGTAAAAGTTGGTGATATATTATCTCATTTGGTCAACCAGTTACATATTTCATCCCATAAAGCCTTGAAAAAATACACGACCAAAAAAGGTGAATGTAACTTTCATTTTCTGTTCTACAGAAAGTGCACTTAGAATCAGCAACTATTCCCATTTTTGATAGCCTGTCATTTAAATACAATGTTCTGTTCAATATCTGATATTGAAACATTCTTAACTTTACTGAGTTTGTAGTCTTCCTAAGCTTCATGTACACTTCCTGAACTGTGTCTGTGTTATCAATATTAAGCTCGTATGCCCACTTTTTTAATGATTTTGATGGAGTTGTATAAACCTTTTCTATGAGCTTTCCATACACATATTTTGTTACTGTTTTCATCCCAGTTAAAGAATCTATTTTGTATATTACATGATCATCATTTTCTTCCTGGTTTATTTATATGGTTTTCTTCCATTCAGTAGGTATACAATTGATTAACCCTTGATACAATAAATAGTTTATCTGTATATTAGTTTTTGAACAAAATTCCTTATAATTTAAAAACCTGGTTTTGCCTCCATCAATACGTAAAATTTTGTCTTTTATACACCTGATCCCTGAAGAATATAGCTTCTGTATGAACCTTATTTTATTTTTGATTTTTAAATGAGAGTTATACCACAGTAGCTGATTGAGGATTTCTGTTTTACTTGTTGGTATGTGATAATGAAATTTGCACCATTCATGAAAAACCTCCTTCCAAAAAGGGTTTTTAATGGACACACAGTTTACTGCGTCCTTAAAGTCTAAGTTACATTTAAACATGTCTGCTTTCAGAGGAAACATACTTAGTATATGATTCCTCCATACATTCTTATTATTCTTTATAAGTAGTTTTTTAATCCAACTAATTTTTAAGGCTTTATTCTGTGTCTGTATATTAACCATATTTAATCCCCCTTTTTCATATGGTGCTACCATTGTTGTGCGTTTAATTTTGTCTGGTTTATTTGACCAAATGAAATTGTAAAGAATAATTTCTAATTTCTTCAGGTAACCTTTTCCTGGGTTAGGTAACACTGACAGAATGTATGTTAACTGAGATAAAGCGTGACTTTTAAGTACTGTTATCTTCCCCATTGTTGTCAATCTCCTCCCTGACCATGATTTTAGGATTCCTTCTATATCTACTAGTTTGTGCTGGTAATTGTCTTTTAACAGACATTGTAAAGATGGTCTGAAGGAAACTCCCAGTACTTTGACTGGGCCATTTGTCCATTTTAAACCGGCTTCTGCAACCTGCATTTTGGCATAGTGTATGTTAAAGTCGTTAACTGTGAGGGGCATTATTACCGTTTTACTCATGTTGATTTTTAATCCTGACTGACTTTCAAATTCTTGTAAGATTTTTAACGACTCAGAAATACTCTTTATATCAGATAATAGCAAAATGGTGTCATCTGCATATTGCAGAACCTTGTAATTGTAGTCTTTTATATTTATTCCAGTAATTTTCCTTTCTCTTCTGATCTTGTTTGCTAATAATTCTGAACAGAGAATGAATAAATATGGTGACAAAGGGCACGCTTGTTTAACACCTCTTGATGGCATAAAGAACTGGGAACACCATCCATTATTGATTACACATGTGTTTGAATCTTTGTATAATGTTTTCACCCATTTCGTAATGTTTTCGTTGAAACTGAAATATTCTAATGTTTTCCATATAAAAGACCATTCCAAGAGTCGAAAGCTTTTCATAATTGATGCTCATTAAATATCCTTCCAAATCTTGCTCATTTGCACTGTTTATAACTGTAATTATCTTGTTTATGTTTTTGCCAATGTATCTTCCCTTCATGAAGCCAGTTTGATCTTCATTTATAAGATTTGGAAGTAATTTTTTAATTCTATTTGCAATACATTTGGATATTAATTTGTAGTCTGTATTCAAAAGTGTAATTGGTCTCCAGTTTTTAAGATTTTATAGATTTTTGTCTTTTTTTGGTAGAAGTGTTATTACACCCCTGTTTTGTGATGGTCCAAGTTTGCCCTCTTTTAAACTGTATTCTATTGCATTCATAAGTAATTCTTTTAGGTCTTCTCAGAAAACTTTATAGAATTCTGCTGGAATGCCATCTAGGCCAGGTGACTTGTTTTTTGCAAAAGATTTGAGGACTGTTGAAATTTCTTTTTCATTAATTTGTTCATCTAAATTTTCTTTCTCCTGCTCATTCAGTTTTTCATGAGGGGACAATTCTAAAAAAAACTGTTAGTTATATTTTGTTCTGTAACCACAGATTCATAGAGCTTTTCATAAAATTTCTTTTTTTCTTTTAAAATCCTTTCAGGGTTCTCAGTTACTGTTCCATCAGGAAGATTTATTTTGTTTATCACTTTTCTGTTGTAGTTTCTTTTCTCTAAATTCAAAAAATACTTTGTTGGTTTCTCACCATGTTCAAACCATCTGGCTCTACTCCTAAATATAGCCCCTCTAGTTTTATCCTCCATAATCTTCTCTAGATCATTCTTGAGTGTAGCAATAAGTATCTGATTGTCCTTGGTTTGATCCTCTTGTAGAATTTTAATTTTTGATTCAAGTTCATTTATTTTACATTTTTCCTTTGTTTTCTTATTAATACTAAACGCGATTGATTCACTTCGTATTCTCATTTTAAGTACTTCCCATAAAGAAACTGGGTTAGCTTCTGCATTGTCTTTCACTGTATTGATTATGGTTTTCTTTATGAGATCAACATATTCAGGTTTATAAAGCAAGGAACAGTTCAGTTTCCAGAAACCTGGTCCCCTTTTGTGAATCTGAGTGTTTAATCCTAAAAGCAATGCTTGGTGGTCTGTTTTATATCCTGGAATAATTTCTACACATTCAACTCTACCTTCAAGACCTGCTGATATTAAAAAGTAGTCTAATCTGCTGCCGACTGTTGTAAGAAAATGCCGGGACCAGGTATATCTTCTCTCTTTTTTATTACGAGTTCTCCATATATCAATCAATTCAATTTCTTCCATAACCTCTAATATAGCTCTCCTTGCTTTTTTATTTCTATTCTGGTGTCCTTCTGACTGGTCTAAATCTATGTCAAGGGTGACATTCCAGTCCCCACCAATTACTCTATGGTCGTTTCCTATGTCATTTATGATTTCGAAAATATTATCATAGAATCCTGGACAATCATTATTTGGTCCATATATATTTACCAATGCTATTCTAAAATCATTCAATAAACAGTCCAAAATTATGAATCTACCTTCATTATCTGACCTCTGTTCCAATATTTCAAATGATACATTATTTTTAACAAGTACAGCTACCCCTCTAGCATTGGTATTACCATGACTAAAAGTTATTTTGTGTCCCCATTCAGCCCTTCCATAAGTGTTCTGTTTCACTGCAACTATGTGTCTCCTGCAAAAATATTATGCTAACATTCTTTTTCCTGTGTAGCCAATAAAATACTTCCCTTCTTTTCATAAAATTCCTTAGACCCCTGACATTCACTGAAAGTACATGCACACTATGTGCATTCATTGTAGGAGTACCTGCCATTAAGAGAGTATCTTGTATTGACAGTTACGGGTAAACCAAAACCACCAAATGTTAAAACATGTTAAGACGATATACACTTCACCAAATAGCGATTTTAACATTTTGTTTTTCGTATTATAGAAATTATCTTTCCGTATACGTATCACTGTACTAGTGAGCGATAATTGACTCTTATATGAACTGTTTGCAATTAGATTGTTAAGTAACTTCTTATTTATATTCAACTGAAACACAACAAGGTATTGACGAAACATGAGACATTTAAATTAAACATGAAATAGTATAATTATACTTCCCCTACTGGTATGGTCACGGCTACTGGCACTTTACCGAATCTACGCAATTGCACCAAGTCCAACTGTTTGCGTCGCCGTTTTACCAAAAAGTTCCAATTACCATGCTGCCCTCTGTCGTCAACCAATAACACTAAATCAGTTTGTGCGAGAGGTCCGTTTCTTGTGCATGCGCACAACGTTTACCACGTGTCTTGGTGCGAACCCTCATCAGCCAGTGTGTGTTTCTGTCGGTATTGCCCTGTCGTTGACTTTGTGTTAATCCCTGTTGGGTATCAAATCTTAAACTCTCTATGCACCCCTGATCTGGACCTGTTCGCCTTCAATGTACAGCTGACCCCTCCAGAAACGAACCTTTTGGCCTGCCCCGTATGCTTCCTCCATCTGCGGTTTTGCCTTTTGTTTTAGTTTGTAATCGGCCTTTGTGAGGTCCTCTGTCACACTTTGCATGAACTAGGTGCCAGAAATTGCCCAACTACTTCAACCCACCATTCCCCTGGCTGCAAAGTTTGCTGTCATTATGGACAAGCCCCCATTTGTTACAAAGACAAATTGCTCAGGGGAAAATATTTGGCCAAATGGAGATTTGAACCCATATTGGTGGCACCCACTAGCAGGACAGTAACAATATAAATATTAACCCCTAAATTCTCACCTTTTTCAGGTCTTTTAAAACAGCTTGCTCCAATTCTGCGCTCCTCTCTCTGATCAGTCTCAGCACACCGTGCAGCTGCTGACGTCGCCATTCCAGTGACAAAGTACGCTCAGACTGGAACACCTGCCGTACTTCAGCTACTGTCTGTTTAAGAAATAACAAATTCATGAGGGGTGGGATGCAGATTATTTAAGTTAAAATTTAAATGAGCCAGTTATTGTGGACTTAAAGTATGGGAAGATACTTAAAGTCACTACGCTCTTTTTTAAGCCAACACCAACAATAAAAACATTGAGTATATTAATATCAGTAAAATAAAATAAGAATTAATAAATATTTTCTTTTCATGAAAGTGTATAATCACAATAATTATTTTAAGTCATTAAAATGTAAACAAAATAAAAAATAAAAAATTAATTACAACTAAGCAACAACCATAAAAATAAGAATAACAATGAAATTTGAAGCTAGTCACACAATTTTTTCAAATGTGTTCACCTCTTCAAATGTGAAAGGAAATGGCTTAACACACCAACAGACCAAATCTCTTAATGAATGAGGATGAAGTTTGCCATATGATAAGAATGATGTAATTATTCATCTCTTATATAAATACGGAAGTGATAAGCTATAGTTTATAATATAGAGTGAACCTTTAACTTTCTATTTGGATATTAATATTCTGTCTCTGAGATTTAGCAGGGAATGACCTTAGGATTTCCAGTTCTGAAGTCCAGTGCCTTAACCACAAGGCAACATTGTACCCCCATACATAAAGATCTTATGGTAGCAAACCCATGCAAAGAATAAAACAAGGGACCCATGGGCCATTGTGCTCAGCTAAAGTTGACCTTGAAGGTAAAAATCTAAAATAATATCAAATAGAGAAAAAGTCTGAGAAAAATAGGTAATAAAGGCCTTGGTTGGTTGATAAGATTGAAGAAATGTTGTAAATAATATTTTGTGATCTGACCATGTGATTCCTAATGTTGAAACTGAAGCATGTAAGCAATTTGTCAAAGTTGGGCAGAATTTAAAGTACTGATTTTATATTTATGCTAATAACTTAATATAATTACGAAATTCAAATCTAATTTAGGGTAAACAATTAAATCTTGTTTATATAAAGTTATATTCCTGTAAAAAGTCTCTAGCTTCAACAATTATCAGGGAGTAAATATCTTTCTTGTTTTTTTACAAAGTCCATTATGTTTGGGCCCATAACTCTAATAAATTATGTTATACTGACCTTATTTTTAGCATGTACATAGGAACTATATAGCCATAATATAGGAAAAATTTATGGTAAATATGAGGAAAAACAGATGAATTATTTTGATATTAGGCAGTTTTTAATTGAAAATTCAGTTTTTTCCTTAATTTCTTGAATGAAGTTGCAGTGACCCAGTTTTTGGTTTGATAGAAGATCTTGGGGACATCTAACAGTATACCAAATTTTGGATTTGTAGGTCTAAAGGTTTCAAAACTTGCCTGTCTTAAGTAGGACAGGTAGATGGTCAGACAGACAGACAACAGACAATTCACCATAACAATAGCTCAGATGACTAATAGTCAGCTGAGCTAAAAAAACAGTTTAAAATTGACATTTAAAATATTGGTTCAAAAATAAGATTTAAAGTTTGATTTTAATAATGAAAATTTATTTAACTTTGGAAAAGCAAAAAAGTTTTTATATATATTATCATATAGTTTAACATTTTCCCACTATAACACTGACAATCTTCAGTTTTTTTTTTAATTAAAATTTTTTCATGAAAATGAATATAAATTTAATAAGTACATATACCATGAACACTTTATCAGCATTGCTTCTGGGTTAATTTAACTAGAGGGGGGGGGGGGGGGCTACCTTGTCTCTTAAACAAGGGATAACCCCAGGAACCAAGTCAGGATCACTAATACTAATTGATTTCAGCAAGTGATTATGTAACACTATAGGGTAACTCATGGATAAACTAATGACTTGGTTATAATGGTGTAATCAGGGTACAGTAGTTAGTAGAAGCCAGGTGCGAACATGATAAGGGCATCAAAACCACATGCTTATTAAACATTATATAATACCACGACATATACCACATGAAGTGATATTGATACGAGAGCCTTGGAATAAGTTTAAGTCAGACAAGACCGTGGTGGTCTGATTCCTCGAAATCATCACAGCTTTTAAGCTATCAGATGAAGTGAGAGCAAGTAGGGACCTGTATGTGTTGAGTACATAGATGTGCAATGTATATCACATATCACCTCACAGTTTATCTATAATAAAATCAATAACACTCTGACACATTTTTTTATCCTGCAATAACAAAGAGCTTCAAGATATTCTGATAAAGAGCCTTAGAAATACAAATTAGAAATAAGTAATATTCAAGGTGTTTATTAAACAGTATGAAACAACTGACAGGAACAACAGACTCTGTTTTTAACAAGAAACACAGTCACAGAAAAACAGTCACACATTTCAGTAGGAAATAAAGTCACAGGTTTGTTTAGGAATAAAAGTCACTGACAAAACAAAGTTCTGGACAAAGAAGTGGACTTCAATAATGAGAGAATATCTCAAACATCTGGACATCTGAAATGATTTTAACATTATTTAATGCTGATTATTTCTACACTGCCATACTGTTGTCCCACTCAGTTAAATGAGCTTTTTTTAAAACAAATACCAAACTGAAATTACCACTCTGTAATATTTGTACAGAAAGAGAAACTCCAAACCCAAGATTAGACCTACTAATTTTATTATTTTTTTCTAAAGCCTTTGTCCTAAATGTACCAAGTCTAGTACTGTGAGTATATCATATGTGTATATATATCCTTCTATGGATCAGAGTTGATCTGGCTGTCCTCACATTTTTAGTATTTGTTTTAAGAAAATTTTGACAATAAATTAATTTTGTGAGATAAATTATCAATCAAGAAATTTAGTATTTACTTTGAAACCAAAAGACTAATAGGCTATGGCTTGTTTAAATATACAGCTAAAGTACTCTTCTTAAACTAGCCTGGAGCCTTTGTCAGATAGTAGTGACATCACAACCCCAGGTCACTTGTGTATGACTTTCCAATGACTAATGAGTAATGTCATTAGCTTGAATTGACAATTTTGTTTCTCACTTCTCAGGTGTTTAAATCTTTCAAAACAATATATTGTTATTTAAATAAATTATTATCTGACTTATCTCTTAGTTTTATTGAGATTAATTATCTCATATGGATTCAGTGCCAGATAAAAATCTCAAATAATCAGCAGAACACATCTTGCAACCTGTAGGTCAAGGATTTTTTATATGACATTTATCAAAAGTTTATCTCTTGTAAGCTTAAGTTTAGCCTTTAGACATGATACTGAAGCTTTTTTCTGAGCAAGGTCCCAAGGCTAAGGCCATTGCCATAGGGGGAAGTTATTACTAATTCTATTATAACTATAAATATAATAATAATACTAATAGTACTATTTACTTACTTCTGAAAAGTTCGCCATAGTTCTCTACCGTACCAATACAGTTTTCTACTGAGTCTGAGAGTTTGACAAAGGATCTGGAAATCGTCAGCCTCCTATTTGTGAGTCTATGGAGCCCAAGATGTACAACTCTGTCCAGATGAACCTGATAACGTTACTTCGAGGTCCACTTGTGACAGGACAAAGTCAAAGGTTAATAAGCATCCAGCCTTGACCTTCATTTGTGCCGGATAGTGACATTGCCCTAAATGAACAAGGAAAGTAAATTCGATTGACAGTCATATATAAAGCTCTAAATATTCTTTTTAAATAGAAAAATGCACGTTTGTGGTGTTTTTAAATATAGATATGACCAAAAAGCTAGTGATTTTACGACATTATTTCCCCGACTCAAGGATGGTAAAACCCTATGATTGGTTGGTAGTTTCTCGCACCTGTTGGAGGGTTATATGTGATATATGGACTTTGGTATAATTAGCAACGAAAACCGTTCAGTGGAAAAAAATAACTGATCAGTCTTCTTAATATCTTCATGAATTCATGTTTTGTAACTCAGTTAATGGTATTTATATAATCTAGCTCATATGGAATGATTTACATTACTGAATGACATAACTTGGCAACAACAGGATATTTTCCAGACGTCCCCCTAAGAAAACGCTCCGCTGTCTTGTCGTGCTTGGGCGGAGGGTTTGTGACTGAAGGAACAGGCCGACACCCTTTGGGGTCAAGCTGGTCTAATTGTGTATAACTTGTGGCTGCTCATTACGGCACAGGGGAAATCGGGTTACACCAAACAGATCTGAAACTGCTGCATCTTCTAACGGATTTCCTAGATAACAAAAATGACTGAATACAAGCTGGTGGTCGTAGGGGGTAAGTAGCTACCTCTGTGAAGCTTGCGACACATCTATAGACTATACAACACGGCACCCAGTTTGCATTAGTCGTGAGTCACCACTCACATTAGTTGTATCCAACTTTGCGCAGTTTGTTTATACACAGCAAATACGACTCCATTGTTGATAATAGTTACACCCATGGACAATGTCTTTCATTAATAATGTAAATATACTGACTGAAGACCCTTTAACATTAGTATCAGTTGTCATACTATCAGTGTCACAACTGTCATAACTACAATTACTGACATTACTAAAATTAGTAACAGACTATGCTTTGTTAATAAAATAATAATATTACTGAAACTGGGTGATTGAGCAAATCAGATTGAAACCCTTAATTGTGTATACAATGTGCTCATATGAATGAAAGCATTTTATTTTGTTCACTACTCAACATATACATTTATATAATTATTTATTAATAATAATGAACTAACATAAATTTTCATAAGTAAATGTATTCAATACATCTACACTCTTTGTAGTTGAATAAGCAGTTTAACTTGGTGTACAATATCTTTACTCAGTTGTGTCAATGAAATGACAGGAAATCATTAACACAATATTGACAAAACGGAATTGCTAATTGTATATTATAGTGTTAATGTTACTGTGATGTAATTATATATTTCAGTGTTAATGGTGCTATATGGTATAACACATATTGAAACCACAAATTGTGTATGTATTCATTGTTCTAATGAGGGTGGAAGAGACAATCTCAGTTTACAACAGGATTCAGCCCCTGTATTGCTGATTTACTTAATAACTACATAGCATACTATTAAACAATATACTGTCACAATATGAGAGTTCCCATGCTAATTTTGGAGGGGTGTGTCCAAAGTTGTTCAGACTTTGATATACTTCATGCATCTTGAAGATACCAAAAAACCTAGAGCTGCATATCTAGGAGTGAATGCACAACTCAGTAGGCATTTATATTGGACTTTAAAGACTACTTGAGTCATGAGTCAACCCATATTCATGTAGGAAACACTGCAACAGCCATCCATCTTGTTGCATTGATATTGCGGTAAACAGCTGATAATATTTTGAACATTAGTCATTAGGCTGCAGTTGATAGATTAACACAAAGAATATACATTTAAATTTTCAATCCATAGTGAAAATCTCTCTTTGTTAATGATTCATTAGCTGTGTAAAAGTTAACGAGTCGTTAGCTCATCCAGCAACCTTTGTAAGCCAGGCTTACGATGCGGTCTTCGAAACATGATGTGAAGGCACTCTGACACTGGTCACTGACACTCCAATGTCAAAGGCCTGAAATGGGCACTATTGAATATCCTGAATAACAAAAATGGAAGTATAAATTCCTTCAGGATAAAACTATTGCTGAATACATAATATGTCATGACTATTTGCTTGCACCTGTGAGGTTACCACCGTTCTGGCTTTTCAGTGAGTGTGTAGTGAATGTGAGAACTCCCATTTGATCTTTTAGGTTTTTTCAATCCACCATGATTGAAACTGATGTTAGAGACAACACATAGCCAGTTTGATATATTGTTTGTTTGTCATATTTGCATGGGAGTTTCTTGGAGTCAGAAAACTGATGATGGTGGACTGAATTATTTACCAACCTTTTACTTTGCTTTTCAGGTATATTTTCTTATCACTGTACTGAGATAACAATTTTGAGTCAGTTGGTACAGCCTTAGAGAATTGTGCAGATGGCTTGTGAAGCAATATGTCTATAGTGCTTATATATATTCTGAATATTCATAGTCTGTCTGTAATTTTAAAAAAGATTTGTCAAGGTGTTCCCACCCTGAATTCCAAATATCAGTTGCCACTGTAATGGATTCTTTAGGTAATTTTCAGGTCATTTTGAGTGTAAAGTGACAGGATTTTCATACAATCCAAATATGCTTAAATCAGACTACTGGACCAGCCAAATGAACTTGAATGACTTGGTCTGGCTATTACTTGAGAGCATTTCGTACGCAGCACATCCTCGAGATAATTTAACCTAATTACCCTAAAACCTTAATAAATATGCTTTGCACTAATACTCAACCCCTCATCAAGATTTCAAGATTGCATTACTTTTTAATAGCTATAACCGTATATCTTTTACAAGCCAATGAGACATACACTCATACAGGTAAAAGTTTCTCTATAGGCTCCTCCCGAGAATATGGGCACCACTGTTATGTTAACATAAAGCACCCATCAATGTCTGTAGTTTAGGGGTTACCCATTTAAGGTATTTATACCTGACAAATGCATTTTGGCTAATTTCAGTTTTAAAATGAAACCAAAAGGATAAGTTTTGAAATAAAACCCGTGTTTAATTGCCTGAAGGTTTCCCGTGCTGTCAGGATTCTAAAAAAATTGTGGAACCAGAATTGTTGGGAAAATATGTACATGCAGGCACAAATTTAGACAAATATTCATGGATGGACCTTCAACCTCCATCATGTCTCTTTTTTTTTCTTTTTTTAAAGGGTAGGTCCATGGCCTGTTGGTGGCACTTTCTATTGAATGAAAATGAAGGTATCCATATGATAAGAAAGATATGTTTGTTATTTAGCCTTCTGGTTTTATGTACATGTACATAGACAGTAGAGTGAATCTCTGAGATTCAACAAGATTTCACCATTATGCCATTGAGGCACCAATGGGGTTCAAACCAGGGATCTTCAGCTCTTAAGTCCAGCGCCTTAACCACTAGGCTACATCCTTCCCCCATCAGATCTCATTTGGCTGAGGCTAGATGTGAGGTGTGGTCTTCAGAGCAGATATAGGTAAAAGCAAAATACAGAATCACAGAGTAAGAGATAGGATATAACCTAGTGATTAAGACATTGGACTTCAGGGATGAAAGTCTCCAATTTGAATCCAGCCAGTGCCCCAATATCATCATTGTGATATCTTGCCAGAACCTAAGCTATTTGCTCTAATGTTATTAAGAGAGTATAATAATCACCTCTCCATTATGCAGAAATCCAGGACCCATCAATGTTTGTAGTTTGGAAATATTTATTCATTTTGAACATTTCATGAGGGTTTCATTTTCGCAGTTGCACTAGAACCTGTAAAATCTTAGTACAGCGGGATCTGTATTGCTGTAAAATTTAGAAAAAAAATCCTACAAATTCTTACTAATTTCTGGTTCAGTCATTAAATCATAACATGTATCACAGTAGTTATGTATCACAGCCTGTGAGTATGACTAATGCATTGGCCAGTTTCGAAAACCGGCACAGATAAGGTTGCTGATAAGTTTTTTTCCAGAGTTCATCTTAGTTGATGGGGCATCTTATTCCCGAGGGTTTCATATTCGCGTTAATTCACATTCGCGAATATCACAAAATTAAAACCCTCGCGAATAAAAAGGCTACCACAGTTTCATTCTTGTCGTATTGATACCTACATCCTGTTTTAGTAATCAGTGCCACCAAGAGGCCATGTAACTATCCTTAAAAGAAAGCTTACTGTTAAAGGCATTTAACTTATATTATTATGAGCTGGTTCAATCCCCATCAAGGCCTAAAAGACACAAGTCTGGATAGTACCTCAGAGATTAGCCCCAATGTCTCACTGGCAAGTTCTGACACATGTACATATTGTTCATAAAACTTGTTTAAGTTATTATCCATTTAACATTATCAGTGTTTGGTTATGATATCCAGTTGGTGACCTAAACAAAAGTATAATAAAGTGACAGACAAAATTGCCACCCCTTGAAGAAACCTCAGAACACTCTTTTTAGCAAGTAGAGGTGAGGGAATAACAAGTAAACAAAATTGAATGGCAAAGAATGTCTTTTGCACTAAAAGTTTGTGTATTGATTGTTGTGGCTGCCTAAATGCATTTTGTATTCTGGATGAGTACAGATAATCATAATATCAGGTTTACTTTAGGTGACCTCTGACCCTGAGTGTGACACTCAGTGGTTGGGTGTGTCTGTCTCAGGGACCTTCCAGGTATGAGTAAATAAACAACAGGTCACTGGGTGCAATATGCCTTTGACTTTCCAAAAATGTTTGTTCAATGTACATAGTGTGATCTGCGAGGCCTACAGGAGTGTACTGTACAGTTTTACCCCATGGTTAGAGAATTTGATTCCTTTAAAAATTTTAAGATTTAATTAGTTTTTAAACAATAAATAAAATTAAAGAAGTGTCCAGTATTGGAACGCAAATCCTGCATGAAAAATAGTGTTTTTGGGTGATGCCCTGGACTATTAATTGTGTTAATCCTGGGCATTTTGATATTTCTGCCCTTGACTATAAATACAACCTACAATAACCATGCTCCCCCTAGCCATGACAACATGACATCCAGGCCTAAAAAATAACTGATAGGAGCCTGAGAATCATGATGCAAGTCCTAATAGAACACCCATTTTAAGGGTCGGATCACATATTTTCTGTGTGGTAGTACTCACATCAGAGGCTTATATGGTTGTGTTATATTTGTTAAATAATGAAGAAAAAATGTTGTTACAAAAAATTTGTTACTTTAGTTTCCTCCTTTCTTCCCTTTAGCATCTATTCACATAAAGCTGTCAAGCCATTCTGATGGACGCAGAGACAAACTTTCCAAGTAAAACCAGCCTCTTTATTAATAACTGCTGCATGAATATACACAAGTCAACCATGCATATAATAATTATAATTTTACCCAACAGAATAATGTCTCTTCATGTCTTACTTCGGAAAAATGACAGTTCGATGAGCAAATTACTAGAATGTACTAGAAATGATGTGTAGTGTTGGGACGATATAGGTTTTTGATATCATGATAATTATTCAAATTTTATGGCGATATACCGTGATATTGCGATATTTTCAATTAAGGCATTAATAAGCCATCAATAATGATATTTATAACAACCCCCTTTAAAGTCTTGACTTTATACTAGGGGTTAAGTATTAATATAATTTATACCTATTGTGCCAGTACCACAGAATGACTCATTAAGTGATGTAAGTTGCATGAAGGTCCTGCAGGTGCGCAAGCTTGAGGCGCGGGAAGTCCTGCCCCCATCGTCGAATCACGCTTGTCAGAACTTTCCATCAGTTTCCTATAGCTACATAAAAGCCGGAGAATCCCGGCGAATTTTCGGAGAGCGTGTCATACGAATCTTGGCTAAATATATCATCTCAATTTTATATGGCATAATATGCAACCCGTATGGAATGTTCGATTCAGTGGTGACATTTTTATGTTGACATTTTCGTTCCATGCAATAAAAGCATAAATGTGTGTATTTATTGCTCTTTCATTATAATGTTAATTTCTCCTGGAATACTCAAGCTTTTGTCCTTTCTGATTCATCCTGCTACTTCCGGACATTTCCGACTAATCCAGAAGTCTGTAAGCACACGCTTCCACCCACACGCGTGTATTCCAATACACATGGTTTATGAAAATAAATGCAATTCTTTGAAATAAATTTATTTTGAACTTCAAGGGCTTGCTTGTGAACCAAAATCGTGAACAAAAATTGATATCGTGATATCGCGATAATAGGAAAGTTGACGGTATGATAACCGTAGCGGTCAGATATCGTGATAATATCGTATACCGGTAACCGTCCCAACCCTAATGATGTGAACCCTTTAGCTTGTACTGCCACCCCAACATGTTCAGTTAATGAAAATTCGACGTTTTGGTGGCAGGCTGACGCTATGGTTGCCCATGCTGTATGTTGATTTATTGACACCTTTCAGGAACACGGCACCTGGGGAGACATTATCCTCTGTGATTTCACAACTCCCACCCTTTATAGTCACATGTCATACTTCTTAGTTTAAAAAAAATATATTATAAAACACCATAAAATGTTCATCTCAGGGTTGTTGAAGCTGGGATTTACATCAAAATTTAATCACTTGGAGATTTTCTCTATACGGACTAATATGATAAATTTCAATAACATCTCTTGTACTGTTCTTCAGATATCTTGTGGACACACACACACGCAGGATAGAGTGAAAACATTAACCCTCATTTCACGCAGGGTGGAAATGTTGCAAGGGTTGATATTAGAAAAGGATCTTGGTACCAGTAATTTCTTAAAATCTGAATGGTAGTTCTTGTCAGGTAAATTTGAGCCAATTAATGAGTACCCAGCAGATTGCTTGTTAGTACAGTGTTGACTTGCAAATGCTTATGAATCGACCTGACCAACACAGCCCATAAGCTCTGCCCTTTTAACCTAATTATGATGATGAACCCCCAAAACGCTCCCACACAGAAGGCCTTCCATGGATGCCCTTGGAGAGCTGTTTACAAGACAATAGTGACGTCACAAAGGTCGATGACATATGATGTCACATTGACTGATGTCATCAGCTGGAATTGCTATATCTCTGCTCTCCAGTGATGAATATATCACAGTCATTGTGAAGTGTCTTGCCTTATTTTGGATTATTTGTCTCATACGAATTGTTTGCCAGTAAGAGATTATTATTCACTCGGTAGTCGGTGGAATGGCTCCAGCAACCTTTGGCCTAGAACTTTTTATACAGTCTCCTTTGTATAAAAAACATCCCAGAAAACATGCAGACACAGGTACTTGTACAGACTACATGTCTTCTGTTTGGGAGAGTTGCCCAATTTATGCAAATTTTTGGCTTGTTGGGCGACTGACTGTTAACCTCGCCAACATTAACTTGATTGGTTGCTCGCAACTGCTCTGCCCATGATTATTCATGGAATGAATATGCGATTAATGTCACATAGAGTTCATGGATTGGTCAGTTGTCACTAGAGAGGCAAGCAGGATTCATACCCAGGAACCAGGAATTAAATGAAGGATTTGTAGTCCCGTTCCATCTCACCAAATTGCCATAGGATTATCATATACACAGGTACCTTTATAATTTTACTGACATTTTTGTTGCATTGCACACATACATGACACACAGTGTCATCACATACTTCACAGTTGCATATTGTTTGAGCTTCAGTTATCCATAAAACATCAAATGATGGAAAGTGTCAGAGATGGAGTATAGTAGAATATGAAAATTTACTTTTTTACTTGTAGCTGGAGGAGTTGGGAAGAGTGCGTTGACTATACAGCTTATCCAGAACCAGTAAGTAATCAATATTAGGCCAAAAAAAATCAAAGGTATGGTTCTCAGGCACCGCCCGCATCAATTTTAAACCCCCGCACCAAAACTTTTTATTTTGATTTTAAACAAAAACTTTCCAATTTTGAGCTGCTGCCGCTCCCATATTTCTTTCAAGAAGATAAAACCATACAATTTCCATAGTTTTGTAATGCTTTCACTTATTGAGCAAAATGAAACTGTTATTTTCATGCTTTTCCCTTATCATTTGACATTTTTATCGAAACATACAAAAAAATTTAAAATAAAAAAAGCGCTCGCCCGCATTGATTTCTGAAAAAAAGTGCCTGAGAACCATACCTTTTTTTTATTTTGGCCTTAAGGTGCTATTTTATATATATGTTAGCAGTATGTTATGTATGTGGCTTGTATGCGTATGCAGCTGGGTACAGCACACATCATATTTTCTTTAACCCTTTGCTGGGATAAGCCTGTGGGTCGTCACACTCCTACTGTTCAGATTAATTTTGCATTTTTCCACATATTGACATGAATCTATATAATAGACATTAACTCAGTAACTGTTCAAGGTATCTTTGTGAAATTTTCAGCATTAACTGCCAGGTATATGTCCTGTATGTTAACTTAAATTTTTTTTTGCATCATGCTCACATAACAAATCAACTCTTGACGTTTTGCTCTTTCATTTAAGTACAAATATGAGGGATGACAATTGATATTTCATTCCCAAAACTTGCGCCAATTACAGGTTTGTAAAATGAAATTTAGAGGGCGTTTGAGGGCGCCTTGAAATCTAGCCCTTTGACAAACCACGGGCGCTAGACATAGAGGGTGTCATGGGAGTATAAAGGCTTAAGGGAATCCATTAATATGTCTGCATATATAGTGAAAACTGGTCTAACGGTCAAATCACTTAGGCAGACTACTGGCTATAATGGACAAGATAGTTAAGTCCCTTCTAAATTCCCTACCGGTATATATGTTATGTATAAGCTGAACCTCTATAAGGCGGACACCACTATAGCAAAAATGGACAGCAGATTTCAACTCAAACCAACATTCTAAGAGTAAATGAACCTGACGAATGCGACCAAACACCACCTTTGGCGGACACTGATCACTCGCCCTGGGCAACATCAAAGGTCACCGTTACTGTTGATGTTCCCGGGACTGGAACACAAAGGATTATGCAGTCCTCAGTTGTTGCCTTAATGCCTGGGCATGCAAATGTCACAGTGTGATGTGCTCATAAGATAAACACAGCAAATATTAAGCGGTAAAGATTGTGTCTAGTGGTGGGCCGATCATCGAGTTTTTTCGAAAGTCAGTCGCTTTGCTGCTTTGTTTCAAGCACTTGATTACCAAAGGCAACTATCGATTACATCTTAATCATGATTTTTTTCCATAGTGCCTTTATGTTACAGGCAAAAATCATCTTCCATTTTTTACAACATTCTGCGCTTCATATAATGACTCTGTGTTCCCAAATAACTTCCTTATGAAAGTGAGTATGACACGGTAGATGCTAGAATACATCATTTTGATCAAACTGAAAACTGACACTGAAAATAAAAAAAAACATGACCTAGTTTTTCAACCAATATATATAATAACCCCAAAGTGGTTTAGGCCGTTAGAGTTATATTAGTAGATCATACGTGATTAATCATATTTTATATTTCAATTACTTTTTTTTTTATTTTTACACAAAAAAATATATTGGCCTATATTTTTCTGGCGGGCCTGTGAAACCAGTTCGCATATTGGCAGTCATCAAAACTGTTATAAAATGAAAGTCCTTGCTGGTGGTGAAGTTAAAATAATAGGCGAGAGTATTCATGAGGGCCAGCAAGTAGATGTCCTTGATTGTGGTTTAATTCTTAATTTTTATAATTGATTAAATGAAACTTTGAAAAGCATATCTTGGTAATAATAGGCAAACACTTCTATTCTTAAGGCAGATTTACTAAGACATGCGGGCTTGGGTAAGAAAGTATAGTTTAACATTTATTTGCATATTTCTTTATATTTGTCTGAACCGATTAATAATCGATCATCGATCGGTTTGCTCAAACCGATGATCTATTATGAAAAAGGAACCGACACCCACCACTAATTGTGTCACTTTATTTCACGGTTTATCATTCACGTGTTGCAAAGCTGCATATTTTTCGCTCGACTGTGGGGTCATTAAATTTATTAAATGGCTACCAACTACCCATGCGTCCCTGATCTCCCCACGCAATATCTTACTGAAAAATAAGCCACTTTGTTGTAGCAGGCTGTTTCATATTAATTAATAGGCTTTGCATAATATATCTCAAACTGATCTGCTCAGTGTCAAACATCTGCGCACTCCGTAGCTGTTTGTACCGTGCTGCCCTTGCAAAAGCTCCTCGGGTTTTGTTTAATCTTGGGTGCCTACAACATAAAAGCAAATTAAAGCAAACAACCATCATCAAAGAAAGTTTAAATTAGGCTAAAGCTACATTCACCTATAAAAATGAATGTTCCCAGGTTCGCAGCCATTAAAATCTTTGCATTATTAACGTTGTCATTATCTTTGAGATTATTGCATTTGGACAGTTGAACAAGGATAGTTTTAGGCAAACCTTCCAGGTGGCATCAGACATACTCCTAGGCGGGAGCCTGCGCTATCTGAGAAAGTCAAACTTATTCGACTGAGTGAATCAGGGAAAAGAGGATACACAAATATATGAACATTGTGTTTACGGATGTCTTCATAGACTTTTCTCTTCATACTGTTCACTACTTGAGATAAGTAAAATAATCACAGTTTGTATATGAATATTGAATGCATGACATGTGCATAAATATGTTGTACATATACCTGACATCTAATTTATTCAATAAACACGTTCTTGCAGCTGTTCGTTGTCTTTATTTAAAATCCCTCATTTATCAACCAAGGTCAACCTGCCTAATAAGAACCCCTCACTATAAAGGACAAAATGATTGAGTCCCTTGACTGTCCGCTTTAGACAGGTTTCACTGTTTATGTATGCAGATGCAGCACATTTTGATCACTCACTGTAGTGATTGAAAATGCTTATACATGGTAATGGATGGGGTATTCCCCACTTTAACATCAGTGATGGGGTATTCCTCATGAAGATGACTTCTCCATTACTGCAACCCTTTACTTTTTCCCTGTTTTCTAGCTGCATACACATGTACCGCAAATACAAGTACTGCATATGCATTTGTGCCACATACGCATATGTACAGCATATTCATTTATGGAATGCTAGCTTTATCCGAATCATGCTTGTCACATAATGCAATATTTTACTATAACGCAGGATATGATATGAATATTTGATCATCTTAGTTTATTAGGCCTGTATCCCATACATCCATTGCATCATGCTTTTTGAAACTGAACTTTCAATCTATTAAGGGAATACCAATTTTCAGTGGGCACACATTATGGGAACAGACTTAAACTATTAAAAAAAAAATAGTATGTTTGTAAAAGAATGAAAATATGCCTTTAGTTTTATTTGTCACAACTTAATACTTAGCATAATATTTTTAGAGAATTTATTGGATGAATAAATAAAAAATAACCAGTGTTAAACCCATAGTTAAAACAACATTCAAAGCTGTTTCAACTGACTCCCAATTAAAGTACCTGCCCTGAAAAGAATGGGCAAATATGTTGTCTCTGAAATCATGGTTTTCCGTAAAATAAGCTGGTTCCGTGTAAACAAGTTTGTGTCTGTGTGTACAACATTTGATATGGATATGGTTATAATGTTATAATATTACTTTAAAGAGTTGTGAAATTTGAGATAATGAAATTTGGTTTTCTTTGAAATGTTGATTGACAGTAAATTCTTACATTTATATTATTATGAAATCATTGTATATCATGCTTAATTAAACAGTTTACATGTATAATTACAAGTGTTTTGTTAAGAATTTGTTCCAGTGGGCACTGCCATAAGTAAAATTTAACCATAACATATCATTTTAAATATTTCTCTCTGGCTGATGCATAAGCTTATGAAGAAATGAAATCACAGGTTTAAGGCTGTACTTGCACAAGCAATTCTTAAACTGGATTACTCTGTCCTCACTATTCCACTAGTCTGTATCAGTTAATGTACTGCAGTTTACCTTGACAGGTGGTCTACTGTAGTTCAGTTTACTTCAGTCTGGTTGATAGTTAACAGGTTCCTAGTGAGTACAGGCACTAGGACTCCATTTCTTGTCTGCATGAGGCCAGTTTTGCCAACATTTGACCTAAAGCTTGACGCAAATTATCACTTTAAGGACACAGGAAGTCAGACTTGAACCAAGTGCAGACAGACAACTTACATTTTATTGAATAAAATGATTTAGGCTTTTGTAAAGTGTACCACTCTGCTGAGGCAAAACCTACTGTTTTGAGACTAAAGTAAACCAGTTTAGTAGTATAATCCTATGTAGATGCGAACCAAGTGCAGATATGTAACAACTTCTATATCAGATTACTCCTTGTTGGATTTACGAAAGGAAACCATGTCTAGATAACGTACAGGCTGGTGAGCAGCTGATAATATCTTTTACTGAAGTTAGTGTATCATCACACTTAATGAATTGAAATTGATTAAAAATGATTTGAATCGGAGATGATCTTTTTTGCCTACAAAAAACCCCAATAAAATTGATTTGTATTTTAAATAAAATTCTTAAACTGGAATGACATTGGAATAGAAAATTATGATTTGACTCTGAAGCAAGATATTATATTTTGATACTGAGTATTAAAATGCACCAGTGCACAGGTGTTCCTGTATTGTTACAACACTTAAGGGAACTTGTTTTGACTGTGTGTAATGTTTACTTGACAGCACGGACCTGTTCTCTGCCTCAAGATTTAGACTTATGGACTGATCATTTCTGAGATACTATCAATCATGCAGCAAAATCACCTGTACTGTAACTGTTATTGTAATTTCTTTGTCTATTCTCTGGTGTCATTTTGCAACCATTATTTCAATAGATATATCCTGGAGACATAGGGGTAGCAGACTCATCCATTGGTTTCAGATCATTTGAGTATAATGAGATGTGCTGACCATTTGTGACAATATTCTTTTATATTAAAAGCACTCAAGTCTTATTTTGCATACTTGAGAGGGGGTATTACCTTATTTCCGACCATCTGATTAAGTATTATTAAAGTATACTCCTTATTTTTGGTAAAATAGAGATTAAATATATGATGATCTGATATAGAATACAACCATGCTCAAATATTAGCATGACTTTTGCAGTGGATGTCTAAAATTAAGTTGTTTTCATAATTCTGGCATTTCATCAGTTATGTAAGTGACTCAGATCTGCTTTATCATTATTTCATGAGTCACGTTACTGAGATGTACTTTGCATGGCTTCTGCTGAAATGAAAAAGTTAACACCTCTTGGAGGATGATGTGGTCATTTATGCAAATATTTCTGATTCTCATTTAAACAACCATCTATGACAGGACATATTATGGTGTACTCGTGGTCTGTCCTTCCGTCTGTCCGTTAACTTTTTGTGTCACCGCGATGACCTACTAGAAATAGATGGATTTTCACAGAACTCAACTCATACTAAACCCGTAGATTATCTTGCCCAAGTTGGATTATGGGCAAAATCCACACATATTTAATAAGGTCAGAGGTCACTAGGCTACTTAGTGGTGTCACAGCAATAACTCAGGAGGAATAGACCTTTGATGGATTTTGATAAAACTCGACAGAAATGTTAATTAATCTATAAAATATCTCACCTAAATCCTTTTTTTTCTGCTAGTTTTCTAAACTAGTATCTGAACTTGGATCAATAGTTAACATGAATATTTTATCTCTTTTACAAGCACAGGTGTATCTGTTGTATATATCAAGTGAAAATCTAGGAAATTGTGCCGCAGATGATATTGATGGGAATTGTATCATATGGCATATGTCTGTAATTTTGATCTATTGTGGTACAGCAAGAGAAAAAAAAGTGACCTTTGATGTCTTGGCAAGGATTTTGGCATAAAAGATGGATTAAACAACAGCTGTGAAACATTTATCCCATTTGTTGAAGTACTTTTTTTATCCTATTGTTTTTGTTGCAAGTTTACTTTTTGTTCAGCTGTTGGTTTTAGGATCAAAGGTGTTATAACTTGTGTCAAATGGTATCTTAATCATAACTTTTATTATCAAAATATGCAACAGACATTTAAATACCTACAGGCCTGAAGGAGCTTTGTGACCTCATTCACAACAAGTTAACAGCAGCGGTTAAGGGGAAAACCTGATCCTGTTTAACTTTTAAATTCAGCTTTAAAACATTTTAAACTCAGCTGTAACTTTGCTTCCATAACTACACTTCCTGTCCAGATTCAAGTTTGATTGTTGACTTTAGAAGGCATGCCACTCAGGCATCTTGTTACTCTCTTGTTAAGTGGTATAAGAAACAGTAGACTTTTTACTCACTAGATGGCCGCAAGCGCACTGCAGTTGATGTTAAAACTTTACACTCCTCTGCCCAAGGTTGTTTCTACTCAAAACGAAGCTCTTTTGATAAGACACTGTGGGATAGCTGGGCAAAATCAAATTTATTATGTTTCCAGGAATCATCTTTTGTTTTCATTTCACATGCACGCTTACAAAATATTTATTCTGTGAAGTCCTTACCACAAATACACCCATGTTTATGTAATTTGATTTGAAACAGTTCAATATTGTCCAATGTATGTGGAAGGATTACATTGCCCGCTTCACTGCATTTATACGTACACTTATTGTTTGTTGAGACCCTATGGTGCATAAGTTTCAAAGCCCACAAACCTTACACAGCAGAATTGTACTGTTGTAAGTCTGACTCTGCACAGGGTGAAAAAGTCACTCATTTATTTTACCAGAATACCTTCTTCACCTTTGCTTTAAGGGTGTTTGATTCTAATAAATATTTTTATTTTTCAGTTTTGTAGAAGAATATGATCCAACAATAGGTAAGTTTGGAAACTGTTACAAAAGAATTTTATCATCTTTTTTTGTTTTATCTTATAATTGTAAATGGTTTTAACTATTATTTAGTATGCTGAAGAACATTTCAAGCTTATCATATCCTGTTTGTATCAGGTGTGGAAATAATGTATTTACCGGTATTTTAGATTTAATATATTATTTGACTTGATTTTGCTGAGGAATTTAACCTGTATAACTTGGACCTTTTATACTTATCAAGCTGTCAAAAAGCAAGGCAGAATAACACTTGTGGCAGCATCCTGTATGTTGTTTAAATTAGCTATATTCAGCATGTTGTGGGTTGAGCTTTAATAGGTGTGACTTTTATTCTTTTTATATACATCATGCTAGACACATTAGTTTTATGTATCATTGACACATGTATTGGTGTCAGTTGAAGTAACAGTAGTTAAACATGAATATATATGAAATATAGACAAAACTTTTAAGATCTTCTTTGAAATTTTATTTTTGCACTCTACATATACATGTTATATGTATAAAATTGTAAAATTTCTTTTAACAGTGCTAACAGTAGATCCTATTTTCATAGATTTTGCCAGATTTTCCTTTCCAAGGCATTATTCCATCCTTCAACTAAAAGTTAACATTAAGCTCAACCATGTGGGGGGGGGGGGGATCTATGTTGCGGGATGGTCAAACACACACACAGACTGGGATGAACACATACCCTCCCGGCAAAGGTAATAAGCATAATATTCCTCACTCTTGAGACTGACTATGAATTTTTGTCTTGCAGAGGACTCTTATAGGAAACAGGTCGTTATTGACGGGGAGACATGTTTATTAGACATCCTTGATACAGCAGGTCAAGAGGAATACAGGTCAGAGGTTATCACTATGGTAGCTGAACCTATGTCAGAGGTTATCACTATGGTAGCTGAACGTAGCTCAGAGATTTTCACTGTAGTAACTGAAAGTAGGTCAGAGGAAAAGAAAATGGTTATAACTGGATGTTGATATGACATTTTTTTTTTGGAAAGGAATTTCTGCTACATTCCATATATGTGTAATATACTACCATAAATGTTCTAATATTAAGTGGAGGATTTAGACAAAGAAAATGCTGCAACTCTAGATTTTATGGGGGGGGGGGGGAAATGTGTGTTAGAATAAAAATTAAATTGTCTGTCTGAAAAAAAAATGGAAAAGTATCAAACAGTGAAAAATTTATCAACCTTTGTACAATTATATTGTATGGGGTTCTGCTATAATAGACTAAAGATATGCAATCCTCAGCTATTGGGCAATTGATATTTCAAATTTATTTTTTTACCATTTGCGAGATCATGGCAAATCATTGCTCAATAAAATGTCACTATTATGAAATGTCACAGCATATCTTTTGCTCTCTCGAAGGTATGAAATATGTGTGTATAGTACTGTATACAGCCTGAAAGGACTCTTGAAGATGATACTTTGAGCAAAGCAAAAGTATGAAAAAAAAAGTATTAACATTTTGGAAAAGAAAGTATAATACTGATTGATCAGTATAGTGGCAGCATTGTGTAAACAAATTTTTATTGAGGAATGCCCAAATTAGGCATTTTTGATAAATAAATGGTGAAGTAAAAAAAAATTAAGTGTTTAAAATGCTTAAACAAAAAATCTTATTACACATTTATCAGTCCTCGTCAGTCCTGGAATGAGAACAATAACATTTTTATTAGCTCAGCAAATGTAATAGAAATGATATCAGTCCTCTTCCCTCAATCCAAGGATATTATCAAAATCTTACATAACTTGAGTTAAACACCAGCAACTCATAATACAGCTTATATTACAACACAAAACCAGCATTTGCCTACCTCCTCTACCAAATTATATTTTATGATCATATATTACAGCTGAGCGCCGTGACCCATGGGTCCCTTGTTATTTCAGTGCCATGAGAGACCAGTACATGAGGACGGGTGAAGGATTCCTGTGTGTATTTGCTGTAAACAACACTAAGTCTTTTGAAGACATACACCAATATAGAGAACAGGTAATGCACAGGGTTAAGCTTGGATTCTATTTGCATAGACTATGGATAAGGCATGTGATATGTGGATGAATATTGATACTGACTTTATAAATAAAGTGAGATTCCGTATGTGCATGTCCAACATACAGAATGTACATCTGGCAAAACTAATTGCTGCGTGTAATGATTTTTGCTAGTTCCACATAGTATAACTGATTGGACTAATACTACATGTGAAATCTGTTAACATGCATATACAATAACTTATTCCACCTGCCATGGAATGATAGGGATTATTAGTACAAGGCATATTTTGTTTTTAAGTCATTGGACTCAGGAACTGTAGGTCTCTGGTTCATACCCCAACAGAGTCTGGGAGAGGAATGGCAAAATCCTAATTGAATTTGAAGTATCCACTCTAATCTGTCTGCTAGATTGTACTTATGCATTATTCCTACCCAGTGCGATTTTAACTTGAATTTATAGATTTATGATATTTTAACTCATTCTTAACAAATAGGTTCTTTCACGTTCATTCAATGAACATTACAGTCAAAGGTGATAAAACCCCTCCATTGACTTGGCATTTGTGATTTATATTATAAGCCTGTAAAAACCCTGACATATAAATGATATTTGTAAAGTTTTATACTTATGTAGATTAAAGGTCCTCAGATTCTTCAGTTTTAACATGGAGAATTTCAGTCATACTGATTTGAAGCATAGTTCCACTTAATAAATAGGTTGGTAGGTTAAAGCATTACTAATTTTGTATTTACAAAGCTAAACTCAAGATATCCAAAAGTTTAGCATCATTTGAAACTTGTCCATTTATATTTTTTAACACAGCCTTGTACATTATTTAAAAAAAATGAAAAAAAAGAACTACCATGGATGCCATTAAATTTACTGTACCTTGTTTTTCTTCTGACAGATAAAAAGGGTCAAGGATGCTGATGAAGTGCCTATGGTTTGTAAGTATGAAGCTTTAATTTCATGAATATTCATGATATCATGAATATTCATAACTTCTTTTGTGGCCCTGATGTTTTATGTTGTTGGATATATTCAGAGTGGTCATATTCAGTACTTCTCAAGATGAGTTACAAGTAGCCTTGCCTGAAAGTTAATCATTGCTGTAATATCATCCCAAAAAAGGTGAACCACACTACTAAGTCCATGCTATTAAAATTTTGTTATTACATTTACATGACTTTGTATACAGCTCTCTCACACCCAGACTGCTTATTAAGCATTAACAAGCCATTAAGCTGTTAGATTGTGTGAACAGTGATTAACACTGTTAATAAGGTTTGTCACGAAATACTTGACAGCAGGGAAAATTGTATGCAGTAGTACTGTGGATCACTGCAGTATTTCTTCTGATTTCTAGTGGTCACCCCTCACATGCGTATTTTAGTAATTTTAGCATGGAACAGATTCAAGATATTTGTATCCGCTAAAACAGAGTTTTGCGGATACTATGTTTTTAGCCCGCCGCTGCTGCCGCCACGTAGGTGTCCTGAAAACTCCTCCATAACCGCTGGGTGGAATTTTACGAAACATGGGATTATGTTTGGGTCACATGTGAACTGCAGCGCCCCAAATTTGTTTTGACCTCTGACCTTTCCTCTGTGCTCTGCATCCATTTGTGCGTCTGTTTCCACACATAAACCCACATATCTTGGGAACTGTTTGACCGATCAGGAAAAAATTTTGCACAAAAATAGCCCTTGGATAGCTTCATAACATACACAAAAAATGGTGGCCCCACCTGCGACCATGTTTGCACAGTATCCATCTGTTTGTCTGCCTTGGGTTAAAATCACTCATATCTCTGCAGTTGTTTGACTAATCCACCTGAAATTCCGCATGCATATACATCCTGGATAGCTTTCCTGATTTTATGACAGGTGGCGCCACATACATTCAAGTTTACGCTGCAGACATCCAAGCTCATATCTCGGGAACCTTTAGACCGATTGGGCCAAAATTTTGCATGTGTATAGATCTCATATAGTTCTTTATCATACGCAAAACTGTTGGTGCCACCTGCAACCTTTTTTGCACAGCTTCTGTCTGTTTGTCTGCCGTTGGATAAAATCACTCACATCTCGGCAGTGGTTTGACATATCTGCCTAAAATTTTGCAGGTTTATACATCCTGGACAGCTCTCTCGATTTTATTACAGGTGGCGCCACCTACATTGTAGTTTATGCTGCAGACATCCACGCTCATATCTCGGGAACCGTTTGACCGATTGGGCCAAAATTTTGCATGTGTATAGATTAAACATAGCTCTTTATCATACTCAAAACTGGTGGTGCCACCTGCAACCATTTTTGCACAGCATCTGTCTGTTTGTCTGTCGTGGGATAAAATCACATATATCTGGGCAGTGGTTTGTCATATCTGCCAAAAATTTTGCAGGTTTATACATCCTGGACAGCTCTCTTGATTTTATTACAGGTGGCGCCACCTACATTCTAGTTTACACTGCAGACATCCAAGCTCATATCTCAGGAACCGTTTGACCGATTGGGCCAAAGTTTTGCATGTGTATAGTTCTCACATAGTTCTTTATCATAGGCAAAACTGGTGGCGCCACCTGCAACCAATTTTGCACAGTGTCCTTCTGTTTGTCTGCCACGGGCTAAAATCACTCATGTACATGTAGTTGCTTGACTTATCTGCCTTAAATTTTGCATATGTATACAACTTGGACAGCTTTCTTGATTTTGTGGTAGGTGGCGCAACCTACATACACATTTCGGCTGCAGACATCCATGCTAATATGCAACACTTCACTCTATTACCCCTTGCCACTCAATCCATACCTCACTTCACCCATGCCACTCTGATTTAGGCGGATACATGTAGTCACTTTTTGACTACCCGTATTCTAGTTACACATTTGTGTTGTTATCATAGAGAAACATTACTAAGAATTTTGCTAGCTTACCTAGAAAATAGAGAAATGTATTTCAGTTCTCGCGTATATGCTGAACACACCATTTTGTATACTTTTAAGAATTTTAAAACATTACCAAGGAGCTGGTCTACATGTACCAAAATAAAAAGAGAACTGTAAAACAATTATATATATTTTTTTTATGGCCTATAGTGTCAAGTAAAGTCTTGAGTCAATCAGTGCTAGTCATGAGTCCAGTAAAGTGAGAATGTGGCTGTAGTGTGGCTGGAGACTCAGTCTGTGATTCAGACCACTGACTCTGGACAACCAAAGTCCTGATCAACCATTGACAAAGGAGCTGATGTATTTTCAAAGAATTACTAATAGCTAACATTACAATATGCTGGTATGGTCAGTAGTGTAATTGTACCATACTGATAAATTTGATATCATGTTATTTAAAGTAACATTATATTTTGACAGTGGTCGGAAATAAAGTTGACCTACCAACCCGTACAGTCGACAGTAAACAGGGAAAATCAATGGCAGATTCATACAAAATCCCATTCATAGAGACATCAGCCAAAACAAGGCAAGGGGTTGATGATGCATTCTACACTCTGGTCAGGGAAATTAGAAAATGGGTAAGTGTTAATGTTGAAATTTACTTATTATTATATTCTTGTCTATGACAGGAGTATTATAGTATACCCACAGTCCATCTGTCTGTCCATCCATCCGTCCATTAACTTTTAGTTTCATGGTGATAACTTATTGGAGCTTTGATGGATTTTCACGAAACTCACCATAACTACTAACCATTGGATTATCTTGCCTAACTTAAATTTTCAGCAAAATCAATGCATATATTATGAGATCTGAGCTCACCATACTCTCGGAATGCCATGATGACTTATGAAATATCTGACAGATTTTAATAAACTCATGATTATTAACCAATACAGCTTCTCACCTGTTATGAGTTCTCAGCATATATTTAATGAGGTCAGAGGTCACAAGATATGTGACAGGTGTAATATGCACAATTTTCAGTGCTCATGTCAGGTAATGCAGCACAAAGCTTATCTAATAATTGAATTTTATTCAGCGGAAATAATAACAGTTTAAACTTACCAAATTCTTTGAATACATTGGGACATAAGCCCCATTTACACTTGTAAGATCTGGCGTAACCTACTAAAATCTAGCATAACATATTGTATTTGCACTCTGCCTAGCAAATGACCATTTAACTGCTCTTAACTGTTGAAAGGCTGTTAGTGTTAAGCTCTGGCCAAATTTCATCCTCACATTTACATCAGGAAATCCGGCACAATCTAAACAGTATGCATGTAGTAGTTGTATCCGATAGAACTGGACTGCACTTGGTCTGGAGCTGGTCACTCTAGATCTAGCCCATTCATTCCATTTCTGTGTACACATTAAAAATAGCATGCTTCAACATTAGTCTGGTGTGCTAGAATCTAGACCCACATAAATAGTTGGTCTAAACTAGACCACTCTGAACCTAAATCTATCCCAGATCTAACAGGTTTGGGGAATCAAGAGCGGTCTAGATTTTATGTGTTAATGGATCCTTACTCTTTCTCCTGTTGGATTATCAGATACAGTGAACACTGCAGTTAGTTAAAAATACTGTCATGATGTATAGCTTCAGGAAGTTCACCCTCTATACAGTAAGGCACAATTATTCAAAGAAATTTAACAGACTCTCTTACCTTAAAATTTATATCAGTATTTTATGGAATTTTGATCACTGATAACCAATATGATGATCAGTATTAACATATCATGTCTTAACTTATCCTAATTTTATTCCTAAGCAATAGCCGCAACAAGGCCAGTAATTGATAATAATATGCACCTTAAAGACCTGTCTTTAAAGATGATATTCCAATGTCTGATGTCTTAGATAATCTGTTGAACCTTTCATGAAAAAAAGACCAGAATATGCTGATCCGCCTGTATAAAGGCTGTGCATTTTGCTTATATCCACATGTTTATAATATGTCTGGATCCAGACAAAATAATCCAAACACATTCAACAAGGACATCTGGTGCCAGATATAACATTTTGCAACCATAGGGACCCCTAAACTTCCACACTTATGCAACCAACCACTTAAAATATATGGATTTTCTCTTTCTCTAGATACCAGGCTTATGCATTAAACACAGAATCTTTATCAGAAAATTTCTAAACAGGCACTCCCTGTAGTTTATTACTAGGTAGCAGAGTAAACCAGAATTAGCATAAGTTCCACAGATAATGTAGCCGAATAGCTGGCTTTAAAAATACAAAACATTTCTTTTATGTAGTTTTAACAATGTTTTTGCAGGTTTCATATATATTTTGATTGTTTTTAATTTATTGCAGAAAGAGACACATAGCAAAGACAAAGGAAAGAAGAAAAGTAAGAGAAGATGCAAACTGCTCTGAGAAAATCCAGCAGCTGGATAAGAATCATAATTTTTATACATTTCATTGGCAATCCTTTTGTATTTTAATATATGACTATATACTAGAGTATGTATGTAACTGACTCTGTGAAGCTGTGAGGTAGTCTTTGACGCGTAACTTAAGCGAGGTGGGTGGCTCTGCCTCATTTACGCAAAACTTAATGACTTTGTCATGTGACTGCTGTTATTGTTATAAAGTTTAATGAAATAATATAAAAGGATTGTGTGAAAATCAGCTTCACAGAGTAAAGCATTTGTTAATGGGTCTGACAACTTACATATGCACATACATACACATGCACACAAAAAATCTAAAGGTTCATGAGGACTGAGGTTTAAAGAAAAGAATGGAAAAGGAAAGCAAGGGTCCATTCAGGTGATGCTTTGGAATAGTGGAGCTTAAAGATAAAATTTCCTGGAAATTTACCAGGAATCTATGAATAGGCAGTAATGGGAATTTCTATGAAACATAAACACCACACAAGCAGCAGTTTATTGAATTTCTGGGAAATTTAGCATTTGGGTATGCTGCTATGTTAACCACCTGGAAGTTCATCAGAGTCAGAGATGTCTCATGAATTTCCCGGAAAAGGACAACAATCAGACAAGGATACTCAGGGAATTTCCTAAAAACATACCAGAATTTGACAATGCTCCAAGGAAATTACCTGGAATGTGAGAATACCAAGGAGCTTGCCATGGATGTTAAATTTGTATATGATTGCAAAGTTTATTTTTTAATGTTTGACACAAATATTTGAGGTATATTTGAATTTTCTGTTGTTCCATAACATCTTAAATAATTTGTCAGAAGATAATTGATACTTTGCAGTTTGTACATGAATGCTATCAAACACTATTATTAATGGATTATTTTTGGAATATTCAATATTTCAATCATATTGTGTCCATCAGAATTCATGAAATTAATGGCTTGGACACTAAAACAGGCTGTGTCAATACTTCTGTGTGTTCTCATTTTTATAATAAAAATATGATATGAATTGGTGTTGCACAATATGCCTGATAATCAATAACAGAGGATGTCACTGGAGTCAGGTGATAATACAGAATTATCACAATGTTCAGTATAGGCCTGGGGAATTTTACATGACCAAAATATAACAGTATGTGTATGACATCTAGGGGGTTGGTGTTGGTTCTTTCAGTATAATTTCTCAGGAATAACAGTGGTATCAACACCACACTGATTCAGGCTTTGGTTTGAAGGCTGTAATATACCAGAAAATGATAATTTTCAACCCATATATAATTAGAAAGATGAATAAGTAAAAAAAAATATTCAGGTAAAAGAAATGTTGAGGAATGGAAATAATGAATAATCATGTGAATTAATTATTAATCATGACCTTGGTTTGCAGAATAAATATATTTACTGGGAATTTCTGTTAAGCTCATGGCATCCTCTGGCGCAGATCCAGGATTTTTGCAAGGGAGGGTTAACATGTGTCATTGGGTGGTTATTCAGAGCAGTTTACCTGTCATGGTTTCAAATTGGTCTAAAAAAAAGGTTGGTACACTCCCCCCCCCCCCCCCCCCCCACTGGATCTGCATCCCCATCTTGTTGAACAAAACAAACTTCTCTGGATAGTGTATAACTAGGTTCACTTAGCTGTGAAGGCCTGAACATAATATAAATGCAGAATTTAATTTTACATTGGTTATAGACACCCCAGCTCCACATTGATATATAATCATTTTGGGAATGACCAGTATCTTTCATGTTTTCTGTTATTGGTTGAGATCTGATGAATTTGCCATGAGAAAAGAAGCCTTTTGCCAGTTCTAACAAAGTGACCTCTGGTGGAGAATTGGTAGTTCAGAACTGACATTAGTGACAAAAGTGACCTCTGCTGAAGCAATGAAACTATATCACATAAAGAAAACAACATGACTGTTCAAGTCAACTGTTCCAATGACATCAGGTGGACTTTGTGGCATTAACAGAATAATTTCTGTCAGATATTACCAAGTCATATGTCTCAGGTTTCCATAAAAAATCCTCTGAAAATGCATGCTTGTTTTTAATGCACATGAATAGGATTCAGTGGAGTTTGGAAATTTCCAGGAAATTATGTGAAAATTTCAGTGAAATCTTCAGAAATATTCTTAACATTCTTAGGAAGATGTATGTTTAATGTAGTTCATTATAACAAACAAGAGAGCCTCAATTTTTCTAGTTGGAACTTTCAGTTAGAATGCAAATGCTTACTTAATTGTGTGACAAATGATAACTTCCCCATTGGGGCTTTTAGCTCAGCTAAATTTCAAGTGAGGCTGACCAATAGCGATGGGTCATCATCTGTCTTCATCCTATCCATCATCTGTTAGCAGCACAAAAAGTATAACTGCTAAATGTAGAAATTTCCTGATGTAAATTCACACAGGCCCTGATGAATTCTCCTTTGACAACCAAAATTATGTTAGTGTAACCTATTTCCTGTGGGGTACACAGTAAAAGCATGCTTCTGAGTGCAGTAATAATTCTCATTTATTCATTTATCTCTGCCATGCAAAATAAAAAAAAAAATCGCCAAACCAGCTCTTTAAAATGATAATTGCACTGTGCTTAGTAACTACTGCATGGATTGCAGGGAAACTTGCAATGCTTATTCATCTGGGGTAAGTCTATCTGAAGTATGATGATACAAGTGGGGCAACTTCAAAATGTAATTACTTTTAAAAAAAATCAATATTTTGGGACCTACAATTATCAGTCATTTCAACAAATTCTTTAAAAAAATGCATCAATTGTGAATCTTAAGACCATAATGTTACAGGTCATACTTGTCAGCTGAGCATCACAACCCATGGGTCACCTGTTCAGGTAAAATGTAGACCGATGCTGTTAGTGTAAAATTAACCCGGTGGTGGGATGTTTTCTATGTCTCAGAAGTCAGAACTGAGAAGCCATTCCATAATGTGTTCTACTTTATGATTACTGTGTATATGTTAGGACTGGAGCTTCATTATGCAACATGTCTGTGTATTCTAGACTATAAGAGGACTCGCACCATGCCATTGTTTTGTACAATTTGTCCCAGTGTGACATTTGCTTAACATCGAGAACCTCATCAGGGATGATCAAGAACCATTGGGATGAAATGAAAAAAAGTGAGATGAGATCATTAAAAATCTGGGAATTCATTTATATGCCTTAAAATTTTGTTACAATCCAGTTGTTATAGTTTGGCGCACACATTATTTGATTTAAGTTACTGCATGGTGAGATCAGAAAAATGGAACCCTGGCGAAATACTGAAAAAGTGAAAAATTGCAATATTTTTACCACAAAGAGTGTATGAGGCCAACCACAGTATTTGGATACATTGGAAGACTAAGTATGAATCGCAACAGGGGTACATTGATATTACCCCAGTGTATCCCGATGTTTGTTAATCTCTCCAGATGATCCTTGATGTCAAATAGATGTCTCCGGATTCATCACAACAATTTCTCAGTGTCTCTGATGTTGTCCCAGTAGAAAGCCCAAGCCATACCATTGTCTATGCTTGTGAAATGTAGCATCAGGTTTTCACAGTTTTAAACAAAATAATAATGTTCATAGAAACCCTCTAAGATTGATTGTAGAAGAGTCATATCAGTGGGAAAACACAATAACAATTGTTTCAAGTACTGGTACCAGATGGCTCTGATCATCAAGCACAGCATGGTTTACTGTAAATTAGCTGCCCTTTTATACTACCCATTATACATAAACAGTTTATAAGAAATTAATGAATTTGCAGTTTTATGTTTCATTTACTACTTTGCCACACATTTTGTTTCTTTCAGAGAAGTGTTATAAATATACTTTTCTGTCTTGCTCATAATTTATCCTTAATGAGGTTGAACAGGGGTAGGTTTACTAGCCAAGACCATGACCATAAATACTGGTATTTATGAAGGCTCAGAGGTGAATAGACTGTGTTTGGCTGTACAATATATGACATTTTGAAAACAGGGGTGACCATATATTGCAGTAATAAAATGTGAGAAACACACTGAAGTACTGCATATAAACATTTTTTAAATGTGTTAAGTATCTGTCGTTGTTTGTATAAATCATGCATTATATAGAATTCATTATGAGTGAATCATCTCATCACACAAAAGATCGGTGCTGGTAAATATGTAGTCCCACCAGTATTATACTATCAAGACCAGTCTCAATACATGTGTGATTTTGTATTATTTATTCTGTTATATTCGTAAATGTTGTGTATGGATATAAGAATAATTAAGTGGGCAGGAATATGCCTGATATATCCAGACATGTTTGTTGAAAAAAAGATTAGTCTCTTCAAATTCGCATATTGTATGATGTGATGTTGTGCATTTTTTTTGCTGTTTTCATTCAAAAGCAAAATGTAAAGGGTGTGCTGCAGAGGATCTGTGTATAAAATATATCATCAGTGTAAGCAAATGTTTATCGATGATTTTGGAGCTTGATATTGTTTGTTTGCAAAGTGGTATGGCAGTTAAGATTTTAAGCTGTTAGCCAGAGTGACTCAGAGGGTTTTCCTCTGATTTCTCATCTTCATGATCATAAGAGTCAATCTAAGAAACCATGGGGGGGGGGGGGGGGGGAGGATTTATAATGACTTTACCCAAAGTTTAAAATCCATATTTTACTGTGCAAGTAGGCTAGATGTATTGCAGAAATATTTAAAAAAAAACATTTGTGGATATACTGTTGAGGACACAAGTTTTACATGGTTACAAACTCAAATGAGCAATTTTTCACGCATATACGCAAATGTATGCCTGTTGATTTCAAGATTAATATTTAGAGAAAATTTCTCATTACATAAAACAACCATGAATATTCAATTTTGTTTATGAGAAGCCTCAGCAATTTGTACCAGTGTCACTGATCGAAGGTAATATAATCTTGATTTTACGTATATTCATCATCTTGCTGGCAGATGACGTGTGTTGGTTGCCATGGAGACCATACCACTTTGCATAATGTTTATGACGAAGCATAGGACCATACTATTAAGGATGTGTTGTATTTACTTGAGGGGTCAGGGAGTTGTATGTTTATGTTAATGTATCGACTGCATGCAGAGTCCAGCGAGTAATCATCATGCATTTGTACGTTGTGTTTACGTGTATTATTCTGTTCTTATAGGATAATCAACTTCCACTTAATCCCCCATGTTTTTATATAAGTTTTGATGATGTATTTTCTCTATGCACTAAAACATTAAAAAAAATGGCAAAAATTGTTTTTGTTGGCTTCTTGATTGAAATCTACCATGTTTGTCATACAGTGTGTTATATCTGTGTAAGGCCAAATAAATAAAAGGTATGGTTCTCAGGCACCGCCCGCATCAGTTTCAACCCCCCGCATCAAAATTTTTATTCTGATTTTCATCTTACAAGAAGATAATCCAATTTTTAGCTCAGCTGACTTTCAGTCATGCTGGGCTATAGCGATGGGTCTTTGTCCGTCGTCCTTCCGTCTGTCCGTCCGGCCGGCCGTCCGGCCGGCCGTCCGGCCGTTAGCAGGGCACAAATCGTAACCGTAGGGGCTAGGGCCATGAACCCTATGCAGTCTTAGAGGTTATAAAACGATCTCCTTGCAAACCTGAAATTGGGTCACTGTGACCTATATTCTCGAAGTTATGGGGTGTGTTTGCACCCCCCAGAAATAACTCTTTGAGACAAAATTTTCATCCCAAACCTTCCATCTTTCACATACAGCTCACCTACCAACAGGGGAAGAACCATAATTTTTTTTAGGTCCAAAGGTCAAGGTCACAGGAGCCTCTTCTTTGAAAAGCCTGTGGATGCATTTTAAGCCAACCCTTTCATCCCAATTCATTGATCTTTCACATATAGCTCACCTACTAAGTTGGAGAAGAATCCTATAGATTTTGAGGTCACAAGGTCAAAGGTCAGGGTCACAGGATCCACTTCTTTGAAAAGGTTGTGGACACATTTCAAGCTAGACTTTTCATTCCAAACCTTTCAGCACTGATATGGCTTCTCTGCCAACAGGGGAAAAGACCTGTTGATTTTGAGGTCAAAGGTCAAGTTCACAGCACCCACTTCTTGCATGGAGTAATTTTCAGGCAAACTTTTCAATCTGTACCTTCCTTCTGTCATATATGGCTTACCTACCAATAAGGGAAGAAGCCTATTGATGTTGAGGTCAAAAAGTCAAAGGTCAAGGTCACAATATTTAATTGTTCTAAATGCTTGTTAGCATATTTCAAGTGTAACTGTTCAACCCAAACCTTCAGTCTTTCACATATGCCACATCTATGCATCACTCAGTTTGACTCAAACTTCATATTTATGGGTCTTTTTGCTTGAATAAATAACTTATTGATTTTGGGGTCAGCTGGTCAGCAGGTTAAAGGTTGCAGGTCAAAGTTATTCACCCATTGGTTGCCAAGTAATTACACCAGATTTAAGTAGTTAGTAGTTACCCATCATTTAGAAAAAATCCAGTTGATATGTGGGCAAAAGGCCAAGGTCATAGGTCAGTGATGTTCACAATTACTTATTTTATAGGTCAGTGATGTTCACAATTACTTATTTTATAGACCATCTCTATTTTTCTTGTATATATAACCATCCCACCCCAGCTGGTAATCTCCCTGTGTGGCTGTAATTGTGAGTGACACTGGTGACATATGACTCCCTTTTGTTTCAGCCTATTAAGTGATAAGGATCAGTGATAAGTGCCTCGTTACTTCATAACAAAAACACTGTTGTCTGAATGCTTCAGCCAGGCATTAAGACTATAAGAGTATAGTATTAAGGTTTAGCTACTGATTTATAAGATGATGGGAACATTTTGCAGTTTATTTTATGGAATCCTAGCAATAAACATAGTTTCCTAGATATCTGAATATTTTAATATATATTACCACATATAAAAGCATGTGTTTGTTCTCATAATATGTGGATGTGTACCTTGATTTAGGATGGCTTTTTGTTTTATTTCAAGACCCTTAGTCATGCTTTCTGCATTTCTTTTCTTTCAGGTTTGGCAGTTTACCTACCCTGCTGACCCCATTGAAAAGCAGAGTGATAATAAAAAATATTGGACTTACACTTTTTACAATTGCATATCTATAAATCTGATATGAGCGCCTGGACATGCCTTTTGAATTATTTTGGGCATTCATTACTGGATAATTTGCCCCAAGTTTGGTCTCTTATTGGAGAATGTGGGATATCAAATGTCATACTTGTCAGAAATCCATTATGTCTGCCAGTTAGCCACCTTAGAAATTATTTCTTCAGTGCAGTTTCAGCAATTTTTCTTTAATGTTTGGTCCGATTTAGAGAATGTTTGTTGTCTGATTTCAGACTTGTCAAAAGTCCAATATGGCCACCAGGCAACCATCTTTTAATTCCTTTTGATCATATTATCTCAAGAACAGTTAAAGTGAATGCAGTTGGATATATATTTATGTAATCTTGTAAAGGATTGGGTCAAATATTTCTGAATAAATATTACCATCATTTATAAAAGTGCAATACAGTTGGCTTGTATTGAATAAAAATTCATACAGAAGCACATGTTTCTCAATAATTGCATCTGCCAAAACAGAGTTTTGCGGATACTAGGTTTTCAGCTGCACACCACTGCCACCGCGTAGGTGTCCGGAGAACTCCTCCATAACCGCTGGGCAGAATTTTACGAAACCCGGGATTATGTTCAGTTCACATGTGAACTGCTGCACCCCAATTTTATTTTGACCTCTGACCTTTCTTCTGCACTCTGCGTCAGTTTGTGTGTCTGTTTCCACACATAAACCAACATATCTCGGGAACTGTTTGACCGATCAGGAAATGTTTTTTGCACAAATGTAGCCCTTGGAGAGCTGTTTAACATACAAAAAATGGTGGCGCCACCTGCAACCATGTTTGCACAGTGTCCATCTGTTTGTATGCCTTGGGTTAAAATCACTCATATCTCCGCAGTGGTTTGACTAATTCACCTGAAATTCAGCATGCGTATACAAATATAGCCCTGGGATAGCTTTATAATATATACAACAAAAGGTGGCGCCACCTGCAACCATGTTTGCACAGTGTCCATTTGTTCATCTGCCTGGGGTTAAAATCACTCATATCTCTGCAGTGGTTTGACTAATTCACCTAAAATTCGGCATGCGTATACATCCTAGACAGCTTTTTTTATTTTATGACAGGTGGCGCCACCTACATTAACGTTTACGCTGCAGACATCCAAGCTCATATCTCGGGAACCGTTTGACCTATTGAGCCAAAAGTTTGCATGTGTATAGATCTCACATAGCTCTGTATCATACGCAAAACTGGTGGCGCCACCTGCAGCCATTTTTGCACAGCTCCCGTCTATTTGTCTGCCATGGGATAAAATCACTCATATCTCTGCAGTGGTTTGACATATCTGCCTAAAATTTTGCAGGTTTATACATCCCTGACAGCTCTCTTGATTTTATGACAGGTGGCGCCACCTACATTCTACATTTATGCAGCAGATATCCAAGCTCATATCTTGGGAACCGTTTGACAGATTGGGCCAAAGTTTTGCATGTGTATAGTTCTCACATAGCTCTTTATCATACGCAAAACTGGTGGCACCACCTGCAGCCATTTTTGCACAGCGTCCATCTGTTTGTCTGCCAAGGGCAAAAATCACTCATATACATGTAGTGGTTTGACTTATCTGCCTTAAATTTTGCATATGTATACAACTTGGACAGCTTTCTGGATTTTGTGGTAGGTGGCACAACCTACATACACAATGGGGCTGCAGACATCCATGCTAATATGCAACACTTCACTCTATTTCCCCTTGCCACTCAATCCATGCCTCACTTCACCAGTTCCACTCTGATTTAGGCGGATACACGTAGTCGCTTGTCCACTACCCGTATTCTAGTTCTGGCATGTATTTCCTTGATTTTTGCTATACATCTTGATCTTATATTTGCCCTTTGTGAAGTTCCTTATGAGACTGACAGGTTTCAAGCAAGCTGTTGGAATAGTTCCTGATAGCTTAACAATCATGCCTTTTCCTCAGACCATCAATTCACTGTGTTTTAACCAGACATAGGTGATATATATTTCTGTTGTCATAGAAAATTTTCAACAAATTGGCAAATTGGTTCTTCAAAATTTGACTGGAAGTTGTGAATCTCAGTCCATGATGTCACAGGTCATGCATGGCAGCTGAGCGTCATGACCCATGGGTCACTTGTTGTAAGATTCTCTTTGTTATGTTGTGCTTTTACCTGTTTAGCAAAAATATGATTTCCATGGTCATATGACATTTTATCGAAACACACAAAAAAACGAAAAAATAAAATATTGCCCACCTGCCCGCAATGATTGCTGAAAAAAGTGCCTGAAAACCATAACTTTTTTTTTTTGCCTTCTAAGTAATTGTGTTCCCACCAAACTCCTCTGTGGCCACATTTTTAATCCTTAACATTTTAGTCCTGAACTGTAAGAAATTATGTGAGGTGTGTCCTTATTACAGGCCTCCCACTCACTTTTGAGAATTTTTTTTTATGATTTATGACATTTTTCGTAAAATTTTATGCTTTTTAATGCTCTTTAAAAGTGCCTTTTATATGTAAGTTTATGCTGATCAGATAAGGTCCCTATATATTTCAAAGCATTTTCACATGATTATAATATAGGTTATACGGTTGAAAAAGCAGAGGCCTGATTCTATAGTTTGTAACTTCTACTGCTGGGACACACATGTAGGAGTCCCCAAACAAATGAGCCAGGAAGAACCCAAAAGAGTTAGCTAGTAATGTTAATTATGATTCTTCCTTGGACTACAGCATAAGAAGTTTCTCCTTTTCCTCAAACTGGCCTTATTTTCAAATTTTCCAGCACTATTTTAAAATAAAAGATGCAGACAAATTGAAAATTCTACTGCTACATAAAAAAAAAATAATTTTTACATTCTAACACTTTAAATTCTAGCATTGATTTAGAAAGTAATCCTTTAATTGGTAAATTAATCATTTGCAGCCTATATATAAACCATGCTGCTGTTGCATGATGCAATGACTTTAAAAATGTCACAGTGCAGATCGGAATCCAGTTCAGTTCATAACTCAACTAGTTGAGAAGGAAATTCCATTGCAACTAGTCGAGATAGAAATTCCAATCTCAACTGGCTATCTTCCAGCTGAGATGGGAATTCCCATCTAAACAGTTGAGATGGGAATAGTCACTGATATTCCAATCTCAACTAGTTGACATTGGAATATTCAAATGAACATTGGTTCACATTGAGATATCCACACATGAAATAGTTTACTTTGGGATATCCTGAAATACACTAATTTTCTTTAGAATTCATGATTATTATAGCTTATATGTAACTAGATTCAACAGTCTTTTTGGAATAACCTGAAATACACTCATCTAAAGTAGAATATCTTCCCCTTGTTGTTAAGATTTATTTTAAGATTCAATTTCTGTTAAGGGTACACAAGAATATCTGATTATCTGTTAATTGTATCCGCCAAAACGAAGTTTTGCGGATACTATGTTTTTGACCGGGTTCTGCCGCCGCCGCCGCCGCGTTCGTTTCCGGAGAACTCCTCTGAGACTACTGGACAGATTTTTCCGAAACTTACACAAATTATCGGGTCACATGTGAACTGGTGCCTAACCAAGTGACCTTGACCTCTGACTTTTCGTCTCTGCCCAGCGTCCGTTTGTGCGTCTGTTTCCACACATAAACCCATATATCTCAGGAACCGTTTGACCGATCCGGAAAAAATTTTTACACAAATGTAGCCCTGGGAAAGCTTTATAACATACACAACAAAAGGTGGCGCCACCTGCAACCATGTTTGCACAGTGTCCATCTGTTCATCTGCCTGGGGTTAAAATCACTCATATCTCTGCAGTGATTTGACTAATTCACCTAAAATTCGGCATGCATATACATCCTAGATAGCTTTCTCGATTTTGTGACAGGTGGCGCCACCTACATTCACGTTAACGCTCCACACATAATCCCATATATCTCGGGAACCGTTTGACCGATCCGGAAAAAAATTTTACACAAATGTAGCCCTGGGATAGCTTTATAACATACACAACAAAAGGTGGCGCCACCTGCAACCATGTTTGCACAGTGTCCATCTGTTCATCTGCCTGGGGTTAAAATCACTCATATCTCTGCAGTGGTTTGACTAATTCACCTAAAATTCGGCATGCATATACATCCTAGATAGCTTTCTCGATTTTGTGACAGGTGGCGCCACCTACATTCACGTTAACGCTCCACACATAATCCCATATATCTCGGGAACCGTTTGACCGATCCGGAAAAAATTTTTACACAAATGTAGCCCTGGGATAGCTTTATTACATACACAACAAAAGGTGGCACCACCTGCTACCATGTTTGCACAATGTCCATTTGTTCATCTGCCTGGGGTTAAAATCACTCATATCTCTGCAGTGGTTTGACTAATTCACCTAAAATTCGGCATGTGTATACATCCTAGATAGCTTTCTTGATTTTATGACAGGTGGCGCCACCTACATTCACGTTAACACTCCACACATAAATCCATATATCTCAGGAACCGTTTGACCGATCCGGAAAATTTTTTTACACAAATGTAGCCCTTGGATAGCTTTATAACATGAACAAAAATGGTGGTGCCACCTGCAGCCATTTTTGCACAGCGTCCATCTGTTTGTCTGCTGTGGGATAAAATTACTCATATCTCTGCAGTGGTTTGACTTTTCCACATGAAATTTTGCATGTGTATATATCTTGGATAGTTTCTCGTTCAAATAACAGGTGGCGCCACCTACAATCATGTTTATGTGGCAGAGATCCATTCTAATATTTAACACATGTAACTCTATATCCCCTTGCCACTCAATCAATGCCTCACTTCACCCGTCCTTCTCTGATTTTGGCGGATACACGTAGTCGCTTGTCGACTACCCGTATTCTAGTTTAGAGCTGGGGTGACAAAACAGGACCCACTTTAGAACACACCATCTGAATAAAAGCATAGATTTTAAAATTAATATATACAAATATGAGAGAATGAAACAGACTAGGAATTCATGTGTAGCAATTCCATAACTAAATTGTAATCAATTTAAACTATGCAGTATGCAGCATTTACAATAAATAATTTAAACACTCAATGATCTATTAAACACTGATAAGCACATCAAATGTATATAACACTGATAAGCACATCCAAGCATATAATGAAAAATATTTGACTTTCCTCCTAAATACAGCACTTTGTGAAACAACGTCCAGTACTGTTATAAAGCTGTAACCATATTAAAACAAATTTGTTTTTGTTTTACTAAAATATGGCATTCGATGAAACAACTTCCACTACAGCTACAGAGTCCATTCCAAGGGATGAATTGTTTTAATATAGTAACATATGACATGAAGGGTCATTCAGTTTTTTCTGTGGAGCCTTCATCTGATGTAAACCTGGATTTTAGAACATCAGCTGGAGAATGGAGACCCCAGCTCATAAAAAATAATTTACAATGAAATCTAGCTTCAGTTTAATTTCACACTGGACCTTTAACAGTATAAAGGATTAACACATGTTTATATCACTGCCAGAATTTCCTGATTTTACATATTTAGTTATTATTTTAACAAAATATTTTTTTCAATAGCTTATCCAGAATATATCTACAATTACAGTGTTGGTTTATTTATGTATAAGATTAATTATGAAATGTTACCTTTAATTGTATCTAATTTATTCTGCAAATACTGAGTGGAGCATCATAACAGAACAAGAAGAATGCATTTTTAGCTCAGCTGATTATATGTCATCTGAGCTATAGTCGTGGTCCATTGTCCGTCGTCCGTCCGTCCGTCCGTAGATGTGGCACGTTTTGAAACCGTAAGACCTAGGAATCCAAAATTCAGCATAATGTTAGATGTCCCCAAGATCTCCTACCAAGCCGAAAACTGGGTCTTTGCGACTTCATTCCTTTGAGAAATTAAGGAAAAACCTCAATTTTTTATTAAAAACCTATTTTCACACTTTAGGACTGCCTAATATCAAAACCACTCATCTGTTTTTCCTCATATTTCCTATGAATAATCCTCTATATAAATCCTATGTACATGCCAGAAATTAGGTCTGTATTATTTAATTTAAAAAATTTATGGGCCCAAACATAATGCATTTTGTAAATAATCAGGAAAGAAATTTTATCACTTAACACAAAACTTGTTAAAGCTAAGCACTTTTTTCCAGTAATATTACTTTTATTAATCAAAATTAAATTGTATACCCAAAATTAGATCAAAATCTTTTAAATTTTTAAAAATATTAGCAAAAATAAAAAATTGGTACCTTAAATTTTGCCCAACTTTGACCATGGCACGTTTTTTTGCTGTAACTGCTGTGGATTTAATTTTCACAGCATGTTTTTGTTAGCATTTCAACTGTTAACACCAAAAATTTGAAACCAGTTGATCAAAAACTGTTGATTTTATTCAAGTTTTCAAGCACCATGTCACATATTGCTAGTGTTATGCAGTTTGCTAGAGCTCAGCTCCCGAGCTTCAGCTCTAAGTTCCTTAAATTTGGCATACAGTTAGATTTCTCCAAAATCCCCTACCATGCCAAGAATTTGGTCACTAGGACTTAATTCCTTCGAGATATCAATGAAAAACTTCGTTTTTCCATTAAAAACCCAATGTTACACTTTAAGACTGCCTAATATCAAAACCACTGATCTGACTTTGATCATATATAATATACATGTTTTTCTATACATTCACTATGCACATGCCAGAAATGATGTCAGTATTGTGTATTTTTTTTAAGTTATGGGCCCAAACATAATGCACTTTGTAAAAAATCAAGAAATATATTTACTCCCTTAACAAGGGCATTGCTGAAGCTAGAGATTTTTTTTGTCAGGGATGTAACATTATTTAATCAAGATTCAATTGAATACCCAAAATTAGTTCTGAATTTTTCTAATTTTATAAGTTATTAGTATAAATATAAAATTAGTACCTTAAATTTTGCCCAACTGTGACCAAGGCACGTTTGTTTCCCGTGAGCACTGTTGATATAATTTTCATATCATGCACACATAAGGATTTCAGCTTTTTAGTTTAGAAAGCTGAAAGAAATTTGCCAAATATTGTAGCTTTTATTAATGTTTTTTATGAGACCCTGTCAGACTTTGGCTCTCTCCAACCCCTCTTGAGTCACCTGTATGTTGACCTTGTTGACCTTTCATCAAATTATGCACGCTTGAGGGGAGAATCCAGGCAGCTTATGGCCAGCCACAGTTGATCCAGGTGTTCAACCCAACTCATCTAGTAGTTTTAACCAACAACATAACAATAAACAATAAATTAATAAATTTTTATTGGTTTTTAATAACAAATTAAAGAAAAATAGAAAAGGAATTTGTTAGTTTATAATAACAGGAAATTAACTTGCAGTTACTGATGATATAAGAATCTTGTATTGATGGGTAGAATGTCACATATTCCAAATAACACCATGCAGTCACCTATGGCATTTTTCAGTTCATTTTTAATGATAAAGAAGTAAATCATATTATTCATTACTAATCATTAAGGATTATATGAAGGAAATTAATGATAGACAAAGATGCAGTTGATAATATTAATCTAGATTCCTACTGTGTCTAGTGTGTACATTGATGTGAAATTAGTCCAAAATGAATTTTTCAGTTATTTTTTAATATAAATAAAAGCCATAAAACCAGGTACTTATGATCATTATTTAAATGTGTGAAATTTGTATATTCTGGATTCTCAACATCATTGTTTGGTGAAAACTGAATAAATACCAGACATGGTGAAAATACTTTGTAATTGTATTTAAATACGAATATGATTATGTACTCCATTATAAAATTTCTTGCATAAAGAATGGGAATTCAGGTAAAAATGAAAGTATATGAATACTCGTGCAAATACTTTCAAAATGTATTCATGAATGCATTCATGAATATATTCTTTAATATTATTTTAATAATCATATCAGTTTTATTATTTTTAATAAAAATTATATTTGGGACAATATTTGTAATTTTTTTAATAAATAGTTAAACTCTTATATTATATGTTCTGCTTAAAAGTTATATGGCCAAGTCAAAATCTGTGTGACAGTAGTACTCCATTTGTTAATAAAATAAATGAAATCAATCCTCTTCCCTGTCTCCAAGGTACTATCAAAATCATACATAAGCTAAACAACAACTCATAATACAGCTTATATTTATTACCACACAAAACCAGCATGTGCCTCATTTCTAAATAATATTTTTTTATCATATATAACAGCTGAGCGTCGTGACCCATAGGTCCCTTGTTTCCATGTGCCGGTATGTAAAATTGCAGCCTCCAGTAAAATTTTACAATTCAAAAGGGCTGGAGTTTGGAACAATATTATTAAGATATTGATCCTTGTTGTACAATATCAACATTTAAAAGCTGTCTGAGAGAATACTTTTCCTCAATTTAAGAATCATATTTATTATATTTTACTCCATTTTCATAATCAAATTTTTATTTATAGTTTGTTTTCTCTGAAATTTTAGTTTTCTTATTGCACAGTGCACCATATAACCTACTACATTTAATGTTAACACTGAGAGGACATATACTCTATGAGTCAGCCCATTTTGTCACAGGAATAACTATATATAAAGGAAAAATTTCATGTATAATGTATATATTCTTGTGGCAAATAAATGAATTGATTTGAACTTAATTTTAAAGCATTTGTTATAAAGTGTAAAACAATAAAACTGTAGATTTTGTAGATATTCTAAAGTGAACTTGTGTATTTCAGGATATCCTCAAGTAAACTGGTTCACTTCTGGCAATCCGAATCTTAACCAGTGTACATTGGAATATTGGAATATGTCAGCTGGTTGAGACTGGATAACAATGACTATTCCCATCTCAACTGTTTACATTGGATTTCCCATCTAACTGGTTGAGTTCCGAACTCAACTTCCCATCTACACTCTGACATATACTTCATAATACAGCAGTTTAGTTAATGAATATATCAACAGCTGTTTAGGATATTGCATATGATATTTTCATGCTTTACAAGAAACAAATATTTTTACTCTAGCCCACACACCACTTGTGTAAGGTTGTTTGAGCACTATGCAAAATAACAATAGACTTTGAAGTTAAAACAAATGTTTTTGGGTAATTACATCAAAATTTTATGATTTTATGATTTTGTTACTTATTTAATGCTATTTTATGCCAATTTGGGAAATTTTATGATTTTATGCCAGTGTGGGAGGCCTGTTATTACTCCATAAATCCAGAGATATTTCCAATTATTTTTTGGAAGGGGCTATCACAGCACCACCTGTTGGTAACTACAATTGTGTATCAAGGTTTGTTTCTCTGAATCAGGGTAAGTCGGTCTTCTTTATATAATATCTGTCTTCATTATAAAATATTGTGTTATTTGGGATGAAACTAAGCTGGACCTTCAAGAACAAAATAATGAACAAGCAGGCTGAGCTAGTATGCAATAAAGACACTCTTGTGGAGAGTATGCAGGGATGTGGTTCTCAGAGGGACGTTGGGCGAGGTGAGTTGGTTGAAAGGCTGATGCATATCAGTCTTAATCACAGGTGTAGCTGAGACCAAGACTATAGAATCCAAGAGATAAGAGAGAGAGAGACTTTTCTTTCTCAGCTGTCATCTACTCCCTTATACCAGAATATATGTTCTCGCAAAAAAACTGGTAAACCAGAAATAACCATTTTGTGTTATATTGCAATCCGACCTACAGACATATAATTTTTTTTTAAGAAAGAAATTTCTAAGTAAAACATTTTGCCTTAGGAGAGGAGAAATCTGTTCACTTCTGGTGAAAAGTTGCATGTTGAGATAATTCTCATGTTGGGGGTATTTCAACATTATGCCAAATAAGTTTAATAAATTTCTCCAAGGTCTGTGTAAAACAACTCTGTAAAATTAAGAAAATATAAATTTATTCAAATGCAGTGACTATTATATCTGGCAATACAAACAAACTTACTCTCTGGTAATATATAGACACTACAGGCAAACTTCCCCTATTATCACCTCAAAATCACAGATGTTCAAGTAAGCAAATTAATTGGTCTGTATAGCAGTTCTCTAATACTGTAATCGCACTTACTTGCAAAAATACTCACACTAGTGTTTATAATTAAGGAAGTTCTATTATGCATGTGTATATATAAAATACACCTATATAAGCAAACAGCTGAGATGATTAAGAAAATATTGCATTAACTGGCCATGCTCTATGGGATGCAGATGTATCAAATCCTCAGCCACAATGTAAGATTCATGGTTGGTATTGCCCCCAGTTATATCTGCACAGCACATGCTGGATATCAGCTCTCTGCAGTGCACTTGGGTCCAGTACAGGACCATGGTGAAATTGATCATGAGACAGTTACTCCAACTATCAGCTATTAACTGAGGGACATAAGTTGCTCTATGACATCATGTCAGAACACCAGGTGACATTCATGCTCAAAATAATGCTATCATGCAATTTCTTAAAGCATACTGCATGTATATCATTATAATAAAATAAGGAAGAGCATCATTCATCAGAAAAATCCTTTAACTATGAATGCAAACAGAGAACCACAATTTTTATCTGAAGTCAGATTTACAGAAAAAAAATTCAAGGAAGTGTTATAAATGATTTTCCAGTTCCAAACATTTATCCAAACAATATACTTGTCCCCGAGCTGTTCAGATAAATAACACTACTGTATAGAGTAAATGTATGTATATGGTTGATATTTGTAGTCTTTAAATAAAATATTAAGAACCCTTTATATTGTACTAAACACTAGCCTGATGTATCCATATATGTGCCCTCCAGCTTTATACCCCTGCTCTAAGGCCACATATGAAGGCTATATCAATCAATGCATCTAATAACATATAAATATGAACAGAGTATATTAACATTCATTCCTGTAATGTATGTTTGCCATTATGTCAACTGTCCACAGATGATGAACATTTTGTGATATCAGTCAGGGCAGAAGCTGTTACCCCCAGTCTATTGTTTATTATAGCATCATCTGTCCCAAGCTCTTTAACAGTGCTCCTTCTTCCAGTCATTGCAGTCAATGCATTAGATGTATCACTGCCTCTAAGCTTCCTGTGCAGCCTCTCCAGCAACGACACAGGGCTGGCAGTGGCTGCTGCAGAAACCAAGTGATGCTCGTTATGAAATGTATTTAAAGACTGCACATCACTTGAAGGTGTCTTTTCTCCCACATCTCTTGAGATTCCTTCAATATATGACCTGTGAGGTACACTGTGACTTGATGCAGCAGTCCTGCATTTAGCCCTTGAAGATTCATCATGTTTACCTGAAATATCTGAATTATCACATAGTGATGTGTTATTTGCTTTTGCTTTATTCTGATCAATCTGTTTTGGTGTACCTCCCTGTGCTGATCTTGTAGGCATGCAGGTCGATGTATCAGAATTTTTATCATGAATTTTTATTGGAGTATTAGACTTATCATCATCAGCTTTTGTTACTTTAACTGAAATGTTATCAATGGCATTTATAACTGTATCAGACTCATTAGCATTCACTTTTGTTGCTGCATCCCGTATATTATTGACTCCTAGTGAGCATTTGGGCCTTTCTACCATAGTTTTGCTCTTTCCATGTTTCTTTCCTCTACTGTTTGCCTTTGTACCATTTGTTGAATCATTGTAAATAGCTGGTACTGCTGTTGACTTGTTCCTACTGTCAAGATTTTCATCATTAACCACATTTTCCCCAGACAGGTTACAAGTTGGTTCTGACATTAGATGATAAACTGGACTGGTCCTCTCCCTCAATATATCAGGTTCAGAACAAGCTGCATTATTATTCAGTGATTTAGATTTTGAGCTGTGTGTAAATAAACCATCGTCCAAAATGACACAATTATCATCTTCAGTCAAGAAGATGCCCTTCTCTCCATTTGAACCACTCTGATTCATTTCTGACTCTTTTACCTTACCTGTACAAGTTACTGGATCAGAATATTCAACTTTTCCTGAAATATTACAGTCAAGTGACATTTTACCAAAGTTTTGCAAGGTTTTGTTGTATGATTTCTCATATTCACCATGTCCTGAATTTAGTGCATATGTAGGATGCAGAGGCTGTGGACCATCAGGCTGGAGGCTGTACGAACTGTCAGTAACAGCACAGCAAGATGGTGATGCTGCAGTAGCATCAAAGCCCTCGGAGCATCTTTGGTTTATATTATGGGATGGTGTCTGCGGGGTCTGGCCCTCCATGCTGACATCACTAAAAAGCGACATCTCTGAATTATTAGCTGTCAAACTGTTGTTGCTGTACATGGAAAAGTTTATTGTAAAGTGGCCGAAGTCATTATGAGCCAGAGGTGTCAACTGTTTGGACCATGCAGGGGATGGCTCCACCTGTACTGGTGTAGACAGCAAACCTGGCACTGGAGTGCTGTTTTTACAGTCTGGCTCAGTACTGCATCTTCCTTCACTTAGGACTGGTGTGAATACATTATGTGACAAAGTATGTTTTGACGTGTGTGGTGTTCCAATTGTACAGTGCGACAAAGTTGAGTGACCAAGTCCAAAATCTTCACTTTTACTAGGTTTGCAGTGTGTTTCATGGATTTGTGTCTCTGCATATTTTGAAGTATTGACTGGTGACTTCTCTAATTTTACTGGCTGACTGTAGGCCGTCACCTCACTGACTGGAGCCTTCTCTCTCTTTAATGCTGGCTGACTACAGGTCATGACCTCAGTTTTTGGTATCTTCTTCAATTTATATGCTTGTTGACTGCAAGTTTTGTCCTCAGGGACTTGGGTTAATGGAGAGTCAGTTGATACTGGAAGTCTCAATGTTTCTTCTGCTGTATGATTAACAGATGACTTTCTTGTCTTTGGTAAGGCTCCAGTTTTGTTACTAACATTCAATGTGTCTCTCGCTTTATTTTCATCAATTTTTTTGCCTCTGTCATTAACTCTAACAGAACTGTCCCCAGTTACATCAGAATGACAGATATTCTCTTCAGATGTATTTCTAATGGAGGAAAACTGGTTTTCTTTTATTCCAAATTCTGCAATGCCTACTGAGCTGGATTTTGCACTAATCCCTACATAGTTACTTTGATTACTTTTGTCTTTGCTGTCTTGGTTATCCACTTGTGGCCTATTTTGTTTCTGTGTTTTTTCTGTTACAGAACTTTCACTAACACAACCAGAACTCCAATGTTGCAACTTTGGCAAATACCTGCTCTCCTTCTGGAATGTATCAGGACTTTGGGGACTTATAGTGTTAGCAGTATCTGAAGCAGCTCTACATTTTTTCTCGCCAAATTCTGTTCTTTTCTTAATTAAAACATGTCGAGGATCAGCTTTCCTTAAAGCCTCATCTCTTGTGATGCTCTTTAGAGCTTTTAACTGCAGTCTTTGGCTGAGAGGTAGCATATCAATGCTTTCAAGGTCATTAGGGGTCACAGAAAGGTCATCACTGCTATCACCTTTTTCAAACTTATTCATTTTGTCATCTTTAAACACTGATGGACGTCCAACAGTCATATCATCACCCTCATCACTGTCCAACTGAAGCTCTGCACTGACAATGTTATTTTCACGTTTACTTGCAGCTGCCTCTATATTCTGTTTGACCTTTGTCTGCTTTTTAACTTTTGACCCTTTGTGACCTCTGCCCTTCAGAATCAAACTGTTCCTAGCTTCATCCACTGGTGCTGTTTCACTTTGTGAAGAGTGTGTCTGAATTGTCTCTATTTCTAGAGATTGGCCTGGAGACCCATCTGACCTTGACCCACATTCTAAGGTCACTGATTCCATCCTACCTGACAATGAAGTTATCTCATCTGGGCTTGTAGTATCTTCCACAGCCTTTTTCCCTACAAATATGAAAATCTTTGTCCAGAGCTGGATTTAGTGTCATAACAGTATTTTAAGTTTAAGATGGATTTTTATGGAAAAATTGTCTGAATGACTATCCCTCAAGGGCAAGAGTTTAGTATACCCTCTCCCTCCCAAAGTCAGGATAATTGATATCATATGGCATGTATGACTGTGCCAAAATACCTTAAAGTGGCCTCTTCCAATATCTGACATCTATTAACTAAAGATAATCCCTTGTAACATGTATAAAAATAGGCCACACACAAATTGTTTGTTTTGTTTAGATCCATGTGTTTATAACATGTGGGGGTGGGGCCCCTGCCAAAATAGTCCAGACCCATTCAACAAGGGCATAGGGAAGTAAGTTTCACAAACCAGAGAAATGCAAAGGGTGTTTTGCTACAAGTGGCCTGTTTCCTACTCATGCATATAGTGGTTTTTCTGTTTGTCAACATTGGCGCATGTTCCTTGTTTACTAACAGCTTGTAGATAAACATGCTAATACATCTGTCACAGAGGCCTTATATGAACTTTTCTGAACAGTTCATTAATATGTGTGCAAAGTAAGCCATAAATCACATATTTTCTACAGAAATACTAGGTGAATAGCCGACTTTAAGAATAATGTATTTTAGTCCCACTCCGATCTCACCTTTCTTCTTCTTGGGTTTGTTCTTCTTTGCTTGCGTTTCTTCTTCAAATGTGGTCACCACGGATGGGAAGCATGTTCTGAACAAGGACTGCTCCTCAATCGTGATGTAGTAAGGTTCCTCACTCTCAATATCAGACACTGTGGATATACATACACATGAAGATGATGAGTTTTAAAATTTACCAGACTTAGGTTCTAATGCAATATCACAATATTATAACCATCTTTAAGTTTTTAACTAAAGATAATCAGCTACCATAGAAAATCGAAGCACACCCCCATTTAGAGCCACAATAGTGGTGGAAAAACACATAACCCTGTGTATAAACTATAATATGCACTGGAAAATATCCTGGATGATGTATATTGTATTAGAAATAGTCACTGGAATATTTTCTGGTTCTGTGTTAATCTCAAGGAGCAGCTGTTATCACATTTCTTATATTACAACTGAACAATCTGACCATGATGCTGTTAGCAGAAAGGTAATTTCAACTTAGGAAGCAATCAGGCCAATATTCCTCGCTTGGGTCAAGTTGTTTTGAAGTAATTAGTGTGTCATGGAAAATTTCACTGCAAAAGAAGTCACAAGGCGTCTGATGATCCTCAATGCCAGTAAGTATAATGAGTGCCATCTACCAACTAAAAATGGTGTCAAACAGTGTTAACAAAACAGTGCAGTGCCATATTAAAGGTATATACAAAGTATTTTTAAATGAAAGTAATAAATAGGATCAAAATTTATGTTATCTAATTGAAAATTTAACCAGTGCTGTTCATTTACTTAAAAATCCTCTATAATCACTCAAAATCAACTGACGTTTTGGTGGTCTATCAGCCTTCCAAATGTGTTCAATGCAGGAAGAAAACAGTAGGGAAATCTTGCTTTCACGTATAATACAAACCAAGGATTTTTGTTTCGATTTTATGAAGAAAACAGTTTCAAAACAGTACTTCAAACTGTGCAAATTATTACTTTACTTCAATTTTTGTGGCCATAACCTAATGGTGAATACTGTTAATTCTAAATCATCCAGGGTATTAATGTAACTTGTATGCCCGAATTTACTTTCCAACTGTAGGATCTTGGGTTTTCGCAAAAATGGTATAGTTTAATCATGCTAAGCGAAGTTACTTTTCAGTGGCTGGAATTTGCTGTACATGAATATAATCTTTTGAGCTTTTGCATTACCGTAATGATAATTTGACATTTTTAATGGTTACAACTGCACCTTTTTGCCATTCCACCTCAAAACATGGCACTCCTTGTCTCACTCTTGTCTTCACAATCCTGAAAAAAAGTCAGGAGAATTTAACTTTTTATGCATATATTTGTCTGGGATTTTTATTCAAAAATGCTTTCCTGCAACTAAAATATCCATATATGTGATCATGTACAAAATATTCATATACTGCAGGGTTCAACATTAATTGTTAACCATTTGCCTGGGGTAAGTCAAAGTTAAAGAAAGATGATAGGACAACCAAAAGTCAGTCCAACTTGCCCGACTGGGCCAGTAGGTCCATATCATATTGATAATATCTCAGACTCTAACTTAAATTACCTGTACATTTATGTGTAAAAATACAAAAGAGAAATGTAAAAATAAAAGAAACATTTCAACATGTTTATTGTCTAACATGCAACAAAAAATGCAAAATAACCATGTAGAATGCAGTTTGTGTTTTTGGCTGCAATAACTGATTTCTGAAGGCTAAGTGAAAATTCATATAAGGCAAGTAAAAACAAAATGTTACCCTTCATTACAGATTTCATGATCAAAAGGTCTGTATGTCTTTAAAAATGCTACCCTCCCCCTTTTCTTTTTCAAGTTTAATAAATAAATATAATTTATTCACATAAATTCTTAACACAAAATGTTCACAGAATAGAAAATGTAAAGTGTATTTCAAAGTTACAATTAAGTCAAAAAGACTTAAATACCTGAGGGGTGTAAGATGCTGTGAGGATGTCATCCCTGTCTTCGTGATATCCAGCTGATCCCACAAGGTCACTAAGGGCAAAATTTTCTCCAGACTATATTCTGTAGGCCACTCAAGTCTGGCCAAGTTAAACACCTGAGAAAAATTTACAGATATAAACATTTTAATCCAATATTCCATGTGAAAATTATAAATATCATTTAATAGATGTTTTATATGACTTCAATTATTAAACTAGAGTATGACTGAGTAAAATCTGATTCAATGTCTTAAAATTCTTGTGCCTACAAAATTAAGTTGATTATTACCTAATGAAACACATTCTTGGCATACCTCAGATATGCCAAAGAAGTTTTGTTAGTCTCAACAGTACACTCCCGAGGCAGTGGAAATCTTGCTCTTCTAAAGAAGCTACTGATTTTCCCGCTGCCTGCTTTGACCATTTATTATGCACTTAAACACCAGGTGGCCTGTCTGCTGTAAAAACAGCTGATGTGTCTAGCAGCCAACCAAATGCCAGTCAACAAACACTCGACAGGCATCAGGCTCCGCCCAGAAACCATGTGTTGTGCCATTCTCTCTGAGCCTGTGGCCTGTTCAAACGGTTGCCAGGGTGATGTGCTGTCACTTTAAATGAAATGAACAACATTAGCTCTGTGTATTTCTCACTTGGATGGTAAAACGTTTTGTCTTTCAGCACAGAGTCTCATCTGACTGGACCAAAATACAGTGCTCCCCTCTGGTGTAGAGATTTGGGATACGAGGTCATAACAAACAGCGCTTACGATATAGGTAGTAGGCCTATAGGTAAAGCGCTGTGTAAAGAGTGTATCTCAACAGCGGAGGACTTTATATGTATTCTTCACTTACACATTTTTCATTTCTCTGCAGTTTTTTATGACTCAATACATTTGTTTTTATTTCAAAATAGTGGGGGACATGATACTAGATTTGTCATCAGTTTAATTTGATTAAAGATTTTATATTTATGTGATTATTTTTACATTATAGCAATAACTCAGATAGTTCACTTTTGACAGCTGGTTACTGTATCAGGAAGGAACAATAAAACAGAATTAAACAGAAAAAAATCTGACAAAATGAAAACACTTTTCACAATTTTGTTTTGAACACAGAAAATGTGACATTTTCCCCCAGTGCAATGACATAATTTGAACTGACATGTAACAAGGTCTGGGCAAAGGACCTTGAAACTTGCTTGAAACAGTGCCCGTGTCTGGTGTCTTAGTCGTCTAAAGTTTTTACAGGACTTCACAGCCAACGTTCAATAGTCAAATGCTACAGAATGTTGCTGATACATGTTCATTGAGTCAAATGACTTAGTGTACATCCATTTGCAAGTAAACAGTGGCTGTTTAGTAATGCTCTGTCTAACTAGAACATCAACAACAAAGTGAGTGCATGGAATGAGCTGAGTGCATGGAATGAGCTGAGTGCATGGAATGAGCTTTTCATCACACAAAGTTTGTATCTCAGGAGGCCCCATCTGCAGATTTAAAATTCTGTGTGAAAGTTTAAAAGGTTGAATCAAGTTGAATCAGATAAAACATGCAGACTCAAAATTGGTCAAAATATAAATAAGAAACATTTTTATAATATTGAAAATGTCTGCTAAATTTGCATTAAAATGAGTTTTAAAAATTTTTTTTGAACAAGTTTGAAAGCCCACATTTATCTCTATCAGATAAAACAAAATCAAAATCTGTCAAGAAATAAAGGAGAAGGAGCATTTCTTGTGAATTGTGGATGGACGTCAGATAGATGCATGGACAGACAATGCCTGAAAAACATACCTCGGAGCAGAGAAACATCCACACTTACAAGTGTATGACATCACCCCTGTACTTACTTGTGCTTTTGCCAGCTGCGGTCTTTTCCAGTAGAACTGTCTTTTTGGAAGTTTGTCTTTCACAGTCATGAACTCTTTGATTACCTTGAAATTAAAAAGAGAAAGAATCCACTGGTTAAAGCTGACACCTTTTTTACCCACACATTTTTGAGGGATATCCTACCTTAACAGAGGTCACATCCACTGAAAAAATGAACCTTTCCTCTCTACTCTCATACAATTACTCATGATGAACTAATGCCTTGGCTTACTTCTTGTGACCATGTTGCTGATGTAAAATGTCAAGTGATTTAAAGATATCTGGGTAGAGGTCCTATCTGGATTAAACATTTAGCAAGGATTTAGAATTTTTATTATTTAATTATCCGCTGTTGGCTCATGACTGAAGTGCTGAAAGCTGAACTGCTGGTTATGAGAACACATAGCCCTAGCTGGCATAGTCCAAATCTGTGTGGTGTTTCCTGAACTTTCAGTTGACACCATCCTGACATGATATGTGTTGTGCTGCTTGCTGTGTTTTTCTCCTGCTGGTTAAAAATACAATTATTTAACTTATCAAAATTATAATTTATTTTATTACTAAAGCCCTCCAGTGATTTCTGTTACTGATGTAACATTATCAAATATTCTCAGAAGTTTCAACCATTACCTGTTTGTTGGGGAAGCCGGGTGTTGACAGAGCTTTCTTTTTTATTGTAACCTCATGGATCCTGTATTGTAGAGACTTCTGTTCTTGGTGCCAGGGGCAGGGACAGGGTTCATCATAATCCTGAGGGTGGGAGGCCTGGTCTGTACAACACCACTCACATCCCGTCTGTCTGTGGACCCGCAGTACACCTGTACAGTAAACAGATACAACAGGTATAATATCAACCGTCCAAAGTTACACTTTAAAACTAATTAAAATACCACAGTAGCTCCAGGCAAAAACAAGGGACCTATGGGTAACGGTGCTCAGCTGTTATATATGATAAAAAAATATGATTTAGAAATGAGGCACATGCTGGTTTTATGTGGTAATAAAAATTAAGCTGTATTATGAGTTGTTGTTTAGCTTATGTATGATGTTGATAGTACCTTTGGAGACAGGAAAGAGGATAAATTTCATTTATTTTATTAACAAATGGAGTGCGATTGTCACACAGATTTTGACTTGGCCATATAACTTATAAGCAGAACATATAATATAAGAGTTTAACTATTTATTAAAAAAATTACAAATATTGTCCCAAATATAATTTTTATTAAAAATAATAAGAGAATAGTATGATTTTTTCAAATAAAATATAACTGAAATGATTATTAAAATAATATTAAAGAATATATTCATGAATGCATTCATTAATACATTTTGAAAGTATTTGCACTGGTATTCATATACTTTCATTTTTACCTGAATTCCCATTCTTATGAAAGAAATTTTATAATGGAGTACATATTCATATTCGTGTTTGAATACAATTGCAAAGTATTCGCACCATGTCTGGTATTTATTCAGTTTTCACCAAACAATGATGTTGAGAATCCAGAATATACAAAATTCACACATTTAAATAATGATCATAAGTACCTGGTTTTATGGCTTTTATTTATATTAAAAAAAATGTAATATATTCATTTTGGACTAATTTCACATCAATGTACTAACTATAGACACAGTAGGAATCTAGATAATAATATTATCAACTGCATCTTTGTCTATCATTAATTTCCTTCATATGATCCCTAATTATTAGTAATGAATAATATGATTTACTTTTTTATCATTAAAATTGAACTGAAAAATACCATAGGTGACTGCATGGTGTTATTTGGAATACGTGACATTCTATCCATCGATACAAGATTCTTATATCATCGGTAACTGCAAGTTAATTTCCTGTTATTATCAACTAACAAATTCCTTTTCTATTTTTCTTTAATTTGTTATTAAAAACCAATAAATATTTATTAATTTATTGTTTATTGTTATGTTGTTGGTTAAAACTACTAGATGAGTTGGGTTGGACACCTGGATCAACTGTGGCTGGCCATTATATAATAAGCTGCCTGGAGCCCCAGTTTATGCCTCGCCTCAAGCATGCATAATTTGCTGAAAGTTCAACAAGGTCAACATACAGGACTCAAGAGGTGCTACAGAGAGCCAAGGTCTGAATTGGTCTCATAAAAACATTAATAAAAGCTACAATTTTTGGCCAATTTCTTTCAGCTTTTTAAACTAAAAAGCTGAATTCTTTATGTGTGCATGATATGAAAATTATATCAACAGTGCTCACAGGAAACAAACATGCCATGGTCAAAGTTGGGCAAAATTTAAGGTACTAATTTTATATTTATACTAATAACTTATAAAATTAGAAAAATTCAGAACTAATTTTAGGTATTTAATTGAATCTTGATAAAATAATGTTACATCCCTGACAAAAAATCTCTAGCTTCAGCAATCCTCTTGTTAAGGGAGTAAATATATTTCTTGATTTTTTACAAAGTGCATTATGTTTGGGCCCATAACTTAAAACAATTACGCAATACTGACATCATTTCTGGCATGTGCATAGCGAATGTATAGAAAAATATGTATATTATATATGATTAAGGTCAGATCAGTGGTTTTGATATTAGGCAGTCTTGAAGTGTAACAATGGGTTTTAAATGGAAAAATGAAGTTTTTCATTAATATCTCGAAGGTATTAAGTCCTAGTGACCAAATTCTTGGCATGGTAGGGGATTTTTAAGACATCTAATTGCATGCCAAATTTTAGGAACTGAGAGCTGAAGCTGGGGAGCTGAGCACTTGCAAACTGCATGACACTAGCTTGATGTAAACAATATGTTACATGGTGCTTGAAAACTTGAATAAAATCTACAGTTTTTGATCATCTGGTTTCAAATTTTTGGTGTTTACAGACAAAATGCTAAAAAAAACATGCTGTGAAAATTAAATCCACAGTACTTACAGGAAAAAAAACGTGCCATGGTCAAAGTTGGGCAAAATTTAAGGTACCAATTTTTTATTTTTGTTAATATTTTAAAAAATTTAAAAGATTTTGATCTAATTTTTGGTATACAATTTAATTTTGATTAATTTAAGTTATATTACTGGAAAAAAAATTATAGCTTTAACATATTTTGTGTTAAGTGATCAAATATCTTTCCTGATTTTTTACACAATGCATTATGTTTGGGCCCATAACTTTTTAAATTTACATAATACAGACATAATTTCTGGCATGTACATAGGAACTATATAGAGGAATAATTATGGTAAATATGAGGAAAAACAGATGAGTGGTTTTGATATTAGGCAGTCCTGAAGTGTAAAAATAGGTTTTTAATAAAAAATTGAGGTTTTTCCTTAATTTCTAAAAGGAACGAAGTCCCAAAGACCCAGTTTTCAGCTTGGTAGGAGATCTTGGGGACATCTAACATTATGCCGAATTTTGGATTCCTAGGTCTTAAGGTTTCAAAACGTGCCACATCTACGGACGGACGGACGGACAGAAGGACAGACCACGGACAATGGACCACGACTATAGCTCAGATGACTTATTGTCAGCTGAGCTAAAAATCTCAGGCCTTAGCCAGGACAGTTGAAAATATGATGATGGTTTAATCTTGTACGACTAGCATACTGACAAAATGTGAGAGATCCTTCTTTCTAGTAGAAATTACAACTGTACAGGCATATGCCAATATTACAGTTTGTCCAAGGAGGCACTTAGATAAGCATCTGTCCTGGTAAGATCAACAATAATAATTATATCAAAACAATTTTGTCAAAATAACAACCTGTGGCACAGAGTATGTACACACCTGGGTGACCACATGTGGTACAGTGTGGTGGTTTCTTGCTTCCTGATATCTGCTCATCTTCCTCCATCAACCACTCCTCAAACCTGAGTTAAAAAAACAAATCTGATAAAAATATAAGAAACACTAAAATCAAAGAAAACTAAGAAAAATGAGGTTTTATTTTTTGTAGCTTATTTCAAGTGGGGAAATTTTGTTGGAAAATATACATTTTACATATTAAGAATTTTTAAGCAGGCTATGGTCCTTTAATGTGTGGGTATATGACAAAAGAATTTTTCAGTATTTCCTTTCTGTTAGTATTACCATTTAGCAGATTTTCCATGGTTATATCCAATATGGTGAATTAAAATACAGTGAAATATCTAAAAAATTCAGAGGTGCCAGTATTAGAGATTTTACACAAATCAAAGTGTATACATTATTGAACTTTCACAAGTTTCTGTCACACAGAGGTATCTGTATATATGGTAAGAGAGAGGTGCACATAATGAGAGGAGTACAAGTATATATAATGCTCATTAGGTGTGTTATATGGGTTAGTCCACTTGAAGTAAAGGACTGGTGTATGTATACATGTAATTAGGGTTAGTACTATGGGATATCCTACAGCAAAACACTTCTCTGTATTAAAACAGAATGAAAAAAATAAAGTCTTATAAATAAACACTCACCTTTGTAATACATTAACATTCCTCACTGACATCATGTACTTCATGGCCAGAGCTTCTCCAACACCTGGCACCCCTTTTGGTAAATAGTCACAGCCCAGGAGCAAGGCTAGACCAATCAGCTTGGACCTGTCTAATCCCAACAGATTCTGAATGTCCTCAGCACTGTAGCTCTCAACATGGGGATCCTGTCAACAGATTTTTGTAAACATATGAAACATACAGTGGGGTCTAAGTGGACATGTTTTCAACTGACTCATTACCAAATACTTGTTTCTCATCATTTGTAGACATTATTATGTGTGTATACATTATTGTTTTAAATTACAGGTATCTGAAAAAGTAACATTTCTTAAGTTGCAGATATTTTAACATAAATGGTTTCAAAGTTTTTCTTCAACTGATAAATCTTAATTAAAGGGACATAATCAGGATCAATATTATGCCTATTGTTTCACACTATCAGTTCAGATTTGCTTTATACCACAGTTTCCCAGATGAACCATCCCACCACACAGTCTCATTTCCTTGCATATGGCTGTTTAACACCTTGTTATGACTGTTCGTGTTGGTAAACAGTCTGTTTACCTGACAAGGCCGTGTGATGGAGGTCCGATTAAGAGAGGCAACACGGGGTGTTTCAGCCAATGGCAGCATGCATTATTTTTATTGGTCAAGTCAGACAGGGCATCTCCTGATTGACACGTTTTGTGGCTCTACACAAGGCCCCATGCACTGTTTATGTTGACACCTGAGATCACACCTGGTTCACTGTTTTTAACACTCGTTTACAGGAGTAAGCAAATGGTTTCAAGGCAATATTTGGCTGGTACAGATTTATTTTAAAGGGAAAAACCTGTTTTTGTGTTAACTCAACATGCTTTACATGTGATTGGACCCCTTTAATATTCAAGAGAAAAAAATACAAAATAAAACAAAGCATCCAAGGGAAGCAACAAAAAAGATTTTAATATTTTTTAAAAATTCAAATAAGACAGAAACCTGAATTGTTATACCTTTCTTTCCTCTGAAGTAGACCCACGGTAATAAAAAAGATATATACTTGAATTGTTGTACTTATTTCCTCTGAGACAAACCTTCAGTTATAAAAATAAAGTTTGAGTACTTACTTTGTTAAACATTGTGAAGTTTCTGTAGACTTTTGTAGCTCCATACAGGAAGGCATCCCCATCATCTGTCAGACAGGCATCCACTACCTGAAATGAAAATAAGTGTATTCTGGTTAGAGTGACTTAAGTCAGCTCACTTTATGGCATCAAAATCACTAGAACCATGACAAGTGTCTGCCACATGATCAAAAGTAACAGCATCACACACTGGATAATATTTGGGTAAATATTATAATGATCTGACCAGCAGACCTCTGGTTGTATACAAAGCTGACAATACACATACAACAATCACCCTTAAGAATATGAAATATAATAATAAAATATTTGAAAAAAAATTAAAGAATTATAAAAATTTATTTCAATTCCAGTCCTTAGTGTAAAGACTTATTTAAACTCATGGAGGCATTCCTCAGGTTTGTTGCATGCCCGTTGCATGCATGCACATAAGCATGCATCCACGACACATATTCGTATGTGCACTGTGTTCCCATATTTACACACACCAACACAAAACACAAACTAAGATGAAATAATATAAGCAATATAATAAACATAAAAAGGTATTTCTGTTAGATATGCCTCCACTGACTATAATACTGAACATATAAAACACACTGGTCACATGGTTTCCTACACACACATACATGACAGCTCTTTTATGGTTATTTCCATTAGAGATCTGACCCATACAGTTTAACAATAGATGTCCTACAAAGACTCAACAGATATGTAATTAAAGATATCATACCCCACTGTAGTTGAGGAAGGCACACATGGCCTCGGCTTCACCATGACTCTGTATGTAAGGCACACCCAGCAGATCCAGGAGCTCACAACACTGTTAAGAGACACAATAAAAGAAAGTGAATATATGTAACAGACATTGGAATTACAGTATTGGAATTACAGTATGGATATACAAAAAAAAACCCATTGTTTTATTGTTCTATGGACTGTAGAAACTGAAAATATTTTTACTGGTTTAGACACAATATGTTCAAATCTGCAAGCTGCAAAGGATATACAAAAATATGCTTCAATTTTTTAAATGATGTTTATGATTAGTCTCTTTTTCATACCTTTAAGAATTCTTTACGGAAATTGGGCCAAAGAACAAATTAGTAACATTAACAGGATCCGGTGTTCATTAAAAAAAATTGTGATCCAAGAAAAATTGGAGTGGCAAATCAGTAGTACATTTTTTTTGTTTGTATGGCCTAAGTGAATTTGAACATTTTTATACTTCAACTCTATTGTCCTATTCATAAATCTCACAAAAAGAGCCCATGCATACTAACAAGTTTAGAATTCAATCATGATTCTGATGAAGCACATATTTATGTCAAACTTAATTTAATTCAGTTATATGTGATTATAGATGCTTGTACGCCATACCTCTCTCAGCATGCTTTTGAAGTGGGACCTCCCTTGCTTTCTGGGTTTGACTTCTGTTTTGCTCTTTGCCGATGCTTTTCCACCAAAGCGCGACTGCTGCCGTTTCTGCATCTCCTCCCATTTCAGCTGCGGGGCTTCCCCCTCGATGACAAACACAAGGTTGACGTTCAGCTGAAGGAGGCAGGAACAACGGAAAAAAAGGTTCCTGTAAATCAACAAAAAAAATGCCTAAAACCTGGTCAGGTGAGGAAACCAATGCATAAGATATAATTTTCAAGTAAATTAGAATTGAATCTGGGTGTAAGTTTTGAAGGCATGATGCATGATAAAAGTTCACAGAAAGCTAGACAGACAGATAGAAGCTGCTCTCTTTATTTCACGCATGCTGAGGTAAAGAAGGGAATAGTACTTCACAGACAGGTATATTAAGATATGTTTGATATTTAATCAAGCCATAAAAATGGTAATTGTTGAGTTGACAACATCAGCATTTAAGGTATGTTACAAATACAAGGGATTTCATACACTATAAGATACACTATAGGATGAAACTAAGATACATTATATAACTAAGATACATAAGATACATTATATATCTAAGCTACAATATATAACTAGGATACATTATATGACTTATATTTATAAGTACATAAATATTAACATGACTATAATACATTGTATGACTAAGATGTTATCTCACACATAATAAAAAAGGGAAATTAAGAGCTTTGCTCATCATGTAGGTTTGTTCCTTCATGTCATATTCAGAGTTACTTTATGCTTATTTTCTAAGATTATAAGATTCCCTAAAAAATGACGTTACCTGAGATGAGGCTTCACCACTATGCCCTGCATCTGTTTCACACCTTTAGTCTCACATACCCACATGCTAAGGTCAACCGCAAGTGTCTGCCCGGTGAGCTCTCTTAGACTCTTGTGCTGGGCAACTGGTGACAAAATGTTCCACAAGTTAGTCACTCCCATGTTGTACCAAATCACAAACAGTTCCACTGACTCACAGCTCTCTCATCAATAGAATACATCCCTCACATGACCTAAAATCATAAAAACAGAAACAATAATCATGAAATACAGAATCACAAATGATCCTTTAAGGAAACTAGAGACATTCCTGTCACGGTGAGTGATAAAGTAATAATATCTTGGCTAGTCATCTTTATTGAATGAGAATAAAACATACCATTCAAAGTGTTTTTCAACTTTAAATATCAGTTGGTAAGGTATTTTGTTAAACAGCAAAGTAGTGTACCCTGGGTTTCTCATAAGTCATGTCTGGCCTGGCACCATTAAAGTAAACTTGTTACAATGTAACTCATTTGACAGAGGTGGGGCTCTAGTATAACCTTTTCACAAACAAAATGGCAATTAATCGAATCAGTCTCATACTAGGCATTCACACAGCTGTCTAGCACCAATGCATGAAGTGTAAACTTCTTATGTGAAACAATCTAACACAAGCTGCCCCAAGCATTCATGCTTGTACTGTGATCCAGTTGTTGCTTAAAAACTGTTTTGAATGTGAATTGAGCATTAGAGCTGAATTCAAAACATTTTGGCTGAAACAGATTGAAACACTTTGGACTGCAGTTTGCACACTAAATTCGCAGTCAAATTAAACAATTTGAAACTGTTTTGCATTTGCCTTGTGCAAGGTTTGTAACCAAAGGTCAAATGGTCCACTAACTCTGATTTTGAAGGAAAGTTCAACCTCTGGGATGGAAAGTTTTAAATGCAGAGTATATTGAAACTAAATTGCTTAGTCATTCAAATTAGTTTGAGCTATTACACAAATTGCCTAAAAGAATTCTTCAAGGTACCGGTTTGGAAAATGGACAAAATTTTATGTTGGTCATATACACCAGGGGAGGTTGCATGGCATCCCAGTTCCATCATCTCTGTGTAAGAAGTATTTTACAATAGAAATAATAATTATCATTAATAATAATAATTATTATTAAAGGAACCCAATCACCTATTAAGCATGTTGAATTAACACAAGAAATACCATCTTTCCTTTAAAATAAACCTGTAACTTCCAAACTACTGCTTACTATTGAGTGTTAAAAACAGTGGACTGTGCGCTATGCAGGTGTCAACATAAACATACACGAGGGGCCGTGAACGTGTGCATCATGGAGCCACAACACGTGTCAATCAGGAGATGCCCCAAATGACTTGGCCCAAAAAATGTAATATATGTTCCTGCTGTCTAAAACACTGTGTGTTGTGGCTTCCAGTTGGACCTCCTGTTATGCGGCCTTGTTATGGTAAACAGACATGTGGACAGTGTTTACCAACTCACAGATCAAGCCATAACAAGGTGTTAAACAGCTGTATACAAGGTAATGAGACTCTGGGATGGTGTTGCTGGGAAACTTTTGTATAAGGCAAAACTAAACTGAAAGTGTGAAAGAATAGGCATAATATTGCGCCTGATTATGTCCTTTTAATTTCAATATATTATAAATACATTATTTTTATCACAACCTGTAAGTCAAAATAATTTTTTTAAAATCAATGTTATCTATTATAAAATATAAAATGTATATGGAAGAAAAAAACTTAATGATATATATTAAATTAATGATATTAAATTAAATATGTAAATTGAAATAGAATATTATTTACATATTTAAATGAATAATTTATTGAAATTTTCACTAATTTTCGTTAGTTTTTGTTACCGATCGTAGTGAAATTGAGTGAAAAGAAACGACAAAGTAATTAACAGTTTCCTGGAATCTGAGAGTCCACTTGCATTTCCCGATCTGTGTTTCACGTTCGCTCTGGGCTGGTAAACAGTTTGAGCTAGGCGCTTCCATGCGTCCTTCACCTTCATGATGATTGACAGCCAGGGCCCGACGAAGTCCGTTAATGCCCGACTCGGCTCGGAAAACCGTCCCAAAACCATGTTTATCGCGCCATCTGTCGGTGACAACGGGAACAATTGAGTGTGCCTGTCTTATTCTGTTCTTCCAAACCAGGTTTAATAAAGCTGATACTGAAAGGCGATGGTACGTATATATCAGTTAGAACAGGCCCCTTTCCTTTATATCTATGCCCCGAAAACTCAGACAAAAAAGAAACTGTTTTCAAAAATAATATATAAAGCTATTATCTACAAAGTTTGCTTAATAACGATGTATAAATTTATGGGTTATATTTACATAAAGCAACCTGGTTTTCTCTCTCTCTCCCTTAATTGTTTTGCGAAATCTTTGAAAAAGGGTGTACAGGAACGAAACCCAATTTAGTTTTGTCCCTGCTAGGTTGGTTCAAATATGAGCCAACAGAGCCTATATACTCCTATATCAATTAAACAAACATGGACTTCATTTCGCAAAGGAAATATATTTATTTAATGTTTCTTTGTATGACATTCTCCTTTATAAGACACAGTAATTTAATTTCAGGTAAAAACTATCCAAAAAAAATCTCAATCCCATACTAAAATGTTAAGAATTTTCCATGCCATATATAGGAGGACATCCCCTCGATCCCTCACCAGCCATCCTGTACATATACACCTATATACCTGTATTTGCATGCAACCAGGCATATGGGAAGAAAGTTTTATAAGGTCCGATACTCTTCTTCTTCTTGCATGTTCATGACCACATGCATACAATGTTTATAAAAGCTACCGCAGGGATGCGCAAACACAAAATAGAAGTCGTCCAAACCACACTGGTGTTCCTATTCTTTGATGCGAAACTAATATTAAGAGGGAGTATATAGGATATGGGTTTATTTTCTCTCGATTATATAAGGTGTGGGGGATTTCAAACTGGACCGTATATATTTACATGCAATGCCTGACGTTTCAGAGGAAGATGCGATAAGCATGTCCGTATGAATAACTCTGAAAGTTCGTGTGGTGAATATGATATTGGATTATACAGTTAAAGAAATAGAGTTCATACTTGGGGAATACTTGGAACCAGTTAATGTGATAACATTCTTGGCAAAACGTATATTTACTCATGTATAGACAGATTCAGGATACAGTAAATTAGGTGTGATAACTTTTCAGAATTACGTGAAATATTACAACATTTAAATTTGAGTTCAATGTCTTATAGAAAGAAAGACAAGTGTACAGACTATGTTATCAAAATTTAATATGAAACTAAGTACATGGAATTTAGTATTTTTGTGGAGCAATATAACAATTTATACATATAAAAAGCTGTATATACAAGAAAATGCATGATTGCATGCAGGCGGTAACTTTTTACCTTGCATGCTGTTATACCATAGTATTTGCGGAAGTTGAATTAACATTCTGGTTCTAAATTTATTTATTTCCGCCATGAGAAGGGGTGTACCTATAGCATAGAATTAAGGAAGATCATGAATCCATGCATAGCTGTTTTGTTTTGAAAGTAATTTAACACATCGAAAAAAAACATTTGAAAATAACATTGAGTTCTTGCCTTTGTCCGGGGGGTCCAGGGATTTAGAAAATGTAAGCTTTATCTTTGTGTTGTCATATATGTTACTATTTTTAATGATTATTTTGGCTCTCGAAGTTTGATATGTTGGTAGGATGCTTCTTTAGCGGAGGTGCTATAATTTTTCTGGGAAAGGGCAATCCTGTATTAATGACTTTCCGTTAATTGGAAAGGTGAAACTTTCAAAGTATTACGATCCCGGTCGTACATGGACCTTCGCATTAAAAATTCATTAGAGTGTTCCAGGTTCGATTAAGTATAAAATTTCCAAACCATTAATATAAGTTGGAAATACATGAGTTACTTGAAAATTTTTACTTTGTCCTGTTGCATATTGATACAATTATATAATGCACTAAAATGGATGCGATATATATGACGTATACACTATCTATCTATATATCTTTTTATAGTCTGTCGTTATATATAGAACCGCCAGTTTCTAATGGGATCGAAAATTAAACAAAAAGGGACTTGAAATAAAAAAATATGCGCTATATTTGTATTTCCTCTACAGAAGTTATAAATATGAATATACAATTATGATTAAAGATACATTTTATAATATTATTTTTTTTTATTTGAAGTATAGAAATCTAATAACTGCACGGAAGCTATAAATATATATATGGTTTACATATATATATAGTCTCTGCATGTCTCATGCAGGTTTAAGACTACAAAAGAATGAAACTTTATCAGAAATCTGCAAAAAAAAGTCTGAAAAATTGTAAGAAAATATATTCGATATATATATCGGTGACTTTTTTTTCTTTTTGAACATTTCGCATATTAAAAATTGAAAAGGCATTTATATATAAAAGTATTCTTGATTATCAACATTAAACTATATTATACATAGTGTATAACATGAAAACAATGGACCCATGGGTCACGGTGCACAGCTGATGTTTGAAAAATGTAAGCAAATCCAAAATAAGCTTATTTCCATGGATTGTAATTGTTTTTCTTATGTATTAGCATATATGGAAGCTATGAGGAAACGGCCCTCCTGTTAGTAAAGTTCTAAATATATGACTGCAAAACTAATACTCTGACAAGACTGTCATAAAAAACATTTACAGTTTTGAGGTGTTGTGTTGCAAATGAAATATTTACAGATGGATAGACAGGTGGATAGCAAAGACTGATACCTTTTTTCACTTTCAGGGAAATAATGCTTTTAAGTTTATATTAAACCATATTTATTAGCATATCCATTTTTGCATTAACAGTTTTATCAGATTAATTTTTTTTCTAAATTTACAATTTTTTTTAAATTGCAATAAAATTATCTGAAAGTGAATTAAGAATTGTAAGCTGCATCATTATTTACCCATAGATTGGCTCACATCATGTCAAATTATGCATACACATATCACTTCACCTCACCTATCCTCTTCGGGCCCTGTGTCACATAAGGCTGCAGTTTATTCCCTCAAGCTTGTTCTGTCTCTGTTGCATGGCTATGGTTTTGGCTATGTTCCAGCTGTTCCACCCTAGTTCTTTGCTTTCTCTTTCAAAAGTTCTTCAGCACGTGGTTCGTGGACGTCCTACCTTTCTCTCTCCCTCCGGTCTCCATGTCGTATACACATATATATGTATTTTATAATATTTTAAATCACAAAATGTTTAAACTGAATTTAAAAGAAAATTATAATTTTAAGATAATATCACTTTAAAGAAAATAATGTCACGATCACTATTAAAAAGAAAGTATTGTTCATTGGAGTTTTCCGTACATGCTTCATTTTATTAACTAAAATAAAAGATTAAGTAAATTTGATAGGGGGAGGGGAAGGGGTGCAGGGCTTAGCCAAGCGAAGCCAAGCTGAGCCATGGCAACTGCCTGGAGTTGGTTACTTAACACAGGTGAGGGCTGCATAACTCACTATATTGGCCGGTTGGCTTGATATAAACAACACTTGACATGGTGTCTTAAAACTTGAATACAAGCTATTCTTTTCAGTCAATTTCATCGAAATTTCAGATTTTAAAAGATTGTATCCATATGTATACTTACTGTGAAAATTAATTCAACAGTGCATACTGGGTAAAAACATGCCATGACCAAAGTTTGACAAAATTTAAGATGCTGATTTTATATATATATATATATATATATATATATATATATATATATATATATATATACGCTCCGGGGGAAAGGGCCGGAAATTTCGTATAAGATTTAAAAATAATTTGATTTGATAAAATGAGGATTTTTTTCCCTTATATATACAAAGATTTCGATTAGAAAAGCAGGATATAGTTTGTTTTTTAATAAAAAAAATATATAGGATAGGCCCTATATGATTGTTTGGTCCTTACAATGTGCAACTTCGTTTCTGAATTATTGCTTATATATATAATTAGGCCTTTTTTATATGCTTCGAACTCGCACATGTATATTTATTTCAAATTCGATATTTGATATCGAAGCATACGACGTCAGCATACGACGTACCTTGTATGAAAGCCTAACTATTAAGGGGTGTTTCCATGTAGGCGTATATATATATATATATATATATATATATATATATATATATATATATATATTTATATATATATATATATATGCGTATATGCGTGAAAATCGCTCATATATATGATTTTGTAATGAGGTGTTTCCATGTGTCCGTCAGCGTATATATGCGTATATGTGCGCTCCTGTGGCGATTTTCACGCATAGGGTCTGCGTGAACTCGGGGATTTAAAATATAGCAAAATATAGGAGATAATTTTAAGGGCCTAAATGCCGGAAAGAATAAAATTTAATTTACCATTTTTATAGGATATTTAAATATATTTTGGTGGAACACAACCTGTAATATTGAGTCATGTGTGTTACTATTTATCAGCTATTAATGTGGAAAGGATCTAGGTGTTCACCTTTCCAACGGATTGCATGCATGGTACACAATGAAAAATGCCTTTCGGTGCACCTGTACGTGTTTGCCTGCCTGTCTGGAAAGGCGTTATTTTGACCCCTGTAGGCCTATATATGCACGTTAGGCTAGGCCAAATATAGGCCCATAGCTTTATATGTTAAAACTCTGTTTCAAAGAAAAACCCGTTACACAGTATACATACTGGCCTACATTGGATTTTAAATTTAGCGCGATCAAAAATAAATGTTAAATTAGAAAAGAAATATTTTGTAACAATAAATTGTATTCTTATCTATTGTTTGGGCAGGAGCTGTAAACGGGAATTCATTTAATTCTTTACGGTAACTAATGTGAATTTGGACCAAGAATCCTGCGTAATTCAAATAACAAATTATGCCTTGTCAGCAAGCGATATAGTCAATTACGTGTGCTGAGTGAAATCTGCAAGCTCACTCGCATACCACAGGCATAAATGATCAAAACAGCATTGATTGTGGCGACTCGAGGTAAGCGAATTTAGGCATTAATCTGATTCAGAATATATACTTAGTATATAATTCGTCTATCTGTTCGATATACTCGGATAAGCGTTCATATTTCAATATTGTAATTCCCCGGGTCTGGTCACGCTAACCCGGCCTTCAACCCAGCTGATCAAGGCAAGCGGTTTCCCCGGTGCTAAATAAAGACACGGGATACCGAAGCCATGTGACACATGACAGCCAATCACATCAAGAGAATTCGGTGGTTCCCGCCACATTAGCGGCACTTCAAACATCTCAATTTCCGGAGAATTAATCCTGAAGAACTAAAGATGCCGCTGCTGGGGAACAAACCGCATCATTTGGTACCGAAACTGGAAGATGTAAAACCAGGTGAGACCATCTACACTGTGGAACACACCAAGGAACAGTTTCGGTCAAAGGCGTATCTTTTCACTGTTCATTGACAGTTCAGCATCCAATATGGCGGCGCCCATGGTGTGCACTGTCAAAATTTTATTTTTGTCCACATTACTATTCTAAACGGTAAAATACACATTTTGTATCACTTTTGAGTCCTATGCAGCCAAAAGAAGACCCTGAGTGAAAAATTTGTGGGATACCGACTGATTTTACAATTTCGACTATTGTTAAATTTTGCCTATTTAAAAGCCATTCGTTCATGTTTACATCTCTGTAGTGACCACGTGCACTCCCACGGGTGGGCGGTTTGGCAGGACAGGTCATTTTGACTGGTTGTGACAGTTTAATATAGAAATTTAATACCAAACGCCCACAAGCTATATTCGCGAAGCCAGATATGGTCGGCCATTTTGGATCTCTATTATGCGTAGCGTCCATGCCAGTTTGGTTATTTGATGAATAAAAACGATCTTTTAAACGAATTTTATGGAATCGTAAATAATCCCTCTTACATGGTTGCGTTTGAAATTAAAATATTTTTTTGATACTGCTTGAGTAAATATATAATTATGGGATGTTCATACTCAGTTTGGCTTGTTTTATCTGGGGAAAATGGTGTTTTGATTGTCTTGTCTGCAACTGCCATGCCGAGTCCAGCACAGGATGAGAGAGATACAAACTGTGAAGGCATGAGACACTTTTGTTATATTACAGTTTTGTTGTTTGTGGTCAGAATAACCAAACTTTTACACTACTCCTTACAGTTTAGTGTGCTTTTTGTGGTTGAATTTGGTTTCTACAGCCTATTAATAACTTAATATTTATTTTGATTCAGGCACATTTATTGAAGCATTATTCCATTAACATGTTGGTTTATACAGGATAAGTAATATCATTATATTTCAGAGCATATTGGATTATTTTCATATTGTTGTTTCTTGTAGTGATACATTATTCATGACTTTCCATAATTTTATCATTATTAAGTGATATTTATCAAAAAAATTCTCATAAATATAAAATGGCCACTCACACTGTTCTTGTGAAACTGAAAATCTTTAATAAGAATTAGATCTTCTTAGTTACTTATTTATTGTCTGTGTGCTTATTCTAGTGAACTTTGAAATCTATGACAGCTGCCCACCATTGTATATCTTATATTTAAGATATTTAATTTCTTTAAAAAGATAAATTCTCATGAGTCCATTGCTGTACATGACTTTTCTTAGATGCCTTGTTGTATCAACTTTTGTTTACCATTACTGTTTAGACTTTTAATCAGTTGATATGTTTTTAGGGTAAATTTAATTTAGAATAAAATTTTATTTTTAAAAATCATGCAGGTACTGTACATGAAAATTTTAAATTAATACAGGTATGTTTTTCAGCAATTTTTCACAGATATGTGTAGATAATAGAAAAACCTGAACAGTTGCCTTATGAAAATGATGAGCTTTTCTGAAGTTAGACATTTATTTTCAATTTTTTTTTATTAAATTATCATATTTTAAAGATCTATTGTGAATATTGGAATTAAGTTTTATGAAGATATTCTCTTTGGAAAAGCATATTAATGTTTTAAATGAAAATATTGCAGGGCTGGTCACTGTTGGTATTAATAAGAAATAGTATATATACTTGTCTCATATTTGAAAAAAAAAGTTTCCTGTATTTCAGAACCCTTAGTTATTTCCCAAAGACAAAATGTTCACAGATAGTTAGGGCTTGCATACATTTCCTTGTCTAGGGAGTAATTTTGTAGCATTTTCTACTTTTCATCAAATAATTAAAAACAAAAAATGTTGTTTTATGTATATAAGTTAGTAATTAATATTTAAGAAAGTTGTTTGAGCAATAAGAAAATAATTGAAATGAACAGTGTTAAAAATAATAATTTTGTCTTTTCAGCTTAAAAATTCATTAGGTGTTTTAGCATGAGCTTGCTCCTGTTCTTAAAAAAATGGAAAATTAAAAGATAGTGGTTACTAGGGGCATTTCGTATATTTTGTTTATTGTAACATAGTAGTATGTTTTTGTTTTGCATCTACCTTAACAATTCTGTAGAGAATATGAGAAGCGCTTGAAACATTACAAAGAAAAAATTTGGACATGTCAGTGCACCGGCCATCTGCATATGACCCACGAGGAAGCCTGGCAATCTGAGGAAGAACGAAAGCAGATACTACACAATCAGTTCCCGAAATACTTTGAACAAACAGTTCTTGAGGAAGTACATCACAGTAAGTAGACATATCTGGTGTTTTAATTCAAATATGATTTGTGAATTCAATGAATTGCATTATAGTTCATGAATGCATATCTTTTAATATCACCTGTGTATATATAATATCATATGAAAGGCATAAACTTTGGGTCATCTTTAAAACTTAACAACTAAAATTTGAAAAAAAATGTTTTTGCTTTATTGCATTCATCTTCTATAATTTTTTGCAAGTAATGCCAGGAAAATGTTTATCTGTTATTGTTCTGTCCATTTGGAATTATCTAAAGTCAAAATGGCATGTTCCGTAAATCTAAAACTGAATCAAGAACTTTGATTGGCCCCAGATTAAATATTGCCAGTATTCAGCTCAGCTGATTATTGAGAGAAAAAAAAAGTAAAAATCTAACATAGATTTGTCTATTTATCAGGGCGAGTACAGTTCCTTAAAAGCCTCGTAAGGACTTTAATCTAATATATTTTCAAGGCCTTGAAATGTGCTAAGAGACAGATGGACACACCCTGTTTTTGGCTAGGAGTTTGCCCAACTAAGAGCCAGTGTGAGAACCCAAACTTTTATTATTTCTTATTTCTACAGATCTTGAAGCATTGGACCTTCTGGTGGACAAATGTTGGACCAAGCTACAGCAGTACTTCGTACCGAATGAACCAATCACTCTGAAAGTCAAATCTACTGGAAAACCGTGAGTATAAGTATAAATAAAAGTCCTGCTTGGTTCCTAAAATTTTCAAAGATTCCTTCCTTGTATGTTGTGAAGAAGATCAATAAAATTGTATATTACATTGCAATGCAAAATAATTACATGCAGTAAGATATTGTTATGTGATGTAAATAAAGTACACTAATGCAGAATTAAAACTAAGATCCACTTTAATATTAACATCACTGCCAAAAAAACATTCTTGTTAAGATAAAAATTTCTTGACAATATAAATTTTCTTCTGACCAGAATTGTCAAGATAATTTTTCTTTATTTTCTAAATACAAGATATATTATCTTGTCAGAAGAAATATTTTCTTGACCAGTGTAAGACACAAAATTCTAACTGATCCCCAAGAAAATATTTTTTTGTCATAAGTCTTTTTTTTTTCTTACAGAAAGAAATTTATTTTTTTGTTATGTGCAAGCACATGCACTATGTGGATGCATGATATTATTTCTTGCCATAAGATGTTTTTCATGTAGCAAGAAAAATTATCTAATCAGAAGAAAAAAATCTTGTAATAAGAAAAATTTTCTCGCCAAAAGATATTTTTTCATATAGTAAGTAATTATAGGGAGTGGGGCAAGAAAATTAATCTTATTATTAATGTGATATTATTGCATCAGCCTCATTCCAAGTGGTCTTATGTGGTTGTGGAAAGATTTGCATTTAACATTTTTTTGTTTACCCACAATTAAAATAAAGCCAGTATTTGTTCCTGGTCCTGGCCTTTTGAAAAATGTCTTAAGCATTCCATTGTTAAGCCAGTTGTGGTGATTTGTGGTCAGAGATTTTCCGATAACAACTCCTTTATATTTCAGCATCAGTGGTGTGATTGTCAAGAGGGAAGCTGCAGAGCCTGAGGTGAGAATTCTCGTTAATAGCATTGACATTAATTAGCATTGACATAATTACATTTTTAATGTAATTGTTGCCTCGGATGCTCTTGTGTGTGACATGGTCATTAGGTTGTTAATTGATAAAAATGCATCAGTGATATTTTTGTGATATAAAGTTAAAATAAATATCATATCAGTATCATCAGATGCCCTTGTTTTAATACACCTAAGATGTTTGATCAGGCGATAGACCGTGATGTTGATAAATCTTCAGCTCCTAATGGGATACTGTCTCAGATATCATCTGTGTGAATGTAAAGAAAGTCCTAGATTAAACTTTGTTAAAGCATACATTTAACTTGAGCGATATACAATCAGAATACCTACAATGTTTTTTCAGTATCTGATACAAAGGTTTATTTTAAATGGTATAACTACCAAAATAAATAAGGAAAGCTTCAGATTTATAGGTCAATTTTTAAATGGTTTATGAAGTGCTATAAATATGATCATTTCTTTGTGTAACAGGCCACTGCAGAGGGCAGCAAATGTAACTCCCCTTCCAGTGACAAAGAAAACAAGACGGTCAACCAAACAGACGACGGATCCCCCAAAAAGTGGACTCCACCAAGGGTGATCCACAGTTACACTTATCAATCTCCACAAAACATCCTCAGTCTATAAAACATAAATGAACATCTATCATCCAGCCTTTCTGTCCATTCTTTCTGTAATATTATTGAATTTCAGTCATGTTTGGTACAATGGTTCCGTTAGATACGTTTCCAAAATCACTGCAAAGGTTCGCAGAAAATAAGTATTTTGTAAACAAGATCTTTTATGTTCTTGTATATACTTTATTGTTTTACTGACTAGATATTATAGTTTTAGATAATAGTTTAAGTGTTAGTCTTACTTACTGAATCATTTAATGTTTATAGATACTGCCATACAAGTACACTGTACGCCTAGAAGGGGAAGAGAAAATTATCAGTGGAGTACCTGCCAGTGACTTGGTGTAAGTACATGTTTTAATGAAGGAAAATCTGGTTTCAGTTTTACTAGAGTCCACCTGATTTTATGTGGCCATTGGATTCACAGATCTCTTTAAATTACCTGTCCTTTTAACAATATCCATTGTCTTTGTAACAGCCATAACTTGCAAAGTAGAATTTCATGTTTTGAAAACAGCTTATTGAAGAACCTCTCTTTGTTAACTTTTTCTTGTTTGAATACTTACTTTTGGGGTCTCTTTTTTTAGAGAACACAAATAGCCTTCGAAATGGCTAATGTTTTTGCCCCCATTTGATATAAATAAAACATTTGTTAATTATAATTTTTGCAATATTCACAGATATATAGGAAATTATATACAGGATCCTTTACAGTATACCCAGCAACAGTACAAATGTCATTGCCCTGATTTAATAAAATAGATTATATTCAATAAATATTCTATAAATAACCAGTTGACTGAAATGCAATATTCTATAAATAGCCTCTAGCATTAATAATGAGCCAGATCTATACCATGAGGTTAAACTTTTTATTTACAAATTTTGTTCCAGACGGCGAGTGCGCCCACCTTCCAAAGACCTTGTGAAGCTGTTTATCAGATGTCACGCGATACGACCAAGCAACAACCATAAAGCACCATGGGTAGTCTCAGATGACCTTGTCAAGGTCTATAATCTGCCGAGCAAATTTGCTGATCTTTTCATTGCTATGATGGTGAGTCTTCCCATAATTCTTGGTCAAATGCATTAGACTTCATACAGATACTTTTATTGGTGCACAAAAACTTGCAAATATTCTTTTGTATGTCATGGATAAGTTCTATTGTGTTTTACCATCCATATCTTGCCATCTTAACCTCACCAAAAGCACTGTTAATTCTTTAGCTCATTCTCAAGTTAATGGGTCCAGGTGACTTTTTGATTGAGTCACTGGAGAATTTTTTTTTTCAAGCCTTATTGTGATGTTGCCTGGTTATCAGGAGATATTATCAGCTTGGGGTAATATTCAAATCAGACTATTTCACAGATACATAGTATTTACTATTTATCATCATAGTAAATTTATACTATGTATTTATCATTCCACATATATTGGTCAAGAACACGAGCCAGTTATATTCTACTGGAACATCAATGAGATGATCATTTAAAAAAATTTTTTTTCTACATTTAATGTAATTTATTTTTAGATGAATGATTCCAAATCAAGCGAATCTCAGAATAAGAAGAGAAAAAAGTCAGGATCACTAATGTCTCCGAATAAGAAAATGAAGTTGACAAAGGGACAGTCCACGCTGAAGTTAGTCAAACAGGAAGGCAAATCCCCCACAAAAAAGACTAAATCACCCGCAACGTCGCCGCAGAAAACGGGTTCAAGCCCAAAAAAGGGTTCCCCTGGGTTGGCCAGAAAATCTCCCAAGAAGGGAAGAGAATGTGACAATGCAGCATCTTCATCAGATGATGAGGATTTATCATTAGCCAGTATCCGGGCTTCAGGAAGCAGAGCCCCAATGGAGGATTCAGACTCTGATAGTGATGTAGCATTGGCTGATTTGACGCCGCTGTCTGAACTGACGCCGATCAATTCACTGTCGCAGAATGCAGATAAGAAAAAGAAGAAGCCAAAAGACACAATGTCCACTCCTGGTTCAACCCCTGGCACACCAGGGTCAGGAAGGAAAAGGGGACGGCCTAAAGGCTCCAAGAATAAGCCGGTAAGTAGGAATTATGATGCTTAATAGAGGGTTTTGCTGTTAAATAATGGTTGTTTTGGCTAAAAATGAAATTTCTTTTTAAAGGGGCATATTCCAGTATCAAATAACAAAAGATAATTCCTTGAACCTTCTAAAAAATATGACAGTAAATGCTAATCCCACTGCACACAGGCTGCTTGTTTTGTTTGTATCCGCGTGTTTATAACATGGGGGCCCACCAAAACAATTCAAACATTCAGCAAGGACATCTGTCGTTAAGTCGGCAAATCAGGGTTTTGCAAAGGTTGTTTGGCAACTGAAGACCACTCTGCATATGTGCAACCAACTGAGGTTATATGGTCTTACAGATTTGTCAGCACTGCTGTGTTTACTAACAGCTTGTTGTAAAACAAGCCCAGACATCTGTCGCAGAACGTTCCTAACAGGAATTACCTAGATTTCTTTAATATGGACACACATTATCCGGAAATCACATGAATTGTTTATAAAATATAGGTGAATAGCTGGCTTTAACATCCGCTAAAGTTCTGAACTTAAAGGCCAAGCACTCACATCCCTGGTTTGCCTGGCAGAATCTACCCTGTTTACTCCCTGAAGACATCTGGTAATTAGCCACACCTCATTATTATCTAATCAAGTGATCACCCTGCTGTGTCAGTAGTGTCCAGCGCTCTCCTGCCTGAACTCAGGCCCTGGACAGCAAGAAATCTGCGCATGTGTAGCTAAGCCAGTGTCCAGTGCTTCTACAGCTTGTGCTTTTGCTGCCAGTGTCCAGTGCTTCTACAGCTTGTGCCGGAATCTCTGGGGCATTTTTATGAGTTGGTTCGATTTGCAAAGAATATTCTCTGTCCATCTGTCTGTCTATCTGTCTGTCAAAAAAACTTTCACTAACAGTTGAATGCAGACGGTTTATCATGATATTTATTATACAACCAACTAAATTTTATATATTTTTTAGCAGCCATGTCATCCAGTGTTGAAGAATGAAATATATATATATATATATATATATATATATATATATATATATATATATATATATATATATATATATATATATATATCTCCCTGACACACACACAGACACACACTCTCTCTCTTTGACCAGAAACACACTCTCTCTCTCTCTCTCTCTCTCTCTCTCTCTCTCTCTCTCTCTCTCGCAGGGACCTACACTAAACAATATTATGGAAACTTTTCACCAGACTATTCATAAAATAATGAAGAAGGTATACATTGTTTATTGGCAATTTTATTGGAATAAAAAATGCTTTTAGTGTGTATTCATAGGGATATGTTATATTGTGTAGTGTATAGTATATATATATATATATATATATATATATATATATATATAGTTATATCCTATAAGATACTCAATATCACCATACTATCTCCAACACAAAAAAAAATCTTACTATATGCAATATGTTGCAGCATTGTCTCTAAAGACTCGGTAAAAATTATATTAATGCAATCACAATTCAAATTTATTATTTTTGGATGCACTTGTAACAAAAAAAAGGAAACACTAATGAAGACCAACTGAATATTGAATTATTTTGTTTCTTTTAATGATGTGTAAACATCTCGACAAATAAATTGTTTGCTAATTCATCAATTGTTCTTTTGTGTAATCTACCATTTATGACCAACGTAAGGAACACCCTCTGGGTTTGGAAAGAGTTTTCTAAATTTTGTCACTATGCACATGGGCATCATCTCACGCTTGCTCCAACAGGTGATTTCACCACTCTGAGTCAATGCCCTTGCTTTCTTTGCTTGGTACCCCAGAACAGCCCAGCCTCCCATGTTTTCCATTAGCTTCCAGTAATGCCTATACAGTTCATACCGTATTCTGATATTCTCCACACATGGAGGCTGTCCATTCTCCCTGGCAGCAAGGTACGGAAGGTGAACAGGGCGTACAGCCATACATGGTGTCATGACACATTTTGCATAAATAAATATATATATATATTTTTTAGCAGCCATGTCATCCAGGGTTGAAGAATGAAATAAATATATATATATATATATATATATATATATATATATATATATATATATAAATACACCCTAAAAACTATTCCTAGCTTCCAATAAAGTTGCCAGTAAACAATACATATACCTCTTTATTATTTTATGCACAGTTTGGTGAATAGTTTCCAATATATTGCTTTGTGGTAGGTTCCAAAGAGAGAGAGAGAGAGAGAGAGAGAGTGAGTGAGTGAGGGTGTCAGAGAGAGCAAGCATATATGTGTGTCTGTGTGAGTCCGAGAATTATATATATATATATATATATATATATATATATATATATATATATATATATATATATATATATATTTGTATAATAAATAGCACGTTAAACTGTTTGCATTCAACTGTGAGTCTTTCTGACAGACAGATAGACAGACAAAGAATATTACATGCAAGTCTGAACCAAATCATAAAAATGCCCCACTCTAATACCGGCACAAGCTGTGGAAGCACTGGACACTGGCTTAGCTATGCAAGATTTCTTGCTGTCCAGGATCTGAGTTCAGGCAGGAGAGCGCTGGACACCAGTGACACAGCAGGGTGATCACTTGATTAGATAATAATGAGGTGTGGCTAATTACCAGATGTCTTCAGGGAGTAAACAGGGTAGATTCTGCCAGGCAAACCAGGGATGTGAGTGCTTGGCCTTTAATGGGTTTTATCATTATAGGTGTATAGGTCACAGTGAAAAGTTTGTCTTGTCATCAGCATTTGGGTATGTTAAGAGATACTATACTAATATAAAAGCAGACAATATCACAATTTCTTGGACAAACATGATAAATGATAGTTCATGGCAATCTTTTAAAAGTCATCATCAGATTTTAATATATGATTGGAATGGAATATATGAAATCAAATACTGGCTACTGCCATAAAAATGCATGATGTCAGGTTGGTCGGTAATTTTACTCCATGAAAATTTTGCATTTGTGTAGTCAAATTGTTAATTAAAACCATGTTACACTAGATCTCTCATTTGAAGATATCTTAAAGTTTTCAAAATGTATCAGTATGTATTGGGAATGTTTTTCTAAAAACCAGCCATTACAGTTGTAACATAGAAATGCTGTTTTATGCAAAGTAAAGTGTAATTTTTGTTTGATTTCTTTTTTTTTTGTTTGGCCATTTTTGTTGAAATGGTAATAATAAAAATCTTTTTCAACCTAGCTTGGGTATAAAGCTGACCAAATGTAGTGTCTCTGGTTTAGATGGAATATATATATATATATATATATATATATATATATATATATATATATATATATATATATATATATATACACACATGTATTGTGCAGTTTTATTTCTTGGTTTTAATGCTCAGTGATCATCAGGGCAATTTACCTGTTTATATCTTTTGATGCTTTTTTACAGAAAATGAAACAAGTGACCCTGCTAGAGATGTCTCAGAAGCGCCCCAGAGGGCGCCCTCCAAAGAACCCAAAGTCGCCAACTAAGTCGCCATCTGGTTCCCCGACCAAGAGTCAACCTCGATCCCCCCGAAAAAATGCCTCTCCTAACAAAATACCCAAAGTAGCCATCAGGTCAGTATTCCATGTTTTATATTTTATATAGTTCAAAAATTATCTTTATTTAGTAATACCTATTGCACTGTCAGTTGATTAGCCAAGATGTTTGATCAGGCAGCCGTTAACAGTCCGACCAGTTTGGCAAAATCTAATAAACAATGATCTTTTCTCCAAAGTCTGTGACCAAATATGGAATATAATGACAAATTTCTTTCTTTTCTTCATGAATATTAATTTACATTATTATAATTTAATGATTTCTTGAAATGATTGAGGCAAAGGCTGTTCTTATCAAATTTATTGCATTGATTTGCTCATTCACGTAAAGTACAAAGGTAGAGAGAAGTCAACTGACCAGAAGTCGTTGAAAAAGTGCACAAAAAGGTCATTTTAATTCAGACAAATTGAATTCAGACAAATTGTAATTAAAGAACTTTTCAGGTCAGCTACAACTACCTCTGCAGTTTATGTCAGTATTAAGCAGTATTTCCATGTTCGCATATATGCACGAAAAAAAATAGGTGTGTTTCCATGTGCGCATATATGCATTAACATATTTGATCAGTGGATCTAGCAGGTCTTCCATGTACAATGATAGACACATGGATACACCACATTTACATAAAAATATGAGTGATATTTCATGCATATATGCATATACATGCATATGGAAACACATCTTTATTGTAATTAGAATGAGAAACCAGTCTGACTTAGGTTTATTTTGTATTACACAGGCTCCAGAAAGCTCTTCAGGATGGCAAGAAATCAGACATCAAGCATTTACTCATGCGATGTGCAATAGAAATCCCAAGATCCAAGTTTGAAATCCTCCCTCCTACAATCAGAAACACAGTGGAACGCAAACTGAATCAGCTTGAGGAGAAACGAAAAATGTAAATATGCTTGTCTTGCAAAATTTCCTAGTATAATGATGTTGCCTGAAAATAAGGAAATGTGTTGTAGTCCGATGGTTTAGTCTATGTGTACTGGTTTCAGAATCAGTTATGGCTTGGATGGATGGTGGAATTTAAATCTGGTCTTTTAATGCCAGATTATTTTAACACATTAGCTACAGGGCTCCACTTAAACTTTTGAAAGTACTTGCCCATTTGTTTACCTTTTACTTGCCCTACATGAGTTTTTACTTGGCCCTCAAAAACCTTTTAGAGGGTAATTTAAAATGAAGAAGTTTTATCAATACGATTTTAATTTCTCCAAGAGAGAAATGACTTGCTACAGATTAGTTCAGATTCAGGTCTTAGGATGAAGGTTTATGTTAAACCCACTTGCCCCTTTTTGGTTGCTCTATCACCATTTTCTGAAACTTTTACTTGCCTTGGGCAAGCTGTTAACCTTTAATGTTGAGCCCTGAGCTATGATTATTTGAGACATTGCATATAAACCTGGAATCATAAAAACTTAAATGAACATAGGTATTCTTAAATGGTAACCATCATTCTCAGACCAGGGCATCCATCTACTACTATATACTAGTTGATGTATAATTCTAACAAGCAGGTAACACATACATCTAATCCTCTCTGATCCTGAGGATCTCCATGAATGGCAGATGTATGAGAAGTATCCATACAGAGGTTACAATGTATTAATGATGATTTAAATAATATGGTGATAATAACGATAATTATGACTTTTTCAAAGGATGATTGTACTGATGATGATGATGATGGTTATGTTTAGAAAGAAAATGATGATGTTGATATTGATGTTGTAGGCGGGGCCTTACGGCAGAACAGAAAGTAGAATACAAGAAACAGAAAAAGCTGGATCAGAAGAAGAAGCTCAGAGAGAAGTTGAGAGGTCAAAACAAGGTGCAACATCTTTAATTTTTTTCTCCCTCAATTTAAAAAAAAATAAATACATTCACTTTATTACCAAATGACATTGTTGATAAATAAGAGTAACTTAACATCCAATTTAAAAACTACCCCATAATATATGCTAAAATTTATGATTCAACTTTTATACAGAGATGTATGGCAAGAAATATTAACTTGCATAATTAAAACCTCTTAGAACTTGCAAGGAGAAAATGCCTCTTGAAATCAGTCACAGAACAGTGAATGTATAATATAAGTTGTATAGTATATGCTGCAAAGGACAACATGTCAAATGTGGCCATTTTCCAAAATTGCTGTACTACTAGTTTAAAGACTAGATGGTCCCTTGTGCAAAAATATTTATTAGGGAATATCTATCAAAGTAGGAATTATTCAAATTGTATGCCTTTTATTTATCAAGTGCACAGGACTGTCACTGTGTCAGTATATCTGTATATTGCACATAATTGTTCCACACTCTACAGGATATTGTTTATGCATTTCAAATTTTAGGATCATGTAAACAGTATCCATTAAGTCCAAAATATTATGTGTATTTTCAGAAATGTGAGGACACTGATCTGGATCTGACACCTTTGCCGACTCCTAAGATCGTACAGACACCTGACGGAATAGCCAATGAGCTCTTTGGTGATGTTGCCATGGTGACAGAGTTTGTCAGCTGCTACAAGGGGTTGCTCATGCCAGAAGAAGAAATAAAGTTTGATTCTGGTAAATTCCTCATCATCATAATGGCGTTTTACTGATGCAACACTGCATCCACTAGAAGGTTGTGCCTGCTGAGTTTAACCTGCACCAAAAATTAATTGTTCAACAGAACTGTAACTACCTTTCATTGATCAGTATGGAAAGAGTATGGTGATTATCAGGTAGTAAAGCAATACCCTTGTGTGAATCCACATGATAAATTTAAAATGAAATATGACAAAATAGGTATTCAGTACTAAAACATTTCATTGATGGTCTTAAGCTAGAAACTTTAACAATACTCAAAGATGTTTTCACACACATGTTTGTGTATTTCACTTTCATGCAACATTTGTTTTGCAACATACCTGTAACCAAAACGACAACCAGGTAAGGCCATTTTAGAAGACGTCGAGATTTTTGTTGTAAAAAAGGTCACAAAGTAAATATATTTATTTTATACTTACTCAGATTATCATAAATTGCTTCACTACCACATGTAATAAATGTTGAAATGAAATAATATTTTAAAGAAAATGAGGTGGAAATGATGTTTTGGAATACAGACAAGCCCACTTTGTGTCATATCGGTTAATAGAATATCCCCGTTATAGTCACAGAAATATGAAATCCCAAACCATTTCTATAGAAACCTGAATAAAATTGATCGCTTAATGTCATGAATTAATGTCATAGTCCCGTTAATTATCACCACTGGATCCACTTAAATTGATGGCGGTGCCCACTTAATTTCACATCAAGCTCTAACAAGAGAAACCACTCCGACTACCAGCCTGGACTGGCCCACGCGTATCAAATGATCATAACTCACTGCTAGCCCTGCGATGCGGGCGGGCCATTCAGCATTACTTAATTAGGCATAAACAAATTGCGTTCGTCAAAGTCACCTTACCCCTTTGATTTTACTGTTAATTAGAATCCGTTCTCACACCTATACCAGCTGGTGGGTTGTTGTGAACACGTGTCAAATTACTACTCAACACTTAACTACTCGACTGTTGATAAATGACAAACCATGCCCTTTATTATAAAAGAAGTTGGTCCTTTCATCATTTAAGAAAACATGTACGTTTTGCCTATTTAAACCCGCGAGTTTTCCCCGGTGGTCATTCCGATCTCAGTGTAGTAACGCTGAAGTCACCGCCACAACTATGAGTGCAAAACGCAAGCGTCATGATCTGTCATTTGAACAGAAGCTTGATAATTTGATATCATTAAGATGTCCGCGAACAGGTCACAAGCGCAACTGTCTCAAGAATACAGCTGTCCCAATCTACAATTTCTAAGATACCGAGCAAGAAAACAAAAATCATGCAAGATGCAGAACAAAATCATAATGGACAATGTAAAAGAAGACGACTTTGTAAAGCCGCAGATGTTGAGACAGCATTATACACGTGGTTTGCCGACGCCCGCTTTAGAGACTGTCCCATCTCAACTGCGATACTGGAGTAGAAAGCAAACCAACTTGCTCTCAAGCTTGGCTGTACGGACTTCAAAGCAACGAATGGTTGGATCTGCCGATGGAAAGAGCGTTATGACGTCAAGTTCAGAAAGGCCCACGGTGAATAAAGCAACGCTGATGCCCCAGCGGCAGACACCTGGTCAACAACAATACTGCCCGAACTACTAGAGTCATTCCAGCCAAAGGATGTGTATAACGCTGATGAGACAGGGATTTTCTTTGGTGCACTACCAGATGGGACTTTGGCCTTAGCGACTGAAAAACTAAGTGGAAGTTAAAGATCCAAGGAATGCCTTACAGTTTTGGTCTCTACAAACATGGATGGCAGCGACAAGCGCCCCCTGTTGATCATTGGCAAGAGCAAAACGCCGCGATGTTTCCGAGGTGTTTCCCAGTTACCCCTGCCGTATTCCAACAATAAAAGTGCCTGGATGACAAGCGATCTGTTCCGTGGCTGGTTACATGATTTAAACAGAGACATGCCAAGACAAGACCGCAAGATCGTCCTTGTGCTTGATAACTGTGCAGCCCATCCTAAGGATCTTGCTGAGGATCTGACTCACGTGCGGCTTTCCTACCTGCCACCAAACACTACTTCGGTCATCCAGCCATGTGACATGGGCATAATTCGAAACCTCAAGTGTCTCTATCTCCAGGAAGTTATGTCGTGTATGGTAGCACACATCGATTCCTCTGAACAGGAATGTTCTGTCACTGAACTGGCGCCCTCGTTCACAGTGCTTGATGCAATGCACATGCTCAAGGTTGCCTGGGACGAAGTAAAACAGATAAGCATTGTCAACTGCTTCACTAAAGCAGGGTTTATTGCGCCTTCGGGGGTAAATATCGCAACGGATGGCATTACCGATAGGGAACAAGCTAAGCACCAGACGGGATGACAGCTGAACAGTTAAATGCATATGTTGACTTTGCACACAGCTAGAGTGCCATGGAGCCATCACAGATGATGATATTTGTGAGGTTTTACAAAATCATGAAAGTGATGAAGAAACCGCTGAGCCACTTCCTTCAATTCCAAAGTCGAGAGATGCGTTTGAGGCCATCAAAACACTGAGAACTTTTTTTGAAGCAAATGGTGGGGATTTTTGTGGATTTTATAGTATAGAAAGTGAAGTTCAATCCATAATCACAAGATCAGGAAACAGCGCTGCATCACAGACTTCTTTAGACAAACCGAAGGACGCTAGATTATTGTGCTGCACTGAATAAAGCTTGTAACATTTCAGTGAATGACGTGCTTTGTGATCAATAATAAGGTATGAATGTATATGATTTTGTTTATATTATGCTTAATAAATACTTTAGAACACGTTTATTTTGTTCTTTGATTCCATGTTATGTGATTTTTTAATAATTTTACTTAAGACCACATATACTTTTTGGCCCAATACCCTATCATAGCACCCTCAACCTTGAAGCCTTCATAATATAACATCCCGGTTAATGTCATATTTTTTGCATGAACGGACGATATGACAATAATCAGGCTCGACTGTATATTGAAAACTCCTGTTTTTGGATAGTTATAAACACTTATGCCTGCAAAAATAAAAGTTATGTTTCCATTGGCAGGGTTGCTGATGCAGGCATTGGCTGATGGGAAGGAGGGATTCCTCTACCTGTCTCAGATCCTCATCGTGCTGCTGCAGACCCTTCTGCAGGATGGCATTTCAGAGGTAAGAAGCGCCACCTACAGGCCAAAATGGAAAATAAACTTCACTTTGCAGTTTCTTATTTCAGAAGTATATTGTTACAGTGATGGCTAAATTTTTTTGGATTTTTCTCTGTCATATCTGTCATTAAATTTGTCATGCTTTAACAACTTAACAAGGAAACTAGGTAAACAATTTTATTTTTTTTTTCTTATACTGTGTAAACTCACAAATTTAAAATGCTGTGCCCACTTACCTTAAAATTTCTGAATAATTCATTATAAACATTTCAATTAATTGGAATTTATCTGAAGATTTAGCAGCTGTAACTAAAGTGGCATAATGAAATGTAATAAGAATATCATTTGTTCAAAGGGGCTGTTTCTATGATAGTAAAAGTGCTTTATTCTCTTTGATAATGAACATATCCACTGTGTATACCCATAGAAATGACCCATTTCTGCTGTCATTGTGGCTTTCTTACTCTTATTGTCAACTGACATTTGCAGGATTATAAAGAAATTGATGTGCGGCTGGCAGATATTGCTGTCAACAAATACAATGCATCTGAGCTGCTGAGGCTGTGTCTGCAGAGAGCGGAGACTAATTATGAAGATAGTGATGTGGACCAAGATGACACAGAAGACCAAGTGGTGTGTACTGTAACTAGTCAATTTCATGACGTTTTTATTGCTGTGAAAATTGATAAGAACAAAGATATTTGTTAGCCATCTCTTGATCAGCAGGTTGAACAATCTAAGTAACTAATTAGTAGATTTCAAATTTTGCTGGTGCAAAGTTGTGGGTCAGGACCTCATCTTTGATAGCTTTATCCATTAAACAGACATGTGGTGCCACCTATGTAGGGTGTCAGCAGGTATGGGTTATGGCCAGTGTTTGGAGATACTATGGCATCTTTGATGCCAGAGATTTAAATTTCTCATCTTCCTCAGCTTATCTTAAGACTTTATATTTAAAAAGTGCTCAGTGGAAGTAAATTGAAAATTAACAAGAATAAATTGTGAACAGTTCCAACCATTACTTTTTTAGCCAACAGAATTAACAGACAGCCTGGAGAATGCAGAATTGTACACTCTCCAAACAGAGGAGAAGTTGCAGATACTAAGTGCATTATGTCACAGGATCATGGGTACCTACGTAGTCCAGGATTACCTGGAAGAAAAACAGACAGAAGCCACGTCGTTATGGTAATGTTTATATTATGATTACTGCAATTACCTTAAACTCAGCTGAGTAATTGAGATATCAGTTATGTAGGCACAGCTGACTCAACATCAGCTAACATAAAATGATATCTGCTGTTCTACTAATATAACCTTCTGTGTGGATACAGTTTGTTTATGGACTTTTAATTTGGAACCTGCTTTACGATGCCCTGTAGTGATCAACTTGTTTTAATGGGTTTCATGGGTGATAAGTTTCCATGAATTTTATAACTCAACAAGGGGTTAGATGTAACTTGGAATACGGAACAATAAGGTCCCCACTCAAACCTTCAAACCATCAGTGCCTCAAATGTAGTGGAATCTTGGAAATTTTTCTTTTAACATCTGTATTACAAGTAATGACATCTGGGTTACTACGAGGCTGAATAATATCACATCATTGACTTCATCCTTTTTCAAAATGCAGTTACAGCCAAGACGTATCTTGTGTGCTAAAAAAAAGTAAAGAATAAAAACCTTCAATTTGTTGTCAGAAAATTGTTTATTTAAAGGAATACTGAACTGGCTCCATGGACATATAAGAGCTCTGTGATATAAATCTGAATAACTGCATAATGATAACTTCACTCAAAACATTTTGAGGGGGTTTTTTTTGCATTATAAATCATAAAAAAATCATGTAAATTCACTATAACCTTCATTACAAATATACACGTATCACCTCCGTCAGATCCAGCCTCATGGTTTTCTCAAGATCTGTAACTTTTAACTGTCAAATACTTTGGACTTTCTGGTATATATTTCATAGTGATACACATATGTTAAAGGTGTTAACTGTTGGTGGTTTAATTGTAATACATTGGAGAGATTTTAACCTTTGACTTTATGTTCACAGGAAGCAGCGTATAGCCAAACTTAAAGCCAAAAATGATAAACTGAAGCAAGAAAAACAGAAGAGGAAGCAAGAGAAGAAGAACGGAGGAGCAGTGCCGAAAGAGGAGCCGGAGAAAAAACCACCACCACTGGAGACTGACCTGGAAAAGAAACCGGAGTCACCCGGAGATAGTGAGTACATTACCACCTGAATCAATGTTCACACTGTTAACATACTGTCAGTATTGGATACACACTATTTAATAATGCGAGGATGCTGTTAATACATTGTTAAGAGACAGTTAATAGACTGTTTACACTGAAAACATATTGCTAACATAAATTCAACACCCTGTTAACACAATATAAGCAAAGTTAACACTAAACTGTTAACCCCACTTTTAACAGTTTTGTTGGCATGGTGTAAACACTCTGATAGCATATTGTAGACAAAATATGCCCAAGAATCATAACCGCATAATGACAATGGATAAGTATCAGTTGCACTGCCCAAAGATCAGATTTCCATAGTAACAGTGAATGGATGACAAGCAAACATTTGACATATGGTCTTGTCAGTTGCTCAAATACTAAACAGTTCTTCAGTTTCCTACATATCCACAAAACATGATCATCCAAACTAGTACATTATTGTTCAGTCCTGCACTTCTGCTGTGTTCTCTTTGACAGATATGACCATCACCAGTTTCTACGGTAAACAGCCATCGAGTGTAGAGGCAAGTGATGACCCGGAGGATTTAGCATCCATCGTAAAGCGAAGGCGTGTCATGGCTGCTCGTGCTGCACAAGAAAAAGTTCAGCGAGAAAAAGAGGATCGCATTAGGTATATAGAGCCAAGCCATACCTTATATCAGGTTTTGCTAACTATCAAGTCTATCAAAATCTGTCAAATTTATAGTGAATATAATTTATCATACTGGCATTAGATGTCACTGATATGAAATTGAGGCACCGGTATGAATTGCTTACTTTGGTTTCGAAGGTCCTCATATGTTTGTATATTTTCATGACACTCTGCAATAGATTAAAAAGTTTTAAAGGATCGCTTATACCTGAAACTTATTATGTTACAAACAGGAGACAGAAGGAGGCGGAAGAACAGAGAAAGCTTCGGGAAGCAGAACTTTTTGAGAAACAGTTCCAGGTGAGTTTTTTTACCATGTGCACATCATATTGACCAATATCTTACAGAATTAACCTTGAAATTGTTCTTAATATAGTAGTGATGGTTTTTGATGTCATGTTGTCACCAGAATATCTCATGTACATCTCTTGACTTCAGCACAAAATGTTAAGGCCCCCTATTTAAATAGAGAACTGGTTCTTAATTAGTCATAATTTTAATAATTGCGCAGTGATTACTTTCTTTCGACCTCCAATAGAAATGTTATTCAATCTCTCAACCATGTATAAGAAATTTTGAGGAATCTGACAAATGTTAGCATTAATTATAAATATTTTTCCACTTCATATTGGTATTCTAACATGCATTGCAAATGCATCAACTAACAAATTAAACACCTGACTGTAGAGTGACACATTCATTAATATGGGACTTCATATTAATCCAGCTGCATGAAAACATGAGGGCTCAAGCAGCTTGGCAGATCAGATCTTTAAATGTGCACATTATACATATTTTATCAGGATACATATCTAACTTCCAAGCGAGTGTTGCGCCATGTTCCAGTTGGGTCAGACAGGAATCACTCTCGTTATTGGATATTCGAGAATTCGTCCAACGGAATATATGTAGAAAAAGGTGAAGTACCTTTGGATTCAAGTTGTATAAATACACATTAAAAAAATCTCTCATGTCATTTTCCTGATACCTCAGTTTAGCAGATTTAATCCCATTGTATTTTCCTGTACTTACAGTGATACAGTAAAGCAATAAATTTTCTAAACTGTTTTAGAAGAGCAAATAGCATCTGATACTCTGATAACATCAATAACAACATGTCACGTATGTGTTTAAAAATACTTATTTTCAAAGAATCAAAAGCAGGTCAAATATTAGTTATAAGAAATTCTGATGACCAGAAATCTTATCGTTATCACTGTGGCCATATGTTTAAAAACTTTTTTCTATGGTAACTTTCACTTTCAACAGGTTGGGCGGGGAAGTATATAGGGTACACATTAAAAGAAGATAGTACAAGCTCAGAGAGTGAATTAGAAGACAGTCCAAAGAGAGGAAGACCAAAGAAGCACAATCTAGAGGCAGAGACTACGTGAGTTGCTGTGTGATAAATTTCTGAAGGGTTACCACTGTGACAGGGGGTAAATTTCAAGGTCCCTACATGGTGCTGAAGGGATTCAATATCCTGGTAAATTGTTGTGGGAGCAAATAATTTAAACTTGATGCATGTAAATATTTCCATATGTTACAATGTAGTTATACACACAAGGAACCCACTCCATTTCTTGAAACGGGCACTTGTTTCACAGACACCACTCCATCATAGTTTTCTCCCTATTTAGGGCATTCTCATTGAGAGGGGGCATTGGGACTTTTCTGACCTTTTCCAGAATGGGTAACTTTTGTTTTAGGGTCTTATTACCATGTCCTGTCACTGTCCATAATTTGATGCTACCCCCTTCATATCAAGCTGTGAAAAGCTAATTGTACGCTTCCGAGGCAGCGGAAACTGATTTTCACGCTGCCAGCTTTGACCGTTTATGATATATTTAGACACCAGATGGCGGTTTGTTGTCCACTGAAATAAACGTGCGTACGATGTGACAAGCAGCAAATCAGATGCCAATAAACAAACACGAGACAGGCATCCTGGCTCCGCCCATTGCCGCGCTTCAAGCGCCGCTTGATGAGTGTCCGGTCGAATTTAAATTGCTCCCTCTGCATTCTCGCATCATCGACTGATTCGATTATGACATTATGACTGTGTTCGTGTAGCCATGTATGTTGTCTGCAGAACTGAAACCAGCCAGCAAGGTGTGCACACAGCCTTTGTTGTTACGTTTCGTTTGAATTACAGCTCACCGGCCGAGCATCCTATGTGCCCAAGGCCCTTAGCAAACCACGTCAGGGGCAATTCTCTCTGAGCCTGTGGCCTGTTCAGACGGTTACGCTGGGGGATGAGCTGTCACTCAAAAAGAAATGAATATGATTGGCTCCATGTATTCCTTGCTTGGCTTTGTCTTCCAGCACAAGGTCTCATCTGATTGGACAAAAATACAGTGCTCCCCTCTGGTGTTGCAATTCAGGATATGAGGTCTCAACAAACAGCGCCTTACGATATAGGAAGTAGCCCTATAGGTAAAGCGCTGTGTAAAGAGCGTAAGCTAATTGTATCAGAATGTTATATGGTCAAGGCCTGCAAGTATGCAATTTAGAAGGAATAGCCTTATATATTTACTTTTGGCTGATGTATTCCTTGGGGGGGGAAAAGATCATTGATAGGTTTGAGTTATTTATCAGCTTAATTTTATTCACATATTTCTGGTTTCCATAATGTTAACTTAACCTAATAAATTGCAGATTGCTAGTCTCTGACTTTATTCCTATTTGTTTGGTGCAGGTTTTGGTAAAATATAGGTCCAACAATTTAATTTCTTAATCACATCATTGAAATTGTTTCCTTGATTGATTTTGTAGTTTCCCACACACTGGACAGAACCTTTGGTTTGTATATGACACAAAACCAGAAGTGGACAAATTGCTGGCATCTCTGCACCCGCAGGGTCTGAGGGAAGGATTGCTGAAAACAGAGCTTCAGAAACAGTTACAAACCATAGAAAAAATGCTGGCGGTCAAGTGAGTGAAGCTGTAGATATATTTACTGTAGTACCACATAGGGCCACCCCAGGCCATAGAATGTAATGCAACTCAGTTCAAATTAATTTGAAATAACTGCACTTTTCACCCATGTAAAACAATTCTCAGTACATGTAGATTGTATATATTATGAAATGAGATACACCTGGAATTAGCTCCGATCTCTTAATGTTTGCCACTTTGTTGGTTTTGGTTTTCAATAATATTTTTATTAACATGATAAAGGTTAGCTTTTATTTATATATATATATATATGAATGTATATATACACAAAAGGAGTAAATTAGGATTATGGCTTCTACAGCACCTGAGATGATAAAAATATTCTCCAAGAACACCTGTAACTAAGATGCCATAAAATCCTGTGTAAAGTGGACCATGATTAATTTAATAGTGGCTGTTTGGTGCACAAGTATATATTTATTATAAAAATATAATTTTCAGATTGAGCTAGAATCCTTCATGTTATAGAAACCTTGTGTACCAATGCATCATTTTCTGAGCCTCTGTGCTAATTCATTTGTTTAAAAAAATAAATATCACTTTAAATGTTTTGAGAATTTCAGCAAACTAATATTTTTTTAGCTCAGCTGACTGTAAGTCATCTGAGCTATAGTCGTGGTCCTTTGTTCATCGTCTGTCCAGCTGTTCAGCCGTCTGTCCATTAACAGGGCACGTTTTGAAACCATTGGACGTACGAATCCAAAATTTTGCATACAGTTAGATGTCCCCAAAATCTCCTACCATACTGAAAATTGGGTCACTAAGACTTGGTTCCTTCAAGATATTAAGGAAAAACCTCTGTTTTCCATAAAAACCCATTGTTACAGTTCAAGACTGCCTTATATCAAAACCACTGATCTGAATTTGATCAAAGTAGATATTCTTATTCTTCCATACATTTCCTATGTACATTCAAAAAATTAGGTCAGTATTGCGTAATTTGTTTGAAGTAATGGGCCCAAACATAATGCACCTTGTAAAAAATTAGGAAATATATTTACTCACATAACATAAGAATTGCTGATGCTAGACTTTTTTTTTCAGGGATATAAGTTCATTTAATCAAGATTAAATTGTATACCGAAAATTAGATCTGAATTTTTCAATTTATTTAAGTTATTAGCATAAATATAAAATCAGTACCTTTAATTTTCCCCCTTTGCCATGGCATATTTTTTTCCTGGAAGTACTGTGGATTTAATTTTCACAGCATGTACACATAAGGATTTAATCTGTTAAATTCTGAAATTTGAAAATAAAAGCTGCAAAATAAGGCTAGTTATTGAATTTTTTATTGGAGGCTCTTGTTGGAGGCTCTTGTTGTATTCCCTTACATTGTCAAGCAGTCCACTTTGGTCACTGTAGGTCATTCAGTGCAGTTCTCTTTGCTCCCAAGGGTGTTATTATGTAATCCCATCACTGGGGCAAGCCCTGTCTCTTGTTGAGCTTGATCAGACTGTCTGCAGTTAGTACCACAGGCAGCCTTTCTCTCCCCCCCCCCCCCCCCAATTCTGTTGACAGACCTGATAGATAAATAAGATGAATCTTATAATTTCACATTTTTGGCAGCAACAAGCAGTGACAACAGAGACCCCTTCAATACACATGACTAATAAACAAGACAAATCTTATAATTTTAATGTTAAATTATATTTGTTGAGACTTGGGCAATTTTGATTTTTTTTAAAGAAAAAATGTTCAGGAATTTAATCCTAATATTCAAATGTGATAAAATGTTAAGATCTAATGTAAGTGCTAACTGACAAGATTTAAGGAGCTATAAGTACTTTGTAGTATTTCATTCATATCTCTTAAAGTTGGCCGGGCCTAGGTGTAAATTAACACTGTGAAACTTCAGGAACTTCAGGAACTGTTAAAAATCAGGAATATTGGTCAAACTTTGTTGAATTAATTTTTTACACATATGGTCATATTTTTAACTTTTGAAAACTTAATTACCTTCACACATTATTTGTTTATGAAATGTAACTTTTATATAACACTTACCATAGGCCCATTTTTCCCTTGGTGCATCATTAAATGAATTCAGGCTACAAGTTTCATTTATTACACAGTGCATGTGCTTTAGCTCATGTCCATTATTCTATAATATACAGAGTTTCATTTTAGCAGGGCCGTTTTCTTAGCATCTGTGTATGAGAAAGGCAAGCGCCAAAATGCTCCTTTTATTTCCTTCTTCTGATTTCCTGCTCTGTTTTTGCAGAAGAGAACCAGGAGAAAAGGTCAATGGTGATACAGAAATGGTACAAGGCTTCAAAAATGTAGGTAAAAAGTTGTGTTTAAATTAAAATAAAATAATATATGATAATAAAGCAAAGCTTCAGTGTCAATCTTTTAAATTTTGTTTATTTTATTTTTATTATTACATGATTTTACTTTTGTAAATCCTCAGTACTATTTAAGAAGAACTTCTGAAATCTGTGGCTAATTATATATCTACAAAAAAATGCAAAGTTTTGGCAGGTAAAGTTTTAATCTTTACAGGTTGATAGGCTTTATTTTTACTAATTTGGTTATTTTTCTGTGCCATGGAGCTTAGTCCATGTGCCTGAAGAACAGTTAAATTTTTGTGTACTGTATGATAAGTACTGTATGATAAGAACTTGGAAAATCATAAAAAATTTTAGAATAATATCAAGATCAGGAAAGGGATCTTGAAAATATAAAGTTGACCAGTTGAAATCTCAACAGAATTCTTCCATATTTTCACTGAGGTCAATGACTTCTGAATAATTGTTAACGTATGCTAATGACCTGTAGACTAAAAGGGACCTGTCAAAATTTTAAATTAAAGTGAAATTCATACATAATCAGATGTTATTGAGGATGCAGTTCATGAAGGAGTAAGTAGATAGACCTACACCTGTATGTGCTCACCTGAGTACTGAGATCAGGGTTTTGCTTGTAAGGTAATGTATTATTTAATGATTCCAGGAACTTCTTGATATGGAGATGAGACTGAGGAATGGTGGTCTTGGCGGGGTTCCTGTGTTCCCTGAGTGGCAGGAGAGGTTAAACGCTGCGACAACACTTGAGGCATTAGTAAGTCTTCTCATGTCATAAAAAATGTGCTCTGGTGTAAAACATAGCCTGCTGGAGCTATATTTTACCTATGTCTAAACTATTTGTGCTTCCAGCTATTGAATGCATACAACCATAAACTGCACTACTACACATTATCATCTGTGTGCATATACTGACATCTTGTGAGTTATTTAAAGGGACAGTCAAAAGAAACCATGAATGAAAGTTTTCTTGTGAAAGGAATTGATCAATACCTAAGTAACACAAAGTTCTTGAGTCATAAAAGCTTGTATAGTTTTCAGGTTAGTTTTAATTTTAAAAAAGTATGTTTTATTACGTAAACATAATTGTGAGCTGTCTGTATTAATGAGAATTTTCTCTGTTAAAGTTTATACGCCAGAGTAAGCCAACCGAAAATTTTCCCTTATTGGGCCTATTATCGCCCAAACCCGCCTCGTTCCCGTGTATCTAGGTCACACTACCGTTTCCTGTAATCACTTTTTTCTTCTGGCGTCCGCCATGATGGACGTGTATTCACACTCTGCGCGATTCGTCCACTGTTTTGGTTTGTACAGTTGGGTTTGCCAACTCAACTGAATTGTAAGTAGTGATTCTTTTCCCTTCCTGCCATGGAGACCCCTCTTATTGTGCTACTTGTGGTTAATTAATCCCCACTTGGGGGATTCTCACCCCACTTGTTTCCCCTGCCGTTCCCACAATGACGTTTACCGGGGCCCTGCAGTTCCCTGCTACTATTGTCAGACATGATAGTCTGACAAATGGGCCATGTTCCATGCATGGTCCCATTCCCGGTTGTAGGGGTTCCCCGTACACGGGGACTTTATCTGGTCCCCTTAACGGTGAATACGGTCTACACACGGGGTGGGGGGGATCCTACCATGGGTGGACGCAACACGTCCGTGTAATTCCCCATCCATTCCATTCTGTGAAGTTACTTCCCCGGTAGTTCTACTGCTAAATATCTTTACTATCATTTCCAGTAAGCGGAAGTCCTCCCCTGTTCACTCGGCTTCACATTAGGACCCCCGTCCGCTTATTCCAAATTGAGTAAACTCTCAGGTTTTTGCTCTTCACTGATGTCGGCTCTAGACGATTTGTCTAGACCTGCGTCCGTTCGTCCGGTTGCCTCACCACCCCAGTTCTCTAACCTAGACCGCTGCCCTCCCCACCGGCTTCCTTCCTTGTCTACGGAGCCAGCTGTTGCTGTCATGTGGATTCCTCAGGGCTTCATTGAGCTGAGGAAGGTACTTCCGGCCCTCCTGCTTCCACTTTATTTCAGCCGCCCTGGCTTCCTGTGATTCCAGCTGCCACGGCGGGCTGTTCTGCGATCCCTGGCCGGCCGTCCACATCTTTGTTTCAGACTCCAGCTGCTGTGCCGCTTGCGGGCCGGTTCCTGTGGCTTCTCAGCTCAATCCTGCTTCTTTTTTTTCCAGCCTCCGGTCGTTCCGGTGCCACAGGATTCATAGGATCCCGCTTCAAGCAGTTCTCAGGCATCCCCTTCAACTTCTGCTGCCGATCCCGCCCTCGCTACAGACCAATGGTCGGTGATCGCGCTCCAGCGCCAGGCTTGGCGTGCGCGCATACCTGCGCTGCTGGACCCTTTTGCTACCTCCACACAGGAGACGCAATCAGACGGTCCTAAGTTCCGTCGGCTACTGCCTCGGACTTCCCCAGCGTCGGCGTCCGGTTTCTAATTGATTCCAGCCGCCTTCTATCCCCTTCCTCCACACCGCCGGTGTGTATGGAATTCACCGTTAATACGGTTGAACTTTAAGGAGTACAAGGGGTACTGGACCTTCCGAGGGTACCGGGCGTCATGTTTTGATCTTTGATCCCGTTTCCGGATCATCTGGCCGTTCCTTAGGCGCTCATGCGTCTGGGGTCCGGGCTGGAATAACCGTTCGTGGATGGGCATCCCTTCAGTCCTTCATCCGCCCCGATTACCGCCCGTCCACTGTCGGAATAAAGAGGGGCTCGACCGTCCCGTGGCAGGGATGGTGAATGATTACACTAGCCATCTCAACGGATCCGACCACACTAAATGTTTTCTGGTTAGAGCCAGCCCATGGCTGTGCTGAACACCAGCAGGTTGTTTGGCGTATTGTAAACTTTGTATTTTACTGCGCCTCTCGGCCTGTATCCATCCATTACGTACCTTGCAACACGAACACCGCCTGCATTGGCTGAGCTTTACGCTCAACCTTTAACGGGGTATCTTCTGGTTGGCGACCCACGTCGGCCCCTCTTCGACCGTGCATTGGATCGTTCCGACTGGCCAGCCCTCTCCCGATCGGCCACTCCTGCTCCGCGCCCGTCTTACCACATTCACTGGTCGCAGCCTTCCAGTACGGCCCTCTCATCGGCTCTCTCATCAGTCCTTCCGGCCATAACAGATGTGCACAGCCTTTTCACGGTCGTTTCACGCACCTACGTTCGACCCAGAAATGCCTCATTAAGTCCAATTGGCTATCGTCTAAGCGTCCAATTTTCCCGCTTGGGCGAGCATAACATCCTATCGTTTAGTTCTCAACCCAATCTGGTCTTTTGTTGGTTCTGGAACGGCACGGCCGGGGGCCCCCAATCATCGATTTCAAGCGCCTCTAGTCAGTCATTAACCCGCCGCCCTTTCGCGTGTTCAATATTCATGCGGTTCTCCGCATTATCAGTCGGAAGGATTGGGCGTTCAAATTAGACCTTTCGGCTGCATATTGTCACGTTCCGATCCGTCCGTCGTCCCTACCGTTTCTTCGGTTCACCTACCAGAACTGCATGTATAAATTACGTGCCCTTCTGTTCGGGATCATTGTTGGCCCTAGATTTTACACTGCAGGGAATAGAGAAGTCATTCACATGGTCACTCGTTACCTCCGCTCCCAGGGCCTATCTGTGCTTCATCACCTAGCCGATTGGCTTGTCCATGCAGTCGCTCGCTCTTTCTTACTGGCGCACCGCTCGTTCTCAATTACGCAGCAGGGTTCGTACGCACCTTGAAAACCTTGAAAAGTGCTTGAATTTAGTCATTTCAATTTCAAGGGCTTGAAAAGTGCTTAAAAAGAGAGAGTGTTTTGGAAAAGTGCTTGAAAAATAAAATTTTGTGAAAGAGTTTGGTGTATGTTGTGTGTATGCATACCTGGTATTTAATATCGACTTTCGGGCATCTCTACGTCAATCAAATCTATGAAATAGAATTAACCCAATCTTGGATGAATGAGACCGGGCAGTGAAAGTGACGATGTAACAAGTTAACATACGAGGGTAATAACCATGTTTATTATCAAATAGTAAGTGAGCTGCTTTACTGGAAAGATCGTGGAGATTTCCCCCGAGGTACGTATAAAAGCTCTTTAATTGAAAACTCAGTCCACGCTAGGCGAGTTCACGTAAGTATTTTCGCAAGATTTTTAATTTAAATTTTAAAGTAATACTACAGAGATTATTGATATAGCTATTGAGAAGATCTGTCCAAAGGAAATAATTATCTGGGAACAAACCAGGGGAATAAAATGTGTGAAAAATACATGATGGGAACAATTCGAATCTGAGGGATAATAATAATATAAAAATAATCCGCTCAGTAGAATATGTCGTTTAAATCAAGTTAACTTTATGTTTTACATTTGGTAACTCGGCGATAATAATTATATCAGAGGGGTCATATTTCCCCAACGAACCCAATCCGACTTTGTTTTGGTTAAAGGTTTTTCAGTTTATCCAAGGGTTGCGTGTTTTTTTGATCGTCATTTGTTAGCTCCATAAGACCACTGATCAGCGAAATACAGTTTACACGCGGGGTCAATCCAATTAAGGATAAATACTGTTTGTCCGAAATAGGTTAAGGTGTTTGGCAGGTGCTGATGTTCATTCACATACTCTGGCGTCAGTTTGTAAAAGGCTGGGATCCATGGGTGAAATCACATTTTTGTTGCGATGTGATAGCCGTTTGTAAGCCAAGTACGCTGGCAGTTTAAAGAGTGATCAGCTACATATATAACTTCCAGCATCGGCCCCCTCCCTGCCCTGCAAAACGAATGCATAAAGGTCGCCAACAAGAGTTTTTTTAAAATAAGATTTCACATTTTTAGTTTTAATCAAATGTTGGACATGTTTGAATAGAAATCTGGCTGTGTCTGTGATCGTTAGATAACGACCTTCACAGGTGTTGCCCGGCCATTTGTTGACACGTGCGGCCAGTGACTTGGCGGTAATGCTACGGTCACAATGTGAAACTGCCGTCTGCCGATTTTTAGACATCGGCGGATTCTTAAAGTTACATGCCGCCGGCCGATTTTTTGCAAATTGGTGCGAATGGTCATAAATAACTGCCAGTAAAAGGCCGCCTGACGGGCTCCGGGCGGCCCAAGGCAGTGTCTAAGTTCGAGGGGGTGTGTGACGTCATCAGGGTGTTGGCCGGTGGCAGTTAGGCGACAGGCCGGCAGCCTTCAGATTTTACCTGCCACCTCCCGGTGACCTGGCGGACACCGGCCATTTACACCTGCCACCGGCCAACGATTGGGCGTTCTAATTGCCACCGGCCGGCGCCCGCCCGATAATCTGACGGCGGCAGTCTGGTTCCCGGTTGGATATATAAACCTAGATTGCTCTCGTATCACTACAAAGTGTACCATCAACCATTTATTATCAACCATTTTCCATCAACCATTATTATCAACCATTTCCTTCCAACAAGATGCCCCCTAAAGGCAAGGGAAAGGACAAGGCGCCAGCTCCAAAGCGAGTATGTTGTATGGTGGATGGCCTCGGATTTATATTCAGGGGTCCGGGAGTCTGCAATCGGCAGATCGCCGTCCTGCCACCTACCAACACTGACAGCCGCCTCCCAGCTGCCTTTCAATCTCCGCCCTGCCGCCGGCAGATATTTTGAAATCGTATGGTGGCATGTTGGTAGCATAACGGCAGCAGGCCGGATGCTACAGAGTGGCAGTTAGATCCTACCGATCGCCAGCCGAAGTTTGAAGGACCTCGAGCCCCACGACCGAATAAAAATCGCGCTGCTGCCCGCCTGCCGCTTAATAGCCACAGCGCGACTTCGAAATGCGCCCGGCTGGCGACCTGACGACTGGCATAATTGGAAAAAATCGGCCGGTGGCAGACAGAATTTTAACTTTTTCTTAAAATTTCAGCGGCGTCCTAGCGGCGTCTAAAATGCCGACTGCCGCCTGCCGATTGTGCCTGCCACCGAGCTGCCACCTGACGAATTTTAGTGAAAACTGGCAGTTACCACGCCGGCAGGCGACATTTAGTGATTTGTGACCGTAGCATAAACGGCAGAAACCTCGTGCACGACTAGTCCGCCACGTACGGACTCCATTTATCTCATTGTATTGTTTACTATGTCAGCGCTGCAAGACTGCAGCAAGTGCACGACAAGGTCCTCATATCAAACGTGCTGATACGAAGTTTGACCAGTATTGTTTTGAATAATTTAATAATACTATACCAAAATATCGTATAAGGGTAACATATTACAGGCTTTTATTATTTTTTTTTTTGCCGTTTAAAACGTGAATGAATATCCCCCACACGATCGCCGAACTGTCAGAGTTTTTCGGCACCCTTTCTGCCGGAGCATATAATTTGCTAAAGTTTGAGCTAGTCGGCAAATCAGAGATCCCTATTCAAGATATTATAGGTTTTAGACCCTCGTTATCAGATTAGTTAAACCTGTCAAGGTCATGCCAAAGATGAGTGATCATTTTGAATGTAAAGTTAAAACAATGGGCCGCTGTGTATTAAACCGCGACTGGCTATACCGAAGGGTATTTCACAAGCGCTTCAATTACTGTTAGTGTAGATTTAGGCCAAATTTGTTATTTTCTGAGTCATTTCCTTATAACTATTACTTATTTTACATTTCCTAGCCTTTTTTATCACACTATATGGTCCATCTCATTATAAATATTACTTTGCATTTTGTGTTACAAGCCTTTCGATGTCGGCAACATGCATGGGTGAAGGTACACTGACCGTCCATAAATTTTGATGTCCTTGAAAATACTTTTCATGAAGGTCCTTGAAAAGTGCTTGAAAAGTGCTTGAAATTTTTCTCATGATAAGTGTACGATCCCTGACTCAGGAACCTTGGCTTTTTTGTTGATACGGAGAAGTCCCAGCTCACTCCCACCCGGTCCTTTCCGTTTCTGGGTGTGACTCCCGGTTTTACGTCAGGGACTGGGTCTCTACCATGCCCATTGCTCTAACGCTCATGATGCAGATTCTTTCCTTTCTTGCGTCTCGCTGTATCGATTTTCGTGCCGCTGCTTCTCTTCCCAGCACTCACCTGGGCTGACAAATTTGTTCTGTTCGGTCGGTTATATCTCAGTCCGGTTCAGTCTCTCTTGCACGCTTACGGCCTTCTATGTCTGCGTTTGGTTCGTCCCAATGTCCTCCTTTTTCCTCTCCTGTGGCTACCCCTTAATCCCTGCCTGGACCTTCCCTTTCTCCTTCAGGGAGTTCCTTTTTCTCAGGAGATCAATTGTACGGTATTCCCAGACACGTCTCTCCTCAGTTGGGGTGACCATATGGCTGATCTCTGCTCCTCTGGGGTCTGGTCCCCGCTGTCCCCCCTCCTTCATATCAATGTCCTTAAAATTCGAGCAGTCCGTCATGCGATCTCCCGTTGGTCCTGCTGCTTAATAGGCTGTCACATACTCGTCATGCCTGACTACACCACGGTGGTGGCATGTATAAACAGGCAGGGCGGTCCTCTGTCTCCCTCACTGATGCTGGAGACCTCCCTCCAGTTCCATCTATGTATCATGCGCCGCGCCTCAATCCGAGCGTCTCATCTTCCGGGAGTGTCGAACATTCTAGCAGATGCACTTTCACGTCGGTGACGCCTCTACGTTGCCCTTGCTACCGTCTCCACGTCCACCCACCCTCCGTTTGGTCTTACCGGTTTCTCTACGCGTTTCCGATGGCCCGGCTCATCCGCCGTATCCTCCTCCATCTGTCCCGTGCAGACCAGACGGATCTCCTCCTCATCCTCCCATTCATCCTGCGACTCCCTGCTTTTCCCTGTGGCGCTCGATTTTCTCACGTCCACCGCTTCTTCTACCCTTCCAGATCAATCTCCAGTCGTTCCCACAAGCCCGCCGTACATTTCAGTAGTGCCCTCGGCGCACATGCATACTCTCATCAGTCATCTCAAGGATCCGGTCCTTTCAAGTCCAGCTGCTCTCCTTGCCTCGGCTCCACTTCGCCGTTCTTCAGACCGCATCTCTGCCTCATGGTGACGTCTCTTACTGGTTGGACTACTGCCCACGGAATCTCCTTTCGTTCCGTCACTTGCGGCGCTTTTGGTATTCTTCGGTTATTTTCTTACAGGATCAACATTTATCATAACCGTCTCTTAGTGGCTATCATGCCGCCCTACTGTCGGTCCTCCGTCTGCGGAGTCCCAATCGTGTCATCCGTTGGTGACAGATTTATCATGGGGGAACATGCCCGTGCTTCTCGTCCTCGCTACGTCCTTTCTTCCTGGCGTCTGGACATTGTCTTACATCACCTCCGCGGACCCCTTAGGTACCTCTTCGGTCAGCGCATCTTCTACATTTGTCTAGGGAAACGGTTTCCTCCTTGCTATTGCATCTGCTGGTCGCCGCTCTGAGCTTCATGCCCTAGTGGCTGACTCGCAATTTACACAACATTGCGGCCGACGATTCATTGGCCACCTTACCTTTTCCTACAGAATTTTATAAGAAGAACCGTCATTCGATGCTCCTCCGTTATCCTGGCACATTCTGGCCCTCCCTCACAGACTGTACCGTTACGGGGCTAACATTTGCCCTGTTCGTGCTTTACGTTACTCTCTTAAAGCTACTCATTCTAAAAGGGGGGGGGGGGGGGGGGCAAGAAGTTGTTTATTTCAATGAAAGTCACCATTTCAAACAAAGAAATCAGCCCTATCACTATTAGTGCATGGCTAAAAGCTACCATTATCTCAGCATATGAATCAGCTTCTCCATCAACCTTAGACCAGCTTCACGTCAAAGCTCATGACATCAGGGCCCTTTCTACATCATTGGGCCATTTATCAGGGATATCCCCAAACCAACTGGTCAAGAAGGCTATTGGAAGTTGCCTTCTACATTCACCCGCTTATATCTCAAGGATGTCAAATAACAAGCTTCGGGCCTTAATTCCTTGGGCCCTGTGATTACGGCGGGTGAGGTCCTACAATTCTCCAGTCCGGAATGCCTCCTGCATCTGTTCCGGCACAGACGTCTTTGGTTGCTCCATCACTGCTGTGATGTTTTCCTCATTTGGTCGTTCCAGGTAGGTATCCCCTCCCCAAGGTTTATCTGTTATATTCTCATTAATATAGAAACAGCTCACAATTATGTTTACGTAATAAACCCCCCCCCCCCCCCCCCCCCATTCCCTCCCTGTGAATGGTGGTTTTGTTAGTAAACTGTTGTTAGCTTTTCTGTATTACAAACAACGCTCCCTCCCAGTCCACTTCATTCCGCCATCGAAAAAAGTGATTACAGGAAACAGAAGTGTGACCTAGATACATGGGAACGAGGCGGGTTTGGGCGATAATAGGCCCAATAAGGGAAAATTTTCGGTTGGCTTACTCTGGCGCATAAACTTTAACAGAGAAAATTCTCATTAATACAGAAAAGCTCACAACAGTTTACCAACAAAACCACCATTCACAGGGAGGGAATGGGGGGGGGGGGGTTCAGAAAAGTAATTGTGCTAAAAGTTGATGTAAAAAATAGAAATGCTGTTTTGTAATATTGTATTGGGGATAACTCAGAAACTTGATGCACTGAGCAGAATGTTTTCAAACAATTTTTAGCTCAGCTGACTTTCAGTCATGCTGAGCTATAGCAATTACTCTTTGTCCGTCATCCGTCTGTCCGTCCGTCTGTCTGTCTGTCCGTTAACCTGGCACAAATCGTAACCGCTGGACTTAGAATCTTGTAACTTTACATTCTGAGAGGTCAATAAAAAATCTCCTTGGAAACCAGAAATTAGGTCTCTGTTACCCATATCCTTCCAGCTATGGGGCCCCAAAGTACCCCCCAGAAAAGTAAAAAATTTCATACAAAATCTCATTAACTACTTGACTGATGGTCATGATTTTTGGCATACATATTGATCATAAGATGTTCCATCACTTCCTGAGGACTGGTGGCGCCACCTGTATTGTTCGATTTTTTACGAATTTTTTTCTCTATTTTTGAGACCTTTCAAAATGTGAACATCTGTTAACAAGGCACAAATCGTAAAAACTGGACCTAGAATCTTAATTCTTGACACACTGAGAGTGAGAGGTCCATGAAAAATATCCTTGGAAACCAGAAATTAGGTCTCTGTTAACCATATCCTTCGAGCTATGGGGCCCCAAAGTACCCCCCAGAGTAGTCAAAAATTTCATACAAAAACTTCAATATCTCAATAACTACATCACTGATGGTCATGATTTTTGGCATACATATTGATTATGAGATGTTCCATCAGTTCCTCCAGACTGGTGGCGCCACCTGTATTGTTCGATTTTTCACGATTTTTTCCTCTAATTTTGAGACCTTTCAGGATGCTGTCATCTGTTAGCGTGGCACAAATCGTAATGACTGGACCTAGAATCTTCATTCTCAACACACTGAGAGACCTATGGAAAGTCTCCATGGAAACCAGAAATTAGGTCTCTGTTACCGATATTCTTTGAGCTATGGGGCCCCAAAGTACCCCCAAGAAAAGTCAAAAATTTCATACAAAAACTTCAATATCTCATTAACTACTTGACTGATGGTCATGATTTGTGGCATAACTATTGATCATGAGATGTGTCATCACTGCCTGCAGACTGGTGGCGCCACCTGTATCGTTGGATTTTTTATGAATTTTTTCCTCTATTTTTGAGACCTTTAAGGATGCTGTCATCTGTTAGCGTGGCACAAATTGTAACAACTGGACCTAGAATCTTCATTCTCGAAACACTGAGAGACCTATGAAAAGTCTCCATGGAAACCAGAAATTAGGTCTTTGTTACCCAACCCTAGAGCTATGGGGCCCCAAAGTACCCCCCAGAGTAGTCAAAAATTTCATACAAAATCTTCAATATCTCAATAACTACAACACTGATGGTCATGATTTTCGGCATACATATGGATCATGAGCTGTTCCATCAGTTTCTGCAGACTGGGTGTGCCACCTCTATTTTTTTCAAATTTTTACGAATTTTTTTTCTCTTTTTTTTAAACCTTTAAAGATGTGGTTATCTGTCAACAGGGTACAAATTGCAACAACTGGACCTAGAAACTTCATTCTTGTCATACAAGGAGGCCCATGAAGAGTGCCTGTGGAAACTTGAAATTAGGTCTCTGTTACCCATATCCTTCAAGCTATAGGACTCTGAAGTATCCCTCAGAATAATGGACAATTTGATACAAAAGCTGAAGTATCTGAACAACTAATGCAGAGATCACCATGATTCTTTGCATGGATATTGACCATTAAGTGTTTTTAGCTCAGCTGACTATAAGTCAGCTGAGCTATAGTCGTGGTCCATTGTCCGTCGTCCGTCCGTCCGTCCGTCCGTCCGTCCGTAGATGTGGCACGTTTTGAAACCGTAAGACCCAGGAATCTAAAATTCGGCATAATGTTAGATGTCCCCAAGATCTCCTACCAAGCCGAAAACTGGGTCTTTTCGACTTCGTTCCTTTGAGAAATTAAGGAAAAACCTCAATTTTTTATTAAAAACCTATTTTCACACTTCAGGACTGCCTAATATCAAAACCCCTCATCTGTTTTTCCTCATATTTACCATAAATATTCCTCTATATAGTTCCTATGTACATTCAAGAAATTATGTCTGTATTATGTAATTTAAAAAAGTTATGGACCCAAACATAATGCATTTTGTAAAAAATCAGGAAAGATATTTGATCACTTAACACAAAACATGTTAAAGCTATGGACCTTTTTTCCAGTAATATAACTTTAATTAATCAAAATTAAATTGTAAACCCAAAATTAGATGAAAATCTTTTGAATTTTTTAAAATATTAATAAAAATAAAAAATTGGTACCTTAAATTTTGCCCAACTTTGACCATGGCACGTTTTTTTCCTGTGAGTACTGTGGATTTAATTTTCACAGCATGTTTTTGTTACCTTTTCAACTGTTAACACCAAAAATTTGAAACCAGTTGATCAAAAACTGTAGATTTTATTCAAGTTTTCAAGCACCATGTAACATATTGTTTACATCAAGCTAGTGTTATGCAGTTTGCAAGAGCTCAGCTCCCCAGCTTCAGCTCTTAGTTCCTTAAATTTGGCATACAGCTAGATGTCTCCAAAATCCCCTACCATGCCAAGAATTTGGTCACTAGGACTTAATACCTTCAAGATATTAATGAAAAACTTCATTTTTCCATTAAAAACCCATTGTTACACTTCAAGACTGCCTAATATCAAAACCACTGATCTGACTTTAATCATAAATAATATACATATTTTTCATTCTCTATGCACATGCCAGAATGATGTCAGTATTGCGTAATTGTTTTAAGTTATGGGCCCAAACATAATGCACTTTGTAAAAAATCAAGAAATATATTTACTCCCTTAACAAGGGGATTGCTGAAGCTAGAGATTTTTTGTCAGGGATGTAACATTATTTAATCAAGATTCAATTGAATACCCAAAATTAGTTACGAATTTTTCAAATTTTATAAGTTATTAGTATAAATGTAAAATTAATAACTAAAATTTTGCCCAACTTTGACCATGGCACGTTTGTTTCCTGTGAGCACTGTTGATATAATTTTCATATCATGCACACATAAGGATTTCAGCTTTTAAGTTTAGAAAGCTGAAAGAAATTGGCCAAAAATTGTAGCTTTTATAAATGTTTTTATGAGACCCTGTCAGACTTTGGCTCTCTCCAGCCCCTCTTGAGTCACCTGTATGTTGACCTTGTTGAACTTTCAGCAAATTATGCATGCTTGAGGCGAGGCATACAGGGGAATCCAGGCAGCTTATGGCCAGCCACAGTTGATCCAGGTGTCCAACCCAACTCATCTAGTAGTTTTAACCAACAACATAACAATAAACAATAAATTAATAAATTTTTATTGGTTTTTAATAAAAAATTAAAGAAAAATAGAAAAGGAATTTGTTAGTTTATAATAACAGGAAATTAACTTGCAGTTACTGATGATATAAGAATCTTGTATCGATGGATAGAATGTCACGTATTCCAAATAACACCATGCAGTCACCTATGGTATTTTTCAGTTCAATTTTAATGATAAAGAAGTAAATCATATCATTCATTACTAATCATTAGGGATCATATGATGGAAATTAATGATAGACAAAGATGCAGTTGATAATATTAATCTAGATTCCTACTGTGTCTAGTGTGTACATTGATGTGAAATTAGTCCAAAATGAATTTATTACAGTTATTTTTTAATATAAATAAAAGCCATAAAACCAGGTACTTATGATCATTATTTAAATGTGTGAATTTTGTATATTCTGGATTCTCAACATCATTGTTTGGTGAAAACTGAATAAATACCAGTCATGGTGCGAATACTTTGTAATTGTATTTAAATACGAATATGATTATGTACTCCATTATAAAATTTCTTGCATAAAGAATGGGAATTCAGGTAAAAATGAAAGTATATGAATACCAGTGCAAATACTATCAAAATGTATTCATGAATGCATTCATGAATATATTCTTTAATATTATTTTAATAATCATTTCAGTTATATTTCATTTTAAAAAATCATATGATTCTCTTATTATTTAAAAAAAAAATAATATTTGGGACAATATTTGTAATTTTTTTTAATTAATAGTTAAACCCTTATATTATATATTCTGCTTATAAGTTATATGGCCAAGTCAAAATCTGTGTGACAATAGCACTCCATTTGTTAATAAAATAAATGAAATCAATCCTCTTCCCTATCTTCAAAGGTACTATCAAAATCAAACATAAGCTAAACAACAACAACTCATAATACAGCTTATATATATTACCACACAAAACCAGCATGTGCCTCATTTCTAAATAATATTTTTTTATCATATATAACAGCTGAGCGTCGTGACCCATAGGTCCCTTGTTATTAGTTTCTGCAGACTGGTGGAGCCACCTGTATTTTTGTATCCTCCAAAACGAAGTTTTGCAGATACTATTTTTTTGACCGGGTTCCTCCCCGCAGCCACGTTTGTTTCCAGAGAGCTCCTCTGAGAAAAATGGACCGATTTTTCCGAAACTTACACTAATTATCTAGTCACATGTGAACTTGTGCCTAACCAATTTGTGTTGACCTCTGACCTTTCCCCTCTATCCAGCGTCCATTTGTGCGTCTGATCCACACATAAACCCTCATATCTCGGGAACCGTTTGACCAATCAGGAAATAAAATTTATACAAATGTAGCCCTTGGATTGCTTTATAACATACACAAAAATGGTGGCGCCACCTGTAACCATGTTTGCACAGTGTCCATCTGTTCATCTGCCTTGGGTTAAAATCACTCATATCTCTGCAATGAATTGACTAATTCACCTGAAATTCGGCATGCATATACATCCAGGATAGCTTTCTTGATTTTATGACAGATGGCGCCACCTACATTCACATTCACGCTGATCACATCTAAGCTCATATCTCAGGAACCGTTTGACCGATTCGGCCAAAATTTGCATGTGTATAGATATCACATAACTCTTTATCATACGCAAAACTGGTGGCGCCACCTGCAACCATTTTTGCACAGCTTCTGTCTGTTTTCTGCTGTGGGATAATGTCACTCATATCTCGGCAGTGGTTTGACATATCTGCCTAAAATTTTGAAGTTTTATACATCCTGGATAGCTTTATTGATTTAATGACAGGTGGCGCCACCTTCATTCTAGTTTATGCTGCAGACATCCGAGCTCATATCGTTTGAACGATTGGGCCAAAATTTTCCATGTGTATAATCTCACATAGGTCTTTATCATACACAAAACTGGAGGGGCCACCTGCAACCATTTTTGCACAGCGTCTGTCTGTTTGTCTGCCGTCGGCTAAAATCACTCATATACATGTAGTGGTTTGACTTTTCTGCCTAAAATTTTGCATATGTATACAACTTGGACAGCTTTCTGGATTGGTGGTAGGTAGCACAACCTACATACACATTTAGGCTGCAGACATCCATGCTAATATGCAACATACCTTACTCTATTTCCCCTTGCCACTCAATCCATGCCTCACTTCAACCGTTCCACTCTGATTTTGGCGGATACACATAGTCACTTGTCGGCTACCCGTATTCTAGTTTTTAAAGTTTACACATTTTTTCTCTATTTTTGAGATATATAAATACAGACTAAATCTTGGCCTGTTGGTTAATCTGTTTGATGCTTCAGTTGAATGGGTATATACTACCATTCTGATGATAAAATTTCCTTTAGCAAATCTCTTCCCATTCAGCTGAGCGTCATGACCCATGGGTCACTTGTTTTCCATTCTTTTTCTTTTGACAGTATTACAGCAGGCATGGGTAAAATTTACAAATAATCTTTGTAGGGTACAATGATGGTGGAGGTTCAGGAGAATATCCTGAGTAAATTTATCAAGGGCATGATGATCGTCAAATCAAAAACCAATACCAAGAAAGAGGACCAAAACGATGAGAGCAAGGAGGGAGGAGATGATACCAAGGGTGACTTTCTATTCCTGTTTAATATTCAAAAATTTGTAGAAGTTGTCAGTCCCCGGTGTTATTTTAGTTTAGGCATTTATTGTATTTTCATGATTGATCATCAGTAAAAATTGACCTTAAAAAGCAGTAATGGAATATATCAGTTGTTAAGGTGTATGAAATTTCTGTTAATATATAGACCTTTTCATCATCTCAACTTACATATAGACCTACATGTTGGCTAATACATGTTATAATTCCGTAGCTTACAAGTTACATGTGTATATAGTAAACTTAGGTATGAATTTTTAAGTAAACAAAGATTGGATGGAGCAATGAGATTATTTATGGTTTAATCCCCACCAAAGGTTAGCACCCTGCAGGCTTAATGGGAAGACTGTGTCCCACAGCTGTGTATCACAAATTTTTACAAACTTAGGTGTTGCTCAATGTTATGACCCAGCAATAGGAATGATTTCACAACCAGTGATCTCATGCATGCAGTAGTAAGTGGGCATTGATGATACCAGGATTTAAATGACTGCCCAGTCACATAGTCCCATATGGAAATAGGATTCTGCAGATGTAAGATGATACGGATTAATGGAAGAACTGTGAAAACTGGGAGGAGATAACCTCAACCAAATGAATAATTTAAAAGACTATTTATTTATTGTATGTGCTATTTATTGAGTACAGGTAATAGTATTTCTCCATCTCATTGGATGTTAATTAACCCACAGGTGATGCAGGTGATGATGCCCCAGCAGAGAACTCTCCAGCTTCATATCCGGGAGTCCAGAAATGGAAGGAAGCCATCTCGGAATGTTCCACATTCTCCCGCCTCCATGTTTTACTAAGTATCCTCGAGTCATGCATCAAGTGGGAAAAATCAGCTGAGAATGCGGTAGGTTAACCATCAGGGCTGACTCAGTTTGTAAATATATCGATTGATGTGAAAGGATCTGAATGATTATTTATGGCTCTTAAAAGAATAAATGTGATTATTGTAATTTGAAGTCTTCAGTAAAATTAGGAGTCATTATCGTTGTCTCTGATAACTGATATAAAGAATTAACTGCAATTTTTTTATGTTTTCAGGTCAAGCAGAACATGTTTAAGATTATTAAACTTTATCTTGTGAAGAATTGTATGTGTCACTATTCGCCTTTCTGTTGGTATCATCCAAGCTGTGTGGGACTTATTTATATATTATTGCTTAAATATAGCATAGCTGTTACAGAAATTTCCAGGTTCTTTTGTTATAAAAAATATGGATTTTTAGCTCAGCTGACTATAAGTCATCTGAGCTATATTAGTGGTCTTTTGTCCGTCGTCCGTCCGACTGTCTGTCCGGATGTCCGTCCGTAAGACTGGCAAGTTTCGACACCATTGGACCTACAAATCTGAAATTCACCATACAGTTAGATGTCCCCAAAATCTCCTACCATGCCAAAAATTGGGTCAATAGGACTTTGTTCCTTCGAGATATTAAGGAAAAACCTCAGTTTTTTATTAGAAATCTATTTTCACACTTTAGGACTGCCTAATATCAAAACCACTCATCTGGTTTTCTTCATATTTACCATAAATATTCCTCTATATAGTTCCTATGTACATGCCAGAAATTAAGTCAGTATTATTTAATTTAAAAAAGTTATGGGCCCAAACATAATGGACTTTTAAAAAAATCAGGAAAGATATTTGGTCACTTAAGACCAAAAGTGTTAAAGGTAGGGACTTTTTTTCAGTAATACAACTTTAATTGATCAAAATTTAATTGTATACCAAAAATTAGATCAAAATCTGTTAAATTTTTAAAAATATTGGCAAAAATATAAAATTGGTACCTTAAATTTTGCCCAAGTTTGACCATGACACGTTTTTTTCCTGTAAGTACTGTAGATTTAATTTTCACAGCATGTTTTTGTTAGCATTTTGTCTGTTAACATAAAAAATTTGAAATCAGTTGATCAAAAACTGTAGATTTTATTTAAGTTTTCAAGCACCATGTCACATATTGTTTACATCAAGCTAGTGTTATGCAGTTTGCTAGAGCTCAGCTCCCCAGCTTCAGCTCTAAGTTCCTTAAATTTGGCATACAGTTAGATGTCTCCAAAATACCCTACCATGCCAAAAATTTGATCACTACGACTTAATTCCCTCGAAATATTAATGAAAAACTTCATTTTTCCATTAAAAACCCATTATTACACTGTAAGACTGTCTAATATCAAAAACCACTGATCTGACTTTGATCATATATAATATACATATTTTTCTATACATTCGCTATGCACATGCCAGAAATGATGTCAGTATTGCGTAATTGTTTTAAGTTATGGGCCCAAACATAATGCACTTTTTAAAAAATCAAGAAATATATTTATTCCCTTAACAAGGGGATTGCTGAAGCTAGAGATTTTTTGTCAGGGATGTAACATTATTTAATCAAGATTCAATTGAATACCAAAAATTAGTTCTGAATTTTTCAAATTTTATAAGTTATTAGTATAAATTTAAAATTAGTACCTTAAATTTTGCCCAACTTTGACCATGGCACGTTTGTTTCCTGAGAGCACTGTTGGTATAATTTTCATATCATGCACACATAAGGATTTCATCTTTGTAGTTTAGAAAGCTGAAAGAAATTGGCCAAATATTGTAGCTTTTATTAATGTTTTTATGAGACCATGTCAGACCTAGGCTAAATGCAGCCCCTCTTCAGTCACCTGTATGTTGACCTTGTTGACCTTTCATCAGATTATGCATGCTTGAGCAAAGCATACACTGGGGCAGCCAGGCAGCTAATGCCCAGCAACAGTTGATCCAGGTGTCCAACCCAACTCATCTTGTAGTTGTTTTGAAAAACAACATAACAATAAACAATAAATTAATAGTTTTGTGTTGGTTTTTATAACAAATTAAAGAAAAATTAATAGAATAGAAAAGGAATTTGTTAGTTGATGAGTAACAGAAAATTAACTTGCAGTTACTGATGATGTAAGAATCTTGTATGGATGGATAGAATGTCATTGTCACTGTTATTCCAAATAACACCATGCAGTCACCTATGGTATTTTTCAGTTAAATTTTAATGATAAAAAAATCATATTATTCATTGCTAATCATTAGGGATCAAATGAAGGAAATTAATGATAGACAAAGATGCAGTTGATAATATTAATCTAGATTCCTACTGTGTCTAGTGTGTAGATTGATGTGAAGTAGTCCAAAGTGAATATATATATATTTTTTTTTAATATAAATAAAAGCCATAAAACCAGGTACTTATGATCATTATTTAAATTTGTGAATTTTTTATATTCTGGATTCTCAACATCATTTTTTGGCTAAAACTGAATAAATACTAGACATGGTGCAAATGCTTTGCAAATGTATTTGAATACGAATATGAATATGTACTGCATTAAAAAATTTTATTGCATAAGAATGGGAATTCAGGTAAAAATGAAAGTATTTGAATACCAGTGCAGATACTTTCAAAATGTATTCATGAATGCATTCATGAATATATTCTATAATATTACTTCAATAATCATTTCAGTTATATTTTATTTTAAAAAATCATATGATTTTCTTATTATTTTTTTAAAATAAAAATTATATTGGCAAAATATTTGTTATTAATTTTTAATAAATAGTTACTCTTTTATTATATGTGCTGCTTATAAGTTATATGGCCAAGTCAAAATCTGTGTGACAATAGCACTCCATTTGTCAATAAAATAAATGAAATCAATCCTCTTCCCTGTCTCCAAAGATACTATCAAAATCATACAACACCAACAACTCATAATAAAGCTTATATTTATTACCACAGAAAACCAGCATGTGCCTCCATCCCAAATCATATTCTTTATCATATATAACAGCTGAGCGCCGTGACCCATGAGTCCCTTGTTATCTTTTGCCTACAATTGTTATTAACATTTCTCTCAATGAACAGCACTTATATTATCAAAAGTTGATCACAGAACCCAGGGCAATATATCATTTATTGTTAAGTGAAGTTGAGAGAAACCCCACTAGAAGTCTCTACTTCTCTCATTTGAGCCTTATGTCAAGTAAACTGTGTCAGTTGTAACAAAATATCAATGCAAGTTCATCTTTTGTTTACAGAAGTGTAAAATCTGCCGCAAGAAGGGCGACGAGACTCGCCTGTTGTTATGTGATGAGTGTAACCAAGCGTTCCATCTGTACTGCTTAAGACCAGCCCTGTTGGAGGTTCCCAATGGCGACTGGTTCTGCCCAGCCTGTATAGTAAGCAAGACTACATATAATAATGTACATATAATAACGTATTCATAAAACAGCACCTTGACCCTCCAGCTGATTGGCAGAGTGAGTGGTATCTCACATTAATGATTGACAGCTGCCTTAGCACACCACAGGGAATAGATGGTTGTCATAAGGATGGGATTTATGCCTTATCGATTTATTCTTCCATCTTCTTTGTTTTGTGAATTACTGCCTCAGATTTTAATATAACAAATTCCATCTTTGCATAACAATATGATTGTTTCAGTATGAATGGCAATTGCAGTGTAGTTTCAGGAAAGCATTCATCATGAATTATAGAGGACCTGTTAGGCTAATTTAATGACAATGAGTTGTATTACAGCTAGGTTGTATTATACTGTTGGTTTAACAGTCAAACCTAAAAAGAAAATTCTTTGAGAAAACTCTGGACTGTACACCTTAAAAGGGCAAACTGTAAACTTGATTCCTTTCAATGAGACATATGAACTATTTTATATGTGTCATATATGTGGTATGTTTATTGCTGAAATAAAAAGAACAGATATCTGTGTGAGGTTTTAGCAATACATTCACCTACAAACATGGGTACCATATGAAAGGGGGCAGGCATTTTTGATATTTCACTTGGCAGATATTGTCAGTAATGTATTACTGTAAATAAGTTCCACCCAAAATAAAATCTCTTTAGTAACATTTGAAATGGGGAAAGCATTTATGACATTTCAATTTGCTGATAATATCAGTGATGTATTTATGTTAATGAGTGTTCCACCAAAAATAAAATTCTCGCAGGTTAAATTTTAGAATTAGGACATCACATCATAGTATATCAGTGTTGTTTTGTCCTTACAGCCACAGACAAAGAGGAGAAGGTCGCGGGAAACAAACTACCGAAAACTGGCAGGAGGATCATCGTCTGATGTAGGTTTACTTTAAAACACCCATGGAATTTAGGCAGTAGATATTAAACTATCTGAAGCATGCTGACAGCACCCTCCAGTAATATCTTCTGTATATCTTCCCATATAAAAGCTCATCTTGGCATGGCACAAAAAATTGGAAATGTCCTAATCTCATGTCTAACAGTTTGGAACGTACCATTTCATTCCCAAAATATCTTTGGAAAGTAAGAAAATTATGTCAGGGATATTCTTTGAAAACCATGGAATTTTATTCTAAAAAAGGTACAGGAACCCTGAATAACCTACAGAGGGTATATATTAATTATTGTATTTATAGTATGTGCACACCTTTATGACAAGCAATCTCTAGGGAACATCAAATAATTTGAATTTATTCTTTTCTTAGCAGATTATATAAAAGATATGATATTATTCATAATATCAAATTTAATCTATATTATTAACCATAAGGTAAAATACATGAAATTTTAAATATCAATCTTTTGCCATTTGAATTTTGATGCAACAGGTATGGATAATTGCATGGGATGCTAATGAAGATAATTTTTTAGTATAACTGACTGTCTACCTGCAAAAATGTGCCGTCTTGTTCATGGAGGCTTAATTTTTGTGAAATAGATAATTTTCCTTTTGTGAATATCGCAGATTTGAAACCCCTTGCAAACACAAAGGCACCAACAGTATTTTATTTTGTTGGCAGGATGATGAGAGTGGTGACAGTGATGAAATGGAGAACGATGAGGAATGCGCTGTTTGTGGTGGGACAGATAGCATCATTCAGTGCAGTAGCTGTCCAAGCGCCTTCCACCTTGACTGTCATGAACCTCCACTGAGGCACAACCCAAGGTCAGATTATACACTGTAATATACTCATTAACCTGCTGAGCTACTGGTCAGCAAAGAAAAAATTCATTGGTGTTAGTATTTGTAACTATATGGATATTAGCATTAATGGTTACTGTGTCTTGTGGTGTGGTACTGTAACTTAAACCTACTGGAAATAGAACTCAGAAGGACTCAATATCTCAGAAATTGAAAAATATGCAAGTCCCATCAGTTACCAGACGATTGTTACAACTTTTTTTCCCCAAACAGGAGCAATTGGTCATGTATGCAGTGCAAGTCTGGCATCAGATTACGGTCAAAACGAAGAGCAGCTCGTGAAAGTAGACGTAAGTATTTGGGTATTTCTATTCTGTTCTTTAGTGGTTGTATCAAATCATCTGAGCTATAGTGATGGTTCTGTCTCGCCCTTCATCCACTGCCTCATCTCTCCGTTAAGATTGATAAGAACTTATGACTGGAGCATCTGATATGTTGGCAAAAGAGAGGAGTCCACAATACCAGATTTAAAATTCCCTGAATTCCTTAAAAAATGTTGTATATTCAAGTGCTTGACTTTAGCTGATCTTATTAATATCTTTGAAGAGACCATGAAATTCACTCTGGTGGCTGGTTGTTGCAGACGAAGAGCAAGGCATGTTTTAACCTGTAAACAAATACCTCATTATTTTAAAAAAAATGGAGATTGTGTATTATAATGGTAAATAAAACAAATTAAAATTTGAAAAGATAGGAGAGCTGAATGGGTTGTTAAGGCAGCTGTTAAAAAACACAAAAATTTATGTGTTTTAAAAATCTGAAGCAGACCCTGGTAAATGAAATAAAAATATTTTTCAGGATACTTGCATGGAAGTGTGTATGAGGAGGGGTTACTGTGTTCAATGGACATTGGTTTCCTTGACTTTCAGAGAAAAAGAGTTATGTAGAAGAAGACAGCATTGATGATGAGGAGGAGGAGGAGGAGGAGGAAGAAGAGGATGAGGAGGTAGAGGATGATGAAGAAGAAGAAGATGATGAGGAGCAAGATGAGGAGGAAGAAGAGGAGGAAGAGAGCCCGCCGAAAAAAGTTGCACGCACATCATCCAGTCACTCGTCACGAAGATCCGACCCCACACCCAGCAGCAGCAGTCGACGTAGTCGCTTGAGTGAACCTCCCTCGGTGACCCCATCACCCAGGTCAAGGTCAAGGTCACACCCGAGTGGTGGTGCCTTGCACATGAATGGCGATGTGAAGGATGAGTTGGATGTAAGTTGAGAATGGAGGATATACAAAATAGGGCTAAATTCTCCACATAAAATGCTGCGGGATTATATGGATATTTAGTTTGCAGTTGATTTGAAAATCTGTTGTCCTCAGTTCAGAATATCTGTCCAAGATAGGGCAAATTACATTTGTTTTGCATAACACAATAAACAAAGTTCAGGCTTGGAATATGTGAGATAACTAAATTCAGTTTGTGAATCTTCTGGTTTGGCTTCATGTGAACCAGAATTTCGCCCCTTTTATGTGGGCTAGTTGATTAAAGTCATGCCTGAGTCTGTGTTTGCTGATAGGTTATCTCTTTTATTTAAGAATTTAATTATTTTATGATCAGAGAATCATTTTAATTTGGATATTAAGTTTGTTGATAAAAAAATAGATGTTTTAGAAATAGCAGCAGCATCTTTATGAGGTGGATCAGTGGTAGGCTTTAAAAGTTTCATCTTGTGGATTTTTGTTTGACATAATTTTTAGCAATCAGAGTTCCCTATGAAAATGCTTGTGCACAAAGAATTGCTAAATTATTGTAGTGAATTATATTTGACAGTTAAATGTCAGTAGCAAGCTTTCAGATATGTTGTCAGTTTACCTGGTTTACAAATATGACATATTGTGCCCTTTCCTTTTGCAGATTTGTATCAGTATTGTGGACAAGTTGTGCAGAAACAAAAATGCCTGGCCATTCCTGGAACCAGTAGACTCAACTGTGGTAAGTCCCTTGGTGTGAATAGTGTCCCAGAATTAAGAACCAAAATTACAAACATAATCTTAATATATTAAGTGATAGAATGACCACTGATTAACAGTGGGAAATACACTAAAGTTGGCCTGCCAGATATGCTCATATCAGTTACCAATCCATTTTTGGTGACATATGATCAGTCAAATTTTGTTATTTTTTAGTCGGAGAATATTTTTTAAAATATTTAAAGGACTACATTGGCAACAACAAAGCATTGAATTAGTGAGAATGAAGTCTTGTCACAGTATTCTGTTGTGAGAATACAGCTGTGGTCCACTGTTGGCTCCTTTTAGTTCGTCTAAGGAATCTTGATTTAATACCATCATGTGGTCAGTGTCAGTAAAATGTGATTACTTATGTGGGCAACTAGTCTTTAAACCCATCACTTTAGTCAACCTCTCCTGAAAACTGAATTCTTTTGTTAACATTTAATTGTTCATATTAATTACTTGGATTCTTTCCAGAGTATTGTTGTATTTTACCAAATAAGTGAATGATTTTCAGCCAGATAGATTCTACTTAGAACATAAGTTAACCACTGAACCTGTGCAATGAATTGGTTTTTGATCATGCTGAAGTGACATAATTTGATATTGTACATTATTTGCAAACCCTTTGTCTTTTGTAGGTGCCAGATTATTATGAAATAGTTCACAACCCTGTGGACTTCTTGACAATGAAATTACGTTGTCAGACCAGAGATTACAAGAAAGCCCAAGATTTTATTGATGACATGGCACTGATGTTTAATAATGCTGAATTGTACAATAAGGTATGTCATTAAATTTTCTAAAGTCTATTTTCTATTACCTAGCAGTATTCTTGAGATTACTTTGAAACTAGTGGGGCTAAACCTTATTTGGTTGAGGGCTTATTATCTTTCCATAAGTTCAAACTATCCACTGTTAGGCATCTCATAAATATGTGTTACCATAAATGCACCAAGATAATTATGCAACCCTGCAGTGAGACTATGAGAATGAGAAATGTTCACCTTATTAAGGGGAAGGCAGCGGACACAGGACTACATTACTTTTTTCTGTTTTACCCGTAACTATTATTGTTGTCTCACCAAAGTTCTGTTGATGCATTATGGCATTATACTTAACATTTGAACTGCACAATGCTCTCTCATAAATATTAATATTACCATAAATACACAATATAATGATTGTTGAATTATCCAGAGGGGCTTTTCATTGTTCATTTCATGACGTATACACAAAGATATTGATGATTTAGTTTTGTTTTGCATGTGACTTAGTTTTTTGGGGGAACCAATTTTAAAAGGGCTTACATTGAGGCTTTTAATATATAATCATGTTACAGTAAATGCACCAAGACACTGATCTATTTTATTTTGCTTAACAGGGGGATTCTGAGGTAGGGAAATGTATTGCACCTGTTGAAAAGGCATTCCATGATAGCATGAAGAAGCACTTCCCTGACTGCCACTACTCCAGAGAAGACCGCCTGCCCGCACCACCTGTTGCCCTTGGCGACCATGGCTACAGCCAATAGGCATCATCTGTCTGTTCTCCTGTTTATATTTTTCATGTTAGCACCTCTGATATATTATTTTATTTTAAGGAATACCTAAGAAGTCTTTATTTTGTTTTGCAATCATAAAATAGCTCTTAAATGAAAAATGGAAAGGTTAGAAGTTAATGTCTAGGAATATTATAGCCACCTTTTCTTTATTGATTACCACACATGTTCAAAGTGTTTATGAAGTTTAAGCCACCCTGTTCCTGGGATCACAAAAAGTATTATATTTTTAAGCAAATATATGTGAAAGAAAATCTTAGCATATGAGTGTATGACCAGAACAGGGTTTTCTTAATGAAAGAAAATTTGGCTAATTTTTGCAACAAGCTATTGCTTATGTGTTCAATACAAGAGGTTATTTAAATTAGTATGGTACATGATTTTTTCAGCTCTTGTCCATACTGTTTGACTTTTAACACATTTGGCACTGGTTCCTTCCTGCACAGCCAGTGTAATCCGCTGGCACTGGTGTACTCTCAACATTCAGAGTTCATTGTCAGTTGCATGTGCCTTGTGTTATTGCCAGTGTCATTTATGAAGTGTTTCTATGAAAGATTAAAAAATTAATACAAAAGAAAATTTGTGAATGTGCAAACCAAAGTGTAAATTCCATCCCTGTTATTGCTGCCATAATTTCCTGCACCTAGCATGACTTGGCTGTCAGTCATGTAATATGTGGTAGACCTGCTTATATGCAGTTAGAAATTCAGCAAACATGCAGAGATTTACTAATATGCTGAGATATGAGGAAATCCTTTTGAACGTGGTAGGTATTGTTAGAAGGTAAATGAGTTCAGCACTTGGTCTGGTTCTTTAGAAGTGACAAAAAGTTTGTAAGCAGTAAAAAACTGAAATTTTTGTCCTCATCAAGCTTTTCTGTGCAATTTTCATCATGGCATGTGGTGTCACTCTGACAATCTGGTGGACTCTCATTTAGTCAGTTGGGCAAAAAAGTGCAGCTATTGTTATTGTAGGTGTTATCTGTAACCACAGTTGATGGTTAAGGCATCTGTTATTGTGACAGCTGTGGGTACAGTAATGATATGTGTTACTGCTGGAGTGACTTGTGATTTCTGTCTCAGGAGGGTTTTCATTATTTGACTGTGAAAGATGTCAAGAATCATTGAAAACGGGATAATAAAACAACTGAAATAATTCAGATGTATGACCTTAAACATAATGGTACTAAAAACGAAATAACAACCAGCTGGACGTTCACTGACTTGTAAGACTTAATAAAAAATAAAGATTGCACCATAGTTACCAAGGCAACTGCCACAATCATTAGACGACTGGTGATTGTATTAAGTTTATTACTGTAAAGTATTTGTCATACTAGTATGTTGCCATACATGCCTGGTGTGCTCTCACTCCAGTATTTCATGAGTGACTTTGTGTATTTCATCCGAATAATGTGATCCTGCGGTTTTTCCTCAGAGCTGATTGATGAACTTGGTGTAAAGTACAGTGCCAAATTGAGATGATAAGGTTCTGTTTGGTGTATGGATTCATTAGGCCTCAACAACAAAAATTTGTTCTGCTGACTCTTAGACCAAAATATGTCGTGAGAATTTAACCGTTTCTTTTTTTTATAATTCAACAGTTGTGACCAAAAAAAAATAAAAGTTACCATTTTGAAGATAGAATGCTGAAATGAGCGACTGTTCTTGAAATGGTGCTTGTGAACAAAAGTTTACTCCATATATGAATATTTTACTTTATTAATACAATTACCGGTTTCTAATTAGAGATTAAGACTACATCCAGTATGAAAACTGGTTACTATAAATGGTGCTTACCAAATTAAAATAATCCATGAAAAAGTAGGGATTGAGACTCCGTAGAGCAATTAATTTTGGTGTGTGGCCTAAACTAGGATGTCATCGTAGATTATGTTCCTGGCAATGGAACCTTGTGGTGGTTAAAGATGTTGATTATCGGGAGGTATTATGCACGATTGTCATGGCAACTAATGGTTTGAATCAGTGTTAATGTATATTTATTACAGTAACCAAGCTAAAGATGATAATAATGCACGGTAAGGATGTGTAGTTGTCATTGAAACCAAGGTAAAGATAGTTGTCATGGAAACTGATATACAGGTCAATGTTGATGTACAGTAGTCATGACAACTTGAGAGGAGGGTAATTTTGTATATAGAGATATCTACAGCATTAGAATATAAGGGCCCGATGTGTAAAGAATTTACAATCCCAAATTGAACTGTATAAACCCGCCTCTCTACACATTCCTAATGTTTAACAAGAGCGTTGAAAGAAATGCTCACAGATGCTGAATGACTGGGAAAGTAGTTTTAAAAAAGTGACTCCTGACTGTTAATTGTGAATATGTCGTTATCAGGAGTAGGGTTAGTCATAAACAGTGAAGACTACTGTGGTCGTAGAATATGGAGTATTTGTGGACATAACCGTAAAATTTAAAGAGTAATAAAAGACAATCATATGTAAATGCTTTCGATGATAGCACGTTGGACTAATGGATACAAAGGGATGAATTTGAAAAAAAATACAAGGAGTTATCATTATAAGAGAGAAGAATTTGACCGAAAGGTGAATGTGAAAACAAATAACTCGAATGAAAAATGGCTTGTTTGTACAGCGAGATATTTGAATTAAATTTCATTACGTATGATGAGAAATATTGGCGACAGGGGAACTAATAGGTAAAGAGAGAGTATTTGACATAAGTTTATTAATGTATAGAAACTGTCAGGCACAAACAGTTGAAGCATGAATGGAGACAATTTCTTAAACCATATATTGAGAAAGCTGTGTCTGAGTTGTCTCAAAAGATGGCCTTCTCGAGTAAGGAGGTAATTTATTTTGGTGTAAAGTGGTATCGCCGTAAAGCAAGTTAAAATTGTTCTCCGCCTGTAAGTTAGAAATATATTATTTATTTCATTTTCTACGGTATGGTAAAACAGCTGAATTGCAATGTGATATATGTAAGTTCGGTTTGGGATGAATTTAGACCAAATAAGGAAAAACTTGTAAAATTAAATCCCTGCACCAGATCAATAGAAACCCGTATGTATATACAGTTTGCAGAAAATATTTAAAACAAATTGTCTCATTATTGTCCAATGGTAATATTCAGTGGCCAGTTTCGTTGTAGTTGTTAAAATTACGTTTCTCAAATGCCAGAAAAATGTGCATACTAATAGGCTGTTTAACTGGATTGCCGTTAAGTCCTGTGCGTGTCGCAGGTTATTCGTTGTACATAGGATGTTTACGCGTAATGTTTTGTACTTGTGTCACAATGTATATATACACTTGTATCCGTGAGTGATAAACAATACATACTGCACAAAGCATAATATTCCAAATATGAGTCGGTATGCCCGATTTTCGCTCGTGAAAAAAACATTGTGGTATGTTCTGTGTATTTTACTGATATGTATTTATTTGTGATACATCTCACTGTATACTTGCGGGTCACGTGACCTTTGTTCGCCATGTGATTGCATGTTCAATAAATATATTTATTAGTGTACTTAACGCTTCTGTTATTAATAACGGTTAAACCAGAATTGTCGCAATTGTGTTGTTAACATGGCATGTTTATTCACTAAGCAATCAAAAATGGTGTCAATAGAGCGCATACCTCCGCCAAGGAAATGTCTGTAAGATCCCTTCCATAAGGCAAATTGTATTCCTTCACCCCTTCTAAAACATTCTTGGAAAACGGTTCACTTGTTTTTGCGCCATCCTGACGGATAAACTATCAACCGTCGTATCTGACAACAGTTTCCTTGTTGGGAATAACTATTAATGCAATTGTATCCGCGGAGAACGGGGGGGGGGGGGGGGGGGGGGGAACGGGGGGGTTGGTTGGAAACTTTGTTTTCAACCAGACCCTGCTGGCGCATTCGTTTGGTGTTTTCATGGAATACATTCACAACACCCTATTAATCGCGTTCGGACTTATTGCATTTCGGACTTGCGCGGATGGCCTGTTGGTTTTCGAAATCGCTGCCACATGGAGATGCATTGACGCGCACAAGCTTATCGTATCTGATTACCGCAGCTCATTTGAGCATTGCGCGATCGCTATGAAGAACGGTTGAGTGCGCGTGATATGACCGGTGGTCACTTGCGTCAGCAGACCGCTCTTGCTGCAGCAGGTCGCTTCTGGGGGTAGCTAATTAAGCATTATCAGCTGCAGTTATCAACAGCACCTCAGGCCCTGGACGGCAGTGATAACATTATAAGGAGAGGGCTAATAGGAGGGCGCAGGGTGATCTTGAGCGAGGCTCCAAAGCCCTATAATATTATAGGATTCCAGACGCTATAATATTATAGGGTCCACGGGGTCCGTTGCGGAGGCGAAGGGTGCAGTCACACACACACATACATATATAATTTCACTGAATTTAATCTTGCGTTCATCTTACGTGCATCATAGGATCGCTTAAAGCTCAAATATGTAGCCAGGTCGACATATTGAATACGGAAATATTATAATTTAAAGTGTAACAGATAAAACCATGCAATATATAAAATAATTATCACCCATAATATTTTAGTCATATAAACGGATACTGAGACTATATTTAATATCGTTTTTTTTTGCTACATCACAAAATAATTATTTTTTGTTTATTTGTTGCAAACATTTAAAATTTTACTAATTTAATATGATACAAAATTCTACTGGTCAGGATCATTCGGGTTATTCTATTACCAGCATTGAATATGGTGGAACAAATATATAATCAGCTGTCCAAAAGGAGCATTCCAAGGCACAGAATATGTTTTTGGACACCTTAATAAAAATAAGACAATATATATATATTATAAATAAATTTATTACATATATATAATGTACATCATATAAAATGATATATATGCTTAAATTAACACAAAAAGTTTAAAATGAAAAAGGTACATTTCCCTGAACTTTCTGAATACTATACTCAGATACCTAATGTGAACATTAATTTTAATCTTTTACTTGGCGTTTTATCATTATTAATGGAATATGTAAAGTAAAAAATATGTATAGTTATATAGATGTGGTGCTGTACATTTGCAAAGCCGAATAACGCCTGATATTGCCAAAATCCAGAGTGTGCGGCATCCCTTTGAAGTCCCCCATGCTCCTCCCTCGGGACTCTTAATGAGCTGACCAGCTGTATTATCTGGTTTTCAGGGCCAGTTTGATAGCTATAGGGTGGAGGCTCCGTATCAATAAGACCTTATAAAATATGGTTCACATTTAATGTATATATTTCAGGGTTCATATAACAAAAGACGTTTACTCATAATCCCGTGACCAAGATAAGTTTAAAGGTTAAGTTGAAGTGAACATTGTTAATGTATCAAATTTCTTTTTAAATTAATTAAAAGTAAATAAAATTCATTAAGAAAACTGAAAGATTGTGGATTAAGTGGAAAATATGCGGGAATTATATATTTGCGTATCAACATCTAATTTATTTCTAACATGATGTAACTATGATTTTAACATACCCGTTGTTCGTGCAACAAAGCAACATCAATGTCCAGGTTCTGTTTCAAAGCCTATCTTCAAAATTTTTCATCAATATATTCATTCAATTCAATTTATGAAATATATAATAAACAACAACTGTATAATCATACAGTAACCATTTTTATGGTATACAGTTTATTCCGATTTTCATTTGTTTCATGGATAAGGTTTATTATTTATCACCTGGATGGCTGCCTGCTCAAAATTTTTTTGTATGTTAAGTAAAGAGCTATCCTTGGGATGTTTGAACAACCTCTTTCATTGTTCTATAAGACAAAGCTATGAACTATAAAAAAATTATTAATGTAACTATAAATAAATAATAAACTAAATGCATTTGTTTCTAAAGAAGGCAACAATTAAAACTGAATATTGAAATTATTTCTGTTACCAAATTGTATGTATGAAGCAATCAGTGCTGCTTTCTTTAACTGATCCCTAGAGGCTTGACTAGTAAGTGACACTTCATTATTATCTCATCTGGCCACCCCACCCCATCTGCCCAGCACTGGCCTGACTTGCATTCATGCACAGCTGTATTACTGGTGTCTAATGTTGATCTGTGCATGTAGGTCAGTGCGATCAGGGATGTGTCACTTCCAGGCATGTAGTGCTGGCTGCTTTCTGGTGTGTATTCACATATGTACACAGTCCAGTTATTTGTACTGACTAACCAACAGTATAGCCACCACTAACGCACAGTACACACAAACACGGCCGATCACATAAACCCTGCCACCTTATTATTGTACCTCATATATATATATATATATATATATATATATATATATATATATATATATATATATATATATATTGCGATCTCAAAATACATATTACTGTGGTTGACTTCAAATCCGCGGGGTTCTAAATTCGTTGGGTTCACAATTCATGTTACTGTGGTTGACTTTATATTTGTATTCGCGGGGTTAAAATGTCGCGCTTTTCACCTTTCCAGTGTTTTGCGAGGGTTCCATTTTCGCGATCTCACAATACAAAGACCTATACACAGAGTATAATCAATATCATGTTAATTAATTAAATCAAATATTATAGGCACTTAATCTTATTGACAAGAAATATTGTTCGTCAACGGCAGAAAAGTGGAATGATCTGATATAATTAAAAATATCAATCTTTGAAGGTACCCTATTTTATATTCATAAAATCAACCGTTTACTTGTCAACTTTGCTTTCGACAGTGAGACCTCTTATTAACAAAGATTAATATCGGGAAGATCAGGAATTTGATACTTTTGCGAACAAAAAGGCAACCACAGTATGTTGATATATAAGGAATAAAAAAAAAGAATAATTTAATATTACAAAGCCAACTGATGGATGCTTAGTTGGCTTGAATACAGCATTGGATTCAACTGCTAGGCAAAATAACGTTTCCTTGCATATCTTCATCCCATGAATGTGTATAGATAAGTGCCTTTTTGACAAATAATAATAATGCTGTTGGTATGGTAGAGTCACAAAATTACATTTGTGTCACTGATAGTTTATGTACCTATCTTTGTCTTTACACCACAGTCTCAAACATAAAACTTTGAAGGGTTCAGTGATGTTAGACTCGAATCGTGTCAAGACTTGGAGTCTTGGAATCGAGTCCGTACTCAAGTGCACTTTTCTAGGGACTCAGACTGAGACTTATGGCGGTTTCACACCGGATGCGTACGAACGAATTTTACGTCCGAACGAAAATTTGCTGTACGAACGAAAAAATAAAACACTTTATTTTATGTTGGTGCATACACACCTAATCCGAACGATGCTATCCGAACGAAAAAAATAGAACATGTTCTATTTTTTGTCGTTCGCATCGGACAGGAATGGCTTCTCTTCACCTTCAACACAAAAGAGCTGGAATATTTTTAACCAGACTGGTTCATTTGTACGTTACCTATTTGATATATATGTAATGGTGTACAACACAGAAGTGTTGTTTTCATGTCCACTATTTTAAAATTATGTGATAAAAATATACAAACAGGGATTATTTTTATTTCAATCAAATTTATTTGATTTAAACAGATATTTATAACATGTTTTTAGCTCCAAGGTTTTTTCATTTTAACCAGACTTCTTTTTATATAATCTGTAAATTTCCTGGGGGGATTATATTTTTATCAAAAGAGATTTCAATTGCCGCTAGGCCACTTATTTTAATTTACAATCGGGGACAAAACAGACTTTTAAACCAGGTTTAGATGAAAATTTTCAGGGTAAATTCTAATTCTTAATATATTATTTGCAATATATTAAAGTTATTCTCCGAAAGGGGGAGGGATGATTACATAGATCATCCCCCCCTAGCCCCCCCCCCCCCCCTTTATTGACGCCCCTGAATATAAGTCAGCTTTGTAAGCGATATTAACACAAATTAGCGACATTATCCAGGACAAGCTAGTCATTACCAATAAAAAATCCGCGTCAAATATAGAAAAAAAATCATGGAACAATAACTTTTTTCATTTGTATTTTGTATTATTATCATAGTATTATTTTTATTTCAACGTTTTGCATTTAAACAGAAGTTTCATAGCTGTGCGCAGACTGTTCAAATCATATTGGCAGATTTGAAATGAAATATTAATCAAACTTAACTAGTGATTCAAACTTTAATTTAACTTGAAATGCAGCAGTTTCAGTGGCATCCGTTCTCTTGAAACAAGAGGTTGCGCAATTATTTTTAAATTCATGTTGAAATGGGAATTGTGGTCGAGTTAGTGGTAAATATTATTTTCGTTTATTCAGTCAGTACACTCAGAGATAAAAACTTTATTGTTAATAATTATTAATTAAAAATTAATGAGAAAATCAATTTACATGTTCAGAAGTATTCGACATTTTTGTATAGGTCTACAGGTATATATGGCCATAAAGCATGCATATATATTTTTAGTGCATCCGATATATTGCTCATATATCTGTCCATTACGAATTTCGGAGACGAAAATTCCTCGGTCGGAAACCAAAAATATCGTTCGGATTTGGTGTGAATGAAATTTCGGATGCGACAGGATTTTAGTCGGATCGGCAGAAATATTCGTTCGTGTCATATTCGTTCGGACGCATCCGGTGTGAAACCGCCTTAAACTCAGGCATATGCACTCAAAATTTAAGCCGAGTCCAGCTTGGTTCGAGTATAGTGATGTAGGAGTCGAGTCCGATCTTGGACTCAAGGGTCCTTGACTCGGACATGTCCTCGGACTCGGAGGATCTATATATACGGACTACAGAAATCAGGCGGCGTCCATCTCATATAAGTCCTATTGAAAACAACTCATATGTCACATATTATAAAGATTTATGTATATGTGCGAACTACTAACAGAATATTTATCAATAATAATATTATATATACCAAGCTTTGCTCAGCATCGGGAGCTATAAATGTAATTAACCATTAAAGTAAAACCATGTGTGAACTAACGTAAAAGTGTACATGTTAATCTGACATTTCCATTTTAATTTACTTTTTTGCAGACATATATGTATTGGAATTACACTCGGACTTGTACTTGGGGTAAAATGACTCAGACTCAAAGAAGATGGACTTGGACTTAAACCTCAAGGGCTCGGTATTGACTTGTTTGGACTCGGACTTGCACTCGGACTCGGATGGCATGGACACAACTTCATCACTGGATTCCAGTGTGGACAAAAACTGTCACGTAAAGTCTGATGCACATCGAAAAACACTCTACCAACACGTGTATTGTTGCAAAAAAATATTTAAACAAGCCTAGACATTCCACTGCACATTTTAGATTTATCTCTAGCTTTGCCCGTATCCTCCAGGTATCTAAAGCTTGTTGCTGTTTCACAACTAATTGTCAGATTTAAACCATAGTGATTTTATAAAATTCAAAACTCAAAGCTTGTCTACAGAATTTACATATAGACATTTTAGTGACAAATATAAGTTCATCAGCCTTCAAAATGACTTAACAATGCAGTAATATAAATTCAGTATCATATTCTATGCAATATTACTTTCAATTTAAAAATTCTCTATTATATCACTCAGATTTATACCTGTAATGACCGGGTAAACAAGTTTCATTACATCTTATATACAGCAGCTCCAAAATAATAGTAGAAAACCTCGTTATTTTAACAGTGTATAGGTATACCTATTCATTTCTTATTTAAATTCAATGGGAGCTAGAGGAAAACAAAAAACACTTCTCAAGCTGAAACATATGATTATTTTTTAAGACGAAGACTGCATGTGAAGTGAGAATCTTCTTCTTGTTGAAAGGAACAAAGCATCAGAGTAGAAACATTGTCGTCTTTTAAACATGAGATAACTCTTGCCAAAGAAAATCATGCTGTATTGTAATTATAACCCTATTTAAACCGTTAATATTAAATCTGAATGAAAAAAAATGCATATTTATAAAAATAAACACTCTTTCAAGTTTTAAGATGTTTGAGCCAACAGAAACCGAATGAATGTCTCAAATTCTTGTTTATAGTGATCTTTTTATCAAGAAAATTATTGCCTGTTTTGCATGGCTGGGTGTGCCAACCTGATGCTGGACATGCTGCAGAGTATACAGACCCCACCTTGATCCAGAAATCATATGGTCTCAAATTCAGTATGGTAACTGGTATCAGAGATTTAATTTTAAATATTATTAATGTTGCCGATCTAGTACATGTACTAGGTCCAAATGGCAAGAGTAAAATGAAAGGTCAGTATAAAGCAGTTGCCTTCAATTTTAGTGTATAGTGATCAAAGCCTCATCATGTACTTTCTTGCTTTGCTTCATCACTTCATTTTAGGAACTTCTGTTAACTTAATACAAACATATATATATACACACAATCACACCAACATATATATATATATTATGTGTGATAATGATATATTTGTATATATTGCGATATGGCGATTCCCAAATTGCGTTTTGCTATATCGTTTTCAAATATCAATATTTTTAAAAACTTTGTCAAACTTGACTGCATATAGTTTCTTATGGTAAAAAGGGGTTTTGTTACAAAGTAATACATTGAAACGGGTTAAGTTTAGTGAAAGGCCACAACCATGTCTATAGACACGACTCTAGAAGTCTTGATAGACCACATGGTAAAAAGTCAGTCCTAGCAGTCGCAGGAGTTATGGACTGCATATACTTTAAGTTTCAATATATTTCACATGATACTGGATCAATAATTTTTACATATTCTCATGAAAGCCTGAGCTCGTACTGTATATAATTCGAGGCAAACACATCCAGACCTCGGACATAAACATACAACCCAAAACACGAAATACGCATTAAAGAATATACAGAAATTTTACTTCATATCAAAACGTGACCAGATGTATACATGTGAATATACAAGAAAACTTAATTTGAACAAAGATTATAATGAGATGTTCAAGCCACTGAATAGTGGTGACGGTCCATCTGTGCTAGGCGCTATTGAACAAAATTTGCATTAAACATACATAAATACAAAACATTATGAGGGGGCTAAACCCTATAAGCAACCTTGAATATTATATACATGGTCCAAAAATTGTTAAGGCTTGCTCATTAACCGAATTCATATCACATCTGGACCAACCAAGATCTGAGCAATAATAACGGCTCAGTGCTTTAGGTCCTAGAAATATGACTATATACGGGCGGCGGACGAATACTGAAGAAAATAGTGATACGGGTAAGGAAAATTTACGTCTCTCGAACTACGACAGGATGGAATAATGAGGCCTAATAATAGGTGTAGTCCAGATGAGAGAAAATAAGTATTTAAAGACAACTTTTCTGGTGGAGGGAACCGTGTCCATTTGTTTGCTAACGTAACTATGTATATGTACATCTGCAGAATTCCATTCCGGTTTCTTACTACATGAAAGGGCAGTATCACACGCTTCCTCTCACATTAAATCCTTGCGTCAACCAGGCCCGGTGACTTCTGCACCTGCGGACCCTGGGTTGATAATCGTTCCCACTGATGGGTCATAGAAAGGCGCACACGTTTGTGAGTGAAACACAGCCCATGTCCGAATAAAGTCCCCCCGCCCACCTTAACAAATAGGACAATCCCCTCCATATGTATTCAGTTATTTAAACAAAACCATGCACTTAATACTTAATTACTATGGATTTCATATTTTTGGTTATACAATGGTAATATTAATGGGTATTTACATAAATACATGGTCCTTCAGATGTCTGTGTCAGAAAATATAGACAACATAATCCTGTGTTTAAATACTAAGTATAAATATAAATGATATCAAATAACGCACCTATTATGTATATACAATAGGTTGCTTTCATGGAGCAATCGTAAGCCCATAAAACCAGCAAATAGCGTCATATATTAGTGAACTATCTCCCACACTCGGGATGAGACCGGTGTGGGAATTTGCATGGTGTTCTATTAGTTTAATTTTTGTTACACATGTATTAAAATGTTATTTCACCATCTTTCAGTCGTTGTTGGTCATTGCAGTGCCGGGAACATAACTAAACTATAAAATCTCATTTGAAAATATATTCACTACTGATGTGGCATTCATTTGATGTAGATTTCATTATAAATTTCCCCAATACATTCAGAATGAGACCATAGTTCATACTATCCCAATTCTATTGATATAGCAGTAATGACTTCCTTGTTATTTCCTGTACTTATTACTTTTCCTGATAAAGAATATCAGATAGCGTGAGTGTATGGAATATAAGTCAAAAGGGTGCACTATATATGTTTTACTTCTACAAAGAGCCAAGTAAAACAAAGGATATATATATATATATATATATATATATATATATATAAACATATGGAGTGAATGATTGTCAATAGCTGAATAATGCCCTGCCCAGTGGCTGTGGTCAGAGATGAACAACTGGCCTGTAAGCTCCCATGTACACACAGTTTGGCTGGCCAGCTAATACAGAGTACTGCATACTCACAAGCAGTGACAAAGCCCTGCCCAGATGCACTGGTCAACTGAAGCATCATTACACACTAGTGAGCACAGTATAGGCCAGGCAATGCAAGTTCAAGGGCTGTGCTGTGCTGGACAGCAGCCGGGTGGTCAGATTAGATAATGAAGTATCGCTAATCACCCCAGCCTCTGGGGACCCATCAATGAATTTTTCCTGGTAGAAAGCTTGTTTGAGTGTTTGCCCTTTAAGTATGATTCGTTTCATTCGTTATAATTCGTTTGTATTTTTGCAACTGCAATTATTACTATTGCATAATAATTACATACACCGTCATACTTGAGGTGAGAGTAAAGTACCCGTAAATTATGATAAAATGGGGGGGGGGGGGACTTTTGTCCCCTTTATAATTAAGGAGGGGGCCTTTTTATTCCGAAGGAAGGGGGCGAGGGGAGCGAGTACCCCCTTGTTGGGTGTGTGCTGAATATAGATCAAAGTGACTGAAGTCCAGTGTCAAATATGATCATCATATCATCTATCATATGGGTCATAAATGGAGCTTACATATAACTTTCCTTTTCAAATACCACCCAAAGGAAAAAAAAATATGCTTCCCGAGGAATTCGTTAGGTTTTGCCAAGGCGCGAAAGAGGGGTCGCATACGGATTCCTGGGAAGTGGATATATGTGTGCGACACAAGGACAACTTGTATCAGGCGAGAAAATCAATGCCCTAGTTCAACGTTACAAAGGAAATCACCGAACAGTGCAAGGCGGACTATCCTGAACTGAATGAGCACGAGTATTTGCCCTGAGTCTCTCTCTCTCTCTCTCTCTCTCTCTCGATCGTGTTTTTTAATTTTATAATATAAGTAATTCTTGTAACATGAGAAACAATTTCCACAGCATAAATGAAAATTGAGAATGAGTGGAAAAGATTGTCTATGATTGCAAACATTTGAACACCATAATTTGTATGGAATTCATTAATTCGATCTTTTTTATCTTCAACTTGTTGCAAATGAAAGAATACAGTAACGAAACTTTATGTAAATATGTCACGCTAAGTAAAAGATAAAAAGTTAATAGTCACCTGAGGAATTTGAGTATATTATTCATAAAGTTCAGGGAAATGTAACTTTTTTTATTTTGAATTTTTGCTTTTATTAAGACATATATATAATTTTATATGATGTAAATTATTTACATTTTATATGTAATATATATATATATATATATATATATATATATAATTCATTTATTTCCTTATTTTAATTATGGTGTCCCAAAACCTATATAATCTGCAGCTCCTCCAAAGTCACTTTTATAATCCATTTATTATTTTAATCAGCAATATAATATATGCAAAATCGATATAACAGTATAGGAGATGAGGAGATTTTTAGGGAAATTCACCACCATGCAGGGGTCTTCCCCTTTTGCATATTAAAGTTTTGCGAGTATGCACCCCCCCCCCCCCCCCCCACACACACACACTTCATGACCTCGCTATAGGACCCCCCCCCCCCCCCCGTTCTAGTGATCTCTAGTTTGACGAAGATCTACATCAGTAACCAAACCTTCTGAAGCCAGCTGAGAGGAATTATATAAAAAAGAAGTTACATATGAATTATTATGTAGTTTTAAAAACTATCAGTCGGATATTTTGTGATACGAATAAAGAGATGGAATGTGTTTCGATGTCCTGCTGTTTCTTAATAAATCATGTAATTTTAACAAGACGATGTTGTTTCTTGAATGCAGCTGGGACAGAGGGTTTAATTTTTACAGGATGAACTTCACAAAATGTGTATGGGTCTTTTTTGTGATCTATAAAGAGATTTTTTCCTTAGGAAACAGAAGTTAATTCTATAAACGGCTTTTAAATATGTGAATAAAATGACCCGAATGATCCTGACCAGTAGAATTTTGGACCATATTAAATAAATAAAAGTTTAATTATTTGTGATGTAGCAAGAAAACAACGATATTAAATATAGCCTCAGTATCTGTGTAAGACAAAAATATTAAAGAAGATAAATATTTGATTTATTTCATTGATTTATCTGTTATATTTAAACATTGTAATGTTTCCCGTATTCAATATTTCGACCTGTCTGCATAATTGCCTTTGAAACAACGATCATATGATGCACGATGAACCCAAGATTGAATTAAGCGCTAATCATGTGTGTGTGTGACTGCACCCTGCGCCTTCGCAATAGACCCCGTGGATCCTATAATATTATAGGGTCTGGAATCCTATAATATTATAGGGCATGGGATGCTCGTACAAGATCACCCGGCGCTAGTAGTCACACAAAACAAGCGACACCTATCGGTGGTTTACTTGTAACATCAGCGACCTCCGTCGCTTGTGTTCATTCATGCTAGGTGCTACCTCACCGCTTGTATCACAGTCATGTCGAGCTCCGAAAAACTTACTGAAATTTGTGATAAGCTGGAACAACTTTGTGGTGACTTCAAAAACCTCCAGCTGGAACACGGACATTTGCAGGTTAGGTTCCAAAAACTTGAAGATAATCAGGATTATAATCAAAACAAAGCTCTTGAGGGTCAAATTTTTAAACCAGCCGGACCCGCCATTGATGGCGTTAGTGGATTACGCACCGAGTCACCCTGCTACACGCAGCGTTCTCCGCTCGGGGCAGCTCTTTCAGAAAAATTAAACACCGTGGTGAGTACACCAGCAGACGTTGATCTGCCCACTGATGCTAATGACACTGTCAATGTTCCGCCATACCAGGCCACGTTAAGTACTAACGGTACTAGAACTGTACGTCCACTGTGGGACCCCCTAGCCCCGAGTGAAATTCAACAGAGGGGCCCCCTCTTTCCTGGCCAAGATACTTCACTTCGCCATTCTGAGGAGCCTGACATACAGGGTGAATATAAATCTTTGCGGGACTCGTTATCCCACGTGATATTACCAGCTGACCATAAAGTGCACGACGCTCGACAAGGTGTGCCCCGTGTTGATCAGCCACTGTTAAACATTATATCAAAATCGGCACGGTATGCAGAAACTTCGCTCAAACTGCTAGCTACTTTGCCACGCGGAAACGTTACAGAACAGGACTTAGATCGTTTATATCTGGTCAGCCTTGCTCAGGTCCAGTGCCTGCAAGACGAATTTGCCGATTTGATTGTCAAGTCCCAGTATCCACAAGCATCACGGATTTTTCGCACATTACAACGGAATACCTCTGCTTTACCGCCCATTGCCTTGGTGCAAGGCTGAGAATTACACACCAGACCCGGGCTCCATACTCAGCCTTGAATATGTTCTTACGAAATATCGTAGCGGTCCTTCTGATTTATCAGAAGGAAAGAATAAAAGAGTAATTAAGAATAAGATGCAGCTTAAACTATGTTCACTCTACCTATATATCCTTTATATATTAATTTCCATACATGTGGAGTCTCCTGTTTATGTTATATATGATATAACAGCATTTTATCATGAAGAGAAGAGCAGAAGACCATCACTGACACAGCCATGTTGCTGAGGCATGAACTCTGGTCACCCATGACCTGACCTGTGACCTGACCTCTGGTGTACCAGAGTAATTTATTGCTAATAAATCTATTTAAAAAATCTTATTTCATGAATAATACTTATGAGTAAATGATAATATATGGCTTCAGTAAGTCCTTTATAAGTTTATGGCTATATCTTTTAAGGTTTTAACAAATTTGCCTACGGAAGTTATGGAAACAATATTTAATATAATTTATTTGGAACAATAATCAGAGGACAACTTTTCTCATATCAATAAGGTCAAGGACAGGGTCATGTGACAATAGATAAACATGACCGCATGGCAGGCTAAAAAAACCAACAGGAGTTGAAATCTTAACAATTTCCTTATAAGGGCACTTCTACATAATTTATTTTTACTCCAGAACAGTTTATTAGCCATTATTGGTAAGAAATTTGCTAAACTGCCTCCATTTTCTCTGTTTATTTTGCAAATATCCCAATATACCTCTGCTACGCTTTTCCATAAGAGGATCCCCATAACTGAAATCTCATTTCAGTTATGAACCCATAACAATACCGCCCAGGGCTCTAGAAAATTTGCGCATTGCCAACAGCTTAATCCCTCAGCAACAAACTTCTGATCGGGACAGATCATTCAACCGCGGACGAGTTTTTGGCAACAGGCCAGGGTACCGCTCACGTTTTCCGTTCAGAGGTAATCACCATAACTACCCTTCCGGCGGTGGTGCATACGGCACTTTCACAAATCGCACTGTGCCTAATACTCGCCCTTTTCAACAGAACAATTCATTTGACCAGGAAAATTCTAATTAAAATGACTTTATGTGATCAGTTCATGCTATATTTTCCTCATGAATGTGTGGATTATTTTCCTTTTATTGTCACAATTCAGACATATGTGCGTGATAGGATGGGTGATATGTTATTTTTTTTCACAATTCCTTTAATATCATGTGTAGCATTTTTAAGGCCAATTCCTTGAAAGCGGCGGCTTATGAAACAATCGGTGCCTCACCATTAGTGATAGAATGGTTGAAACATGGGGTGCCATTACCTTTTCAATCTACACCACAACGTTTTGAATTACCAAATCGTGTGAACAATCCTCATCACTGTGATTTATTTACAAGGAACTAGGTGACCTTTTAAAATCTGGTGCTATTCGAAGAGTAGATAATAAACCTACATGTGTGTCACCTTTATCTGTAGTGCCGAAGAAGAACAATAAATTTAGACTGATTATTGACCTCCGGGAATTAAACAAGTGTTGTATAGTACCATCCTTTAAACAAGAGGACATAAGAATTGTTAAATCACTCATTCAGGCAAATGATAGTCTAGTAACTCTTGATATTCGTAATGGTTTTCATCACGTTCCTGTGCTCAAAGCACATCAACAGTTCTTAGGTTTCTGTTGGAAACATACATACTTTGTGTGGCAGTCTTTGCCATTCGGCCTTTGTGTTTCCCCGTATTTTTTCTACAAATGTGTAAGGCCAGTTGTTCAGTACTTAAGGGTAAATGATTTAAGAGTAGTAGCATATGTTGATGATTTTCTTTTGATGGCAAACAAGAATGATGTATGTAAACATAGAGATTTCATGTTGACCACTTTAGTTACCTTAGGATGGCACGTGAATTGGGAGAAGTCGCATACAGAACCGCATCATGAACAAACATTTCTTGGCTATAAAATATGTACTGTTACTGATGACGATCACCCATGGGTTTCTGTACCTAAAGACAGAATACGTGTGTTACGCAAAGACATTCACAAGGCTTTAACCCAAGGCTGGCTTACTGCTCGAGCGCTTGCCAGGATAGCGGGTCAGTGCGTGAGCATGACTGTGTGCATACTTCCGGCTAAACTTTTGCTTCGTAATCTATATCGCCTACTTGCAAGTAGAAAGACATGGAGCGACCGCTTAGTATTAGACCCTGCTACGTGCAAAGATCTACGTTGGTGGCTCGATGCTTTAAAGACATGGAACGGGAGCCCCCTATCCAACAAACCAATACAGGCCCAGTTAACAACAGACGCTTCCGGCTCGGGATGGGGTGCAGTGATGGACAATATGGAAGCCAGCGGTCTCTGGGACAAGTTCACTGCGCATCAATCTTCCAATTTCAGAGAATTATTAACGATTCTCTTGGCTGTACTGACTTTTATGCCTCATATAAAAGGCAAGAAGATTCAAGTTCTTACGGACAACATTACCAGCGTTGCTTACGTCAATCATTTGGGTGGTCAAAGTGCTCCACTGACCCACCTCGCCCGAGCCCTATGGATAACGGCTAACGAGAATGGGATAGAGCTATCTGCCAAGCATTTGGCAGGGCCTCAGAACCTGCACGCCGATTGTCTGTCGAGAAAACTGACCACGTACGACTGGACGTTACATCCAAAATTATTTCAGATGCTGGACCGTGTCTGGGGTCCGCACGATATCGACAGGTTCGCGTCCTTGACAACAGCCCAGTTACCCCGGTACAACAGTTTGTACTGGGACCCCATGACGGAAGCGGTCGACGCGCTCGCCCAAACGGACTGGGGCGATTGGAACAATTTCGTGAACGGACCATTTTGGCTGATTCCACGTATCCTGGACTTGGTTCACCGTCAACGTGCAGACGCTACGCTAATCGCCCCTTGGTGGCCAAGCCAACCGTGGTTTCAGAAGTTAATACTCATGAGCGTAGACCGTCCGATCCAGCTGCCGACCGGAAAAGCTTGGATTCTAGCGTCAGGTATCCAACCAGAACCGCGAAAGAACGCCAGATGGCGCCTGTATGCCTGGCGCGTATCTGGCAAGATAATCTAAAATCCAAAGGGTGGTCACAAAGAGCAGCCATCCAACTTCCTTTATGTTTGGCTGAATCTACTCTACAACTCTATAATAGACTTTTGAATAAATTTGTGACTTTTTGTGAGGTTCGTGGGGAGCCATATCCTCCTTTGGATCCTGCTGTTACGGCGGACTTCTTGTGCATGTTATCTGATCAGTCGAATAGACCTAAATCGACCCTACAGTCAGCCCTATCTGCCCTGTCACACCTGTATGGTGCTTGTGGCCTACCAGACGTAACACATGATGCCGACATTAAGAGGCTTGTGACAGCATTAGTCAAGACTGGTACTACAACCGCGAGACAGCGCACCAAAATACTTCCCATTGAACCGTTTGTCAAACTGTTTTGTGCTTGGCCGAGTAATGATGTACTTTCTATCAAACAGATGCGTATGAAATCGATAACTTTGTTGGCTTTGACCTTCATGCTCAGACCGTCAGATGTGGCGCCAAAAGCAGTGACGTTTGACCCTGCTTCTGGTGAGGTTGGCCGCATGTGTTTCACTTTGGACCAAATAATGTTTCATGACAATGGTTCTCTCACCATCGCATTCCACGGAATAATAAACGACACGGACCGGTCCGGATTTGCTGTTACCGTCCCCGCGGGTGGCCTAGCGGCTACTGATCCCGTGCAGTGCTTAAGGACCTATATTGCACGCACTCAGGCCTTCCGACCGGAGGGAGGGCCGGTTTTCTTCTCTCTTAGATCACCATATGCATATACTATAACTGCGTCCACTGTAGGTCAAATTCTGCAAGACGCTATAACGAAAGCCGGTCTATCAGGTCAAGGATATACGGCCAAGTCCTTCAGGCCTACTGCTGCTACCAGAGCGATCGACCATGGTTGTGATCCCGACACGGCCATGCATATTGGGCGCTGGAAATGTCGATCCGTCTTCTTTGACCACTATGTGTCTTGTAGAGCACCTGATGTATACACGAGTGTGATGCTGGCTAATTAGCGGTGTCGTTCTCTTGGGTGCCAATTTAATATTATCCTCCCCCCCCCCCCCCCCTGTTTTATGTTTACTGTTTTCATTTGCTCTTCACTTGTCTGCGGTTTCGCTTTTACCGCTTTCTCATTTAACGTTCTCTGAAGTAAGGCATTTTATTTATTTGTATTTTACTAATAAATCTTATTTTCTGTGTGCTGTTTTGTTGTGACGTAGATTTGTTAAAATAGTAGTCACACAAAACAAGCGACACCTATCGGTGGTTTACTTGTAACATCAGCGACCTCCGTGGCTTGTGTTCATTCATGCTAGGTGCTAAGATATTTAATGTTCAGATATTAAGCGTAAATAGAAGGTGCTATATTAATGATTCGCCATTTTTTGTGGTGAGGTAGCATTGAACATGGATAAGGCATTTTATTTATTTGTATTTTACTAATAAATCTTATTTTCTGTGTGCTGTTTTGTTGTGACGTAGATTTGTTAAAACCTCCTATTAGCCCTCCCCGAAAATATTATCACTCCCGCCCTGGGCATGGGATACTGGTACCAGATTGACCAGCTGTGGGTTACGGCAGCTGATACACCCTTGCTTAATAAGCTACCACCAGATGCGACCTGCTGCAGCGAGAGCGTTCTGCTGATGCAACTGACCACCGGTCATACCACCCACACTAAACGGTTCTTCATAGCGACCGCGCAGTGCTCTCGTGAACTGCAGTAATCAGATACGATAAGCTCGGGCGCGTCAATGCATCTCCATGTGGCAGCGATTACGAAAACTAACAGGCCATCCGCGCAAGTCCGAAATGCAATAAATCCGAACGCGATTAATAGGGTGTTTCACATATATCGGGGAATGGGTTAACGTATCAGCCTGAAATGTTCAAGGTCCATAGATTTTGACGTAGCTTGATCTGTTAGGCCAAAATAAAAAAAAGTATGGGTTTCAGGCACTTTTTATGCCCCCGCCTCAAAGTGGCGGGGGCATATAGTTTTACCCATGTCCGTCATTCCAAAATCAAACAGTTGTACGGATTTTTTTTCGCAATGCCTGCAGATATTGGCCTGATTTGTGGTGTGTGGGCAGATATAGACCAGTTACAGATCGAGTTCGCGTTTTGTCCCAGTTGACCTACTTTTGACCGTTTTACAGCTCCTGAACATAGAAAATTTCATAAAAAAGTGCACATGTATGGACTTTTTTTCGCAGTGCCTGCAGATACGGGTCTGATTTTTGGTGTGTAGGCAGATGACCATGCAGTTACAGATCGAGTTCTTGTTTTGTCCCAGTTGACCTACTTTTGACCATTTGACTGCTCCTGAACATAGAAAGTTTCATGAAAAAAAAAAAGAAATTTTCATAACAAATGCATATGTACTGACTTTTTTTCCTCAATGCCTGCAGATACCGGCCCTGATTTTTTATGTGTGGGCAGATAATGACAGTTACAGATCAGTTTGCGTTTCATCCCGGTTGACCTACTTTTGATTGTTTTACGGCTCCTAAACATAGAAAATTTCATGAAAGACAGAAATTTTTATGGAAAATGCACATGTATGGAATTTTTTCACAATGCCTGCATATACTGGCATGATTTTTGGTGTGTTGCTTGATAATGACCCGTTACAGATCGAGGTTGCATTTTGTCCTTGTTGACCTACTTTTGACCATACGACACCTGAATTTTTCAAAATTTTACAAATGTTTCTAATTTGCCCCAGGCGGGGGAATTCGTGTCGTTCCGACACATCTAGTTTTTTTCAGAAATCAGTGCGGGCGGGCGGGTTTTTTTTATTTTTAATTTTTAGCTCAGCTGACTTTCAGTCATGCTATGCTTAGCGATCACTCTTTGTCCGTCGTCCGTCTGTCTGTCTGTCCCTTAACCTGGCACAAATCGTAACCGCTGGACATAGAATCTTGTAACTTGAAATTCTGAGAGGTCCATGAAAAATCTCCTTGGAAACCAGAAATTAGGTCTCTGTTACCCATATTCTTCGAGCTATTGGGTCCCAAAGTACCCCCCAGAATAGTAAAAAATTCCATACAAAAACTTCAATATCTCGTTAACTGCATCACTGATGGTCATGATTTTTGGCATACATATTGATCATGAGATGTTCAATCAGTTCCTGCAGACTGGTGGCGCCACCTGTATTTTTCGATTTTTTACGATTTTTTTTCTCTATTTATGAGACCTTTAAGGATGTAGTTATCTGTCAACAGGGTTTAAATTGTAATGACTGGACCTAGAATCTTCATTCTTGACACATAGGGAGACCCATGAAAAGTCTCCATGGAAACCGGAAATTATGTCTCTGTTACCCATATCCTTTGAGCTATGGCACTCCAAAGTACAGGTCAGAATAATGGAAAATTTGATACAAAAGCTGAAGTATCTGAACAACTAATGCAGAGATCACCATAATTGTTTGCATGGATATTGATCATGGAGTGTTTCATCAGTTTCTGCAGCCTGGGTGCGCCACCTCTATTTTTTTCTATTTTTTACGAATTTTTCTCTATTTTTGAGACCTTTAAAAATGTGGACATCTGTTAACAGGGCATAAATCGTAAAGACTGGACCTAGAATCTTCATTCTTGACATTCTGAGAGACCTATGGAAAGTCTCCATGGAAAACAGAAATTAGGTCTCTGTTACCCATATCCTTTAAGCTATGGGCCCCCAAAGTACCCCCCCAGAATAGTGAAAAATTTCATACAAAAACCCCAGTATCTCAATAACTACAACCTTGATGCTCATGATTTTTGGCATACATATTGATCATGACGTGTTCTATCAGTTTCAGCAGACTGGGTGCGCCACCTCTATTTTTTTTCAAATTTTTACGAATTATTTTCTACATTTTTGACACCTTTAAAGATGTGGTTATCTGTCAACAGGGTACAAATTGTAACAACTGGACCTAGAAACTTCATTCTTGTCATGCAAGGAGGCCCATGAAAAGTGTCTGTGGAAACCTGAAATTAGGTCTCTGTTACCCTTATCCTTCAAGCTAAAGTATCCCTCAGAATAATGGAAAATTTGATACAAAAGCTGAAGTATCTGAACAACTAATCCAGAGACCACCATACTTCTTTGCATGGATATTGACCATTAAGTGTTTTTATTAGTTTCTGCAGACTGGTGGAGCCACCTGTATTTTTTTAAAGTCTACGCATTTTTTCTCTATTTTTGAGATATATTAATACAGACACAATCTCAGCCTGTTGGTTAATCTGTTTGATGCCATAGTTGAATGGTTATATACTACCATTCAGATGATAAAATATCCTTTTGCAAATCTCTTCCCGGTCAGCTGAGCGTCATGACCCATGGGTCACTTGTAAATAACAAATTAAAGAAAAAATTAATAGAAAAGCAATTTGTTAGTTGATGAGTAACAACAACAAAGTTTATTGTAGAAAGGCCTCATGGCCCAAAGTACAAATAACTTAAGGTACATATTAATATACACAAGTTTGCCATCACTTTCTGCCAATATGTGCTTAATCATGTTAAAAGATATATATGTCGTAGAAAAGAATTGCACTGATATACACAAATGAAAATATATGTGTGTACAATTATCAATTATACATAAAATTACAGTATTCAGTGAATTTAATGATTAAAGTACTACTTTATGGAATATTATTTTCTGAAATGTTTTCCTGTCTTACTCTGTTTACCTGAAATAAATATACACCTAAATCATATTGTATCTTGTGATTCTGTGTTCTCAAAATCTGAATAAGCCCATATTTATTTTGAGGAAAATTCTGTATAAATGATAAAAATTTATTTCTTAAATCTTTATATCTGGAGCACTTGAAAAGAATATGGGCCTCATCTTCAATTTCATCATTCTTACAAAATTAACAGAGTCTCATATTTACTGGAGTATTACTTCTTCTGCCTACTTCAATCTCAAAATCATGGTCACTTAGTCGAAATTTTGTTAAAACCTGTCTATAGATGTATGGGATATTATTTAAGTATCGTTCTGGTTCAATGCCTGATTTTACTTCACTATATATACTGAGTTTGGATTTTACTTTAATTTCAGATAACATCTCTTGCTGTCCGATATCCTTTACTCTTTGTAGAAACATATCAATGAACATTTTTTCATCACCAACTCCCTGTTCTAACCATGCATGGCCAAATCCATACCTATTCAATAAATGCTTAATATAGCCTGGCCATGTAGGCTTACCCAGTTCATTTAACCGTTTTAAGGCATTAAAACAAATAAAAGGATATCTAGAATTTCCCATATTCAGTATTCTTAACCAATATTTTAGACATCTCTTAAAGTACATACAATGCAAAGGATATCTACCACATTCAAGCAGAACTCCTGCATTAACTGTGCTTCTGCTAACACCCAGAATTTCTTTACAAAATCTTGATTGCACATTATCTATAATTGGTCTTGATAAGAATCCCCAAATTTCAGAACCATATAATAATGCTGGTGCCACAACTTTATCAAATATATTCATTGTGATATCAGGAGACATTTTACCACATTTAGATTCACATTTTTTAACCATATTCAGACCTTTCTGTGCTTGAAGTGTTAATAATTTCAGACAAGGATTCCACGACAATGTAGAAGAAAATATTATTCCCAGATATTTATATTGGTTCACATTAGTTAATTGTTTTCCCTTGAAATACCATGTTTAATTATACCTGCCCTCTTAAATACTACAGCTTTTGTTTTTTCTGCATTTACTTGCATACCCCAATGGTTACAAAAAATTTCTAAAATGTTCAATATATTTTGTACACGACCAACTGAGTCGCCAACAATACATATATCATCTGCAAAAGCTAAAATATTTATATCTTGGGATTCTTGTGGCATTTGAATTCCTGGTAATGTTGCTTCTTTAATCATTACTAAGAACTGGTTAAGATATAAAATAAATAATATAGGGCTTAGCAGACAACCTTGTCTAATGCCATTACAAAATAAAAAGGTATCAGTTAATCCTTTTTCTGTTTTTACACGACAAGTTAAGTGGCTATACATAGATTTCAATACTTTAATTATATTTCCATGAATTCAGATTTTATGTAATCTATACCAGAGCATTTTATGTGGGATTCCGTCAAAAGCTTTACTAAAATCGACAAAAATACAATACATCCTACCTCTTTTCTTACATAAATATTTCTGTTTCAAAGCATGTAATGTAAATATATGATCAATAGTAGAATATCCATGTCTGTACCCAGCTTGATTTTCAAACAACATGTTATTTTTCTCTGCCCAATTCGTAAGTCTATTGCTAATTATTTTTGTAAATAGTTTACCTGTTATATTAAGTAAAGCAATTCCTCTGTAATTATTTGTATTATTGATATTACCTGACTTGTAGATAGGATTCAAAATAGCTTCTGACCACCTCTTTGGGTATGAACCAGTTGTCATAATCATATTAAATAGTGAAGTTAAGATTGGTGTTATTTCATTCTTTATACATTTATAAATTTCTACAACAAGTCCATCTGTCCCTGGTGCTTTGTTATTACAACTATTTTCTATAATCCAAATAATTTCTCTTTCTGTGATAGTGGAATTTAATTCCAATGGATAATTTTTGGTACAGGTTTCACAGGAATGTTCATGATTTAAAAGGTAGGAGTTAACGGTTTTCTCAAAATCCGAATTGATAACAACATCCACATTCAAAAGATTTTTAAAATAATTATGCCATGTTTCTGGGTTTATATCAGCACACTTTGGTGTGTCTCTGGTTATTGCTTTGACTTTTCTCCAAAAATATTTAGGTTGATGCATATCATCCAACAATGAAATTTGTAAATTAGTTTTATAACTGTTTTTCTTTTGTTTACAAAGTAATTTAAATTTCTTCCTTTTCTCCTTATATTCCTGAAAGTTTTCCAATCTTGTTGTATTTATAAATTTATTTAATGCCAGATATTTTTGTTCCCTGAAATCTGAGCATTCATTATCCCACCATGGTGGTTGTTTTGATTTTTTTGGTACTTTTAGGGATTTTACTAGTGGAGAACATACTTTATTTAAAATCTGTTCTAATGTGTTTACTGCCTGGTCTGGATTTACATTACTATTTAGCAACTGGTTTTTAAATACTGAAATAGATACATTACCTGTCTGGTCTAGTAAATTATTGTGCAGTGCAAGTGCAAAGTCGTGCTTCCAATAAACTCTCTGGTAAGGGTGCAGGTGCATAGTTGAAGGTGCAGGTATGTGTTTTTCTATGGTAGTAGTAAACCTGTTTGTCTATCTGGCAATGAGTAACAGGAAATAAACTTGCAGTTACTGATGATGCAAGAATCTTGTATGGATGGATAGAATGTCAAGTATTCCAAATAACACCATGCACTCACCTATGGTATTTTTCAGTTCAATTTTTTGAATGATAACAAAAATAAATCATATTATTCATTACCAATCATTAGGGATCATATGAAGGAAACTAATGATAGACAAAGATGCAGTTGATAATATTAATCTAGATTCCTACTGTGTCTAGTGTGTAGATTGATGTGAAAGTAGTCCAAAGTGAATATATTGCATTTTTTTTATATATATAAATAAAAGCCATAAACCCAGGTACTTATGATCATTATTTAAATTTGTGAATCTTGTATATTCTGGATTCTCAACATCATTGTTTGGCTAAAACTGAATAAATACCAGACATGGTGCAAATACTTTGCAAATGTATTTGAATACGAATATGAATCATTATAAAATTTCTTGCATAAGAATGGAAATTCAGGTAAAAATGAAAGTATTTGAATACCAGTGCAAATACTTTCAAAATATATTCATGAATGCATTCATGAATATATTGTATATATTATTTTAATAATCATTTCAGTTATATTTTATTTTTAAAAAATCAAGATTTTCTTACTATTTTTAATAAAAATTATATTTTGCACAATATTTGTTATTAAATTTTAATAAATAGTTAAACTCTTATATTATATGTGCTGCTTATAAGTTATATGGCCAAGTCAAAAATCTGTGTGACAATAGCACTCCATTTGTCAATAAAATAAATGAAATCAATCCTCTTCCCTGTCTCCAAAGATACTATCAAAATCATACATAAGCTAAACACCAACAACTCATAATAAAGCTTTTATTTATTACCACACAAAACCAGCATGTGCCTCATTTCCAAATCATATTTTTTATCATATATAACAGCTGAGCGCCGTGACCCATGGGTCCCTTGTTTACGAATTGTTTTCTGTATTTTTAGACCTTAAAAAATGTGAACATCTGTTAACAGGGCACAAATCGTAAAGACTGGACCTAGAATCTTCATTCTTGACACACAGGGAGACCCATGAACAGTCTCCATGGAAACCTGAAATTAGGTCTCTGTTACCCATATCCTTTGAGCTGTGGGGCTCCTAAATACCCCTTTGAATAATGGAAAATTTGATAAAAAATGCAATATCTCAATAACTACAACACTGATGGTCATGATTTTTGGCATACATATTGATCAAGAGGTGTTCCATCAGTTCCTGCAGACTGGTGGCGCCACCTGTTTGTTCAAATTATAGCTCGAAGGATATGAGTAACAGAGTCCTAATTTCTGGTTTCCATGGAGACTTTTCATAGGTCTCTCAGTGTGTCAAGAATGAGGATTCTAGGTCCAGTCTTTACGTTATGTGCCCTGTTAACAGATGTTCACATTTTCAAAGGTCTCAAAAATCAAGAAAAAATTCATAAAAAATCGAAAAATACAGGTGGCGTCACCAGTCTGCAGGAACTGATTGAACATCTCATGATCAATATGTATGCCAAAAATCATGACCATCAGTGATGTAGTTCATGAGATATTGAAAATTTTGTATGAAATTTTTGACTATTCTGGGGGGGGGGGGCTACTTTGGGGCCCCATAGCTTGAAGGATATGAGTAACAGAGACCTAATTTCTGGTTTTCATGGAGCTTTTCATAGGTCTCTCAGTGTGTCTAGAATGAAGATTCTAGGTCCAGTATTTACGATTTTTGCCCTGTTAACAGATGTTCACATTTTTAAAGGTCTCAAAAATAGAGAAAATATTCGTAATAAAAACCCGAACAAATACAGGTGGTACCACCAGTCTGCAGAAACTGAATGAAACACTCCATGATCAATATCCATGCAAACAATTATGGTGATCTCTGCATTAGTTGTTCAGATACTTCAGCTTTTGTATCAAATTTTCCATTATTCTGAGCTGTACTTTGGAGTCCTATAGCTCATAGGATATGGGTAACAGAGACCTAATTTCGGATTTCCATGGAGACTTTTCATGGGTCTCCCTGTGTGTCTAGAATGAAGATTCTAGATCCAGTCGTTATGATTTGTACCCTGTTGACAGATAACTACATTTTTAAAGGTCTCAAAAATAGTGGAAAAATTGTAAAAATTTGAACAAACAGGTGGCGCCACCAGTCTGCAGGAACTGATGGAACACCTGTTGATCAATATGTATGCTAAAATCCATGACCATCAGTGTTGTTGTTATTGAGATGTTGCAGTTTTTTTATCATTTTTTTTCATTATTCGGGGGGGGGGGGGGGTAATTGGGAGCCCCACAGCTCAAAGGATATGGGTAACAGAGACCTAATTTCAGGTTTCCATGGAGACTTTTCAGAGGTCTCTCACCGTGTCAAGAAAGAAGATTCTAGGTCCAGTCTTTACAATTTGTGCCCTGTTAACAGATGTTCACATTTGTAAAGGTATCAAAAATAGAGAAAAAATTCGGAAAAAAAGCGAAAAATACAGGTGGCGCCAGCAGTCTGCAGGAACTGATGGAACATCTCATGATCAATATGTATGCCAAAAATCATAACCATCAGTGATGTAGTTCATGAGATATTGTAGTTTTTGTATGACATTTTTGACTATTCTGGGGGGGGGGGGCTACTTTGGGGCCCCAACGCTCGAAGGATATGGGTAACAGAGACCTAATTTCTGGTTTCTAAGGAGATTTTTCGTGGACCTCTCAGAATGTCAAGTTACAAGATTCTAGGTCCAGCGGTTACGATTTGTGCCTGGTTAACGGACAGACAGACGGACAGACAGACGACGGACAAAGAGTGATCACTATAGCTCAGATTAACATATTAATTTTTGGTTGAAATTCGGTAATTGCGAGGGCTTTTGTTACTTTTTAAACATAAGGAAATTCAGTTGCATATTGGCACTGACAATTACACCGTTATAATATACACCTCAATGACTTCATTTATTTGGTTTAACCATACAGCCTGATCAAGGTCACGTTTCTGGTCGCCCACATAACATGCACGCGCGTGTATATTTCCACGTTTTAAGCATTTATAAAAACAGTTACTTTCACATCTCATAGGAAACACTTGAAATGTTGCTGTTAAATGTTCTGTAAGAGTTCATGTATATATTAGTAATATTTAATTCGTACACATCATGACGTTCTGAAATATTAATGAAGTGCTGAAAAGTGGGCATAAACGACAACAATATAAGGCAAAAATTATCTGATAATTGGGAATTCAACCACCAATTGATTCTTCTTAAATTAGAGCTGTTACAACAGCGGTTCAAAGTCTTGTTCATCCACCAGGGTATTACACCAAATAATGGATAGCTTTGTGAATACTTCATCTACTTTTGGCCCTATACTTTTCCGTTAAATATACGCAGTTTCCATTTAGTATACCAAACGATATCGAAAGTGTAAGAGTTGCTGCACACTCCATTAGTGTGATATTAATGTTATTTTTAATAAATTTGCTCTCTGAATGAGTTTTTAATCATTTCTTTTGCTAAAATCATAATACCATATATTTTATGAGCAGTTCTTGGTAGGTGACATATCCCCCCTCAGCGCATTAGTGTTTTCAACAGAAGTCTGGTTCATAGCTTGACATTTTATATCCAAAAACTAAGGCCCATAAAATTAGCTACAATAGGTATTGAATAACATGTTTAATATTTCACTTGAAGGTGTGAAAATTTGCATACTAATTATTTACTCCTCTTTAAAGGTCACACCATTTGGTCTTAATATCCAGCTTGTTGTTTGTCTCCTCACTGATGACAATATACATAAATAGCTAATTACAACAATTTGCCATGCAATGTTTGTTCCGAAAAAAAAGGTTTGATAGGTTTCTGCAAAATATAATCATTGCGCCAGGGCCTACCGGTAACTTTATACAGATAAATTTTGAAGCAATGTACTTTATACTAAACTAAAGTTTCTCATTTCTCCGCGGTGAAGGCTCAGTGACGATGTGTAACCGTCTCTATTTTGTAATGCTGACCTGTCTAACTCTTAAGTTATGTATGTACATCTGCAGAGTTCCATTTCGGATTAGGACTATACGAGGCAGGGCGGCAGCATATCTTCATGTCATTTATTTGATATCCCTGCAGGTCCAGGGTTTGTTTTCATCCCCATTACTATTCATAACTCCGATCCACCCCTTTAGGGCGCACTCATTTGTGAGTGACACGCGGCTGCGGGGCACAACCTTCCCATTAATCCTGCTGAGCGCTGACCCTGGGTGGGGCCCACCGTTGAAATCTCTCCGCTGAGAGTCCTGTGCTGTACCCCCAGACCACAGAAGGAACACGTAATTTAATTGTTATTTTGAGACTGACAGATTAGCAGATATGTCAGATTATTAATAAGTGATCACATATTTGGCATTTTACCGTCAAACTGAAATAAAACATCAAACGTCCTGATTATGAAAATATATTTTTGTAATCCTGGTAATTGTTAACACGTTTAATGGTTATATTTTGAAAATTATGTATTTTAGTCATATTACATCATCTGCACATCAGTTATTGACCATGGATCTTAAAGCAATATGACACAATTCTACCTTTTTAAAGTTAGATGAAACTACATTGGCAAATAGCTTCGTCAAAATTGTGACAAACAGTCCTGAAATTTTGGCCAATGTCACAGGTCATGTTTGTCAGCAGAGCGTCACCACCAATTGGTCACTTTATATTCGTTGTTTATTCTAATTAGCTTTATATTCGTTCTCACTTATACGACCAAAGCCCGGCCACACCGAACATTGCGCTGCAAACGGAGAAAGTTGGACATTTTTTCAGCTCTGCGGCGCAGCACATCGCAGCGCAGCGCGGCGTTTGATGTAGACACTCCAGTGTCTTTGTACATACATGTACTCAACATTTTTTACAGCTATGGGCGCAGCGACGGGCCTTTATATCCTTTGCATGCAAAGGCCACCTTTGTCGTATACGACCGTCAGGGCGATAGTAGAGGGAAACGATTGACAGCGGTGTATTGTGAGGTTATCCCCCCCCCCCTTGTAATTCCTTTTTAGCTATCACTCTTTGACCGTCGTCCGTCTATCTGTCTGTCTGTCCGTTACCATGGCACAAATCTGGAATGTTCTAACTTGACATCCAGGGAGGTCCATGGATTATCTCATTGGAAACCTGAAATTAGGTCTCTGTTACCCATATCCCCTGAGCTATGGGGCTCATAAGTCCCCCCCCCCCCCCCCCCCCGAATAATTCAAATTTTGATACAAAAGCTCCAGTATCTGAATAACTAATGCATTGATCATCATGAGTCTTTGCATGCATATTGATCATGGAGTGTTTTGTCAGTTCCTACAGACTGATGGCGCCACTCGTAATTTTTCAAATTTTTACGCATTTTTTCTCTATTTTTTATATATTTTTTATATATTTTTCTCCTTTAAAGATGCGGTTGTCCGTTAACAGGGCAGATATCGTAACCGTTTGGCCTAGAATCTTCTTACTTGACAACAATGGAGGTCCATGGAAAATTTCCTTGGAATCCGAAATTAGGTCTTTGTTAGCAATAACCTCCGATATCCGCCATATCCCCCCCGAATAATTAAAAAATTGATAAAAAAAAGCTCCAGTATCTGAATATCTAATGCATTGATCGCCATAATTCTTTCCATGTATATTGATTGAAGAGTGTTTCATCAGTTCCTGCCGACTGATGGCGCCAACTGTATTTTTTTCTTATTTGTGCTCATTTTTTCTCTATTGTTGAGACCTTCAAATAAGCGGTCGTCTGTTAACAGGGCATAAATCGTAACCGTTGGCCATGGAGGTCGATGAAAATCTCCTTGGACCCCTGAAATTAAGTCTTTGTTACTCATTTCTTTTGAGCTATGGGGCTCGTAAAACCCCCCCAGAATTTATAAAAATTAGATATAAAAGCACCAGTATCTGAATAAATAATGCATTGATCGTCATGATTCGTTGCATGCATATTGATCATATGTATATTGATCATACTGATCAATACCCTGGCTGTGGTTCTTTCTCTGGAGTGGGCATAGCTTTCTACGGAGTTGATATATTATTCTCCAAAGTAGGCAGAGCTTTCTCGGGAGTGAACAGGGCACGGTCAAAGTCATCCTCAATGTGTACCACCTACCACCTTGAGTTTGTGGATTTTGTCCTCGGACATACAGGATTACACGTCCTGGTTAAACTCCATCCAGTCCTCCACCCCTCACACCAATACAACAGGTCAAACGAATAGGCCTTCTTCAACTCCAGTTTAATTGCCTCACTGACTGAGGCCACAGAGGCATCAGCTATTACTAGCTTTTTTGACAAATTCCTGGTGACATGGAGCTTTAACATTTTCACACCTTGAACGTATACACCTATACTGAAAGCATACAAGTGTGGATACCAATGCTGCCATTTGAAATTGCAGTTTAACATAAAATTTATGGAACAAAATAATTTGAATTTTATATATATATATATATATATATATATATATATATATATATATATATATATATATATATATATATAAATCTAAAATACTTAATCAAATAAAATATGATATTTTTGTACAACAATGTGTTTCTCATTTTTGGAATTGAATACATACATAAAGAATGTGGATCTGACGGGGATGATTTTTTTATAAGTGATGAATATGGTGTAGCCTCTACTGTATGTAGCCTGTATGTATGGAAATGGGCAATCATGAATTACCAAAATTTCTTTAATTACTGCAAACTTCCAAAGGTCTCCCTGAATTCCAGTGCTTACACACAAGCCTTTAAAATATTTTACACTTTTATATTTTAATGATTTTGCAGCATGAAACAACTTGATATCTGTTAAACGAGTCAAGAACATCTGAATATATACAGGGAGATCCACCAGCCGGGTGAAGTGTGTTCTGCTTGCTTCAACAGAGGATAGATCTAAAAAGTTGGATGAGAGCACAGGCGCTTGAATTGCTATTAGTGTAGATTACGGTTAATTTGTTACCTATCTTGGTCATTTACTTATAATTATTACTTATCTGACATTTTCCTAGCGTTTTTCGACTAAATGGCCCATCTTTATATTATTTACTTAATATTTGACATTGGCAGGCAAGAACCCAGAAAAGTGAAAATTTAACCGAAATCTACACCAATAACAATTCAAGCGCCTGTGATGAGAGATTGTTTCTTGTGATGCCTATATGTGCTAGAGTCTTGGATATGTTAACTTTGTTCTTTGAAATTCTGTGAACGTATTTGGAACAGCTATGTTTAGCTTCAAATCCCAGTGTCGAGCAATAAACAAGTGGGCCAAATTTGACTGGGGTAATGAGTCATGGAATGACCTTTTGGTTTTGTTCTTTGATCTGGAAACTCTTCTTTGTAACTCTCTAGAAATATCCAACAATACACTCATTCACGATGTCTATCTCACATAATCGCAGGGTTGGAGCACAAATATAGTGTACTGCATCAAGTTACTTCAGCAGTAACTCCCATGTAGGATCTAGGTCCCTTGCGTCAAACAAACATAGGAGATAGTCTCAGAAAACACCACATTTGAGCAGCTTGTTGTTTTTGTTCGGGGTACTTGACAGCGGTGGTGTAAATTTAGTTACTTTTTCACTTCCTATACAAGGAAATGGACAATGTTGATATTTAAGTAATGTAAGGTACATTGTTGTGAATGCAATACTGAATGATGCCCTGCAACAAATCACAGACTACTCCATCGAATAAATCGTGAGAAATATCAGAAGATATATCAATCTGTGAAGAACTGAATCACATTTTACACCATATATAGACACCTTCACAATCCTAAATTGCTGATTGTGAGCATTTTACTCCCTTTTTGGGTAGATCTAGCATCAAAAGTAGTCTGTATTAACTCACTTGCAATCGTGCAAAACCGACACAACCTGAAGTTCTGTAGAAATCTCCGAATAGCATGACTGACAAGGCTACAACTGTACCTCGGTATCTTTGAATATCATCTGTATGGTCTTGTAACAAGGAACCCTTCATATTCCAGGATATTTCAGTAATGCAATAACGGCTGCAAGACATAGGAGAAGCCATTTTGTTTAAAATGCATTGATCTGCACAGAAGCACAAGCTGGATACACTTAAGCTATGACCTGTACACTGGGGGTAAATTCGCGAGGGTCATATATAGAATTTAAAAGAAATTAGGCCCATGTTTGGGGAGATTAAGCAAGATTGCTGATATATTGGTAGAGGATGAATGTATACTTCTAAGAAACAAGCTGTTATCATTTTGATGAAAAATATAAAGGTAGGATTCCATGGAAAAATTGGCGCCCTATGTCTCACTTTTAAAAACATATTCTAACTTATTTTCAAAGGTTTTGCTGTAAGACGGAAAAAAATTAAAGAGATTAATCCGTAGCTCACAGGTTTTGTACGGAGAGATATGTAGGGGAAACTATTAGAAAAGTACAAGATATATTTGACACCATTCTAGAAGAAAATGTAGTAGGTATTTAACTTGTCCTTGACTTTGAGAAAGCATTCGATTCAGTTGAAATTTTTCTTAGAAACTTTTAATAAATTTAAATTAAGTGATAGATTTATTAGAAGAGTGAAAGACTTTTTATGAGAGTTTATGCCAAGTTGTGTTAAAATAATTGATAATGGCAAAAAACTACATATGCTTTAATATTGCTATAGGTGTTCGTCAGACTGATCTCTTTTCCCCATATTTATATATTAAGGTTGGAAAAGTTTTAACGTGATTGGATTGGGACTGTGTAAATATAAAAGTTATTACTATAAAAGCCGAAGAATTAGTACAATATTGAAAATTCATTGAAAACTAATTATCTCTTTTACATGAGTTTTGACAGTTCACTGGACTGAAGCTTAACTGGTGACCCATGGATCATGACGCTCAGCCGACTGACATGTTGACAATATGTCCTTGCACAGGCAAATAATTAAGATAATGTAGGTGGCATCATCGTTCATTCATATTAGCTCAAGTTCATCAAGACCCATAAGCACACCAAATTTGATGACAATCCAACCAGCCTTTCCTGAGGAATCTGGCAATTTCAAACATACCCCGAAACTCCGAGAATATAGGTCACAGTGACCCAATTTCAGGTTTCTGGGGAGAACTTTTGAGGAACTCTCAGAATATCAAGTTAGAAGATTCTGGGTCCATGGTTATGATTTGTGCACTACTTTGGTATCAAATTTTCAATTATTCTGGGGGGTGCTTATTAGCCCCATAGCTGGGAGAACATAGGTAACAGACACCTAATTTCAGGTTTTCGAGGACATTTTTCAAGGAACTCCCTGGATATCAAGTGAGATGATTCTAGGACGGTTACAATTTGTGCCTTGTTAACAGATGACCACATCTTTAAGGTCTAAAAAAAACAGAGAAAAAAAAATCATTAAAAATTGAAAAAAATACAGGTGGTGCCACCGACCTGCAGAAATTGATAGAACATTCCATGACAAATATCCATGCAAAGAATCATGTTAATCAATGCATTTATTGTTCAGATATTTGAGCTTTTGTAATATATTTTCCATTATTCTGGGGGGTACTTCAGAGCCCCATAGCTCAGAGGTTATGGGTAGCAGAGACCTATTTCAGGTTTCCTGGAAGATCTTACATAGACCTCCCTGGATGTCAAATGAGAAGATTCCAGGTCCAGTCGTTACGATTTGTGCCTGGTTAACGGACGGACAGACGGACAAACAGACCGACAAACGGACGACTGACAAAGAGTGATCGCTATAGCCCAGATGACTTTCAGTCAGCTGAGCTAATCGGATGCTATAAACAGTGATATTAACTTTTAGAATTTCCTTGATTAAATTGATGATCGTCCATCGCTTTAAGAAAATGACCATGCATGCATGATGGTCAAGGCTAAATGTGTCCGGAGATGATTTGTCAGGCCAATCCGGGCACGGAAAAACCTTCCACATGTTAGACACATGTGATGAAGTTTTAGAATTTCGTGGATTAAATTAAACTTGTATGTGTGGCAAAGGTAAACTGTGGAAGTACTTTTGGAATACATGTATTAATATTTTTAAATTGAGCTTTAACTAACAACATTTTATAAAGAAATCATGTATGTTTGGATAATTCTTTAAGAGGAGTATTGAAATAACTAGTCAAATGTACAGCACATGTATATGCTGTGGCAAATACTTCAAATTTTTGTAAATGTACTTTATTGGAAACAAATGAATAGATATAGATATCAATACACCAGTAGATTTATGGTTTACACAAAAATTGGTTCAATAAACGGTAAAAATGTGTATATAATAAGAATATTAAAAATACTTGAGAAATGTGTTTATATACAGCAAGATGGTTTAACATTGCAACTTTTTGTTGACAGAAACAAAGAATATATCTAAATGAATTGAAAACAAATAAATATATACATGTTTACAGAGAGATCAATTCTCTACCGAAAATTAAACCAAGGATTGATAAATAATTTGAGGGAAAACATTTTGACAGATATTACATAGTGCAAAATCCTTTGTCTTTCAATATAAATTTCAGTTTAAAACGAGTTGTTGGCATATACAGTAGAACCTGTCTGAAAGACCATCTGTCTGTTAAGACCACCCTTATATTATAGGTGAGCAGAAAGCATTCACATTGGTTATAACTTACCTGTCTAATACGACCACCTGTGATACAGAAGAACACTTTTGGCTATAGTCCCAATGGTGTTCTTATTATACAAGTTTCACTTTTACTTCTGATATAAAAAGAATGAAGTGTTATAGTTTGGACATTCCTTGTCAATTAGAAACTGAGTTTTTAATCAAGTGTTTTGGAAATGTCATCATGTGAACAAAGTTTGGTCTCAAGTTAAAAGATGATATGATGAATATGATATACAATTGCAGTTAGAGAATCTGAAAGTATAATTGATGTAAAATCAGTTTATAATAGTGTAATATTCTTGGCAAAATAGTACATTTATTCATGCAGAAGAAATCAGGATACAAAAAAAAAACTGTGATAGCTTTACAGGATATGGTGAAATATTACAAACGAATTGAGTTTAATGTCTTTAGAAAAAAGTGTATAGATTTTGTAAACAAATGGAACTTGTTAAATTTTTTTTTAAATCATAGATATCTATATTTGTAGTGAGCAAAAAAAATTTTTTTTTAGAAAATGCAAACCCTTTAAGAGCAAAAACTGACACATATTCATGCATTATATTAAAACATTCGTAATATTTGTTTAGGACGCATGCAGGAATACATTATCCCTTAATGTATCACCACACCTCGAAATCCTCAACATAACAAACTGATAGCATTGTAAATAGAGAGTGGATTGCCCAAATCAAGCACCGCCAAATGTAATCTGTACTTTCCCTTATAGGGCCACATGTGCATAATTACGTACAAGAAAGAGTGCTAAAAAAAGCGACATATGACAAAATAGTGAAATTATACATATCATACGAACACTCAAAATCCAATTAAAACGCTATCGTAAGACATCTGAAGACATCATTAAATATCTGAAAACGTAATAAAAAAAGATAAGAGCGCAACACAGGTGACATGTTTAATAATAGATATAGCGACATTAAGTTCTTTGTCTGTATAAAACCAAAGCATGACTCTGCCCCACTCGTGCAGCAACACGCACGTTCATTAATATTCCTCAGATTCGAGTACCCGTAATCGAAGACTCAACGGATTATCTTGCTGGAGGGCCTTTATGGATTGATGGTATCTAAAAGACAAGCATTTGCAGCTCCTTAGAATATCATTAATTGTTAAGTAATGAATATCTTTATCGGGTACGACCGTGATATTGAGGGGTTGGGGCAATATGGAACACTTCACGACTGATTACGATGATAACGTTACGCGGTACATCCAGACAACAGAGACTGACTGATCACATCACTCCGCTATCCGTGGTGCTCTTTTCTTTCTCTCTTCCTCTCCCCCTCTGTCTCTCTCTCTCTGTAGAAGCTTTGATCTAATTAAGCTAAATTTAAAGTGTGTAGGATTTATGAATTATTGTTAAACCGGTGAAAATAGTTTTGCCTTCACAGATTTCATTTTAATAGGGGATAAACTGTTTTGATAGAAAAAAAATCTGCCACAAGAGAATGAAAGTTTAGAAAATGTAGGTGTCAGACATGAACTTCTCATCAATTTAAAAATATGCAACAACATAGATATCTTGATTAGTATGTTCGGATGTACAATGTAATTTTTTTTAATTTCATTTCAAAGTGGGGGGGGGGGGGTCGGAATTTTCATAAGACCGAACGGAATACATAATGTGACCTTGTCCGCATAAAGAAAAAAATACTAACAAGAATTTAAAGTGAGAGAGGCAGAGAAAGAGAGAGAGAAAAAAATCTACAAAAAAAGATCAATAACACCCTGCCCCCCCCCCCCCCGCTCCTTTATGTGTCCCTTTATAATTTTTGTCCGAATACTGTGAATGTTTCCTCGCCTGGTTTCCAGGGTGACGCACGAGTGGGTTGTGATGTGAGCGCACTGGATACTGGGAAGACGACTTTATTCTCACCTTTACTACCGCAGCCTGTGATCGTCAAGACATATAAAGGGAGTTAACTACTACGTCACCGATACATCTCATATACTCGACGAGCCATTTACCACCTCCTAAACCCGGAGATTGCCGGTTTATGTGTTGTTTTATTCATCCTTGGGGAGTGCATGGCAAGTACACTTTCATATCATCAAAGATGTTAATGCAGCTGTCGTTTACAATTTTGCTTTCAAGGTAGATTCTGGCCTTAGCATTTTTATTTTATGTTAGTTGTCAGGACTGTCTCAGGAGTCTTTTAAATCTGTATTAAAGTTTTTATTAATATAATTTTAGAAACTGTTGATGTGGCACTACTAAACACGTGTATATATAAGCCTATTCAGAAAGCTGAGAATATTCTCTACAATGTGATTAACGGAAACTTTGGGGTTTTCCCAAATTGGCAGAATTATTAGTTTTATATATTAAACTTTAATTCGATAATTCTAAGACATTTATGGTTCAAAACATTCCATTTTCTGTGTGTGGAATTTCACACATATATTCTAAAATGCTTATTTTTTGTCGACTATGTTTAATATGAATCCCTTTAGAGGTGAAATTAAAAAAATATACATTTAAAAATTAAATACCTTGTAAATTCACTCCAAATAAAAAACGGTTGTAGACCAATGTTTTAAGATGATACTCATGTTACAGGAATTTTTGAATAAATTATTTTTATTTAGTTATTTACTGAGACCTTGAAATATGTTAAAATCTATACATAAATTAAACCGCTACCAGACAACCAAAACTTTGTATATGCCTAACTGTAATACAGAATTCTCAGCTTTTCAAATACATACATGGTAAGGGGTCCCAGACCAGCAGTTGAAAAACTTGGTGTTTTCACATTCGCAGGAGACAGTCAGGAGAACTTAGATAGCTATAGCACGTTTCATCAACAGTAAGCCGATGATAATTGACAGAGTTCTTATAAACCTTTATGGCTTGTAATTGTTTACCTACATCCCTGAACTAGGAGTAACCAGGGGCAGATACAGCACTGTATATCTCTAATACATAGACATTTTGAAAATTTTGGCTTTTTTTAATCAGATACTTCATTCTACTATTTTACACAGTATGTTTTGAGCTTGTTTTATGATCTAAATTCCTCATTTTTTTCACATTTTTTTTTCTTTTTAATGTATATATATATATATATATATATATATATATATATATATATATATATATATATACACACCTATATATACCTGTTACCTTTATAACACAATGATTTGTGACTGTTGAATGTTATGACTTTTTCTAGCATTTAAAATGAGAAGAAATCATCAAGTAACAATGAGTGGGTATTTCCTCATCTTTTTTCCAAAGTGGAAAATCATCATTAGCGATTTCATATTCAAATTTACTACCGGTTATAATGTGGTCAGTTTAGCAACAGAGGCATAAAGTGTGCACTAATGTGACAATTTAGTAATCTATGGCAAAACAGTACATTTTAGGTTAATGAAGCAAGACATTTTGTTTGTCTTTTTGACAAAATTCCTTTTAAGATAAAATTTGACATAACATTTGTTTGTAAATGTTTTATTGTAAATTATAAATACCAATAAACTGGTATTATTGTAAATTTATTTTAGATTTTGTTTTCTGGTTTTCCCAAATTCGTATAAAATGCCTTTTAAGATTTCTAATTATATATTTTTATTCTTCCAGTGTCATCCTTATCAGAGGGTATTTTTGTATGTATTTATATACATAATAATCAGAAAGGGCGACATTTATTATCTCATGGTAATATTAACAAAATATAACTGACGCTGCACCGGCTTCCTAATGCAGAAAACCCAAAATACCTTCATGTACATGTATACATGTTTCCTGAAAAAAAAAAACCGTTGGCAGGAGGGAGGTACTTAGTGTCATGGAAAAACGAAAGACTGATAAAGATACCAAAATTAAACAAATTATATTGGGGGAAAAACAGATAAAATATATACTACAATTATATTTGTATATAAATATCGACGTCAAGTCAGTAATGTCTTAAACAGGCCTTTGACACTAAACTAGCGCAACCTATCGATATCTAATTACACTAGGTGTTCGGGTCCCTTATAAAGGGAAGATCATATTTTGCTATAACCTTTGATGCTATATCCTTTGTCTTTCGATGCGAGTTTTCTGCTTAGACCTTCATCTTGTATTTAAATTTACTAATTTTGCATTTGAGACTAACTGGACTCAACGCGGCAGACGATCATTGCTAGCAGTGAGCATGCTCGTAGAAAATACTGATTCATATTAGGTTTGACTAGATGAAATCTAAACTACATGTGTACATTTTTGGATAAATATAAAGTAAGAAGTATTATGTGCTTGGATTTAGCTGTTTGTCCATTGATGTAGACAACATTGCCGATCACGAGAGCATTTTGTGGTTATAATTGAAGGGGCCCGATCACCTATTAAGTATGTCGAATTAACACGAAAACTAGCTACTTCTCTTTAAAACAAGCCTGTACCTGCCAAAATATTGCTTTGAAACCGGTTGCTTGCTCCTGTAAACGAGTGTTAAAAATAGTGGACCGGGCGCGATCACAGGTGTCAACATAAACACAGCGCGTGGGCCGTGTGCATTGTGGAGCCACTACACGTGTCAATCAGGAGATGCCCTGACTAACTTGGCCCAGAAAATGTAATTATAAACGATTCTGCTTACTGAAACACCGCGTGTTGCGCCTCACGATCGGATCTCCGGTCACTGAACTGATAGTGTGAAAAAAAGGCATAATATTGCTCCAGCTCATGTCACTTTAAGGTATGATATGATAATTCATTCCAATATTATTTAAATATATTTTTTCCTTCCAATCTTTAAGCCGTATATACTATATATACGGATGATCATATGACTGTTCCATTTACCATAATGACTTATGCAGGATGTCTTAACAAATATTTTTTTCTGTATTGAATATTTACCTTTATTGAAAAAATAATTGGATAACTGTTCATTTCTGCTTCAGTACATGCACATGCAATATGTTCTGTTCTGATTGAAACATAAAGGAATACGGGGCATATTATGTGATAATTTTTTTAAATATCGTAATTGATTACCAATCACGTGGATATTTCGTATAATTAATCATCACTGTAGTGAATTACTTCTTAATGAAATTACCTCATATGCAGCATATATATATATATATATATATATATATATATATATATATATATATATATATATATATATATAAAAATACAATGTCGTACACGTCATGAGATATATTAATACTTCACATGATAAAGTCATAATTGGTTAGCCCATATATATATTGCACTTTGACCGATCATACCCGTAGAAAATAACGTTTTCACAATTTATATCTAATGCACTTAGTGTATCGGGATCAAATTATGATATATCATACATATACATCAAAATTAATTATCCATGTGATCACATCGTATGCTTGATAATTAATAGCTGCTAAATTAGTAGTTCACATTTTATTTTAAGGTTTTAACAATTGACTGCTATAAGTAGGGCGAAAAGGCTTAAAGGCAGGATAATACGGCCTTTGATAAAGCCGCTGTATCTACATATTTTGAGATCTGACGGTTTGGTTAGTTTGACATGATAAGATGTAGGGCACAACGACATGTTTGAAAGCACTTGAAACCAAAAATAAAACGTGAATGTATACAGCATCTTATCGTCTCCTAGTCAGATACAGTGTGACATGTATATATTCAATATATACAGTAGAACCTGTCTGAAAGACCAGCTGTCAAATAAGACCACCTGTCTAATAAAACCACCCTTGAGTGCCCTTATGCATTTAAATTGGTCATAACTGATCTGTCTGATAAGACCACCTGTAAATTTAGACCACTCTCTGCCAGTCCGTCGGGTCTTATTTCACAGGGCTCACTGTATATGTATACTTGGTTCCCTTATTATTAAATTTAAATGCTCACTTTTTTCCTCTGGTTAGGCTTGCAGGTGGCATTTCGATCGATCGAGAGAGAGATTGTTCTTCATGATGTCTTAGCGTAGCAGTATTAATTTTTTCTGCTTGTGCAATTCATATTTTATACCTGTTAGCATACACCATACTGCACTGAAAAAGTGACGCATTGGTCATAACGCTCAGCTGAATCTAACACACTACTCAAGGCCATAGCACGTAAATGTAAGTTATAGTGACATAATTTTGGGTTTGGACGGGATCGGTCAGCATATTACTTTCGAATGTCCCAGGTCTAATGGTTACGAATTTGCTCTGCGACGAATCAACTTATCAACCAAGTCTTACATCGACGTTGTTTAAAACTCTGCATGTTGGCTGGAAGAGGAAATTTACAGAAACTAAGTCAATCTAAGTGGCGCCATCTGCAGCTTACGCTTACCTATCAGTCATAGGATTAATATGCACACCTTCAATCGTCACATTTTGTGATCAACCAATTTCCATAAAAAAAATTTAAAACGATTCAGCTCAACTCATACTCATTTAGTTACACGTCCAAGTTAACTATGATATGAAAGCGTAAGTGTTATATTTCCTGTTTTACCTGGGAAAATTGAAAATGAGGGTTTAGTAAGAAGATCACATCAAACTGCCAAGTATTTCATTAGACTGGAAAAAAATATTAAGATAAGTAAAATGTATGCATGTGTTTGACGATTACTGAAATTGAATACTACTTGAATAAAAAAAGTCGTTAAACTTGCTCAGCAGGTCGTGTTGGGATTAATATTCGCATGTACGTGTAATGTGCAGAATAAGCCCAATATAGTGGAAATTAACGCGCCTGTGAAAGTGTATAGGAGAGAGAGAGAGAGAGAGAGAGAGAGAGAGAGAGAGAGAGAGAGAGTCATTTGAGCACACCTGTTGAAGTTTCCACGGGCACTATATTAATAATGCCGCTAATGAAAATTGGCTCACGTCTCGGGCCCCTTAGAAACATTGACACCGACTGTGTGATTAATGTAAGGTCATGGCAAGTTAAATTATCACACAAACGTCATCTCTGTGAAGGTACTCGACATTAACCCGCCAGAGTGTTATTAGGCACGCTCCACTCATATTAAACTTTGTAGGGACTCATGTGATGTATAATTAAGAATGTGTCAGGAGCTCTCGTGCCAGATGTTGATAGTCGTAAAAGCTCATAACCCCAACCCGTCCTAATCCATATCAGGAAACTATTTTAATGGAATAAACGCTGTAGATAATGACTTGATTGAACGCACACCCGCCCGCTGTCACGCTACCTAAGTTGATGGCAAACACAGTCATTGCTGAAGCTTATCTCAACACTAATCTAAACGTACCGCCGACTAGAATAGCTAGTGCGCCGTAATAATATCATGATAATGTACTCATAATGGGGCATAAATCTGTCAGACACTACACTGCAGAGCGTTAGTAGCACATTACTTATTGTAATAATCACTGAGGTCATTTAACTGAGCGGTTCACGAAGTTGCTGTCTCCAGCTCACGGAAAGACCATTACAGCATATAAGGTTTAAAGGGACGGCAAATGGACTTTTAACTCTCAAGCTGTAAGTATAACGCTTTCTGTATAAAATTTACACTTAAATTTTGCTGTCGTAAGTTATGCTTTAATTAAACTACTTTTAAAAACAAATACTCGCAAAATAAATGTCCTATTGTAGGGCAAAATATATGTCAGACTGGACTCGGTATGTGGACTATATTCATATTGAATAAAAGGCTGTATATTTCATTCCACTTTGTTCCAACCCCATTGACCAGGGCGGATCCAGGATTCAGAAAAAAAGGAGGGGTCAACCAAGGAGGACTAATGAAAAAAACCTAAAAACATGTCTCCAGGTCCGGCAAAGGGGGTGCAGGCCGCAAAAATTAGTCTCAAACCCTTAAAAAATGATGCAGTGACTGAAAAAGGGGGGTGGGTGGATGTCCGGACCCCCTTAACTCCTCCCCTAGATGCGCTTCTGTTGACAGGGGCAAAATTGGAGCGGAATAGGCCTACAACCTATTATTTAATAAGAGTAGGTATGGGAAAGCATCTATTTTGACATATGTTTCTTGTGTAAAAAAAGACTGATTATATTATAATGTGCAGTACGTACTATGATTATTATTTTAGATCAAAGAAAAATTTGATCTGTCCGCAATATGCATGAACAGCGTGCAAAGGAACAACTGAAATAATAAAATTAACTGTCGTAAGCTAAAATTCTAAGCCATATTTCTGCAACACATTATAAATAATATTTTAGAACACATCCTGTAAACATGTATGAACGTGTAATATACGTGTTCCTTATAAAGTATATTAAAGTCGTTAATAAACTGGAATGCGAATTGTATGAATATTAATTCTCAAAAAATAGTCTGAATGTATTTGGTACCTTCGGTAAAGGAAGCACAATTGAAATACAATTTATCATGGCTATGCTTTATATGCTGTGATTATTGCAAGTACAATCACATTTTTCTAAAAAAAAAAAGGGATATCTGTCATTGTTTCCAAGCGTTCAGCTCTGTAAGTCAGCGTTTGTTTTGGTCTTTTTTCGACACGCCTTTTTCATTTGACAGCGTCATATAAGGATCGAAGGTGAGACATCCTCTGACTTTATCAAAGGCATATCGTAGTCAGTACTTGCGGTGGTGACTATATAGGACTGGTCTATATATAAGGAATAAAAGTTTCAAGTTTGAATGTTTCTAAGGGTATATAGGTCCATGGTTGTTTGGTCTCTTGATAATGGATAATGGTAACAATGTGATATAAGAATGGAATCTGAATGTCTATATATATAATATATATATATATATATATATATATATATATATATTATACTATGAACATAGGTTATATATGATATTGTATACCTATCTGATATAATATTTTTTAAAAATATTAATTGCTCAGGCGTATATAACCATATTTTTACCAGCGCTTATCTTATCAGCGTTCGTGTTGTCGAAGACCTCCACTGAAGTATAGTACGTGCATGAAACCCAAAATGCTAAATCCAAGTCCATTGTATATAAATTTGAGCTCTTGTGACCAAATATATATCTGATGCATGCTTGCATGATACGACAGAAGTGTACACGATATAGGGTGCACACCTCTGACGTCTCATAACGATCATTCTATCAATCTATATTTCATAGCCTTCGACAGGGGGATATGTGTTCATCCCGGTTCGTGTGTTTGTGTTTGTTCACAACATAACTCACGCAATCCTTAAGGGAAACTCAAAAAAAAAATTTCAGGTCATTTTTTGAATGGGCCGATGAAAATTGAATAGATGTTGCATGACACATGATCCGGATTTAGGAACGTCATCAAGGAATATTCACAAATGTACAGTTACTTATGCACGAATAAACCTGGGAATATGGGCCGAATATGTGAATGCAAATACGTTTTGGGAGCATCCAACATTGGGGACCCCCCCCCCCCCCCTCCTCCCGCGGAGGCTTGCAGATTTCTATAGTTAATAAATTTGTTCCAGTGAAATAGGAATGTTAAGAAGAAATTTAATGAAACTGCTGCGTATGGAGTGTAAAATATGAGGAGCAAAGAATATATGTATATATAAGAGGAATTTAACATGTGTATATGCGTACGTGTTCTTCTTAATCTGTAAGATCTGCCTGTACAAGCATAAATGATTCTGTGGTTCATTTTCGTGCAGGAACATGGATAGAGATATTCAAATGATCAATTAACATATTTTAGTTCATAAAAAGTATAATTTGATCTCGAATAAGATAAATAGAAATATGCGGACACTTCATGTATAATAATGGACACGGACAGTAATATATAGGTGGCAGAGCTGCATGGGGTCTTTTATAGGAATGGTTATACCTTTTGATATAAGTGAGTCCTGTGGCGAAACGTACATTCCTCAACTATGTGTTACGTATGGCAAATTAAAGGCTGCCTAGCGGGGCGCCATTATATCAAACAACGCATCTATATATATACAAGTCGCAACATGTTAAAGGTACATTAACATTTGCAATAATGTTTTATCTGACACTATTAGTTCATTATGGCTGAATATACAAAGGGTTTCCAACAAAACCATCTCGACACACAGACTTGCTATCTCCCATTCACCTGTTTTAAATGTCGTTATCGCTTTGTGTGTGAGTAAACACAGTCCTGTTTATCATAATAAACTGTGTGACCGGAGGTCCCATCCCGGGCACAAGCAGAAGGTACTTGAACAAAGAAATAACATCAGTGGAAGCTTAAAATATCTTGATCTGTGGAGCTGCCTGGTACGGCTACCAGGTGACATGCGCGTTAAGTGTATGTATTGCGCTACTGATGGTGCCCGGTGCAATCTATTTTCTCTTGTGTATATACAAGAGTAGGCAAACGGTTTTAGAACAAAATATTAGCATTACCATTTACTGATATATCCTAAGGTAAAAAAACTACACTCCCTGTAAATTTAACAGACCTAATATGTGTACAGGCCCCTTTAGATAAGACGGTTACAAATATATAGAACCAAAAGGATGTGCATGCAGTAATAAATAATGAGATGTCGAACGATTTAATTAAACCCTAACTCAATATGGCGGGGTGAGGTTTATATATGATGTTAAGTGGATAACATCTCTCTCTCTCTCCCCCCCCCCACCAAGAAAGACTTTAAAAGTAGATTAATTGAAAATTAAAAGTAATCATGTACAATGATAAAATTGAACATTTAAAGGAAAATCAGGTAAATCCAAAATATATTTTTGGACCTATAACTCGACATGGCGGCTCCCGACTATGAATATATGTATAATATAAGTAGCCTTTTATCTGCAGTTGTATATAATCATATATGATTATAAGCAGTATAAATATCACGTTAACTCTGAAATGATGTTATAAAAGTGAAAATATAATTAAAGCACTGTATATAAATATTCTAAATTTATAGTCTTGTTACTTAATTGCTCAGATGAGTTGTAATATATACGGTAATTATATACATGTATAAGTAAAATATGACCCACTAAGTTTCCAAGAGCCATACTTTATTGTTTGATTATCAGGAAAATGAGTCATAGACAATTAACAGGATATATATGATGTTTCAGATACTATAGTGTATCGTTTTAATTAGATAGAGTCCTATATATTTATATAGGCACGTGATATATGACTCCCGCCTATAGAGTTCTCGACAAATTCTGGTTGTATATACGCGTTATTACCTAAGTAAAATCACATATAGATAGGAGTAGGAATACGGAAAATCGTGATCTATGTATGTTTTTTTGTACACTGTAAGAAAAAAGGGTTCTTGAGGGTTCTTTCTGGAACCCGATAGGTTCTATAAGGAACCATGGTTCCATATGGAACCTTTTTTTTGGGGGGGGGGGGGGTGTTAGGGATTTATGGGTTCTACTTACTACCTTAGTATACTCAAGGTTCTTCGCTTACCAAGGGTTCTTCCCAGAACCTCTTACCATACATGAAGATAACTGAACATAGACCAATATATGGAATATGTATATGAAATTTCTTATATATTATCAGACTAAGAAAAAAGGTGCTTATAAAATTTTTCTCATGATCTAATTGTATTATGGCGATTATTTCTGATTCAAAATATATATTTATTTCCTTTTTTATGTGTGTGTGCATTATATGTTATTTTGATATTTACGCCAAATACATATTGCCCCATACATCTTGAAACGTTTGCGTATATGTGTATGTGTATTATTGCATCTGAGACCTAGGCTTATTAAATATGCTCCATTAATTCCGGTCTAGATATATCAGGGTTTGAAAGTCTACTTTGGGGTTACGGTTGAAACATCTAAATATTTAAACTTGTTGTTCATTTTATTTCTATGGTCTATCTGTATGAACCTTCGTTTTATGTGTTAACACATTCAGAGTTGGATTGTAAGGTTGAGCTGAGCCCATTTTACTTGTATATATCCACTTTAAAATCCACGGTAAGAAAAGAAAATAAATGCCATAAATGAATACCATATACCATATATACATGCACAAAATGCATTTAGTTCAGTTAAAGTTATAGTTGATTTTTATGAGCACTGTGGTGTATAGTTGGTACGGGGATGTAACTATTTAGGCTTTTTTTTCATGTATTGTATATAAATTGTTCAATTGACTCTTATAATTTATTGGTCGGAAAAGATAGCAGCATTCGTTGTTAAGGGTTCTGAAAGAAGCGGGAAAGGGTTTTTGTTGGGGGCTGCCCATTCGTCCAGTAATGACTGCGGGGAGACTGGTATATCTTACAGCTACACGTCGGTCCTTTTCCATATACATATTTGTATCTGTATATCTTATATCATAGCTTTCCAACATCCCAACAGAGGTCAAGATAGTGTTATATAGAACAAGAAAGGGTATTGATTTTATAATTATTTCTGCATTAAGGAATTGATCATAATTGTTACACTCTCGAACACTGTTTACTTTCCACAAATTTCCCTTCTATCATGCAATTATCAAACCGGTTCAAGGCTATATATAATATAACTTTACCACGTGCCAGTTCTAAACAGCCTTAGATCAATCAAATGTTCGCTATGTCTGTAATTTGTTTAATTTATTTGATGTCTTGTACGTCGTGAACTATAATTAGAAGTAATTTATTGCTAATAATTAACGTCATCTGATAAATTGATACCTGTCTCGGAGTTTTTTTATGCACCGCGCTGTAGGTTTTAAGAGTTATTGACCACCATTCATGAATCACATATTACTGCTCAAAGAAGAAATACTATCCAAGCAACTGATATTGAAATAAAGAGTCCGGTTCTCCCTTTTGGACAGTAAAGAAATTATTGATATAATGATGAATCATTCCCTTGAATGAATCATTACCACCATTTTTTACAGGAAAAATCTATATTATTTACATTTTGAGGGGAAAAAAGATTATACAGAGTAGAGGAATAATAATTCTTTTAAAATATGACAACCTAGTCTATACTGATGATTGAATGATGTCATGTAAACACTTTAAAAATATGATTATACAAACAAAAAAGATGGCTTTTCAAGCAGGGATACATTTGATCTATTAGAACATTGATTAAAGTCCAAAAAGTAGTGAAATATGAGCTTTAGATTTATTAAAAAAATTGTAATGCCATATTTGATCGTCACTTTCATATGCAGCCTTCTATGAAATCATTGACAGATATAAACTTCTGATAAAATTATCTCTAAATTACAAGTGGGCACAGGTCGATGGAACAGAGTATAATATTCATAGATAATGTGTTCATGCACATTAACGTGCAACAGCACCCCTTCATACTCCTCCATAACACTTAAAATGTAAAACCATTAATTTATAATTCTTGCACCTGCTAACACCACATGGGCCATACTAAAATAGACGCGAAATTTTCCATATATTTTTATTCTACACGTTTCCTTGCATTCTGTCGAAATGTAACGAATGCTCGTGTCCGAGTCGGGTATGTCGAATAATGCCGTGCTGCCTTCTCAAAACTGCTTTCTGATTGAATACTGCGTATTTATGAGTAAATATAAGTAAACATATGCCCTATTAAGAATTTAAGTTTATTTGGAATGAAAAGAAGGATGATGATGATAATGGTGATTATAAGGACGATGGTAGTAATTATATATGCTGATTACGGTGATTAGTTGTGGTAACGGTTAGCAAAATGCTGAACATTATACATATGTAAGTGTATGGTTTATATTATAATACATCAATTGTGATTTATGTTCGTATCATGACGTAATTCTGTCCCCGATTCATTAGTATCGAAGATGACAATGATATCTTTCTCTTAACTTTTACAGGGGTCACAAGCTTTTCTTGAACCAACGAGAAATTTCTAGGATGTCCGACCAACTGCCTGCTAATACCCACACCGACGACGAGGGGGCAGCACCATACGCAGAGGATGGCGATACTGATTCCAAAGTGAACTCAGGTGCTCAATTGCACTTTTTTCAGAGACATCTATATCATTTATACAAAAATGATATGAAATTATAGCTGTTTTTAGAAATTTGCAGTTTTGAGGTAGAGGTTAATGCACTTCGATGAGATCCAACCAGAAAAAAATTATGATAATTATAAATGGTTATTTTTGGCAAAACTACTTAAGCGGCAGTCTGAAAGGATTTGTACGAATAACAGTTACTTCCGGGTTTATACACAGGTGAAACAAATACCTAGGTGAAGAGTAATTTTCAGTTTGCAGTTCTGATAATTGAACAATAACATTATTCCGATGTTTAATATGCCAAGCTTTTCATTTTCTATAATAACTTAATTCTTTATTTCCAGACGAATCGTTCAGTCGTAAGCGACGGCGGGTGCGAACAACTTTCACGTCAGATCAAGTAAACGAACTGGAGGCAGTGTTCAAAATGACGCACTACCCGGACCTGGCCATGCGAGAGAAACTTTCCCGACAAACTGGTCTACGTGAGGTCCGAGTACAGGTCGGTTTCCACCATGAAAGCGTCTATATTTCTTCCTATAAAATGACTACCTTGTGTTGATTAATTTTGCATCCCTTGCAAAAAGTGTTAATTAAAAAATCAACCCTAATATCTATCTAATACTTATAAAAAGAACTAAGTTCACGTTTGCTCGCAATGTTCTCTGCAACCGCGCTATGTACAATATTGTGCCGTACATCATTTTAAAGGTTATTATCCCCGCAGTGACATAGGCGATATGAAAATAAATAATTTTTAATATACATATAATTTTGAGTGATTTTTCCGTTTTTTACCAAGCACAGCCGAACTGCATTCGGCAATCACCGGAATGCGTGCATCGTGGTCACTTAACCTCTAACACTAAGGACTTTTGTTCATATGAATAACGCTTGCTTTCAATGAGGGATTTGACCCACGTGCGTGGTCAGTAAAAGAGAAAAACGCATGTTTCTCGCTTAATAAAATGGACAGTTCAACCTAGGAGGATTAATGACAAAACCTAATTCAAGGTCCCAATTTCAAGAACAGGCGTGGGGTGGGGAGGGGTGGAGTAGTGTCTGGGGTTTCAGGCCTCAAAATTTGTCTGATACGATGAAAAAAAAACATTGCGGCAATTGAAAATGAATACGGACCCTCTGCATGGAGTCCCGTTGGGTCCGCTTCTGCTACTTACGAGGTATGCATATTTCTGTTTCTTTCTTCAGGAACAGTATCCTTGCAACGTATATTTAATAAATCTTTCATGTGTCCCTCACATCAACCTAATCTTTATACGTCCACCGATAGAATCCATTCAAATATCATCGAAAACCTTAATGCCCCCGCGTCTCATTCCGGTTCGCAATGTTAACACCATCACTGGCCAGGTCATCAAGGTAAACATACCGGGGTATAAATTTCTTGCCACGAGGACAAAACCACAAAATAAATGTTAAAAATATTGGAGCGACTGCAGGATCACTCACGCACTGTCTCCACCAGATTATGAGTTTATACGGACGGACGGTATTATGTTAAGGATTCATGTAATTTAAAGTTAATACCAAAATTAAGATACAAGCAGCTGTACATAGAAACGTTTTCTGTTCACAGAAGTGTTGTTCCTCAGAGAGGTGCGTGAGTTATTCTGCAGTCGTGCCAAAATGTTTATACATATCTTATTTAGACAGTTTCCTACTGAAAACTTATATTTTCTGTTAACTTTTAGAATAAAAAAATGAGCCAACATTTCACATCTCAGTTAATAAATCTCCCCAACCCCGGGAATAAGCCCGGTATACCGGGTCTATCAGCTAGTTATTTAATATTAATATTATACCACCAAATTATGTACATTTTTAATACCCGAAACAGCGTATTTGCCAATAGAATAAATATTATTGACCCACATTATCATAATATATTGTTATATAAACACATTAAATTTTCTGAAGGGTTGCTGTTTAAACACCTATTCTCAGTTGGCCACTTTTTTGTGGACTAGCAATAACCTTCATGACAATATTTTAAAACGTAATTTGGATTTTCCTTCAACATGTGTCTTTCTTGTTTTAACTTTAACTTTTAACTTTTATCTCTTTTATCGTACCAAAGATAAAAAAATCTATTTAAGCTAGATATAAGCATGGTGGAGAAAAAAAGGGAAAAAAAGTTTTGAGATACTGTCGTTAGTTACTTTGAGTCCACTATTTTATCCATGAAGTTCCCTTTGGAGACGGCACAAATTATAAAAAAAAAATAAGAAACAAAGAAAAAAATATAATAAATGCCATTAAATGGACTGAAGAGATGCTGTTCAAAAACATGATCATGTTCCTTCATATCCCACGCAAACATGAACGGAATCTAATAAAATTGGCCAATGAAGAATTTATTAGGTTTTGGTGTGAATTCACGAACGTCATCAAGGATTATTCACAAATGTAAAATAATTTATGCACGAATGAACCTGGGAATATGGGCCGAACAAGTGAATACAAACAGTTTCCTGTTCCACATTCCTTAGAATTTAGATTTCTATTCGATGATAAGAATATTCTTATTTCCTCAGATCTGGTTTCAAAATCGACGAGCTAAGTGGAGGAAGTACGAGAAGCTGAGTAATTTCGGAGGCCTTGGTGACCTGAAGCAGGTCGACTTTGTCCCCGCGCCCAGAGAGACCAATCAACCCACCACAAGTATAAAGGTAGAACAATTATTTGTCAAAGAAATTTCATATTAATTGATATGACTTCAGGTTATACCCCCGCTAATGGTAACTTATGGTAATTATTGAACAGGTGGTACTTGTAGAATTAACTTGTATCGCCAAGTGAAGAATATTTTACCTTTTTTTGCCACCAGGTAGTGCTTAGATATCTGGTCCTACCTTTTCTGTTTTATAGCGATTGGTGGCGCTCTACCTGGGAGAAAATTTTATTATTTCTAGCAATGCAAAAAACTTTGCTCCAGTGTGACTTTTAACGATATTTTCGATTTCATTCAACTTTGCCCTTTGCGATAAAGCAACTTCCGGCGTCCAATGTCTTTTATCAAGTATTTTAAAGCCGTTGCAGTTTGTATTATTAATTTTTTTCAGACTTTAAATTATTATTATTATTATTATTATTATTATTATATATATATATATATATATATATATATATATATATATATATATACATATATATATACGATTAACACATAAATATGGATTGATGGAATTATTATCAAAAGGGCATCTCAAGGACATTGCAAAAGCGGTCGACAGCAAAATGTGACAATGTCATGTGTGATGTGTTTGCATATATGCTGTCATGAGTATCACCAAATATATTGGAACATGCAGCAATGATCAGTATCTAATCATTGTTTATTAGTGTAAATATCGAATTTGACTCATCGTTATATTATGTTTGAGCAGAATATCTATGTCATACCACTAGAGATGTGAACAACCAGGTTCTTTTAGCTGTCAAACCAACTGGCTGAAACTCATGCAATCTACACTCCAAAAGATAAATAAAACATGAGTTAACAAAAAAATCAATATATTAAAGAAACCATACACTTAAGAAAAGAAAGTTTATTCTGGAAAATAAAGGCCACAGACCCATAGTTCCTACAATACAATCAACATTTGCAAGTCTATTATACAATAAAATGGAGAGATCACACCTAAGTTTCTCTGGAGAGGCGCTCCATACATATAGGCATTGATAGTCATATAAGGTCAATAATAATCACAGAAACAAACACCAGGTCCGTTAACCACATTACACAGAGTAGTCCCTTGTTTACACCTCCTGATCACATGACACATATGACATCGGAATGTTGCATTGCCCGGCTCACACGGAGCTCCGACCACTAAAATCTCTGGCTGGAGTACGTACTGGTATAACTCTCGAGACACAGTTCACGCAGTACTCACTAATTAGCGCATCACAGACGATTCTATCTTGACTTTCTATCTTGAGTCTTTCTCAGTTGATATCTGATATCTCCTAGAATCATCCACCTCTAGGTAACCGAATACGCTTCCGTACAGTGAAATCCAGTATCTCCAAAGTTATGCGTTTAAATAATGTCCTCGGTGTGTTCCTGGAAGCGCTCACAACAGGTTTAAATCGCCAGATTTACTAGTCCTTCGGCAAAAAATGCGACACTCTCTCTGAAGTCCGTTACAGAGAAATGACCAAAGTTCTCACGCTAATATCTAAACATGAAACTCCATATAAATGTACAGTAAATGATTAAAACATGCATCATCTGATTATACTCTCTACTAGAACATGCAATACAATAACTTAGTCACAGTCCTCTGGTGACAGTCTAAATATTTTTTTTATTTGTTATTTATGTATTAATTCCTGTTTTCCAGAAACCAAAGGAAAAGCCAGAATCAGATCCTTTACAACAGAAAACATCACTAACGGGCATGTTACCATTTTGTACGTTATCCAGTGGGGCCTTCCAACAAGTTCAAGCACATCACGTGTCACCTATCTCGCCGCTAGTCTCGCCAATCCCGTGGCACATGGATCACAGTTTATTACATTATCCTATTATGACGTCAAGACATTATCCTTTTACGTCACAATGTCATCTGGGCTCACCTGAGGCACTTTATCGTCTGCGCAGTTCGATGATTATGGCGCCATTTTTAGGTTACGTATCATTACCAGACTGACCTTTGAAGTTAATTACATATATACCACTTAGTTATTCCAGCGTAACTTATCAATGTATATTATATGTAAATATTGACGCATGAAAGCTTGGTCTTAAGCCGCATACATTATTTTGTTCGAGAAATGAAAATATTAAAAAAGTTACAAAATCCGAGTCGTGTTTTACTTGTGCCTGTTGGGTCACGTACGTGACACGTGAAAGAGGGTCATTATTGTTCAAGGTAAAACTGGTGTGGTTTATGATCCTAGTTATAAATCTTTCTACGGTAACATCTGCATTGTCGATCAGCGCCGTCTAGTATCTATACAATAAAAGTAACTTCCAGGACGAACGTATTGGGCCATGGCCATCCCCTTAAAAATAGAATTAAGAGAAAATTCCTAAGTGGGTAATGACCCCTTCCCTGGTCAAGTCAATCAGGTTGTTCGCGTCATATGTTTGAACGACTTTTATGGATAGCGCTAGATTGCAGCACATGCACCATTGAAATGATTTCAATTAAGAATCATGAAATGACAAATGTTCCCAGGTCTATACTTTCTTTCACCATCTTGCGCTCATCTTTGTTTTTTTTCCCTATAAATATCTGGGAGTGGAGAGTCTCCAACCCCGATTTTGAATCAATACTGACCAAGCATTCTCCACACAGAGAATTTATATAGGTATAATGTCAATGATAAACCTCGCACTCATACGCAATGTATGGCTTTACGCCGAAAGGATCGTCTTTTAAGATCCAGTTTTACGTTTATTACGTTTATAACACATAGAATAGGCATCGATAAAATCCATTCCATATATAACTAAAATAAAGTATTCAACCGTTAGACATTTATATTTTGCCAAACCTTTCGATTTACCCCGCGGTGTGATATCCATGACGCAGCATCGTGCGCCTAAATATAAACAGAAAATTATGCAACTGACTCCAGAAATGTTGAAGATGAAAATGCAATGTGAGCATACCATATAATGAATTCGAAAGATGGCCTTGGTATCGATCTAGGGTCACGCATTGTTCACAGTACGGGCGATGCAAGTCGATCAGAGACTGGGCTAAAGGTCAGGTCAAGCACGCTTAAAAGTCCATTAGAGTCAGAAGAATTTATTCATAAGCCATTGCAGATTTTGACTCTGTGCTTGAGGTTTGTCATCGATCAGTTAGTGAGTCCATATACGGGTAGACGGCGCCAGATACATGTGCCGCCCTGGGCATGCGAAGTTCACTCAATGGCTGTAATAGATCATGACCCCCGTGCTATTGGTCATCGGGCAGACAAGAAATAGTAAGTTCACATACAGGTAGATGGCGCCAAGTACATAACTGCCCTTAGCTACACCGTTTGTTTACCATACCATTGGTTGCCATTGCAACAGGTTCTCATGGAAAAAGAAATTCTATAGTAACGTGTCCTAATATGCTAAACTCCTTTTACATCATGCTTTTTGAAGTAGATAGGAAAATTACCGACCGCCACAATACAGATTCGAACGCGCAACACTCACTGCTACAAATTTCTTTCATTTTGCAAAATTTGCACTAATTTGCGTATGATTTTAGTTTGCCATGTGTGTCAAATGAGCAGCACTACAGAAAGAAAATGGCGGATATAAAAAGGGCTGGGTGGCATCCGTGGATTAGTGAGCAAGTGTTAAATGTTTCAATTCATAGAAGTAAACAACCAACGAAGTATCCACATGACTAAGCCAGCCCCACTTCCTTGCGTGTTTTGATAAGTATATATTAAGGTGGGAAAACTTTCCTCCCTCAAGGATTTATAGGTGGGTGGGGGTGGGGAAGGGGGGCATCATGGTAGGGTAGTCGGAGAATATAGTATATAGTATATAGTATATAGGAATAAGTTTCGGGAGATGGGGGGATGGGGGATGAACAACCTTACTAATAATTAGTGTAGTCTAGGATAATTTTGTATTTTTGTTTTTAATTTATTACAGGTATAGTGTAAATGTCAGCTGCAAGAGTCTGCCTTTGGTATGATATAATCTTATAAAAAACTTTATTTTTTTTTTAATTTTGGGGGAAGAATAAATATTTATACTGGGGAGGCAGTAGCCCCCTCTGTCCTCTGCTTCTTAAACCACTGAAACAACCTCTATTAAATATCGGCTATATACAATTAAAGTTAAGTTGCTGGTCTGTTATTTTTAAACTTTCAAGCAAAATGTTAATTTAACACCTCAAAATATCTCACCTCTGGTAATAAGTATGTATTCTTCATCTTAAAATGCATTCACCTATCTCCATTTTTTATTGTAAAAATACCAGCTTTTCTCCTTTTTAATGTTTACCTGAAATTGTCAAATTAGCAAATCTTTTTTTGTTAATAATAACTGCTCTATAACATAATACATGTATATAAAACACGTTCTAGATTACATGATCTGAGACGTATGTGCACAATTAGAAAGCTTTTTCCTGATGCCTTTGGGAAATGTCCTTATAAAGATGGCGTAATTAGCTGAAATACTGTTTTGAGAAAATAGTCAAATTAATGTGATCATGCAGTGGATTTACCCTGACGGCAGTTTAGCCTGCAGACTTAGTGCCGGGGTACAAGTGCTGACTGATACACATTCCAAACAGCACAGAATGAGATGGTCTGTGGTCCCTCTGACTGTAACTGTTAATACTTAGTTTCTTGTTACATGTATGGTAGGCACAGGGTGACACAAACGCACCAAAACACTTGCGTAGAAGCAGCTGATATCAATGAGGATCTTGTCACTATGAAGACACCATTTTTATGAAGACTAATAAAGCTAAGATGAAACATGCCTGCTTTTGTGATGATTGAAAGTGTTCTTAAATGAAATGATCAATGAATATACACATGCCTCTATAAAATAAATGTAGGTATGCTGTATCTGTGACCAATGGTAAAACATGAAATACAATGTTCTTTTACAGTGACATAACCAACACATAGCTGTCAAGTGAAAACACCATGTCACAGGTCATTTAAAAAGAATATCCCTCCTCATTACATAGTGATATGACGAGTTTCTGGGCATGGTCAGGATAATATTAGTACTAAGACAGAAATAGAATTTTATTGTATAATACCTTTTCCCCCAACAATGCTTTACATAAAATAAAAATAAGTAAGGAAAAGATTATGGAATAATATATTCGTTTCAATCAATGTTCAACACTTTAATTACCCGCTCCACACTTTTAACTCCGGTTAGATCCTGCAAAATTATTTAAAATCGAATATAAAATGTAATGTGTTATGTACTGAAACAATATGTTTGTTGTGAATCCAGTGTTAAAATATATTGACTGTGTGCCCTACAAATCTATGAGATAAATACATTGCATTGAAAGCAAAGGAAATCGTGACATATGAATTGCATGAGGTAAATTTTATTTAATTTGCATGCAGTGGGTCTAGGCCGTCATGTGGGCATTTTTCTTGATGACTCTTTAATGTGTTGTATTCCATGCATATGTTCCATCACAGATCTTGACCATGTGCCGATGGTTGGTCATTGAGCAGATGATAGTGAGTTCCCAGACAGGTAGATGGCGCCAGGTACATAACTATCCATAGCGACAACGTTTGTTCACCATTGCCACAGGTTCTCAAGTGAAAAGGAATTCTGTAGCAGCGTGTCCTGATGTGCTGAACTTATTTGACATTATGCATTTTGAAATATATTAAAATATCACTAACCGTCCCAAAACAGATTCGATCATGCAATGCTGAATGATGCAACCGTTAATTTATTCACAGGCGCCTGAATTGCTAATAGTGTAGATTTCGGTTAAATTTGTCACTTTTCTAGGTCATTTTCTTTAAAAACTATTACTTATCTTACATTTTCCTGCGTTTTCAAACTATATGGCCCATCTCTTGATTGTTTACTTAATATTTTAACATTTGCACTGATTAGCGTTTGCCAAATGAAGAAGCAGCACAGAGAAAATGGCGGATATAAAAAGGGTTGGGCGGCATTTAGTATATAGTATACAAGTATAAAGGAATATAGGCAAGGGACACGACTAAATGCAAGATAGTTATGATAATCATAATGACCTAGGTGACCCTAACCTCTTTGCACACAAAGTGGATGTTCTGGGTATTGCGCCTGTTACATACTAATTAAGACACGAAACAGAATTGTTCTGTTTCAATTCTAGACCAGGTGACGATGTCGAAAGCCATTCTTGCTCTGCAACAGCAGATGAGGACCATTACTTCTAACCAGTTGAATAGCAAACCACATGATGGTCATGGTTTGCATCAAATCAGAGGGGATATACGCGAGTTAAAAGATCGAACTTTCAGAGCAGGCTCAACATAGTAGAAACTAAAGTGTCCTGTCTACCTGGTCATTAGACGGAGTCCGCGGGGTGTGCAGAAACTCAGTCTCACATAACTGCGTTTAAGACGCTGTTAGAGGACATCAAAGTGCAAGTAAACGAGACAGAAGCAACTGTCTCTACACTAAGAGGTAACGTACGTTCCCGGAGACAAGAAATAAAAAAGTCAGAATCAGAAATCCGTGCACAGCTATACAAATTTGCTTCAGTTTTGACATCTGTGACACACTTACGAGAAGAGGTAGACGAATTGCATAGACATTCCCCAACACAGGTGCTCCTCCTGTCAACTCAGCTTCCAGTTCATGCTCCGATGAAGCGGACTCAGGCTATTGTGCCACCTTCTTCTTAGGAACAAGTTTCTTTGCTTCCTTGGTCTTCTTTGGCGGCAAATTAGCTAGCCAATATTACTAAGTAGCTGTACAGTGCTCTTAACTCTGTCAGACTTAAGAACAATGATGTGACAAACTTTTTACATGAAATATATATAATCGAAGCGCGCACAAATGCCTGACGTCGTGCGGAGCCCGCCCGGGCGTCGCCCAGGTGTCTGGCGGGAAACGACAGACCAAATGAGCATCCACCGCAAATCGGACGGCGCCTGCCATTATGCCGGGCAGCCTTCGCCCGACTACCTTTTGTTTACTGTCGGTCGCCGGGCGATTTTTGATCCCTATTGTTCAATGGGCACCACCCGATCCCCGTCCGATATGTGACAGGTTAGATTTTAACCGTAAAATACGCTCGAATTCCTGGCTGGCTTGAAATTCGGCGACTTTCTGGCGATCCACAAATCCGGCCGGAGGCCGTTGGATATGTGATGCAGGCTGTAGAAATTACGCCTCGGCGCTTTCTACAAAAGACAAATCAGGACATGAACTGCAAGCTGCAATGGCCAGACGAGGTCACCAGTTGATCAGTCCAGCAAACGTGCTGATCCAGCTCACATTTCGGTCATCTCAATAATGAAGATGTGAGTGGAAACGACTTCACTCGGGGTAACCGGGAAAATCTTTCAACGTCTATTCACGTTGTTACTGGACTTGGCGCACATGGTACAAAAAGGGAACGCATTACTGGCTCCAGAGTGAAAGAAGCATATAATTTAGGGAATATAGATCCCAGTGTAGACACATCTGACATTGAATTTTACTTGAGGTATGAGGAAATCCAGCCTGTAAGCATTAGGTTATTCCCAAGCTGTAACGGACCCCACCTTGGGGCTCATCTGGTAATCCCGTATTCAAGGTGTCACATCGTGAAGGACCCTTACTTTTGGCCCGACAATGTATACATCCGAAACTGGAGACAAGCATCATACGTCAAAGGTCAAACTGGTGGTAGAACTTATTACTAGCCAGAATCAGAACTCTCCATCGGGCGAATGCATGTGTGAAAAGCTTGACAAGGATTCCATACGGTAACACAGTGTATGTTCTTGACATATGCACCTGCAGATGGATGGACGTCTTTATTTATCTCCTCTGCATTGACCATGTGGAAAGACAGATCCATTAGCCTGATACGTTTATACATTTAAATTACATGTCTGTAAATATACTTGTTTATTATTACATGCGGTCTTTTGCTGTTCTGTGTGATTGAGTTTTCAGCAGTGAGAGCACAGCTGAGAGTAACAGTAAAAGCTATAGGTCCTGACTAAACATTTCTAAAGAATTCAAGTCCGTTACAGCGTCGGTTGTGATGTTATCATTTGATCATTAAACCTGAGTGTGTGTGTATATATATATTAATAATTATTGCTATGCATGTATAACCTTCTCGATGGTCTAGATGTTTTCGTTGTTGGTTTGACAGAGCACTGGTTATTTCAGTAAGGCTAAAATGTATACTGTTATTTCAAAATAGATAAACATGCTGTTATAGAATGATCTTTAGTCGCTGGAACTGTAATATTTGTGAATATCACAATGCTTTTGTGTATTTGAAGTTTATATGCAGATAATAAGACAATCAACATCCTTTGATCTAGAGGTAACACACGTCATTAAGGAGTGCAGCATTGCAGTGTGGGCACTTGGTACTCCTTATATATACGTTATATTTTCATTGTGGCCCACGCCCAGTCGTGTATTTATCTGCGAAGTGTGATTCATATCACTGTTCTGTATAAGGAAACATTGATAGATGCTTCAGTTCTACATGTTGTTACAGGTATCTGTTTTATTATGAGCGGGATATTACATAAGTTGGCATATGCTAGGCATTCTGATTCGTGGTAAGCGCAGTCCATGTGCGCTGCTGTGGGAGCCGCACTTGCTGAACTCTCGTGGAATGTAGACACAGCGCTCAGTGTAGTCTAGAAATTTCGGGTCTGTTCGTACGCTATGGGTGCACGTGTATTGTTGTGTGGAGAGTCAGACACGGAGTTCTTTGTGTTCTAAATGGTTCGGGTCTGTTCAGGCGCTGTGGGCGCACGTGTATTGTTGTTCTTTGGAATGTTCGTGAATATGGAGTTCTGGGCTTCAGGTGAAAAAGCTATTAATGGGGGCTGTGTTTAGAGACGGCTGAGAGAAAAGTACCAGCGGACACGGGAGAGTGTGACTCTTGCGTCAGTTTTTTTTTTACCTTTCCGATAATTACAGAACTTGCAGATCTTCAACGAATTTATACAGACTTTATAAATGGATTGTCTTCAGAGTGCCTTTGGGATTATTACAAGAATTTCGCTTTTGGATTACAACAGATTGTTTTCGCTATTAAATTGGACTATTCTCTGAGAAGATTTACTTGAACTGTTCATCTGGAATATTCGTGTTAAAGGAGACTTGTTGAGCTGTGACAGTGGAGGTATCCGGAAATCAAAGCATAGAGTCCGGACACTCTGGTACTGTACATTTTTATTGTTGTTCTACTGTGTAATTGTATTGATATAGTGTATTGTAATGTTTGGATTGTTCTAACAATAAATAATAATTATTTGTTAAAAAAAAAAAACACTTCTTCATTCATTCCCCTAGAAATTTCACGCTGCCTAGTGTTGCGGAAACGAATCTCCGTAACAAAATTTATGCTCGTCACGATTACGTGATCTGTTATGATTAGGTTCCGTAACAATGCCCGCCCTTTTATATATACCCGGGACAAAGAGTAGCACAGAAATGGCGGCGGAACTCACCGGGTCGCACGAGGACAATTCACAATTGCTCGTGAAGATGAGATCAGTTTTTCAATAGTATCCATTGTTTTGATTTGCATAAATGTGGCGTTAATTCCGATTTCCGAGTCTACAGGTCACCTGAAGTTTATTGATTTATTTATCTAATTTTATTATTATTATTATTATTATTATTATTATTATTCTTATTATTATTTTTATTTTTATTTTTATTTTTATTTTTATTTTTATCATCATTATTAGTATAGTAGTAGTCGTAGTGGCAGCAGTAGCATTAATAGCCGTATAGATTTGCCCGTTCATTTTACCCCACTTGAAGACAAGATTCATTATTAATATGGACGAACCCCCATTTGTTACGAAGACAATATGCTCCGGGGAAAATATTGGGCCGATCTGGGATTCGAACCAATGTCTGTGGCGAATATGTCCGACATATGTCCCCACGGCTACCTTATTTTTTTGCATTTCAACAAAAATGCCCAACCTTTATCATCTGGCACCCATCAAATTCGAAATCAGTGGGCCAAGATGGTTAAGATAGTAAAAAAGAAACTTCATATATATATATATATATATATATATATATATATATATATATATATATATATATATATATATATATATGTCTGTGGCGACCATCGTGGATTATTTTTGGCATTCACTTTTCGTCTACATGCAACATACGAGGCTACGGTACTGAGGAGTAGACCAATGTGAGCACAGACAGGTAGACACGGATGATTACATAACATCCTTCAATTTGAAATCAGCTTCAGTACCGTGACACCTGTTAATCACTGAGTGATTTTGTTACAGAAGGAAATGTCCCACATAAATGCATACGTGAGTGTCATAGCAAAGCGGCCCCGAAGACCTGCGAGTATTACTTTATCCTGGAATGGTACCTGACACTCTCAAAGGTAAATACATCTCCTATATCAAACCATCGTCATATTTATGAGGCCTAAATCCTCCCCAGGCGGTGTCATATATTCTCTAAATACTATATGATTGTATTGCCTCCGTGAGGACGGTATGCGTTCATTCCCGTTAGTGTGTATACCAGTGTGTGTTTGGGGCACCTTTAGAATGGGCCGATGAAGAATCGATTACATTTTGGTGTTGATCCGGCTCATGATCCGGATCCAGGAAGGACTTCCACGAATATTCACAAATGTGAAGTCACATATGCCCGATTGAACATTAGAATATGGGCTGAATAAGTGAATGCTAACACATATTAGGGAAAATATGCACCAATGAACCTAGGTAAATGGACAAATAAGTGAATGAAAACACGGTTTCGGAGTACCCCACATTAAGGACAACCCGCATGGCGGGGGCCTGCATTCATTAGAAAATCAATTTTTTTATTAAGCTGTCTTGATTTAAGATTTTTTTAAACGAGCTTTGGGAAAGTGATAATCAATACGTCATACTTAAAGCTTAATGTCATTTATGTTTTTATGTGAAACGTCCAAAACTCGATCTAAATCATGCTAATCGTGCTTTTTTCCCGCCATTGCAACTGAAGTTTGTGTTTTCTTTTGCAGGCCTGCTGGGACTGTCCCTTTAATGAGAGTCTGCCGCACTGTGCAGCAGACGGCAAGATGAAGGCCCTCAGTTCCGTTAATCGACAATTTCCTTGACCAAAGATCGAGGTAATGGGATGTCGTTAAACCCTTCCCAAACAATATTGATTACAACAATTCATTTTGCTTAAACTTTTATCTCAGTGAATCGCTTTGAAATTGGGGGAGCAGTTATTTGGTACAATACCAGGTTTGTTTGTCAGCGCCTACGGCAGTTATTTTCTGAACGACTTTCCACTCGGAGATTTCTTTCTGGAAAATAGAATAAGATTTCGATAAAATTTCCTTTTGTTATGTTGTATTTTTTACCCTATCGGTGTTATCATATTTTGTATTGGTGACGCGGTATTGTAAATATAGACAGAAACTTATGAACGTGCTTCCTTGGATAGTTTATGTGATATAACTCATTAGAGAATTGTTGAAGATGTAAATGCACGGGGATAGTGCAGCGACACTTGTTGTGGTCTTTTCAACATTATGCAAGATGATTACCTGCATAAATCGGGGGATTAACCACTTTTGCATACTGACATAAGACATGGGTGCCATGTGATCAAGAGTCACATGTTGTTTATATTTAATGATCATCCAAGTGAGACGGTGACTGGATCAAATGTCAGGTCAAACAAGCTTAAGTCCGTCACCGCCACCAGGGTTTATTCATTTTGCACAGTAGACCTTGACCCTGCGCTGATGTTGTAAAGTTTGTTCATATACACGCTAATATGTTGTTGATCTTCGACCGGACTTTCAGCAGATTTGACTAAACCCTTAAACATTACATGATGGCAGCTGTGAGATCACACCGTCTGTGCATAAACAAGGTGTTCTTTCTAGGCAATCACACTCAGAATGGAAATCCGCCAAGTGTTTCAGTTCCCAAATTTTCATAATTAAATCTGGTGTTATATATTTACTCTCGTCAGCTTACTAGTTATGCAAGCCATGGCGCTGCAGTTACAGCAAACTCGCCTTTCGCTACATTTTGTCACTTTCTCTCATGCAAAACACGTCAGACCAAACCCAAACATAAGCGCATTAGAAACAGTTTGTTTTAATATGCGCTGCACTTAGAGCGAATTTTAATCCAGTTCTCAGTTCTTGCGAGGACTATCTCTCTCGTGCCCCTGATATTACAGTATATCTTTTCATGTATCAGTTCAAAGCGAACCCTCCCTGAACTCACTAGTATCACGTACCCTCTGGCATGATGCGTGAAGATGGCGTCTATGGTGCCTTGTTGTCAGACAGTCACGTGACCATGACCCTCAACGGAAATTTTACGACCTCGACCTCTCTGAACACACTATGATGATAAACGACTGGATCCCCGTTCATGCATCAATTCGTTTCATGTTTCTGATGTATGACAGATTCGATCTTACACTACCAATATCTGCACTTCTTAACGGGAAAAACATCCGCTAAATCGAGATGTTAATCTTCAACTCTACAGGAAGCACTGCTTCGTTACCTCATCGTTCGTTTCGTGACGGACAACCCGGATGAGCCACCTGATTAACTCATTTATTTTCATTCACACAAAGGTACAATAAAGAAGAAAGCAGCACCTGTGTTTCGGTTGACAATATGACTTATTAATTTTTTGTTAAAAATTAATTGATATTCCGACTAATTTTATGTTTCTAGACATAACTCTTCATGGGAATAATACAACAATCATCAAAATAGCGGCCATTTTGATATTTTCAAAGGATGATGATAGCTGAAGTTTTATAACCGTGTGGCTCTTCAAAATAGTTGCATTAGCTTATGGAGTACCTCAACATATGTCTTCATGATTAATTAAAAACGCGATTTCATCTAAGCGCCATCTTGTATTCATTTAGTGAATCACATAACATTTGAGTGGGACATTAAAACTGGATAATTCTTTTATATATATCTGTATGTTTGAGTGGATTGCCAACAAGAATATATAACTGCGTTGAGTTGAAATGTGATTAAAGCTAACGTTTAATCGAAAATATAGGTATCGTAACTAAATCGTTCAACGTTTAAATACTAGATAGCGCTGAGAAGTAAAAGCGGTATTTACCGTAAATAATAATGATCATATACCCATTCTTGCAGTAGAACTGTACTACCCAAAGTCAGGACACCTGAACATCACACGTGGATGTGAGATAATTTAATTTCAGGTTACCAATCAACAAAATATCAACAAAAGATTATTCGGATGAGCTAAACGTAATGTCCAGTTGAAAAATTGATATCAGATTATGATAAACATATATATATATATATATATATATATATATATATATATATATATATATATATATATATATATATATATATAATATGACCGTAGGTTAATTTAATAGCACAAACTAATTCACCATTAATGAGAGTATACATCAAGCCAATATAATCTTTTGAAATATTACAGGCCAATATCTTTAGTGTTCATATATGAATTGTTGATAACCTGTTTTTGTTTTTAAGGGTTCTGGATGTTTCATTTGTCACGTGGAAGGTCTCGTGGAGCAAGGTCAGGGCCTCGTTTTCAAAGTCGGTGACGTAAAAGCCATGGGGGATACTCCTAAGAACTTTCCTAAGTGTGGAGGCAGAGGAGTTGAGGGTAAACCGGAGTTTTGTCCCGCCCCGACATTCCCAGAATCTAAACCCTGCATCACAAGTGGAAGTTCGAATGTCTCTATCGGATTTGGTTTACTCGCACTTGTGTTAATGCATATTTTTTTACGTTGTTAAAAAGATGACACTGAATCATACATTCATGTTTAGAAAGACACATTGCTATATTTCATGTGTTCGCTTCAAGCGATCGCTTTGTGATTGCATACATCTAGTTAAAAGTTGTTTTAGCGAATGTCAGGAGATACATTGATATTATATCGCCAGTATCAGAGTATACTGGTTACGTCTGGATGGAAAAATAATGTCCTTCTTTAGAAAGTATATTATTTAGAGTTTTTATTTATGTCCCTGTTTATAGTGTCTGAACGACATAGTTGCTGTTATTAATAATATCCTTGTTTATTTTGGTCACAATAAAATACGTATTATAAGAATTATAATAATTTAATAATACCCTTTGTTATCATTGGCAGTATAATAACATATAACCATTTATTTGTGGACAATATAACAGATATGCTTATTGCTTATCATTATAGTATTTTATATATCCGATATATCATACTGGGCACCTTCATAAGTTGGCACATCTATACAGGTGATAGATATTGTTACAGTTCCATTTTTTCCTATTTATTATTTATGTTGCGGTAACTACCACCATACAGTGAGCACCTCTATAAAGTGGCCATTTTGACCAAGTCCCAAGGGTGCCCACATTATAGAGGCTTCACTGTATATATGCACATGTATAACGTAGATACATATATTTATCCCATTCCTGTAGTCTCGGCATTCTTTTGTTAAACTCTCCATTTTTTTTTCAGACACATTGATATCGTGACTGACGTGAGGCAAGAGGCTCCACATATGTTTAACTACTTTTGTAATTAAAAATAACATTTTTTTCACATTCCTCCTGGATAATATCGAAATTCAAGTAATTTTTGCAAGCATTTTGCATTTAAAAGGGCTTCTTGCTGATTTGACCATCATGCACTGACGCCAAACCTTCCGGGTTTCACATGTAGTATAGTTGAGACTATGCGAGTCTCTGGGCCCTTGTAGAATTATTAGGTGTACAGCTATTACCCATTCTTCGGTTGTGGCAGGTCCTCATGACCAGGCCGAGGGACGGTATTTCCATGGACCGAGTTTACCCGCTGGTAGGGTTTTCCATGGGCCGAGTTGACGGCTAACACAATTAAATATAATATAAATATATATTGCTTCTCTACTTTCCAATTTGCTGACTACTGCGCACCGCTTTCGCTTTATGTATAATATATTTTAAAATGGCTACATATCATGATACATGTATCATGTATTTACTTTGCGTAAAGAGAATGCATTTTCAGGTAAATTTCGGTCTCTGAGATGGATTGAAGTACTTCAGTTTAGATGTATCTTTAAAATACAATTTATTTCTTAAAATATATTCATAAATGTAAGACATTGTTTATTTTCAATCTACCGGTCACTGCTTATAAGAGTGAATTATAAAACCGAGAGCAAAAAGAACACTGCAGCATTAGGTTGCATGTGTGCATGTGTAAGACTTACGCGTCATTTCGCCTCTCTGACAATAGAGTCTCCTACATACGTCAGGGTGCCTTTACACTTTGTATGGTGGGCCGAACTAGAAGTCTCGGTGGAGACGTATTTATATTCGTCATGTTTTGACAACACCTCGTGGCCTACAGATACGCTGTCCTTAAAAATAAATTAGACCAATCGTTATATATGTTTGTATATTTTCTAACAACACCTACCATGTGCGAGAACAAATCTGTTTTAACTCAGCATATTGGTAAATTCCCCTGCATTTATGTTGGATTTTTGAACGTATGAACACATTCAAGTGTGTCTCTCACGGGTTAGTGGGCGGTAGCCAACTTGTAGGCGACAGAATAAATGACCTTTTACCATGGAGATTTATTTAATCTTTGGTTTATGAGCTGTATTCTTTTGTGTTAAGTTACCACTTTTATACCTAATGTTAAGATTACAGGCTGCTTACCGCGGCATTCATGAAATTAGATGGATGGCTATAGCAGTGACTTCCCCGAATGACTTGTGTCAGGACTCAAGTACCGGCTCATCAATGCAATTATAATTTAATTTAAATTTAATTATAAGTTAATTTAAATGTTATGTGGGGTAAAAATCATGCTACTTTTAAACCATAAGAATATATGAAATAGCTCAAAAGAGTCCCTTTATTGATATTTCTGTCTTAAATCCGGCATTAGTAAATGTATTCGAATACATTTATTTGAATGTATTATTATTATTATTATTATTATTATTATCAATATTAAATATTAGGCCTATTTTTATATTGCTATGATCCTTCTACACTTTGAAGATTTGGGTGTTGTTAAAATTCATTATTCAGCTGAAAAGTTCCTCTTTCCACCAAAGCCTCTCCGTTGATGAATTCTTGCCTTGATGCTATCCTCGGAGTAAACCTCATGTCCAATGCCCGAGCCCTTGTGGAACCTGGAAAGGTTTACGTCTCCCATTTTCTCGAAACCACTTATGGGGGCTGCCATTTTGCGCACACGCTAAAACCCGGATGTCACATCGCATGTCAAAATTATTGGAATACCACTATTCATAATAACAACCCTTTAGCCACAGAATGATATCACAACCACACAGGCCTTCAAAAACACTTAATTCCAAGACCACATCTGCTTATCGTGAAAATATTAGTTGACTCGTACATTTTGTACATGCTGGCTGCACCTTTCGTCATATATATTATATATAAAAACCAGTAACAAAAGTTTGTTTCAAAATATATTCAGGAAAATCAATATTACATATGAAAAAAAAATCTTGCAAGGAATCGCTGCTTTAGTTATTTCCTTTTAGGTCCTATATGGAAAATAACACGTGAAGATCAGCTTTCAAGTGTATTTACGGTAAGTTTAAACAAAATTTTTATCTCAGCGTCATACTAAATGGCGGGGGGATTGACTGTGAAAGTGCACTGTGGAAGGGGGTAATGGACGACGCGCAGAATTCATCCTGGGGCATTATGGGATACTGTTCTTGCCGAGGCGGAAACGAGGCTTGGCCGGGATACGTCATGTCGGAGTAGGAGGCGGTTGAGAAAGTCCCTGGGTGGAACTGATGACCTGAAATAACAAATAAGAGGAAAACCTGTACATCATTCTAGAGGGAGAGTAAATCGGATTCTTAACAGATTTCTTATATTGAGGCCACACAAAGAACTTTATTGTTCTACTGAGTCGTGGAACATAATATATGGTGTGTACATCTTTACCGGTCAAGACAGAATACGTAGAATTTTGATATAAATAATGTATGTGCTCAAATGGAAATTTAGTCCATTTTCAATACCTTTTTTATTTTTAAGCAATATATGCATTACACTGTTAGTAATAGTACCAAGGACCTGACTTTCATGTGCAATATATATATATATATATATATATATATATATATATATATATATATATATAAAATATTATATGCTTCTATTTGCTGTTGTTGAATTTTCTCGAGTTTTGTTACTTTAATAATTTGGGGAGTGAAGAATGGTCACGTGAGAGGGCATACAGCGGCACCTACCTGTTTCTGCGTTTCTCCCATAGTAAGAGAATCCATGGTCGACTGCCGGCCTGGGTAAAGCATCGGAATACCCTCCAGGACGGAACAGGTAGTTGCTGGGTCCATAATTATCATAAGCGGCACTTCCTTTATTCCAGTTACCATGGTAACCTAGATACGGATCCGAAATAGCCCCGTAAGGCCGTGATTCAGTCCAATACGGATTTGATCCGTGTGACATGGATCCATGGATCGGCACAGGCATGAAAGGCCCAGATGACACTTCCTTGCAGCTAGAAAATCTACTTGTAGGATACGGATAATTGTTCGTAGTGTTAGTGTTATGTAATGACGGGATTGGTACCCCAGTTAAACCATTCGGAGTGGCCCCCTGGCAATGGTGAAGGTTTGAGACGTGTTTTCCGGGAGACAGCGGACTAGGTATATGAGGGATTGGAGGAAATGAACCCGGACTCGGAAATGTGGCTCCTGCGTTCTCTTTGACCTCTGACCCTTGGAAGCGAGATGTCCATGTTGGAACTGGAGGACAATCCGCGCCTGCGCAGGAATTTTCAGTCTTACAGCGCCCGCTGTCGCTTGTTTTTGGCCCTTTTGGCTCTGAAAGGATGAATAATATTTACAGAATCATCGCTAGATGCCTAATTATATTATTATTTATGACAATCAAAAAGAAAAGTGGCACTTTCTGAATCATTGTATTATTGATTTTGATCAGGTTTAATATGTACAAAATAGCTGACTGTTCAGCGATCAAGCTATTCATACGTTTATATTCTTTTTCTGTCTGAATCCTATTTTTGTCTTTTCATTACAATATATTCTACTTACATTTATTTATCAGTTCCAAATACACATATATAAATATACTTGGGAAGACTGCGTTGACTGTGGTTTAAGGCAAACTAAAAATTAAAAAATTAGTTACGTAGCTGAACACCTTTATAAAAACAAATGTCAGGGTTTCTCAGAGCAAAATGCAGCAAGAAATTCTATTTTAATAAGCATACTAAAATCCTAAGGTTTTCCCTTTCTAAAGGTCGCCAAGGACATAGAACAGATTGGTTTGTATACCTGTTGTCATGTTGTTGTCCGGTTTCCGTTTTAGTTTCGGAGATTGCTGGTTCTTATTGGACCTTACGGTCGGCGCCATCTTGAAGTCACGTGCATGCTTTAGCAGTTTTTTGACTGAGGCGTGGACGGTGGCGTCCCTCGTAGACGCGTCTTGTGTTTCGATAATCAAGAAAATATACTCATCTAGTGTCGTGTGCAAAAGGTGAAACGATCCTGAAAATACATGGTAATCAAAGTAAAGTTCTAGGAGTTTTATTCTTCATAAGGAAAGCGTCGACTATGACTTTTTTATGACTACAGATTTCTTCAGGTCACAGAAGGCAGGGAACACTGAATTAGAAGTATATATATTGATTTTTCTTAATTATCTTCAATCAGAGTTAAGCCGTTAGTCCCAAAATTGCCATAATGAAGCAAAAAATCGAACTCGCTTTTTTTATAAATATTATTACTTCCTTTACTGCGGTAAAGTTCAATACTGTAACCATGTTATTGTAACCCTGTTGAAAGATATATGTTTTATCAAAACTGACATATACGAGCATTCACTAATGGATTAGGGCGGAAGGTGGTAGAATATTGATTGAAATATATTAAAAAATACAGAAACGCATACAAACATATAATGTATATATATATAACATTAATTAAAAATTACGAATATTTCATTTTCGCTCTTATTTTTATATTAATTTTAGTAAGACCATAAGTGATCATTAGGATCATTACCAAACGTTGCAGCCCGATGCAATGTCAAATCCCTCATGACAAGCGATCCCATGATGCTCCACTTCAGAAGAAACTCTGCCGCCCGCTCTTTCACACACTTACTCCTGCCTTCTTCAAACTGTTAAAACAAAGACGTCAGGCCAGGACTCAATATGCTACAATAATTCAGGAATAAACCAAGAAACTGGCACTGACACCTCACATTATGTGTCAGAAGTGTATAATCTTTTGCCAATGCCTTTGAAAAGTTATTAAAAGTCAAATTAACAAAAATAACTATTAATAAATAATAATAGCAAGTAGGTTTGTTGCTAATATTGTTAATATCTAAGAGATATTTTAATCTAGAGGTACAGAGATGATGTTACACCCAAGAGCTGAGAAAAGAGATTACTAGTATTTACCTTCAGCACATGAGACTCAATGATTCCATCCAACCACTCTGTGTATGTTTCTATCGGTGTTTGTTTCTCTAACATGGACCTGAATTCATCGTAAGCTGAAAAAGTTCAATTTATCATATATATATATATATATAATACCAACAGGAAGCTTCGGCAAATACGATAATGATAATTATGAGTTGGCACCTTTTAGATATAATACAATTTGTAACAAATGTCGAGAGGTTTAAAAGTGATCATATTTATCTAATTTTTATTTCATTATCCTAACATATTATACATATTACTAGAGGAAAAAAATTTTTACATGCGACGTATGACATCATGATTTAAGCGTGTACGCAAAATGGCAGTTCCCATGAGCGGTTTTTAGAAACTGGGAGATGCGACATCCACATGCGACATGCGACATGCGACATGCAGGCGAATGTCTTTTCGGCGGACCACGCCCAAATTCTTAACTTAAAGCACGGTATACACCAATGAAATATCTACCTCTATTTGCTGCTTTGAGCCACGCGTGTTTCTGCGGTCCTGCAAGTCCAGCCTCCATACAGATACCACCAAAGTTGATGTCTGCTAAATCCTTAACCATCTGGGTCACGTGATCCTGGTTCGTCAACACCGCACGTGCTGTCTGGGCAAGTTCCATGAACGACACCTGGCGGCGAAGATGTCGAACGAAGTGCTTGGCCACTGTTTCAGTTCGAGAGAAAAAGAATTAACATGTTTGATAAATGCTTTATGTTCTTAACATAACACAGTGTGAAATCATTTTTGCCATGACCGTTCTCGTCAGAGGAAATCGTGAGTACACATGACAAAATTTGAACAAGCATCTTAAACCATATGAAGAAAGCAAAATGTTATTTTACGACCACTCTTTTATCAAGGGGGGGGGGGGGGGGCTCATTAAAATTGGCGCTCAGTCTTTTATTTCTTCATATTTTTATATTAAGGAGGATATGATGACGTCATAAAAAGGAAATAAGATCATGCAAAATTTTACCAAACAAAGGTATACTATAGTATATGCAACACATCGGTAGATGCCTGTTTTCTTTATTAAAAACCTTTTCAACGCCTGTCCTACAGACGTATGTTTTATGAAATGTGCAACGTCGGTCCATCCGTTTCGTTGCGCCGCACCGACTCACCGTGAATGTGATAGGAATGTCGCCCTAGGCAACATCTGCTCATAATATGGCCAGAGGATCACACATTTGGGTCGCCATGATACCTTATCAGGAATTTGATGGATTGTCATGAAATACATTCCCATAAAGTGTCTCGCCTGAAGAGCAAAATCCGCTGATATTTAACGGGGTCAGAGGTCACCAGATATCGTTGTGGTCTCGAATAAATTCCAGTAGATTTTGAAGAATCAAACTTTATTTATTTACAATCAAAATATATCCCTTTGGGTTGATTCTCGGCTAAATCTGCGCATATTTCATTTATTGATGTGTGTCAGGGGTCACAAAACTTCAAAGAGCGTCAAAGTACTGTTGTGGCGCTCATATAAGATAATATCAAAGACAAGAGACAATTATAATTTTGTCCAATGAATTCCCGCAACAATAAGAATCTGGACAATGTTTCCTTTAACGTATATTCAGACGTGTTTTACGAAAACGGAAATCGGCTCTCTACCTTCTATTTTACGGCATCTGAGTTCATCGGGTGCGTCCTCTAGAGCGTTGTTGATCCACGTCGGGAGGTGTTTTATGAACGCCCGTATCTCCCAGCTAAGACTGCAACATTGGTGAATTATTAGATCAATATACATAGAAAAAGAGAGTTACAACAATGTATATCAAACAATGTGTATTATGTGTATACTGATAATACGGCATGCAATGTAAAAATGGTAAAATAGTACACATGATCATATAGTTGTGAGAAAATAAAATCATCAAAGAGATGGTTTTCAAGTTTGTAAGTTCACATGTATTCTTTTGTGCAAATTCATCACTTGTAGCCTAACGTTAAGATTATCGGCTGTTTACCACGATATAAATCCACCAAACTTCCCCAGGTTTCCCTCCTGTCTATAGTCCCATTGGTGCCATTAATAAGTTGCTTCTGGTCATAATTCGGGAAAATTCAAAATAGGTACTAGTTACCTGTCAGGCAGATCCTGTATGTTATTCGGGATTAGAACGTCGTTCATCACCTGTAAAGGCAGGAAACATCTATTGTTTATTTAAACGTAGGTCGACTTGATTTCAAGAGATATAACAAAAATATATAATGGTAAAAGACAAGGGCATGTAATGTTAGGACCCATAAGAAGACAATTATATTACTTCACAGTAAATGATAGAACTCGTATATTTAAGACTTATTTTGAACGCCTGTGAGTTGTTTTCATAATTTTACTCAAGGTTTCTCCCTTGCACAAGATTTTTAAATAAATTTCATAACTTATACCGCTATAACTTAAAATAATTTCATAACTTAGACCCTTAAACATATATTGAAAGACCGAATATTACACTAACTTTATAACTAACACAGGATACTCTTTCCTCCAGGTTAACCTTTTTCAAAATCATGTCTTCTTTGAGAAAAAAAAACTGTTTCGTCATGAGTTTTACATCACACTATTTTTTTTTTATTCTCGATAGACGGCGCTAGCGCACTATTTCCAACAGCAACTGCACATGTACTTCGATAGTCGCTAAATTATCTCGATGGGTGCTCAGTTAAAAATCAGTTACTGGTTCTTCGTTGGATACACACCGTTCAACTGGATGTAACTTATTTAAAAGCAGATCGGAAAAAAAAACAAAAAAACAGCAAAACTAAACAGACCACTGGCATATTCGAACTTCCTTGGCAAATGATGCTTACTATGAGTAGGCTATTATGAGAAGTAATCAGAAATAAAAAAAAAATAACAGTAACAATTTTAAATTGATAAGAAAGCAGTTAATTCGATTTTATCACTGTCCTGTTGAAACGGTTTTTCTAAAGAACAATGTCAGGCGGATATGATAAAATGTAAGCTGGATGGCGTCAGTGGAAGGGAGGAGTGCCAAGGTTTTCCAAACGCCAATAGAATCATTAGCAAAGTATCCACACGACTTAGCCAGCCACACTGACCCGCCGGAAAGTATAACTATATGATCCTGTATTGCATCCTTGGCTTGACCTTGCTGAAAAATGATTCAGCAAGTATGGGGGATGGGGGTTCAATCGCTAGCTGGTGCCCTTCCCGGCAGCCCTGTTTCAATGTTTTCCGCCAGAGGGCATTCCGTTACTAAAAGTTGACTGCAGAATCAGAGAGAAAGAAGAATGATTCTTTTTATGGTCTTTGGAATGAACATGCAATATCGATATCAATGATAAGGCCGTGGTTAACATCATATCATTTCAATACTGCGAAACAAGCAGGCTGGATTTGCGAATATAGCCCCCCCTCCCCCCCCCCCCCCACACACACACATTTTTGAACCTAAGGATCAATTGTTTCATTATAATCTGATGTAGATGTTAGTATTTTTTAATGTAGTAAGGCACTTACCTTATATAGAACACTGTCACAAAAGGTCAAGAGGTCAGGCATGGAATCGAGGCTGAGGAGCTCGACAAGATGAGTCGGCATACCTTGCCAGAAGTGAAGCAAGAAACTCTGGATCTGATAATAATAATAATAATAATAATTTAATAATAATTTAATAATAATAATAATAATAATAATAATAATAATAATAATAATAACAATAAAAATATTAATAATAATCATAAACATCATCATCATCATCATTGTAATTTCATTAGTGTTCTTCATAATATTTTGCTTATTAAAACACAAAATAAAAAATATGCCTTATGATATATTAAATAGATGCATCACTTATACACACACACATACGGACACATTTCATTTAGCATCATCAATTTTCCCCTCACCTCCACGAAGTTGGCGCCTATTATACTATCCAGAATCCTCTGACAGTGGGTGTGATACATCATCATAAATGTCTGCATCTAAAATGTGTACATTATAAACATGTATACACAGTCGCGGGATTAATATGTAAAGATATTACGTTGAATATTTTTATTAAATATTTAATCATGACATTATTGATATTCATGTTATATATCTTACTCATATTTTCTGACATAAATAAAATTTATGCTCTCTTTTTATGAAATTTTCATGTATAAAGAAAATGTCCTTTTAGGACGATTATGTATACCTAAACATATATGAAAGGTATATATATATATTCGTGCAACATTAGCTGTGAGGCATCAGCGATATACAACTGAACTTTCGTTGAATAAATTATGCTTTCAAACAATACCTTTTGCCTGTCTATTGCAGGTGGCAGCACCATATTTTCTGCATCGGGGAACTTCGGTAACAGCGTACCCGTTTTGGAATTCAAGGAGTGTTTCCTATTTGAACCCTGAAAACATTTGAGGAAAATTCTAAACTGATTTTATTTCTTCATGAAAACGAATATGGTAGAAATTTATTTAAAAAAGTACGAACACGTTTTTGTATCAATGCAATAAATTACTTGCCCAATCGGCTTCTTCGTTTTTGGAGTACGTGACTTTAAGTCGGCTGTTCGCCTAACTTTCCCATAGAATTTATGTGATTTCTGGCTTACATATTAATGAACTGTAGGTAATTTCCTGTTAAAAAAGTTTTTATAACACCACTGCGACGGATGTATATGGGTTTGTTTATCTAAAAGCTGTTAATAAAAACCAATGTTGACAAAAGGAAAAACCATGCAACTTGACGCGGTTGTTTGCATAGGTGCGGTATAGTTAAAAGATCGTGTATTTGATGATGTCGGTGGAAACTTATCCTTCTTGATCGACAGCGAATCCATTTAAATCTCAGTTTAAATTTTAAACTTTATATTATTACACACACATTTAAAACTAGAGATGTAGAAAACAGGGGGATCCGTAGAAAACTTTGGCCCACTCTCGTATAGCCACACCTGGAATGGAACCCGGGTCCCCAGCGGAGAGAACCGACCTTGTTACCACTCGATTGTCAAGGCCCTAAGTTATCTAATTAAATGGGACAATGGAAGAAAGTACCACATTTTTTTCAGCCAGGTCGTATGATTTTGTTATCATAATTAGGGAATATAATTTTATAAGAACGGTATTCATTGATCACTGAACCTTCGCCCTCGACGCAAGAATCATGGTTCAACCTTTGGATTCTGGCAAAATTTAAGAAACGTGCGAATGCATTTAAAATATTACTTAATTAGGCAAACCCTTAGCAGAACATGCGAAATATTTCTTATCCCTCGGACAAGCCAAACACCAGCCGTAAATAAACTCATGCACACAACTAAGCAAACACGTTGTGTAATCCATGATGAAATCCAACGTTTGTCTAGGGCTTAGTTTGGGATGCATTTAGATTATAAGGAGATCCTTACAGATTACGGGGCAATATCAACTGAATACTGTTGAGTCTTGGGGGTATTACGCAGCGCTGGGAGGGTTATTGAATCATTTATCTGGACGACCAACACTGCGGGAACGTGAGAGTCCATAAGCTGGTTACATATACACTTGATGACGTATATATAGTGGACCGACGCGAGTGCAAAGCAAACGACATGACACACAGCGATGTCTGCACCTTGCCGTGGCGAGAGCCACTCTAAACTTTTTAACTGTCGGGAGGTGTGCGAGAGAGTCCTCTCTTTCAGAAAATGACGTTATGGTAAAATGTTCAAGGGGAGGGGCTAGAGATCATTATGGGATGTTTACTTCAGCATAGACTTGATTTACCTGAGAGGGATAAAATAGCTTCAAGTAATTGCTAAAGGAGCGACGAGAGCGGAGGTTCTAGACTGAAACGCTCAATGGTCTTCCTTTTACTAATTGATTTATTCTTAATTGTTGTAGTTTTTTATGCATTCAGAATGTAGTCATTATAGGATTGAACATGCCCAATTATTAAATGTCAATTATTTTATGTATTATTAATAATAATAATGATAATCGAAAGAATAATCGTAATAATAATAATTATATTTATTATTATTAATATTTTTATTATTTTCATTATTATTACATTCAGTCATAAATAATAATAGAATATTATTTAATGAGAACAGTTTTTCCCAGGGTTTCTACACAGCCCAATGCCTAAAAGTTGATAAAAACGATTATGATAATGACTAATGTGTCGCAGTTTCGGGTAAACGTACAATTTGGAAAGGACAAACCCATGATTCAAAATTTTTAGATAATTATTCATACATACCTCAGTTTTAACCTTTACTCCAGAAAACCTGGAAGAAAGAAATATCGATTTTATCAAAACAAAAAGCTTTGAACACAATAATATATGAAAATACCCATGAAAATTACTAGGTTAATTTAAAACCAACGATATATGGAAGGTTTTAAATATATTTTTATTTCCTCTAATTAAGAGTAAAACGAGTTTACAACATGCAAGCTCTTACGGGATTGTGCATTTTAAAGAGATTCTGTCATTTGGTTAGATAATATTTTATTGCAAAAAGTAGCAATTATAAGGGGAAAAACAATGACCCTATATCAATTCCTCTCCTCCAGCAATATATAATCGAATAATCCTTAGCACTTTTCAAACATTTTATTTTTTATTAACTTAATAATAATAATAAAAAAGAACAAAATCATAATACCAATAATAATAATAATAATAATAATAATAATAATAATAATAATATTCAAATTATATTCTATATTATTTAAGTCAGATTTCGCCAGCTTTCGATTTAAAATCATTAATGGGTCAGAGGTCATAAGACTTACGATGGGCGCATGTTGGACCCTAGCAGTGTTTCCTTACCTCGTCAAGCCCTTCCCGGCGTAGACAGAATGATAGTAGACCGACGTCTCCTTAATCCCAATCCCATAGTAGTGGTATCTAAAACAACAATTATACTAATATCATAATGATTTATGTAAAACAGATATTTTATGTTTAATGTCTTATGTTAGCTTTTTTAAAGAAATAAAATAATTAGTACTAATTTGCATATTAAGTTTGAACAATATCGTGATGACGTGAAATCTAAAATTTTCTAAATAAACTTTATTCTGGACTTTAGTGTTGGTGTATTGTTGGTGAGATTTTCAAACATCTTCTAGGGCTCTGTGCATATATCTTGTTTTTCAATTACTTTTCCATGATTTTCCACTGGATCAACTGAACTGTATAACTGATCTTTCTTCGATTTAAACGTTATCCGTTTTATATAGTCTATCCTTTTGTTTCGGATGACATTTGTCTGTGTGAAGTAGTTCACGTGTGTTTCCACAATAATAAAAGACCATTATTTGGTTTCACTGTGGTATTTCCCGTGTATTCCTTCCGTTTTCCTCTGCTCTCAGAACTTTACGGCAATTGTTTAAATATAGAGTGTTTTCCATATTTGTGGAAATGCCGATTTGCCCGAGGTGATTCAATGCAAACGATCGATGTCTTACCGTAAACACTAAAGAGACCGCGTGGCTGTTAAATACCGTAAAGACACAAAAAAGCTAATAAATTTATTTATTAATTGTTCGCTGCTGATGTTTTAAAAAATATTGCTAAAATTAAACACAGATGCAAACATTATACAAACAAGGAAATCCATGAAAAATCAGATTTGGGAAGCATGTATTGAACATATTGCCTGAATATCTCTTTATCGCCCAATCGTGGCGTTTAGTAGAACTAAGTGACCCTTGGTAGTCAGTTAGCAGATAAGACCTGTTATGATTGTGATAAAGGGTCTGGACAAGGACTGCTGTCACATCAGTAGTTCGCCGCCACATCAAAATCTGTTGATGCTTTGTTAACCAGTGTTTAACATTCGGATCATTTGTCATAAACTCAGAGAGAGAACCGTCAAAATTATTTTCTTAAATTGATTATATTTCTTGTCCAAAAAAATATGTTTTCTGTTGATAAGAAATCTTCACGATATTCTTTTTCGTGATTTATAGGCAGCATGCTTCAAGTCAAGACAATATATCTATATACTCCCTTCAAACAATTCTTACAAAATGATATTTTCTTCTGATAGTAAGAAATTTATAGGGGTTGGGACAAAACAATTATCCTTTCAAGAAAGTATTTTTGGCAGTGGGCCTTCGCATGTGTTTTAATTCCGGTTGCGAGGATATTCATGCTTTGGATTAGAAAGTTTACAAACATGGCCGCAAGGTGTTTTAAGGGACATATCCTAAACTATTAATCCTCACACACAAACGTACCACACAGCACTATACAGACACATAAACATTCATATTTTTGTCATGAAAAAAATGTATACATTGGACAGCATACACCTAAACACACTGAGAAGAACAAGAACGAAATACTGCGTGTGTCAACATAGCTATAGAAAATCAGTGAACTGCACTCATCTTTTACACTGTAGTCACCTTTATTATTTAAGACATGTTGAGTGCACTGGACAATATGGCGTCTGGAGTTTGACCACTTATTTCCGGTTGTTACTGGCTTGATTGACAGCCTGAGATAACCGATTATTGCTGCAGAATGAGGTAAATGAACGACCATATGGTATACATTATGTTAAAGTCCGTTCTCCGACTTAAGTATATAAACAAGTATCATTTCATCAACCGGAGATGCCTTCTGCACATGTCTATTTTTCAAATTATATATATCAGGTGATGAAATTATATAGAACCATAAAGGCAACTTTTGTGTCAGTCACCATGACCAACATCTTATTCAGATTGCCAAAGGAGCAATGAATAACCTATAGGTATTTCCTGCTTAGAAAGGTTTCCTCCTGTGATGGACGTGTCAGCTTGTTCATCTAGTAGCTGTTAGTAAACACGGCTCATGCGCCAATGTTGACAAACAAAAACAAATATAACTGAAGGTGGTTGGTTTCGTTTGTGCGGAAGTTGAAAGGTCACTAGTTGTCAAACATAATTTGCAAAACTGGGTTCCTCTGAGTTGCCTCCAGATGTCCTTCTTGAATGTGTCTGGATTATTTTGCTCCCCTCATGATATAAACAAGTGTATATAAACAATACGAACAGCATTTGTACCGTGGGATTGGCGTTTTCTGACCTATTTTTGTAAAAGGTTCAAGGTATTATCCTTAGTTAACAAACATCAGATAACGGTATAGGCTCCTTTAAATAGATAAAGTACCAGAGAGTGTATACAATATATCTTCTAAATGAACACTTTAAAATGATTTCATGCACACATTAAAATATCAAATATATAATTCTGCTTACTTTGACTGACCTCTTGTTCCAAGCCGTCGTGTCGTCAACTTAGGAAACTTTTGTCGAATAATCTGGAAAATGAAAATCCCCATCAAGTTTAAGAAGAAAACGATAAGAAAATCGAAAAAGCACAAGAAGGTACCCAATTCAGTATGCAAACATAGACGCTAGAACTATTAAATTCGATTTTATGTAAATTCATCAAATTCCTATGCGGCTTAATTTTGACGGAAATACTGAATAAAATTCAAAATGGAGGACCAGGATGAACAATATAGATAGCTTTCTCTCTTTTGATAATCTAATTTATCAAAAGCATCTGTGATGTGATAAGTTGTAATGTCTATGCATTTTATATAATTATAAATTCTCAAATACATGTAATGTTAAAACAATATTTAACGCAGGGAATTCTTAAGAGTCTTTTCCTTGGCAAAAAATATACATTTAGATCCACGGTACGCAGGGCTGACTATAAAAAAATTAATGTCCATTCAAATGACATAGCCCTTGGTAGTATCAAGACCTCTTCGTCTTGTAAGAAATGTTGCGACGCAGTTGTCACGTGTGAATATAGGTATGACGTCACCTTTCCGAAAGTGGCGGCCCCTGCCGGAGAATACTTCTTCTTCTTGCACAAGTCCAGATAGTGAGCGTAGAGGATACAGCGAGGTAAACAGACGCCGTCCGCCCGTTCATAGTTCTCAGATAGCCTGTTGATGACAATGACAAAGGTAAAGAAACAATAAGCTAATACAAAAACAATGATGAAGGTGAAAATTGACCCTACAGGCATTACAAATAAACAAATACGTTATATCACATGACAGTAAAACTTGTGTGAAAGAACACCTATCTGATAAAACCACCTCTCTATTAAGTCCCCCTTTAGTGAACTGAGAGCATTCACATTGGTTATAATTGACCTGTCTGATTAGACCACCTGTGAATTAAGACCACTTTTGTTTCAATATATATTGTCTTTGCACTTAAGGGATGCCCATTTTTTATATATATATTATAGGCAAAGTCAGTATATGTTGAGAAATTACGAAACAGTAACTAAAACATTCATTTAAATGGAAACCAACGCTATAATGTGTGAAGAATTTGAGTAAAACAATTCATTACTATCAGAAAATAATTGATTGGATGGTGAAAGTACCTTAATTGTACCATAAATATTGTGCGAAACATCGTCGGTTAAAAAAGCCTTATGCGCTGTCACTTCACAAATAAGCGTCAATAATGTCGCAAAATTCTCTTCGATCAAACGCTTCATTTTTTGTTGCCTGAGTGCTTTATATATTATCTGTTATGGTAACACACTGGACAGAAAAATTATTATTTCATTATTATTGCCAAAAAAGCGATAATTTCAGTTCTTCCAGTTGCAATAATAATTCCTTTTTTCGTCATTTGTTAATTAAAATATATTTTAAAAAAGTTTGATGAAGACCATATATAGTGTGTGTGCTCTAAGAGTAATAACAGATGGCATTGGGAATAGTTCAATGATGCAAATAGCGAAACGATAATATATACATGGTGTTTTGCAGTTCACATTTTCTGAGCGTGAGAATAATAATAATGCCCTAGTTTTAACATTATTCAGATATTTTGTCTCAACAGCTATATTAAAATAATGGAAATGAAAAAAAGTACTGTTTTTGCGAAAACATGCAGATAGCCTCGGTAAAACATAGGTAAGAACTAGAACCTCACTCCAGGTGATTAATTTGATCATTTCTTTCTTCTATATACACTTGGCCTTGTATATGGCCATCTTTTGTGAACAAAATAAGTATGCTTTTATCGTGAACTTCAAAAGAAAAAAAAAAAGAAAAAAAAAATTATCTGCGAAATTCACCTCAAATTTTTCTAATAACCCAAATATTGATATACAAAAACAAAGTCCTATCAATCTCCGGTTCTTGCGGGGATAGGATTATAAATAATGAAATATTGGTAATTTATGTAATACATGTAAAACTAACTCAAAGAATTCTTCTATATTTATAAGCACAATATTAATAATAATAATAATAATAAAAATAATAGATAAATAAATAAAAATAGCGGTAGTCGTAGTAGAATATACTAGTATATCTAAAGGAGTATTAAAATCTGTAATTAAAAAAAAAAACAAAGATGATTTCAGACACTGACCAGTTAAGAGTGTCGACAAGTTGCGAGGATGCACTGTTGTCGTTCTCTGCTGAAAAGAAAAACGCAATATGACTGAATACATTACGAAAGAGCATAACTTGGCAGATATATATATGTGTGTGTGTGTGAATTGATTGTTTATTGCTGTATTATTCATAAAATTATTCATTATGCTTTTGATAGTTGGTCTTGTTAAGGTAAGTAAGTTCACCTAGTGTCCTTCATATTATAATTATTCCGTACATCACTTCCCATGTTAAATCTCTCTCTCTCTCTCTCTCTCTCTCTCTCTCTCTCTCTCTCTCTCCATGTGTGTATATGTTTGTGCCTGTGTTACGCTGTGAGAGGTCTATTTATCTCTGTCTGTTGTACGTTATCAGGATGGTATCAGGACTGATTTATCACACGTCCATCGTCCGGATGGGTGTTCACACACAATACAACGGATAATCCCACACCTGTGGATCTGATCATTTAATATGCTATAGAGAACATACAGTTTAAATTCATAAGTATAGTATCTATATGCCATCAATGTGTATATGTACGCACGCATGCATTCACCTCTTATATGTAAAAGGATTATGCTGATCATATTATAAGATATGATACATCAGCCATTGCTCTGTTACAATAACTCCATCAAGTCACAACCTCTACTAGACAATCCATAATATAACCTTGTAGTGTATAACATATATTAAGTATAAAACATAAAAACAGCCAGCTGCAGGAGTATAGCACTATTACTATTTATTTATTTATATATATATATATATATATATATATATATATATATATATATATATGTGTGTGTGTGTGTGTGTATATAAAATAAAAAAGTAAATATCGGTTCACTTAAAAGCTAATTTATTCAATAATAATTAAAATATAGCCTCATAAAATTGTAAAAAATAAATGACATTTTATCAAATGTGGATTCAACAACTTTAGTAAATAAAAAAAATATATAAAGACTGAGCCATCCCTTTGTTTAATTACTTATTAATTATGTATTCCTCTTTGTGTAATATCAATCATTACAATTGTATTTATACTAATTACCATTACTTTTTCAAAACTGTCAGGCGTTATAATTTTTACACAAATTTTCTGCCAAAACAATTTATTCCATCAGGAAGTACAAATACTCAGAACCATAACCTGTCACTCATCAGGTGAATACAAAATAAATATATAAATGTAGAGGAAAATGCAGTTTAAACCTGGCACTGTCTTAACAGCAATTTGTCTCGATGTACTAATGAACCTGGTAATAGTTTCTGAATGGGAGAGTGTGTGACAATTTAGACAAATGTTTGGTTAAGACTGAGTGGTTTTAACAGCTCAGTGCACAATCCATTTACGTAAGGTAATCGCGTACCTGTTAAGTACACCATCTTGCTTTCAACATGAGGCTCAACACGCAGGTCTATAATGCCTCATTTCCTTGTTTTTTAAACATAGGAAATACAACGATATAAGAATCAACCTGGATTTAAGAACTGACTGCTTGAGTAAGTATACAGTGGATATTAGCCAGCGAAACTTGGGTATAGCAAGGTCCAAACTACACCCTTCGATTTAAAGTTCGGTTCCGTATTAATTGTGTATGTGTAATGATTTACTTCTTCTTAAAAAATACAGAAAGATTTTGTGGATTTCAAACGCAACTCATACTCTATTTGATTAATTTTTATGGTTTAACTAATAACAGAGAAATTTACACTGAAAGTATACATCACCATAGAGTACCAACAATACCTCTCACGCACTTTATTTCTCTCAGAAACTATCAGCATGCAGACATTATAAAATGCCACCAAACATGTTCCACAACCATTATTTCTTTTAAAGTAAAATTTTAATTTTACAGTTTGTAAATCCATGACCTTTTTTCCCAAGGCATTGATTTATGTAATTGTACCAAGAGTTTTCAGCACGAAAACACAACAAATTCAACTATACGTGAAAGATTCCATATGTAACGAAATATGATCTTAAACAGACGAAATCACAGACAGAATTATAATTTGGAGTATTCTGTTATTATTCTTCAAGCAGAAGAAGGTTAATGTACAAATAAATAAGTGTACTTTTCTTTAATAAAACACCAAATTTGTCTTTACTTGCACCTTATACTGGTTAAATTATGTCATTTGTGAAAACCACACTTAAGAGATTGGAATAATTCTAAAGTCTACATACAGAGTATTCTGAATGCAGGGTGTGTATGGAATTGCCACAAAAACACAAATTTAATACAGGATAGCTCGTTCTCTTGATATTTATATTTATTAGCAATATTAATTCATGAACAAATATCTCTTTAATTCAGAAGAAATCTTAAAATGAGTACACCTATATATAAACATTTGTTTAATTTTTTGTGTGCTTCGATTCTATATCATTATAGAGCTACTTATTATGACGTAAAATAAGCATCTCGCTCACTCTTTTATTTTATAATGTCCTAACAAAAAATAGAATTTATTTATGCACGTAAATAAAGAAAAATACCTGGAATATTACTATTAATCGATCACATATATATATATATATATATATATAACTTTTATCAAATGGTCTTTGTATGTTAAAAGTCAGTGGTCGATTCATGTATTCTAAGTGAAAAAAATCCCTTTATTATTTGACCCATATAGACAGTAATAAGCATAGAGTTTGCAACAAAAATAATGTGAAATAATACATGTCAGTTATCTGACCATTCTGTTTGTTTCTGGTGTTACAAACAAAGTTAGAAGGCCAAGGCAGAATTGTATGGTATAAATTCATATTTACAGCAGTATACAAGGTACTATTTTATTCTAAATGCATAGAGCTTGATGAAAAAATTAACCCGTCCATAATAAATGAACCGTCCATGTATTCCAAAGAATATCCCTTTATAAGAGTACTTTTACATGAATAACCCTGCATGTCTATCATGATATATAATAAATTGATTTTTAAAATATCTTTATAAATAAAATGAACATTTATGTAGATGTTTACCTGTAAATTTCTATGTATGACTATTAAGACACCGCGCCATCTACCTAAGTTTTCTGAAGTATACATGAAAATGGTTTAGTCTTCCAAGAAGATAAATCAAGAGTGTTCGAGAACATTAAAGATAATACAAGTTTATCATATACCTGGATTATTGTTAACCTCATCCTTGCTGTCAGTATTAAGTTCAGTGTCCTGTTGCCTGGGAGCTCTGGTATCCTTCCAAGACACATGTTCATGTGATGTAGTGATGGCTGGGTGACGTATATCATCGTCCAGCGTCCCCATCTCTGCCATGCTGAAGTCAGCGTTCATCTCCAAGTTCCTAGGTCTAAGATGCTTTCCACTGTAGCAACGTACCTAGGTTCCCGTGCTCCCGAGAGTTCTAGTTGACCCCCAGATGCTGACGGCCGGTGTGGTCACCCAGGACCTGCAATGTCTACAATGACCCACCTATGTTTGATATGGGCGCTATACTCGATAATTCGCACTAAGCGATCTGTCATTGGACTTTGTCCATTCGAGCCCGCAGGTCCGTAAAGCGCCGCGAGAATTGATCTTTTAAACCCAATCAGGCGTCTAAAGTTCTTGAGGTCTCAGGCTTTGATGGGTGCCTTTTTACTTTTATATAAAATACAACGGCATTCAGCTTAATTTGACAAATCCAATATGATTATTCCACATTAAAAAAATGTTCACGCGTATAAAATCATATTTTTTTATATGAAATCGCTTTGCCCATATTATAAATTTTAAGAAATTACTTTTTAAATGTTGATATTGTTATTCTGTATGTTAGGTTATATTATAAAATTTAATCTATATTACTGCATTTTTTAATCGGCGTTTTTTAATTTATTTATAAATATTTAAAATTGTAAGTTTTTTAGAATAAGCATAGAACATTACATTGACATTTAAAAAATGTAAGAAAATCCTCACATATTTAAAATACTTGAATAAATTAACGTCTCAATAAAGTATCATTTTTGTTAGTGGGCAACGTGCACTTGTAGGATATTGAAATGTTTGTATATTTTCACCTTACTGATTTGGTTAACTATATACTGATCGCTATGATATTCCATTTTAAATTATTCCCCGTTTTAGAGCATTGTATTACCTGAGCATATATGATGACACTGATAATTAGCAACCCTTCAAAAAATGAAGTTAGGTGATTTCACCATGAAAACTGCAGGTTGGATCAATATTTTTACTTAATATCAAAATATTTTAGCAAATATAGATATTCAAAATAAAACTAAAAAAGAATCTTGCTTCAATTCGACCACAATAAATTATCAAAACAATAAATGACGTTTACAAAAATCATTACATATCATTTTTATATACCATGATTATATAGAAAACATTAATATTATAATTTATATATTATGGAAGGTACTTCATTAAGTATACCATAAATGATAAAGATAACAATTATCATTATTCCTAAATATAGGAACCTTATTAGAAATACAATTACGGAGAAAATAGGTATTCTTTACTGGAAACATTAGGTATCATATTAGATATACCATAAATTATAAAGAACATGTATCCCTTACCGTAAACAATAAGTTTATTATTAGGAATACCGTAAATCATAAAGAAAACAAGCATCCTTTACCGTAAATATTATCATAATAGGTATAAATACCATAAAATATTTTAAAAAAAAGTTACATTGCGTGGAATGCGACCTTTGAGTTTTGAAAGCGGTGGGACTATTCTCTTTAATACCAGGTGGGCTGGTCTTGTATTATCGATTCATTGGTCACTGCCCTTCTAACAACAGCAAATATAACGCGGCAGAAAGTCTAAGTAGAAGAGAGCTGGACTCGGTGTGTAGTGTGTGTAGAGGGCTTGGTCATAGAACGTTTCTAGTATCAGTCTGTCTTCGCACGTTTCAGAGCTATTAACTTGAAGTGTTTGAAATAGTCGACTCACAGGATTTCCTTGTTGACTTTTAGCCCTCTGGCTTTGTTTATGTTATGGAAATCTGCAGAATATATTTAGATGGGAATTTGGCCCGGTAATGAGGGCACCCCACATAGAGACTTTCTGAATTGCTTTCCAAACATTGGTGACGTTACATAGGCGACGTTGGCGGTTTCGCGCCAAGCGCGTTTAGTTTTGACCCAAATCATGTTGCATGCATTCCTTTTAGGAGAAAACCAAGTTATTCTCCTTAATATACAATATATACCTGTTATTATTGGACAAGTACACCAAAACATAAGACTTTGCACAGACAAAGATCAGCGGCTTTCTGGCATCACAACTATGCTCCACTATATACAAAAAATACTCCTTACTAGGCCAAAAATATGTATGGTTCTCAGGCACTTTTTAATAGAAACCAGTGCGGACGGGCGATATTTTATTTTACTTTTTTTGTTTGATTCGATAAGAATGTCATCTGATCAGAGAAAAGCATGTAAATAACAGAATCGATTTGCTAAACAGGAAAAAGCACTACATAACAAAAGGAATCTGATCAAAATTGTATTATTTTACCTTCTTGAAAGATGAATATCAAAATAAAAATAAATTTTGATGCGGGGGATGAATTTGACGCGGGCAGTACCTGAAAACCATAACTTTTATTTTTTTGGCCTTAATGAAGAGTAACACCAAAGCATCAGAGACTTCCAAATGCAGATTCAAATCATCCAAGAATTCCAGCTTAGTGTTTTTCTTGCATTATATATTTAATAATTTTCTTCTCTTAGATATGTGACAAAATAATAAACGTACTCCAGTAAAAGCTTAAAGACAGTGAAAAGGTATTTGGAAATGTGGATGGATTAGTGTTATTGTATCGATTACCAGCGTCAAATTCCATATGCACGGAATGCGGAATGCGATGTTGAGATATATCATATATACAGCACAGCATCGTAAACAGCATCATGCACATTTTGTATGTGTCGCTCAGGGATATCACGCGGAACCGTCAAAAATCGCTACATTCGTTTTGTCGGATACACATTTCGCATGCCGGAGCCGCTCATACGGAATCTCACCTTATTTATGTAGTCAATACCGATCTTATCCGCATTCCCCTTGCCGCATTCCGTACATATGGAATATTAGATTTATTATGATCAAAATGATATAAAAATATTTCCGATTTCTGGTTGCGAGCGAACTTGACCGAGAATTACGCACCGATGGACGAGGTTTCATATTCTGTCTTTTATGATAAACAGTACCTCGCATTCGGTTGTATAAACACCTTGTTATGGCGTGTCTATAAGTAATTACAGTCCACGTGTGTCTGTTTACCAAAACAAGGCCGCGTGACCGGAGGTCCGATTTTGCGCATGCGCGACAGATCACAAATAGGCGCAGTGAGCCGCAACACGCGATGTTTTAGCCAGCGGGAATATGTATAACTTTTTTTGGACAAAGTCAGTCCGTGCATGTCATCATTGACAGGTGTTGTGGTCCGCGATGTAATTATGTTGACACCTGTGATCGTGCCCGCTCCACTTGTTTTAACACTTGTGTACAGGAGTAAGCCAACGATCAATCGAGCAATGCTATATTTTCCTTGTGACCGAGAAGGAATTACATTCATACGGTCGTTTACCCAAGACTTTGGTTTTTATCCAGTCAAAAGAGATAAAAATAAGGAGGCTTAGGACAACGTCAGAAGTAACCATGTACTTCAATGGAAAGAATTTTTCTCACTTACACACTAATCCACAGATGCCTCCCAGCATTTCTTTCATATTTGCACAATTTTCCCCTGTGCTACAACTTTTACTGATACACATGATAAGCCAGAGTTTCATGCCAATAGGGCAATTTATGCAAGTTAGATGATCACTTAAGGAGTTCAGCATTGTGTGTTCGAATCGGGATAGGGTGGGTTGTTTTATGCCTGTTTACTTTTTACAACACAGTGTGAAATAATGTTCAATCTGGCAGGCTACTTTGCCAGAGGATTCCTGTTTCCCTGAGAACATATCACAATGGCAACCTGTAAATGCCATTATACACAAACATCGTTGCTATGGACAGCACATGAACCTGGCGCCATCTACCTGGAGGTTAACTCACTAATATATCAAAGTGCATTTTAGTCAACAACCACCCAGTACATATGAATAGTAATAAATACACTAGACAAGCCGTTCAGCAGCTTTTTTATATTCGCAGTATTTTTACGTGAGAATTCTATATATTTAATAGGAAATTGATATTTAGAATACTGACAGGTAAGGAAAGGCCATAGACTTCCAGTGTAGGCTGAGTAATGTTTAACATTTTTTATTACTTGCATGATTACTTGCAGAGTCAGAGGGAACTGACCCAAAACAGTTTTTAACATCTGAACCAAGATGTGAAGATTTAAGCGATACAGTGTTAGTCGTGTATGAAGGTGTAGGAGTGGAGCATCCGTAGTAACAGATGCATAATTACATCTGATGTTTTAAACTGTAAGCCTTGTCACCATATTAATCATTAGGATGGTCCTGTGACCTTAACCTTTGAACTTGTAATCTTAAAATAAATATGGTTCTTCCCCTATCGTTAGGTAATCAAAAAGTGAAGATTTTGTATGACACATGTACAATGCCACCATGGTCTTTTTTACAGATGATGGTCCTGTGACCTTCACCTGTGACCTCGTGACCCCAAAATCTAGAGGGTTCCTACATCTGTGGTGGGCCATAAATAAGCCGAGTTTGAAAACCATATGTTAATCCGAACTGGGGTTATCATCCGGATATGAATTTGTGGACAGACGCCTTTGACCTTGTGACCTTTGACCATTGTGACCCTAAAATCGAGAGGGATCTTCCCTTATTAGAAGGTGAGCTATATGTGCAAGATGGAAGGTCTTGGATGTAAAGTTTGACTTAAAATGCATCTGCAAACTTTTTAAAGATGTGCATCCTTTGACTCTGACCTTTGACCTCATGACTCCAAAATACAGGGTTCTTATTATAATGGTGGCCATATGTAAGCAAATTTTGATTTCCATATGTCATTCCAAAGGATCCACTTCCTTCAAACACAAAATATATATATAAAATGGGGGTCAATATTTTGATATGCCCGATCAGCTGACGCAGAACGTTCGCGGCGGTATATACTGTATTCGAATTACAGCTAATTTAATTAACTGGCTCTTATTCCTCACTGATACATTCTTGAATTAGATTAAAAAACTGAACCATCAGCATATAACCTTTAAATGTATTATTATTATTATTATTTTTAATTTATCACACATGCTTTTAAAGAAAACTTATTACCCAGAACCAGATGCAGGTATAAGCTCAAGTGCCCATCATGCTTCACATTACATACTGCAGAGTATACAGACCGTCTTGTCTATAATATACCTTCTGAGTCGAATAGACACGGCTATGGGAGGTTACAATATCTGTTTGTATGTGGCCACATGAAGACGAGGCTGGCTTAGTCGTGTGGGAAGCCTCGCCAGATATTCCACACGTAGTGGAAACCCTTTGAGCAAAATATTTCCACTGACGCCATCCGGTTCTCCATTTTTCCACAATCGCCTCATCCGCCACATACTGTCTCATGTAAAATATTAAAGGCCTAGCTAGGACTGCTTGTATGCCTATAAACATTTAATGTTCGAATCGAGCCACTATTTAGGTTTATGAAA